>OY282558.1:328057855-329464605 GCA_958295665.1 Tipula vernalis
AACTACATCTAAAAATCATTTGAAGATTCCATTTCCATCATACAAGTCGAATTTCATCAAAATCGTTCAAGAAATAGCCAAGTTCCATCCTAATTGGCCATTTACCTGAACTTCATCTAAAAATCATTTGAAGATCCTATTTCCATCATACAAGTAGGATTTCATCGTACTCGGTTGAGAAATAGCCAAGTTCCATCCTACTTGGCCATATTCCAGAACTTCATATAAAAATCATTTGAAGATCCCGTTTACATTGTACAAGTCGAATTATATTATAATCGGTTATGAAGTACCCAAGTTCCATCTTACTTTTAGCCTTATTCCAGAACTTCATCTAAAAATGATTTGAAGATCTCATTTCCATCGTACAAGTCGAATTTCATCTAAATCAGTTGAGAAATAACCAAGTTCCTTCCTAATTGACCATATTCTAGAACTTTCTCTAAATATCATTTTATAGAATCCCATTTCTATCGCACGTGTCAATTTCATCAAAATCGGTTAAGAAATAGACATGTTACATCATACTTGGCTATATTCCAGAACTTCATATAAAAATCATTTGAAGATCCCATTTCCATTGTACAAGTCGAATTTCATGATAATCGGTTTAGAAATAGCCAAGTTCCATCTTACTTGGCATTCCAGAACTTCTTCCAAAAATAATTTTAGAATCCAATTTCTAACGCAAAAACCGAATTTCATCATATTTGGTTTAGAAATAGGCAAGTTCCATTATACTTGGCCATATTTCAGAACATCACCCACAAATCATTTTAGAATCCCATTTCCAATGCACCTGTCAAATTTCATCATAATCGGTTGAGAAATAGGCAAGTGTCATCATTCTTGGTGATATGTCAGAATTTCTTCCAAAAATCGTTTTAAAATCCCATTTAAAACGCACATAAAAAATTTCATTATAAGCGGTTGAGGAATAGACAAGTTCCATTATATTGGCCATATTCCAGAACTTCACCCGGCAAAGACGGCAAATGCACGAAAACATATCCACGCGATTTGAATGATGAAACTCAAACTGGTGAGATGGATATCCGAAATACAGCCGACGAAAGCCAGAAGATGGAGGATTCACCACCACCATTAAAGTAAGAAACGTTGATATTGACATTGATAACAGATGGATTGTTCCATACAGTCCAATACTGTCAAAAAATTTCAAGCTCATATCAATGTGGAATACTGCAACTCCGTAAAATCCATTAAGTACATATGCAAATATGTTAACATGGCAGTGTTCGGGCTTTCAAATCGAATCGATGAAATCACTCAATTTCAGACGGGTCATTACATCAGCAGTAATGAAACTGTCTGGCGGATTCTTAATTTCTGTATTCACGAACGATATCCAACTGTTCAACATCTTGCTGTTCATTTAGAAAACGGTCAACGTGTTTATTTTACCGAAGAAAATGCCGAAGAAGGAGCAGCACAGCCACAAAATACAACACTTACGGCTTTTTTCAATTGTGTCAAGCTGATAATTTTGCGAAAACAGTACTGTATCATGCAGTTCCAAAATATTACACTTGGAACACAACAAGCAAAATGTTTTACAGGAGAAAGCGAGGCGCTATTGTTCTAGACTATGCTAGTGTTCGTGCATCTAATGCATTGGGTCGAGTATATATTGTACATCCAAATAACGCTGAATGTTACTATTTGAGAATATTGCTTCATACAGTCAAAGGTCCAACATCATTCCAAGCTTTGAAAACGGTTAATGAAGAAATATGTGAAACTTACAGAGAAGCATGTTATCGACTCGGCTTACTTGAAAACGATCAGCATTGGGACTTGACATTGGAAGAAGCAGCTCTCACGTGTCTCCCGTCACAAATTCGCACGCTGTTTGCAATTATTTTAACGACTTGTGCGCCTTCTGATCCAAAGAATCTTTGAGAAAAGAATAAAGCATGAGTGACGATATACTAAGACAAGCACGTAGAACGAATCCGAATGTGGAAATCCAGTTTTGGATGACATTTGCAATGGAGCACTCATACTACTTGAGGATAGATGTATTTCGATCAACAACAAAATTCTTTGCCAGCTTGGACTACCAGCACCGACTCGTGATCGAAACAATATTCACGACAGAGATTTAGTACGCGAACGACAATATAATTCTGATGAATTGCGCCATTTTGTCGATGCTCAGAAACAACTGTTGACTGCTGATCAAAAAATAGTTTTAGAAAATGTTATGCAATACGTAGCAAACGAAAGTGGTGGAATTATTTTCCTTGACGCACCTGGAGGCACTGGAAAAACATTCTTGCTCAATTTGATACTCGCTGAAATTCGATTGAAAAATGAAATTGCACTAGCGGTAGCATCGTCTGGGATCGCATCAACATTACTCGATGGTGGGCGTACAGCGCATTCAGCTCTTAAGCTTCCATTAAATGTAAACTATATCGAAGCACCAACATGTAACATCGGTAAAAATTCTGGCATGGCTGCAGTATTAAAAACAAGCTCACTTATTGTATGGGATGAATGTACTATGGCGCACAAATCTCTTGAACCTCTTGACCGTACTCTCAAAGGTTTCAGAGAAAATAACCGACCAATGGGTGGAGCTCTATTGCTTCTTGCTGGTGATTTTCGACAAACTTTGCCAGTGATTCCAAGATCAACACCAGCTGATGAACTAAATGCATGTTTAAAGCGTCATATCTTTGGAGACATGTAGAGAAACTTACATTGTCGACAAATATGCGGGTGCATTTACTTCAAGATGCTGCTGCACAAATATTCCCCAAAAAGCTTTTGGATATGGGCGTTGGAAAGCTTCCAATCTTTTCCGCCAAACTTTTGCCAAATGCGGTCATCAATTCAAAATGTTGTGCAGAAAGTTTTTCCCGATATTACAAACAATTTCAAAAATCATGATTGGCTTTGCGAACGAGCAATTTTGGCTCCGAAGAATGATGATGTCAACAAAATAAACAATCAAATTCAATTGAAGCTACCCGGTGAAGTTGTCAAGTACAAATCGATTGACACTGCAGTTATAGATGAGAAACAAGCTGTTAACTACCCAATAGAGTTTCTTAACTCTTTGCAACCATCTGGAATGCCACCACACATATTAACTTTAAAAGTTAGTTTACCGTTGATGCTCATTCGCAACTTAGATCCACCGAAATTGTGCAATGGAACAAGACTTGCTGTTAAAAAACTATCGCCGAATTTAATCGAAGCCACAATCATCAGCGGCAAATGTAAAGGTGAAGATGTGCTGATACCACGAATTCCAATGATTTCAATCGATTTGCCCTTCGATTTCAAGCGATTACAGTTTCCAGTGCGTCCGACTTTTGCCATAACCATCAACAAGGCTCAAGGCCAATCGCTAATGTCGTTTTCGATTGATTTTTTACCCTTCTCTGAAAGTGTAACCTCAATTTCTTCGTCAATCGAACATAAACACCGAATTTTGTTCTGCCATCTGTCAAATCATATTAAAACGACAAGTCAAATCGAAAATGACAGCACAATGACAGTACTGTTTAGTGCATTTGTAAAAAGAGGGGTAAAACTACCAAAAAAACTGGGGTAGTCGAAATTGCACTGGTGTAGCTGTCAGTGCAATTCAATTTGGTCAATCGAAATCCACATAAGTGTTGCTGCTTTTTTTAGTCTAGTAGCACATACCGGGTATCCGCTATTATATACATATATATATATATATATATATATATATATATATATATATATATATATATATATATATATATATATATATATATATATATATATATATATATATATATATATATATATATATATATATATATATATATATATATATATATATGTATATATATATATATATATATATATATATATATATATATATATATATGTATATATATATATATATATATATATATATATATATATATATATATATATATATAATATATATATATATATATATATATATATATATATATATATATATATATATATATATATATAAATATATAAATATATATATATATATATATATATATATATATATATATATATATATATATATATATATATATATATATATATATATATCAATATCTATACCTACAAGAAGGCGTTGCAGCGCACGCCGGGTATCCGCTAGTTTTCTATATTTTGCAATGCTAATATAAAGAGTACTGAGTGTTTGATTGAGTTTATTATAATTGCAATTCCACCGTCCATTTGGATCGAACGATAATTTTTATGTATTTGAAATCGAGGAATATTAAAAGCATCCCTCGGTTTTAAAAAGGTTTCTATGATTAGCATAACATCTATGTCGCATTTGTCTAGAAAATGAAGAAGCTTGTGTTTTTATGGCTGACGCTATGAGCGTTCCAAATAGAAACTTTTAGAATATTACATATTTACAGGCATATTTAATGGCGGTCTCTAATTGGTTTAAGTAGAACTTTTTGGTTGGCATGTTCCCTAAGTCGCAGAAATTCATTATGCTTTGGGCATAACACTAAATAGGCTGTCTGATTTCCACTGCAATTGGCACACTTATATTGAGATTCAGTTTCTTTGATCGGACAATTTGCACCATCTAGGTGAGTAAAGCTGGCAAAATTTACACGTTATCATATTACAATTCGAAGATGCGTGACCCATCATGAAGCAATTTAAACATTGGGTGAGTCGCTCCGGTTTTTTGTGAGGTAAGTCCCATGAACACGCAATGCTACCAATATATTTGTGATATCTTAAGTGATTTAATGATGTAATTTTTGGAAAACAAACAAAGTATAGTGCGCTGTCATCAGTTCTGTTCTTTGGAGCAACCTTGGACACAATTTGAACTTCATTAACTGGAAGGGATGGTAGACCAAATAGAATGAATCGCGAAGTTTTATTCTCATCCAAGGTGCATGAGAAGAATTCGGCTTTCTTCTCCTTTAACTTATATCCTTCAGTAGGGTGTATTGGTTTGGATCCTATACCAAAACTTTTAAACTAATTGACATTAGTTTCATCTCATATTTTGAAATTTGGAGCTTATTCATAATCACTCTAATTTCAGAAGATTTTATCTTTGGAATAATAGGAGGAATTTGCCAAATTTTTTCCCAAATTTAAATGCCTTGAAATTGATTGCTGGTAGGAATGCCATATGAAAACGGGAGTGAAGTACCGTTGTTATTTGTTTTAGTAGTAGACATTGAAGATCTGATTTTTTCACCGATTTCGTTGTTGAATGTCTTTTGAACATGAGTTAGAGACTCTAACTCATGAGGAATCACCAACACTATTATTGAGTGATGCACTAGGGGCTGATTTTTAAATTATTAATTTATTTTGAAGTAAATTAGGATTTGAGAATGTCATAATAAAATAATCGATTAATTTCTTTTGTGTTTAGAAACACCTGAGAAACCTGACCGGATTTCCGGAAACATCAAGCATCAACGCGTAGTTTAGAAATTGCATTGTTTTGTTAATTAATAATAAAAAGATTTACTGAATTTTAAGTAAAAGTTGTAATCTAACGGATGTGAGGTTCAGAAATTGTTTTGTCTTGATTTTTGTCCTCTTAATTTACAGGTACTTCAGTTCGGGCTTCATACTTTAGCAACTAAGTAATGTCTTATCATTTCGATTTTGGTTACTGGTGGCATTAATTGTAATTCATTACAGGACAGCATCCATCGCAAATCCAACTTCTATAATCTTAGTGGTAGGTTCGCAGAAATGCTTCACTAATAGTAGTTTGAGCTAAACTACAGTTTAAAGTAGCGACAATGACCAATATGGTGGAAATCATTTGAATAAGTAGCTGTTACTAATTATATTTATACTACCAATGTTCCGTACCAAGGCTTCGAGTTCCGCAAACAAAAAGAATCCCAGTATGAAAATGATGATGAGTTAGGATTGCAGGTGGTAAATTGTTATTCAATACAAAGTCTTCTTGTATAATTTGTATACATGGTAGATTACTTTATTTTTACTTTTACAATTTATTGAATTTTATGATTTATTTTGATGTTTTTCCTATGGTGATCAGCGATCAAGACAGCGATCAAAAAATATTTTTATTGCAAGATGGTTACAATTATTCTTGTTGACATAATTTAACACAGATGTCTCATTTCAATTATGAGCTAACAATGTCTCTTGAAGGGTTAATTTATAAACTAACATTTGATAGGTTTTGTGTTAATTCTAACATTATAGCAAGTATTTAGATATTTGACGTTTAATTAACAGTGTATAAAACGTAAATGAAAAAATGGTAAACAAAATTATGTAAATTTAAATTAAATGAATTAAATTAATTATAATTGATAATTACAGATTAAGGTGTTTAATTACTGAACTGGAGAATATTTACAATAAGATAAGTGGGAAAAGGGATGTGTTTTTATATACAAAGTGATTCTAATTTAAGTTAAATTCTTGTTTCGTTTTAGGTTATTTCATAGATGTCATCGATTTGTTTGGTGTAATTGTAGCCGATTTTCTGTCTCCAACATCCCGGCCGCCTTGAATAGATTGATTCAACTGACAGGAAGCAGGCATAATTTATGAATTGGGCGCTTGATAATGCTATTGGTTGTTTTAAGTGTAACCACTCTAATTTAGTTATCTGGTCCTGGATGTACATCAGTGACTTTACCCATTACCTATTTTGAGGGGGGTAAATTGTTTTCTTTTATGACGACGATATCGCCAATTTTTACGATGTTCTCTCGTTTGTGCCATTTGCTTCTATGTTGTAAGTTGGTTAAATACTCTAAGTGCCACCTTCTCCAAATATGCTGATTCATTTTCTGCAGCATTTGCCATGTGGATAACTAGGTTATTTTGGCGTTTGTTAGGTCATCGCTGGGAAGTTGTGTCGTGGTTCGACCAATCAGGAAATGACCTGGTGTCAGGTAATCAAGATCATCAGCTGAGAGTACGCATAACGGTCGGGAGTTCAACATTGCCTCTATTTCAGCTAGCGGCGTCGACATTTCTTCAGTTGTCATTATGTGTCCATCTGTAACTCGCCTTAAATGATACTTTATGCTTTTTACTGCTGCCTCCCAAATGCCGCCGAAATGAGGTCCGCTTGGTGGAATAAATTTAAATGAAATCTCATCTGCCAATAGAAATTTGGGAAAGATATTAATATTTTGCTTTAGGAATTTAAATAATTCATTTAAATGGTTACGATCCCAAATGAAGTTTGTCCAGTTGTCGCTTTGAATTTCCTTGCATACTCCTCTTCGAGCAATAAACCTTCTGAGTTATATGAACCGCTTTAGTGGATAAACATACAGAAATACATATGTAACTTTTGTAAGTTTTCTGCCCTCTTCTATTGGTCAAACGCGTTTGAAATGGAACTGCATAATCCACTCCAACATATGCATAATCCATTTCACACACTTTACACAATTATGCACGATCTTTCGAACTAGCTGTCTGCAACCCAGAATCCAATATTTATGACGCAATGTTGCTATCATCAGAGTTTGTCCTGCATGTAGATATCGTAAGTGATGTTCCCTTACAATACACTCGGTTAGATCGTCTCTTGCTGGTAGTATTATTGGATGTTTGACACTGTAAGTAATTGCTGGCTTGGTGATTCAGCCTCCAACTCGTAACCGACCCGATTCGTCGAGAAAAGGGTTGAGATATTTCAGCTCAATTGACGCGGGCAGCTCCCTTTTGGATTTTATTAAATTTATTTCTAGGTCGAAGTGCTTTGACTGGATGTGCTTGAAGATGAAAACTTGCGCTTTTTGTAATTCAAGCCTGGAAAAATATGGTGATTCTGAATGTTTAGAAGCTCGCTTCAATGTTAAATTAACAAAACGGAATACGTAAGCCCAAATTCGAATTAGTTTACTAAAGCTGGATGTTTTGTTTATTTGGTCATCTAATATATTAAGTTGAGAACCCCTCTCGATCCACAGTCCGCCGGGTTATCATTAGAATCCACATGCCTCCATTGCGATTTATTCGTGCTACTGAGAATTTCACCGGTTCTGTTTCCATCAAACGCATTCCATTTTGTAGGATGAGCGGACAGCCAATTTAGTACGATCGTGGAATCAGTCCAAGCCGTAGTCTCAACAACTTCGAGTTTAAATGCTTGCTTTACTGTTATAATCAAGCTGTTTAATAGTAACGCTCCGCACAATTCCAAGCGAGGAATAGAGATTTGTTTAACAGGGGCTACCTTTGTTTTTGCCGATAATAGTTTCACTACAGAATCTCCATCTGGTTTTATTATTTGACCATAGACTACAGCTGCATAAGCATACTTAGAAGCATCAGAAAACCCGTGCAACGCAAATTTACAATTTAATTTTACGCCTAATTGTCTTTCGATTTCTTCTATTTTTGTTAAATTTCCTCGTAGAGTTAACCATTCATTCGTTAAATTTTGTGGAATTTTATCGTCCTATTCTAAATTTCTTGCCCACAAGGATTGGAAAAATATTTTGAACGTTACTGTTATTGGGGCAAGCCATCCCAATGGATCGAATAAGCGGCTAACTTCTGACAGAATACCCCATTTGGTCATGATAGGGTGTTCATTTAGGTATACTATGAACTTAAAAGAGTCTTTTGCTGGTGAGAACGTTTGCATTGGCTGTTTAGTGATTCTAGTGCATCAACTCTTTTCAGGAGAAAGTCGAAAAACTGCTTTATAGATGGAAGATCATAGTCCGCCGAAGCTTGTGCCCAAAGACTATTTGTCTCATTGTCAAGCTTGGTAATCAGGATGTAAATTATCCAATGGTCTCTAGACTCTACCTCGTCTCCTAGCGCCTTTAGCTCTCGAATTATTTCGTCGGACGTATCTAACAATTGTCGAACGTTTGAACTGTTAGCTGTGTTTAATGATGGCTGAAGCATAAAGTTTCTTATGAAGGTGTATACGGTGTGCTTCTTACGGTCATATCTCTCTCTTAATTTCCTTAAAGCTTCAATGTAATTAGCATCCGTGATGCTAGAATGTGTCAATAATCCTGCTGCTTCGGGTGTAAGCCTCTGATTGTCATGTATGGTAGAATAAAACAAATCATGGAAAGATTGCCACTGTGTATAATCTCCCGCGAATGTTGGAATTGATATTTTTGGTAGCTTCACCTCCATGTGCGCTGCTGCCATGGACATATCAATGGATGTGTCATGTGAACTGGTTGGCTCTAATTTTGTTCTCAATGCATGATTCAATCCTGCAGCTGCTTTGTAATAATTATCTTCGAAGTCAACATCTAACTCCTCAGTTTCATCCAACATAATAATTTGATACCGTTCTATATTTGTTACCCTCACTTTTATTTCTTCGGTGTTGGTAAATTCACTTATGAAATTAATGAAATTAAGGATCTTGGTCAAATTGCCTTTAATTTACGCCCTTCTTTTCTTCAATGATGCGAGCTCCGCAATTTTACTACCAAAATTTGCACTTGCACTTTTCTTCACTAGAACACACGTGTCTTGGTTTTAATAGTTCACTGTATATTGCTTTTGATTCACGAGTTTAATTCTTTATTTGATCGTTTTTTGAACACTTATAAATAAAGAAATTTGTGTTACCTGTTAATGGATGTGATATCCGGCTCGAAGGACCAATAGATTTATTTTGTTAGGTCATCTCTGAGCTACCGTTTTCTGAGTTTTAAGTGAAATTTAAATTAATAATGATTACGATTTTCAGAAGTGGCCAGAAATTTGACCCAGCAACCTAATAAATGTTATTTCAGATGCAGTTTTAATTTTAATGAACCATAAATTAGATTAGATCTGTAATGTCATTGTGTTACTAACTATTGGCTATTATTATAGGTGTCTGTAACCACGTCAATTTATATAATTACTAACTACTTATCATTACCTAAACCTATCAAAATCCTCTTTATGTTGTGTGTAACAGGGTGTTCGGTGAGGGTCGGCCATTTCACGGAAAGCTTGGTCGAACATGGGGATACGTCCAGTAACTCCTACAAAAACTCTTGGCCTTTTTTCAATATTTATTAAGAACATATTTCACTATAAAGATGTTTTATTGAGAAGGTTTATGCAAATACCTATGGCTGTCCTATGCAAATAAATTCTTTTGCCTTCATTTTTTGAAAGATGCAACAATGTTTGTTGTCTTTATCATGTCATTAAATTTGACGTTAGGCTCCTTTTGCCAAAACAAAATTTCTTTTAGTTTTCCTCAAACATCAGTAAAGTTCACCAGAACTTGTACCAATTTGACTTGTATACGAAGACCCGTTTTATGTATGATGAGTTTTTCTGCAAATAAATATTTGTTTCGACGGATTCGGATTCATATAAATGATATTAGTGACATTTCCAAAAAAAAAAAAAAAATTTCGATCCTTAAGAAAACTTTCAGTAAATAATCTCACAGGCAGGCGAGCGTGTCGTGGCATACCTCCACGTTTAATCAAAGTTTCTAATTATCGAAAATAAAAATTAAATTAATCGATAGTAATAAACAAATGTGTTGAAATTTCACATTGAAAATTACTCAATTAATAATTTAATTTTTATAATGCTAGCAGAACCGTATAACCCTACCATAAAATTTTTACCACCATGTTATCAACACACGTATTTGATAAGAAATTATGTTCTGTTTGAAGGTGCCGTCGATATTATCAAAATACATAATAATTATATCTAGTTCTGATGAATTAATAATCATTCGTTTAGTGAACCAATATCGTAAAAATGTTTAATCAAGCGGTATTGTTAAAATTTTCCTGCCTATAGGGGGGGTCTAATAAATTTAGTTTAAATGATTCAATTTGTCGCTATGATCGATTCTGTATTTACAATTTTTGGCAACCAAATTAAGAAAAGAAATCATAAAAAAATATCATTTTGATGCGTCGATTCCATTAAGATAATTTTGATTAGAATATGACATTGTAGAAATCAATTCGTTAGTTAACTGAATATAATTTAGATATACTTCACATATTTTTCGATAACGTGTAATACTGTCTAATACACTAATTTTTTTTATCAGTTCTATTTTTTTTTATGTCCAACTTATTTTTTGATTAAGGAAATTCAAAACAGTGATTAGTTTGGTATGGGTTCATTATTAATAGAAAATTGGCAAAAAAAATAAATATTTAGCTGATAATTTTATAAGTGCACTTCAAAATGCTGATTACATGCCACAACAGTTCGCGTCGCTCAGTCTGTTATGATTATTATGAATATATATGTGTATATGTAAATGGTTACGATGAAGGTTGTAAATATATATTAGCATCCTTAAACTGTCATCATGATACAATCTATCTATTATCAAACTCACTTTATTGATAATATCGTTAACAAAAAAGTGTTTAACGGGGATTTTATGGTTAGATAAATACTTAAAATTAAACAACATTTATAATATTGACGTTTTTCTTTTTTTTTTTTGTTGTGTTGATAAAATCAATGAAAATGTATGTATCAATCAAACAAATCGTTATCAGTTCAAATTTAATATGTGTTAATTAAAATTTACAAGGAGTAAATCAGTTTTCTGTTATATTTTCAAAATAAAAGTTTTGGAATTTTATCATAATTTCTAATCATTTATAATTATTTGAATAATATTTCAATTATTTTGTATAACAATATGAATAATATAGGCATTTAAACCACTTGAATATTTACACGATATTGACATTTAAAATTTATGATAACACTCAAACGTACACATATTATAGGTATTATTATGTGTGTAAGTTTAAGTGTATTTCCAGTAGCTAGGAATTAGTATGTAGAAATGTAAAACAAATAACCGACCAAATATGTACGTACATATGTATACACTTAAAATATTAAATAATTTTGTTATCAATCATATCTCTATATCAAAATACTTTATCACCTATGTACTTTATACGTATATAATTTTAACCAGAATGATTGTTATGGAAAGTGGTTATTTTATTATGGTATACCAATACTTAGCGAAATTAAATTATAAGGGTCATCTTTAAAATTTAAGAAAAATTGAAATTCTGCAACAGCTAACCACATAAATGTAACTCTGATACAACATTGTAATATGTACAACTTTTTGATTTGAAAACATCTTCTTTATTCTGACTCCCGATATGTTACTTCAATTCTCATTCCTAGGTGATAAATGCGCAGTATGGTTATACTGTTACATTTGTTGTAATCCGACCCAAAAATTTAATATAGTTTAAGTGAGAAGTGGTGCTATAAGTTAATGTGAAGTTGAGATAAAAATAGTGGTACAAACAATTTGATCACACGGCATAACAATATTGGTGACAGCGATGAGATACCGTTCAAAACAAATCTCAAATTTTAAGTTTATGCCGTAGTCAAAGCCGTTATTTTAATCAAAATCAACTTCAGAATTGCATTATACAAATTATAGTTCTCACTATTATATTTTATAAAATATAATAAAAATTACAAAAATCATATAACCAGTGAACTATAGTCGAATATATTGTATTAATAAAAAAAATTATGGAGATTTTCAACTAGTGTACCGTTTCTACTATATCCATAAAAGTTTTATTAAGAAAACGCAATATGTACTTATTAATTATACATACATAATTATATAAAATCGAAACTATCCGTCTGCAAAATTTATGTAAATTCTGATGAAACAAGCGGAAATTGCAACGATTCCAGTTATTGGTAGCGGATAAAGGTCATCACATCACTTAAATAAAATTCCAGAACAAGGTCAGATTATCACCTGATTAAATTATTGGAACCACGTTTTCAATTGTCGGATCATCAGTCGTCATCATATTTAATCAAATCAAAAATATCCTCGGTAATATTCAATTGTATATATTATTTTTATAGTTATTTATATTTTGTAATTTTTACTTTTTATGAGCAACCATACTTTATTTCAGAGTTATCAATCAATTGTATGCAAGGTGAGAAGAAACCGCAGACTAGAGAAATTTCTAGTAGTCGAACGTCGTTGGATTTCAGAAGTCGGAAAGTTGTATTTACACCTACATCTCCTAAAACCGTAAGTACTAATTATTGTGAACAACCGATCGTGTTAAGCGCGTTAAATAAAAATTATCGTAACGTAGATTGCAAAACTCAGTGTATTTTCGACATTTTTCCATTTGATTTGTTTGATGATACTCCTCTGAAAAAAGAAAAACCCAAAATGGCTTTTAATATTAGTACTGCCTTAAAGCTTATTCCAGAATTTGATGGTACACTATCACTTTTACATAAATTTAGAGTTTGTTGCGAAATTATTTTGAGGCCATTAAAACAAATTAGTGATATTCATAGTTGTTTAGAGATTATTAAATCTAAGTTATCTGGCACTGCTTTTAACGTAGTTTATTATGAAGACTTTGACACATGGCAATCTTTAAAGACAGAACTTGAAGAAAAATTTTCCGACCGTCGTCCTATTGAGCAATTGCAAGTTGAGCTTGTGCAAATTCAGCAGGATCAGAGAGTTGAACGCCTACTTTCGGATTTAAATGACGCATGTATTTTGCGAGAAGGTAAGAGCTCCACGAAAATCGTTAGAAATTTGAATTCTACCATGGCTCTTGAATCCTTCCAAGAAGGTCTTCGAGAACCGGTAAAATTAATCATAAAAGCGTGTCGATTTACAAATTTAAAGGATGCCATTTCAAAACCAATTGAAGAAGAGACCAGTACGAGTAATAAACCAAATAATTGCGAAACCCAATCAAAACCAATCATTTGTTGCCAATTATGTCATAAGATTGGTCATACTTCTCGAAATTGCTATTCACTAAACCAAACCAATATAAACAAATCGCAGCCAGGTACCTATTCCACAAAAGTATCCTTTAGCTGTTCGGCTGTTTGGTGTGATATGGAATTACTGCAAAAACATAGGTCACTATATAAAGGATTGTAGGAAAGGCGTGTATAACGAGCGAAAACGTCAAGATGTTAATGCAAATCAATTGAAGCAAACAATTCCGGAAAACTCGAAGCTCCTCGAACTGAATTCGAGGAACTGAAAAGCTAACTGAAAATTCATTTTCTCCAAATTTAAATGATACATTCGAAAAACCATTGAAAAAAATAGCATACCAAATTCCTAATTTCAATGACTTAGGCGTAAAAACTAAATTTATTAAACTATCAATGGATATTTTAGATGGTCCTGAAGCTTATTTTTTAATCGATAAAAATGTAAATAATCATACCACCTTGATCAAAAAGTTTCCGGAATTTATTCAGAAAATTAAAAATACAAGTTTATTAATCTGAATCTATATTGTCCCCTTCAAAGTAATCCCCATCGACTACAACACACTTATGCCAGCGCTTGATCTAATACTCGAAACATTTTTTATATTCGGTTTTCGGTATGTCCATCAGTGCTTCCTGCGATTTTTCCATTATTTCCTCTCGGCTGCTGAAACGCGTTCCCCGTAATGGTTTTTTAACTCGATTGAACGGAAAGAAGTCACAGGGAGCCAAATCAGGTGAATTCGGTGGCTGTTGGATGGTATCTGTTGCATTCTCCGTCAAAAAATTACGAATAATGATGGCAATGTGCGACGGTGCGTTATCATGATGCAAAATCCACAAGTTTTCTGCCCACAATTCTGGTCTCTTTCGGCGAATTGCTTCACGCAAACGTCTCATACCGCTCAAATATTACTCTTTGTTTACGATCTGGCCTTTTGGCAAAAATTCATGATGCACTACACCGTTGTAATCCATGAAAACCGTGAGCATTGCCTTCTTTTTTTACTGAAAACGACGTGGTTTTTTTGGTCTCGGCTCATTTGGTGAATGCCATTCACTTGCCTGATGTCTGGATTGCGTGTCGTATTCATAAACCCACGTCTCATCTCCAGTAATGATCCTTTTAATGAATGTGGGATCGGATTCCGCCTCGCAAATCATGTCTTTTGCGACGTCAACACGGTCTCTTTTTTGCATGAAATTGAGGTATTTTGGCACCAACTTTGCTGCTACACGACGGAAACCCAAATCAGTAACCAAAATGTCTTGGACGGATCCATAGGCAATGTTCAAGTCCTCCGCTATCTTTCTGATGGTTAATTTGCGGTTATTGACCAACATTTCTTTTACTTTATCAATGTTTTCGTCGGTTTTCGATGTCGATGTTCTGCCACTGCGTTCATCATCTTCGATTGACTCACGACCACTTTTAAACTGCTTGTGCCACTGGTAAAGGACCGTTTTCTTTAGAGAATCGTTGCCGAAACACTTTTCCAACGTTCGCGCACCATTAAATCCGTTTTTTATGCAAAATTTAATACAAGTTCGTTGTTGCAAATTTAAATCCATTTCTAAAATTGTAAATAATCGCCAACACACACAGAGATAGACGTACTCTTGACTACGCAACTTTTGCAAATGTCAAGCTATGACGCTAAGATTTAGAGAGAATATCAACAACAGATGTACCAACTTAACAAAAAAACAGAACTCAAATCGGAACGATGGGAGCGCCACACGGTGGTTATTCCGGGAACTTTTTGATCAAGGTGGTATAAATCGAAAGTGCAAAATTCGTGGTATCACTCCAGAAAGTATCGAAACTTTAGCGTTATGTAAATCACAAATTTTTCTTCCAAACAATATTTCCGTTTCGTATGAATTCCAGATTATACCAAATAATTTTCTAATTCTATGTGCTGGTAAATATATTTTCCCTCAACCAATTTTTCCATCGGCGGTTGTGAGGGGGGCGAGATTTCGTTCCATCATCATGTTCCCATGCGGTCACCCAAATTTGTACTAACTGTAGGTAGTGTTTAATGTGTATGCGGCTTTAAAACGACGTTCAAGTAGAGAGACACACATACACGTAGACATTCATATTATTATTGTTTATTGCTACTACCAATAGTTATTTGTGTATCAAGAGCGCAAAGTGCCAGTTTGTCACGCGAGAAAGGAAATTGCTGGCCGACGGGACGGAGGCCAGCAACCTTTTGAGCGTGACAAACAACTTTGCGGACGTGTTTCACACTTTATTTTTCCTACAATCATTTTAAAAAATATAATAAAAAGGTAATTTTGTAGTAAAATTTACTATACTGACAATACGATTTTATTTTAGGACCGACATTTTGTTCAATCGAGTAGTCAAAGATTTTTTTTATTTTTCATAAAGAAAAACAAATATTTGGTTTGATGTTTTATACAAACATACAAACATTAGTCTTTCTTAAATTTAGCGTGCGGTTTCAAGTTTTGTCACACGTTTCTAAAGGTGACTGCACGAGTATGGATATAAATCCGTACAATCTGAATCCGGTCATTCATCCAATGAAATTACCCAAATATTGTCATGTGATCGAAAATATATTCCCCTATTTCTCCTCTCGAGTTAAAATTATTTCAACATTAAGCAAAATATCCGCAGAAAACCAACATAACCATACCAAAAAATATATATTATGAGTTATTTTTTCCCCTTTTTTGCTTATTTATGACGCTTCGATTTATGAAACAAATTTGATTTTTGGTTCGGTAATAATAAACGCTATTCAACAATAAAAATTATTTGTTTTTAAATTACAAAATTTAACGAAAATAGTAAGTTGTGTTGATCTTACGATTCAATAAAAATTTATCTTGCACAAACAATTCAGAATAGGTAGTTTCAAGTATTTTTGAATTTTGTATACAAGGCGAATTTTATTTGAATTAATGTAAAACTGATTTTAGTTAGATTTAAATTACAATTAATTTTATTGTTTTAGGAATGGCTGATTTAGATGACAGAATCATCGAGGAAGTCCGAAAGGAGGGAGAGAATTTGTATATCACATGGAGAATTTAAATTATAAAAACACTGCTCTAAATGCCGTCATTTGCCGTCAGTTTCATCAGAATTATCCAAGAAGAGGTGGAAAATTATACGCGCAAAGTACGTAAAGTTATTAAAGCCACCCAAAAGTGAAAGTGCGGGCATTTTCAAGCCAAGAGACGCGTCGCTGGTGAGGTCGTTAAACTTTTTGAAAGACCAAATAATAATAGAGTAAGTTGCGTTTACACAGATATAATCTGTACTAGTTATTATTATAGTTACAAAGAAATTTAATTTAGTTTACTACACGGTTTAGTTTAACAAATTTAGTTTAATTTAACACAAAGAAAGAGAAAATACGAACGTTGGCAAAAAATTTAATTGATTAATAAATGATACAAAGGAATTAAACTATTTATTTTAATCATAAACTTCGAAAACCACAAAAAATAAATTTTGTGTATAAACAGCCAAGCACAAATTGAAATTTAAAAAAAAACAAAAGTGAATTGACAAGTAAAATAGACGAATTTAGGGGGAATTTATTGAGCAAAACGTCAAATAAGTTACTAACTTCGTTCGGATTCAGTTTGTACGGATTTATATCCATACTCGTGCAGTCACCTTAAGAGAAACGTGTGACAAAGTAATTTGTTTATTAACTGTCAAAAAAACAGACACTTTGGGCTTTGAAAACAGAGAAAAAAAGCCTGCTTTTCACGGCGATTGTAGGAAAAATTATATATATAATAAAACAAGAGTCGAAAATGATGATTAATACAGTAAAGTTCATTGTTGAAACAACACAAATAACTCTTTTCTAATATTTAATAAATTGTATTAAAATCAAAAGTGGAATCTTATTTCATATATTTAAATGTTATTTACAAACCTAACAGTGTTGCTTGACGTTGTTGTTGAAATCGTTCCGTCTCTGCTGTCCCTGCTACTCGCCCCCAGTCGCATTTCCAATTTGTAGTTAGCCTTTAAAAGTTCAAACCATTCATTGCGATAAGATAATTTTACCCGAACGTGCCAAAAAAATAATACAATTCGTAAACTCTACTAATTTTAACAAAGATTATATTATTTTATCCGAAAAAATCAATTCTGGTGTTTTCATTGCCAATTCTGCCGTAAATTTCAAAAATGACACCATTCCTGTTTGTTTTTTAAATTCTAATGAAGAACCAGTATTTTTAAACAATCTTACCATATCATTATATCCTATTTCGGATTATAATATTTTTAACCTTCCAAATTGGGATGATGAAATCACAAATCGATTAGATCTTCTGCGAAAGGAAATAAATATGACACATCTTAATGACCAAGAGCAAAAGTCAATAATAAAAATTTGTGAAGATTTCAATGATGTATTTTTTTTTTACCTAACGATAAACTTTCCATTACTAACGCGTGTTTACATGAAATACCATTAAATTCCAATCCACGGCCTATAAATATAAAACCGTTCCGTTTGTCAGAATCTACCAAAATTGAGATCAATAAACAGGTTGATCAAATGCTTCACGATGGTATTATTGAACAAAGCGTGAGTCCGTGGAATGCACCTCTACTAATTGTACCAAAAAATCAACTAAAGACGAAAAAAATGGCGAATTGCGGTCGATTTTAGAAAACTTAGTTCAATTACAATAGACGATGTACTTATATCCTCTTCCGAGTATTACGAAAATACTAGATCAACTGGGAAAGTCATCGTATTTTTCTATTTTAGGTCTGACCACCCAACGGGTACCACCAAGTTCCACTGGGCATTTTCAATTTTGTAGGATGCCGTTTGGGCTAAAGGGGGCACCAGCGACATTCCAGCGTCTTATGAATCGAGTTTTATCTGGTTTAAACGGAATCCGATGTTTTGAATTATCTAAGAAAATTCAACTTAAAGCTCCAACTTTCTAAATGTAACTTTTTAAGAAAAAAAGTTTGCTATCTTGGGCATGTAGTTACGAGTTCTGGTGTAAAACCAGATCCCTCCAAAATTGATTCTGTAAAAAATTTTCCAATTCCAAGGAATCAAAAGGAGATTAAATCATTTTTAGGACTAGCCAGTTACTATAGGAGATTTATAGATAATTTTTCCCAGATATCTGAACCACTTACCTACCTTCTTCGCAAAAATTCAAACAAAGTGGGACGCTAATGCATTCAGTAACTAAAACTAATTTCTCCACCAATACTTATTTCTCCGGACTTTTCACAGCCTTTTAACGTGACTGCCGATGCCAGTGATTATGCAATTGGGGCTATTTTGTCACAGAATACCAGACGATCTGCCTATCGCATACGCGAGCCGGTCCCTAAATTCTGCTGAAAGAAACTACCCAATAATAGAAAAGGAATTGTTAGCCATAGTATGGGGGGTCAAAAGATTTCATCATCATTTTAATTACTAATCATTGCCCTCTAGTATGGTTAGCCAAACACCCAAAACCTTCCTCACGATTGTTAAGGTGACAAATCGATCTAGATGAATATGAATATGACGTAATATATAAACCTGGTATAAGTAACCAAAACACAGATTCTTTGAGTAGGATTGTTCAATCACATAATGTAAACAAAATTCTTGCAGTTACCAGATCTCAGTCAAAACGATTCGTTCCAGAAAATTAGTGTACAAAATTGATGAATCATTTAATAATAAATAATCACTTCGACGGATGTTTTGGAAAA
This sequence comes from Tipula vernalis, assembly GCA_958295665.1. Classification (NCBI taxonomy): domain Eukaryota; kingdom Metazoa; phylum Arthropoda; class Insecta; order Diptera; family Tipulidae; genus Tipula; species Tipula vernalis. The sequence goes on from OY282558.1 coordinate 328,077,372, forward strand.
TGGTAATATTACTACAACATCAAGTAACCTCACTATGGATCCTAAGCAAAAAATTATTCAGCTGAATTCGGAAGCGGATATCGAATGTGTGATTAAATAATTTCATTGTACTCCACTTGGCGTACTATTTATGTCCAAAATTACTATCTAAAGTTCGGAAATTTATAAGCAAATGTACATTATGCCAAACTAACAAAATTAGTAAATCAAATAAAGTTCCAATGAAGATAACCACTACAGCAAAACTTCCTTTTGAAAGAGTATTTCTTGACGTAGTTGGACCGTTAGTAGAATCAGGACGACTTATGCAAATTTTCGCTAGCGTTAACAATTCCGTCTCAAGAAACCTCTATTGTAGCCAGACCATTTTCAGAAAACTTCCTATGTAAATATGGAATACCGCAAACAATCATTACAGATCAGGGCTCAAATTTCATGAGTGAAATGTTTCAAAACTTATGCAAAATGTTAGCTATAAAGAAACTCAACACTTCGGCCTACCAGCCACAGTCGAACGGTGCATTGGAGCGTTCACATAGAACCTTAACCGAATATCTACGCAATTTCACAGCAAAAGATCCTCTCAACTGGGATCAATGGATCCCATTTACCATGTTCACGAATAATTCACCCCACATTCGTTCATAGGCTTCATGCCTTTCGAAATAGTTTACGGTTTTAGGCCAGTTTATAATTATGACAATTATTGCTCCGAGCTAAAAAATAAACTTCAAAGTTCGTGGCTTATTGCTCGTGATCGTTTATTGAGAAAAAAAAAAATTTCTAAAAATTCATATGATAAGCATCTAAATGAATCAAATAAAAATGTCGGTGATAGAGTCATGTTAAAAAATGAAACAGTTAAAAATAAGTTCGACCCATTATGGTTTGGACCATATGTTATCACAAGCGTAAATTCTGCGCAAAATTCTACTATAAAAATTAAAGGAAAGAATAAGGTTGTTCACAATAACAGAATCAAACGGTTTTCAGAGTAAATGTATTTTAATTAATCTATACAGAAACTTATTCAACATCTTGAATAACATTGATTGATACTACTTCCAAAATAAAAAAAATAAGTAAAAATAAATAGATTTGTATACAATTTTTGAATTAAGCTATACACTTGGGTGCAAAAAATTCGCACATTGATATATTTTCACCAAAATTTCAAAACTATCAAAAAATCCAATGTTTGTTTAATTTTCTTGAATTCAGATTCAAAGTCTATTTAAACACCTATCCAGTGGTACCATTTTTTTACTGATACCGTGTCAACAAAGTGATTTTTTGGGTCAACATCTGAAGTACACATTTTTTGTGAATTTATCAGCATGAAAATTAGAGGTAAAAATCGAATTGAAACATGGAAATCAGCAAAAAAACATTTTTACTAATAAGAAGTGTTCCCTTCCCTAGCCCGAATGACAGCTTCCATTCGATGTTTCATCGATTTCACCAAAGTTTTCACCAAATCTTGAGGTATCGCCTCCCATTCCTCTGCGATCGCCTGTTGCAGCTCCTGGAGACTCATTGAAATAACATCTCTGGCTCAAACCCTTTTTTTCAGCTCGTCCCATAAATATTCGATAGGATTGAGGTCCGGGCTTCGAGCTGGCCACTCCATAACAGGGACATCCAACTCTTGAAGGTACTGGTAATCTATACCAGCCGTATGTGGTCTCCCATTATCCTGCATTAACACAAAGTTTTCACCAATAATACCAGCAAAAGGTACGACGAAGTCCTCGAATACTTCCTCAATGTACCGTTGAGAAGTAAATCCTCTTGATCGACGGCTAGTATTCGCTCCGGAGATAAACACAAGATCTGTCTTCGCCTCCAATGGCATGCCTCCCCAGAACATGCATGATCCACCGCATACACTGAAAAAACAAAATTACTCAAATTAAAGAATCATCATTCTTTGAAAAAAAATTCTAAAGTTTAAATAAACTTTTCTATGATTCTCAAAATTTGTTGCAATAATCATATAACACGATTAGTTGAATTTTGAAACATTCATTCTTTGATTTCGACAATTTTCGTTTCCTTTGTTATATTCGTCCGTTAATAGATCCAAATAGAAAGAGAAAGAGAATCCGAAGATATTACAACAGCAATTGCATTGTAAATTCTCATTGAAATACACTAATTGTTTCTACGGTCGTATGTGCAATTATCAATTATTTTACTCATTGTTAATCGCAATTAGACTACAAAAAAACAATTCTGAAGTTCAAATAAACTTTTCTATGATTCTCTTAATTTGTTGCAAGAATCATATAATACGAATAGATGAATTTTCAAAACATTCTACAATTAGTTTTTTATTTCATCGAACGTCGAGTTCGTATTCGTCGTCATTCGAATGTGCAATTTTTTCCACAGCTGTAATTGGAATATTAATGTGATCAGATCACTAACAAAGTGCATTTACCTGTTTAAAAAATAACTAAAACAAATTAATTAGTTTATTCAATATCTAAAGTGAATCGTGAATTCAATACAGTGTGTTTGTTATAAAAGTAAAATATTAAAGTTAATTTTATAAAAGTAAAATAAAAAAAGTTATTGTGAAATCGTGAGCACGTGTTTTAGTTTTTATTATGATGGAAGAAACGATGGTGGAGACGGACGATCCCAATATTGTCCTTTATTTAACTGAAGTGCAACAATTATTGATAGATTGGAATATTAGTGAATTGATAGAGGTTTTTAATGAACAATCCATAAATATTGAGTGCTTAAAAGAACTGGCGATAGCCGACATTGAGAAACTAATTCCAGATCAACCGCTTGGTGTTCGCATTTTATTTAGAACTAGACTTTTAGAATGGCGGAAAATCAACGTAAGTATTTCATAAATAATAGCATGCATGTTTATTTTTGTGAACACGGTACAAATTATAAAATTGTTGGTCTATAGAACTACCCACTGATGCCAATTGCCGAAACGGTATCAGCAGATACGAGTGTTTTAAACTGGTTAAGTCGATGCCAACCAAACTCATCTTCTCCTTTATCAACGCCAGCTCTGTCTCCATGCATAACAGAACCTTCAACATTGCATGACCATTACAACAAAAGTGATCAAATCAAATTCAATGTAAGTTTATAAAAAATAAATTGTTTTTGTTGAATTTTTTTCTAATATAAGTTCTAATATACTCATAGTTTCTAATGATTTTCTTTTTTTCTGATTTTTGTTGATTTAAAGAATTTAGAGCAAATTTTAAAAAATTCGTTTGTGGGTAAAAATATACTAGAAATGTCGAAAATGAAGAAGCCACTGTCATTCAAATCGCGAAATGACCTATGTGAAGTTGTTGTCGATTATTGGATAACTAATAACATAGAACACGTTCTTGCATCAACTTATTGCAAAGATATCGTTAGCGACATTTTAAAACTGTTTCCTAACGAAATTGAGGTAAATATAAAAAACTATTTTTTACGAATTAATTTGTTAACACATTCGTGGACATCGGTTTTAACTACGACTACTCGGAATGGCACGTAATTATTTTTTTAAAGAGTCTTTAAATCTGAATTACGAATTATTAAATAGTTTAAGTAAAATTTTGCAATCATTAGTTTGTTATTGAAATAGAGCTGTAAAAGAGAAACATTACATCTAGTTAAATTAGTTTGATCATTTTATATATGAAACTTAAAATAACTGTCGTATTAGAACAGAATTAAAAAAACGATGATGAGCAAAAAGTATTAAAAGAGAATGATACAATCCTAGTATTGATAGGATAATACTTTAATTTTTTTGCTCACGAATGTGTTCAATTCTATTGAGTTTATTGATTATTTAATTAATTTTTGATTTTTTCACAACAATTGTTTGTAATATTAGGAATATTACATAAGCTCTAATAAAAAAACTAAGAGTCGGCTTGCACAAAAATATTACAGCTTATGTCGAAAATATCAAAAGAAAGGAATTATTGAAAGCCATTACAAAATAAGGAAGACTAGTATACCCAGTGATATCAGCACAAGTGAGGAACAAGAAGAGGTTGAAGAGGAGAGCATTGACGAACATTTGCTAGGATGCCAATCGTGGCTTAAAAGCAATAAGCAACCAGAAGCTCTTGTTGTAGAAAAGTGGCGACTGACATATAATTTTCGGCTTGGTCAGGTTAAAAATAATAGAGATTTATTTACGGAGTGGCCGATTTTAAATCAACAAATAGGACTCTCTTTGGTAATTGTTTATAACAAATGTTCACTCTCTTTTCCTATCTGTATTAATAATTTAATAAAATTTTTCTAGATTGAACTGGATTTTGATAATACTCATCCCGGAAAAAACAGCTATTGTTTTCCAAATGGGATCAATTTAAGCGGGTTATTGTGAATATATATAAGAACAACATTAAAGATAGTTATTCAAAGAAAAAGCTGGGCTTAATGAATGAACAAATCAGTGCTGGTAAATATATTTTTTCTAAATTTTAATTCTAATATCCAAAGTGTTCTACAACCCTCAAACAAGAGGCTCGCAGCTGCCTTTCTACGTGCTCCCTAAACATATAATTCTGAAATTTAAAAAATGGTCTGTATTTCTCTAGTAAATTCACCTTGTAGTTTAATAATTACTCAACATTGGCAACATTGTAATTTAATAATGTTACCCAGTTTTCTTCTTCTAATATCGGTCAAAGTTCAAAATATTTATTTTCACATTAACTGTACTTCTTGCGCGCATTGATCCAGATGAAGTCGATTTTTTACATTCAAAACAACACTATTTCACCCAATTTCAACATATTCAAAGAGCATAGTGAAAAGCCGCTGCAAGTCACTTGTCCGTAGGTTGTCGGACATCTTGTATGAAATACGTAAATAAATTATTTAATTGTATTTTAGATTCCGAGAATTATTTACTTATTGTGCTACTAAATTCTATTTTGATACCTACCGGTATTCATACTAAAAATAAGGAAGGAAAACGCTCTTTCTGGAAGCCGTCAATTCTTGAAGCAGAAAGTTTTTTGGTGTTGCATGTTGAGGTACTACATATATTGAAATTTTCTTCTGATATAAGTTTATTTATTACACTAATATAATTTCTTATCAATACAGGTCGAAAATAACACCTACAATACGGTCAAGAAACATAGAGCAAATCTGTTCCAAAGAGGACTAACTAATCAACCCTTACTAGTTGTACAAGGAGAAGTAAGCGATATTCGTAAAATTTACATTATTTTAAACGATACCTTTTATGAAGTAGATAGTTTCTTAAAAGGATTATCAGTACTAGTACAAATTTTTTACGTTTTTAATTTGAAATTTCCTGAGCCTTGCAAGCAAGTATATGAATTTTTAGTTCATTATTTTTATGAAATAAGCTTAGAATCACAAAAATCAAAACAGTTATCTCTTTTGTTAACTGAATTACAAACAGCATCTGCATAATCATGTTTTTATGCTTTATTTGCTCAAAAAGACATACTGATATAAATAATTACATAACGCATTTAAAATTCATTCATAAACTATCACGCCATACTTCATATTTCCAATGTACAATTTGTCCACAATTTGTCAAGGCATAACGATTTAAGGTCCCCATATCAAGTTTCAGTAGAATTAAAAACGGTTGAAAATTTAAATGAAGTGCAAACAGACGGTATTCCTGAACTATGTAATGAGCTGCTCACCGAAAAACCTGGTTTTTCAGATTTCACTAATCAATCTTTACAATTTGCATTAAAATTATTTGGAAATACTTCGCTTAATCGAAAACTAGCCGTGGAAATCATAAAGGATTTTGAAAATTTTATTACTAGTTTTATAAATCAAATTGAAAATATGACTGATGCCCCAGAAATAAAAAATCATTTAGAGATTTTTAAAAATTGTTTTTCCGCAATAAATTCAGAGTATAAATTCAAAAAACTTTTGCAAGATAAAAATTTGTTTTCAGACCCTAATGAATATGTCATTAATACTTCAAAAACCATTGAAACTATTAATTCAAAGGTGTCCACAGGTATTTTGTTGCCGATTTCGTATAACATACAAAATTTCCTCGAAGTCAATGATAATTTACTTTCCATGATTGATAAAATTCGAGAATTAGAAAACAGTTCAAACATTTCGAATATAATTCACGGTTCAGCTTGGAAAGAAAAATCAAAAATATACAACAGCATCAGCATTCCCTATATTCTATACCAAGATGATTTTGAGGTTAACAACCCTCTTGGTTCCAAATCTGGGCTGGATAAAATAACAGGCGTCTATTTGAGTTTTCCCTTATTAGAAGATTCCAAAATATCAAAATTGGAAAATATACTGACTTGCTGTTTCACAAAATCTACTGACATATCACACGGTAACGTTTCGAATTTTATGCCACTAATAGAAGTATTAAAAAAACTAGAAGAAGACGGTTTATTTGTTAAAACTAAAAATGGTACCATTCACGTTCATATAATATTAGCAGCTATAACTGGGGATAACCTAGGTTTAAATTCGATTTTAGGTTTTACAAAATCTTTTTCAGCCAATTACTACTGTAGAATTTGCACTTGTGATAAAATAACTATGCAAAAGCAACTTATGGAAGACACATCTAAATTAAGAAATTTAGAAAATTATAATGAGGCCGTAAATATAAATGATCTTGCAAGGACAGGCGTAAATGAACAATGTATTTTTAATTCCATCAGATCATTTAATGTTATTGATAATGCTACTTGCGACGTGATGCATGATATTTTTGAGGGCATAGCGCACTATGAACTTTGCGATATACTTAACCATTTTATTTCCGAAAAAAAATATTTCTCTTTATGCGATCTTAATGCACGATAATTTTCTTTTGTTTATGGCCCTCTAGATAATAAAAATAAGACTGCAAATATTAAAATTAAACATTTAATTAACAGAAAATTAAAAATGTCGGCCTCTGAAACGAAATGTTTTTTACACTTTATTTCCCTAATGATTGGTGATTTTGTACCTAAGAACGACAAAGTGTGGAGATTACTTAAACTTTTAATAAAATTGGTCGATACATGCATTTTACCTTCCTATTCCCTAAAAAACTTAAAGGACCTCAATGATATTGTTATCGAACATCACAAATCATATTTAGGCCTATTTGGAAGGAATTTGTACCCAAAGCATCATTTTATATTGCATTATGTTAGTTCAATGCGAAAACTAGGTCCCATAAACAGATTATGGACAATGAGATTTGAAGCCAAACACAAAGAAAGTAAGAATTACGCTAGCACAACTACATCAAGAAAAAATATACTGCTTAGTTTGGCTATTAAATCAAATTATCATTTTGCACTTAATATTAATGCAAAAAGACATTTTGCTTTGGATAATGTGGAAAATTGGGGTGATGGCAAATATATAAATTTTATGAATCTTGATATTTGGGATAACTTACCTGAAGAGAAAAAAAGAGAATGTAATTTTAGCAACATATTTTCTTTAAAAGAAATAATAATTAATTGTACGCCTTATCGATTGGGTGATATTTTAGTAACTGCCAATGAAGCAAATGAAATTATTTTATTTAAATGTGTTTATATAATAGTAGAAACGGAAGATAAAACGTACTTTGCATCTGAAGTGCTCCAAATAATTGAATTTGATACCCATTTTGATTGTTTTGTTATTGGAGACAATGTTAACAAAAAATATGAATTGATTCAAAAATGTGATATAAGATTTCCTCCGCTGCATTTTATTAAATTGCCAGACAGCAGAGTCATTGTAAAGCTAAAGGCTCCTTATTATTAATAAATTGTTTAACTGAAAATATCCTTGTATAGTGAATATGAAAGATATTAATGTATTAATGAAGTGTATTAAATATTAATGAATAATTAAGCAAAAGGGAGCCATAAATACTTTAGAATTAACTTTCCATAGTTTATTTTCAAAATTGAATTAATTAATGTAAATAAAATAGAAAATAAATGTTTTTGTTTAATAAAATTTTTTTTTATTGAGACTTCGAGTATAACAGATCTTCCAAAGCACTGCAAATTAAGTAAGTATGTATGTATAAAAATCGCCAAATATTTCTCAATTTCAAAAAATTCGATTTGCAAATATTATAAAACATTCTTTAAAATTACAAAATATTATTTGAAAACTCATCCAAAACATTCTGTATTATTGCAATAATATTATTTGAATTCACAAATCTCACTTTTACATAATTGTTGAATGTATTATATGAATTGATAAATGTTTGGAAAATATTCTATGATTCCTAAAATTTTGAATTGTATAAATAATCAAATACTCTATATGAAATTGCAAATTCTTTATATGTTAATGCAATAATATTATTTGAATTTGGGAATATCTGTTTTAAGTAATCGTAGAATGCATTGTATGAATGTTTGAAGACATTCTATGATTTCTACAATTTAGAATTGTTTAAATCATTAAATTTGGGATATGAAATCATAAAAGTAATTCTTTAATTCTGCAAAACAATTATTTGCAAAACTAGAGAATCCAGATCGGTATTTTTGAAGAATATAATTATATGACTGAGAATCAGAGAAAACTTTGGTTGATTTCAGACCACATTTTATATGATATCAAACAATCTTTTTTTTCTGTGTAAGAGACTCGTTCTTCAATGCAACATTGTGCAAATCGCTCTCCTGGCCTTCTATACACTCTTCCTCGCCCATCGTTGCCATATAATCACATCCTGAACTCGTCAGAGAACATGACTGTTCTCCATAGTTCTTCTGTCCAATCCAAATGCTCTCGAGCGAAATGAAGGCGGGCTCGCCGGTGGGCTGGGATCAATTTCGGCCGTTTGCTGTTTGGTGTGCCATCAAATTACCTTCTTGAAGTCATCTGCTAACTGTCCACCGACTGAATTCGGATTCATGAGCTTCTTAGAGCCGCTGTCCCAGTTGAACCGCATTCAAACGACGATTTCGCAACGAAATAGTCACAAGAAAGCTGTCATCACGCTGTGTTGTAGCACGAGGTCGGCCAGTTCCTTGTCGCCATCTGAAGCCGCATTAATGGGACGACGTGAAAAAATGACGGACACTGCAATTAAATGAATTGTGTATTATATTTTAATTTGTGTATGATATTGTTAAGAAAATAGAAAAATGGTATTGGTATTATTGTAATTGATACATCGATGTACGATCTGAACAAACAACAATTGTTGGACAGCAGACAAAAAGCAGAACATTCGATGATTTGGACCAAGATACATTGAAATTACAATTTTATAATAATAAATAAAAAATCATAAAGTTTGAAATTTCGTTTTTAACAGTGAGAAGTGGTGCTATAAGTTAATGTAAAGTTGAGATAAAAATAGTGGTACAAACAATTTGATCATAAGGCATAACACATTTAACGTTAGTTATTGCTCGGTTTCGCTTAAAAAGAAATAATCTACAGCTAGACCTTTCTTCCTTCTTTTAAGAAATTTCGGTTTGTTTCATAATACGAATTCAGGGAAAGTTAATTTTATTTATTGTTATCATTTTAACTGGAGAGCTAAATATTTGTTGTGGCACATTCAATGGCGTAAATACCAATTTCGGGCCCCCGCAAATTTTTTTTTTGGGTCCCTAGAAATGTTTATTTTACCTATTTCACATGAAAATTTGCTTTACGCCGATTTTTTAATTAAAAAATTATTTAGCCTAGCATTGGTTAAAATTATCTGATTTCGAGAAAGATTTAAAAAATTGAGCAACTTTTAATGTTTACAAGTTGATATTTAGACCTAGCAGACTGTCAGTGACCGACAAAAATCTCAACTAATGGAGTGGAAGATAGTTTCTTTACCGGTAAAACCCCTTACCATTTATCGGTAAACTTTGCAATTTTCCATTTACCTGAAGTTTTTACCAGTAATTAAAATTATACAAAATGTTGCTTAAATTCGTTATTGAATAGACAAATACACAAGAAATGTGATGCTCAAACCAAACACGAAACAAATAATATCAATAATTTCGAAATAATCTCAAAAAGGTCGAATTTTCAAAGATTATCCGTAAAAAAATTATCCGTAAATATGTAAAACCGATGAAAATCATATGCGCGATAATCACTGCCATATGTGAAATGTAAATAACCTAAACATTCTTGAATACTTTCGAATATCACAAAACTACTAAATATCACAATTTATATGTATGTAAGAAGCTCAGAACATTACGCTACAAAATTCGAATAAATTCGCAAATCTCGAATAATAATAAAATTGTTGAAAAACAATCTAGAATAAACCACGGAATAATCTCGATTACCCCAGAAAAATTCGAATAATCTTTGTCGAAAAAATACTTAGAGTAGCCTTAGACAGAAGTGTCGCGTTTTTTTTCCATCATGGGGGAAAAAAATATTAACAAAAAATTCGGATTTTGGGGCATTGGCGCTCAACGATTAAGTATTGTTCCTTTGTTTACGTTAACTTGGCATTTATTACTTAGGGTGATTTTTTATTTCTTTTCGTTTTAGATTTCCATCCCGTTAATTTTGAATGAAGCGCTCCTTATATTTATTTGTAAGTATTGCGCATCAGTCACGTTGCGTCGTGTTTACACTTTTAATGTCTTTTAACAACCCCAATGTAGTTTTAAAGTCTATGTTAGTCGATAGGTCATTGTTAAATGTAGCTAGTTTCAATGTGCAAAGATTAGTCCCAAATATTGACGAGCCCAATTTAAAAATCACTTCTAGACTTAGAAAGTTTATTTAGTTATTTCTCTTGTAGATTCGATGAAATGGATGAAATGTATATATCAGGTGACTTTAATTTCGATATACTCCAAAATTCTGGCTTCCCTCGGGATTATTTGAATCTTTTAAATAGTCTTAATTTATCCGTACACAACATTGTGGCACCAACGTTTTCTTGTCCAACCGCTAGCGGGGCCTCATATTCCCTTATTGATCATATCATATCTTTTACTAATAACTCTATTTGTTTTTTCAATCAGTTGTCTCTCGGTATGGGATCCCATCATGATCTTTTAGCTTTTTTTGTGAACTCTTACTCTCCACTTAAACGTAAGAGTTTTAGCTTTAGAGATTTTTCTAGTATTGACAATTCCCGCCTTTACTTAGTTTGTAACTCGGTTCCTTGGGAAGATATTTTTTGCCTTACTTCTGCAACTAGCCAAATAGAATTTTTCAACTCGTATATTAATTTGGTGTTTGATAGTTGCGTTCCGCTTAAAAATGTTACTTGCAAAGCAAAATCTCCGCCTTGGTTGTCTCAGGAAATTTCGAATGCCATAAATATTAGAGTTAGTAAATATCGTTTATGGAAAAGGTGTCCTAATAGTCAGTCTCATTTAGATTACAAGCAGGCTCGTAACAGAGTTGTAGGGTTAATTCGATTTGCTAAATGTAATTTTTTCAAGGACAAGTTAGACTCCTCTCTTCCTCCCAAGGTTTTTTGGCGTAATGTTCGTAATTTAGACCTACACAGATGCAAGATTAGTTCAAGTGGGGATTTCCAACCCAATGAAATTAATACTTATTTTTGCTCTAGTCTGAACTTGGGCAGTAGTACCGTCGATTTGTTCTCTAACGCGTCCTCTAATTCGTTTTCGTTTTCAAATTTTTCTCTTGAGGATTTACAATCTGCTATTTGGAAGGTTAAATCGGAATCTTCTGGTCTGGATAACGTCAATTTAAAATTCGTTAAGCGAGTTTTCTTTCGTCTCAAAATACTTGTTACATATCTTCAATTTTATTCTCACGTCCTCTTCCTATCCAGATCAGTGGAAGCTAAGTAAAATAATTTTCATCCCAAAGATCAGTAATCCTTTAGAGCTATCCCATTTTCGGCCAATTAGCATTTTAAGTTCTCTCTCTAAGGCTTTCGAGATAGTTATTAAAAATCAAATTCAATGGCATTTACATAGCAATAGTTTAATTAGTTTCTTCCAATCTGGGTTTAGAAAATTTCATAGCACTTCTACTGCGTTATTAAATACATATGTGATGATATTAGGCGTAATATTAATAATAGGGAATTAACTTCTTTAACTTTGTTAGATTTTTCTAAGGCCTTTGATTCTATTAATCACGTAATTCTTTTTAATAAACTCTGATCTCTGTTTAGATTTTCGCTTTCTGCTGCCAAATTGATTTTTAGCTATCTTTCTAATCGTTCTCAGGCAGATTTGTTCGACAATTCCTTGTCTGATTTCCTTCCTGTAATTTCCGTTGTGCCTCAGGATTTAGTGCTGGGTCCTCTATTATTTTCTATGTACATAAATGACATAGAATCCTCCATTCAACATTGTTCATTTTACATTTTCGTCCAAATTTATAGAAATAGTCGTTTAGATCAGGATTCTATTGTTAGGAATATTTCTCTGATAAATTAATAAAACTCTTACTTGGGGCGACCATTTAGTTACTATTAGTAAGAGGGTCTCTGGCATGCTTAGTTGTTTATATAAATTAGTTGGATTTTCTGATAGTCAGATAAGGAAAAAATTGTTTTTGTCTTATCATCTTCCTCATTTTATTTACGGTGTCATAGTTTTATTCGGTATGCTTCAGGAAAATATGAATGTTCTCCAAAGATGTTTCAATGCTTGTACCAGGTTTATTTTTGGTATTAGGAAGTTCGATCATATTTCTGCCTACTCTAGCCTTGTTTTAGAATGTAGTTTATCTATTTTTTACGAATTTCGCGTTTGTCTTTTTATTTTTAAACTTCTCAAAGCTAAGGAGCCTTGTTTAGCCTTTTAGGAAATTACTTTTTAGTAGGTTTCACTCCTCTAACTTCCGCCTAATTCTGTCTAAAAACTGTTGTAGGTTGCTAAACAAATTATAACGAAATTATTGCGTTTAATACGTACATTATGCGAAGAAATGAATCGAACGATCAAATATTTTTCAAGATATAAATTAAGACTTATTGTTTCGGACAGAATCAGTGAAATGTCGTTTCAACAACTTGCCGACAAATACAAAATATCCAAATCTACAGCGAAAATTTTGTTCGATAAATTTACCGAGACTGATTCTATCAAAATTCTCCCAGGATGTGGAAGGAAACGAAACACAACGGCACAAGAGAACATTTTACTTGTTCGTGACGTGACAAAAAAACTCTACTAAATCAGCCAAAGAGCTTAAAGTGGAATTTAATTTGAATGTTTCCATAAGAACAATTCAAAAACGGCTCAGAGAAGGTGGTTTAATTAACTGCTACCAACATCGGTAACCTTTAATCAACTCAGAAAATAAACAGAAAAGTTTAGACTTTGTAGAAGAACACGAAGATAAGGATGAGGTTTTATGGTCAGACGAATTCAAAATTTGAGTTATACGTGTCAAAAAAAAAAAAAAGGGTATGGCGCAGGCGCGGTGAAGGATTGAAATACCGATATTTGAAAAAAACCGTGAAACACGGAGGTTGTTCAATAATGGTGTGGGGGTGTTTCGCGGCTAAAGACGCAGGTGAGCTCGTTCTTAAAGAAGAAATAATGAAAGGGCCTGATTATGTAATTCTACCAATAAGTTACATTTGGGTAGTCGTTATGTGTTTCAACAGATTACTTCAAAAGTAGCAGAGAATTTTTTCAAAAAAACATAAAATAAAATAACTCAAATGGGCTCTTCAAAGCCCGGATTTGAATCCAATTGAAAATTTATGGTCACAGTTGGATTCAAAAATCCCAATAAGCTATAGAAGATTTTTTTAATGCTATTAACATTGCGTGGGATGAAATTGGCGTTGAATACACCTCAAAGGTCATGCAAAAAAAACTCGAAAACGAAAACGTAATCCACCTAATTGGAAAAGTTTCATTCGTAAAACAAAATGTCAGGCAGGTGATCAATATACGAGTATAAGCGTGAGAAAAAAATTTGTAGCTGCAAAACAAGTTACATGAAGAAAAGATTGTATGGCGCAGTATAAATATTTTTGTGCCCAAAGGTTACCAACACAGAATAGCAAGACCAGTTTGAGGCATATTATAATTTAGATGTTCAACGGAAGCGCGATGTTATTTTAAACAGTACAACTCCTAGTCTTACAGTGCGAAAAACAACGCAGATTGATTAATCTCGCCGGATTGAGTCTCACTATTGCAGGGCTAGGACAATCGACAATATCTAGAACCCGACTTAAATATAAGCAAAATGTAAAACTTGTACAAAGAATTTACTATCGATTCGATGCAAGTAAAAGAAAGTTTGTATAATGCAACGTGGACTCTGCGACAAAAACGAAAGAAAATCTCATGATGGATGAAATGTTTTTGAAAAAAAAGAACATTGTAAATTGAAGAAGGAAATGAGAGAATAGAAAGCTTGTGATAAGAATAGGGGGGCTCCAGTCTTAAGTTTTGACCTTTAAAACATTATCAATTGTCCGAGAGCCGAAATTGGTCCACTTTTTGATTTTGCAAAATTGAATATAATTATATACAATTTAACAGCCTATTTAAGTAGCACCAAAAAAACGTATTGCGCGATATGGACGGAATGTACTTCAGGCAGAACAGATAACGATTTGCCTTCAGCTGTCGTAAAATTTTGACCAGATTATTTGAGGACAACAGAGACATGTGCGACTTAATAACCTGGAGTGATTCGTGCGTGCCCCAAAATAAAAATTCGCATAGGTCAACTGCTATTCTACACGTCATGATAAACAATCTGCAGATCAACTCAATTTGTATGAGATATTCAGTGTATGACAATGGAATAATTCAAGAAGTGGATAAAATTCATAGCAGCATTGAAAAAGTTTTGGCGGTAAACGAATACTTATCTACAAAGAATCGCAAAAATCCGTTGATCATTATGAAAATTGAACCCAATGATTTTATGGACTTTGGGAGCTACGGCAAAAGTTCATTCGATTTTTCTAATATTCCGTATACAAAGCTTAAAATGCAGAAATATACTCAAAACCATTACAAGGTCAATTCTGTTTAGTTTACGACAATGAACTACAAATTCCACTAGCTAAACTTGTTATAGTTCAGCAACAAAGTTAGATCTACTTTTTGATAGATAATTATTTTAATACGAAACTAAATTAGTAATAGGTCGCTACAATTTCATTGAAATATTCCATTAATGAAAAAAGTTATAGAACTTCAAATTTTCAATATGATCAACACAGTGTTATTACACACAACAATACTACAATATGATCAACACAGTGTTATTCTAAGGTCGCGAGATTAGACTATATTATCTCACTTTGCTCACTAATTGGTTACATACTATAAGTAACTTTTATTAAACTTCTTACGCTGTACTGAATTGATCACTGCAGTAAATATGAATAGTAGATAACATTTAGATATGAATTAAAATTCGTATATCTATGAGAAATTTGTATAACGACAATAGAGCATTCCCGCGTATCTATGTAGTATATATGTATGTATTTACTCATTGTTAGATAACATAAAAGCCGTTCAGTCGCCAAATCGATTAATTAACCCACCAAAACAAAAAATTATACAGAGTTTTCTAAAAAAAAATATCAAAATTTAAATAAAGGTAAAATTTCCAAAAAGTTTTTGTCAGTTAGCGGTGTTGAACCATATTGTTAAATAAATTTACGTAGAATATAAAAAGTCAAAAGACAATTAAGTGATTTGTCACATTGGAATTAATCGATTTGGTTTGTGAACAGCTCATATGTACAAAATTTGTATTAAATATTAATTATTTTATAGCTTTACAACTGGCATTTAGCAGTATAATTCGTAGCAGTATAGTCACATACATGAGTCATAACAATATTTGATTAATATGTATTTACATACCCACATATATAAAATGTTGTCAAAATATTCTGTGTACTAAAAATATTAAATTGAAAAATAATTTTTTACAAACATACATTTTTTTTATCAGTGACAAGGGGTATTAATGTTTTACCATTACTAAATAAAACTAAAAAACATATGTACTAGAAACTGTTTAACATTTATATGTACAATCAAACTCAGGGGTGTTGTTAAATCATGCTGGGCTTGATTTTATTTTAATTAAATTGAATTGAAACATTTATGGACGTGTTAAGCAACATTCTAAGTTATAAATATACATGATAAGGAATAACAAAAATCAAGATTCAAAATACGCAATATAATTGTGTTATCTTTAAGTAGATCTTAAGAGTATCATAATTATATATTCAGCGATGAAGATAACACAAATTAAATGGATTCATTGTTTCCGATAAGCAAATACGGTAATTCTTTTTTTTGCACGTGATTAATGATAAAAATTAGAATTTCATTGCAGGTTCTTACAACTGTGTATGAGCATAGAGATTTATTGGTTTTAATGCAATTACCAAATATCAAGTTTTTTTGTTTTGCTTTAAAAAGAAAAAAACATGAACTTCATTTTAAGTAAGTATGTATATTATACAGGCGAAGGCTTTAGATTAAGCCGATCCGTGACTTATTTATTTACCAATAAAACAAAAGCAGTGGGTTGTTATTTTTATTTACAGGTTGCCTCCAACAATTAATGATCAAAAGATAATATAATATCAATAAAAAGAAGAAAATAACTTTAAAAGTTTTCATTAAACTGCTGATCGATCAAAAATAATTTCAATTTTTCGAAATTGCACTGAAACCGTCTAATGCACACAAAAAAAAAATATTTAAAATAAAGATTAAAACAAATATTATTCAGAAACGGTTTTGAATTATTACTTTTCCCACTTTACGATGTTATATTAGGTAAGTATTGTACATAATTGCAATTTTTTTTTCCAGATGTTCATATTTCTCGACTAATTAGGTTATACCAGTGGCCCTATTCTGGCTATTCCCTGGGAATTGGGAAAAATATTGCTATATTTCCAAACTTCAATAATTCCCAATTTTTTATTCCCCAATTCTCAAAAGTGTATTCTGGCGTAATTGGGAATCATCCAATGGGAATAAACACTATTTCAAATTTTCCAGCTGCCATTATTTAAAAATTTTATTTTATACATATAAAATAAAAGCTTCACCGGTATTACGTTGTAAATAAAATAATGAAAATACACAAAACAACCAGTCTCTTCTAATTCCCCAAAAAAAAGATTTGGGAAAAATTAACGTCAAAACTTATATAAAATGGAATTATTTTTTCCCTACATTAACAATTTCCAATCGCCAGAATACACTTTTGGAAAAAATAATTCCAAACTGCTAGAATACTATCAAAATACTTCAATTCCCAAGTCCCAGGGAATAGCCAGAATAGGGCCACAGGACTCCAGTCCTTCCGTCCTTCTAGTCATACATTTTTATTATTTTTGTTTTGCCTGTCATTCTCTCAAATATTCATAGGTTTAGTTTTAATTTGGTTCAAAAATTGATTTTAGAGTAATAAGCAGTTAACTTTGAAGTCCATGCGAGCGGGTTGCAGTGGAAGAGAAAATTGCCAAACGGATTTTCTCGAGAATAGGACCGACGATTTCTTTTTAATGTTGATGATAAATATGATAATCCATAATCTACCTGTTCACAAAATTTGAAATTTATTGGTTACTCGGTATAAGAAAAAATCGTACAACATTACATTAACATTGAGGTAGTTTAAAGGTAGTAAAGGGTTGGTAGTTAAAAAACCTAGGTTTTAATAAAATGTTAAACTTAAGTACCGTAAGCGGTTGTGTAACGGCTGTATATGTATTGCTAGAATTGACGAGTACATTCTTCAGAGCAATCCTTTCAATATTAACGTATGAGGGGGTATACGTCTATAACTTCCAAAACATTTTTGTGTTGTTATTGTTATGGTACTGCAGAATTATTTAGTCCAAATAAAGTTAAGTTTTGTTGTTTGTTTTCACAATTTTATTTTTTTTATGACTTATGTAAATTTATTTTCCCCATTTCTATTTGCATTAAATGTATATAATAGCTATTACATAAGTAAGTAGAAAATAAAATAAAATTGTAGAGCTAATTGTTTAAGGGAGGCCACCGCGTTCAGTTCATTTAAATAATAGCCAACCCGCTATATTTCAATATTAAAAATATATATATGGTGCAAAATACGTCAAATCACAAATTTTTGGAAGTCAAGTTTTAATTTTGTGATTTTTATGTTTTGAATGTGTAGTACTGGGTAAAAAAAATTATTGTAGAACTCGATTTTTTTTGTTGTTGTTGCATAAGATACAGGTGGTCAAAAATTTGTAAATTTGGTGAAAATGGTGGTGCATTTATACAAATATAAAAAAAAGTATTTATTCGAAAAATATAAAATAGGGCTCATTTTAAAGGTAAAAGAATAAGGAATAAGAAATTATTACAAAAATAGTACCATATTTAAGTTTTTCATTTTCAAAATGGCCACCAAACTGGTTTTTCTCAATTTTCTGGACAAAAAAATTTTTTTTTTGTTTGCCATTTAATTCTATAAAACATAAAAAAAAACAAACATGTATTTTTTTTCGTTTTCTTGCAAAACACGTTTTAATATCATCACCTACTCTGGTGTCACTCTGTCCCTCCCTCCCACCACTATATTTACTACACAAAATGTTTTGGTCCTTCTTTTAAAAATTTTTACCTAACCTAACAAATTATTCTTATATTATCTATTGAAAATAAGGATTCATCCCACCAATTTAATAATAAATGATTCATGTCAAAACAATATTTTTCAGGTATACGTTTCTAGTTTTAAATTTTTGGTATAAATCAAGGGTCAAAATCAATATTCAGGTAGTTCAAATTTTAAATTGTAAAAATAAGTAACATTGTCTTAAACAAAATTCAAATTATAGTTTATCATATAGTGAATTTGTATTACTTAAATTACTTAATGAATGAATATAGAAAGTATTGTAAGCCGTTTGTTGGCTCGAAGTGTTATAAAAATGTACGAAAAGTGCATCATCGTCTTATTGATTTTCTGCCGCCTTCGATTGAAAGAAATTAAAATTTATTCATTTGTTCAAGTTGTTATATCAAGATTTATGGTAAACGTCAAAAAATTGAAACAGAGACATCACCAATCTCTTTACCATTACGTTCCGCCGTTACGCCGAAATCATCAACAACTGATGTAGATTCTAAAATAAGTTCCATTAGGAGTGATAGTGAAGAACGCCAAATACAAAATGCGAGCGTCCTCCAAAAAATCAATGAGATATTACCAGATATTAGAATGTCGCCCATATATGCTAGTAAACTAGGAGCTAGGCAATAACACCACCAACAAAAATTAATCAATTTAGCTGCAATAGTACCATCAACATCATCATTATTGATTCCTGGAATCGAGCCCCTTGTGAATCAATCAATGGACAACGCAATGAAGGCTAATTTATATGACGAATTCATGGGGCAACTGAAAAACAAATTCAAACAATTGGGGAAAAATGTGATAAGATACAGCTGCTGACTACACTGCCGAAGTGACTAACCATACAACAAATTCAACAGGAGTTCAGCACAACATACTTAGTGCGTAAAGCTAAATATATTCAGGAAACGAACGGCCCATTTGGTATTCCTGTACCTCAAGCTGGGAAACGAATCAGCGATGAACTAAAGCAATCAGTGATAGATTATTATAACGATGATGAAGTCAGTCGGATAATGCCTGGAAAAAACGATTGCTTAACTATTGAAAAAGTTAAAGTTCAGAAACGTCTAATGCTGAGTACATTAAAAGAATGCTACGAGGGCTACAAGATTCTCCATCAGGACGATGAGTCAAAAAAAAAAAATCAGATTTTCCAAATTTTGCTTGCTTCGTCCTAAAAACTGTGTGCAACCAGGAAGCAGTGGAACGCATACAGTGTGTGTTTGTACAGTACATCAAAATGTGAAATTGATTATTTATGGAACCAAAATAGGAGCTATTACAAATGGAGAGATATCAACATACCAAGATTATATTTCATCTATATTATGTCCAGAGCCTAATTGTCCAGGATTAAATTTATTTCGAGAATATGAGAAGTTCAAGGAAGATAAGTTCATTCTCAGTCATCCAACAACACGTAAAGTGTTCAGTTATTATTATTTTTATTCATACCGTAACAATAGGTGGTATTGGAATTGGGTCTAAAACAACCTTTCCTTTTTGACAACAATGAGTAAAAAGTTTGTCTTGCGGTAGTTCACGTGGAAAGTGTTTCGCGTTGCATGAACCACAACATACATTCATTTCCCCACATTTAAATTCTATAACGGTTGATTCATCTAATCCATCCGTCGGCTCGAGTATCCCAAGTATTTTTACTTTCGAATTTTTCGTCATTTATTAGACATTAGTTCGAAACTAAGATTCGAATTTCTCTAAGTTTTAGTTTCGAGTTATTCTAAGAATTCGTATGCAAGTTGACGCGAAAATTCGAAACTGGACGAAGCTCAATATTACAAATTTTAAGCTTGTGTGTGTGTATAAAATTCAAAAATAAAATTGGCGGAAACAATATGGTGCATGTGTGTGTATAAATGTCAATATGGAAATTGGGCGGGAAATTTAAATATTTAATGAAACAAAATTTTAATTTCGGTTTAAAAATATGTAATTATAATAAATTACTAAAAGACTTTGTACATTTCTTACATTTTAATTTCACGGTAAAATTTAAATATACATACATATATCGATATGTATTCAGGGGACCCCAAAACATGTATTTCCATCAAAATCTCGCAACCGAAATTTTTCATGATTCCTATACTTCCTTTATACTATGTATAAGAAAGTAAAAAGGCGCAAAAAATAACTAGAAATTCATAAATTTCAAAAATACTTAATTCATTAATTGTTTAAAAAAATATTAATCTAAATTAACTTAAAATAATTCATTGTTTTCGAAAATTCTAAGTATGCCCTACAGATTCCGAAGTTTTTTTTTTGTATTTCACAAATTTATCTTTTAAATAGTAAAAGTAATTTGTTGAAATTAGGTTGAATTGTGTTTGGGCCGTGTTTGGGAACTTTTCCAGAGTACAATCTAAAATTTAGAACCATTAATCAAACTACATTTTATTAATTTTGTTATTCAAAAATATTTACCTTTTAAAATTTTTGTGATATTGAATTTTTTTGCAGCCAAATTCCCTTGCCTTCCATTAAAAGAAAACTTCCTTGACAATTCCTCAGTGAAAATATTTTTGTAGTTCGTTCTAATGAATTTTTTCAATTCTTGGCCTTGTTCTTTCATGAAGATGGATTTCTGAAAAACAAAAAAAAAGGTTAGCTATAAATGGATAAATATATAATAAATTTAATTTGATTTTATTACCAATTGTTTTTTAGATTCATGGTCTTCAATTAAATTAGAATCAAAATTAATAAACCTGTCTAAATCATTAAAAGGCAAAGTAAATTTGGCATTTTTACAATCGACGAGATACTTGATATTTAAGCGATTATCTCGTAAATTGATCAGCTCTCTCATGATATTTTGCTGTCCTTTTTGTAATTGTTCAATGGATGCTACGAGAAATTGGAACTGTTTTTTTTTCTATCTGGATATATTTATTGTAATTGTCATCGGTCTGCACGGCAACTGAACATGTTGATTGTGTTTGTTCTATCTGTTGATCTAAGACTGAAATGTAAAAAGTTATTTAAATTTTGTATGGCGAAATTAATTCATTTTCAATATGAGTTAAACTCGCGACATCAAATTTTTAAAAACTGAATTTTATCTCGTGCTGAATTAGATTTCGCGTCTTTTATTCAGGGGCAGAATCATGAAATTCGGACGGTAAATTTTACAGTAGTAAACAATCCTATGAAAAATTCAGAATATATTCAAAAATTCATCAAAGTTACCCAAGTTATTTTGTATCAAATCGTATTTAAATAAAGATTTAACGGCAAATTTCTGATCGATAACGAAATATTTGACGCACAAAAATTGGTCGATAAACTTATATAAAATAACTTGGGTAACCTTGACCATTTTTCGAATTTATTCGTATTTCATGATTCCGATTTCCGCCCCAAAACATTCAAAATGATTATGATTTCAAACAAAAAATTGCACGCCTATGGAAACAAAGTCTAAGGAAAAAATTTTGGGACGAACTAAGGAACCTATGTATTTTTTCTGCGCGTGAACTGTCAGAATTCCAGCGAGATTTGAATTCTACTTTACCTTCAATATCAGTGTAATTTTCACTTTCGGTGTCGCTGGTAGGATGCATATTATGCCTGCGTTGTCCCATGTTTTGTATCGAAGTTATTGGGACACGATCTCCTAAAGAGGAAATTAAAATTAATGTATCAATGTTTAACAGCACTATCTTATATTACCGAATTGAAGTTCACAGAAGTCGGCATATTTAAATTGTGAATCAAATTGTGCTGAAAATATAAAAGTAATGTTTGTGGATTGTTATTATTTGTGTAAAAACTATACGAACATAATAGAACTATACTATTAATAATACTTACTTTCAATAAATTGTTGTGAATTTACCGTAGTGTCCATCTTGCTTTTATTATTTAATTTATTTATATTATTGTAATTTTCGTTCAATAATAATTAATTATGGTTGAATATTAAAATTAACCCTATAATGCATGATTTTTTCTTTCTCAACGAAAAAATTCTGTCAAATAGATATAATTTCGCTAGTTTACAATCTGAAAATAAAATTTTCTTATTTCCAATGGTTCTGGTGAAAAACCAATTTTCATGGTTGTATCATATATGATACATTATGCATTTATGAGTAAAAAATCATTACCGAAAAAATAAAATATATTTCATAGATTTATAGTTACAACTTATAATTTACATTATAATTAAATAAAAAAGATACATAGTTTTTATTCACAGCCTAATAAAAATAATAATAAAATTGAATATTTAATAAAAAATATAATCAGTCGTTTCGACCATGAAAAATTTTAAAGTAATTCCTATCTTTGTTGAAACAAAGATGAGTTTGGCATTTGTCACATTTAACAAAAGTTAGTTTCGAACACACAGGTATTTTACATCGCTGCCTGTCGGATGCCCAACTACAAAAATGTGCAATATTGTCCTCTCGCACTACCTTTGAAGGTAAGTGGCTTGCGTTTGGTTTTTTCTTTTTTGTTGCTATTGCAAGATTTATATTTATAGATGGACGGCCACGTTTTAAATTTTCGCGACTATCTTTTGCTTAACATAAACTCTCAGCAACCTCAGTTCGGAAATCTCTAAACTAAGGTGTCGTGACCCATTTAGTTTAGAAATTCTTTTTGAAAGCAGCCATGAATTTACCACTGTGACATCTAACAAATGGTAAAATACTCGTATGTATGACTTCCTCGATCGCATTTTGATTTTGTGGCGACCTATTAAATTGTCTACCAAATCCACGCCACCCATATGTTTGTCCATGATTAAATGTGGACAATTTACCTGATCAAAATAATTAATTCAAAATTAGAGTAAAACATTAAGTTTGCTTATACAATTAATAATTTACCTGAATAGTTTGTTTTTTACTACGAATGTTTCGTTTCACTTTTGTTGTTGGTAGTTCACCTGGAAATGTAGAGAGTAAAGTCACACATTTTGTGTCCTTTCATAAAACCAAACTTATATCATAGCCTTCAAATGTGCCAACATTCTCTAAAATAAATCCTCGAGGTTTGTCTTTTAGGGCCCGCTCAGTGGGTAATTTATTTGATGATAGTCTGTCGCGACGTGCTGTTCCAATTGAATGAATACCGACTTTAAGTAGTTCGATAACAAGTGGTAGGCTGGTATAATAATTGTCGAAGTACACATGATGATTTACGTGTCGCGGCACATCCCGTAGTAGTCTAATGACTACATTTGAAGAGCTACCTAAATTAGGTTCTGATGGTAACCGTTTTTCGTTTTCTTGCCCCGAGAACAATTCAAAATTGTAAGTAAATCTGGAAACGCCACTAAGAACGAGAAACTTGTAGCCCCATTTGTGCGGTTTCATAGGCATGTATTGCTTGAGATAACTTCTACCTTTCGAAGAGCAGATTTGCTCATCAATGGATATGTTTTGTTCCACTGGAATTTTTTTGAAATTTTTGATCAGGCCCTCCAATACTGGTCGAGTTTTAAACAGTTGGTCGTGATTTTCACTTGTGCGTGGTAAACAGTTGCTATTACAATTAAAATGAAGAATCTTGCGAAGTTTTTCGAATTTGTTGATTGAAAAGATTTCTTGAATAATGGCATTCCCGACTGCATAAGTCCAGTATCGTCGCAAGCTTGTTACATGGTGCATAGAGGTTAATATACAAACACCGATGTATTTTTCTAATTCCTTTTCATTGACAGAAAAAGGATTTTTAATGTCAATTTCTGAAGCATAATAATTTGATTCTTTGACGATGCGGTCTTTTAAATTAGAATCAAAAAAATAATTGAATATTTGAAGAGGTGTTTCTAGTTCAAGCACTTCGGAAGGTAATGATTCATCACCCGAAAATTTGTATTTTTCTGGCGAAATATCCAAATGTTTGGTTTTCCAAATAATATTGCTGTATTTTTTTTAAGAGCTTTTACTTCGCATGATTCGTTTGGTACTTCATTTTGATGCCGAGTATCCATATTTTGCACTGTCTGGTCTACTACATCATTGTGGTTCTGAATATTCATATTTTGTATTTCATTTAAATCACTTTGGTTGTTTACAATTATCACAGGCATATTTAGGATATCAAATTGATCTTCATCGCTTATTTCGCCTTGCTGTTCTAAAACAAAGCGACACAATGCTGGATCCAAATTGAAATTTTTTTCGTTATCGCTGTCGCTTTCCATATCGTCTTCACTATCACTAAATATATTCACGAATTCTTCTATTTTCGCAGCATTCAAATATTTACGTTGATAAGCCATTAGAACTACGAAAAATTTAAAATTAATTAAGAGAACCCTCGAATTATCGAATCCACATATCGGACGTATCATATATGAAACAACTAAAACTTATGCAGTTTTTGCATGATGTATCATATATGATACAACCAATGTTTTTCAATATTCATAAAGAAATTACATAATTTATTTTAAAAAAATCGACAGAAACGAATAAATAAATATAAATATAAGCTTCAAATAAATTCGTTTAATGTAAAATATCTCTATTTACCTAAAAAATTGACGATCTAAAATATACGTTAACAGCCTCAAACAATTCACCACAGCAAGCGTACCTCAACTAATATTTTTTACATAATTTACGCGTGAATAGCATAATTGGTGAGTTAGTATAGGTTAACTACATATAAAGGAAAATGTTATAAAAGATAAAACGAACAAAAAACACATATAAATTAATTGTTTTGTAGTTTGAAATGGTTGTATCACATATGATACAATATGCATTGCAGGGTTAAACTGAGAAGTATGAACCATAGGGAAATATACTAAATTATTTTCTGTTTTAATTTTAATAATATCAGAAATATAAAATGTCATTTGATCAGAAGAAACGGTCTCAATGTTAGTAGCATAAATATTCAACGAAGAAGATTTTAAAGGAACATCGAAAAAATCTGTTAAATGGAGAATTTTTTGGCTTTCGAAATGAGTTTTGTCGTCCTTTACAAAGATAGAGACTATTTTAAGAATTTGAGCGGCAACTAGGCAATAATTGTCGGGAAAATCAATGGACAATTTAAAGTTTTCTAAAATGACGTTTTTATAATGTTGATTTCCTAGGTGAATTTTAAAAATAGGAAATTTTTGTTTTTTGAATGATGGGTTTAATAAATATATTTCGGAAATTCTATTATACAATTGTTGTATTGGTAGATATCCAGTTTTGATTTGAAGTTTTACCGATGATAAATAATTTTCAAATTTAAATGCGCTAAAGTCGTTTAGCGTCGCATTAAGTTTAAGGCAGTCATTTGATAAATGTAATAGACTGTGGATATTAAAAGTAGCACTTGATTCCCCATACAGTTCTTCTTGCATCTGCACAAATTTTTTTATTAGTGTAGCAGCCGTTGAATTTCAAATTTGGCAGTACCTTTCATTTAAAAGTAAAGAAATTTCATAACACAAAGTCAGGAAATGTAAATAACAATCAGGAGACAATTTTCCTTTCAATACGACTGGTCCGGTATACAAAAGAAAATGCCGCAATTCTGTTGCTTTCCAACGCTCGAATTCCTCCATACTTCTGGGCTGCCTATTAAACTCACTAGGTAATTTAATTTGTTCCAAATCATCTGAGATTATTTTTATTTTTCCCTGAGATAAAGAATTCGGGCATTTGCGTTTTTTGACCCAAAAGGAGATTAGTTGTTTTGTAATACCTAGAAGAACGCAATCCATATAGTCGATGGGCACCTGAGAAACACAGCCGAAATTAATATTTTCTAACGGAATAGTCTCAACCTTCTTGTAATGTTCTAGATGTAACCTATTACGAAAACTGGTATCTGATCTGGGTACGGATTTTAAAGTTTGAGCATAAGGAAAAACTATATGGCCTTTGTTAACCTTTGAGCCTTTTATTGTACATTTTGTACATGAGAAATAGCCAGCATGAGATTTTACGCAAAGAACCTTGCACCTAGCCAGCATCGGAATCACAAATAAGTGCTCTCAATTTGATTTTCACATTTTTATTGCCATAGTCATAGCCAAGCGCTTCCAATATTTCCATTTCCTCAATAAAATCTTTAAGAAATCGTGGGAAATCAATATTCTCACTTCTACCGTGACAACAAGACAATAGGTAATCCGTCAATACCTATATCTATCTTGACTTATATTTTTTGAGAAAATAATCTATTGCCCTCGATATACCTAAATAAAAATAGGTAACACCTGAATCAAATTCTATTACATCGGCAATACGTAGAGTATTTTTTAACGCCCTAACATTATTTGGGAGCCAAGGGAAATATTCATGGAGAACCACAAGAATTATCATCATTGTTATGCCACAAATGGTAGTGTCGACGGCTATGCGTCGCAAATCTTCCTTTAATCGAAAAGTATCAAGCTCTGAGGCGGAGGAACAATCAGAATTTGATGGCGTTGGGGAACGGATTGGATTTTCTATTGACATCAAGGAGGTATAGTCGTGTAAAATATTTCTCTCGGCTTGTATTGCTTCTACTGTCTGAGAACTAACATTAACTTCAGAATAAAATTAACGGTCAGAACTTAGTGGCTGTACCACTTCGCTTTCTCGATACTGAGAATATTGTGGCAACGTTCGTTCTATTTCCAATTTTATTCTGCGTTGTCGACTTCTTTTAGACATTGTAGATTGGAAATATACATATTTATATTTACAACTAAATTATATAAATGATATAAAAATTGAAAAAGAGTAAATTTTATGTAAAAAAATAAACAACACTACATACAATGAGAATAAAAGTAGTATGTTTATTTAATTAGAGTTAACCAAATAATTATTTAAATTTTATAGTATTAATTGAATTATTTTACATAACTTACACATTTCTTTTTTACACTTTATTTAATTTCATATTTATTTAACACAAAACACTAATGACGTCGCATCACACTAACATCGAATGTATACCGTACATAATAATATAAAATAAACTCGTTCATATATAACAACAACAACAAAATACATAACCCTAATAAATAACTATGAAGTTAGCTTTCGATTATTTCCTCAAAAGTCGAAGGAAAATACGGTGGCTCAATTTTGAGTTTCGAATTGTTATACTTGGGATATTGTCTGTTCGTTGCGTTCTACCATTTAATCTAATATTTTGTCGACGTATTCTTTGTTGCTTTATTTTTCTTCGTTTTGAAGCAATACGTTCTTCTTCTGTCAATCTGGGTCGTCCAGTAGCCTTATTCTATAAAAAATAAGATAATGTTTACACGTGATAAACAGTGAACGAAAAGAGAATCGAAAAACAATTTAATCTAATTTTAGTAAAAAATCACAAAGTTAACCCGTTTTCACGTTTACACATCATCTTATTTTTTATAGAATAAGGGTGCAGGCATTCTAAACATATTATTAACGGATATCCTAATATTTTGTCGTCGTATTCTTTGCTGCTCTATTTTTCTTTGCTTTGAAACAGCATTCTCTTCTTCTGTCACTCTTCGTCGAGGCATTTTAAAAATAATAATTTATTTAATAACAATGAAAAATTATTCCAAAAGCAACTGAACAAAATAAGCAACGAAAAACGGAAAAGATAATAGATAGGTGAGATTATTATTTAACACTTCATCTATTCATAAATAATAACATGATATATTTTCTTATTTTAATTCTAAATTTTATGAAATCAAATATCCTAATAAAACGAAAAAGATAATATAGTATTCAATTACATAAAATAACAACACACAAAAAAAAAATTCAATAACGCTTCATATATAGTCGGCAACTGAAAAAAAAAAAAAAAAAATAACAAAAGGAAAACTTAAAACATAATATTCGACCAACACAGTAAAAAAGGAAAGCAATGCTTACTACATATGTATGTTAAAAAAAAGCCGAAGGTTTTAGCGAGCTAAACAACGAAAACATTGAAAATGTTAACCGCGAACAAATAAAACCAATTTTAAAGTTAGTATAATTTTTTATTTATTTTGATTTTTGATACTTTAATCACCGCAAGTATAGGGTCATGATAACTAAAATAACTAACATATTTCATATAATCCACTCCCTCACAATTTCTTGAGAACATTAAACCGATACACGTATTATTCTTTGTTGTCGATAAAGATTTTGTATAACAAAGATCAATCTCCAAGTAATTTTTCATGAAATTCACAAACTCTTCGTTTTCTTTCTTTTTAATATCTAAATTAAAATCACCTGCCACTATCATAGGCAAATCGGTCAAATTAAATCGTATGATATCCGGAAACACTTCTGTGAACTTTCTTGTATATGCTCCCAAATTCATTGCAAGGAATGCTCGAATATCTACCATACAAGTATTTGGGCTCAAATACACAGATACCATAATACACCTTTGGCCACGAATTACGACTTCTACTGCACATATATCTCCAATTTCAGGCATAGTAGAACGGCTACTACCCAGTATATGATCATTCATATGAAGAATATCGGGACGAATTATTATTTTTATAAATCGCGACTCCTCCAGCTCGAACTCGTTTACGTTTCCGAAAACTTTTACATTAGAATCCATCCAGTTCAACCACGTTATCATCATCCATCCAAGTTTCGGTACAAAGAATGATCACAATTTTATTTAAAACATTATCCGTCGTTATATCTTTGTTGTGTGCATGTAAACTTTGCGCATTAACAAGCGCGGTGCTAGCATCGGCATTCATAATGTGCTGTTCACACCGTTTCGTCACAGTATCCAAT
This sequence comes from Tipula vernalis, assembly GCA_958295665.1. NCBI lineage: Eukaryota > Metazoa > Arthropoda > Insecta > Diptera > Tipulidae > Tipula > Tipula vernalis. The sequence goes on from OY282558.1 coordinate 328,106,702, forward strand.
GGCGTCGTCTCTAATTTAGACATCTCTTGCCGCAAATCTGAATTTTTTGAACGGTTCGAATGATAAAACTTGAAATCATTCTCCATATTAGTTAAATATAATCCACTTAGATCCGTAACTCTTGAAAGCGCAACATAAACTAATTGATGCTCATGACTGCGATGATACATACATATATACGATTTTATTGTAAGTCGCACCTTGAGATTTATGAATCGTTACAGCAGCACTTTCGATTAGAGGAAATTGAATTCGTTTAACCTTCAACTGTTTATTTCGTGATGTAATCGTAGCACTACGCTTAATAACGGGTGTCCACGAGTTTTTTAACTCAACATTTTCTTGAATTTGAACTTTGTATTTTAATCTAAGAGCACGACCAATTCTTGGGTCTGTAAATTCTAACCACAGACGATGAATAGTATTGTCTGGCTGATTTTCAATAAAACGAAGATATCCCATAGCACCATTGGCTAAACCATCAACAACATTAACATTTGTGGTTATCATGTAAGGTTTCCCCAACAGTAATTTTAAATAATATGATAGACCCCCCGTTTCGTTGTATGACATTTTGTGTACCTTTTCCCGAAAAATGATCTCTCTGTGTAGTATCGGTATAATTTACATAGGTATCGGTAGCGGCATGCTCAACTGTAGTCTCACTTTGGAAACTAGCTCTATTGTATGATGATACGTCAATATTCCGAAAGAATAAATGTATACCGTCGGAACAAATATCTTGAATTTCTTCGATTTTTACAAATCGACTTTCGATAATGCTCAACTCTTCAGCAGAAAGACTATCTCCATTACCGATTTTAGTAAGTATCGAACTGAATAAAACATCGCTCTGACGAACAACCTTAAGTAATGGGAAATACTTAATTTGACGGCACAAGATATCCCCACCAAATACTGCTTTCGGACGTCGGTATATTGGCGTAGCACGAACAGGTGGTAACTGTCACAGATCTCCACAAAAAACGATATTCATTCCACCAAATGGCTTATCGAATTCACTGGTAACTTGTTGTAATTTTGAATTTAACGTGTTTAATAATTCTGCTCCAATCATACTGACTTCGTCAATAAATACAATACAAATATTACGAAAAGTAGATCGATACATTTGTAAATTTTGATAAGTAAAACCAGAGTCTCTTTTCGAAATTGTAATTTTAAATACTGAGTGAACGCTCTGTCCGCCAATAGCCACTGCAGCTTTACCAGTGGATGCACAAGATATGTAGGCATTATATATAGCATTATGCTGCTGTGAAAATCGATTGTATGTTTCCATCAATGCTTTTAATGTAAACGTCTTGCCACAACCAGCAGGACCACTAAAGAATATTTGTATTGGATCACTATCCGAATCATGTAAACGATAAATCGCCTCTAAAATTAATTCGCGTTGTTCTTTATTTGTAAGTCGAATCATAGAACAATAATCCACGTGGTTAAGAACATTTTCTCGCTTTGCTACGATACCAATTCTATCCATTTGTAAATTTTTTATATCGTCGTTATTTGGTGTGTTTGCGATCATATCATAATCAACAAGACGATTTATGTTTAAATCATCCACAATATCGAACTTTAAGACTTCTTCATCTTCAAGTTGATTCATCTCTCGACAAATTTTTAAGGTTGCCACAATATCGAGATTAGAACAATATTTTTTCTTTAATTTTAACAGCTGTTGTTCATTTTCTAGATATATTTGTTTGTACTTTTCACCGCTCAATAAATCATCCTCTTCATTTCTAAATGAATGGAATAATAAAACCATCTCTCGTCTGTAATTATCATAGTCTTTATCAACATCATAGTCAATCCAACGAACGATTTTAGCTTGTTTTCTCATGTAATATTCACCACTCGGACGTTTTGTCCAAATTGATACAAAATCAATCAAAGATACAGTATTCATATTTTCTGGTCGTTTTTCATACTTTTCTATAATTGTATCTCGCCATATCTCACCTGAATCTTGTTCAATCATTTCTCGATCCAATTGTTCTTTAGTTTTTCTAACTTTTAACCTATCCTGTGGCCAAGATGTTGTAATAAATTCAATATTTCTACTAGTTTTAGACATAGGTAACCTCAATAGAAACCAGGCTGCCTCTTGAGCACTCATTTCGACGGAATTTAAAACTTCTATTCCAATGGATATTAATATCTCAGCATAATCCTTTTCGGGATGTTCATCTTGCATTTGTAACAACTTTCTATGTAAATTACTAATACCACGATTTGTTTTATTTATATAATCGGCCACATACGCGGCACACGAATATTCTTCTAGAATATACTGTAAATCCATGTTTGACCGTAAGATCGAAGCTATAACCAAGGATTAAAATTATTGGTCCATATATTTTTTATATCTCGCTGAGGAAACATCATTGGTCTTGATAAACCTGATTGTATTATCGAATAATACTGTCCTTCATTTAATATTCCATTTTTACTCCAAAACTGCTCAATACTATCATACGACTCATTTTCTAAATTTTGTTTTAATTGATTAAATCTTCTCTTTAAATCTTTACTACGCCCATCATTAGTAGTTAAAGACAGCAGTACTTCAGTGCGAACCATAGGAAAGAATGGAGCGTGAAATCTACAAATTGTAGTATTTTTTTATAACAAGTAAAAGTATGTCGATGTGTCTGAGAATCTATAAACTTAGGTGATAAATGATTTTTGTCAACGGACACCAAACGATCAATCAATTTAATACTTTCCGACATATCTGCACCAACTTTTTCATCGGGAGCATTATTCAACCACAATAGAATATGAGCGTGTGCACTACCACGATGTTGAAATTCAATTCGTTTAAAGTAATCAACGACATAGTTATCACCAAAAGGACCATTTTTCTTTAGCTGAAGCATAGCCATCAGCACATCAACTAATTTGTTAAAATATAAATTAAAAAGCTCGAGCCATGGCACTCAATGATTCAACATTATCTGCTTCTCGATGATATTTTAATCGATGCAACAATCGTATTAAATCATCCCACTTTACTTCAGATGCACTAAGTGTTGAAAACATCGTTGGTTTTCCTAATTGTCGCATCATAGCAAATAAACTTCTCTTTCGTTCAATCCAATATTGAGCTGAGTTTGGAATACTTTTCATGAACATATACAATACTTTTTGGCCTGAAGCCAAATTTAAATATTTATCTTCACTCCAAAATAAAGTATGCTGTTGACCTAATAAATTTTCTTGAGCATCATCAAATTCCAATGGTTCTAATACATCGACGTCCTTAGATGCAATTGATTGTAAAAAAAAATGTTCATCAATCTGTATATTGTGATGCACGTACAACGGTTTATTAATAAGGTAATTTAACCATTTTTTAACCGTGTCTTTGTTTACAAATCCTTCGATGTAGGAAGATTTATGTAGAAGATGTCGCTTTATATTTACATTAATAGTAAAATCATCATCTAATGCTCTAGGAAGCATATTCACCTAATCAACAGGAACATTTATCACTTGTCCGATAATTTTATAGGTGCCCTGTTGATACCGTAAACGTCTAATTTGCAAGAAAGGTAATCTAGGTGATACCAGCCGTTCAGCAATTACACCCAAATCCGGTAGATGATTTGGATATTCAGGATATTTAAATCCATTGGAACTCGATAATTGTGGAATTTTATGCTTATCAATCGATGATTTACATGTACTACACGCCATCATATTCTTTACACACTGTAAAGGAAATTCTTTCTGAATTAAGGCATAGCATTTAGATGAAATGCGTGATAAATCATTTTTGTACCACAAACGATCGCATACATTGCACACGAAGCCGAAACCATTATCTGCAAATCTCTTTTTAAACTCCATATTCCATTTAGATTCTAAATTAATCGTAATAGTTTGCTCTCGTTTCCGTTTTCTACAAGCCGCTTGACGCTCTGCCGCTGTAGAAGCAGAACTGGAACCAATAAAAACATTTAACTGCTCACGCTTTCTCTTACGATAATTGGCTTGTCGTTGGGCGGAAGTAAGAGGAGCCATCTCGAACTAATCTTTATTTTATAAAAAATTAACTTTTTAATTCAAATCGTTTTTTTTTAATTTTTATTTACGTGTAATACGTATAGCAATTTACACAACTAACAAAACAAAATTTTTATTTACTTGTAATACGTAGCAAGATCTTACACAAACTAACAAAACAAAATATTATTTTAATATTTAAACAAATTTTACACAAAACAAAAACAACATTTTTATTTACGTGTAATGCCGCTTACTGATTTTTTTTTTTCGAGTATGCGGCATAATACGTAGCAAGCAAACTAACAAAACAAAACAAAAAAATATTATTTTTATATAAAAACTTTACGCTTTTTCGTGACCAAAATATATAGATAGCGGTCCGTAAAACATTTTCAATGTTAAAATTTAGATGTTTCATTATCGGCTTCACAATTTTCGGCTTCATTAGCAAATTATATTATAGATTATGATATTTTATTGATTGAAATCTCAACGACATGTTGATCGATATATTATTTAGTGAATTGCTTTAGTAAAATTGTGGCTAGCATTGGTTTTAGCTGTCTCAGTCAAAGTGGCGCCATTTATTTTTTGGTGTGGAAATATTAATAACTAAAAATCGCTGTTTATTAAATTAAAAAAACATTAAATCTTCCTTTTCCAAAATTTGCAAACATAATACACAATTGAATAAACATTAGTAAATTCCTATTTTAATTTAAAAACAAATTAAATCTTCCTTTTCCAAAGTTTGCCATCGTCGCCTGTCAAGTGAGACAGCTAAAACCAATCCGTGCCAAAATTGTTTTAATGGTTCTTTTTATTTCTGAGTAATAAATTTTCTTGGTATGAAAGGTCGTATATAAATCTGAATGGTGAAATACCATAGCTGCATTTTTTTATTCGCTCCGGATTGCTACTATCGAGAGCCGTCATATAAAAAGTGGCTCCCGAAAGCGCTCCGTATAAATAGGTAGAGCCAAATATTTTTTATATCAAGTTTTCGCTTCTCACGTATTGTAATTAACAATTTTTATTTTTTATTTCGGATTGATAAAATAAGTTTTTTATTTGACCTCTCAGTTGAAAGTGACAGATTTTTAAATACAAAAATTACAACCAAATTTTGAATTACAAAGAAGGTGACATCTGTCAAATATTACTACACTGGAAATTATATTTTAGTACAAATCTATTTGCAGTGTGCCGATATATATCTAATATAAATGTTATTCTCTTGTTCATAAACGTCAAAGATGTCAACACGAAATATTTTCTGATAGCAATTTACAAGAGATAAACGCTGTAATTATTGTCAGATAAGTACAAATTATTCGATATTTTTATAACAACGATTTTTTGTGTTTTTCTTTTCTTCTTATTTTTAAGTTGCTTTATGCCATGATTTTGAAAACGTTGTGCCTCACATCCAATCTCGCTTCTATAGTTTACCATATTTCATTTACAAAATTTAAACCAAATTCTTTTAATTTTTCACATACCCTCACTTGTAAAATATCTGAAATAATTGAATCCTTTATTTCAACTAATCCCAAAACGTAAGAGTTATCACTGCTTGTGCCGTAAAGTGTAACGTTAAGATATTTTCTTAATTTGTCATTACACCATTCATCCATAGTTATACTGATATTGCTTCCAATTTTTATCTGCTTGAATAATCTGTACCTGAGTTCTTGTTTTTCTCCGCAAAAAATTTCTTTGTGTGTTTCCATATGGTATTTTGTATTTTCGGCATAACAAATCATTTAGAAATGATGTAACCCTTGATGGCATCTGATTTACAAATTTGACGGATTGAAAATCCGTCTAAAGCCGCTCATTTATAGATAATATATTCCAACGAACACTCCTGTGAACAAACTTTAGAATACTTGATGTCCGAACACATAAACTTCCTTGTTGTTTCACTAAATTTTTGTTTTCTTCAGCTTCTAAATTTTTGTGTTCTTCTGCTACATATCGTCGCCTTAGGATTATTCTTGTCTATATCCATTTTGTCTATGTAGGAGAAACCCGCATTTGAAGTTCTACTAAAGAATTAAAGGCGTTTCTGAGTGATTTCTCTATTTATTTTGAGTTTCCATATAGATAATGTTACTCCAGAGCTTAATCGCAAAATTCGCACTTCAAACTCAAGTAGTATTTTAATTATTTATGACTTAAATTTATCACTTTTGTCTATGTCCAATTTTGGTACGCCTTTTTTTGAACGGCTTGTCTATGTCAACAATATTTTATTTATGCATATCCACGTAATTCGAACAAAATTATAAACTTTATTTTTTAAAACATAAAAACATAATCAAATCCATTAAATAAAATAAAAAAATAAACTAAATAAATTCCATTAGATTGAAATAATATATCGAAATTTAAGAATTAGTTATTCCTCTTTTTGTGTTTTTGCTTGGCTCCTTCTCCCACATTAATCGTGCTCTTAGTTGCCCACTGTTTGATATGGCTGTGTAAGCCTTGTGTTCTTAGTTTTTCGTTGTTTAACTTGAGTTGGCTGTATACCGTTATTAGATGACGAACGTTCATTGCAATTTTTAATTACGTTCTCGTAAATAAACTTATCGCTATATTTACGAGCGAGATGAATGTCGAATGCAATACTTTTCATGTGATCGAAGGAGTGGAATCAAACAATATTATCATCCCTACTAACTAAAAAGTCGTTAAATTTTCATAAAAAATCAAAATAAAAAATCATGCATTAAAAAATATGTTATGTACTCGTCTCTCTTTTGATCACGTAAATAAACTTTCCGCTATATTTACGCGACACGAATGTAGAATGATATAGCATGGATATAGGCAAAAGCATACCAAAAAGAATCAAACCACAATTTTTACACAGGTTTTCTATGGATAGACAAACAAGCCGGATTTCAAGGATATAGACAAAACAAAGTATATTATAATATTGTGTGCTTATTTCATGTATTTTATTATTTAGTTAAAATATTTTATGTTTTTGTAAATAATTTATTTCCTTATTGTGAAATATATAATTTTTTATAAAAATTATATCGATTTCGATACAAATTGTATCATCATCAGTAACTTAAATACTGAAATAAATATCCATTTGCTTCTGCTTTTATAGCCTGAAAAACATTTTCACAATTTGGCTACGTTGATATTCTAATAAATTTAAAACTTTATTTATTTATTTATTTACTTCTTAATTTATATAACTTAAGGTACACTCCATTTTGAGCAGGGTGCTCATTGACATAGTGTGTACCAAAAGAGTTAAATTACACACATAAAAAAACACATTGCATCAAGGATCACAGCTTAGCCGATTAATTCTGTTGGAAGTACTGGATAAATGTACCTACATCTTTTTCTTAAGGCAACAACTTCTCTCTTGTCTGATGTCCACATTTTAAGTGCTGTGCGCTCATTCAAATTCATCAGGTAATATTAAATCTTTACTATAGGAACTTTATTGACCACGGCTCGGTTGGAGCATTTCGCTCATCTGTTCGGTTTAAATTTTGAAAATACAAATATTAAATTTAAGATAAATATTTTTAAAGAAAAATAAACATGTTTGACTGACTTGAAAGTCAAAGCCAATCCCAAACTGTGTGGCTTACTGTAAATTTTGTAATATAATACCTCCTTTCGGTCTAAATTATCACTTTTCTTCATTTTATTTAAGACTACCAAATTTTGATTAAAATTACCATAATTATGTAAAGTGCCATTTATAAGCATAGCAAAATTTGAGTGACAATTAATTTTCCCAATTTCCCGAACATGTTCTCTAAAACGAATTTCGAATGATTTGCCGGTTTGTCCTATATAGAATGAAGGACAATCCGAACAAATTAATTTGTAAACACCAGTTTCTAAAATGTTTGAATTTGGAGGTTTTAAAAATTGTCCTAATTTGTGATTTGTTTTGTACGATATTTTATATCCATAATTCCCAAAAAATTTGATTAATATGTTTGATAGAATTTTGGTTGTATTCCACACTTATAAATTTTTGGTTGCTGGGGTCATCATCATTAAAAATGAGTGTGGTTTCATGTCTGTACCGCATTTTCCTTATAAATGCTTCATTCATTGATTCAATCTTCGTTATTTTGTATCCGTTTTTTTGGGCAATATATTTAATTGTGTTGAACTCTTCTTCATAATCTTCATTAGACATATGTATGGTGTTTAATCTACAAATTAAATGATGATATGCTGCCATTTCTTGTTGCCACGGATGGTTAGATCGAATATCAATGGTTTGGTCCGTTTGGATTGGTTTACGATAAATTTTGAAAGCATGTTTTTGATTTTGATTTTTTATGTTTAAATCTAAACAATTAATATTTGCATTTTTTTCCATTTCTAAAGTAAACTGAATTTTTGGATGAATACTGTTGATATGATTTTTAAGAAGGTGTATTTGCCTATCAGTTCCGTTAAACAATAATAATACATCATCCACGTATCGGTGCCAGTATAAAATATTTTTGTAAAATCTGTTTTGGTTGTTCTAAATGTGGTTATTTTCAAAATTGTTTAAATAAATATTTGCCAATGTTCCAGATAATGGGCTGCCCATAGGAAGTCCATCATATTGTTTGTAGAATTTATCATCATACGTAAAATAATTTTGAGAAGTAATATCCTTTAATAATTTAGTTATTTCTTCTATAACATTTGGAGTAATTCCGTTTGTATTCAATAATGATTTGGTGATTTCAATCGTTTCTCAAATTGGTATATTTGAATACATATTTGTAACATCAAAAGATGCTAATTTAGAATTTTGTGGTATCTGAATCTCTTCAATTTTGTTTACAAGTTCCAAAGTGTTTTTTACCGAATGGCTGTTGTCAAATTTGATACATAAAGTCATCCATTTATTCAACCATTTTGCAATTTTGTAATTAAGGTATAATGAAATAAATTTACATTTTAATAAAACATGCCACCGAAAAAACATTATTCCAAAATATATAAACGTCAAAATTAGAGAGCTGCAAAATTCATAAAATCCAAAGCGGAGAAAATTTGGCTATCCGAAGAAATTAAAACATTATATTCCAAAATTAATAATTTAACCATGAAAACATACAGTTTACAATCACAACTTGCTGATGAATTCCACTACCTTGAATACCAAGAAATTCTCGATAAAATGGACAAGGAAGTAAATACCAGATTACAAAGGAAGAGAAAGACAATACATAAAAAACCAAGAATATTAATTCAAAAGAAGAACAACTCTATCGGATCCAATATGAATATCCCTATTACGTCACATACATTTTATAATCGATTAAACAACCAAACCAACATTCAATTCAACAATGATGAAACTGATTTAATGGGAAAAGGTTTAAAATATAATATCGCACTACCAAATAACATTAAAAATCAAAATAAACACCTAATGGAAATAGAAAACGCAATTATCAAAACCAAGCCGGAAGAACATTCCGAAATAAGAACGTTAATTGTTGATAAATTAATTAATTCTAACCCGATGTACAATCTAAACAATGAAAAGAAGATAGTAACTGATATAAATACGAAAATTGCCAACAACAACGCCATTATAACTAAAGCAGACAAAGGCAACACAATGGTTATAATGAATAAAACCGATCATAACATGAAAGTACTGGATTATATTAATAACAACGACATAGTTGAATTGAATAAGGATCCAACGGCCGAATATAATAAAAATATAAAACAACTCATCAATTCTATACATCTATTTAGTGATCGTGATAAAAGATACTATAAAATGATAAAACCAACAGCACCAACATTGACGGGATTACCCAAAATTCATAAAAATAATAAACCTATCAGGCCACTTATACATTTTACTTTGGTACCAACCTACAAAATTGCAAAATGGTTGAATAAATGGATGACTTTATGTATCAAATTTGACAACAGCCATTCGGTAAAAAACAATTTGGAACTTGTAAACAAAATTGAAGAGATTCAGATACCACAAAATTCTAAATTAGCATCTTTTGATGTTACAAATATGTATTCAAATATACCAATTTGAGAAACGATTGAAATCACCAAATCATTATTGAATACAAACGGAATTACTCCAAATGTTATAGAAGAAATAACTAAATTATTAAAGGATATTACTTCTCAAAATTATTTTACGTATGATGATAAATTCTACAAACAATATTATGGACTTCCTATGGGCAGCCCATTATCTGGAACATTGGCAAATATTTATTTAAACAATTTTGAAAATAACCACATTTTGTACAACCAAAACAGATTTTACAAAAATATTTTATACTGGCACCGATACGTGGATGATGTATTATTATTGTTTAACGGAACTGATAGGCAAATACACCTTCTTAAAAATCATATCAACAGTATTCATCCAAAAATTCAGTTTACTTTAGAAATGGAAAAAATGTAAATATTAATTTTTTAGATTTAAACCTAAAAAATCAAAATCAAAAACATGCTTTCAAAATTTGTCGTAAACCAATCCAAACGGACCAAACCATTGATATTCGATCTAACCATCCGTGGCAACAAGAAATGGCAGCATATCATCATTTAATTTGTAGATTAAACACCATACCTATGTCTAATGAAGATTATGAAGAAGAGTTCAACACAATTAAATATATTGCCCAAAAAAACGGATACAAAATCACGAAGATTGAATCAATGAATGAAGCATTTATAAGGAAAATGCGGTACAGACATGAAACCACACTCATTTTTAATGATGATGATAACAGCAACCAAAAATTTATATGGGTGGAATACAACCAAAATTCTAGCAAACATATTAATCAAATTTTTCGGAATTATGGATATAAAATATCGTACAAAACAAATCACAAATTAGGACAATTTTTAAAACCTCCAAATTCAAACATTTTAGAAACTGGTGTTTACAAATTAATTTGTTCGGATTGTCCTTCATTATATGTAGGACAAACCGGCAGATCATTCGAAATTCGTTTTAGAGAACATGTTCGGGAAATTGGGAAAATTAATTGTTACTCATGCCACTTTACATAATTATGGCAATTTTAATCAAAATTTGGTAGTCTTAAATAAAATGAAGAAAAGTGATAATTTAGACCGAAAGGAGGAATTCGAAATTTATAAAAACAGGAACACCCCAAATTTATTAAACAGCAAAATTAACACTTCGGCAACTAAAATTTACGACCTTATATTACAGAATTTACAGCAAGCCACACAGCAAGCCAAATTGTGAAAATGTTATAACGTTATAATGTTATAACGTCTCAATTCAAAAGAATCTAACATTAATTGTTAGTTTGTAATTTGGTGGTTTGGGGTAGAAAATTTATATTGTGATATTGGGAAAGGCGCGCCAAATTTTAAAATACCTGTGACAAGGATTGCCCTGCTCAAAATAACGGACATTTTTTTAAAAATGTAAATGGTTGGTTTGGTGACATATGGACGCTTTGTGGTAAAAGTGGAATAGACTGAATTTCTTTTTTTTTTTTTTTAATTTTATTAATATTAATGAGAACAATTTAATAAAGCCTCATTTGATTATTTTGATTGCAAACGATATCATTCCTCACATCGTTTGATCTCTCACTTTTGGGACACTCTATATACAAAAAAATTGTACTAAGTTGATAATGAAAAATTTGAATGCGAATACGGCGTTTATTTTAAAAAAAACTGATTTATACTTATATAATGTATTTCTATGGTCATAAGACAAGAATTAACCCAAATAATTTGCAAGTCTTAATTTATATTTTTTTAAAACGTGTAATGACTGTTAAAAAAGTAGTATCCAACGTAATCGTCATTATCAGTTGATTAAAAAACAATTATTTTGGGTTAAGCTTATTTAGGCTTTTAAGCTAAATTTTGCGTACCTACTAGAATTTCCGCATAATGTTATGTACTCATTTATAATTGGTATTATTTTTGATGATCTTGGAAACCGGAACTAGTAAAATTAGTGCGGTTTCAATGCGATATTTCAGGTACAATTTATTTTGTTATTTCTTATGATTATATTTAACTTATTGGATTAACACTTTTAGTTTTTATTAGTTACTGTCGAAACGTACTGTCAAAACGTGTCACAATTAATTAATTATTTAGATGTGCATAAATCGAAGCTGCACTTTACTAAGTATTTTAGTGCATTTAATTTCCGATTTCGTATGAAATCCGAAAATCGTTTGAAGTGCAAAAAAGCGCAACGTCCAGCAGACCAGAGTGATTTGAAAACCTTAATATTTTTTAAAAATTTCTTAACATCTATTACGCGCCTTTGATATTATGGTGAAATTTAATTATATTAATCACGCTGATATCTTAATCCATTAAAAATTGTGATAACGTCATTGGCTAGATAATGCCATTGTCGGGCTCATATCAGAAAGACTTTTCTCGCTTAAATGAAACTCAGTAACCAAAAAATTATCGCAATTATCGAAAAGCAAAATAGATTGTATATAAGTTGGATATTAATATACTAGCGAATAATAAAGAAAATATTTTAATTAGTATTAAATTTTATTCTAATGTGATTGTATTGTATTGTAAATTGTATTCTAAAAAAAGGATCAACTTTCCGAATTCCAATCAGCAATTTTCACTGACTGTCCTTACGAACTGATTGTCATTGCGAAACCAATTCGGTGGAAATCATTGTGGAATCAGCACACCTTCTTTATTATTTTGACCAGTAATAATCGTTGCTTCATCATATTCATAATTTGCACCAACAATGGAAACATTACTGGTATACCGACTTTCAAAAATAGTATGTGCGCTGACATTCCAGATGGCTCCAAAGAATTAAGAAACCGATTTGTTTTATTGACGTCGTCGTTCTTGAGACCTAAGATTGCACGTTCGCAAAACCAATCATAATTCTTGAAATTGTTTGAAATATTTAGAAAAACCTTCATTACGACGTCCTAAATTGATGACTGTGTTTGACAAAAATTGGATATAAACGATATCTTGCATGTTACTGGGTTATTTATATTTGTATGAATATCGATATAATGATGACTATAATTGATGACTGTGTTTGACAAAAATTGGATATAAACGATATCTTGCATGTTACTGGGTTATTTATATTTGTATGAATATCGGTGTAGTTGTGTTTTTCAGTAGCAATATGATGAGCGTATTTCGATTTAAAATTTGTGTTTGTTGTTGTGTTTTTTATTTCATTTATACGCTCACGGTATACGTTTCGAGAACGATCTCCCGGTTTGGCCTACATAAAATTTCGGACAATTGTAACATGTCAACTTCTATATACCGCTGTGTTTCTCACAAATTTGTTTTGGCTTCAATTTTTTCTGCAAGTTATTTTTGGGTCTGCATGTGGAAATTGTATGTGGAATTCATCATATACGACGAATTTGTATTTTTGGATTTATTCTCATTTTGATATAAAGTAGTTTGGTTGTATTGTGAAATTTTATGTTTAATTTGAGAAGTAGGTCAACTGTCAAAAAACATGGTTGAATATTTATTTTCTTCCATAATTTTTTTTTGATTTGTGTGAATTTTTAAATTAAATATATTTTTTTTTAAATGCCTATGTGTGGTTCTAATAACCTGTAAGGTCTACCGGTATCTCTTATGGATAACGAAATATTAGAAAATTATACACCGAACCTGTTCAATTCTGAATCTTCCGGTGAAACAAATATTAATAATGAAGTTGAAGAAGAAGATTATCAACCACAATATCGTACCGTCGGCGCTGTTATTAAAATATGTCAATTAAATGTTGAAGGATTAACGAAGGCGAAAGTTGAATATTTGTCAAGATTTCTTCACACCTATAAATGTGACGTTTTGCTTCTACAGGAAACCCATATGAAAGATGATCTTCAACTTTTGGATTGCGGATTAATAAATGAATTTTCGTCCATTGATTCTATTGATCATGAACATTATGGAATTGCGACATTTATAAGAAGTGATTTATGTGACGATTGTTCCGTTTTATTAAAATCAAACATCAATAATATTGAAATTCTGGTTATCAAATTAAACGACGTGAAAATTTTAAATGTTTATAAACCTCCTGGCTCTTCTTGGTCAACACCATTACCAGTATTTAATCATCCCGCAGTTTATATGGGCGATTTCTATAGTCACCATTGTCCAACACCAAGATGATTTGAATGGAGAATTTATACTTGATAGGGCAAATAGATACCGTTTACACTTATTATTTGATGCTAAAGATAAATCAACATTTCATTCTGGTAGATGGAACAGAGGATATAACCCGGATCTATGTATGTTTTGTTTCAACATACGATTCGTTCAATGTTTTATCTGCTGTAAGAACTGTAAGTAATAAATTTCCAAGAAGTCAACACCGATGTGTTTTTCTAGAAGTCGGAATAAAAATTCCAATAATAAAATCATTGCCGAAACCGAGATGGAACCAGTGTTGTGCGTCTACGCGTATATTTTAATTGTCTACATGTTGGTGTCGAAAATAGCGTAGATAATTGTTTTTGGAGTAGAAAATGTCGAAAATTGGTAGAGTATGCAGACAATTCGTAGACAATGTCGATAAAAAAAATTTTATTCTTATTTTCATATTTCTCACGAGATGGCCATAAATAATTATTATTTCCTACTAATGATAGGAGATAGCGCTCTTATTTAATTTTATAACAATTAAAATTGACTGTGTAGTAGTCGACCATTTTTCTTATCTGTCAAAAACGAAATTTGACAAAATAAATAAAATTATAATAATAATAATAATAATAATAATAACAATAATTAAAATTTACTAAAATTAAAAAAACTTAAGTCAGAATCATTATTTTCCTGCCTTATTTAATTTCCTTTATTATCCATGTTATGATCACCGAGTCAAATGAAGAAATTTTATATTTTTGTATTTTCGGCTGTCGAACGACGATGCTGGACAAAAAGTGTACGAGAAATTAGTTAAGGGTTATGAAAAGTATAAACAATTTTAGGATAGTTCAATTCGAAAAATTGTATTTTTATGTTATTTTTGTATGTTTGCGGAATAAAATAAGTTACCAAAATAAATGTGTTTTATGTAATGTCACAGATCGACCGGCTAGAGCGTAGCCATTTTCTCACCTAAATGGATTTAATTTACTATAACGAAAAGTCAAAATTTTAAAATAAATTTTTAAACTCATTTTCATATTTATTCCAAAATGCAAAATGTACAAAAAAATAAAAATATTTTATTGCTTTTTAATAACGCCAAGTCGTGATGGATCTTGACTGGGATAATGAACCCCACCCGGTGTTGGTGATATCACTCCGCTTTGGGCTGCAACTGCTGCCGTTGATGTTGCTAAAGCCGTTTGTGCCGTTGCCGGAATTGGAATAGCCTGAGTATTATATGCCTGACCATAGGTGCACCAGGTATCATTTCCAGTGGTAATTGATGTAATTTCACACCAGGTGGTAAAACTGCCATCTCAGATGATTGCAAATTAAAATAATCATTAGGATTTGGTGGCAGAGGTAAAGCACCGAGAAGGCCTGGCACCGGTTCAAATATATATTGTCGAACTGTTTTCGCAACAGATACACACACTGTATACTCAGATCACAAACAGTATACCCTATTAAAAACTACATCGCAAATATAACTGACACTTTTTGTGGTAGATTTCTACAATACAAAACGAAATGTATTTAAATTAAGAAACGGTATTCACGTATTTTTTATTCATTCCTTAAATTTTACTAAAATTTTCTTCATTTTTCATCGGATTAAAATGTAATAAACCATCAGCAGTTCGATAATGGGTTTAATTCTTTTACAGTTTACGCCAACAGTTTTTGATCTATCAATGCTTATTAATGAATTAACCACTGATACAATGGGATTCTCAAATTTTTCCCATACAAAACATATGTAAAGTCCAATTTTTTTTACCCCAATTTTCTTGAATAAAAACTTTTATTGATTTGAAATATTATTATTGAAATGGTATCTAGAATGTTTATTTTACACATCATCAAAAATTCTTTAAGAGAAAAGTGTTTTATTAATTCACTATGATTAAATTAAAATAAAAACTAATTTGCAATAAATGCACCAACACAAACGCAATAATATTGAGCTTTTAAATAAAATGTATAAACAACAATTGATTGGGTCACAGAGCCATCCATTGGTGAAATTACAGCGTATATTACAAAAAGCATCAATTAACTATTATTATAAAACTCGCCGACGCGGGGCGTAATTTCACAATTTATCTCGATTCGTTAACAAATATAAGTAAGTATCACAAAATATTATATTGTACCCGTTTCACCCTCTTAAATTAAAGATAACTCAACCTGCGAGAATGCCGTTTCAAGTGCGGAACAGTGACCGTCATTTACAGAAATACCCGGTACAAATTTAGGTTTGGATTATTGCGTCATAAAATTAAAGCGAACGGATTAAAAGGTGCGATCAAATGAATTCATGTTTTGCAGAGAAGAGAATTATTCGTTGATGTTTAATTCAGCTATTTTTCGATGCATGATGGGCTATTCGAGAAAATATTTTTGTTCAGTGGTGTGTAGTTGCCAAATCATTCAAATGCTAAGATTCGGGAACCAGTATAAAATGTATCCACAAATTTGCCATTCCACATTTTGTCATGATTGCTTCACAGTTTATCACAAACTTGCGAAACGTATGGCCTATTCAAAAATGAAGAAAATAAATAAAAGAAATCCTGAATCAATTGAGTCCTTTAAGAACATGTGCTGTAACGTCGAAGGAATTATTTGCGGTCGTTAGGATCGGAATCACACTATGTTTCGTTCGTTAAAACGGACCAAGGACAAAATTATGGGCCATAGTGTTTGCTTGACGATACTATACATGTGTATGTATCAAAGTGAGGAACTGCGTAAATATAAATAAGCTGTGCGGGACTATCCTTATTAGACAAATATGTACGAATAATAATACATATAATAAATATAACTTGAAATTAAATTTGCTAAAATACACCAATTTTCGTTTTATTTCGACTAAACATTTTTGAATTAAGAGACATCTTTTGATCGGTTTTGGAAACATAATAAAGCACAAAATTTTGATAATCGGCTGCAATTTGTATTTTTTTATTTAAATAAAACATTTTATATTATCTAATTTAAATATTTTATTTTCCTAAATTTCAAATAATATTTATTTACAAATAGGTATATATTAAGATATATACATATTTGCAAATAAATATATGTATTTTTATAAATGACAGTTGTTGTGATTTTTTGTATTTTTTTGGCCATATTGTAGAGGGTGATCCATCAAAAGCGACATAGTTCTTATAGATATTTGTAAATATTGAAAATCATGCCTTTATTTCTGAATAAAAGTTTGATTTTATATTATAAATGGGAAACCATAATTTCTTTATCACTTCCGGTCGTTTACGATTCTATTGTAAAATTTTGTATGACCTTTTTGTATATAATAAAATGGCATCAAGCAGTTCGCATTGAATTACCCTATATTTAAACTATTTGGTCTATTCAGCCAGTTTACACTTGCTTTCTTGCATTACGTTTCTCACCTTGTTCCCTTCCTCTGTACCTACAAACACAATTTCGAGGTTAGGATTCTTTAATTCTTTTTTCGCCAAACATTTTTTTTAATTCAAGCAATTTCTTCGCACTAATACAAACAAAAACGATATATCAAATATTTCAACGTTGCATTATTTTTTTTCGTTTTCGTATTTTATCGACGTAGTATTCGTGAGGAATGGCTAGCATTCATAAAAAGGGAATACTGAATAAAAAAAAACTTAGATAAATTAATCAAAATAATTTTCCCTAGGAAATTGCTGTTCTCATCCTTTACATATACATAGACAAATAATTCAAAAGAAACGCGTTTCAAGAAACTAGTGTAAACGTCGATTGATTTTTTGAAAGCAGAGAAACGTAATGCAAGAAAGCAAGTGTAAATTGGCGGATTGACGATTGGAGGATTACGAGTACCACGTAGCGAAAAAATTTGGAACTGATCTAGCTATCCCAATTTGACGTTTAAGAGGTGATTTACATTTGTTATTGGACTTTTTAAGTGTTGCTAATTGTGTTTTTTCGAATTAAAACTTAAAACAAATAAAAATTATATTAGTTTTGTGTTTTAATATTTCTACAACAATTGTGTTATAATATTTTTGTTATTACGAAATGTCATTTAAGGATAGCTAGCTCAGTTCTTAATTTGTTCGGTAGGTCGGCGCTTTTCGAACATTTACAATCGTCAATAACCAGTGTTACCACTTTGACACAATTGTATCAAATTTGGTACATTTTGCCGATACTAGAATTTCGATACATACCTTTTAATTTTGGTACATTCCTTTGAAAACTTTCACTTAATTTCTGTTATTTAATTATACATATTTATAAGAAGTTCGTTTTTTTATCGAAAATCTCAACGTGAATGTTTATTGGGTTTATTTTCCGGTTGGGTTTTGAACCACACTTATTAAAATTTTGTGTAGTGGGGGGTCATTGGTTATTTATGTCGAATGGGGTTTACTGAATTGTGAAAAATAATCATAATCAACGGTATCTCCTCAACTCAAGTACTCATTACGACAGTCGCAGCAAGAATTTTGAAATATTTCATATTAAAGTGTTTCGTGTCCGTGTGTAAAACAATTAAAAAAAGTTAAAAAAAAATATACGTATCGATAATCGATAATTGATCAATTTTTCCTATTTTGTGGGACATTTACATGTTTAATTTTTTTGTGATGTACATATGTAATTATATAAAATGTTTTAAGTTGTGATTTTACATAAGTCTTAAAAGCGCTACAGACGATCCGATTTGGTCGGACGGTCGGACCAATTTGGTTGGATTGGATGTAAAATCGGATAGTGTGTATGCATGTCGGTCGAATAAAATTATGTTGGATGTGTCGGATGGAAATTCCATCCGACCGTCTGACCAACGGTCGGTCCGATAAGTCGGATCGTCTGTAGCGCTTTTTAGAATTAGCATGCCATGTTTTCTATTTGGGCTTATTATTAATAATAAATATTTAATAAAAATAATTAATTTGGTCTTTTTTATAAGTTATTAGGTACATACAACTGTCGAAGGAAACTCACAATGGTTGGCCGACCGAAAGGAAAAGCATTTAATGAGCTGGGGTTTTATTTAGGAAAAAATAATGGGAAGCACGTTGCAACTTGCACGGTCTGTAACAAACAACTGCAGAATACCGCAAGTAACAGATTAAAAGGGCACAGGTAAAGTAAAAATATATTTATTTGTTACATTTAACATATTTGATAATTTAACATGTTACAGAAATATTTGCAAAATACCAACCGACACTGACAATAGTAAGAATGATACTAATATTGTTATATTAGATAGCAGTGACACTAACAGGAGTGATGCGGTAAGTCAAATGCTTAGGAGATTTGCTAATTTTTAGTTGTGTATGTAGATATTAGACTTTTAATTCATTGGTAAGATTTATTGTATTGTACGAGTATCATAGTTTTGTATACTAAACTGTTGTTTTGCTTATGAATATTTCCATGTGTCAGCTATTAAGTTGACTTTTTCAGTTGACAAATATGTATATAGTTCGTGAGCCATCAATTAAAGGTGGAGTTATATAGTCTTCTTTGTTATACTTTTTATTTCGAATTTTTTCCGAATTAAGTTTTTTGAAATTATATGACTTCTTAGAATTAGTTCAATAATCAGTCCATTCTACATATTATCATTTGATGGTTGTGGTCTGAACTTAATTCTGCATATAATATTGAATCTTCATAAGTCGTTAGATTATTTTTTTACAAAATTTGATTTTTGATTTGTCTGAAATAGTAGTATTGAACCTGGTAGTATGAGGGTCTTGAAAAATACTTGGATTGAATGACTTATTATTTTTTCTTCTGAGTTTATGGTAAATGGGCACGGCAGTATTATGATTTTGAATTAACTCCGCTTGATCCAGATAGACAAAATATAAGATATCAGTGCACATACATTGCATAAATCATGGAATTTTCAACATTAGCTATAGACCTACGAATGAGATCCCGAAATAAATTTAAAATAGACAAATCGCTTCTATCAAATTTTACCGAGTTATATAGGTTCTTATTTGAAATATAATGTTGTAAGTTTTCTAATTTTCTATACTTTGATAAATATCTTCTTATGTATTTCCTTTCGAATTTTCTTATTTTCTCCATTATTCTCGGAGTTTTGTTATACCATATTGGATCGCCTTATTTGATTATTAGCTTTATCAATAATTGATAACAGCTTATCTTAACATGTTTTTTTAATGTTTTGCAGCAAAATAATTTATTTAACATAGCAAAAGCTTTCTGGTTGTTTCGAGTTATAGCGTTAAGATGTTTGTCAAAGTATTGAATCTATAGTTATACTACCAACATATTTGGCCAAATCTTTTTGCTTAATTAATTTATTTTCTAGTTTGATGATTATTTTATTCAATTTTTCTTTTATATTTTTGTTTAGTTGGCTATACCACGTTTACACCATAGCTACTTTAATAGTTTAAATTATAAAATATTTTTCTCCACTAGTTTATACCACAGTTTTGTGAACACAAATTATAATAGTTTATAACTTTAGTGTTTTACCAATTTCATAATCCATCGCCATTTACACTTTTTTTTCATCAATAAACAAAAGATTGAAATAAAATGACATTTTTTGTATCTAAAAAGTATTATAGTATGGTTTACACCGCATAACATTATACCATACTTTTTAGATACGTACAATACTATAATAGCAAAAAAGTATGCGATAAAGTAATAAAGAATTTTACTTTGAGTTTATCGTGATATTTTTTTGATCCATACTTTTATTCTACTGGTGTAAACGTAATATTAAAATAGTCCTGGGCCCTGATTCTATAAAAAGATAATTTGTAAATTTTGTAAGCATTTAACTTTGTTTCGAAAATATTTACATTGAAAGTATTTTCTTAGGCCAGGCACGGGATTTTGGAACAACAGTTTTTTGCGATACTTTGGCTGTGGGCGAATAGTCGGGTAAATACTCGCTTTACCTAAATTTTAACAGTGTAGACGGTAAATACAAATACCGTACTAAAAAGGAGGGTAAAAGAATGAAAAAATAGTAAATGGTTTGTTGTTGTTATTTTCCTGACATTTGTGTAACTTTAAATAATTATTGTGACACATTGCATTCTAATTATTATTAATAGTTAGAACAATTATAACAATTTATTAACAACAGGACATGGAGCCATTTTTCACCACCAAAAATGATATTTGAGAGATATTTTATATTTTTTTGAAATGTTTACAAACATTTGACACAATTTTTGACATTTTTTTTGTACGTTGTGCCTACTATATACATTAGAATTTAACCCGCCAAACAATTTTTGACAAAAGTAATTACTAGAGAATTCGCACGACATCAGAGGTAACTGTGTTCTAAAATTTCAATTTACTGTACTAATCGATTTACCCGACTATTCGTCCACAGCCTTTATCGAACATTATGTCTCTTTCTCTAGAATAAATTGGCTTACTGTTTTGCTTTTCAATTATTCTTTCTCTATTGCAATCGCAGTCTACTAGAATAAATTTGTTGGTTCCCCTTTTTCCTTTTTCGATAAGGTATTAAGTTCACCTGTATTTAAAAATTCAATTCGCGTCTACAATTGACGGATAATAATATTATTACAATAATTTAAAACGTTTAATAATCCGTAGAAGAGAAAAAAGAAAAAAACAAAATCTTCAAACTAATATAATTTTTTTTTATAGGCGCTGGAAATTTCAAGTCAACAAAATATTTCTGAAACGTACGTTGTTCAGTCATCATTATCGTCCTCAAATCCAACGGTATGCTCGCAGCTATCGAATATTTCAAACCATCTTTCATCTAGTTACATAATAGAGTCGTCATCGTCATCAATCGATCAACCAATAATAGGTTCTGTAATATCGCTTGACCAAATCTCATCTAAACAAAATATACAACGATCTTTCGGTTCCCCTAAACAAAATAAACGTGTTTCCAAAACAATGAAAAATACAAGTACCGTTGCAAATTATATAGATAGGCTAAACGAAAAAGAGGAAAAGGAACTAAATGAGGAACTAGCCAAATTGATTTTCGGATGTAACTTACCTTTAAGATTGGTCGAATCAAAGCACTTCAAATCTTTTATTAGAAAGTTAAGGCCAGCGTACGCTTTAAAATTGCCAGGGCGCAAGGCGTTATCAACGACATTGCTGGACGATGCGTATTCCAATTGTATATCAAATGCTAAAGCAAGAATTTCGGAGGAATCTGTATTATTGATTGATGGCTGGAAAAATAGCGCTAGCAACTCGAAGCTTGTGGTAACTATGTTGCATGATGCCAGTAACGAACAAGCATTTTTGCAAGCTTGGGACCTAACAGGTGAAAGTGAGACAGGAGAAAAATTAGCTGAAATCCTAATGGAATCCGTAGATATTGCAAAAGAATTGTACAATGCGAAGGTGTACGCTGTTGTTTCGGATAACGCTAGTTGTATGCTCAAAATGGGTTGACTTACTAGTCATATTTTATGGCACAGTACATGTAATAGCCATACCGCAAATTTATTGGCAAAGGATGTGTTGGATACAGCCCTGACGGATAGGCTGTTAATTGTGCTCAAGGAATTTAAGCATTTCGACTTTGAAAAACAAATTGTTATGTACGGTGGCAGTAAAGTGAGCCTGCCTTGTGAGACGCGATGGTGCTCATACAGAGATGCATATCAATCATTAATAAATAATTTGCAATACATGAAGAAGGTAACAGTTGAGTCCAAATGTAAAAAAGTTAAACCAGCGGTTGTGGCCCTTATTTTTGAAGACGAATTTATAGAAAAAATAAAGGATAATATTAAAATATTCGATCCTATATGCCATATAATTAATATGTGCCAATCAACGTCATTTTCTATTGTCGATTCAGCCAACTTATGGTTGGATCTTCAGTTACCTATTAAGTTCAAATTGAAACTAAATTCTAGAAAAGAAATGGCACTAAACGAATATGCCCTAACGGCATTTTACCTACATCCGCTTATGGACAGTGGAAAACTTAAAAGTGAACATACTAATAAAATAAATAATTTTATACTACGAAAGTTTAACGGGGCCGGAATCGAAGAATTTGACGACTTCAGGTCACAGAATCCATTTTTCAAAATGCTTTTTAAAAAATGCATTAAAAGACCACTCGTGTTTTGGAATATGGCACAAACAAAATACCCCATTTTATCCCAATTCGCAAAGCAACTGCTTAAAGTTCCTGCGTCATCAGCACAGATCGAGCGAGTATTTTCCAGCTGGGCACATGTACATTCGCCGATAAGAAATCGCCTAAGTTTCGAACGTTCTAAAAAGTTATTACACGTGTATTATTCACTAAGGATCAATGACGAATTGGACTATACTGAGTTAGAGGAAGAATTAGACGAGCTAATTCAATCATAAAATCAAATAATTATTGTATGTTATGTAGATAATATGTATGTAAATTAAGTTTATACTTAAAAGTTTAAATTAAAATAATACTTTTTAGGACTATGTCCGCTTTATATGGTTACCAACTTAAATCTAAATTTTTATATTTTTACTTTACTTTTTATAATAAAAATATGCAAGTGTATTTTAATACATATTTGATGATTTGACTTTTATTTATATAAAATCTAGCTGAATTACCTGGCGTCGCACGGGAGAACCTGAGAAATTGAAATTTTTTGAACTTCGGATATTTTGCAAGAAATCTCTCGACGTCTCTGTAGTTGCAATCATTTATCAAAGGAAATCATCAGTAGCTGAGTTCAGTAACTTTCCATTATTTCAGGGAAATAAGGGGGGGGGGCACATATTGATATTTTAAGATTTGCCTGTATTGTAATTGCCTCCTGACAGGCAACAGGCAAGTATGGGAACATTATAGAACATTCTCAATGATAATGTTTGACATTACTTTCTGCACTTCTTTCAGTACGACCTTCGTATATATCATATACGTATGTATGTATATATAAACAATTTTTTGATGATCAATGTGAATAATAAATAAAATATTATACTTTTAACTTTTATTTCAATGCTTTTGGATAAACAATATTTTTGGTTTTTCCATTCGGTGGGAAAATGAACAAATTTTTTGGCATTGCCACTCTGGAACAAGCAACATATAGTTGGCCATGCGAAAAGCATGAATTTTCCAAATTCACACCAGCTATTTTCAATGATTGTCCTTGGGCTTTATTAATTGTCATTGCGAAAGCAAGGCGCAATGGAAATTGTAGACGCTTAAATTCAAACGGCAAATCGCTGTGAATCATAGGAATGAGCGGAATTAACACATTTTCGTCTTTATTTATTATAAACTATGTACTAGCGATTGGAACGGTGGCATTAATTGACGAAAATAGAAAGTAAAATAAATTCTAAAATATAATTATTTCCGAAGTTTTATAGAATATCGAAGCAGCGCACTATGTTACATTTCAAAAGAGGGTTTAAATTTATATAAAACAGTGTAAACACAGAATATCACAAAACAATGCATGGCACAGAACTGCGGACCGATTAAATAGTACTTCAGTACAAAATCGTGTATAGTAATCAAAATAATTTAAGCTGGACTTGACAAAACAACTCATTGCATAATAATGGATCATTAGTATGCATATTATGAATGACGTAGAAATTTGACTTAAATTTAAATTATTATTTAAATTTATTTAAATTATTATTTGAATGCTTGACTTAAATTTAAATTATTAAAATTAATTTCCTTAATTAAGTTAATTTGATAAATTACATTAATTGAATTAATTATATTCAATTAAATTAAAAAATTAATAATTAATCAAATTAATAAAATTAAATAATTAACTAATAAAATAATCAAACTCCCGTGAATGAATTTAAAAAAAACGAAATTTTAGTAAAAAATTGTACCGGGGCTCTTAGACCACGGAGTCCAGCTCCATCAAAAATATCGTAAGGTTTGTTCTGGACATGCAATATATACATGGTGACAATTTCATGATGATAGGTTGAGCGACTGAGGCACCCATTCGAAACAAATAGATAATTGTAAATCTATGTAAAGTAAACAATTAATTCTTAATCCAGGGGACCCCTCGAATTTGAGCATTCCATGTTTTGATGATATGATTTCCCATAGAATCCGGTGGCATAACTTGATGACCTGGCTATATCTTGTACTTAACTTCTCCCCCTTTAAAAATCCTCGTCTCGTGGATCAGACAACAATACCACTGGGAATACAACCAATTCAACTGAACTTTTATCAGTTTAGTGTCTTCTTTTGGAAGCCAAACCATCTTACTCCGTTCCTTGTATCCCATTCGTGCAATGAAGATGATAACTGCCATTAAAATGGTTGCTATTATTCCAATATCTGTTGCGTTATTGTTGGGAATATTTTAATTCTTTAAAGTGATACCAGTTGATTCAGAATAATAATAATAATAAAAACGGTTTTTACAGGCCATTACTGGCCCGTACTGTGTCAGCAATCCGGCTACATCGGTTTCGGTCCCGAGCTAGCTGTAGGCGAACCAAAAATTCCTAGGGAAAATTATTTTGATTAATTTATCTAAGTTTTTTTTTATTCAGTATTCCCTTTTTATGAATGCTAGCCATTCCTCACGAATACTACGTCGATAAAATACGAAAACGAAAAAAAATAATGCAACGTTGAAATATTTGATATATCGTTTTTGTTTGTATTAGTGCGAAGAAATTGCTTGAATTAAAAAAAATGTTTGGCGAAAAAAGAATTAAAGAATCCTAACCTCGAAATTGTGTTTGTAGGTACAGAGGAAGGGAACAAGGTGAGAAACGTAATGCAAGAAAGCAAGTGTAAACTGGCTGAATAGACCAAATAGTTTAAATATAGGGTAATTCAATGCGAACTGCTTGATGCCATTTTATTATATACAAAAAGGTCATACAAAATTTTACAATAGAATCGTAAACGACCGGAAGTGATAAAGAAATTATGGTTTCCCATTTATAATATAAAATCAAACTTTTATTCAGAAATAAAGGCATGATTTTCAATATTTACAAATATCTATAAGAACTATGTCGATTTTGATGGATCACCCTCTACAATATGGCCAAAAAAATACAAAAAATCACAACAACTGTCATTTATAAAAATACATATATTTATTTGCAAATATGTATATATCTTAATATATACCTATTTGTAAATAAATATTATTTGAAATTTAGGAAAATAAAATATTTAAATTAGATAATATAAAATGTTTTATTTAAATAAAAAAATACAAATTGCAGCCGATTATCAAAATTTTGTGCTTTATTATGTTTCCAAAACCGATCAAAAGATGTCTCTTAATTCAAAAATGTTTAGTCGAAATAAAACGAAAATTGGTGTATTTTAGCAAATTTAATTTCAAGTTATATTTATTATATGTATTATTATTCGTACATATTTGTCTAATAAGGATAGTCCCGCACAGCTTATTTATATTTACGCAGTTCCTCACTTTGATACATACACATGTATAGTATCGTCAAGCAAACACTATGGCCCATAATTTTGTCCTTGGTCCGTTTTAACGAACGAAACATAGTGTGATTCCGATCCTAACGACCGCAAATAATTCCTTCGACGTTACAGCACATGTTCTTAAAGGACTCAATTGATTCAGGATTTCTTTTATTTATTTTCTTCATTTTTGAATAGGCCATACGTTTCGCAAGTTTGTGATAAACTGTGAAGCAATCATGACAAAATGTGGAATGGCAAATTTGTGGATACATTTTATACTGGTTCCCGAATCTTAGCATTTGAATGATTTGGCAACTACACACCACTGAACAAAAATATTTTCTCGAATAGCCCATCATGCATCGAAAAATAGCTGAATTAAACATCAACGAATAATTCTCTTCTCTGCAAAACATGAATTCATTTGATCGCACCTTTTAATCCGTTCGCTTTAATTTTATGACGCAATAATCCAAACCTAAATTTGTACCGGGTATTTCTGTAAATGACGGTCACTGTTCCGCACTTGAAACGGCATTCTCGCAGGTTGAGTTATCTTTAATTTAAGAGGGTGAAACGGGTACAATATAATATTTTGTGATACTTACTTATATTTGTTAACGAATCGAGATAAATTGTGAAATTACGCCCCGCGTCGGCGAGTTTTATAATAATAGTTAATTGATGCTTTTTGTAATATACGCTGTAATTTCACCAATGGATGGCTCTGTGACCCAATCAATTGTTGTGTATACATTTTATTTAAAAGCTCAATATTATTGCGTTTGTGTTGGTGCATTTATTGCAAATTAGTTTTTATTTTAATTTAATTATAGTGAATTAATAAAACACTTGTCTCTTAAAGAATTTTTGATGATGTGTAAAATAAACATTCTAGATACCATTTCAATAATAATATTTCAAATCAATAAAAGTTTTTATTCAAGAAAATTGGGGTAAAAAAAATTGGACTTTACATATGTTTTGTATGGGAAAAATTTGAGAATCCCATTGTATCAGTGGTTAATTCATTAATAAGCATTGATAGATCAAAAACTGTTGGCGTAAACTGTAAAAGAATTAAACCCATTATCGAACTGCTGATGGTTTATTACATTTTAATCCGATGAAAAATGAAGAAAATTTTAGTAAAATTTAAGGAATGAATAAAAAATACGTGAATACCGTTTCTTAATTTAAATACATTTCGTTTTGTATTGTAGAAATCTACCACAAAAAGTGTCAGTTATATTTGCGATGTAGTTTTTAATAGGGTATACTGTTTGTGATCTGAGTATACAGTGTGTGTATCTGTTGCGAAAACAGTTCGACAATATATATTTGAACCGGTGCCAGGCCTTCCCGGTGCTTTACCTCTGCCACCAAATCCTAATGATTATTTTAATTTGCAATCATCTGAAATGGCAGTTTTACCACCTGGTGTGAAATTACATCAATTACCACTGGAAATGATACCTGGTGCACCTATGGTCAGGCATATAATACTCAGGCTATTCCAATTCCGGCAACGGCACAAACGGCTTTAGCAACATCAACGGCAGCAGTTGCAGCCCAAAGCGGAGTGATATCACCAACACCGGGTGGGGTTCATTATCCCAGTCAAGATCCATCACGACTTGGCGTTATTAAAAAGCAATAAAATATTTTTATTTTTTTGTACATTTTGCATTTTGGAATAAATATGAAAATGAGTTTAAAAATTTATTTTAAAATTTTGACTTTTCGTTATAGTAAATTAAATCCATTTAGGTGAGAAAATGGCTACGCTCTAGCCGGTCGATCTGTGCCATTACATAAAACACATTTATTTTGGTAACTTATTTTATTCCGCAAACATACAAAAATAACATAAAAATACAATTTTTCGAATTGAACTATCCTAAAATTGTTTATACTTTTCATAACCCTTAACTAATTTCTCGTACACTTTTTGTCCAGCATCGTCGTTCGACAGCCGAAAATACAAAAATATAAAATTTCTTCATTTGACTCGGTGATCATAACATGGATAATAAAGGAAATTAAATAAGGCAGGAAAATAATGATTCTGACTTAAGTTTTTTTAATTTTAGTAAATTTTAATTATTGTTATTATTATTATTATTATTATTATAATTTTATTTATTTTGTAAAATTTCGTTTTTGACAGATAAGAAAAATGGTCGACTACTACTACAAGAATGATTTACACTTTTAAAATTATTTTCTTTTATTCAAATGCAGCTAGATGTCAGTAAACGTTTACTTAGGGCATGTTAAAAACCAACAGATGACAACACTGTAGATGGATAATAAATTAATAAATTTTCGCTTTTTGTGTCTGTAGATAATTAAAAGTTATAAATAATAAAGTTAACTTTCTAAATGAACCATAATTCTTGTTATTTATTTTATTCTAATGAACCATACTTATTATATGGTTATTTTTGTTTATTGTGGTGATAATTTGATACAGATTTCACACCGTAGATAGTATATTAGCAAAAAATTAAAATACTATTTTGCTCACAGAAACCATTTTTTTCGACATTTTCGACATTTTCGATATTGTCGACGTGAATAATTTAATTTTCTACATACATTGTCTACACGTGTAGACAATGTATAAATTACGCCAGGTAGACAATACGGCACAACGCTGGATGGAACCTTAAAAAAGATAATTGGACAGAATTTGCCAAAGCGATAGTTTCGAACATCAGATGGATTCCTCCGGTTGTTGAAAATTATAATAGATTTGTGGGACTCCTAATACATATCTACGGCTAAACGATTTATTCCAAGAGGGTTTCGAAGAACATACATTCCAAATTGGTCCGATGAATGTGAAAGATAAGGGTTGTTGTATCAAGAGAACGAATCTAAAGAAATTGCAGATGAATTGCGGAATGGATAAATTTAGTTGAAAAAATGGATTTTTCACGTTCAAGGAGAAAAGCATCGGATTTACTAAAGAAAAGTGGTGAATCTATTAATAAGAATGGTGTTAACATTACAACAGTACATCCGAAGGATGTTGCGTCAAGATTAGTCGAATATTTAAAATGTCGTATACCCAAAAATCAAATTCGAAATGTTAAAAATAAATGGAGAAGATCAAAGAAATTAATTACGGATTCTCTATTGGCTTCGTCAGTATCTTTTGATGAAATTAATAGTATACTAATATATCTAAAACCAAGAAAAGCTAGTGGAGTGGATGAGGTGCTTCCCGAATTTTTTATTAATTTATCAAAAAACGCCCGTAATTGGTTGGCGAAATTTTATTCTGATTGTTATAATCGTGGCAAAATTCCTCCGATTTGGAATTTATCAAAAGTTCGTGCCATTTTAAAACCTGGAAAGGACAAACATCTACCTGAAAATTATAGACCGATATCTTTGTTGTGCATTGGTTATAAAATTTTCGAAAAAAATATTTATAACAGAATTTTTCCAACATTTGATGAAAATATTCCAAATTATCAAGCCGGTTTTCGTCCAGGAAGAAATTGTTGTGATCTAGTTTTGTCTTAGCTAACACATATTGAAGCAGGATTCCAAGACAATTTACAAACAGCTGTTGCTTTCGTGGATCTAAGTGCAGCATATAATACGATTTGGAAGAAAGGATTGATGTTGAAATTAAGTAAGATTTTAAAATGTTCAAAAACTTTAAACATAATTTCTGTTTTGTTATCGAATCGAAAATTTGTTGTACATTTGGGAAATTAGAAAAGTAGAATTCGATGTGTGAATAATGGATTGCCTCAAGGTTCAGTTCTTGCTCCTGTTTTGTTCAATGTATATACATCTGATTTGCCAGAAACAAAATCTAGAAAGTTTCTATACGCTGATGATTTGTAAATAGCTTACCAAATTTCCATACAATGACAGAGCGGTGGTTGATGCAGAGCATACTTTGACGTTGTATTTGGATTTACTAAATGATTATTACAAGAATTTGCGACTGAAGGCGAATCCCACCAAAACCGAAGTTGCATTTTTTCATTTATCAAATCAACATTCGAATACTCGTTTAAATGTTTACATGGATGGAATTTTAATCAAATTTAATCAGAATCCGATGTATTTGGGAGTTACTTTGGATCGAGCTTTAATTGTTAGAATTCATTGTTTAAAACTTGGACAAAAGATTAAATCAAGAGTGAACATTATCCAAAAACTATCTGGAATGCGATGGGGTGCGAATGCTAAAACGTTACGTATATCAGCAATTTCACTGGTGTATTCAACGGCTGAATATTGTTCACCTGTCTGGGAACATAGTGCCCATACAAATCATGTAGAAACAAAACACAATAGTTGCATGCGAATTATTTCGGGTACAATTAAAAGAACACCATTACCATGGCTGCCGATATTGTCCAATATTGAACCACCTCACCTTAGAAGACAGTTAGCATTATACAAAGAACATTTAAAAATTACAAGAAACTTAAACCTTCCTATTCATTTCGACATCGATGGAAGAATAGAAAACCGTTTGAATTCTAGAAAACCTTTTTGGACACAAATTGCTGAGTTGGGAGACTTAACCAACTATGACATCAATAACAATTGGAAGGCACTTTTCAATGATTCAGAGTTTGTCAACAAGCATCTAATCGAAGATCCAACATTAGTTGTCCCTGGATTTACAAATTTAAAATAGCGTTGGACCTTAGTCAATAGATTTAGAACAAATCAAGGAGTGACAAATTCTGAATTAAATCGTTACAATCATGAAATTTCAGCTGCCTGTGATTGTGGACATCTTATACAAAATATTGTTCACATTTTGCATATTTAGAAGATTTAAAGACGGATTGGAGGAAATCCATCAGATGACTGACGATGCGATATTGTGGATGGATAACTTAGACATTTTTATATAACATAATTATATTATCAAAATATTTGTAAAGATATATATATATATATACATATATATATATATATATATATATATATATATATATATATATATATATATATATATATATATATATATATATATATATATATATATATATATATATATATATATATATATATATATATATATCAGGGGCGTAGCGTCTTTGGAAGCAAGGGAAGCACTGATTCCCTATAATTCTAACTCAAAATGCTAATATGCTTCATTACATGATCTTTAAAATTTTCATATTGGCTAGAGAGCGAACAAAATCGAAACAAAATTCCAAAAGGGAACTAAAATAACGTTTGATTATTTCTCTATGAAATATTACACTGCATAAAATTATCTTCATTTACATTAGCTTCTATTTCTTGGTTTTCTCGATTGCTTTAGATTCTACAACCATACGATCGTTCCTTAACATAAAGATATCAGAAAAACGTAAATGTCCGAAAACGTATATTAGTTAGTTTTACACAACCCAGGCTGCGGACCAATAGCCGGCTAAATCATTTAGCACAGTAAATTTTAATTTTAGTATAAATTTACCTCAATTGGTTTGATAAGCACAAATTATGATTTGGAGGGTTGAAATCGCTGGCTATTAATTAAGCGCAAAGAAAAAACGTCAAATAATTTTATTGCTTTTTATTCGTTTATTAGCTGTACGTACATTTAATACATATAATGAAAACGCGAAAATTTTAACAAAAATCAGTGAAACACGAAAAAAGTTAAAAACAACGGTTTTTTGTCATTAAAAATCACTGTTGAAGCCAGGTAACTTTCCGGCGCGTTTGTTTCCAAGAAAAATAAAACTTTTGATAGTTCACTGCTTTGAAATTCATTCAATTGTTTCTGTTTTTTAACATCGCTCACTTGAGCGACTCAGTCACTTTAGTGCATTCCCGCAGCCTTTAGGGTTTTAGTTATATCATCTTTCAAAGTTATTGCTTCCCTTAAATCGTTGGTCACAGTCATCAGTGCTTCAAAATACATGTTAGCATTAAGTAAAGTTGCGGCAGCCGGGTATGTATTTTGGTTTAGTCTGGCTAGTTCCTTCATAACCCTTGTTGCTAAGAATGGGGAAGAAGCCGTACCATAAGTGAACAGGTTCTGTACGTGCATTGGTTTTCCTGATCTTCATCATTCAATAAAATTTGCCTGTACATCTTGACAATATCCGAACTCGTGAGAAAGGCATGTTCCCGAAATCGGAAAATTAATTCGAGGATAGTTGATTGTATTGTTGGTCGAACTAGGACATTGTGCTAATGCTATCTTCTTTTAAAACACCGTGATGTGGTAAAAATACTCAAGTATTTTGGTTCACCCTTTCTGCAGTAATTTTCACCAAATGCCCGAGCTCAATATATTCCTGCATGAACGATTTATTTATCTTTTGATATTCTTCGCTTTTGACAAATTTTTTCTCCTTGGCGTGCAACCCGCTAATTGTTAAATTGAGCGATGTTCCTAGGGTCGGCTTGGGTTCCTGAAACGGCAACCTCACAACGAACTTCCGTTGACAGTATTAGCAACAAAATAGACTTCACCTTCCTCTTCGTCATTTGTCTATTTGGATGACTTTATAATATCCTAAAATTCCCCCAAAGGCTCTCAACTTTTTATCAATATTGAAATCAGCTTAATACATATTTTGATATTGTAGACAATGAAGAGTGGTGGTTCGAATATCACCTTGGCGTCCAACCAAACCCATCCAAATAAGGTCTGTTGCACGATAATTTGACCTTTATTATTTGGAATTTTCCCATAGCCTAAAATTTGCAAAATTAAATCTGACCCCAATAAAATGTCTATTGTGTTTGATTTATTTGTTTCGGGATATACTAATTCAATGCCAGTCAATAGACTTAAGTCTTGTAATTGTTTAGGCTGGTCATCTGGATTGATGTAATCCCCTTTGTGGAGTCTGTCTGACATTCTCCGATACCAGACACTGAAATACGTCCATTCAGGTTTGGCAATTTTAATCGATTCATACAGGCTTCCGAGATAAACAAGAGTTGGGATCCAGTATCCAACACCAATCCTTTACTTTTACCAATGCCATTGGTGGCATTAATTGTACTAATAAATTTGTCTTCAGATTTCCTTGATAAAACGTCCGATGCCTGGTGCGGTTAACTTAGACTCTGTTGGATTTAAGTGTAACAATGTATGATGCTTCTTTGTACATATTTGACATCTTCTTTTTGATTTATATTGGTATACTGAGCGAGTGACCAAGAGGCAATTAAAGCAATGCTTTGATTCCTTACTACCGTTTCTCCACTAGTCAATCGATTTATTCGCAAACTTTTTACACTGATACAAAAAATGATCGTAAGAATCGCAAACGTCTCATTTTACCGAAATGATTGCAAACGATCGTAAAAATTTTCCATCAGAATTTGGACCAGTTCTTCTATTTTCTGACTTACGGGATTCCAGAGCATCTGATCTTTAGCCTAAGAATTTCAAAAATCGTCAATAGTTGGAAAATCTAAATCGCACGTCTTTTGTACATCGCATGACTTTATTGAGTAGCATAATAATCCCGTTACTCAGTTTCCTCCTCAAGAATCTCGTTGTGCAGTTTCCTCCGAATGCTCGCAGCTATCTAATAATTTCGTCTGAACTATTTAGTAGTTTCCGAAGGTTAGATCAGAAACCGTAGTAAACCGTTCATATATTGAAACTTCTGGCAAGGTATTTCGTGGATAGTGCCCATATAAAGGTCATATAATAACTGCCATTCCGTGTATTCTCCGCTAAATGGAAGAACATTAATTTTTGGCAGTTTCACTTGTATAGATCTTTTAGTCTGTATCCTTCATGCTTGCCTTTCGACTCCGTTTATTTAAACTCATATTAAATGTCTTCGAATATATGAATTCCCGAGGCTTCATCATGGATAAAACATATTTCCCGTTACACTTCACCAACATTTTTTTAACAATTTATTAGTACATTTTTGACGAACAGATATACCAGAAATGTCTGAACTAGGCTGTAACTGTTGAACATATTTTGCTAATCTAGATATTTGCTCAGTAATGACGCTGTGTTCCTTTTGAAACGTCTCTAATTTTTGTTGACTGGTAGTCATTAGTTTTATATTTTATAAGATTTCACAAATATAAACAAAATGGAGACACTAGCAGAAGTTTGCAATGATAGATTTCCACAAAGTGCAGTGATAGTAATTTCCAAGGTTGGCATCGGATGGCTTGCAATTTTACTTGCTCACTTGTGACCGCCCAAACTTAATGAATTTAACTTTATATTAGAGTTAAGATCCGCCTCGAAGGAAGACTCATTCTTTCCTTAATCATTTGGTTAGTACACAAGGCATTTCCTTATAATAAAACTTCCAGTCTAGCGAATGAAAATTCGTTGCGAAACTAAATTTGTTACACTAAAACTTTCGTTAAACTGGTAGGTGTTCGATAAAAACAAAGTTGATTGTATTCATTTTTTCGAGTTGTAAATATAGTATATTTATTGTGTGTGTACTTTATCAAAAGTACAGAGTTGCAAAATAATTTTCGCAAAATATTTTTCACATATAGACATTGTTTGATTTTTGAGCATGCAGGAACTTGTTTGCGGAGGACATAATTTTTACGATGATATTTTAGATCAATTTCCGGCTTCCTTTAAATTTTTATTTTTATTTTATCTTTTAACGGTTATTAGCTGTATAATTTTATAGTAATAAATAAAAAAATATCAATGCAACTGCACACAACAGTTTTAATCTACGAGGGTATTCGAATAAGAAACGGACGAACGGTGGCCATATTCTGACACTTTTAGACTGTTTAGGTATTATTTTTCCAAAGCGTACTGTGTCGATTGCTACAGCATGCTCTTAAAAAAGTAATATCAAAATAGTCTAAAAGAGTCATAATAAATCAATTCTAAATTCCTAGGGAAAACAAGAATAGTGCTCTGGTCTGCGACCATAATTGTTGTATTATACTTAATCAATTGTTTTTTAGCGAATGGTATTAAGCTCCGAACTACCTAACGTCAAGTGCTTCCCTACCTCCAAGAACAAGACTCCGCCACTGATATATTAGCTTAATAATAATGTTTGATTTTCGTGTTGAGAATACGAATATTCTTTTCAATGAATCCATTATTTTTCGCTATTTGTATAATTAAATTAAATTCATTGTCATAATTCTTCTCGTTCTTGGGAATGTTGTTAAGCCGATGAAGCATATAAGCAGCTATTTTCTGTTGAAAGGGGTGATTGGATGAGTTGTATATAGTGTGACCTGTTTGTGTTGCTTTACAGTAAATTGAATAGTTGCTTTTGATTCATGTTGGAAATGGTTAAGTCAAGAAAGTTTATGAGGAGTGAACCACTCAATGATCATTTTAAATATAAAAACACGGTTTTATTTGCATGTACGACTGTACATAAACTCAAGATAAAAAATTTATTATTTTATTTAAATTTAACTAAATTGCGTGCGCTTCAATACAAAGTGAAGGATGAATTGACTTTGTTTTATTTTGA
This sequence comes from Tipula vernalis, assembly GCA_958295665.1. Taxonomy (NCBI): domain Eukaryota; kingdom Metazoa; phylum Arthropoda; class Insecta; order Diptera; family Tipulidae; genus Tipula; species Tipula vernalis. The sequence continues at coordinate 328,142,849 of OY282558.1, forward strand.
TACAAACTAATAAGAAAAAATGTATGTTCTGCTTGAAGTGGAGCAACAAAATCAAATTACAGCTTACAAATATTTGTAATAGATGGCATGAATGTTATTATAGATACTAAATTAAAGGTAAGGTTTATAGTTGCGTTTAGTTGAAACATAATAATATATAATTATGGATTTAAGACATACGAAAAACTAAAAAAAATTATTTATTTTTATTTATTATTTAGTTATAACATTTATTTTCCATAATTTAATATTTTATGTCTTATTACATCGAGTTAGATCTTAAAACTAAATTTACTATTCTAAATTTTATATGAATTCGGATAACTGATATGCTTATGCTATGTAATTTTACCAAAACGAATTTATTATTTTATTTTATTCAGGATGTTGTTTGTGCATTTTGACCGGATGTATAAAAATGCATACGGTACAACTTATTGCGCGTGCAGGTTGAATGTACGAATAGAATGTATGTTGAATTACTTATGGTAATGTAACTATATGTTTAGTTTTCTCATAAATCAGTTGCATTGACATTCCGGCCCCTATTAGGGACTTAGTTCCTAATAGGAATCCTTACCAATTTTGACACGGGACGCTTCATGATTGTTCTCGATGAATTTTTTAAAGTGACGACACGTACGATGACATCCTCGCCTGGATGAACATCAACTACCTTAGCTATAGGCCACATAAAGCGGTGGCGTATTCTCTGAGGTTACATAGACCAACTCTCCCACTTTCAGGTTAGTAAATTTGCGCTGCTATTTGCACCTTTCTTGGAAATGATTTAAGTACTCGGTAGAAAAACGCTTCCAGAATACGTCCAATTTTCTCTATATTAGTTGATAATGACTTAAACGATTTTCTGATGTATCGATAACACTATCTTTATATCTAAGAAATCTGCAGGAGTTAAAAACAATTCTTCTGGGTTTTCAGTGATCGGAGTTATTGACCGCGAGTTGAGCACTGCCTCTATTTGACACAGCAACGTATTTAATTCCTCGTAGCAGAGTCTCGCATTACCGATGCTCTTGTAAAAATGACGCTTCGTCATCTTCACCGCGGACTCCCAGAGACCGCCAAAGTTCGGTGCGGCGGGTGGTATGAATTTCCAAATGATTTCTCTTTGTGATACGAAATCTTGCACGGTTCATTGACCACTGATGGGATTGAAAGCTGCCTCAGCTTCCTCAAGTTTGCGTTTGGCGCCCAGAAAATTTGTGCCATTGTCACTATGTATTTATTTTGGCAGGCCTCTTCTACTAATGAATCGTTTTAAAGAATTGATAATGGAGTCGACACTAGCATCGGTCACCAACTCGAGATGTATGTCCTTTATGGACATATAAATGAATACTAAAACGTATGGCTTAGCACCTCTCCTTTTTTTAGAATTAATAATAAGTGGACCAGCATAATCAACACCTGTGAAATGAAATGGACCCGCAGGTGTAACTCTGGATATAGGTAATATCCCCATTTGTTGATTTTGTGGTTTGGCATTAAATCTGCAACAAATAACGCAATTAGTTATAATATCTCGGACAATTTTTCTAACCTTTGTAATCCAGTAGTTTTGACGACTCACTTGGGTTAACATTGCAGCTCCGGCATGTAAATGTGTCACGTGAAGGTGTCGTAAAATTAGTTCACTAACTGTGTAACGACCAGGAAGGATGATTGAGTGCTTTTGATTAAATGAAATATTCGAATGTTCCAATCTGCCGCCAACTCGAAGCAATCCATTTTCACAAAAAATGGATTCAAACGTAGAACATCGCTGTTTGTTACATATTGTTTGGTTCTCAGCTGTGTGAACTCGTCTCGATATACATGTTTCTGCAAACATTTTAACAATGTGATCTCAACTTTCTTTAGGTCAATGGCGTTTAGAGAACAATGTAAACATTGCTTGATGTTAATCGTTCTGCGTTTCTGTCGTGGTTGTAGAGCAATCAATGTTTTCATAATTTCACCAAATTTTAGGATATATGCAATTCGTATAGAATAAGTTTAGAGTAACATGAAAATGATTCAATCAATTCTTGTATAAAAATTGTATCATGTCTCGTCGTCAATACATCTAAAGGTTTGGACTCGGTTTGTATGACATCGAATTTAGTTGAAATAGAAATTCTTGGCCACTCTGTGCAATCATTTTCCAATCATCTTGGACCTCGCCACCATAACTCATGAGTTAACATGCTGACATGCTGCCAGTGAACATCTGGTACCATCTCGGAGATAATAGTGCAACGATTGGCTACAAATACTTTCGGATGGATGTTTAGATAGCTAATACAGCACAATTTCTGATTCCTTCCATAGAATTATTTGCGTATTATCTATATTGAAAATTTGTGCAATTTTTCTTGCAAGTTTGGCAAGTAAAGCAGCACCGCATAGTTCACGATGAGGTATTGTTATCATTTTTATGGGTGCTACCTTTTCGAATGGATAACATTGCGGGCATAAAGACCAGCTGAGTAGGCCACCTTACTGGCACCTGAAAATCCATGCAGTTGTGTTGTACTATCAATTTGACAATGTTGTTTAATTTTCAAATTTTCTAATTCCTTTAGATCGTCATACATCTGCAACCATTTACGACATAAATCTGGTGGTTATTTATCGTCCCATCCTAGTTTTAACTTCCACAATCCTTGGAACATTATTTTGATTTGAATAGTAACCGGTGACACCCACCCCATGGGGTCAAATGGCCTTGAAGAGTCCGATAGGAACATCCGTTTCGTAACATCAAACTGCAACTTCTCCGCGTGCACTTTAAATTTGAAGCAATCATTTTGATGATCCCAATAGAGACCGACAACTTTATGGTCATCAGACTTATCTAACATGACTAGATCAGCTGATTCATCGTTGTCTTCAATTCCCCTTCAATAGTGATTGCGAAGTTGATACCCATTTTCTTAATTCGAATCCACCGGCTCTTAGCACCATTTTAATATCGTTACATAATTCTTTGGTTTGAGAAACGAAATCTACTCCACTGAGCATGTCGTCCACGTAAAAGTCAGATGTAATACATTTCCTTGCTAACGGAAATTGAACATTGAATTCTTCAGCTACCTGATTCAAGTTACATGTCGCTAGATATGCTGCTGATTTTATGCCGTAGGTTATATGAAGAAATTTATAATGCTTGATAGGGTCGGTTGATTTTTCACGCCACACAATGCGTTGGTAATCGCAATAATTGATATTCACTACGATTTGGCGATACATTTGTTTCACGTCTGCTGCTACTGCTATGCGATGTCTTCTAAATCGAACGAGGATGTCTATCAACTCAGGCTGAACTGTTGGCCCATTTAGTGGTATATCGTTTAATGAATGCGAATTGCTGGTCGTTGCTGAACCATCGAATACTACACGAACCTTTGTTGTAGGGCTATCTGGCTTGATTACTGGATGATGGGGAAGATAAAAACATTCACCCATCGAAGAGTCATCAGGCTCACACTCGATCATGTGATTTTCGGCTAATTACTCATTCATGAATTTAATGTATTCATTTCGTAAAGACTTGTCTCTCTGCAGACAATATTTAATAGATTTGAGCCGACTTACTGCTCGCTTTAAAGAATTCCCGAGGTGTAATTTTAGATCTTTCGAAAAGTGTAAACGAACTTCATATCTGCCATTGGCTAATCTTTTCGTTGTCGTTTGGAAAACTGTGCCACATTGTGGTTGCTCTGGTTTTACCTGCTGTTCGTTATGGAGTTCCTCCATTGCCCAAAATTTCTCTAAAGTTTCGTCTATTTTGAAGCCTGGAATGATAGATGATAAATGTTGTCATATTCATTGTCGACCCTCCTGTAATTATCCATCCTAATATTGTGTCATTTGCAATTAAATCATATGGTCCTGTCATTCTTTCTACTGTTAATATTTGGAAGAAATAATTCGCACCAACAAGTAAATCAATTGGTAGTAATTCGCCTGAAGGCGGATCTGCTAAATTTTTGCTTTGTAATTCAGGCCATTCATTGAACATTTGTTTAGTTAATTTACGCTACTGATGACGCTATTAAACCAGAAATAGGTGTTCTAAAATTGCTGCGGTCTAGCTGCAAATTGTTCACACATGTTGATGACACTAATGTAGCTTGAGAGCCAGAATCAAGCAGCAATCTGCACTTAACTGGTCTTCTATGTTTGTCCAGTAACTTTACTATAGCTGTTGGCAATATCGATTGATGATATTGCAAAGTATTTCCTGTGACTTGTGCTGTAGCTATACTAGCCGAAGCTTGCTGATTTGATTGAACTGTGGCTTCTCCTTGGTTTGGTTTGTTGATTGTACGTCTAACGGAGTCTGTGATGTAGATGTTAATATCTCGCTCTTTTCTTTGGAAGCATCGTTAATAGATGTATGATGATGGCGACGACAAACATAACATGTACGTCTCGAAGGGCAAAATTGACTACTATGGCCGGCATATAGACAATTAAAACATAGCTTTGATTGTATTATGAAATTCTTTTTCTGGTCCAATGTTAGTGCATTGTAGCGGTCACACTCATGAAGCTTATATAATTGGAAACACATTCCGCATTTTTGAATGGGTCCCAAATAATTTGGTTCAGACTGAACTGGCTTTTCATTGGTAACTAGATTAGATTGGCATAGGTTCTCGCTAGCCATTTGATTAGATTGATCATGCTTTCCATTCGGAATGTTGATTGAAAATGATTTTGGTGTCTTCTGCAAGAAACGTTTATGGCTGCTGCTTATATCACAACTCTCCAGAGCTAAGCATCAATCTTGTGAAAACTTGAGAAATACATCAAACTTTAGAATGGTTGAATTAATTGTTTTTATGGAACATTGCCTTCTCGTTTCTTCATCAATCTTTTGCATAGTATTAGGTGAATCAACAAGGGATCTCTGGCTTCAGCTGAGTCTCCAAAAACTTTTAACCCTCGGATTAATTCATTCGAAGTATCACATATCGATCTTAATGACTCTACTGATTCATTAGTGTATGACGGTTGATCTAGAAACCTTTTAGTTAGTGATGTAATCACAGGTCCTTCGCGGTTGTACCTCTCTTTGACTTTGTTCCTGGCTTCTGAATAATTCGCTGCGTAAAAGAGGTCGTAAAAGAGGTAGATGACCTAAAACAGAGTCTTAAGGAACACCAAAATTAACAACTTTGTGATCATTGTAAGAATTTTTAACACAGACACTTTGCATTCGATCTTGGAAATAAGATTTGAAAAATGAGAGAGCAAGACCCCTGAAACCAATATATGAAAATGGTTGTCCAAAAGCAAGGTATGATTTACCGTACCAAACGCTTTAGTGACATCACTAAATAGGGCAAATATTTTTGAGCTAGCATTTAAATTGTGGACATATTGTTCCGTGACATTTTGGTAATTTTCCTTTCATTTTACTATTATATTAGTATATGATGATTTTAAGTTTAAGTTTTATATAAATATGTATAACAATTGACACTGGATCTTTTGATTCACTGATTGTTAAACTAATAATAATAATAAATAATTAATTTTTAATATTTTAAGTATTGCGATTTGTTCGTAACTGTAATCACACAACGTCCACGGTGATTTTTATAGGAGATAAGTTAAGCGAAAATCTAAATTTTAAAATTAATTAATTAGGTATAAAATTAAAATTAGTGTACAATCTATGAGTATTCTCATTAAATTTTGAAATACTTAATATTAATTTTCATATTATCACGATGATTAATAATATTTCAACAAAACGAAAATAACAACAAAAGCTCATATCATAATTGAAAATAATAATAGATAAGGGATGTATTATCTGTTAATTTGCAAAATAATATTATCAGTATGCAGTGTATGTGTGCTTAATGTAATCCTTAATACTTTTGATGTTGTTAAACTACTAAAAATTTGATAATTTATTTGATAACGATTCGTACATCAGTTCAAGGTAAAATAAGTAAAATAAGAAATTAATCAAAACTTTTATGACTTTGTACTTGTACTACAATTTTGTTAACGGTCTATTATTGTTAATAAAAGAAATGTTGGTAATATTTATCATACATATGTATGTATTTACATAAATTAACGGTATTATAATGCTTTGTTCCCCTTTTCTAATTATTTATGAAATTTAATCTAAATATAATAAAATAGAAATGATGTTAATTGAAAAATACCATCAATCATGCAACTTTGAATTTGGTGACGTGATTCGGCGCCACCCTATAAAGTCCACATGCTCTTTTTTTAAATTTTAACCGTTGCACGTGATTTTTTCAAAAAGTCGTCTAAATTTTATGAATACGTCTATTTGTATTACCAAATATGATCGCTCCACTAATTACTTTGAAATGCCGACCCTGACGATTGTATATTGTATATACCATATATATCGATGGATTAATTGAATGACAAATATATTGGGGATTCTTAAAAAAAAAAAAAATAAAAATATTGTGAATAATCCCTTTAATATACCTCGAATATTCACTTCAATAGTTCCGCGCTATATGCCTGGATTGCTACTACATATTTACACATCGTCACTGGAAAGTATAAGATAATTATAATTTATTGCACTTATTGCTAAATATTGTAAATTATATTTGTATATCGTTGAAACCACCAAATATCGTCAAACACCGAAATAGATTTTGAACCATAATATATGGTTATCACCATTTCGAATTTACTTACACCTATCAAAAAAGTAAAAAATGTCACCAAAGTCTAATTAATTACCTATTTCGCATTTTACTTTCTAAAAATTATAAACCAAATAATTGATCTGTTTTTAAAATTATTAAATTAATTGGTGATTGTAGTAGAACATTTGAAGTGATTCGACCAAATTTTGTCATCGTTATACATATTTATGTGTATTGTGTACTTGATATGTGTTTTTTTGAAGTTGACATATTGGCTTCGTTTATTTGAAATTGATTGTATAGGCAAATATTTGGCTGAACTTTGGACTAAATATTGGAACGTGATTCACGTCATGGATAGAATTTTAATTTAGAACTTTTTTTTTTTTTTTTTTTGTAAACCTACATACGTATATTAAAATTGAATGTCGTACGATTATATATTTGCACAACTGGTGCTTTATTAGTTTTTAAAATTATACCGCGTATATTATAACTATATGCGTTTGAAATCAATCAAAATTTTATTAAATAAACAGTCGAATTATTTGTGCGGCATTTAATAATAGTTAGGTGGATAATCTTTATCAGAATGATGAAAGGGCAAAAAAAAAAAAAAGAGGTGCCCCCGATAAGAGGTTACATTGTAAAAATGAGGGCATTTTTATGTGAAATGTTCAGTTTTTTTTGGCTGGTTTCATCTAAATAAGATACGGACATCTATTTGATCCGGCTTTGGATATTTATTGAATAATGAGTTTAATTAAACCTCTTAAAAGGACCACTAACGTTTCTTTTTTTTTTTTTTTTTTCAAATTAGGTATAAAAGCCGTTCACCTAAAACTAAACGTAACAAATAGTTGTAACAGTTCTAATTGCAACATTATACTTACCGTGTCAAATGTGAGTAAACACTGAAGAACATTTATTGTTAAATCTGTTCGAGCAAGATTCCGGCATATTCCGGCAATTACAAATAACCGTAATAAGCGTTTACCAAAATCAGAATTTTAAAAACTCATACGATTTTGAGTAACTGTTAATTTTAAAAACGTTTTCCTGAAAAATGCGAATTTTAGACTTATGCCGTTCGTTTTGCCTTGTTGCCACAGATATATATATATATATATATATATATATATATATATATATATATATATATATATATACATATATATATATATATATATATATATATATATATATATATATATATATATATGTATATGTATATATATATGGTGAAAAATACGTCAAATCACAAATTTTTGGAAGTCATGTTTTAATTTAATGATTTTTATGTTTTGAATTTGTAGTCTTGATTAAAATAAAAATTTTGTAGAACGTGATTTTTTGTTGTTGTTGTTTAAAATACAGGGTGTCAAATTTTGAGAAAAATGATAAACATGATGTTGTGTTTATTTTATGGCTATAAAAGGAAAAATAAATATCCGATATCTATAATATAGGGCTCGTTTTAAAGGTAAGTTAATACGGATTAATAAATTCCCGCCAAAAATTTATTTTTAAATTTTCTCAATGATCGTCCAATTTTTAATTTTTTTTTTAAATTTTACGTCCTTTAATTCTATTGAACATTCTGAAAACTTGCGCTAGCAAAATTTTTCGTTTTCGTGCAAAATACGTTTAAGTATGACTATACCTATTTCGAAAATTTCAAAAATCGAATGGTAGATTTTTGGCCCTCTTACAAAAACTCGATTTTATTTAATTTTTCCAGGTTAATTTTTTCACTCGTTTTTGTGATTCAAAATTAAATTTAAAACAAAAAATATTGACAGTAAAAAAATGTATTACAAAACAAGGATAGAAAAATTTAAATGTTATATAATCTTCACTATTTGAATATTTTTTATAAACGAACGAGAGCACTTTTTATTTGGCATTCCTCACTTTCACTCATACTCGAAATATTCTCGTCATTGACCATTAAATAACAGGTGAATTTAATGAATTATTAACCGGTGATACCTCGTTTTCAACTTTTTGACGTTTATTAGTCACCCGGTAATAACATGATGTACAAATCGATGAATTTTCAGTTACATGAATCGAGCGCGGCAAACGAATTTTAATATAATCATTAACATTTCTTAAACTTTTAGAACATTTCAACTCAGGAAACGGCTTATAACTTAAATAGAACTTCACAAGGTAAACTAACTGAAATATTAATTTAAACACTAATTTATACCAAAAAATGTTAACAAAAACCACTGCTTATATTTTATGTTGTTTTACAGACCAACCTACCCCTTCTTTTATAATTAAATTTTTAAATATGCGTCATTTTGCTTCAAAAGATTACATTACGGTTTATGTACCTGAACGTAATATTTTGGGACGCATTTTTAGGGTTTGAACTAACAAAATAAATGACTCATACCAACATTTATTTTTTTACTAATAGCTTTATGGGCTATCCCTAAACTACGTTACGCCTTTGTTTGGTGAAGGAGTATTGATTGTCGTCACGTTTAGCCTGGGGCAGGGAGAATTTCATAAAAGATGACGTCATGTAATTATAAGAAGTTACTGTTATGGGATATTACATGTGATATAATACAATAATTTGCAGGTATATCATTAGAGGCGTATTTCTTTAATATGCCACTTACTTTATGTTCTTAAATGATTAAATCATTGCTCACATATTCAGTTTTGTGACGACTTGTGATGAAGGAGTGAGAGAGACGGAGTTAAGAATGGCCCAAAATAACTTACGTAGTTTCTGAACGGACTGTTACAAACTGTTTCCTCTTTGTTTTTTAATTTTCTATTAGAAGTAAGAATTAAAGATCGACGAAATGATTTTAAACAATTACATTATCAGGTCGAGCATAAATTAGTTAAAAATTGAAAATAACATATAACAATTTGATTTTGTATTCCAAAAACGGGTAAATTGTCATACTTAAACGTATTTTGAACGAAAACGAAAAATTTTGCTAGCGCAAGTTTTTAGTATGTTCAATAGAATTAAAGTAACTTACCATTTTTATATTTTTTTATTAATCCGTATTAACTTACCTTTAAAACGAGCCCTATATCATAAATATCGGATATTCATTTCTCCTTTTATAGCCATAAACACAACATCATGTTTATCATTTTTCTCAAAATTTTACACCCTGTATTTTAAACAACAACAAAAAATCATTTTCTACAAAATGTTTTTTTAACTAGTACTACCAATTGAAAACAAAAAATAAAAAATTTAAACACGACTTCCGGTCCCATATACCAAATTTGCGATTTGACGTATTTTTCACCATATATATCTATATATATATATATATATATATATATATATATATATATATATATATATATATATATATATATATATATATATATATATATATATATATATATATATGTATATATATATATATATATATATATATATATATATATATATATATATATATATATATATATATATATATACATATATATATATATATTTATATATTTATATATATATATATATATATATATATATATATATATATATATATATATATATATATATATATATATATATATATATATATATATATATATATATATATATATATATATATATATATATATATATATATATATGTATATATATATATTTATATATATATATATATATATATATATATATATATATATATATATATATATATATAGTACCATATATTATATATGTATATATATATATATATATATATATATATATATATATATATATATATATATATATATATATATATATATATATATATATATATATATATATATATATAAATATATATATATATATATATATATATATATATATATATATATATATATATATATATATATATATATATAAATATATATATATATATATATATATAGATATATATATATATATATATATATATATATATATATATATATATATATATATATATATATATATATATATATATATATATATATATATATATATTTATATATGTATCTATATAAATATATATATACATATATACAGGGTGTTCCACAGGTACGAGTCCAAACGAGTAGGGCGTTTATTTGGATCAATGTCATAAAAAAGGGTCCACTACGCATATGCCCGGAAATGAACCGTTACCCACTTCAATTGCATTTCAAAATTTTTAGGTTGGCACGCTACCTTGAATGATGTAAATGCAAATAATTCTTCTGAAAATTAAGGTAACTCAATTGTTTTTCTATAATTTTAAAGGCACAGAGTGCTTCTTTCTTCTCTAGAAGTAGGAATATCATGCATCGTATTTTCCATAAAGAAAACATTGGTGGAATTAAAAAAATTGTGCGAGAAATAATAAAAAAATTCATTAAACTCATTTTTTCTCGAAAAACTCACTTAATAATTTTTGTTTTTTATTTCAAATTTAAATTTAATAGACTATTTAATATAAAATTGCTTCATCGTTTTTTATCTAATCATGTATATATAGTTTTTGAGATATTAACGTTTCTGTGTAGTACTTGTTGAAAAAAAAATTATTGTAAAAACCAGTTGTTAAAAGTAAAAAATTTATTATGAAAATCAAAAGCAATCGTTTTAAATAAAACAACAATTTAGTAAGCACGTCCATATGTTGCATTTGTTAAATCTTTTTAATCGTTAGTAAACGTATAGCTAAAATCGTTGGTAATCTTTTGAAAATAATTTTTTGCGCGTTTGTAATCAGAAATAATAAAATGCCACGCTATACATTCGAAGAACTCGCCGACATTCATTTTATTTATGGTCTATGTAACGGAAATGGACGAGCTGCAGAACGTGAATACGCAAACCGTTATCCAGGTAGGCCGGTGCCAGATCATAGAATATTTGAAACAGTTCACAGACGATTACGAGAACGAGGAACATTGGTCCGCTATGAATACGAAAATGTTAGACGAGTTCAATACGAAGTCAATACCGACGAACAAGTTTTGAATTCAGTACAAAGAGATCCCACCATTAGCACGAGACGTCTTTCGATACAACTTGGTATTAGCAAAAATAAAGTTTGGAGGGTACTTCGAAGAAACCATCTACACCCATTCCACTACACTCCAGTGCAAGAATTATTACCAGTCGATTTGCCAAACAGAACAAATTTCTGTCGTTTATTGTTAAGCAACGAGGAACATAATCCTTCATATTTGTCATCCATTTTATGGACAGAAGAATCGACATTTAAGAGGGATGGAGTAACAAATTTCCACAATCTTCATGAGTGGCAACCAGAAAACCCACACATTAAGCTAGAATCATCATTTCAAAGATGTTTTAGTGTTAATGTATGGTGTGGTATAATTGGAAATAATTTTATCGGGCCAATTTTACTACCTGAAAGATTGAACTCACTAAACTATCTTGAATTTTTGAATGAAACAGCTCCCACTGTGCTAGATTCAATTCCACTCATGATGAGAAATACTTTCTTATATCAACAAGATGGAGCTCCTGCACACCATGGAAGACAAGTTCGAAATAAATTATCCAGGTTTGATATAAATTATCCAGGGCGAGGGATTGGTCGCAGCGGACCTATAGCTTGGTCGGCTAGATCTCCAGATTTAACACCATTAGACTTTTATGTATGGGGATATTTGAAAGGAGAAGTCTACAAAACCAACATTCAGACTAGGGAGCAGTTGGTTGATCGAATCAATAATGCCGGCAACAAAATAAAAGAAAATTTAGGAAATTTCAACATGGCTGCTGCCATTAAAAGGCGACTGAAACTATGCTTGTTACAAAATGGAAATCATTTTGAAAATTGTTTGTGAAGTTGAAAACTTAGAAATTCATACAATAAATTATTAAGTACTACATTGAAATGTTAATATCTCAAAAACTATACATGATTAGATAAAAACGATGAAGCAATTTTGTATTAAATAGTCTATTAAATTTAAATTTGAAATAAAAAACAAAAATTATTAAGTGAGTTTTTCGAGAAAAAATGAGTTTAATGAATTTTTTTATTATTTCTCGCACAATTTTTTTAATTCCACCAATGTTTTCTTTATGGAAAATACGATGCATGATATTCCTACTTCTAGAGAAGAAAGAAGCACTCTTTGCCTTTAAAATTATAGAAAAACAATTGAGTTATCTTAATTTTTAGAAGAGTTTTGGCATTTACATCATTCAAGGTAGTGTGCCAACCTAAAAATTTTGAAATGGAATTGAAGTGGATAACGGTTCATTTCCGGGCATATGCGTAGTGGAGTTTTTTTCTTGATATTAATCCAGCTACACGCCCTACTCGTTTGGACTCGTACCTGTGGGACACCCTGTATATATATATACATACGTCGAGAAGCGTTTCAAAATAAAGCGACGCAAACCGAAAAACACAAATCGAGAAGACCAGAGAAACTGAAAAAGTTTATAAAATCAAGCTGGCTTTTCAAAAAATTTAAACTATTGCGTATTTGTTTACTTATTTTAATTCACAAATAAATAATAAATAAAATTAAGATAAATTAAATAAAAAAAACTATCATAATTAAAATTCATTAAAAAAGATTTAGTCCTACGAAATCGTAATATGTATGTACATATGTCCACATGTACAGTACATACATACATATGTACATGTATTGTGTATATAATTTGTATGGATTTAATACATATTCCAAATGAGCCAGCTATCATCATCCGATATTTGAGATTCACAGTGCGTAGCTTGAACACTACTATAGATTGAATTCCTTATCGATTCAAATCTTGCCGAATCATTGTCATATTCCCCGAAGATTTCTACGGCCTGATCAATATGACTTAGTGCTTCTGATAATTTTCGTATTGGAAATTGTCCGTTTGTCGATTCACTTTCAGGCGGTGTATTATTTCGTTCGACGTCAACGTTTTGAGTGGGATATTGTGCTAAACGTTCCGTTAGCTCGTCATCAGTTAATGGTCCCTCATGTCCACATAATATATCCGATACATCAGATTCATCGACGTCTGTAAACCCCACTTGATGAGCCAACACTACAATTTCTGTGTTTAGTTGATCAGGATTATCTATGTCACCGTCCTCAGATTCAGATATACATTCGGGCCATACTTTTCTCCATACCTTGTTCATTGTTGGCACAGAAACCTCTTGCCAGGATTTATTTATGTTTTCTATTGCTTGCATAATACTGAAATTACCCCAAAATTTTCGAATGATATCATTACCATTTGCTTGTTCTAATTCGTTGTTCAGTGTATCAATTAAATTTTTAAACGTTCGACGTAAAAAATATCTCTTAAATGCTGCAATAGCTCCTTGGTCTATGGGTTGAAGGACAGAAGTAGTATTCGGTGGTAAAAATATTACTTTAATTTGATCGTTCGTTTCATCCAAATTAACTGGGTGACCAGAGGCATTGTCGATGAGTAACATCGCTTTATGTGCCAAATTATGTTTTTCACAATATGATTTAACTGCCGGGCAAAAATATTTGTTAAACCATTCGGAAAAAATACCAGCCGTTACCCAAGCCTTTTTATTAGATCGCCAAATTACCGGAAGAGTTTTCTTGGATATATTTTTCAGGGCTCTTGGTGTTTCTGATTTGTATTTTAATAACGGCTTAAGCCTTAAATCGCCAGATGCGTTGCTTCCAAGAAGGAGTAATCTATCCTTAGTTATTTTCTGTCCAAGAGCAGCATTTTCCTCTTTGAAAATAAAAGTTCTTGTCGGCATACGTTTCCAAAGTAGCCCTGTCTCATCAACGTTAAAAATTTGTTGAGGAGTTTATCCTCCTTCAGTTACTATTTCTTTAAATTTGTTTGGCAAATTTTTAGCTTGTTTTAGATCAGCATTTGCAGATTCGCCGGTAATTTTTACATTATGTAACTGCATTCTCTTTTTAAATCTATCGAACCATCCGGAACTAGCGCTAAAGCTGAGGTTCTTATCGCCCTCAGTATCCATTTTTTAAAATGATTAAATACACTGGTCGCTTTCTGTTGGATAATGAGTGTGGTTACAGGTAAGTTTTTTTCGTTTAAGTCATTTATCCAAATGCTTACCGCTTTTTCCATTTTTTCCAGAATTATTGGTCTGGACTTGGTTGTCACTTCAACAGATTTTACGGTTACCGTGGCAGACCTCGCACGAATTTTTTCCGAATTTTTTAAAATTGGCCGTACTGTTGTAAGTGGTAGTCCCATCGTTGAATGACACCCATTTTTCATTTTATGGAGATTGCTTTCCTTTGCTTCTTTATACGCGAGGCACAAATGGGGATGCTCTTTTGTTTCTCACTCAAATTTCACTAAATTTGATTTTATTAATATAAATTAATTCTCTCTAAATAATTTTAAATATGTACGTAATTTATTTATTTACCGTTTGCGATTTTTGATACTACACAACAGTATGTATTTACAACGTTTCACAACGAGAATCCAGTTTGTACTACAAACTACATACTTTCTAAATAGAAATGCGACACGTTCACAAAGAAATTAAAATATAGGGGAATCCCCTAAAATATACATATATGTATGTACATAAAAGTAGAGATAGAAATACATACAACAAACGAAAAAATTGAAAACAAATTCGATAAAACGAGGAAAAAAATGAAGGACGTAAATCGAAAGGAGACGTAAATCGATGAGAAAGGTTTCAAACTTTTCTGCGACGCAAATCGAAACGACGCTAATGGAGAGAACGTATATCGGAGGATTACTGACGAAAATCTTTATTAATCGCGCGAATCAATCACGAATCGAAAACTGCATATAAAAAAATTTGGAAACAATTGCTGTAAATCAAAGTACATAGTATAGACAACTACTAATGATTTCCATGGAATTTAGGTTTTTTGATTCAACCTCCCCCCTCCCCCCCCCCCCAACGTACAAACGCAATAATCTTGTCACGCTTCTAAAACAATTTTTTTTGATAAATTGTAAAACCAAAGATTCAAAATTTATTTTTCGATTTTTTTATTTGGAATTTTCGATTCGCGATTGATTCACTCGTTTTCGATAGTATTTTGTCTCTTCTAACAAGAATTAAATTGTACTCTATTTCGCTTTTCAACTATGCATTTTCTATAGCTGTATCAGTTTGCTCGAATAAAACAACCTTCTCTTTCTACTTCTATTCATCATTCTTTATCACCCAAATTTTTGTTTGCGATATTTTATCGATGTGAACAAACAGGAGAGTATGGCTGAGATAGCATTAGAAATAAAGCGAAATAGACTTGAATTTTATTCTTGTTACAAAAGACAAAACAATATCGGAAGTGAATCGAAAGTGATGGTACAACATGTCATCCCAGATTATGGAATACCATAGAACAATATTTTAAATCAGGCGGGCCAAAATGAAAAAAAAAATACGATATTTTACGTCAAACTCATTTCCTGCTAACTTTACCTCATTAAATATTACGTCAAATCTGATCAAACAGCCAAAAATGAAAAATTGGTTTGTAGACGTCAAACTCTAGTTAAAGCTTTTGTAAACCATATCTGAAACTTATCCAAATTTAATATTCAATTATGCAAAGAACAGACTGTGACACCCAAAATGTATGTATACATAGTTTGGTTTGACATCTAAATCCAAAAAAATAAAAAACTTGGATTTTCCTTTGATAAATACGTGTGTTTTTTTTATTACGTGTGTGATTTTTTTTTTTTTGTCATTTTCGCCCGACGGTACCCCAGGATTATTTCATCACGATTTCATGCAAAGCGCCTTTTTCTGCGATATTTTAACCAAAAATTCTTAGTCGAAAGCGTCACTACTCGCTTGTCGAAAAATATATTATTGCGCGCCACTCTCATCTTGCCCGCTCAAACTTTTAAGTGTAATATTTGGTAAAACAAAGAAGTAGTTTTTTGATTTATATAAGGCAATTGTTGTTGTTAATTTATTTAAGCAAATACACTTAGATTACAGTCCAATCTATACACCGAAAATGGCCTTCAATTATTATAATCTACCGTTTGGCGTCTTTATTGGTAAGCGGCTCCCAATAGTCGCGGGCACCTCTATCGGTAATATTAATTAAATTAGATATTGATTATACGATGAACTTACCTTTGTGAACAATTGTCATATTAACTTCATGGGACACAAAAAGGAAACAGATATTTTCTAATTTTTATACAAAATAACTTAAAATTTATTATTCATATTATAATACTTAAATAAAATCATTGTACTTAGTAAATTACACGCAGATTTATAAACAAAGATATTCGCTAATGACTATATTGAAATACACCCTAAATACTATGAAACATTTATCGGTGAATCGGGATCATCATAATTATCCTCCTCATCACTTGTTGTACAAATTTGTGAACTGCTTTTCGATTGATTTACTTGTAAATCTAGCGGCGGCGTTAATGAATCTTCACGATGATTCATGTCGTACGGACTATGATCCATATTACCATTTACACTATTACCATTACTATTATTACTGCCATTATTTGATCGTCGCCATTTTGCTCGCCGATTTTGGAACCATGTTTTTACCTGCCGATCACTTAATTTTAATTGCATGGCCAGATGTCTTCGATCCTCGGGCGATAAATATTTATGACTGGCGAAACGTCGTTCAAGATTTTGTGTTTGTTGTGGGGTGAAACGTACTTGTCCTCCTTTCCGTTTTGAACCGCACGGTGGTAGAAGGTATCCACCATATGGATGAGGATAAAAAGGCCACAGTCTGGGTGAAGCTGAAAATACAAACAAAAACAAAAAAAATTATTGTAATTATTTAGCAATTTTTATTGAAATACAAAATTCATAAACCTGCGGTAATGATAAGACGCAAACATTTTTTTTTAAATATTGATTTTGGATTAAAAATTTAATTTTCAAAATTTGGTAACACTTGCAAACAATAAACCTTTATTGGTAAGTTTCGTTTATTAATAGAATGACTAATTGATAAGTTTATGGGAATTATACGTTAACCAATGTTGATTCAACATGTTTGATATTTGTAGACTTATATGTATATATTATTAGTACGAAGAATATAAATTTCAATGATTTTGGGGCTGAAATGACCAACAACCATTTTTATCATTCAAAATTAATCAATCATAAGGAATTACGTTAAATTACATAATATATAGGTGAAATACTAAAATTTTGATTTAACTTAGATTCTAAGTAAATAGTTATATGTACATACGCACACATACAGACACACACACACCAAATACAGTAGTCTAATATTAAATATAAATTTCTAAAAACGAGTAGTGTACATATGATATTATTTTATTATCAAATATAGATAGATATTAACACAACAACAAAAATTTGTGTATTTTATCAAAATGGGATTATAATCCTCGATGTTAGTTCGTAATATTACATATTGTATCGATCTAATCAATTTTCAAACTGTTTATAAAACCCACAACAACAACCAAAAAAAAAAACAATCTAAATCCTAAACAAAATAAAAATAACTTTTATGTATATTTATGACGGATTGGTTAGATACGAGTATCTGGGTATACATACACTTATGGAACGAGTAAATACAAGTTGGTATTACTTGGGTATTATCCAATGGCGCCAACTATTTATTATCTAATAAAATATATCACTTAAATAATTTGGTTTATATTTAGGTTCTTCTTCATGACTTTTGAAATGTAGATTTCACGTAAAGTGTTAATAATTTATTTGGATTATTTGAGAAAGCAACCATAAATTAATTGCTTATTTCATCATACAATTGTTAAGGCCGGTATTCACGTACAATTAAATATACTTTATTCAAGATTTTTGAATTTTATTGTGCAATATTGACGTCGCTCAATTATATTGCTCAATTTAATTGTACGTGAATACCGGCCTTAACAAATTACCAAGCTTTAAAATAATATTTTAATTTTGATCTCGCCCACCCTAGTTAGACCAGTCTAATCAGTGGCGTAACTACAAATTTCGGGTCCCCCGCAAAATTTTTCTTGTGGTCCCTAAAAATGCTTCTTGTTCCTATGAACAACTTGTTCCTTTTATTTTACACAAAAATTTGCTTTCCGTCCTTTTTTAATTAAAAACTTATTTCTTCCTATTATCCGGCCTCTTAATTATCTTATTTCGAGAGTAGGATTTAAGAAATTGCGCTACTTTTAATCTTTACAAATTTATAATTCTTATAAATTTTGAAGATGTTAAAAAACATTCAAGTTTTAAAAACCGAATTTTGAAACGTCTAAAGATTCTGCAGACTGTTAGTGTCCGAGAAAAAAATTACAACTGATGCAGTGGTAAAAAACCTTTACCATTTATCGGTAAGCCTTGCGATTTTCCATTTACAGGAAGTTTTTAACAGTAGTTAATATTAATCAAAATTTTAATTTTATTAAACACAATTTTTCGCCGGTAAACCTGACACGAAACAAATAATTTCAATAATTTCGAAATAATCTCAAAAATGTGGAAGTTTAAAAATATCCTAATATTCCAGAAAGTTGTCAAATATCGAATTATCTGTAACTCTTACTAAAGATACATGTTAAACCGAAAGTGGTCTGACTGAAAACGTCCGAGATAAATTCAACACGTACACGGCGGCTTGACTGAAAGCAAAGATTATTAACCAGAAGATCTTGTTAATAATTTTTGCTTTCAGTCAAGCCGCCGTGCGTACATGTTGAATTTATCTCGAACGATTTCAGTCAGATCACTTTCGGTTTAACATGTATCTTTAGTATACGTAAAACCGATAGAATCCTACTCGCATAATAATCACCGCCATGTAAAATGTAAATATAACCTGAATATTCCTGAATAATTTCCAAAATCCTAGGAAATCGAAGAAATATCGAAATTTTAGCATAATCTTGAGAAATCTAGTAAGTATCTGAAAGTTCCCCCAACTCGAATATAAGACCAGAACATTACCATATAAAATACGATAAAATTTGAAAATCTTGAATAATCCTCAAATTGTCGAAAAACTTAAGAAATCTAGAATAAACCGCGAAATAATCTCGATTAACCCAGAAAAATTCGAATAATCTCTGTGTTATATGAATTTCGATTGATCTCGAACAAGTTAGAATTATACCGAAAAATCTGGATATTAATGTATAATTTCGGTGAGCCTGTTAGAAAACTCACGAATATTTCAGGGAAATTCCAATAAACTCAAACATACACGACTTGTCTGTTTTGAAACATCGAATCACCAAGTATGTCTCGAACATCATGCATCTCATCTACATGCTAAATTCCAATAATCTCGAGAAATTTTAAATAGTGGGATAAGAAATCGGGAAGCGATTATAATTTTCAAAATCAGGAGAATCTCACCGAGAACAAACAAAAAAAAAACACCATCTGGTTTACCGGTAAATTTAATTTATATTTACCGTTTACCGGTGATCAAAACGATTCGGTAAATTAGAAACTATAAGTCGAGCGAACTCTAATTCATTATACAGGCTGACTGGTTTGGTTCAAATATCCATTGCTTCCTTTTCTAAACACAAAGGAGCTTCTAATGAGAGAAATGGATTTTAGTCAGTTTTAGGTATAGTTTTCTAGGAAAAAAGCTAGTTTCAACAATTTCTTCTTGATTTGTATGAACATCACAATGTTTCTTCGCAAACTGCTTGAAAGCAAAGCAGCTTAGTATCAGGTCCCTTCTACAAATCAGGGTCATCTTTTTCAAATCCAATTCGACCTTTTCTAAGCAAAAATTGATTTACAAAAGGTTAAATTTGTCTTGCAAAAGGTTGTTCTTGACGTATATATGTTTATGGTAAATAAATAAATCCACCAAACACTAAAATCGTTATCATTTGATGTCGAAAGCTTTGATTTGAAACGAGTTTAGTGAATTTTCTTCTAAATCTAAATGTCTGTCAGATCTTAGAGGCATTTTTATTTCTATGGGGTCATGTTACATGAAATTACTTAAACATTTACCTTCAGCAGCGGAGAAGAAATTGTTGGGCCTGTCTTAAGAAAACACCTAACAGCACGAGAATCCTAACGAAAGAAACAATTTCCTAATTTGCTAATTTGAAAACGTGGTCTAATTTAAGCTTAATCTGAACTACCATCTATCTAATCTCGATTTTTAATTAATATTTGAATGATTTATAAATATCGAGGCCCCAATAACCATGCCCCCCCCCATATCACGGTAGTGGTTTATCGTTAAATACAGACCAATGATGCTTACGTGATGTACGTAGGCTGAAATACTTATGCAAAATTCGCCATAGTTACATTTAAGAGATGCGTTGGCTACGTTTAAAATTTTTTTTTACGGCGGAGAACTGACTGATTTTGGTTCTCATTCCCAATCTCGCATACAGCCGCAATATTTTCAGCACTCCTTGCATTTTTTGTTTTATTGGCACGGATAGGTTTCCTCGGCTTCTTGATATTACCAGATGTTACATTCAAGCCCGAACACCACAGGGCAAGGAGATATGGATAAAAAATTTGTTAAATTTCTGATAAAAATGAGGTATGATGAAACTCCAATTAGAAAAAAGAGAACCAGAATTCAAGTTGTTCCAAGTAAAAGTGTCGTGGGTCATGAGTCGCATAATTCGGAGCAGTCAGGATAAATCAGCTATCACGATACTGATTCGTCAACAAATATCATCGAAAGTGATTCAAGTAATGTAGGCGATGATGCCAGGACGACGACAGGCGTTGGAATAAAGGAATATTATCCATATCCAGTTATTTCCAAAGAGGAAATAAGACCAGGAGATTGGCTGATGGTTGATTTTTACATTAATAGCAATAAGCCTGGAATATCGTCTTCTATCAAGAAACCATACATAGGACAGGTTAAATCGAATTTAGTAGTTGTAGTAGTTGGTAAGCTTTCACCACCGGCAGAGTAAGGAAGAAGGCTCAAAAAATTCGATATCAACATTTAAAAGTTATTTTTATTTATGTTTTTAATTTTTATGCATATGATTTAATTATTTTCTATTTTTTTAAAATAAATAATTTGTGATTCTAACCAAAACTACTGTTTCCATTAACCATAGAAATAGAAAGAAACCGAAAATCAATGACTGTTCCTCTTCATCACAAAAATATGTAGCTGAATAGAAACAGTGAGGTTATTTTTTTTAAATCCGCCATATTCATTTTTAATAGATCAAAGTAGTTTGAAAGGAAAGAGTTCAAGAATATCCATATTTTAAGATATTTCGAGTATTAAAACCAAATATCCTCTTAGCAGTAAATCATTTTAAACTTGAAAAGTTTTTCTATTCACCCCGTTTTATAGTAGCCTAAATTGGGCCGACATGTGCAGTATAGGTACAAATTTGCAGAAAATTTTCTAACTTGATGGACCATTATGGAGCTGTAAACTATATCGAGCGAGTAGAAATGTTTCGCCATTTTTGGAAGGTTAGCTGACAGGGAAACAAAATTTAAACTTGTAGGTAAGAAGGAAGGAAAACGCAGTAGAAGGTACAAGAAAAAAGGAAAACGCAACCACCCCCAGAAAATGTTCTTATCGACTTTCGATATAAAACAAAAGCTTGCTTCCAACTGTGTTCGTAAATCACAATAATGCATTATAATTCAGCATAAGAAATCCATTTCAACTAGAGCCATTATTGAGAATCACCAATTTTTGTGTGACCCCGCCATTATTGCCGTATAGAGACAAATAAGCACTAACTTGAGCAAAAGTTCGAAACCACAGCGCTTCTTTATACGTACTCTTAGTATAGTATGGATACTCAAAGAATTTCTTATGGAAAATACGAGTGTTAAAAACAAGGTTTTTTGCAAAGTTTTCCAATAGCTATGTTTAAATCTTTAAAGGATTGATGCAATACTTACCATATGTACAATATGAAACGGGAAATTATCCGAATAGAAATGCGATGGTTTCAAACGCTCTTTTAACACTGGCTGTTGAATATAGGCCACACACATATGAAAAACAAACAAAGATAAAACAAATCCCAAATGATTACCATCATGTTATCGTCGAAACGAGGCAAAAACCATTTCCATACAAAATTTTTGAACCGGTTTTTAGCTTTTCCAAAATGTTTCAATGTTTAAAATGTATCTGTCTATTCGCCCCGGCCTTCATACCTTTGTGACTAACTTGTGCCAACCGCAATACAGTCCATGAGGTTTAATTGCTTACTAAATCTCTTTTGACAATGAATTAGTAAAATTACCAACACAGACTCAAAGGCAAGATTTTAAGAAACTGCTTATTTCACCAAATAATTAATTTAAATTTAGAATTTCCTGTTTATCCTAAATATTCCAAAAATAAACGTTTTTTGGCACTGGACAACGCTGGATCATTTTTTGGACAAAAATCATTATTTGATTGATGCATTAGCTGTTCCGGAACAAATCATGTTTGAACGAAAATTAATAAACAATTGTTTGGATCAAAATTTTGATTCACAAACGAAAAAATAATTCAACTTTTGTTGTTGCTTTCATGTGTTCATCTGACCCAGATCACTCGTTGCCAAATCCGGCAATTATTAGAATATTATAATCGCTTTCTAATCGACCAATCCCGAACATCCGCTAGTAAACTGCTAGTAGAAAGGTTTTTGTCTTTGCTATTATCGATTGGTAAGGTCACAAATAGATGTTATGAGTAAAATATAACCTCAAAATCAAAATTGTTTGTGTAACAAATGCAATTACGCCAAAGCTATAATTTTTTAAATAAAAATAATAAAAAATAATTGAAACATTATGCTAAACAAAATCAATTAAAATTTCTAATTTTACCATAATAATAAAGCCGTTTTACCCTCGGCCATCTAGAGTTGAAATTAGGCGTAACGGCTTTTGATTGCTTATGTAAAAGTAGCAAGAGCAGTTACGAGCAGATAATTTATTGAAGACAAAAACCATTTTACTAGCGGATGCTCGCGATTGGTTGATTGGAAAGCGATTAATAGTTGCTTTCGAGTTGACCACTAGTACCCGCTAGCAGACCACTATAGTAGAAAGGTTGTTGTCTTTGCTAAATTATCTACTCATAACTATTCTTGCTATTTGATCATGGATAATCGGAAGAACCGTTTGATGTAAATGACAAAAATAAAAATTAGGTTATTTTTGTCTAGCACTGCATTGACCAACGGTTAGCGGAAAATAACAATCCTTTAGCAAAGTTTTAAGTAATTTTACTAAAGAGACAACAGAACAAACATTGGTCCTTCCAGCTACAAAATAACCGTGCCTCTAAAGATACAGTATATACAAATAAAAATCCAGTCAAGTTATCCAAGGAGAAAACGAAATCAACTCAAACGGATAATGGATACGGTAAAAGCCTTATGCGAGCAGACCTATACTGGAAAGCTGATTAACAAGATAAATACCAATATTAAGAAGGATGGACCGCAAAGAAAAACAGTAAATTACCGTAAGCAGCGGCTCAGTAACTGACAATTTTTGCACAATGAATGCCGAGTTAATACATATCTTATCTGATGACCATCCTTATCGGAAGCAAAATTACTACAAACAAAAGCCTACAAATTTGACTTGAATTTATAATACAATACAATGGAACAGGGTAGAATAAAAATTAAATTAAAATTAAAATAAAATTGACATAAAAATATTAAAAATATTTTCAGGTTAGAGCATAATGTTGCTTAAACCTACGTTTAAAGCTATCCTTGCTTAAGTATTAAAACTCTTTGACGTCCTACACGAATTTCTACTCGGTGCCTCTATTTTAAACGAACACTTTAAAAATTCTCGCCTATTTGTCAATGTTGTCATGTGATAGGTTTTACATCCAGTAGCATATGATGGTAATCGCTTCAGGTTAACGTGGTACGGTAAGTCTTAGTTGACACCAGACGATGACAGTATATTCAAGTTGAGACCTGACGTAGACATAATACAGGATATTAATTGTCTCGAGATCATAAATATTCCCAGTCCAACGTTAATTAAACCAAGCATGGAATTAGCTCTAGCGACGCATTGCTCGATATGCTAAGTAAAGCACATGTTTTCAACGAAAGTAACCCCTAGGTCTTTATCCCGATACTTTTTGTAAAAGTACGCCATTTATTTGATATTGTTGTATAACATGGTTAACTTTCCGATGGAATGATAAACTCTTATACTTGTTGATGTTGAGACTGAGAATGCTAGACTCACACCATTTCGCTAGATTGTCGATGTCTTCTTGTAGCTTATGGGCATCGCCGATGTTCTCTACTGCGATGAATATTCTCGGTTTAAATCGCTGGTGTGTTAGTATGTTTACGTTGTTTTCACCATTGTTTGGATTTTCTTACTTATCAATTTCTTCCGGCTTATAAACTGATTGCAAAAACTCCGCAAATATGTTGGATATAATCTGCGGGTCACAAGATTTACGTTCCTTGAATGTCATACGCACTGGGTAACCATTAGTTTACATTTTTCTTTAAAAAATCGATAAAAATGTTTAGGATCGTTTCTAATTTTTTCCTTAACACAGCTAATGTAACTATTAAACTTTATCTCAAAGTATCTTTCGAAATTTTGATTACACGCAGTAAATTTCTGTATGCTTCCTAATGAACAGATTTTGAGATTTTCTTTGTAAGCTTTGTCTTTCTTGTTCTTATGATTGATAAGCTTATCGTCATACCATGGTGGATATTTGTAAGATTTGGCCAGATCAGTAGGAACAAATAGTTCAATGTCCTCAAATATAATTTTGTAGAATTTCTCCACGCTAACATATCGACATAGCTGATAATTTCATTCTCCCAGCTAATCTGCTCAAGATAAAGATGAAGGTTTATTGTGTCGGCTTGCTTGATTTATTTACTTTAAATAGATTTCGTTCATTTATAAAAATTAGATGTAAAATTTGGTTCAGACCATTCTTTACACCTCGCAAATTTGGCTAAGTTTTATATCGAAAACGGTATCGATGAAAAGACACTCTATTTCAGGACTCACGTTCAAAGGTAAAATTTCATCCATTTCTTCGTGATATGACCAGCTAATGCTTGGAAAATTAAAATCGCCCGTGATCAAGATGGGGTCAGTTGAATTAGCAGCATTGTTGATTTCCATTAATGTGTCGCAGCAGGCGGAAATATATACAACGTAGATAAAAATTGGCTTTTTGTTGATTGCGACTTTAACCAGAGCACCCTGTATTTTATAGAGCCATAATCAAAAAATCTGAGCTTTTATAAGGGAATTAGAAACGAGGAAAAAACGAAACTTTTCATAGTAAAACACAAAACATATGGGAAATCACTTTTTTTCGTAAGACAAATTTTTAAATGAAAACGTTACAAATTCTTAATTAAGATTTCTGAAATACTTTCATAAATGTTTGAATTTCAACATATATGAATATCGTTTAAGAAAATCGTTTTCATTTTCTTGTAATAATTGATTTATTTAAACCAAAATATTAAAAAAAATTCATAACAACAGCATTCTGGTAAAATTGAAATAAAAGCTTACTACGATTCGTTTGGTCATTAAGTCAATATACATTACATAGATGGCAGTGATGGCCGTACAAATTTGGAAAAATCGTAACAAAAATTACCACCTGGGGAAATTTCAAGTTCAAAAGTTGTAGGAAAAGCAAAACAAATTCACAAAATATAGGAACGTGTGATAATTTTGCGATTAAATAATTTTTTTTCGTATTTTTCTTTTACCATTTTAGACATCTTACGTACACTAGTAAAACTAAAGATAAATTTAGCAAGTATTATTTTAATTTGTCAGAGCCAACTTTGATTTATTTTTCAAAATGAAAGTTCGAAAAAATATATTTTAGAAATAATTTAATTTTAATATTTCTGCCATTAATATTTACTTAATACCAATATGGCCTTCTTGTATATTGTTCTTAAAGATATGTAGAAAACTTTTATATAAACATTTTATAATATTTTTGCTTTTTTCATTGAAAAATTTGAAGCTAAAAAACACCATTTTTACTATGGATTCCTATGGAAGTCAGTGAAAAGTTATACCACTAAAAAAGCTTCTAAAAAATACGTCATTAATACACATTAATACACATTCTAAAAAATACGTCATTAATACACATTTCAACTAACTCATTCGATAATGATGCATCAACCGTTATGAGTACTCATCCACCAGATTATTTAGTACTTGTCAACGGTGAACGGGGAAAGAATACAGAATTCAGGATCCCTTTATTAAATGATGTTCCACACATGAATAGAAAAAAGAAAAGCAAAACTGTAAATTACAAAGTTTATCGATTTGGATCGAACTATTGTTGGCGTTTACACTAAGAACGAAATTATCCTTAATTTAGTGACCATAAGTTGTCTTAAACACTTTTCTTGGTAAAATCTTTGGCTTCTAACACAAGTTTACAATTCTGATGAATAGTACACATGCATACAGAAAGTGACCCAGATGCTAATATGCAATATTCGGATATTCGATAATTTAATAAATCTAATTTTTAATCAGGGTAACATCTTTATAGTTTGTATAAAGCCCTTTCTACTTCACAACAATTTTAACAGAAACTTAAAATTCTTCTGTTTTTTTCAACTACCGCCTCTAATCGCTTTCCTTGTTTAGCTGTAGTTTCTGCGGGAACCCACTTATTTGTTTGAGCTCTTTTCCTTTGGTTGCCATTTGTCGTGTCGTTTTGAATTCTTTGGCGATTTTTGTTACACTCCAAGTGTGGATCATTAGAATTTAAAGAATATTTGTTGTTCTTTAACTCGGCTAACTTCTCTTTAATATTTTGTCTATTAACTCCATTGTCAAACGAACTACTTTGTTTTCTACAATTCGAACAAATTACAAAATTTTCAGAGATATTAACAGATTCGGGGCCTATCGACTCTTCATATGAAATCTTATAATAACTTAAATTTGGATAAATACTTGGGATATTCACCTGAAAATATTTTGTATACACGTTTTTTCTTTTACAGCATATCACTTTTTTAGCCACTAAAAAAGTGAGAATTTAAAAATGATTTTTTCGACACGAAAACATGTCACGTTGCAAAAACGTTAACAAATACGCCGGTTTTACACTACTATATGCTGCGTTAAAGAATCTAACGTGACGCAAGACAATGAATGACAGAAAACAAAACCTGTATTGAGGAAGCATGTTTTGTTGACCAATACAACAATCAACAATTGTCGACAGTAATTTTTCAACGGAAATTGTTCTTGTCTTTTTTCAAAAATTACTACAAAGATTTTTCTTTGTCAAATTTTGAATTAGGCGGCGCCTTAAATAAATAAAATATAAAACAAAACCAAAAAGTGATTGGCCTACTGAAATATTTTTTGCGGAATACAAATTCATCCATACAAACTGCGGAGCAAAATTCATCGCTATTCGTCATGCATGCTAATTCAAAAACTCAGTCAACTGTGCAAATTGTGCAGCGTTGTGTTCTAAAACAAATGATACTCACATTGATGAAAAGCCCTTCAAGATTTACAATAATATTCATGTGAGTGTTGTAATTTGTTTTAAAATTTTCTACACCACTGATTGTTTTTATTATACATAGAAATTATGATTCAGTCTGTTTACAGAGGTAAGCGTGCATCTGCATTTCGTTCCTCTTCTAAACAAATTTTAGTTTATTGGAAAAGAGTTATGAAATTTGAGTCGTATAGGCAGAATAGTGCGTTTTGTCGATTTGCTAGTCTGTGACTTTGCCTAAGACTCGAGTACTAAAATAAAATAAAAGTCTTACATAAGACGATTTGCTAGTCTGTGACTTTGCGTCAGAATAGGCCTGTAAGTCAAAATCACTAATTTACTTCTTATATTTTTCACATTATCGCTCATATTCGTGTCATTTTGACAGTGTCAAATTTATTTAGTTTTTTGTTTAACATGATGCAAATAAGAGAAATAAGATGACACGAATAACAGGGATCATGTGAAAAATATAAGAAGTAAATTAGTGATTTTGACTTATTGTTAGTATAAATTAAAAACCATTTTGCTGTTTGTTTTTTTATTGACAATCACGAGCAATTTTTTTGTTTACGTACAACATGTGTTGTTTAAACAACAATAGATCCAAAAACCAGAATTCCTCATGTCAGAAGAAAGGGAAAAATGACTCAAGGCGAGCGTCAGCATCAAAAATTTGAACCGATTTCATCCGCTTTGCTTATTTTTGATACTTATAATCATGAGATAACACACTAATACAATAAAAATATTTGACGGTACACAATGGTAAAATGTATATGATACGCCTTGTACATATACAAAATTTCTAAATCCTCAATAGAAAGCGGAATTTCAAAATTAGAAGAGGAAACCCATAGCAATATTAGAAACCGAATGGTAAACATTTTAACAAATTTTAAATTAAATAATTATTTAGAAAACAAATGCTTGGGAAACGAAGAATTGCTAAAAATCCAAATTTTGCACAAAAAGCTGAACAATTTATGAATACAACTCCAAATTTATATGTATTGAAGGCTGGTAAGGGCAAATATCGATTAACTCGATTCATACAAAATTAAATGTAATTATTTAGTCTGGGGAACCGAAAACACACAAGGTTGCTTATCCATAATGTCATTATTTACTAATATTGATCCAATTTTAGTTTTAAATTTAGTAAAGCTATTTTGAAATGACATGAAATTAAAAAGTAACAGAAAAATGGATTTAAATAATTTTTTAGAAGCGTTAAAATTTGTTTTGAACCATACTGAATTGAGCATTAGTGGAATATATTTTAAACAAGTGTTTGGTTCCCCTAATGGTTCACCAGTTAGCTTATTAATAGCTAATTTACCAATTTAACTGGTTACTAATTAAAACTGAGGTTTTGGAAACATCTTCCATTAAACCAATTTTCTTTTACAGATATTTCGATGATACTATTGCAGCTGTACTAAATTCGGCGGTTGATTGTTTCCTCAACATTTTTAACAGTTTTACGCCACGAATTAAGTTTCATTGTGTTGGCCTTTTTAGATGTAATAGTAATAAGAGAATAGGGAGAAAGTTTGAAGATAGATGGCTATCATAAAAAATCTTGGTCAGGTAAATATCTAAATTTTAATTCTTGGCTTCGACTACACTATTCTCTATATGCGTCCGAAAAAGGAAGAACGATACATAAAGCTCAGGATATGAAATCGATTGTAGCGCATATTTCTGACTGTGTCATGTCCGATATACAAATTATTGTAAAAGCATATTTATATAATTTTCAATTTGCCCATCGTCGGAGGTATTTTTTACTAAAAATTAATTAAAAAATAAATTAAATAACATTTTTAAGTTAAAACTAAATAAATATAATTTTTATAAAATAATTAATTCGAAATATGTACAATATTGTCTCAGCCATATACGTAAGGGTTCTTACAACCACTGGTCAATAATCTGGTTAAGGGCGAACTCATTTTGATCGCCCATAAAATTGAACTGACTCTGAACCCAGTAGAACGCATATAGGAAATCGAGTGTTTCACTTAACAGCCGTCACATTTTAGAGCGCAGCGTTTTTGACCAACATGTGTTCGTTTCTCTCTTGAAAAAGTTTTGCTGCCTAGGGGAATGTAAAATAATAATTAAAAAGATGTGATACATTTTTCAAATGTACCGAAATTCCAAAATTTGAAATAATACGTATATATAGGACAGGGTTAAATACAAATTTCATAAAATTAACTGATTGACCTCAGAACAAAAAAAAAAAAAAAAAATTCAGCTGATTAAGATTAGAAATAATTTCGGTGAATTAAAAACAAATAACTTAATTATTTACCATACTTAGAAAATTACTGTACACTTACATCCGCCTTTGTAATATACCCAATGTTAATCCACACACTCGTTATCTATTCTGTTCAAAAATTGTTCCTATTTATTTAAGAATTCCAATTCGTCGACAATAATTTTGAAGTTTTTAGTCATAACCTTATTTAAGCTTATACATAATTTTTGTTAATTTGGTTTCTATTTTAGCGTCTAATCCCCTCCACCCAACTAATCCTAAAAATTCGGAAATTCCCAAATCAAGAGGCTCACATATACCAAAAAAAAAAAATAAAAAAAAAATGATAACAAATAATCTTAATTAATTTACCGAAAATCCCTAGTCTAATGCCGTATAATATGTACAATATACATACATAATTACAATTTGTTATTCTTCAAAAATGAACACAATTAACCAAAAAATTACTGTCATTTCAGAGATAATAAAAATTATTATAAACAAAGTGTTTTGAGTTTATAAAACTTTTATCAATATTGAAAAATTATAATTTACAATTACAAAATTAAAAAAATTAAAAACAAAATGTTTGTGAGCGAGATTAATTTAAATTCTGTGATTAAAGAATTAAACACATTATACAGTTACTTTTTTTTTTTTTTTTTTTTTTGGTTTTAATATTTTTTAATTTTTTTCTAGATAATAATTTATTGTTTTGATATTGTGGTTATTTAGATTGGAATAAGTTTGTGGTTCGTGGAATTATTATAGGAATGGGATTTTCGCGGGAAATCGCGAGAGTAGGAAAAAATTCTTGCGGTTATTTCATCACTTCATGGCATTGAGTATATTTTTAGCGAACACGTGAATAAAATATGCTAAAGGGTAGTTGAACGTGTTTTGTGACCAGCGGAAAGGAAAAAACATTGACCTCTACATTTTGAAGGCAGTTTGTAGACCTTTATAGAATAAAATTAATAAAATGAGTTGTGTTGCTTTAGGTAAATTGATTTGAATGCACCTGGAAGAAAAATGAATTTTCGAATGTTTGACCCGTAGAATACACAGAACCTATCAAAGTTCCTAGGAAAATCGGAATTAATTAACGATATTCTTCAATAAATTTAAAAATAATCACTTAAATTTGTGTAAATATCCATAATCTACAAGATAAGACATAAAATTAGCCAAAGCAAATGCAGTCAAAGGTAATTTCGCGTTAAAAATGGATTTGTAATGATAATTTGGTCGAAATAGAAAACGCGTCAAATTTTAATTGATATTAAAATTACAAAAAAAAAGAAACTAAAGAAAGTAAGGTAGATTACAAAAGCTGACGTCTATTTTATTTGACTAAAATTCAATTCTAATTGTGACAGATAGATAATACCTATCTAGCAAAACCTTTACCGAATTACCGGTATTTTTTTTTTTTTCTAAATTTACCAGAATTTCGGTAATGTGTAATAAAAAAAAGTAACCCACAATAATTAATTTTCAAGTTGAATTAACGTGTAAATTTTATTACCAGCGCAACAAACAATGCCTCGCTTCCCGATTTAATATCCTTCTAACTTTTACTTTTGATCCCTTTTAAAATTTCTCAAGATTTTTGGAGTTAACCATGGAAATGAGATTCCTGAGGTTCGAGCCTTAATAGGTGATGAAGATTATTCGAGATTTTCGAGATTATTGGAGTATGTTCGATATTGTCGAGTGTATTTAATAGCGTAATTTACTCAAGAACTCTTGTTGGATATCGTTTCCCTAAGTTGCTTAGTAGTATTAGTAACATTAAGTTATATTTACACTAATTTTCGGAAATTTTCGAGATTTTCGTGGGTCTTCTAAATTATTACAGGCTTTCTGAAATTATTTATCAATATCCAGATTTTTCGGTATTTTTGAGGTAATCTCGATTACCCCAGAAATTTTCTGGAGAAATCGACATTGTTTCGCGGTATATTCTAGATTACTTAAGTTTTTCGACATGTTTAATTTATATGATTTTAATATGTTCCGAAGATTGTAAGAGAATTCAATCCAGTTTCAAACTGATGAGCTTATGATTATGAAAAAATCAATCTTCTCATCAGGCCGCGGCGACTGGACTGATTATACCACAATTTACATTCTACATATATATATATATATATATATATATATATATATATATATATATATATATATATTATATATATATATATATATATATAGAATGTACTGTGCGTTATGTACTAGCGAATTATACTAATACAGATAAATTTTCTTACAATTTTTTTTTCTTCACGACATTCACACAGCTCTATTTCTGTGTACGCTAATTTTACTTTATTAATTTTTTTGTTTAATGTTGATTAATTCATGTAATTTTTAATATGCTACCGGTGATTAGACCATTTTAAATATGTTTTTATTAACACGTAGGAGTATATTAGTATTTACGAACAATCATTCAACGAAATTGACTAATAGACAGAATTCTATTTATTTAATTTATAATTTATATGATTTTAATATGTTCCGAAGATTGTAACAGAATTCAATCCAGTTTCGAATATGTTCGAGTTTTTCGACATAGTTGTGTTCGAGTTTTTCGACATATCTAGGATTATTCGAGATTATGTTAAAGATTTTCAAATTTATTCGAATTTTGAATGGCAATGTTCTGCGCTTAGCTTTAAGAACTTAATAAGTAATATTTGGTAAATTTTTCGAGATTATGGCAAAATTTCGATATTTCTCCGATTTTCTAGGTTATTTACGTTTTACAAGGCGGTGATTAGCCCATACAGGTTTCCCTTTGGTTTTACGTACTTATGGATAATTCGATATTTGAGAACTTTCAAGGATATTCAAGATATTCACTTAGAAAATTCGACATTTTTGAGATTATTTCGAAATTATGGATATTTTTCAAATTATATTCGAAATTTGTGAAGCTTCATCTATAAATTTAGAAAACGTTATAACACTGAGTTGCAAGATGTTTCGTTTTGTTTAAGGTTATTGAAATGAATCACGTTCTGTTTCGTCTACTCTAGAAATCAGACATTCAATTAATGCGAGGCTTGATAATAGGAAAAAATAAGTTTTTAACTAAAAGCGTTACGAGTTCATGGGTACAACAAGTATTTCTAGGGTACCTAGAAAAATTTTGCGCCACTAAATGTTTTCATATTTTCAAGTACATAAATTAAATTCGAATAAAATAAAATGAAACAGTTAGCAAATATTGGAAAATGATCAAATCCCTTCTAGAATAAAGGTATTTAGACTGATAAAACTTATTTATAGTTTATTGCTGTACTGTACAAATGAAATAAAAAACTAAATTCGAATCTAATAAAAAAATTATTTCGCTCTAACACCGCATTATTTTAAGCGCTCCCACAATATAATCGACATTATATGCTAAATCCGTCATTTTTTGACGATAATGAATGTGAATCTGGAATTGAATCTTGATTAACTTAATCTCCATTATATAAGAAAATTTCCTAGATAATGCAGATCTGAACATAGCATAACTTTAACTACAAATATTTTATCACAAAAAATTTCGACAATAAGTTTTAAATGCATTATTTGGACATAATATAGGCACGACATACCTATTCCAGTTTTAAAGAAAAGAGTTTACCAAACCCTACAAATTAAAAAAAAAATTGAATCAAATCTGGCTCAGGGATGGGTAAAACGCTAAAAAATCTGACTTTTACGATTGTGTTCAAATTAGGTCAAAAACCTTAAATTATGGTCAAAACTGTCGAAAAGTGTCAAAAACTTTTTTAGAATTAGTACATTTTGGAAGTGCTAGAATTAGTGCTAAATTTACCAAAATAGTTCCAAATTGCAATTAGGTGTAAAACTGGTTTTTAGGGTGCTATAGTGGTAAATCTGACACCGAAAGTACTATTTTGGCAACCTTCCAAAAAATACAAGTCTCGCTCGCCATTCACATTAAGTATCTGGCCAGAACGTACTGACATAGTGAATTATATTCACTACATCAAAAACTCAAGGAGAAACTTCATTGATTACAGACAGACAATTTTAAATTCTTAATAAATATTCGTGAGGGCAACAGTCGATACTGGAGGCTCTTATTTATACAGTAGGCAGCTACCATGGGAAAAACTAATAATTGAATCTTTCATTTTACTTTAATTTAATCAAACGAAGCTTTTATAAAAGAGTTAAAAACGAGGAAAGAGGTAACGTTTAATATAAAACATATGGGAAATCACTTTTTTTCCTAAGACATTTTTTGAACGGAAACGTCAGACACTGAGTTAGACTGAGACATTCTAATACTCGTACATTTTTGAATTTCAACATATACCAACATCGTTTAAGAAATTCGATTTCATATTTAAACCAAAATTTATAAAATTTTCTTAATAACAGCGTTCTGGTCAAATAAAATAAAAGCGTGTGTCCGTTAAATCAATACATAGAGCAAATCAGCAGACCAAATTTTATAAAAGCAATTAGGTACATCAATAAAAAATGCAAGATCTACATAGAAATTCAGATAGAGATTACAATTAACTATAAATTCCAAGAAAAATCTTAATTGATCATTTATCAACATAATAAAAGTGCAGAAGTTTTCGGGACGTGTATCGATCATCTTTTTGTTCGATTACACATTTTTACTAAAATCTCAGCTAAATCAAGTATTGAAAATCTTTATTTTCTCGATCATAGTGCAATTTTGTTTCAATTAGTTTTCAATGTTCAACACACTAAAAAAAGTCGCATAAGAGAGGTTAAAGAAATTGATTATGATTTGCTTAATTTTAATTTATTCGTTTTTTTCCTGTTCAGGGGCCCCATTCTCGAATTCCACAGCCATTTTTCACATGTCGACATCTGTTAAAATTCATAAAAATGATTTTTTTTGGTACAAAGGGAATATTTCCGAATGGGTATAAGCAACTGGAAAAAATTCCCCATATACGAAAATGCCCATGTCGCATGTGTTTTATACATGAATTACAATTTCCGAAGGTTTTGATGAATTTTGACAGATGTCCGCATCTGGAAAATGGATGTGGAATTCGAGAATAGGGCCCCTGATGTTAATTCTGGTTTTAGAAATTTTATGGTTACTTTTGAATCTCTTGATAGTAATTGCATAACGTCAAAAATTTAGTTGAACCAAAAAAATCAAAACTTTGGATATCGAACTCACTCTGCAAACTGATAAATGCAAAAAATTATTTGTGCAGTAAAATAAAGGAATATCCGGCAAAAGAAAATTTAACAAACAGATTACCTAAGAGGATTACCTAAGAGTCAACGCGTAAAACAATAAGGATGGATTAGTGATTTCTGATGGAATAGGGCCGAAAGGCCGAACACCGAATGTTGAAAGGCCGAATATGTCGAAATGCCGAATTTGCCGAAAGGCAGAATGTCCAAAGGCCGAGAGGTCGAAAGGCCGAATATCGAAAGGCCGTTTGTGTCGAAATTGATTTTAATTTTTTATCTATTTATGAATGAAAATTTTCAAAATTTATATTTTTATGAAAACCAAAATTTATATTTTTTTTTCATACAATTAAAAATTAATTAATTATAATAAAAAAAGAAAAATAAATAAATTTTTTTTCTGACAAAACTTGATCACATTAATATGCTACATAGACAGGATTTATTAGTACGTATTTTCAATTTATTTCATCATTTTACATTAAGAAATAAATTTAATGGTTTTAAATATTGATTTCAATCGATTAAGTGAAGGAAAATTTATTGAAAATTCGGCCTTTCGACCAAATCGGCCTTTCCACACGTTCGGCCATCCGAACAACATCATTCGACACATTCGGTCTTTAGTCATTCGGTCTTTCAACACTTTCGGCCTTTCGACCCAATCGGCCATTAGACATTCGGCCTTTCGACACTTTCGGCCATACGACATTCGGGCTTTCGACATTCGGCCTTCCGACATACGGCCTTTCAACATCGAACGAGCAGCTTTCAATATAGAGCGGCTACAGCATTTAATAAATATTTTTCCTCTATTTCCACCCGTTTAAATAGCAAAGTTGAACAAGCTATTTTGAGTTATGATGAAGAGAAAAAAATGAAGTTTTCTGCACAATTTGAGATACGAAATTGTTTTTTTTTCACTAATTTTCGCTATCATAAATTCGTTGAAAGGCTCAAATGCCTGTGGTATTGATAATGTTTCAAATAGGGCTTGCCCGTTCCCGGTCTTTTTCCCGGGAATTCCCGGGATTCGGGACACGACAAGTTTTCCAATACCTCATTATGAAATCTCATATAAATGACCCAATAGACTGTCAAGCCAACATCCACCGAAAATGAGAGTGATCGATAAGCGGGTGGGTTTCTAATGAAAATTAAATCGTTATTGGATGCATTCAGCTCCGCCAACTGTAAAATGTTGAGTAAAATAGATTGCCCGTGATGAGAGAATGGAATCCGCCTCATTTAAAAGTTAAAATTGTTTGAATTTTAATATTACATACATAATGATGTATGATAAAAATTGTCTTGTCCCGAAAACCAAGCCTAGTTTCAAACAACTTAGTAAAAAAAATTGGGACAAATATTTCATTACCTTTGGAACATTTAGGTAATTTAAGTTGTAGCACTGGTGTTTCCAAATGTTTGAAAAAAAAAAGAACAGAACTGTTACAGCTTTTCAAGAAAGGTGATGATACAGATATGTCTAATTACCGTCCAATCTCTCTGCGGTTTTTTTAAAATACTAGAAAAAGTAGTGAAAAACGAATGTTGCACTTTCGCGATGCAACGGTTTTTTTTAGCGATTCACAGTTTGGCTTTCGAGTAAGGCTCAGTACTTAGGATTCGATACTAAAATTTTTCAATTCAGTTTATAACGGTTTTAAAAAAATTAAAAAGGCGGGTCTCATTGCTGTTACCAAGGCCAGTCGCTTAAAATGCACGAAAGTCAATAATGTACTGAGCGGTGAGGAACGAATTTTAGATGGAGTTCCACTGGGCTCTGTTTGGATCCATTATTTTCATAATTAACATAAGCTCATTGTGGAAAATTGGTTTTAATGGAAGAATATTTTTATTTTTCCGATGATGCTGCATTTGTTTTACCTACTGCATTAACATTAATAATGGGTGATTTAAAAATCCGGTGGGGCCAAAAAATGCAAAGCAAACCGAAGAATACAAAAGTACAAACTTTTGAAATTTCTGTATGTTTGCAGCACTAGGCCTTTAACATGAAATGGAAAAACGGAGGTTATTGAATGTAAGTTTTAATTGAATTTAAAAAATGATCAAATTATGCAATGCCATAATTTAATTATGAATGTCAAGGTGATTAAGACATTACTTGTGAAATCTTTGCCCACAACCAAATGAAAAATACATGTAAACAAAATTATTGTGTATCAAGTAATTATTAAATCAAGAATCAATTGGATGAAACACTGAACCGAAAGTTATATTATCTGACTAAATACAACACGTGCTGTAATTAACGATCAATGATTTTTGAGACGTTAAAACCGATCGTGCTAAGCACTCGTTGAATTTTCAGCGCGGTTTTAACTCATAAAAATTTATTGATAATAATTCAGCTCTACGTAGTTGTTGACAGTATTTTTACTCTCGATGCTAGGTGTTATATATGCCAATATTTAATTTTAAGATGGGCATATCTAACTACTGACTTACTTTTCAAGATATTGATAAATTTTTAAAACTTTTTTAAATAAATTAGGTTTTAAATAATTCCAACAAACAAAGTAATTGGCTGAAAAATAAGTCATACTAAAGGGTTAAGCCACCATATTCAGTTCACTTGTAATTTCATAAATTACCATTTAATGACTTAGAGATGTTTAAAGCTTAGTCTATATGGGTGGATTACTTTATACATATATTTTTAGACTCGGTTTAGTGTTATTTGGCCGGTCCAATACTATATACTTTTATTTCAAAAAACATCTCGATTTAAATCTCTATATTTCCGCACAAACTTTTAATTGATTGAAACCCGTATCAAATTTTGTTAGATATAAAATAAGCAGAATAAAAGAAAGATAAAAGAGTTGCGATGAATCGATTATTTTTTGGAAAAAAGTCTTATTACAATTTTAATAAGGTTTGGAAAATTAAAATTTTGAAATTAAAAAAGTTACAAAAAGTTACAGTTATTTAAAATTTTTAAAGTTTGGAACATAAAATTTTAGAGTTCAGAAATGCAAAAATTAAATTCGAAATTTGCATTTAAGAAATTTTGAAATAAGTAAGAAATTTAGAATTCAATTGTTTGGAATATAAAAATTGGAAACATTGGAATTATAAACATTGGATTTTGGAAAGCAAATTACACTTGGAGGACGCACATATCGCTTAGTAAAATTTGAATCTACGTAACTGTGTAGTCATACATACAAATCATTTCAATTACTATTTACTAATCATTAATGTATGACAATAATAATGTTAGTGTCATATCAGTTAAGTGCATAGATACATCAAATCGAATTATACATACCGACACTAACTTAATATGATAATTAATATTTTTAAATAGACAGATTAAATAGTGAGTCATAAACTGAATTGTATTAAATTTTTATTTTTGCACTTTAAACTTATTAATCAATCAAAGTATTTCACATAAATTATACGTTAAATTTTTAGTGATAGCAAGGTAATAACGCTTAAATAAATACCTATTTTGATTAGAATCCGGGAATAATATTATTTATATAATTTAATTTGTCAATTTGAGTTTTTACTGTCCAAAATGCTGTATTATTGTTCGAACAAATGAAGTTGTAATAATATGTACTATATGTAAATGTAATAATCTCACTTCATACGAATTTGCATTGCGATCAAATATATTGCATCCGATTTGTGTCAACGCTACTAATAATAATTTTTATTTATCATATTTCTCGCTATTTAACAACCAATAATGTTTAAATAACGTATCTTTTATGTTCCGAGAATATTCGTAAATTCAGTCTAGCGATTGGATGCCTATTAAATAAATTGGCCATTGGTTGACTCAGCCGATTTTTTAATAATTGCTTCGTAGTTCCCACATATTTAAGACCACATGTGCCACACGGAACCAAATACTCCGGTGTGTTGCCTTTCAGTTGACTAAAAAGAGTGATTTTGCAATTTATATTTTCAGTACATAGACCTTTTGTGATTGTTTTATAGGTTTATACATACCTAGGGTTGCCAGATACCATTTTATAAAAAGAAGTACATTTCTGGAATAACCCGGAAAAGAGGTGTATGTATATGTATATACTCCTGACATATTTCTCCTGACATGTTCTGGTTTTTGAAGCTTCTGCAGAAACTTCAGCCCAAATGACATGGTGCAAAAAATCTTCAGGACCTAATTTAATCTATTTAAGGTTGAGAACTTTTTATAGAAGATTTTTGTTCATTGGCTTAAAATCTCCGATTACGTTACTAAAATACATCGACAAATGTGTGTGTGTGCTAGAGGCGGAGGAATTTGTTTGGTTTCGCCGTTTAAGGAAAACCAAAATTGGCAAACCTAATTTTTGATTTATGGTATCGAACTTAATACTATTGGTATGAGTAGTATTCCAAAATATTTGTTGCCATTAGAACAAGTTTTATTTTACAAATTTTGATCCAAGCCCAACCTTATGTTTTATAATTGAAACTATTTATTAGTATCCTGAGTTTTTATAATAATCTCTGTGCCTGTTTCTAACTTACATGTATTGCATAAACAGAAATTCATTTGCACAAAAAACGTACAAAACTAAACTAAATCTACCGTAATAAGGCATTCCAAAACTCTTCAAAATGAAACTGTGATTTTTTTTTTATATTTCATTCATAAAACAAACGATTTACTGTCAATTGACCGTAAACAATTGATCGTGAACAATTAATCGTATAACAATTGATCGTAGACACAATTGATCATAGACACAATTGATCGTGGAAACAATTGATCGTGCTTACAATTGATTATACAACAATTGATCGTGGATACAATTGATCGTATGAACAATAGATCGTGGATCAGTTGATCGTATGGACAATTGATCGTTTAACAGTATAATTGAATTTAAATAAAGAATCGAAGTGAATTGCGTTAGTTTTTTGTTTCCAAATGAGTTTTAAATCAAATTGACCACACGGTCGAGACCATGGTCCATTAGGGCCTACATAGCCAATCTTTCTGTATATTTTTATAGATAAGGCTATTTATACATACAATATATATATACGCAAATGACCATTTAAACATACAATATGTATAAGCATAATGCAAACAATTTTTTCCGAATTTAATTCCGCTTTTTGTAAAAATATTTCCCATTTTAATTACGCTTGGAAAAAGAGAAATATTATCGACTAATTTAACTTAGAATTGTAGAGGCTAACGGCTTCAATAACTCTCACGGGCACGCGGGAGGTCGCAGCGCTCTCCCCCCCCCCATTTAGCCCTCCAAGGGGCTTTAGACAATAATTTAGGGTTTATAGGAATTTACAGCTCTATAGGAGCGGGAGTAACGAAATATAAAAAACAATATATTTTACGCAAAATAAATACGTGGAATTGACCATGGATCCACATTGGATCCAAAAATCCACTTTATTTAAAAGAATGAACAGGTTAAGTCAGTAGTAGTAAGTTTGCCAAATTCCAATGATTCGGGAAATCTGACGACGATGGTAACGACGGTAAAACGAAACATAAACATCGTCAAATATTTACCAACGACGAAGAGTTGCAATTAGTAAACTATTTAGTTAAGCCCTCCCGAATATGCTACGGTTTGTCATATCATCAAACTAGAAAATTAGCTTATGATCTTGTTGCCAATTTAAGAAAGCCAACCCCATCTACCTGGCAAGAAACTCAATTAGCTTAATTGGACTGGCTAAAAAGATTCATGGCTCGCCATCCGCAAATATCACTTCGTAATCCTGAAAACAAAAGCTTGTCAAGAGCTACTTCCTTTAACCGTACAAACGTTAAACATTTTTTTGAAAATGATAATGCTGTGATGGAATGTAATAAATTTAAAGCATTTGATGTGTATAACCTTGACGAGACAGGAATAACCACCGTTTTACAATCTCCAAAGCTAGGTACAAATTTGTGATATTCATATAATAAATAAAATAATTTAATAATTCCTATTGTTGTAGGTTATTGCGAAAACCGGTATTAAACAAATAGGTCAGATTGTATCAGCCGAGCGAGGTGAGCTTGTCACGTTTTGTAGTATTGAAAGTGCCTCTGGAAATACAATTCCACCAGTATTTATATTTGCACGGTGCTCCACCAGATAGCTTGGAACTGGGAAACAAAAGCGGCTGGATGACTGAAGATCTTTTTTTAGAAGTGTTAAAACACCTTCAATCTAATACGCGTTGCTCGATTGAAGCACCTATTCTGTTGTTTATTGTGTTACTTTCCTTCCCACCACATTGCACTCACCATATGCAACCACTAGACGTGGGCGTTTATGGACATTTTAAAAATTATCTTAAGGCGGCTTTTAATAACTTCATGCTCACATCCCCGGGAAAACTTATTACTATTTACGATATTCCAAAATTGGCAAATGAAGCTTTTAAAAATAGTTTTACCGTTGCAAACAACAGAGCGGCATTTGAAAAATGTGGGATTTGGCCAGTAAATGCATCTATTTACACTGACGATGATTTTGAAATGAATTATGTAACAGATAGATCAATAACTCAAGAAGGAGAGCATTTGGATTTACCACGAGATGTTGGATTATTTGAAAGTGTTGCTGCAGAGTGTCATAATAATACTTCTACACATATTGAAACACAGAGTAATATATCTTCCAATGATAAAATAGTGGGGCGCGTTTCGTCCTATCTAAGTGAATCTTTGTCAATTCAGAATTCCCAGACATCCATCGAAGACATCGAAGATCCTAACGAATATAAAGAAAAATAAAACGATAAAATCAGTATGTTGAAAACAAGCCCCAAAAGTACCACGGAAAACACAAGTATTAAACACAACTAATAACAGCAGTTCATCGTCGGATGTCAACTCCGATTTTTCTTTGAGAGAATCCTTTGATTCAGATTTTGAAGATGAAGAATTATCTGGAGGTGATCAACTTAACTATCCAAATAATCTGTTGGATAGTGATATTTTAAAAATCGGAGACTATGTGCTCGTAAAACTGGCACTGAATAAAATAAAAAATGTTCATTTTGTTGGCCAAATCAAAGTTGTTCACAATCAAAATGATTTTGACGTCTTATTTTTGGAGAAATTGCATGAACAATTTCTTTTCCCATATAAAGATGACATATCTCAAATAAACCGAACAAAGATTGAATCATTATTACCAGAACCTGTTCAAATGCCAGGAACATTGAGAACAAGAACAAGTTACAAGTTTGAAATTATGTTTGACAAGTATGACATCCGTTAATAAATGACATCGGATGTCAGACCTCATCATTCTTGTTATTTATTATTTTAGTATTATTTTGCAAAGTTTATGAAATAAATCGAATTATTCCAAAAATTAAAAAGTTTTATGTCTTTCTAGATTTTATAGCCGCTCATTAAACGCGATTAGCCTCTGAATTTTCACATCAGTTTAGTATGTATGAACCAAGGTTTTAGTCTAATTAATAAGTGTCTACTTTATAGCATCATGAAAGTTACCAGTGTCTACTTTATCCCCAACTCGGCATTTACAGTAAGAAACGAGCTTGTCATTGATTGCAGAAAGCAATAAACTTAAATAAACATTTAAAAAAAATTCTAATATTAATTTGTACATACTAATTTTTATCAAACATATCAAAAGTGTCTACTTTATAGCACGCTCCCCTATATGT
This sequence comes from Tipula vernalis, assembly GCA_958295665.1. Lineage (NCBI taxonomy): Eukaryota > Metazoa > Arthropoda > Insecta > Diptera > Tipulidae > Tipula > Tipula vernalis. The sequence continues at coordinate 328,186,166 of OY282558.1, forward strand.
GAATTTAGAAAAACAAAAAAATTGTGTAAACGGTAAGTTTAAAGTTTACAAAAGGGCACAACTGGGAATTTCAAAAGTTATGCCCTTTTATAAAATATTCTCATATTTTATATTAATTTTCAATCGAGTTAGTCCGTTTTGTGAATGTTAAATAAGTTTTATAGGTGATTAAGTTTAGTGAATCCCCTTTGTAAAATTTTTTTGTTTCAGTTTCAAAAATTTAACTCCGGTTAGTGCATTTTAGTAAGTGTGCATGTCAAGTTCAGTACAAACATGTCTTCTAACCGTGCCAAAAAAATGTTGGAAATGGTTGCGTCTGCCACAATGTATGAATATTACAAAATTTCAAGTAACTGAATAAATTAATTAATATTATTTAATGTTATTTAACGTTAGGAAAGTATATCAGTATTGATTAATTTTATTTAAGAGGAATACTTAAATTAAATACCCATTCAAAAATTATCCGCAAAATGAAGCAAAAATCTATAATGGTACGATAAGATGTATACATTTTTCTTTATTGTGAACAAATACAGAGGCAAGCATTAATGAATTTTAATTTTATTTTAATATAGATTTAGGCGAGGAGACTATTGTAAATGACCATTTTTTGCAAAAAACAATCCCAAATGAAAAAAATGACGATATACCATATGATGATTCAATTATAAAATCTGCAGAACATTCTAATAAAGAGCAAATCTTAGATGCAGAGGAAATTAATATTTTGGAACCTGATTTAGACGGTTACGATTCCGATAAGGATCCGAGAGTAGTATGGTAAGTCCGACGTAGAAAATGTAGAAACATTTGTTCGAGATATTATCAATAAACTCTTCATTGATGGAGCAATAATTAATATAGATCTACGCGGGAGGCATCTGAGTACTCGTACATGTTCCGAAAAAGTAATTAATGAAATTAAGAACCCCCTATGAAAGTCACTATACGCGACAAGATAGTCCAAAAAAATATTTAAATGTTGACTTAACTTTAACACTGATGTATAAACTTTACACAGAATCCCACAACAAAACGGTTTCTTTATTAAAATATTCATCGGTATTTAAAGAAATGAATTTAAAATTTAAACCGCCTAAAACCGATGTTTGCAATACCTGCGAAAACTAGCTACTGGCGCCGAACTTGAAAAGTTGATAGGCGAGCAAAAGAAGCATCACGATGATGCTGATAGATCGTATAAAATGAAAGAGTTGGACAAATCATTAGCTAAAGACGATAAAAATAAAATAGTTTACACATTAGACTTGGAACAGTGCGTCTTCCAGCACCATATTTAAAAACTTCGTTGTCGTTTTACAAGAGACAACTATGGACTTATAATCTTACAGTACACGATTGTATTTCGAATAGTCCATATTGCTATATGTGGGATGAAACCATTGCAAAATGAGGCGGAAATGACATATCGTCCTGCTTATTTGCATTTTTGAGTTCTATTCCAAAAAATACAACAAACGTAGTTTTCAACAGCGATTCTTGTCCAGGCCAGAATAAAAATTATTTTGTAGCAACTATGTTTACTTTATTTTTGCAAATCGATTCAGTTGAATCTATTGATCATAAGTTCTTAACTGTAGGACATACGCACATGGAATGTGATGTTGCCCACTCGGTTATTGAAAGAAAGCGCAAAAAATCAACAATCAAAATTCATCATCCAAGAGATTGGTCCAATTTTGTTCGCGGTGTCGGAAACAAAAATACATTCAATGTCATTGAAATGACTCAAGAAGAATTTGACTATTTCTCTGAATTTTCAAAAACTAAGATAAACTGGTGAAAAACTGACACTGGATGGAAATCCGTTTTTTGGAAACTTGTTCGATGGATGCGATTCGAAAAAAAATTTGGTGTGATTAATTTTAAAACGTCACTCGACTTGGAAGAACCATTTAGAGTTATGAAACATTCTCGCCGAGGAATTAATTCTTTTAATTTAAACAGCCTTTGTAAATGCTATACTGACACTTTGCCAATAAATCACGAGAAGAAAAAAGACCTTCTTGATTTATCACCGTTGTTGAATATACATTTTCATGATTTTTACAAAAATTGGCCTATTAACAAGGAACCTAACTACGATCCTGATGTCGGTCCCTACAAGTGATAATTATAATAAAATTAATTTTTAATAAAATATTTAAGTTGAGTTAATTTAATCAAGACGTTTATTATTCTATGATTTTATTAAAAGGGCATAATTTATGATATACCATATGCCCTTTATGTAAAAGTCAAAACTTAAATGCAATAATGTTAAATTTTTCAAAAGGGCATAAAAAGAAAATTCTGAAATTTTCCAGCTACAAAATAAAAACTGGCTAATGTTTAGATGACAATATATTTGTAACTAAAGTACGTACCGAGAGCCGTTGGAATAAAGAGAATTTAAATGTTTCATTTTTTTCACAGCTCTATTAAAAGTTTCAAATTGGTCTCCTGAAAAATTCGATTTTACGACTTATGCCGCTTTGATTTGTGGCCACAGACATACTAGAAAAAAATTGTTTTCACAAATCGTCAACTTTAGGTTCCTTGAAAGCGCCGACAACGGTTTACACTGATGTTGCAAACATTTGTCTTTGATTTGCATAAGATTTAGTTTAGTTTTGTATGTTTTTTGTCCAAATGAATTTCTGTTTGTGCAATATACATGTAAGTTTTAAAAAGGCAAAGGGATAATTATAAAACTCATCCAAGCATATTATTTCATAAAATTATAGCAATAAAATACATAAAAAATGATTTTTATTTCGGGAATTTTAACCTTATACAAAATATATTTCTGTAGTAATTCTTCTATGCTACAACAGAAAAATAAAATGGAAATTTTCGTTATCATTTAGTAAAGCCATACAGAAAATTAATTCTAAAAATCTTTTAATTAGTTACTCAAACGATTCACATTTATTGTGTTTTTATTAGCTAAAAGAAGTACATTTGTGTACTTCTCTGCAAATTACAGAAAATTAGTGCATTATAAGATCGGAACCGGAAAAGAAATACTCTAATCCCTACAGAAGTACAAGTGGTAACCCTAAACAGACGTCATCGTAACCCAAAGGTAACATAAATAAAGAAGATTTCCTCTGTTTTTTCAAGATAAAAAATGTTCAATATTTTCGTTAAGCCATTACAAAATGGTCTAGTTGGCGAAATTTATTAAAATTTCTTCACACGAACAATCGTGCAAACGGCCTTACGATTTTTTTTTTCCTTGTATTAAATTAAAAACTGGACGAAGTTACCTCTGGAATTTAATAAGAAAATGCAAACAAAAGAAAGTATCTTATGTATAATTTTGTATCGATGTACAAAACGTATCACAAAAAATTAAGTAGGCTATATTTTCTCGATTTATCGATAATTTATATAAAAAAACATTTTTTTTTAGATAATAATCATTCAACAAAAAATAGACTGGAAATTTTACAAATTTTTAAAATAATACAATGATAACAGCTAATTTAGTAATCACTAATCATCGATAATCCACTTTTCATTATTATATGATTATTGGGGCGCCACAAAAAATGCATCGTACATCGATAAAATTATCTAATCCTGGAATTGGACATTAATCGTTAATTATAGCTTAATTACTACAGTACAGAAATACGCCTAAAACAATAGTTGAATACATTCGAACGCCTGCAAACTGGTTTTATCCAAAAAATTATTTTTATCACGTGGCAGGCTCTTATGATTAAACACTAATTACATGTAATGTTTATTTAGCGCGCAAATTATTTTTTGTTGGTATTCCCTCTTCCACTAAACAGCATTTAACGTATGTAGCACATTTTACTGATTAAATATAAAAAAAAAATATTTTCTCACCATTAACCGTTTATGTTATTGTTTTTTTTTTTAATTTATTCGGAAATATATTATCAAAACTATGTGCTTACTCGTACATAAATTAAATTATAGTTCACTTAACATTTTTAAGTTATCATAATTTCATTAATCACAATTACATAGTTAGAGGAAAATTAATTATGATAACATAAAACCAAATCTTAGTTAAAGTATTCATATCAAGCGTACGCAGTCGTCAAGTAACCAAATAATTAGGGACGTTGAAAATTGGTTAACCCCTTATTTGAGGTTCATTCAATATTTGATATGACCATTCCATACTAATATCATCCCGACATAAAATTTTGTGGTATTCACTTAATTATGTTTTAAATGTGTGTTTCAAATTATCACACCTCTACGTTATATTAATACCCTGTCGTGGTGATAAAAAAACCAACGATTTATGCGTTATTATTAGAGTATTGTACAATAATAATACACATATTTAGAGGAAATAATTGTTGTTGATTAATTTTTGTATAGTGGTGCGTTTTGAAAAAAAAAAAAAAAAAACTCGGTATAGTAGTGGGATGGTCTTCCTCTAAGATAAAATGTGTATTTAATACACATTAAACTATTTTTTTGTTTAAAAGCGACTGCATCCAGTTGCTCGGAAGTGCAACTGTGGCCTAATCAAATTAAATTATACATAGTAATAGTAGGTTGAATACAATCGTGCGTCGAACATATGTTTTGTAACATCGCACGCATATCAGTTTAATAGCTTCCAGATTATTCAATTAAAAAAAAATGATTCAATTGGAGTATTTATAATTCTATGGAAATTCCAATAGTTTTGATTAGTGTCCCGGTGATAATAATATTTGTAAATAACCTATTTGTAGGTCGCACTACAATAATACCGAAAGCACATAATTTCAATGTACGTGAATTATATGTACGCAGGTAACTCCTACATCAATATACGCGATAAGACAAAGCAAAAAAAGTAAACCTTCGATTTCGATGAAATTTTAATTTTTAAACCTAATTGGTGGCGATTGATTACTGATAAAAATTAAAAGTAACAACCCAAATATGATTCAGTATCGCAGTATACATACATACTTTCAATTAAATGTTTACGGTGGTAGAAAAAATAATAGATGCGAGACGGCAACTTATTATCAAATTATCCAAAAATATTATCAACAAAAAAAAAACGAAATTGAAAGCTTAAGTAGCACTTGGTAGCACAATTGCTTCCATCACTGTCATTCTGATTTTTTTTTTAAAAGCATAGCAAATACTTTATATTTTTGACATTTATGCATTGCTATCAATTATATTATAGAACCACAAACAAAATACGATTCGTTTAAAAAATCCTTTCAAAAATCAATTAATTTTTTTTAGACGTCATTTTGACTGATATATATTAACCATGACAGTATTAGACAGTCATCAATCAAATGAAGTTAATCCATGGTATTATATACAAACCACGATACAAATCATAAAATTGAACAATCATTGGCGCACTATTTATGGGACTTACCTTTATGTAATGCATTTGCGTAATGTTCTAAATATGATGAGGTCGGTGGAAATGGCGCCATTCCCAGATGTAGTGGCATAAGGAAATTTGATTTTTGTAAATCCAGCAGCTGCGGATGATACATTGCAGTTGGTTTACGAGGTTCCGGCTGTGCTGTCGACGAACTAATCACTTGTGAATTTAGTGTTGTAGATGCTGTCGTTAGAATTTCACTGGGCGACGTTGACAGTGACATTGAGCTTGGACTCTGCGATGATGACACTAATGCAGATGGCGTTAATGGATTCACTAAAGTTTTATTTAATATTGAATGTTCACTATTTACACTATTTGGACTACTACTATAATGGTTTTGCCGTAGCGCGGCTAATTGTTGTGAAATAAATTGATGGTTTTCAGTCTGTTGATGCAGTATATCATCAATTCGAAAAGAAGATTTCCGTTTCGAAGAACTCATTGTGTTTTATTAAACTATATGTTTATCACTAAAGATTCACTAATATTTTTTTTTTTTGACCGGTAAGCAATTTAGATAAAAATTACAGTTCTTCACAAAAGTACAGAAATATTAAAAAAAAAAAACAACCTAACCACCTCTTTAATCATCAATTTCAAATGTATAACTAAAATTGTTTTTATCAATTTACTAGCATATATAATTTAATATATATTAAAGTAATAACAGAATGTCATTTTTAAATAATTTTTTTTTGATAAAATATTTTTTTTTTAAGATAACATTATTACAGAAAAAAAGTATTTGTATTTATCGTATTAATGTTGTATGTATAGATATGTATATATGTATATGTATATATGTATATTTAGTTAAAGTAATAATTTGGTGTTAATATACGGTGATTAGACTTTTTGTGTTTTCAATTTTCACATGTCCGGGATAAGAAACTGCGTTAGAAACAATGGTTGCAGATTTTAAATTGGCATAAATCTTCAGTTCACTTTTCAATAAAACAATCTGTTTTATTTTTTGGGATAACTTTTCACACCTACTAATTCCCCAATAAATTTTTGTTCCAACAAATATTATTGTAATGAAAATATAATTGGAATTGAGGATCCTAATATTTCAGGGATTTTTTTTTATAAAACCAAACGTTTGGTTTGTAAGCGTCTTTTTCGAATATGTTCTTTTTAAATAATGCTTTAGCGAACTAATCGCGCAATTTAATTGCCCCATGTTTCTACACCCAGAAAAATGTAACTTAAATTTAAAGAAAATATAGTTTCGTTTAAAGAAATTTTGCCTATAGATTTTGCACAAAACTATTTTTTCTTTTTTTGAAAAAATTAATTTCTTTTATTTTTAAACTTCAATAATAAACGAAAGTGAAGTTTTTTTTGAAAATGATTACTAAATTTTTAAACTGCCTATGTATTAGTAAAAATCAACTCCTGCGTTAAACGGAAAATAAATTATTTATGTGTTTTCATATAATAAAATAAGTGATATGTATAAGCCACAGTTTTAAAATTTATTAAAAATGGAATTTTTCCGTCTTTATAATAATTATGATGAGCAATCACTCGCTACTGTGAAATTATATTCAAATTTGGTACACAATATATGTCATAAAATAAATTTGCATTTTAACCGTACATGCAAACGGTTAAAAATCATTCCAAAATACATACACGTCATTATAAAAAGCAGATCAACAGCAGCAATATCGGCAAAAATAAAATGTGAAAACTTCTGGTTATCAAAAAGGATCAAAGAACTTTATACAAAAATCAACACGCTAACGCTGAAGACTTACAACGCGCAACTACTGCTTAGCAAAACATTTCACCAACTAGAATATCAAAACATCATCCAACAAGTAGGAATGAATGTTGAGAAGACATTGAAGAAGAAAAGGATATGCATTAAAACCAAGCTTAAAAAACTTAAATTAGCGACCATTGCAATAACTTCTACAAACGAACGATCATCTAAACCGAAAACACATACCGTTTTCAAACGAATACACAACATGACCACCTTAAATCTTGATGTAGATGAACGAAAACTATTATAAAAAGGATTAAAACACAAGATTAAGCCAGAGGACAACAAAAAGAAAACCCAAAACCATTTATTAAATATTGAAAATGCCATTCAAAAAACAGATTTTAACCACCAAGATGAAATTAGGACAATATTCATCAACGGAATATGCAAAAAAAGTATAAAAACAAAAAACAATAAGGACATAGAGTCAAAAACACAATCTCAAAGTTAAGAAAGAAAATTACAGATAACCACGTCATAGTCACAAAAGCAGACAAAGGGAACACTACCGTTTTAATCCATGAAACAGATTACAACAATAAAATAGAAGAATATATCACCTGCAACAACATTCTAAACATCAGAAATGATCCAACTAAATTTTATCATAAAACCATAAATAAAGTAATCATTCAATCGGAAAACATCTTAAACAAGCACCAGATATACAATAGTAAAATGATAAAACCCACAGCACCCACTTTAAACGGATTACCAAAACTTCATAAACCGGAAATTCCAATTCGTCCCTTAGTTAACTTCACAACATCACCCACATACAAAATTGCCAAAGTATTGAACGGATAGGTTGAAGGATAACATAGTTCTAAAAAATAATTGGTCGGTAAAAAATAATATTGAACTAATACACAAAATAAAATCAATCGCAATCCCCAGTGGCGCAAAGCTGGCATCATTTGACGTTTCGAATTTGTACACAAACATACCAGTTACTGAAACGAGGCGAGTGCGAACATTCAAAGAGGATAGACGTGTTTTTTCTATCCTCTTCAAAAATTTAATTTAATTTTATTTTTGTCTTTATTTTTGTTTTATTTATGTAGTGTAGTGTTATGTATATACTTTATATACATATGTATATACATTTTAATCCTAATTGAATTCAATTTTAGTCTAATAATAATTAAAGTGTAAGTGTAATAATAATTGAAGTGAATTTTTGGAAAATGCAATCCACCGGGATGCATTTATCAGGCAATGTTTTATATTTATAGATAAAGAAATCAAAATTATTGATTTCTTGTTTAAGTGCATGATTTTAACTTTAGTGAGATTGTACATGAAATTCAATTTCAATTTTAATTACTAAAATCTAATTATCGAATAGAATTAAAATAAATTTTAACTTAAATAGACATACGTCGTAGTTAATTTCATATTTGAGTTTATTTTTACGCATACTTATATGCTTTCTTGTGTATGTAGTTTATATACAATGGACAAAAATATATACTTGAAACATGATATATAACAAAGCCAACAACAGGTTTGTGCAGCCGTCTCGTTCGCTCTTTGTATAGATTCTCTCAAGAAATGTACTATGTTTATATTGTTGTTGGTTTTTGTCTTGTAATATGCGAACAACAATAGAATAAAGACATTTTTTGTTGGTTTTGGTATAGTCGTCACAAATATTTTACTGTTTAGTAGTATCTGGATATTAGGAATAATATTAGGAAAACACTGAAAACATGATAAGTATCCTGCTACGCACATGAAAGATGGTAGAAAATATTTACCTTCAATGTGTGTTGCTGGTTTAGTATATAAGATTATATTATTTGTACAAGGCCAGCACTGATGTAATACTACGGGCCTGATTCAGTGATGAAGCACACAGATCTTCTCTTACATTTGATCGCTTGTGGTTGAAAGTGTTGGTGCGAAAATAGAATAAAAATACTCTCATCTAACCAATCCCAAAATCCCAATTAGCTTTTTTCATTATTAACATACCCAATTTTCCTTCCACAATTCGTTTGTTTTGTTTTATCTACAATTTGTATGTTTTTCTCACTCATTTATATAATCTGTCGATCACCGATACTTTCATGTATAATCGCAAAATAAATTTATAATATTGCTGACAATCGGGCTTGTGGTGCATTGGTGTTGGTTTTGTATTTGTATGCTGGTGTTATTTTTTCGATCTGTGAGTTTTAGTATTCATGGAACAAATATTGTGGGCTTGATAAAACATGAATATACAGGTTCAATGAAGTTTAAGTGTATTCGACTCAAATAGGATTCTTATACTTTGTATAATCGAATGGGTTTTAGTCGAATTGGAATCCGTCTTATACAATTCATTGAAAATAGTTTATTTATTTATGATTAATAATTTTTTTACAGGGTATTACCAACTGCATCAAATTGATTTTAAATTAATTTAATTTAATATTATAAAATTATAAATTAACTAAATATATAAATAAAATGCTAATTTGGAAATGATGATTTGAGTTGAGTTAAGATTTGGGTTTCAACACATAATGATGTATTCATTTATGTGTGCATAATTTAGTGGCAGGGTAATACTAGTATGTACGAGAAATGAGATAAAGTTTTATGGATATATTTAGATTTATTTAAGAGTATATTTAAGTATGATTTATTTTTTAGAGGGTATTATAAACTACACATTAAATTATATTTAATAGATAAGTTTATAAATTAACTAAATTAGATAATTAAATACTAATTTTGAAATATTAATTTTAAGTTGAGTTGTGATTTGGTTTGCAATACATAATGACGTATGTATTTATGCATGCCAAATTTGGATTAAACAAATGTGAACAACGTGGAACTAGATAAAGGCAAATTGTGATGCTAAAGGTTTTGAACTTAATTGATTAATTAAATTAATGGATTTACTTGAGTTTAGGTTGCAGTTTTCACATACAAACGTCAATTTTACTGATATGGTACACAGATAAAATTTGTAAGAAAATAATGTTTAAGGTTCCTTTCACTGTTTTATTATTTTACTTACTTTGCATGCTTGATTTTGCAGGGTAATATGTCTATAAACGGAGTTGAAGTTTTGTGGAGTAGATAAGTAATAAATTTCGTATATATTGATTTTTGTTTATCTTAATTATGTCAACAAGATTATGTAGCTGTTATAAATTATACTTAATTATATATAATTGTTAGATCGTCTCCGTGCTACAGAAATACTGGTGAATTCTCGCTCAGCATCCAGAAACTCCAAGTTTCCAGCTGTTATGTAGCGTAGAAATTCTATTTTCTGGTGATAACTATTTTATTTTATATATCACTAACTAATTTATTTAAGTTAAATTCGATTAATTAAGTAGTAGGGATATGGTATAACGGTGATAATTTAATTTAGGTTCTGGAGATACCTGGGAAATTCTATTTGAGCTTTATTCGTAAGTGCCCTGTATACATGTAGAGCTTAACTAAATTATTGGTATTCTAGACTTTTTGCGGCGTAACATAATCAATTTTTAAATGATATTTTATAATTTTATAAATAATTAACTTTAACCTTATTATTAATTTCCTTTTTTCTAGATCTGTAGGAAATTGCTGATTAGTTTAAGTTTAATTTTATGGTTAAATATATATTTTTAACTTTTATTTTTAAGATGTAGGATAAACACGATGAGAACCATTGGTTTACCGTTGTGCTGTTTTCTGTTTGGAATTATTAGTTTTATTATACTACTATATTAATATTATTAATATTTTTAAAAATTTATTTATTTGTTATATGGGAATTAATTTATAATTTATTTCAGAGAATTTTTGTGTTGTCTTGTGCTGATACTTTTTATCAATTTTTATAAATATTACTGAATAATCATACTAACTGTCGGCTAAACCTGGATGTTTATAACCGGGCTGTTTCTATCACTACTAATTATCCTATCCTATCCTTAGATTTTGCTGTGTGTGAAAGGAACATGGTGTTACCCGGCCAGGGTTGGACATGGAGCTGTCACATTTATGTAGTGTCGGAGGTGGTTGTGCTTTCTTTGTTGTAATGGTGCTTCGATGTCCTCAATGGAAAGCATTCACCTGTGTCATAAAGTTGCTGTGACAAATCAATTCCTCTAGAATTTTTAGCCTTGAATTGGGAAGTCTCCATATTTGTTTTCATAAAATGTTAATTTTTTTGTAATGTGTAATATATTCTGTTTTATCCATTAATATATTTAATTAATTTAGTTTTAAAATACTTAAAGGGATTTCTGTTTTAATTTTTTTTTAATTTAATAATAAATAATCCAATTTTCAGAATAAACATAGTTCTAGAATTAATCATTATTTTAGGGATCAAAATTAATCCCGAATTTCAAATTTAAATTTTAGTTTGAATTAACCCTCCAGGATTAACAAGTAGTGAATAAGCTGTAGTTTAAAAATTGTGTTGTCCTGTGCTAACTATTTTTACTACATAATTACTAACAATTTACTCTTATCCTTCGGCTGGGGATGGATAAATGGGTGTACGATGTGTGCTCGGGAATATTGAAGATCCTGTTATAATAATTATTCATTTAAGTAATAAAATTTGTTATTATGATGTTTATTAATTAAATTTAGTTTTCAGAGTTGTCTGGGAATTTGTATGTTAATTTTATTTGTTGGTTCTTAATAGACTTATAGTACCTAATTGAATTATTGAATTATTAATAAATCTAGGTATTGTGGTGCTGTAATATTATCATTTAAATCATTTTATATAAATTTTATAAAATAATTGAATTCACAATTATATATTTTCTTTTCTGGATCGGTAGGAAATTGATGATTAATTTTAAGTAAAATTTTATGTTTTTAACACAAAATGATGAGTTTCATTTATGTGAACAAAGTGGTATTATGTTAAATCATTTTGGAAGGCTAAATGTTTTTGAGTTTAATGGTTTTCTTAATGGATTTATTGAAATTTAGATGGTGGGATGTACACACAATCGTCATAATTACGTATTTGACACATCGATACATTTTTAAGAAAGTAATGGCTGGTCTCCACTTGTATATTTTTCTCTTGACAAAAAATAAATGACAAACGGCTCGTGACATTTTTTGTACAACTACTAACATAAAGAATATAACTAATTTCTCTCTTTCAGAATAAGAAAAAAATTTGAATTTGGTTCGTTTTTAGAATAATACAATTTTTTCGCATATTACTTTTGTATTCCACGATTTATTATTTATGTCTTATTTTAATAACACAAATTTTATTATATTTTGACCTAAAATTCATTAAAAGGACAAAATTTTGTGAAAAAAGAATGAAAATTTCATTTTATTTGGCAAAATATTCAACATGAAATGACATTAAATTGAGCATAAAATACAATTTATGCTCAAATGGCACAACGTCACGACAAAAATATTGAATATTCTGATCTTTTCCTCTCTTGACAAAATTTCAATGCGCATGCTCAAATCCATTTTTGTGTATGTATTTTGCAAAATGTACTAAAAATTGTCAAGAGAAAAATACGAAAGTGGAGACCAGCCATGAGGGTTCATTTTCATTGCATTTATTTATTGTTTTATTTACTTTGCATGCTTGATTTGGCAGGGAATGAAGTCCGTGAACTGAGTTAAAATTTTGGATATATTTATATTTATTTATTTATTAATTAAGAGATTAAATTTCTGAATTGTTAATTAGGTGCAGGATTTTGATGGCAGAGATCTCTTCAATAGGTGAATGATGCTAATTGGATTTTTATTTAGGTAGTCTAATTTTTTATAAGTTTTATTTTTGAGTTGCGAAAATGACTAAGGTGAAGGAAATCATTTAAATATGTACACTATCAGACATAAATATTTGAACGACGTCCGGGACTAATCACTCTGGAGCTGACTTTGGGGTAGCTGATTTTGCTACTTGTGCAAATTTTCGCTCAGTCGGCTTAGTTAAAAGCCGTGGGCGTCCACAACGAGGCTTATTTTTGTTGATCCTGTTTCAATTAATTTCTTTTTTATGAAACTGATGCTACCGTTTGATACTCCATATTGTAGGGATTTATTTTGATACGTTTCTTGTCGCTGCAATGCTTTTATTATCAATTTTTGACGTTTTCATCTATTTCTTTTGAGAGTTTTCAATCCCTAAATTAAATTTTTGAATACATAGTTAAAGATTTGGTTCTAAAATAACAAAAATATCTTCCGCTGAAGCCAATCACTTTGTTGGGGGGGAAATTCCCCTTTTATATGATATTGTAAACTACATTGCATTGCAAAAATATTTGAGGTATTGATGAAAATGTTTCAACACTTTTGTCAGTTTAATTTAATTTAATTATATCAAAGTGTCATAGATTGTTCGGGTATTTTTGTCTGATGGTGTAGTCGATATAAAGCATATTTAATTATATAAAATTGTTATATCGTCTCCATTTTGTGGTATCACAATGGACCGTCACCGGTCTAAGTGTGCGTAAGCAGCCACTCCAACCTAACCTATATCGTCTCCAAGCTACAGAAATATTGGTGAATTCTCGCTCAACATCCAGAAACTCCAAGCATCCAGCAGTTAGGTAGCGTAGAAAATGTATTGTTCTTGTGATATCTATTTTATTTTATTTATCACTAACTAATTTATATAAATAAATTTCTATTAATTAAGTAGTAAAGCAATTTAGTTTTCAGTGATACCAGGGAAACACTATTTGAGTTTTATTAGTAAATATCATATTGTAGGTACATGAAGTACTTAACTAAATTATTGATATTCTAGACTTTTTGCGTATTATCAATGTTTAAATTATATTATATACTTTTATAAATAAATAATTAATTTTAACATTATTAATTTTCTTTTTTCTAGATCTGTAGAAAATTGCCGATTAGTTTAAATTTAATAGTATGGTTAAATATATATTTTCAATTTTTTATTTTTAAATCTAGTTGCAGTAGGTAAACAATTAATTAACTATTTACAGGAGAAACGGTAACTAATGGAACAAGTTAAAATTTTTAAACATTCTTTTAGAATTTTAGCTTAGAAGTGGGAGAGTTTACATAGGCAATCTCATAAAATGTTAATTTTTGTAATATTTGTATGTAATATATAGTATTGTGTTTTGCTCATTAATATATATTAATTAATTTAGTTTAAAAATATTTAAAGGTTTCTCTTCCTTAATTTGCTAATAAATAATTCAATTTTCAGAATATAACATAGTTCCAGAATCAATCTTTAATATGTGGATTAAATTAATCCTGAATTTCAGAATTAGATTTTACTTTGATATTATGGTGATTTATTAATTAAAATTAGTTTTCAGAATGCCTCTTTTTCTTGATCGATAGAGAATTTATGTTTAGTTTTAAGTAAAATTTTATGTTTAAAATGGTTTTTAACGTTTATTTTTATTCTGGTTGCAGTATGTAATAATTAATTAATTAGATATAGAAGGACCATGACAAATAAAATAAGCGCTGTTTTTGTAATCTTAGCTTAGTAATTTTAAATTTTCTTAAATATTTTAAGAGGGTAAATTAATGAAAGGCGGATAGGGGGACATTACAACATTAATAACTTTTTAAGTCCTGATTTAGTTTTAGGGAGTCCTGAGTATCCCGCCCTGGATTCCAGAGAAATGATCATCTAATAATGTAGTTAGATTGTGCTGTCTTGTGCTAACCTATTTACTATATATAATACTAATAATTTACTAACTATCGATCGCTTTGGTGTCTGTAACCGGGTCGAGTCTGTCCCTACTAATAATCCTATCCAATCCTTCGGTTTTGTTATATGTAAAAAAGGTGTACGATGGCTGCCTGGCCAGGGGCGGATATCACACTAATAAACTTATGTGGTTATCGATGTGGCGCCTTTCTTTACTGGGTGAATATTGTTATGTTTGGCTTCATGAAAAGCTGAATATGATGGTACATATTTCCTTGGTGAGGGAGAGTTATGGTGTCGTGTTGTAACATGGGTATAGTGGTGTGGTATTCACATTTAAAATACGGGAGACTTAATGCTTGATCGTACATTTAAATCAATCAATCAATCAAAACATACCAGTTACTGAAACAATAAGAATCATTAATAATCTACAAATAGAAAATGGAGTTGACGTGAGAAAAGTCAGTGAAGCCATTGTTTTACTAAATGAAATAACCAGGCAAAACTATTTTCAACATAACCAAACATTTTATAGACAAAATGAAGGTCTACCAATGGGAAGCCCCCTATCTGGTACACTAGCTGATATTTATCTAAACTTTTTTGAGGTAACTTATATACACAACAACCGCAACCAATATAAAAACAACCTGATATATTAGCATCGATACGTTGATGACATCATAATATCATTTAAAGTCACACAAAGGCAAATAGACAATTTACACCCCAACATAAAATTCACATTGGAAACCGAAACAAATAAAACAATCACTTTTTTGGATCTAACAATACAAAATATTGAGGGACATCACATTTTTAAAATATTCAAGAAAGTAACACAAACAAACCACATAATACACAACAGTTCTTATCATCCATTCCAATATAAAATATCAGCATACAGCCAAATGATACATAGAGTCAACAGCATTCCAATGCACAACACCGATTACTTTGAAGAATTAAAAACTATCATTAACATATGAGTGTGAAGATTATACTAAAAAAAAAAATAACAAAAAAATTACACTGTTAAATTAGCTATTTTCCAATTGGAATTTAAATTATATGAAAATTTAAATTTTTTGTAATTTTGGATTTTTCGTACCACCAAACAGATTATTTTCATCAGAAAACTAGGTTCTTTTCATCGTTTTCAGATAGCTGGACCATCTGTTTATATCGTTAACCAAAAGCATCCAATTGTGTTGAACATTACTATATTTCAGATAATTTAAATTTGACTGATTTTTGATGGTTTAAATAATTATTTAGCGCCGATCCTGGAAATGTCCCGAAGGCCCCGCACATTTCTCAGAATAGCTAAGGCCATATAGCGGTCAATGTCACCAAGCCGACCCAATTATGATGAACTATAATATATTTCACAGTTTTTGGATTTTTTATATCGCCAACCGCAGAGATGTCCACAAGGTCTGGCCCATATTTTCGGATAACTTGGCCATGTGCCAGTCTACGTGGTCAACCTTATCCAATTGTGATGATCTATACAAAATTTAGAATTTTTAATAATTTTATTTGTTTTAAAAATTAATTTTTAAATTGAGGTCAGCTTATTATAGACAAATTTTATTAAAATTAAAACTAAAATATATAATTTAGTTTTTTAAGTTTTTATTTATTTATTTCCTAATATTTCGACCGTTTGGTCATAATCATAGGAGTTAAAACTGTAACAAATAAGATAGAGAATTACAATTATTTAGAACACTATTGAGCTTTAGAAAATTTTTTTAAAAATTCTTTAAAGAAAAATGAAAATACAATTTACTATTTTAGGTTACATACCTAATATTATAAAAATAAAACTTCCTTGCCTTTAATCACACATGTATCAATATTATTTTTAATTACAAACGTTTTTTTTTAAAGGAATTTTTTACCTTTAATTTCGTTTAAAGAAATCCTTATCATAAAAACTGATCGTCGTAATTCAAAACAAAACTATGTGATGAAAAAAACGGGAACTACTATTTTTACATGTTTTGTTGTTGGTAAATCAGCAAAATTTTTTACACTGTAGTCATTCAGTGATATGATAAGAATTTTCTTAAATAGGAACATGAATTCGTATTAAATATTGTTGGATCAGGATAAGTGATTCATGTCAAATTAAAAACATTTGTGAAATGGTACAAAAAGTTTTATGTTTGTTATAATGAATTATGTTGTAAAAGGCTGAGAAAATTGTTTTGTAAATTTCTACAGTCAGTTTTATAATTAACACTATTACTGTTTTTGACACATTTCTTTAAAACATCTTTTTTGTTTATTAAGTTCAAAGTCTATAATGGTAGCTTCGTCGAACAAGATATTTTTCTCACATTCACGTGTTTGCATAATGCTGACCGGTATTGTGTGATATGGTTTCTATTTTTATTTGTAAATTTTACATCACTTTGGTGTTGTTTGACACTCGTAGTGATTGTCTTGGAAGTTTCACCAATATAACATTTTCCACAGTCACATGGAATCTTGTAAACGACACCTGCTCTCTTTTCTGTTGGGATTTTATCTTTCATTTGTTTAAATGAATTGGTTAATGTATTGTTAATTTTTGTAGCTATTTTGGTGTTGTAATTTGGTCTGTGTAAAGATTTCTTAATCTTTTCTGTTAGGTTTGGTATGTAAGTTAACGATCCACATATTGTTTTCTTGTTTGTATTTGAATTTTCTGATTGGTTATATAGGTTTCTATTCCTGTAGGTATATAAGCTTTTAATAATAAGTTTTTTTATTAGAATTTTAGGATAATTATTCTTTTGTAAAATTTTGTAAATTGTTGTTTTGTTTTCTTCCCTATGAGTGGTGTCGCTTAGATGGAAAACACGTTTAATAAACGTTTCAGCGACATTGATTTTCATCTGATAGGGGTGAGAAGATTGAAAATTCAACATTCTGTTGGATGAAATATTTTTGCTAAACCAGTTAGTTGTTAATTTGTTGTCCTTCTTTGTTATTTCTATGTCAAGAAAAGCAATGTTATTGTTAACTTTATTTTCTATTGTGAATTTTATTTTGTGATGGAAAGAGTTGAACATATTTAATGTTTCTTCTATGGTATGTTTATGTAGAATTAATAAAAAATCATCAACATATTTCATAATTAGGGATGGTTTTCTTGACAGTTTAGGTAATACTATTTTCAGTAATTTTTCTAAAGTAATATCTAATAAAATTGGCGATAAGGGGTTGCCCATAGCCAAGCCGAAAAGTTGTTTGTAAATTTTATTATTGAATTGAAAATAATTATTTTCTTTTGTACATGTATCAAAAACTTTAAGAAACATTGTTCTTGTGCATGGTATGTTATCTTTAATTTCATTCCATCTTTCTAGTATTGCATTCCTAGCGGTATCTATAGGTATGTTCGTAAATAAGGATACCACGTCAAATGAAACTAATACTTCATTATCTTCTAGGGTTAGAGCATCTAAGGCTTATTTTAAACTAAATGAGTTTTTTATATTGTATGGGCTATGTTCATTTAATGGTTTAAGAAAATTTATTAATTATTTAGATAGATGATAAACAGGTGAAGTAATTGTTGACACAATGGGTCTTAGGGGTATTCCTATTTTATGTACTTTAGGAAGGCCATATATTCTGCGAGGTACTGGAGATATTACTTTTAACGCTATTTTTTGTTGTCTATTAATAGTTTTATTTTCGAATAATTGGTCAATTAGTTTATTTACTTTTTTTGACGTTGAATCTGTCGGGTCATTATTTATCTCGGTATATGTGGATTCATCGGAAATTAAGTTATCCATTTTTAAAATATAAGTTTCTTTCTCTAATACAACGGTTTTGTTCCCTTTGTCTGACCTAGTTATAATTATATTAGGATTAGATTTTAAGAAACACTACATATTCAATATCTGCTAGGATTTCTATTGTATTAATATATTTGTTATCTGGTGGTAGGTTAAAATTAGGGCCAAAACTTAGTAGAGTAAGGAATTGTTTGGTATTTCTAAATTGGGTAAATTGATAACATCAGATCGATTAAAATTCATATTACTCATATTAAATTCTAAAAATTGTTGTATCTCCGATCACAGAGATGTTCACAAGGTCTTGCCTATATTTTTGAATAACTTGGCCATATGCCAGTCTACGTGGCCAATCTTATCCAATTGTGATGAATTATACTATACTTCACAGAATTTAGAATTAGGCAAGACCTTGTGGACACCTCTGTGATTGGAGATAAAACAATTTTTAAAACAAATAAAATTATTAAAAATTCTAAATTCTGTAAAGTATAGTATAGTTCATCACAATTGGATAAGGTTGACCACAGAGACTGGCATATGGCCAAGTTATCCGAAAATATAGGCAAGACCTTGTGGACATCTCTGTGATCGGAGATACAATTTTTAAAACAAATAAAAATATTAAAAATTCTAAATTCTGTGAAGTATAGTATAGTTCATCACAATTGGATAAGGTTGACCAAGTAGACTGGCACATGGCCAAGTTATCCGAAAATATGGGTTAGACCTTGTGGACATCTCTATGGTCGGCGATATGAAACTTTTAAATAATGGAATATTATTAAAAATTTCAAAAACTGTGAAATATATTATTATAGTTCATCATAATTGGATCGGCTTGGTGACATTAACCGCTATATGGCTTAGCTATTCTAAGAAATGTGCGGGGCCTTCGGGACATTTCCAGGATCGGCGCTAAATAATAATTTAAACCATCAAAAATCAGTCAACTTTTAAATTATACGAAATATAGTAATGTTCAACACAATTGGATGCTTTTGGTTAACGATATAAACAAATGGTCCAGCTATCTGAAAACGATGAAAAGAACCTAGTTCCTGATGAAAAAAATCTGTTTGGTGGCACGAAAAATCCAAAATTACAAAAAATTTAAATTTTCATTTAATTTAAATTCCAATTGGAAAATAGCTAATTTAACAGTGTAATTTTTTGTTATTTTTTTTTAAATAAACTTCACACTCATATTAACATTGCTGATATGAACGGATTCAATCCAAACATTATTCACCGATTAAACACCAAAATAGTAACCAAGATGCAACAACAAAATTTAACCACTTTACATGTTGATGAACAAGAAAATAAAAGATACATCACAATAGATTACAATGAACACACTAGCAGCATATTAAACAAAATTTTAAAAAATTATGGCTACAATATCGCGTACAAAACAGACAACACTAATTGAGAGCTATACAACAAAACGAAATTGACAGCGGCATATACAAATTAAAATGTAATGATTGCCCAAAATATTATATTGGCCAAACAGGACGTATATTCAAACAACGATTCAGCGGACATATACATGAAGCCAACAATACCCATAAAACCACAAAATGTAATTCAAATTTTGCACAACATTTATTAACCGAGAAACATACATACACGGATTTTGAAACAAATTTACACATTCTTCATAGACTTCAAAAGGGCAACAAAATGGACAGAATTGAGGAATATGAAATATACAAACGGCGGAATGATCCACTCATGTTAAACGACAAAATTAATTCAAAAACAAATAAAATTTTTCATTTAGCAATCCAAAACAAGATGTCGTTTACATAAAAAGCGAAAAAATAAAACAACAAAAAATATGACACCATAATCAACAAAAAAAAAAAAAATTCATCAATAGAACAAGAACTGAAAAAGGACGAATGTCCGAAACCGGTCTTGATTTTTTTAAAAAAATAAATAATATAGGTTTTGCACTCCAAATTCAACCGTTTACAAATCAGGTTCACCAATTTACAATTCAAATTCATCTTTATTCAAAACAATTTATCCTTTTCCAAAGCAAATTCGCCTTTATCCAAATCAAATTCAGCTTTATCCAAAACAAATTCATTATTTTCCAAATCAAATTCATCATTTATGAAAATATCACATTAAAATTAAAACCATCGGATTGAAGTCCTTTGACTCTCTTATAATTCTTATTTAGACTTTTTGAGATTCTTTGTGACCAATATTTTTGAGATTATTTCGAAATTCAGTGATGAACCAGTAAAAACTTAATTGTTTGTACTGGTAAGCGGGAGGGAACCTAAACTTGCCTGGCACTCTAAATGTCTAATTCCCAATAAAAATTCTACATTTCAAAAATGTTGTAAAAATTTTCTAAATATCAGCATTCTTAAATTTGACGAATTTCTAAGTTATACTAACTTTAAAGATTTAGATCTTTAAACTCACATTTTCCATATTTGCTTTCGCAGATCCGCTAAATATTCCAAACTCCAGAAATCTTAAATTTCATAAAATCCTTATTTAAGCTTCTAAGACTTTTCGCTTTCTAAATTCCTGACACTTAGGGTGAATTTTAGAGTGAAGTTCAGCGTTAGTTTTAGAGAGGGTTTTCCAGTGAATTTTAGAGTGATTTCTTGGGACGGTTGAATTAAAGGGTATATTTTAACGTGAATTTTAAGTAAAATTTTAGGGTTAATTTTATATTGACTTGTAGGTTGAATTGGTTGACTTGAGTGAAATTCAGAATTAATTTGTCGTAATATTAGGAAGAATTTTAAAGTAAATTTATGATTAATTTGATAGAGCATTTGGATTGATTTTAGTTTAAATTTTAGGATGAACTTAAGGGCCTTAGTTGTACGATCAAGTTACAACGCACCGTAGTTTTAATCAAAATTTAAAGGTGAATTTTTAGTTAACAAGACATTATATGGTAAATTTGGGAATGAATTTTAAGTTGAATTTAGATCAATTTGGGATCCATTCTACAGTGAATTTTACGATGACATCTAAGGTGAAGTTTTTAATCAATTATAGACCGAATTTTATTCCCATATTATAGTAAAAGTTTATTTATTATATGTGTATATTAGCTTGTTATTTTGTACCTAAAGTTTTATTACAGTAAATTTACTAAATAAAATAAATTATGTTGGTTTTATATCATCTACGGTTGAATATGATTTGGAAAAGGATGAATATATTTTGGATAAAGGTGAATTTGATTTGAATAAAGGCGAATTTGATTTGAAAAAGGATGATAATTTTTTGGATAAATGTGAACTTGATTTTGAAAAGGATGATTGTGTTTTTAAAAGGCTGAATTTTAAGTGCAAAACCTATAATATATCACAAAAAGAAAGTTAATTGTTTCTAATTAATTAGTTTTATGTAAATTCATTTATTTATGTGTTTTCATATAATAAAAGGAAAATAAACTTTATAAATGTTTATTCATTTAAAATGATTACTAAGCATAATCAATTATTTTAGCTAAACAAAAATTTAAAATAATTTAATCAATAAATAGCAAACTGATTCATTTGTTTGCCAAATTGTTACGCGAATCTAATATGGAATGGTTAATATTTCTTTTCGAAACAATTAGCAAATAAGGAACGATCTGCAAAGTAAATACATTAATTACAAAAATAAAGATAATAAAAGAAGTAACAAACATAAAAGTGAAATTACAAGCTTAATATTTGTTATGAGCAATTAAAAAAAACAAAGAAAAATATTTGTCATAATTCATTACTAACAAACATCTTTAGGTTAAATATTAATATTCTCTGATCCTAGAGTTCTGGCTAATTGGACACATACATAATGAAGTAACTAGAAGCTATCCCAATATCAAAAAATACCTCCCCTATTTTTGCGGATCGTCAGGCTTATAACTCCATTTCGTACTATATCATTCTAAACAAAAATTGGTTAAACAGAAAATTCTGTGCATCCAATCCTAGAGATTTTACCAATTGGCCACATACATCATGAAGGAACTAGAAGTTATCCCAATATCAAAAAATACCTCCCCTAATTTTGCGGATCATCAGGGGCTTACAACCCAAGTAACATTTCGAAGCAAATTAATCTCTGATTTTTCTCTGAATGGTTGGCTAATAGGCACAGTTTGCTATAGTATGAGTACTCTTTTATAGCAATTCAGAAGAAATTCAGAACTAAGTGGAGGCAAAAACCCTTCTGAATTGCTTCTGAAAAACAGCAAATGAGTGCTCAAGCAAACTAGTTTGCTAGTGCTATAAATTGCATAATTTCTGAATTAGAGAAAAATCAGAGAAAAATTTGCCTAATTTTTTCGCTGAATAAGTTCTGAACCATAGCAAAATCGTAGAAAAACCAGAGAAAAATTTGCCTAAATTTTTTTCTGAATAAGTTCTGAATTATAAGATAAATATGATCTCAAAAGTTTGCTTATTTTTTCAAAAAATATATTTAAAGTTTTTTATTAACATTTTTTATATTTCGGCCACTTCTTTTTAAATTTATATTGCTTTTTAGTCTATAAATGTTAATTTCTATTAATTTACGATTCATTGAAATATTATTAAATATACTTACTTTTATATGTGTTCCTTAACCGGATTCGAACCTAGGATCTCCTGCATATGAAACCAGCACCTTTTTTTTTCAATAAATTCTTTATTTTGAGCTTTAACGTTTACATCATTGTTGACAAAAGAATATTACAAGAAATTTCAAGATCTATTTTACAATTTTGATGGCCTCTGATCTCAATGGATTCTCAGGCCCGTTATATATTCCTGATTATGAATTTTTTTTTATAAGTCTGAATCATTTAATGCTTAACATATAATATTTTAATATTTTTTTTTTGTATTGTTGGCATAAAATTTGCTCTATAAAACATTGGCATTTACTTTAAATTATTCAAAAAAAATGTAATACTTATTTTATATTTTACATCTGTTGTAACCACCAATATTTTGTTTTTTTGTTCTGATATTGTTGTTGTTCGATCCTTTTAAATGCCATACTAAATCTCATATAGTTCCCCGGGTTCGAGAATTTTGCTGGGTCAAACCCCTTCTCATTCGGTCTTCTGGCTACATGATAAATTAATGGAATTTGAATTTCGTCTTGGATGTATCCAAGTTTATCTAGTAGGATGAATGCCTCTGGCCCTGGAATATGTTTTGTTAGTTGAGTTATTTTTTGTCAGTTAACTATGGATATGGTTTCGGATTAGATTGATTATATGGATGTCTATTCTATCGGATTTGTATTTATCGTACTGTGTTTGATTGGATATATAGTGGAGATAACTTGTTTCGGCTTTACGGAATGCTCCTCTACAATGTCATATGCATCTCCGTTCGAATAATCTTAGTTTTTCCTTGTAGCTTGGACTCATATTGTACCATGTTGGGCATCCATATGTTAAAATTGGTCTGATTATTGTTTGGTAACAGATTGTTTTAACATTTTCGTCAATGTACTTGGAGTAAAAGGTTTTCTGGTTGCTTATGAAGGCCTTTCTGGCTTTTATTAGTTGCATATTTATATGTTCATTTAAATAGCAAAACCGGTCGATGTTTATCCCCAGGTATTTTACCAAGAGTTTTTGTTCAATTACGAGGTTGTTGATTTTTATTGAGAGTTCTTTGTTGTGGTTTCTTGTGTCATTATTAGCATGTTGCATGGATTTTCGAAACAATATGGTTTCACATTTACTTATATTGATTTTGATTCGCCACGTGTGCAAGTAATCGCTGGTAAAATTTATTGCTCTTTGAAGATTTTTTTGTATGTTGTTTATCTTGGGATTGGCGCTATAAATTATGAGGTCATCTGCGTAAGCAATAGTTTGAATCTGTTCTGAATTTAAGTTATCACTCGCTCTTAAATCTTTGGTGTAAAGGTTGAACAGGATGGGTGCAGTAATTGAACCTTGTTGTGTATGTTGAATTGTAAGTTGGATGATTCGTTCCCATTTGTGGTTATGAATTTCCTATTGTATAACATTTCGTACAGTATCTCTATTAGTTCCGTTTGAAACTTCATTTTATGTAACTTGTATAAAAGTCCATCCAGCCATACAGATTCAAATGCTTTCTCCAAATCTATCATAATTGCGCCTGTGCATATTTTTGAATTTAGTTTATGGCACACGTCCGAAGTTTGGTAATTGCATGGATTGTTGAGTGACCATATCTGAATCCGAATTGGTTATCCGGGATAAGGCTATTGTTGGTTGTATGAGTTAATATTTTGTTGTAAATGATAACTTCATAGATTTTACTTAGATTGGATAGAAGGCTGATAGGTCTGTAATTTTCCGGATTTAGAGGGTTTTTATTTTTTTTTTAAATTGGATAAATTTTAGCGGTTTTCCAATAATTAGGGAATGACCTATTATTTAGCAGATTGTTAAATAAGGTGCACAATTCTGAAATTATTTCCTCTGGTAGGCATTTAAATATGCTGTTGGGAATGTTGTCTAGGCCAAAGGATTTTTTTGTGTTGATGCAGTTTATGATCCCTCTTAATTCTGTTGGATTAATGAAGTAATTTTGATCTGTAGGGTGCTGCGGTGACATTGCTTGATTGTTTGAATTAAATTCTATTACAGTTGTATAGTTGGTTTTATCGTGTATAAGTTTATTTTTTAATGGTTGTATGGTTTGTGAAACTATTCTTTCGTGTGCTGTTTTCCCAATGCTGGGTTATGAATCGTGCGCTTTTCAATATAATGTCCTAATATGTTTAGGTTTTGTATGTTATTGAAGCAGCTAAAAGTCGTACCTGATTTAGGGAGACTCATCCAAGCCATGTTTAGTTTGATCATTTGTACTGTTTCGCTTTCTGCGATATCCAGTCGATTTATATTCTTTTCCGTTTTCGTTTTAGTGACTCTTTTGATATCGGCAAACATTTTGTGTCCCGGTTTTATGGTTTGTAGTTTGTGTTTCCAGTGCATATTAACTTCTATTTTAATATTTTGGGCTATAAGTTCGTTGGTTCTATTAATTTCTGATTTCAAAGTTATTTTCTGTTGGGGTGTTATGGTGCCATTCCTTTTGAGCTGTTTGATAGAAGTAATAACTCTACTCTTATGTTTGTATAGTGATTCTATTATTTTGTTTGTGTAACATTCCATGTTGTTTTTTCTTCTGATTTTTGGAGCTATTCTACTTATATTTTGTGTGATTAATTCTGTGATTTGATTAATGTGTGTTTCTAATTGTGTATCATCTAAATTTCGATCGATCGGAATTATGTATTCCTGGTCTACTTCTCTTAAGTGTTTCTTGTATAGTTTTAGCAGTCTCTTTTCCATGTGCTCCAATCTGTATTAACGAAATTAAATCTTGTGTCGTTTACTTCCTTAGGAATAATATTTTCACCAAGTCCTATGTTACTACATTTGATTTCAATGGCTTTGTGATCGCTCTCGTAAAAGTGGGCAGGGATTTGCCCTGCGTCGTTCGTGTGTACGTTGATTCGATTATCCATTATTGCTAAGCCTAGATAATTTCCGGATCGTACAAATGTAGGGGCCTCTGCACTATATAATTTTGTCCTGTATGTTATTGCTTGTTCAGCCATCCACTAATTGAGTTTAATTCCTCTGGTATTATTCAGTTTATTACCCCAGTTAATATGTCGTGAATTTAAGTCCCCCGCTAATACGTGGTAGTTTTTGGGGTTAGCAAGGTCTAACATTTCAAATAACTGTGTCCAGTTCTTTTCGAATTGAGCATCTATTGTTGTGTTGTTGTTGCTTGAGCAATATATCGAAATAATATAAAGTTGATCGTGATGTTCTAAATTTAATTTTACTATGGTCGATTCTATTCCGGTGCTGTTTTGTAATTTGTCTATTTTAATGTGTTTGTATTTCAATTTTGTATCTATTAATATTGCTGTACCTCCTCCTTTTTTTGAATTTGGCCTGTCTTGCCTTATTATATTGTACTTTTGGAATTCCAAGTTATGTTTAAAATTCAGTTTGGTTTCATTAAGTAGCATTATATCCGGGTTATGGTTTTTTAAAAATTGTAATAAATTTAAACTTCTCTGTATACTAACTATGGAATTTACATTTAGCGCTATGATTTTAAGGTTTTTTATAACAATTGATTGATGAGATTTAATATTTGTGCTAGTTGTTCACTTTGCTGTTTATTGTTTGCTCCATTCTTTCCATTTTGGCGGCCACATTTGGGTGTATTTCGTTGTCGGGTTTGTCGTTATTTTTCAATATGTTGGCAAACGTTCCTTTCTCTTGACTGACAAATGTAGTTTTTGATACTGGTATTAATCGTGGTTTGTTTGACCTTTTCTTGGCAATTTTTTGCTTCATTCGCAGGAGTGTGCTTTGATATATCGGGCATCATTTGAACGATGCTGGATGACCGGTTTTTTTACAATTTATGCAGTAGATTTTATCTATTTCTATTTTAGACTTTATACTACAATCACCAGGGTTATATTGTTGCGAACATTTCACACATCTGTATATTAGGTTACAATTAGCCGCTGCATGGCCAAATCTTTGGCATTTTCTGCATTGCATTAATTGATCACGTTTTTTAAGCGGTTCCCAAGATATCCGCTGATAATTTATTGTTCTGATTTTTAATAGGTTTGACATATTTGTATTGAGCTCTAGATGCACAATATATATTGGTAGTTTGCTTCCGTTTTTAATTGCCATTTGAGTTTTGAGTTGTGTGATTTTATTTATTTTGACCTCGTCTTGCTCTTCAATTTCCTTTTTTAATTCGATCAGATCCTCCTCCTCTGTTAGTCCTTTTAACACCATAATTTTCGGTTTCATGCCGTTAGGCGTGTATGTGAAGAAGCTAGTCTTTGCATCTGTTAGTTGTTCTTTCACTTTATTGAATTCTTCTAGGCTTTCCAATCTAACTGAATGTTTTTCTTTGCTTACTCTAGTTATTTCAAAGTTATTACTGAATTTTAATTCTTTTACTAACTTTATGGTTTCTTTAACTGCTTGGTCATGTATATGGATAGGTGGGGGTTTTCCGTTTTTTTTGACACCATATGTTGCTGTTGTTCTTTATTACTATTTGTTTTCGTTGCTGGCAATGGACGTTCAGTATTAAAGTTGTTTCCGGATAAGTTATTACTTATGTTATGCCCCATGTTTTCATTTTCTGATTGATCCTCTAACTCCATTAATGGTGTGGTGGGTTATAACCGATTCTTCACCTTCGTTGGTATTTGCATTATTTGTAATTCCAATTTTTACTAAGGTTTCTTCCATTTTGGCTATCTTTGCTCTTAAATTATTGTTTTCCATTTGCAGACGTTTTAATTTGGTTTGATTCCTCTGCTCTGCTGAGATCAGATTAGGAGGCACTTTTAGCTGTCTTCGTAACATATTGGGATTTGAAGAGTTGTCATCCTCTGATAATTTTATTTTTTTCGCGTTTGCATCGATTTGCGTGTTTTGTAAATTTGTTTCATTTGTTGTATTCATCTTTGTGAAAATTCCGTTATTATTGTTTATGGTTAAGTCATCGTAATGTTTATAATTACTGTTCCTACTAATGTTTTCACTGTTATATGACCACTGGTTTAGCGTCAGCCTGGCCGCTATTCCGGTGTTTTTACCACTATTACTCACTTAAATTCTAATGTTTACCTTATAAATTCACTGTCTATAATTACATTTGCCACCACACTTTTAATACACTAATTGTTTGTCTATCACTAATCATTTATATAGTTTATAATTAGTGTATATATTTTTTTTATAGAACACTACATTTTAATTAAATAACTAAATAACTTTTGACTTTAAATTTTAAATTTATATTTTGATTTGAACTCGGAACACTATACACGATGTGAACTCTATCGCTCTTACCAATCAACTGATGAAACCAGCACCTTAACCACTCTCCTATCTATACTGCATATATGAAAATACTTAATAGTATTCTTAAATTTTAGCAAACATTTTTCTAGTTTTTTGCGCACATCAGCACATTTTAGTAGCATAGTGACTGACTTTTCGAAAAATATTTGCTATTATTTTTCCACAAATCATAATTGTTAAAGCACTTTTGTCAGGTACAGGTTATTGATTTAGTTCGGCATAATAGAATTGAAAGCATTATGCAAGGCTTGAATAAAACAAAACAAAGTCTAATGGAAATAAATGTAAAAACCATTGAGCAATTTAAAAAGTTTAAAAATAGCGGGACTTATTCGAGAAGACTTAAAAAAAATCTTTTAACTTTTCATTCAACTTTAATAAGTCAAGCCAATACTGGCTTTATAAATAGAAAATCAAATTTCGCCTCGCTGCATGAAAATGATTGTTACGTGGATCACAGTTATTCAGGGGCCCAAGCAGTCATCGTCACTGAGTATAATGGTACTCCTTCTGATCCAAATCCTGTTGATCCTATGCTAGAAGACAAGAATGCTCAAGTTCATATAAATATTTTTCACGATTATTGCAGTGTCAGTGATGACAGCAATTATTCTGAATAAGAATATGAAGAAGAATATTCTTCAAGAAACACTAGAATTACATAGAAGTGATTTAAGAAAGTGGGCAAATTTACATAACATAAAACATACCATAATTAATGATTTGTTGGCAATTCTCAATAAAACCGTTGATGTGAAACTTCCTGACGTGAAAACAATAGACGCTCGTACTTTAATGGAAACACCAAAAAATTTAACAATTAGTACGTTTGCAAATGGAAATGATCAATATTGGCATTATGGCTTGGAGATGTGCCTGCGCAAGTGTTGTAATCAAATTACAGAATCTATTGAAATTTTCATCAATATTAATATTGACGGGCTTACCATTTATAAAAGTTCGAGACTAGAATTTTGGCCAATATTATTTAATATTAATATGTATATATTATGGAAAACCATCGTCTCTGTCAGAATATTTAGGTCAGTTCGTCGAGGAGTTAAACAATATTTTGGAAAACGGAATATTAATTAATGATCAAAAAAATAATGTACGCATTCGGTGTTTTATTACCAGCGTTGGTGAATATTCATATATTTCCCGTTGCAATGTATCCCCTCGTATCAACATGCCTTTGAGAACCGACCTAGATTTTCGCAACAGAGCGGATGAAGATCATCACAAATGCTAATACAAAACTGCCCATCGACATGATCAAAGATTTTATAATTGCAGACGAATTACACTTAATTCACCTTGGTGTAATGAAAAAATTTATTCTAGGATGGAGAGACGGAACGTTTAAAAATTTTGACATGAAGTGGTGCGCCCAAGATATTAAAGAAATAACGATGTTCCTATTAATTTGCAAAATGCCAGTTGAAATACATCGTGCAGTCCGAGGATTAGACTGCCTATACCATTGGAAAGGATTAGAATTCAGATCATTTTTCCATAATATTGGGCCAGTAGTGTTGAAAAATTATTTGCCAATTGATGTTCATAATAACTTTATGAAATTGTTTTGTGCTATCACAATTTGCTCGTCGAATTCATATTCATGTTTTTATGGTTTGGCAGAAAAATTGTTAGATGACTTTGTACAAGAATATATTGAGATATGCGGAATGCACCAAATGTTCCTTTTCATCATTGGATGCTTGAACACGCTTCATTTTGCTTACCAAATTTGAGTAATTACAACCGCCTTTCAATTCATCGCTGAAAAATGTAAAAAGCGATAATAAATTTTATAATTTTATTATGCTTTAATCATGTCGTATTTCTTACCGTCTTTTTCCATTTCGTAATAAAGCCTTGAAGTAATCTTCATTGTCAAATTGTGTGTGGGCTAGCTTTGCTAACAGCACTGCTTTATAAACACATTTAATAATGTGTGTATACTCTCTAAACATGAATTTCACATTTGCGTTTAGTCCCCGTGTGGGGCCCGTCCACGAGCATTTAGCAACAAAATCGAATGACAATAAAGTATCGATCACACTGTAAAATATTATATATTATATTATATTTTCATGGGCGTCGCTTTGTTATGACTGGTTCCACCAACTTTAGCCAATATTTCAACTAGTGCCCCACCAAATTCTTCATTTACCGATATTCGATTCTCCAGCTCTTCGACGGATATTTGATAGTTGACGCATAGTTTTGTTTTTCTTCGTCATCTGCAGAACCGGATACTAATTGTGCCATTCTCAGATATGATTGAAACGATACATGGAATGAATTCTGTTGCATAATAAGATTGTCCAATATAGTCTCTATGTGTGCATTATTCTCCTTGTTTTGTTTAATAAAATCGTCGATTTTGTTCTCGATTCATGCTATATCTTTCTCAACTTGGTCCAACCGTTCGTCAAATTTGTTATTTGGAATCACGAAACTCATATCAATAACTGGAATGTCAACTGGAACTGGAATGTCATCATTTCGAACAGTTGACGGATGCTGAATAACATCATTTAATGCTGCTGGCAGATCTACCTGATTTGACAAAGTTTTAACCAATTGTGATGAGCCTGTGGTGTTTGCATCGCTGATTAAATTTAGCACCATCGATTCATACACGCCATGGGCATTGTAGCTATTCAATCTTTGCCCAGGATGTAGTCTGTCGTACTTCTTTTGAATTGCTGTTGTATGTTCATCCTCCGTATCAGAATAAAGCGCCAGTTCTTTTTCGATTTTTAACGCATCGTTCAAATTTTTTATTTTATTGCGCTTGACAGTACACTTGCATTTGGACCAGTCATCGTTCGGCACTGACCGTGGATTTTTTCGTAAGCCATTAATATTGGATCCTTCTGGTGGCCACGATAATATGCCATTGACCTCCCATTTGACACAGCACTTCCACTTTTCCCACAATCCGTCTCAATCGTTTCCACGATTTTGTACATATTGAAAAAAGAATAAGGTTATGTTATATCATAAATTTTGTGGAAAATCTGTAAGAAATATAAGAATAATATTTTTACATTTATTTCTGTTCGAGTATCATTATATACTTATAGTAAAAGAGAACATATCACGTTACCTGCCTTACCTGTTTGTAATACGAAAACACAGCTGTTGAGCCGATGAAAAGATAATAATATTGAAAACCGGTTACATACTTTCAACAAAAAAGCGTATATTTATACTTCAACATAAATAATATGGCGCGAGTTGGTAAAATCTGAGGTTTACTACGATTATTGTACTATGTATAAGCAAAATTTTCAAAAACAGTTTACTATTATTTTGCTTATAATCTGAATTTATATGTAAAGCAAAATAATATCAATTTTTATGAAGAATCAGCACTTAATCTGCCAATAATTTTAATGTCCCAATAAATCATTTAAACGTTATTGCCCTTCCTCAAGTGACATTAACTTAATAGACAAATTGAATTGAATGTAAAGAAAAGCAAGTTTTCTGTACAAATTTCCATGAACCAAAAAACCTGTGCAAACTATTTGAATGTGTCGACCCACCATTAGCAATTTATTAAGTACATAGTACGTATATTCGATTTTATTATGTTTGATGATTATGTGATCACGTTTGTTTGATACTTAGAAAAATTTATTCTTTAATCAAAACGTAAATATAAAAAAATTATATGGAACAAAACATGCAAAGTTGATTAACAACTTGAATGTGTATCATACATGTATCATGCAGGAGGTGCATTCGAAGCTGAATGGTTTGTTTTCAAAATTCTCGTAGCATATTAAGCAATAACCAGACATTTTTTTTTTTTTTATTTTTTTTTTTTGTTTAAATCACTTTATTCAACAATAATAATACAAGTAAAATACAATTTTCATATTAACTATAATTTTGTAACATTAACATATAATAATAGATTTTAACAATAATTCCCTAATAGAAAACTGATAGTTGTTTAGACCTTATTTATAGTATCTATTACTTTAATACAATGACATTAAGCAATAATAATTTAATTATGTTGAATATAGGTAGGTGATTCTGAGACAAATATGTCTATATTGAATCACCATCAAATAGAATTATCAAATAATTAATTAATGAAGAGGAATAAACAATAAGATAAAAGACATTTACTAAAACACGAAAGTTAATTTACAAAACACTGATTGACTGTATGTAGAAATACCTCTCCCTGGTCTAGACTTCTCCAAATTACGAAGCCACTTCTTTAACATCCATCGTTACTACTAATGGCAAACTTGAAACAAACTTTCAACATCCTCCTGCATAAAAAGCCATTCCTTCACCAATATCCCAAAGCGTTTGATTGATTGTTCACTCCGAATGGCTAACGGTAATTTGTTAAAAAGGAATGGAGCATTTGAAATAAAAAAATTCCTAAAGTACTCTTTGCGAGTGAACGGAATAATACAGGCATTTTTATTGCGTAAGTTATACAAGTGAGTTCCCACTATTTTATGCCCACTACGCAAAAAGAAAAGTTTTAAAACTTTATATACATATAAGTACCGAAGAGGTAACACTTGACTCTTCTTGAATATCGGAAAACAATGGACAGTACGCTTTTGGTTATAAATAATTCTTAAAGCAAATTTCTGTGCTAAGGACTTAATATTAGTGACGTAGGTTCCGCCATATACAACAAGACCATACTCAATTTTAGAATTGAAAATTCCATAATATACTTTGAGCAGCACTTCCAATGGACAAATTGTTCGAAGTAAAGAAAGCTTTCTAAGAGCAAAATTTAAATAACCCTTAACATTATTTATGTGAGATTTAAAATTTAAGCTGCTATCAATAGTTATTCCCAAATATTTAAATTCATGAACAAATTGAATTTTAAAGCAATTATTAGAATCATTAGAACTAGTGCACTTATCATCGTGATAAAACACATTCAAATCTCTAACCACTCGTGACCCTATATTGAATATCATGCCTCTAGATTTATCACTTAAACGCATTTGATGATCAGAAAACCAAACGTGCGATACCGCTAAATCGTAATTCATTTGGCATTCCAGTTCATCGAAACTAACGGCAGAATAAGTTAACGCAATGTCATCAGCGAATGCTACTACTTTCCCATAAAGATTTAAATCGAAAAATGAATTGACGTAAATTAAAAAAAGTAATGGACCAAGAACAGAGCCCTGAGGGACACCTGAAAGAATTTCATTGAGATCACTGGTGCACTCACCTATTATCACTTTCTGAAATCTGTTTTGAAGGTAAGATTGTAGCCAGTTATAGGTAAATCCTCTAAATCCAATATGCCACAATTGGTTTAATAATTGTAAATGGTTAACAGAGTCGAAGGCCTTAGATATGTCCAGAAAAAGCACACTCACGAATTTGCCACTATTTAAAGAATCATATACCAAGGAAAAAAATTTTAAAAGCGCAGCTTCAGTACTTAGACCCTTTCTAAAACCATATTGGCAATCACTAAAAAAATTAAAATTTTCCAAGTACGATGTCATACGGATTTTCATCAGTTTTTCAAAAACTTTTGAAATTGTTGGTAATTGTGAAATTGGGCGATAATTTGTCATACACAATTTATTATTTTTTTTAAACAATGGGATAACATTTGCACATTTTAGGACATTAGGAAATACACCAGTTGTTACG
Source organism: Tipula vernalis (assembly GCA_958295665.1). Classification (NCBI taxonomy): domain Eukaryota; kingdom Metazoa; phylum Arthropoda; class Insecta; order Diptera; family Tipulidae; genus Tipula; species Tipula vernalis. The sequence continues at coordinate 328,220,384 of OY282558.1, forward strand.
CTACGATTAAAAATATAAGCTAGTATATAGCATGTATTTAGAGCAGTTCGTTTTAAAACTTTAGAATTGATTATATCGGAACCACTGGACTTTTTATTATTTAGTGATGCAATTGTATAAAGTACTTCTTCAGGAGTAATTTCCTGGAATACAAAAGTTTCATCTTGCCACTTAACATAGCAATGTAAAGCAGAATTACAGTGCAAGCTACTAAATGAACTGATAAAATGACGGTTAAAGATATTGCAAATATCCAAACAATTCGTGATTTCGCTACCATCTTCATCAAGTATAGAAGATATTATGTCAGATCTACTAGAATCATCACCTACTAATGAATTAACTATTTTCCATTGTGTTTTGCTATTATTAGAGCAATTATCAAAAAGATTCCTATAATAGTTTATACGCTCCGAATTAATCATTACTCTACACGTTTCATTTATTCGCCTAAAACGGTTCAACAGCTTAGAATTCATAGGGTGTTTTCTAAGTTTTTTGCCCAATTTATTTTTCATGTTCACCAGTGAATGTAGTTTGAGTGACATCCAAGGAGCTATCTTGCGGCTCTTGAAATTATTTTCCTTTTGAAATTTACTACTCTCAAAACAAAACTTAAATATCTCCAAGAATTTATTCATTGACATATTGACACAGTTTAACAAGAACACATCATCCCACACTTGACACTGCAAAAGATCATTAAAAATGTCATAATTAATACACGATACATTAGGACTGGGATCTATATTTTTCTGATCTATTGAAGCTTTGATTGAGAGTGTCAATAAAATCGGTGAATGATCGGTAACTTGAAGATTTACTGTTTCACCAAAAATTAATAAATGTTTTGAACTGAACCGGTAAAACGCATGATCAATACACGAGGAGCTATTATTTACTACTCGAGTAGGTGAATTAATCAGAGAGCATAGCCCAAAAGACGATAGAGTCATCATATAATTGTCTATTATATTGCTGGTTGATAAAATATCGATATTGATATCACCAATCAGTAGAAAATTTTTTGATTTGCGAAACTTATTTAGGCTCGATATAATTTCGTTTAAATAGTTATCAACAGAGTTCCAATTGTAGCGATAAATACATAAGCTACTAATTAAAAAATCCCCAACAGAGAAATTGAGCTCCATACAGTCAGCAGTTATTATATTATAATTAAAAAAATTTACCGTAATAGAATTTTTTACAAACGCCGCTACTCCACCCGCACGATTTATATCATTACAACAACTAAAAAAATTATAACCAGGGATTTTATAAAAATGAACTTCATTACTAGTAATCCATATTTCCGTTAAAAAAATAATATCCGGCACAATGGAATAACTAGATAGGTTAACCAGAAGCGAAGTAAAATTTGCCCGCATGCTTCTTATATTAAAATGCAACACATAAAATTTTGAAATTTCTGCAGGTTTATTGACATCATCAATTAAATCACCACCACCTTCATGAACTACAAATGACATCAAAACAAATTAAAATTAATAAAATTAATACTTTAAATTTCATCAAGGTCAGATGTTGATTTAATTAACTTTGCTGGACAACCCTCAGTTTTCCGTACATAGATATTACCATTACGAATCCATACATATTTTATCGTGTTAGATTTTTTGATTTTCCTCGCTTCAGCATATAGATGACTCCGGAACTTTGTCAAATTTTCATTAATAAAAATATTTACCGGTGATACTCCAAGGCATTGGGTTGATAATCTCTGCTTCTTTTTAGTGGCCAAAATAGCATCTCGAATGCGTTGATCTTTAAATTTAATAACTAACTTCTTCACGCGCGGTGTGTTTATTTTATTGACCGACTGTACATCATCCACGCCGATGTTAATATTTAGACCTTGAGTGATTAATTTAGCCGTATTTTCAATTATGCTATTTTCATCAGCTGTGAGTGATTCAGGCAAGCCAAATATTTCCAACGATTTATTTCTGTTCAGCTGTTCAATGCTGTCAATGCGCCATTCTAAATCAGTTACTTTCTTTTTCAAGGCTGAATTTTCTAATTGAAGTTCATCCAGTTTGCTAAGGAGAATTTCGATGCAGTCAAACCGTTTGGAGAAGGTCATTTCGTTCATTTTCAATTGTTCGTATATAAACTTGAATGAAGCAACACTGTCACTGAAATCCACATCATTTGTACCGAACACAGTTGGTTGTTGGATATAAGCGGTATCTTTAGATGTTGCTGTTTTTCCAATATTAGATGACGAAGGCAATGGTTTCGATAATTTTTGGTTATCTGTACACACAGCACATTTCCATGAGAGTAATCTCTTATCGAGATCTGCTTCATTTAATTTAATACAAGCAGAGTGGTATAAAGTGGAACAAACTACACACTTGACTTTAGAATCATCGCGATTAATTTTTGTTGCACAAATTTTACATAAACTTATTATTTAAATTATTGAACCGGTTTTTATTAAACATTGAATCGGTATTTTGAATGAGAACATCTTTTAAATGTTCCCTGTAATCGTGGAGAGCTTCTTTACATATTAATTCGTTTGCAGAGTGAATATTTTCTATTACATTATTATTAACTATAAAATCAATTGCGCATATAATTAATACCCCACAATTAAAAGCATCACGTTGTTGTGGTAAATATCCACAATGCGCTGACTGAAGCTTTGTAAACGGCCTTTGATAAAATTTATCTAGCACCAGAGCAAAAGTTTTCCTTTCTCCAATAATTATTTTTGAATTGTTTCTGGATTTAATGGGTCATAAGCTAATATCGTTCTATGATTCAAATTTTCAGTGACTATTTTCACAGCTTGGTAAAATTAACAGACTCTTGTTACGTTCGTGTTCCTCTAACGGCAACTGGCAATGTTTGACGAAAATCTCCTCCAATGACTAAAACTTTTCCATTAAATGGCTTGTCATTTCACATTATATCTCTTAGCAATTTGTCAATACATCGAATACCATGTTTTGTTAGCATTGTATGTTTGTTTTGTTTGTTTGTTTCTTGATTTATTTTTTACCGTCCTACCTTACGCCTGGAGTAGCCAAATCGAGGACGGGCGGCTACAGATCCGTCTTTGAAAACCACCTGCACATTGCATTGCTTCATGCCAACCCGTAGTGCTGACATGAAAGGTGGGTCGGCCCATGGATTCTGCACTCTCAACAGGGGGTCATAGATGTGTTCATCTTCATCACCGATCGCAATCAGATGATGAAAAATCCCTTTTGCATCCCGCCCCTATAGGGATTCGAACCCGGTACCTCCCGATCCAACCGCCGCAGCTTTAACCACTGCGCCGTTTGCTCGGTGTTAGCATTGTAATTTCGTCTATTATAATATGAGTGATGCTTGTCGGAAAATGTTTGCTTCATTTGAATTTGGCCGCATAGATGATACAGAGGTTTCGGGAAGTGGCACTGGTAATTTGAAGCCACTGTGAACAGTTCGTCCTCCTTTTAATAATGTTCCAGCAATTTCAGTTGTTGCATATGGAAGGGCAATTTGACATTTACCACGTACATAAGACATCAAAGTTGAGTAAATGAAAGTTTTTCCAGAACCTCCCGGACCGACCATCTAAATAAAAACATTTATTTGCTTCATTCTCATTTTCAATTACATTGACAATTTTTTCAAAAGCTGATAATTGTTCTGGCCGCAATAAATTAATTCTTTGAGTGTTAAATTCTTTGCAATATTTTCTTCATGATCTCTTTGAAAATCTAAAGACATTTCATCTTAGTGCTTTTTCCATAAATTGAGAGCATTAGTTGGCATGCAGAAGTAGCAAATGTAGGCAAAAGTTTATCGCATTTGATGAGGCATTTGATATGTTGCCGATTCTTCCAAGCATTTATTCCATTCCTCGTCTAAATCTTATAATCCTTTCACATAATACTCCATTAATAGGTCGGAAATATTCAAAGCTTGTTGCACCCGGAACGTGAAGCAGTAGCATTCTAACATAAAAACGTTCTTCATATTTTATGCCAACAGTATACATTTTAGCTATTGTTTTGCTTTCTCCACGTTATCTCTTTTCCCACTTGTTATTTACAGAAACATATTGCATTGGTATGTCAGTGTATAGAAGTTGATGTGCATCATTATTTGTTTGATTCAATAAGAACCATGACTCAAGCTTTGTTCTGCCAGTTCACGCTGTATCTAATGCTTCTTGTTCATTTCCCTCTTGAAATCTTAATTGCTGTTGATTTTGCAAGTGAACTGGTAATCTTATCACAATATGCGATTTATCATGCATTTTTCTTTGTCTTATTCGCCACATTTTCTCTATGGTTATAAGTGAGTAATGAGTAGAATGTGTGCATCCACGCTTTTGAAATTCAATGCTGTACACAAACGCTTTACATTTTCCCAAAACTCCATGTACTGTTAGATCATCAATGAGTGCTTTCAACTTTAATTTAAATACACGTGCCACTAAATCTGGACGATCAGATGTTTGCTCGCCTAAATTGAGATTTTCAACAATTTCAGTGAATGTAATGAACAGGTCTGGTGGTCCAAGTTTAGCGAAAATCGTCTTCTCATATTTCGGGGTGATCACTCAAACGATGATGTTAAGATAATTGGCACTCCAGCTTGAACACCTGCATTTTCTGTGACATTTGCCATATGATCTGCAAGTCCTTGATAGAGTTCAGTTCGTAATTTCTTTTGATTCTGTCTAATGTAGTTAAGATTGTTTGCTTAAATTTGCAAACAATGATCAACAATAAATTGCTGAGTTAATTTTCCAGCACTTAAAATAGGATTAAATTCTTCATGGATTGAAGTCAATGCACCAATATATTCTAATTTGGTGATGTTAATTCTCTTTTGGTTCCTTTCAACTCACTCGTATGTTGTGCTCTGCCAATTCGGTTGCCATCCGGGTTAACCGTATGGGAACAGAAGAGGATATGCCATTGGAGCTAGATTGGGACTCTATTGTTGTTGACTATTGTTCGGATTTTTGGGATAAATACGATCACGTTCAAAAGGAGGTTCACCGTCATCGTTAACAAAAACCATTGCAATTTCATTAGATGTTGGTGCGTTACAGCGACGTTGATCAGATTGTCTATCCCCCCGAAACACCATATTTACTGTTGGACAATTTTCACCTGCTTGAATTGCTTCATTTCGTGCTCTTAATTCAATTTCTTTAAGCATTCGATAATGAATATTTGATTACATTGTGTATTTGCTGGATGATTTATTCGTATTTCAGTAGCTTGTGTACTATCGATCACATATAATTGAGCGTATTGAGGAGCAGCACCGTTTATTGGAAGCAAATGACTTGTGCGACGGTAAATTTATTATTATTATTATTATTATTATCTTTATTTCAAATAAAATATATACATAATGAAAGCTAATTACAAGCAAAACAATTTAAAAATTTGAAATAGAGTAAAGCTCCTTTAGACATTACGTCTGTAGTGGAGCAATTAAAAACAAACTATTAATAAAATTAATATAATATTCTTTGGATATCAGTATAAAATATAATAATTTTCTACAATATACAAGCTCAGTTATTATTACATTATATACATTTTTTACACGAAGACACATTGGAATATAGCATACTTCAATTCTAATGCTAAAAATATCGCTCAATATTATCCATGCCAAGCAGCCAAGTCCGAATTTCTCTGTTAAATTTGTGTTTCTGCATAGATGGAAGTATTTTCACGTGGTTAGGTAAAAGATGGAACCAAAACGGTGCCATATATAGATAAAATCTCCTAAACTTTTCATTATTACAACGAAGACCGATAAAATTGTTTGGATTTCTCATATTATGCGCATGATTTATTCGATTATGATAACTATTGCTGCGAACAAAAAACATTTTCAATACTTTAAATACATATAGATACCTCAGTGGCAACAAATTCAGCTCACGGAAAAGCGGAATTGTGGGTGTAGTTTTCGGACGAGCGTAAATTAATTTCACAATTCTTTTTTGCGCTATAAAAAGATCAACAATATTGGCAAAGTAAATTCCACCCCAACTAGTTATCCCATACATTATAATGGATTCTACAAGAGCATGATATAACCTTCTTAAAATATAAGATGAACATAAAGGTCGAAGATTATAAAATTTATGCACCGCAGTAATAACAATTTTCCTGATATTAGTTAGGTGGGAGGACCAATTTAGCCGTGAGTCAATTATTACACCTAAGTATTTAAACTCGTTTACGCAGGGTAAATCAAAACACTGACCAAAACATGAATTCTTATCGCATGAGTATACATGATACTTGAAAAAGTTTTGATCAACTGTTGTGTCAGGTCGTCTAAAATGCAAAACTCTAGATTTGTCACTCGCAACTAGTCGGTGATAGAAAAACCATTTACTTAAAATGTGTAAGTCAATTTCAATAAATTGTTTAATTTTTAGGTAATTATTAGACGCATATGTTAAAGCCAAATCATCTGCGAACGCTGTAGCACAGCCAGTGAGATTTATTTCAAAAACGGAATTAAAATAAATTAAAAATAATAAAGGTCCCAAAACTGAGCCTTGAGGAACACCTTATCTCAAATTACCTGGAAGACTGTTTGCGTTATTAACTTTAACAATTTGGCTACGATTACGAAGGTAAGAGGTAACTGATAAACCAATCCAACACCATTCCTCTAACTCCAATACTTGACAATTTTGTAATGAGTATGCCATGGTTAACAGTATCAAAAGCTTTTGAAATATCCATAAATACGGCGGAGCATTTTTGAGAGTTGTTAATGGCTAGATAAATATTACTCAAAAAATCTAAGAGAGCTTCCTCCGTAGATTTTCCAGCTGTAAATCCAAATTGGTGATCATTAAAAAATTTAATTTTACCAAGGTATGAGATCAATCGTCGTTTAATTAATTTCTCAAATAATTTGGAAAATGTACTCAATAAGGAGATTGGTCTGTAATTATTCATATGCAGAGCATCACCCTTTTTCAAAATCGGAATAACAACAGCTATTTTCAAAGCGACTGGAAAAATTCCACTCTTTAAGCTGAGATTAAATAAAAACCTTAATATGTCAACCAAATACCAAGCACAGTTTTTAACAACTACATTACCACAGTTTTTAACAACATCTACTCCATCGTATCCTTTAGAGTGTTTGTTTTTTAACTTCTGAATTTCAGATAGAATCTCTAAAGAATTGATTTCCTCAAAATAGCAAGAAGCACCATAATTTTCTCGGTTACCAAGAATAAACCGTTTTTGCTCTTCACTGTTATTAGTACTATTAAGAATAATTTCAGAAGTTGGCTCTGAAGATACATTTATAAAAAAATTATTAAACTCATTACATATATTTTGATTATCAGTAAGTAGAGTATTTGATTGATTTTTATAAATATGCGTTATCTGGTTTTTATATGTACCTCTACCCAAAATATCGTCAATTTCCTTCCACATAAGCTTAGGATTATTTCCAATTAATTCAAATTTATTTTTATAATATAATCTTTTAACCAGTTTAACATTAATATTTACGCGTTTAGAAAGTTTTTGAACATAATTTTTTAACCGAGCGCTATTAGGATATTTTCTTAGTTTTTTTGAAAAATGTTTTAGTTTATTAATTTGACATAAAAGGTAAGAATTCATCCAGGGCTTTAACTTCTTATTATTGCGATTTGTAATTGTGTCTTTGGAAAAATCAATATGATAATTGAGAATTTTTAAGAAAATGTTGAATGCTGTATTGCAATCCTTTTCACAATAAACAAGGTTCCAGTTTTCCACTAGGAGACGATCTCTAAGTTTGTCATAATTTACTTTAGAAATACTTTCCGCATAACATGCAACAGGTCTTTTTGATGATGCAAAAATATTAAGTGTAATTAAATTATGATCCGAAAAATGAATAGGTAAGTTATCAATACTAAAATTGTAAGTATTATTGGATTTCACAAATACATGATCTAGACATGATAGTTTCCTAGTTGGATTGTTTGAGACACTGAGGAATCCATATGATGCAAGCATTGTTTGGTAGTTGAAACTACTTACGTTGTCTAATATATTGATATTAAGATCACCTAAGATAACTATATTATTATTGTTAATTGTATCCAGCAAATTATCCAAATCATTACAAAAAACGTTAAGATCGCTATTACAAAAGCGGTAAAAACATAGAAAAGTCCAAAAATTTTTATCTAACTGAATGTTTAAACTAAGGACATCAGCTGAACTCCAATTACTAATACAACATGTTACAAATGTATACTTTTTATTTATAAATACACCAACTCCACCGGCGCGGTAATTATCATTACAGCAAGCTTTAAAATTGTAATTCGGCAAATTGAATTCTGTAATTTCGTGTGAATAAATCCAGATTTCAGAAACAAAAATCAAATCATGTTGAGTTTTTAGACTGGCTATAAACGTACTAAATATATCAAAATTTACTCTTAAACTTCGAATATTTTGGTGTAATATACTATATTCACTACTCATAACGAATGCGAATCAATAATATTTTACATACAATGAAAATGATAAAAAGAGCGAAAATAATTAAAATTTCAGTAATAATCGTAAAATAACCTGTTAAATATAGTATATTAGTACGTTTAATAATAGGATACTTAATGTAGACATAAAGATTAGAAATAGTTTTAGAAAAAATAAAAAACGAGTAAAGCGCTAAAAAATAATTTCTATTGTGCTTTACATGCAATGCATTAATGTTCAATGTTGCCAACGTAACGGAAACTAAACACAAAATAATAATCAAAATTGAAACTGTAAAAGTAATGTAAATAAACAATAAAAGTGGTGGAATCGAAATAAAATGGAACAAAATCACAATAAAAGATAAAAATTGAGCTTGTACAGGCAAATAAATTATTATACTTAACAATTTAAAAAGCATAAGAATCCAGGATGATTTCTTGACTGTCATTTTCCCTAATTTTAGAATCGATAACGATATTCTAATCAGCATTTTCAATTGGATGATGACTACTTGCAACCCGAAAAATATCACTAAATGATTGTATTCGATGAGCATTTGATCCCTCGGAATTCCGTAAGTAAATTTGACCATTTTTGCACCATAAAAATTTGTAATTGTACTTCAATTTTATGTTTTTAGCTTCATGATATAGCTTGCTTTGGAACGGTGTCAAGTAGTGCATGACAAATATACGTTGCATCGGGTGGTTCACTGGCAAACTAACATCAAGATCTTTACAGGATAGTGTTTTGTGTTTTTTTGTTTGTGCCAATATATTGTTTTTTAGTTCCACAGTTTTAAGTTTAACAATAAAAAAACTTTTTAAAACTGGCTTTGACATGTTGTTCTTACTTCCTGGTTCCAGATTTGTATTTGATTTTTGTTTTCCCTGAATTGATACTATGTCATCAGTGTTGATTTCCACTCCAAGTTTCTTAATTGTATTAATGATTACACCACGAATATCGCCATGATTGATGGGAAGGCCTGTTATTGTTATGCTGCTAGCATTCTGCTGTTGGTTGGGTTTATCGTTTTCAGCTTCAAGAAGATTTAGTTTTGTGGTGTTGCTTAGTAGTTGTGATTCTAGTTTGTCAACTCTGGTTTTTAGTTCTTTGTTTTCAGATACCAGTGACGTTACCATGGCTTTCAACGCTTCAAGAGCTGAAAGTTTCCTATCCATGCATTTTAGCTGGACCGCATGATATCAGATAAACTTGGAAGAACAATATTAGCATCGGAAACATCATCCTCACCCTCAATAATTGACTGGTTTGAGGTATCACGGCACTTTAAACACAACCAGCTTTCGGATCGATTTTTAATGCGTAGCATGAGATCATCGGAAATCTGGGCACACCTGATGTGAAATAATTTCTTGCATGGACCGGCACAATTTATGCCAGGGAATTTCGCCTTTGTGATGTTTGTAGAGCACATATTACATGACGACATTTTCATGACGATGATTTCTGTACCAGCTCACTATTTCAATTAACGTAGAACACAAACCACAATTAACAAAGCCTTATTAACTATTAAATCTTGTTGTAATTAATAAATTTATATTAAATGAAAAATAACTTTTTATTAAATGAAAAATAAAATTTTCAGACAGAACAAAATATGAACCGTGCTATTGCGATGTTTACAAGTATTCAATTTGCCCATGTATTTTAAAGCAATAAGGACCTCTGCCAGGAATGTCAACAATTTTTGCACTTATCGAAGCAAATGACACTGCGCTGTTATAATTTCTTATGTTTTCGTTAAATTCTTTATAGTTTGGATGATGAGGATTTGAAATTAATTCTTGCAAAAACTCTGGATACCGCAATTCGTTTCCATGTTCGTTCTCAAATTTGTCCAATTTTTTTTCCCTTTCTTATAATAACACAAGGTAAATTGGCCATCTGATGGACGCTTAGCAATGAAATTTTTGGCTTCACAATATTGACATTTTATATTCAAATCTCCACAGGTATGTTGTATTACAGTTGCCTCGTTAAAATTTATTGCATCGTTGCGAAATGCTTCATTTTGTTGATCTAAACGATGCTGGCGATTTTGAGCAGTAACGTAAATTTTACTTTGACGTTACTGTGGTGTTTCATTAGCACGTCGATCTGCAGAGTTTATTGCAACGGATGTAAGACGTTGTTGAGTCTGAACAGGAGTTTCATTAGCACGTAAATGTGCATGATTTTGTGCATCAAATGCAAGACGCACTTTATTCTGAACTGGAGCTTCAGTAGCACGTCGCTGTCTTTCTCGATCAGCGTTTTCAGCACGTATTCTTTCAAGTTTTTCATCATTTTGTTTAGCACGCTAACGCTGTTGACGCTCTCGATTTAATCGACGCTTCTTTTCTGCTGGCTCTTCATTCCCCATTGCTAACTGACAAAGTAACATGTATAATTTGAATGGAGCAAGCTGAAAAAAAAATGTTATAAGATATTTTTTTAAATTTGTTTTCTTGATATTTTTACATACCTTAGATTTGTGTACAATAACTGTTAAATTACCACCAGTATATTAGTTTGTATAATTTCACTTTCTAATTAATGTAAAAAACTAAAAAAATGTTTTTTTGAAATTTATAAATTTAAACTTTTACAGCTGAAATATGGAATTGAAATTTATTTCAATCTAAGTTAAAGATTTTTGGATTGCTGCTTATGCGATTCCTGAAAAATGGATCGCAGTTATAAATTTAGTTATACATTTTTAAAACTTACCGATGACACGAAAAAAGTATTTAATTTTTGTTGAATTGGTATTTGTTAACTTGCTGTTAACTTGGTTTTGGGCGTTTTGAAAAAATTGTAATATTTTGTTTTTGATGACGGCCAAGTTATTTTTACAGTGCAAAAAAAAAAAACAAATTGGAAAAAAAAATTTCAAAAAAAATCATAGTAACCTTTGAGCGTTACACACAAACAGACAAACATTTTTGTTTAATTACATATATTATTAAATAACTATAAATTTGTAGACTAAAAAAATTTCACTTTTACACATTGTTTTTTATTAGTAGTAGGGTTTATAATATAGACAACATTTTGTCCGAACGTCCAGACGGGAGTTTGGTTTTTGAACCCATAGTTAGAGTATCGAATTTCCGCCCAATACCCAAAAAAGTTAATAGTAGCGCCTAATTTGCCTACGGGAGGCCTAACAACTTAATAATTTTTATTATTTTATTAATTATTAAAATATTTCAACAATTCTTCAACTAACTATTACATTATTTTCAATCTCTTAATAATCCTAGAAGACCACCATCACAGATATTTTTTATAATTCTATCTGTCAAAATAAATCTATTTAAAATAGATCATATTATTATTAGTATTTCAAATTTTTTTTATTTTTATAAAAATAACAAACAAAAACTAAATTGAATCGGTGTCTGATTGTTATTAATACGCGCACAGTGAAAGTAAAATATTCAACATTTTGTTTACTTAGGAGGCGAAGGAGGAAATTATACAAAGAAAACAAAACAAAGAAGATGAAACCATTTAGTAGCTCTAGACTTAGATATTATATTATGTCTATATATAATAATAACCACTTGAAAATAGTGGAAGAAACATATTTTGAATTAAAAATATAACAACTTGAAATTAAATTAGCATTATTAGTGTATTTTACTTTTCTTTTTTTTTTTTTGTTGTTTAGAAGAAGTATTAAATTTCATGACTTTATTTATTTGGATAAAATGTTTTTCCGTTTTGATTGACAGTAGGATTTAGTTGGCGCATCTTTTTTATTGTATTATACAGTATTGTAATTAATACTTTGTCCATAATATTTCTCAACGCCAAAATTTAGGTTGCCTCATATTTATATGAAAGACATGCTCGGGGTGGATGATTGCGTATATGTTACATAAATCTGCCACCCGCAATGGGTGGTAACACTGTTTCAATTAAGAAAATGTTACAAACTTAGTAAATTGGGTAACAAAATAATAAAATACAGCTGTAGACCATTTAACCATTTTTTTTTTTTTTAAAGTTTTAACTAATTTTACTTTCTAGTCTAGATTGATATAAAATAAATACCAAATTGATGGGAACACACAGCAACATAACAAAACAAAAAAAAACAAATTAAGAACGGAGATTGACAGGTTAACCTATGATACTCGCTTTTTATGTTTGGTTTTTAATTTTACTGCATATGATTTGCACCATATGGGCCTTATTTACACAGTCTGACACCAGTAGTGGATTTATATTGCCAGTGTGAATTTTATTTCGTTTTATAATCGTCTAACTGTATGATTTATTTTATAATGTCTTATTTCCTTCTTATATATGTGTATGTATGTATGGATACGTTCATGTACGAGAAAAACAATTTGGGTTTAAAAATATCCAAAAATGTTGTGACTAATTGATAATTTTCAATCAAACGGTTTGTTTTTGTTTCATCCTTTCTACTTTGAAATTTTTTTTTTTTTTCGTAGAAAATTTCAATTCTTTGATAAAGAAAATAAGATTTAATTGTTTATTCAATATAAAATGTTAATACAACAAAAAAAAAATCATCTAAATTATTTGGTTATTTATTCGATTAATTGAATATTCTGTTTGTTTTATAGCAGAACATATCACAATATTTTGATTTGAACAGATAATGTACATATATATGAGAGTGTTGTGAGCAGATGATTTTTTACGGTTTGTATTTCGCCGCTCTTCAATAATATTCAGTTTAGTATCAGCAAAGCCATAACAAACGGCAAAATAAGCATCTTAACTTAGGAATTTAGCAACAACAATGCCATATACAATAATTTTATTCCAGTTTGGAATAGTTTTAAACCAAACTTTCGTTGGTATAAAATTATTCTACTAAATATTTTCACGTTACTATGAGCAGAATTTTCATTTCTATTTCTATTCCTCCTTCTGTTCTAGTTACCAAAGTATGACGCTTAATAGTGGCTTTCCAGTTGACCAACCGATAGTAGAAAGTTTTTATCTTTGATTCATTTTCTATAGATAATTTAACAAAGACAAAAACCTTTGTTGCAGCGGTCTGCTAGTAGGTGTTAAATAGTGGTTGGTTAACTGAAAAGCAACTAATAATGCGCCCCATTCATTTTCGCAAAATATTCAAATAAACAAATAAGTACTTGTGTGGATGATAAATGGAACGCACAAAAGTAGCTACGAAAATAAAATTTAATTTAAAAAAATTTACGTGAAATGTGTAAGTTGTACAATTAAAATCAAACAGCCATTTCTTAGATATTAATTGTACTAAAGCTGTATTTTATTTGACAATTTATAACAACAAATGCACTATCAAAATCCTCAGTAAGAATTCATCGAATTCCTACAAATTGATGGAATTCAAAATCGATTTCCTCGTTTAGTTAGCCTACTTCACGCTGGGTGCGCTAGACCACATTTTTTTTAATTCTATAAGCCACAAACAAAAATGTAAAAAAATATTTATTAAATATGATAAATGTAAACAAATCCACATACCAATATTTTGCCACAAAAAAATTCAAAATGCTGTCAACCTTTGAAAACCAATCGAATTCCAATTCCAAATTTATTACTTTGGCAATTAAAATACGACAAAAATATCCTAGTAAAGATGCCGCCAAGAGTAGCTGCAAGTACTTTTGAATAATTCGCAATGCTAAACGGAACGCAGCAAATATACCTAGATAGATAGAATTACATAGACATCAAAAAGATTCTTCACAAAATGCTTTTTGTTACAAAATTAACGAACAAGAATTTATGTTTGCGAAATAAAGATAAGAAAGTTTGAGTCTATCCGACTCCTCCGCCGACACTTTTCCCACAAATTGTTAGTTAAAGATCACCAAACCAACCATTTTTATTTTACAAACATTTTCCATTATTTTGGGCAGGCAAGATCCTTAAAACATGTCACGGCTTTTCTTAAATTTGGAGACACCGTCCCCAATATCACAATTGGTCACAATAATATAAATCTTCTACTTTCGTACCGCCAAATCACAGACTCATAAATAATGTTCGATTATTTAGAAATAACACATGTTGAACAGCAATTAAAGTGGCATTTGCCATTTTCATGTTCGACTTTTAACAATTAGATCCAGTTATACATCTCTAGTTTACTGTTGAAAATCCTTAAGAATTTAAAAATGACTCCGTTCAGAGAGCTTAAAGGTTCACAATTTATTTTCTGAAAATTTGTGCCATTTGTTCAGGTCACAATGTTATGTGAGCAACGTAAGAATTAGCCGATATATTACTCAGTGATTCAGTCTGGACGGGGCATCGAATTAACGTTAAACATCTTTTGTCACCAAATCCCCCCTTGTTACATAGCAATGTAGCATGTCATTTTACATATCTCCCAGCACCTTTTTCCTATACCTGGGGCCTGTTTAAGCATCGCACTTAGCAACTTAGCACCTATCACTTTACAAAATTTGGCCGAGCGAAAATCTATTGTAATAAGTTTAATTGTTTTGTTCCATAAAGAGAAAATTACATTGTGGTGGCCCATTCATACATTTTTCACTCATTCACTTACCACCACAGTTAATTCGTCCGCACAAAACAATACACCTATTCACATAAAATAATACACCTATTCACTTGTGCAGCCATCCAAACGGCGCAATGAAAAAAAAAAACAAAATAAATAAAAATTAAAATCAGTATCGTCTCGGATTTCGTGCGGAGCACACTTGCGCTCATTAACTAAATAAAATATACAAAACAAAATGGTGGGAAATAAAAACTAATGCTAGTAAAAATAAATAAATTTACACAAATTAAATTAAATAACAAAAATTAAATTATTAAATAAATAAACGAGTGCTTTAACATATAATATTGTATGAAAATTGAAAGAGAAAGTTTGTCTGTATTAAATCAATAAGATTTTTTCGGCTTTTTATAGGCTAAATATATTAAAAATAATGGCATTCACAACATTTTCGACTTGTTAATCAGAAAATAATGAAGAGGCCAACTGACAAGTTCCTACAAACAAAAAGTTCGGTCTACTCATCAGGTAGCTACGACCAACCTACATAAATACAATTCTAACTTCATACATTACGTATGAGGCAAGAACGCATTGACTTAGCGAATTATAAAATTCACCAAATCAAAAAACTCAAGAAAAACTCTCATTTCTGTGTGTTTTATGCCCAAACTACCACAGAGAAAGCTCAAGGAAAGTTTTCATTTTTTGGAGTCAATACATTTTGTATTGACTGCGTGTGAAAGTACGAGGGGGGGAGGGGATTTTTTATATTTCTACTTATTTCCTGGTAGATATATTTATAAATGATTGGCCTCTTCATTTTTTTTGATTAATAAGCCGAAAATGTTGTGAATGCCATTATTTTTAATATATTTTGTCTACATATAAAAAGCCGACAGAATTTTATTGTATAAAAATTATATGTTTAGTTTCGAATACTTATTAAGCAAACGTCGATGCGATTTAGATATTAATGTTATAGGTTTAATGTGGTTTATATAATTAAATATTAATAACGCTTTACAAAAATCTTTTTGCAATCAATATTATTTGCTAAGTAATAATCATTTCTGTACAATGAACATTTAACAAATTTTCAGTAGAATTCAAAGCAAATATACTCTTGCACGTTAATGTGTTTTTTTCATGACCAACTAGATAAAATTTACTTTATTCGATTCACAATAAAAACAAAGTGTTCCTAATTTTATTTAAATTTTTTTCTTATTCATTCGCTTGTTTCATGTTACAGAATTCTCTTGTGGTTGGGGCATTTGTTGCTACTTGAGTACCATCAGCAAACCATAAATCATCTCTCCTAACTATCTTCTCGAAATATCGTAAATATAAGCAATATTGAGTGTTTTCTTTTATTCATTCTACAAAAAGAATAGAACGAATAGAATATTGATCACGTGACCACAGAATATTTTGAATGAATTGTAATAAAAGAACACAAACAGAATACTTTTTTGACAGATTTTGTTTTATTTATATTTTACAATTCATTGCCATTGTCTGATTGGTGAAAAAACAAATCAACGCTGTTTTCATACAAATATGTTTTTTTATTAATTCTAATCAAAATGAGCAATAAAAATTAATTGCAGCTGCTCTAAGCAGCAAAATAGGCTGGAACTTGTTTTTCGAAAGCGACTCCAGTGATGTGAAGATGAGGTGCAAAATAGTAATCCCAAAAATATGCGATATTTTGAAAATACTGTTTGCTTGTTAAACAACCAACAATTTAAAGTTCATTTTCGTATGGTACCCAACACATTTGAAAATTTATACCAGCAAATTGCGTATTTGGATAGCAAATATGCGGACGTCGTGCGTGCCTGCGTGGTCAGCCAAAGATTCAGTTAGAAAAACAATTGTTACTGACGGTTTGGTATTTGGCTAATACCGAATGTTTTAGGTGAATTGCTTAACTATTTATATTAAATATATTTTTAATAATGCTTTTTTTAGTAGATCTGTATCCGACATATTCGGCATCTCCATAAACGCTTGTTGGAATGTACTGTTTGATATTTCAAAGCAAATATTAAAGCTTAATTTCCAAAAAAAAGTATCGCCTGGCCGTCTACAGAAAAAGCCTTAGAAACATCGAATTTCTTTAAAATAAAACGAAATTTCCAGGTAAATATGTAATATAGAAAAGATTTAAACAATAAGGTAAAAATAAACCTCAAATATCATTAGGAATCATCGGCTGTATCGTCGGTTCTCACATTGCTATTCCAGCACCTAAGGAATACGCCAGCTCATATGTAAATAGAAAAAAATACCATTCGGTATTATTGCAAGCACTTTGCGACGAAAATTTCAAATTTATAGATTGCTACGCAGGGAAAGCAGGATCTATACATGATTCGTATCTTTTCAGGAGTTCACCTTTATTTGCCAAAATTAATAACGGTAAGCAAATTTTATTCTTGAAAAATTTTCTCACGTAATTAATTTAAATGTAATATTTCTTTTTAATTATAGGATCTCTAACCATACCTGATCAGCAGCATTTGTTGGGAGATCTGGGATACGGTCTTAAAAATTATCTACTTACACCCTACAAAACATTTACTTCACTTTTCTTATTTCATTTATATACTATATGTATGTAATAGGTAGCTATGTAAATATAAATTATAGCATAATTTTTCAATCAATTTTTCAAATAAATTTAAAAACCGATCCTTCCTCTCCATTTTCTCCTCGTGTCGCTTGTTCCTTTCCCCGTCTACTCTTTTGGGCTTTCGTGACAAAGCAGATGGCAAAGGGGGACTTATGTTACTCTCGTCGATAATGAGGTCATCGAAACCGAAATCCCCACTGGAACTTGGTCTAGACGACTCAACTGGATAATTGATAATAATATTAGGAACATCACTGGAGCAGATTGCAGGGGGATTGATTTCTGGTCGCTTATACAAAACCTCGTCTATCACATCATAATACTCCCACTTTTTGTAGGAGTTGTCACTAGTGTTATTGTGGTCTTTTACACTTTTATACATTCGTTTCAGCCCCTTGAATTTTCCGTGGCATTGTTCTCCTGTCACTGTCTTATTGCGGGTGCGGATAGTTTCTCTAAAAAAATTGCACAAAAATTAAAATTTATAATTTGCACATTTATTTAGAAAAAAAAATACCGGCGATTTCATTCCACACTTTCTTTTTGGGTTGCCGGTCGAATTGTGTCGAATTTTCCATATCGTTCATTAAGGACCAATACCTCCTATCATCCATTTTATACGAAATTGAGTTAAGATAGCTATTACGTGTATTTTTTTACGACAAATCTATTGAACTGAATGAAAAAAAAGCTGAAAATATTCTAGTACGTCTTTTCGTTTAATTTCAATACCTTTTAAAATACTAACATGCGAAAAAACTTCTATCATCCATTTCGCGCCAACAAAAGTGACATTCATTAATCGTCCTGGTAAGTTTGTTTGATTCTATTTATTTTATTTCATTAAATGAATTCTAAGATTGTTCAAATACTAAAGTTTAATGTATTTTTAATGAAAATAACCATTCGAAGTAACATTTATATCACTATTACCATTGCAATATAGATTTTAAAAATTCTATTCTGATAGGTGATATTATTCGTATCTATTTTGTCTCACAGGAGGTATTTTACACAACAACGTAAATGAAAAGCAGAGGGCAAATCATTTTAGATATGGCCAAAGCCACATCAAAAACTAATAAAGAAGCCGTTACGGATAATAGTCAGTGTGTGTCACACACAATCGAACCATTAAAATACGGCGATGTAGAACAAATTGCTTATGTTAAACAAGATTTTTTAATGATGCAGTTGTAATTGCACGTGGAACTGAAGGCAATGTGCCAATTCCAATAGAGGTAGACATTAAATCGGCTTCTCTTGCAAAAGAGTATATTTCATCGCAAGTTAATGATTTCTCAATTATATGTGAGCTGGAAATCGAACCGGCCAATGCTGTGAGTTTATTATCATCAACGGTTTTAGAGGATCGTATTACTTGTAATAAAGATTCCCTTGCACTTAGTTCTGCAGGTGATGATACGACAAATTCCGTTCAAATTGATCCACTTTCATGTTTGGATAATAAAGATGAAAAAATGCTTTTAGATGTACCCATTTATGGCAAGAGAGAGAGAGAGACAGTGTGAATTATTCGATGAAGATGAAAGAAAATCTATATTCGAAACATTCTGGTCTATAACTGATTTTACTCAACGTAAAATATTTGTTTGTAGTCACACCGAACTTAAAGTGACAAAGAAAATACAGACTGAACAAGATTCACGTAGAAAAAATTTCATATTTTATTATCTACCAAGTAAGGGAGGTAGGAAGCCAGTTTGCAAGAATATGTTTCTTAGTACCTTATCGCTAGGGTTTAACACCGTTCAAAGTTGATTAAAATCAGGTAAACTATTCATCATTTGTCGTCCTCTGCTTTAGTAGCCAACGCAAATAAAAAAGATCGCACGTTACGAAGACGAAATACATCACGAAAAATCGTGTTTCTCAACAGTTTTTTCGAAAAACTATCGAAACATCCATCTCACTATAGTCGGCAGAATTCATCAAAAGTATTCCTTGAGCATAGTTTCGACTCAATACAAGATGTATTCAATTTTTATATTGAAGAATGCCGGGCTCAAAATGAGTTGTCTGTATCCATAACCGTTTTCAAACAAGAAATGGATATACACGCAATATCGCACTTTTTACTTTAAGAAAAGATCGATGTGACACCTGCTGGCAATACGAAATTAAACAAATTTCGTTGGAAACTTATGAAAACCATTTACGGAAAAAGAACAGGGCCCAGGAACAGAAGGCCGAAGATAAAGAAATGGCAAAAAGTGGTTCGTGCGTAGTTCTCACAATGGACTTACAGTCTGTTAAAGTATTTTCGTCGTTACAAGTTAGCGCAGTTTTTTACAAAACGAAACTAACCAATCCCAATTTTACTGTGTATAATTTACAATTGCTGCAGGCTACTTGCTATTGGTTCACGGAAATTGATACGGAACTAGATGCATCAACCTTTGTGACATGTATAATTGATTATTTGGAAAGACATTGTGTAGGAAAAAACTTGCCTATCATTATTTATTCCGATGGTTGCACGTACCAAAATCGGAACGAAATTTTGTCAAACGCTTTACTTCAATTCTCTAAAAAATACAAGATAGCAGTTACACAAAAGTTTTTAGAAAAGGGTCACACTCAAATGGAGTGTGACTCTGTTCACAGTGCGATCGAACGTAAACTGAAAAATAAAGATATGTCCCTACCTTACGAATATATTCAAGCATCACGAAGTGCTCGGATAAAGCCAGAGCCGTACGAGGTAATTTCTCTCGACTATACATTTTTTAAAGACTATACCAACAACGTAGTATACAAATCTATTCGACCAGACCGGAAAGCAGGAGATCCGGTCGTGACTAACTTCCAATGTTTGCACTATGAGGGCGATATCATTCAATACAAATTAGACTACAATGAAGCCTGGAAAGTTCTTCCGGTACGTCCAAAAGCAATCACATACGTCGAACCAAAACATCTATACACTAAGCCGATTCCCCACTGTCACTTGTAAAGTGGAGACATTTACAAGAATTAAAAGCTGTGATTCCAAAAAAATGTCATTCTTTTTATGATAACATTGTTTATGAATGACTAAACTTATTTAACTAGTTGTACCTATTTTATGCTCGTTTTTATGATTTCCGAATTTAAATCCAATGTTCCCTTCGATTGTTATGTAAACATATTTTAAATTTTTTTTCATTTACTTGTTTTCTATATTGTCATGTACAAACATATATATCTCTTGCGAGTTGGTGTGTGTACATGTATTATGTAGTATGAGATGGAATATTTGCGTTATTAAAATATTCAATCTGGAATATTCTATTTTTCTTTCTGGTATCATTGGTTCTTTCTGGTATCATATTTGCTCTGAGTGGGGATAGAACCGATCGGTGTATTAGACATGAATCCGATGCGGCCGTACGGATAAGTATGTACATGTGTTCGTCGTCGTTGTTCGTCTTATTCGTTGTATTTGTGTACATAAAAAAAAACAATATACATGTCAATAAAGATTTTACAATATTAAAAAAAAAAAATAAATAAATGATGAACGATGTGCACAAATACAACGAGTGAGACGAACAGCGATGCGAGGTAGAAAATAGGAGGGGGAAATTTTCTGATTTTTTTGGATAGAAAAATATTTTTTTGATGGATAGTCTAGTTTGAGTTTTGTTGACGTCTAAAAAAAAAAAAAAAAAAAAGGAAAAGAAAAAATTTTTCTTTAAATAAAATAAAGTCTAGTCTTTTTTGATTTTTTTTTTTGAAACGAGTTGTTGATTCTCGAATTTCTTTTTTTTTTGATATATAAAATATATTTTGGTTGATTGATAATGTAATTAAAAATTATTAAATCTTGTTTAAATAAAATAAAAATATATTTAAGTATGTCATTGAATTGATAAAATATATTGTTAGACATTAAGTTAGAGTGAAATATGCAAAACTTTTTAAAGTTATCAATGTAAATAATAATAAAAAAAAACAATAAATAAAAAAACTTTATGTGTAAGTAAATCGAAAAACCGCAAATGGAAAAATATTGAAAACCATTTGATCAGCAAACGGTTTTTACTATTATTATTTGATTTTATAAATTGTGAACAAAATAAAGTTGCATCTACACAAATTCAATTTTATTGTTAAAAGTTAAATCTAATGTGATACAAATATTAAACTTTTGGGAAAAAAAAAATAAATAAATAAATAAATAAAGTTAAACAGCTAGTGGCTAGTTTTTTTTAATTAACCCATTCTCTTTGCTGACCTATCTGTGTTATAAAAAAAAAAAAAAAAATTAAATTACTATTGTACTGTAATACGTAGATGTACAAGTCGAGTTTGTGTGCCATAATTGTGTTCGTGAATTTGGAGCAGTGTTCCCGCCCGTGGGGGCAGGGCGGCCATATTGAGGGGGATCCTGCGTCGGCGCTGTTTGCGGTTGGTCGGACGGGCCTTTAAAACAACAAGGTAAAACAATTAAGGGATAAACAATCTGGCTAAGTAAATTTTAGTTGCTTAAGTTTGTAACAGGTTGTTTCTCCTTTCTATTTTCATTATATTGTACATATATTACTATTTTTACCGTTTGTTTTCGGCGTTTCGTGGTGGTTCACCGATTTGGTGAAAACCCCACTCAGAGCAATTATTGTCCGGTTATATTTTTTTTCCATCATTTTGATTGATTGCGTTTGGAATTTCCGTTCTTTTTCTCTTCACTTCTGCTCGGTTGTCCGTTTTTGGGTGTGGTTCGACCCCCATAACGGTTCATTTCTTTCAGGTATTTTTGTGTTTTCCTTGATTTTCTTAAAACAGTGATAGTGAAAGTGAAATCTAACATTAACGTAGAATCAGTTTTAACGTAATTTATCTTGTTTAATTTTAAATTTTTCTCTTTTACCATAACCTAAAATTTTTTCTTTGAATTTCTTACTGTAGTGTGCTACGCCGCACCATGTGCGTGTAAACAAATAATTGATCGGATGATGTGGGGTGTGGTCATGTGAAGGGTCGGCCCTTTTCCACCCTTTTCCGTGCGTGCCGTTCGTTCCTCCAGGACAGGCTGTGCTGGAGGGCGGCACGCCATATGAGTTGATCGCGTCGGGGTGACGGTCTCCGTTCCGGGGGATTGTCGCTGGGATTGTCATGCGGGCGTCCTTCCCTCATAAATGGCATCGGTAGCCGTCGCGACTGGGAAACAGCATCCCAGTAGGCGGGCCGATGAGGGGAGGCGCGTGTGGCAGTCACGGCGGTGATCGCCTGGGATTGAGACGGTTACTCCGGATCGATCACTCCCAGCTTATCATTTTCTTTTTGCCGCTGAGGCCGTGGCAACTTAATTTTAATTTCCTTTGTCCCTCCAATTTTATTGTTATGCGGTTATTCAAGCATGATTGTATGTCTGAAAACCCCACGCCGCACTGTGAGCTCTAGCCAGCTACTATACCGCATCAGACCGCTATACTCATGTCTGTTAACGTAATCCCTTGGGGGATTTCGTTACAAAGTCTATAATGTTAAAGTTTCTATTGAATTGTTATTTTTATGTTTATCTTACTTTTGTTTTTATGCTAAGTTATTTAATTTTTTTATCTGTTTAATGCTAAGTACAGGAAGAAAATACCTGAAGTGAACTGTAACGTTGGATTAAATAAAGAAAAATTACATAAAAAATTATATTTCTATATAACCTAACACGTAAAAAAAATCCTATCATTTCTATATTGACTGATAAATATCTTCTATCAGCTATATTTCCACTAGGTTTAATAATTTATCAGAAATGTTTTTAAAACTAGCTAAAAGTATTAAAACTTAAAACTTCGTGAAAATAACATTTTTCATTTAATACAAGTTTTCAAAAGTTATTACGTTTTAGTGCCTCCTGTAAAATTCATATTTTGGATGATTGGAGGTATTGATCCTTAATGAACGATATATAGGTTTACTAAGCATCTAATATCTCCAGCGCTCCATTTGAATTTATCTTAAATATATAAAAACAACAATTTGATTTAAGCTATAAATAAAACTAATCCAAATAATATAAAATTGTTGTACCTGTACAAATATTTTTCATTTTTTCGGTAAAAAATTTAAAATTTGTTTTAAAAAAAAAATTAAAATTTACAATTTGTTTTATCTGTTAAATGGCTTTGAAATATTTTTTTCTGTCACAACCACAATATTGAAAAAGAATATTCTTTTTATTCTACCCATTGATGTAGATCACACAGAATGCATTCTGGACATTCCGAATGAAAAAAAGAATAGACAAAAAAAAGAATAGAATACATAGAATGAATAAAAGAATGGTTAATGTCATTTTCAGAGCGTTCGGAATATACAGAATGAATAAAAGAAAACACTCATTATATATTGTTGTAAATGAAAGTAAAACTTTTGCTGCCGTTCTGGGATTTAGCGTTAAATAGTTTAAGCAAGGGAACTTTCCCTTCAGAATTCCAAAACTGTCTTCAACGAGATGACGAGTTTTTTTGTGTGCATTAATTATTAAACTTTTGGACCTTGGAATCTTCAGAATTTCGATTCGATTCAATTTTTTTCTATCGCCTAAAATAACTGCACCTTCAAAGAGTCTCCAACCACATCAAATCTGTAAATCCAAGGAATCAATATAAATAAGAACGGTATAATTTTCTTTTTAATTAGTCACTTGTTAAATATTACTGTGTTACGCAAAACCCGAGAATCATGCACGCTTCCAGGCCAATTGGTGTTGACGGCATAAAATAAATTCCTCGGTCCGCAAGTCATCAATATATTTAGTGAATGGTTTCCGTGTCTATTCACAAATATTGCTTCATTATTTGATGGTGCATCAATATTGATGATTGTGCCATCAATACAGCCACAACATTTGGAAACCCGCCTTTATTAGAAAAATTAGGAGCAATGTACGTCACGTTTCCCAGCCAACACACAATATTTGGAAATAAATGTTTCACTATTGCATCACAAATGCGATGTACTGTGGACCTGTGGTGTATAATGTACACTTTTGTAATGCCATGCATGGTACCCGCCCCATGATATTCACATCCATTACCAAGCCAATGAAGGCATAGTAAAATTTGTTGTACTGGGGTCAGCGCTTTGTTTTTTTGTGGTTTTGTGTCTAATTAATTAAACATGAAAAAATATCAAAAAACTGAACAATAAAAACCCAATAATTGTTTGATTTTGTATTATAATTCCAGTC
This sequence comes from Tipula vernalis, assembly GCA_958295665.1. Classification (NCBI taxonomy): domain Eukaryota; kingdom Metazoa; phylum Arthropoda; class Insecta; order Diptera; family Tipulidae; genus Tipula; species Tipula vernalis. The sequence continues at coordinate 328,245,253 of OY282558.1, forward strand.
TTAGGACTTATCACTTTGCATTTTTCAGTAACAGTTTGCACGATCGAAATTGTAAGTTAATTTCCGTTTATTGTAAAAAATCTTTAATATTCTAATAATTTATTGTTTATATAAATGTTATTTCGTAAAATTAAAAACTATAATTGATTTAAATATTATTTCTTCAGCAGACTGCCGAAAAGAGGATTAATTATTAATTTTGTTTTCCGTTCGTGTTGCCTCTTCATATGGAAGAGACAGTGGTTCAATGGTTGCATGCGTATGTTCCCAAATTGAAATGTCAATATTGAGCGGTGTGAAACGTTGCATTGGTGGTTGGGTGAACTCAGACGCAAATGTATGTGGTGATGTATTGCGGCGGATCACGCATGAGTGAGCTGCTACAGGGCTCCCCCGCAAGTGATTTTCCTCTCCCTGCGAAACATGGTTGGTTTCGGTTTGTCGGTGTGTTCTGGACCTGATATTTGATCGTCGACCTGTGATGGCGATCGTTTGATTGAAGTGATCTTATCTCGTAAGATACTAACTAAAATGATGTGCCGCGACAGAGGAACGGGAGGAGAGTGTGGACGGTCGATGCTTGTATTAGCAGCGGTGAAGAAGCATATTCGTCGAGGTCCACACCTGATAGGATGGAAGCAAGATGCATCGACCAAATATCGGTATGTAACTCTTACCTTCCTTCACTGAAGTGTGCTGTGCTGACAGAGCTGTATTTAAGATGTTTGGTAACACAAGGAAGTGAAGAATCGACCAAGTTTCCATAGCACGACAAAGGTATGATATGCCAGACCGGAGTCAGCTTTGGGGCCTACCAAAAGGTGTTGGCAGAAGCCGCTTTGAGGCCAGTCCCGAAATCGACTGATGATAGTAAAAAAAATGATGTGGTGATCTGAATTGTTATTGCTGGGATAAAGGTGATGGCTGTGATGGTGTTGGCGCTGTCATCATGGTGGTCATGATAGTGATGATGATGATGATGATGATGCATGCTGGTGAGATGGCAGAAATGGTGGTGTTACTGGCGATAGTTACCGCCCCCCTTTCTGACTGCAATCACCAGTTGCTAAATAACGGTGGTGATGTGGATGTCGTTGTTTCCAATGTCAGCTGGTGTGATGACGGCGATTGTGGTAACAGCGGCGATGTTAGCACTGTCCATGCTAACTGCGATAGTGGTGTTGATAGTGTTGCTGCTTATGTTTAGGTGCTCGCGGTGATGATGTATGGTTGGCGACGATGTTATTGTGCCAACGAGTGTGATAATGGCGATGATAGATGCTGACACCATGTTGATGTAGATGGTGTGGTATATACACTTCCTGTATGTGGGCACGCAAGTTTGTCTGCATGACACGTGTTTGTGGTGACTCCGTGTCTGATGTAATTATTTTACATACAAGTGAAAAAAACAAACACGAAAAAGAAATGAGCGTGGTACGAGGCCGATTTATTTATTATGTTCCTTTTGCTGTTCCTTTTGCTTGTTTGCCTGATTGTTTCATTAAAAATGTTTAATTTTTAATTAAATTTATTTTTATTTAATTAAATATTTTTATTATAAATTTTATTTAATTATTTTTTACAATTTTTAACATCGCGCGATTTTGACAGCATGTCGCCTTGTTAAAAATCGAGAGCAGACTACCGAAAAAAGAATTAATTATTAATTTTGTTTTGTGTTCGTATTGTCTCTTCATATGTCATATGTAATGGTTTTATGCGTATGTTCGCAAATTTAAATGTCAACGTTGAGCGGTGTGAAACGTTGCATTGGTGGTTGGGTGAACTCCGACGCCAATGTATGTGGGTGATGCATTGTGGCGGAGCACGCATAAGTGAACCGCTACAAAGGTGTCCTAACCGTAGAAAAATATTTCTTCGAAAAATCGACATTACTTCGAAAACAGATCAACAAATTTATATCACTCCTTTTTGTTAAAATGACCCCCACGCAATGTTTCAATCGACTTCAAATTATGTGAGTAGATAATGGATACAGATAGATAATGAATTGTGAAATTTGTTTTTGAGAAAATCTGTTTGGCAGTTTTGTCTTCAACTGCAACCCCCCTCTATTCTAGACTTGAATCGACCTAAAAGTTAACACAAAGTGCTTATTACTAAAATCTATCTTTGTACAAAATTTCGACCAAAACTATCAACATTTGTGAGAATGGGAAGGACGGAAGGGCAGAAGGATGCAATGACAGAAGGACGACACGACATTTTTCTAATCGATGTTTTGAAGCCTTAGGCAAAATTTCAATTTATTTAGCTGACATTGCTGCGCTTGGGTTGAACAATATCGTCGTGTCCAAATAAGAGTATTACATCTACAAATCGATATTTTTTTTGAAGAGGCTTTAAAGTTGTTATTGCTAATTTCGGCTTAATTTTTTTTAGATAAAGTTCTTTCCAGAAAGTGTGGCAAGAATTTTATTTAAAAAGAATTAAGCCAAATTTAACATTAAAAACTTGATACGCCCTTCCAAAAAATTAATGATTTGCAGATGTAATACTCTTATTTGGACACGACGATATGAACTTTAAAATAATAAAATCTCGGAATCTACCATTTACGGTAAATGTAATGCCACATATAGGGCCGGTGGAGTTGTTGTTTATCTGTGTGATTTAACATACCTACGTTCTATGTTAAATGTACCAATAAAAATTTTGTAATGATTCTGATATTCTTTGAATTTTAAATTTAGTTTCGTTGCGGATATTTATGATCTGCATGTTACTGATCGCCGTATGACATCGATGAGTTTTGTATCATCGAACATTTCTACCAATAATCATTTATTACCAAAATTGAAACATTATGTCTCCTCTATAAATTGTGCAAATTTATTTGTTGAGCTGAATGATTAATGCTGGCTCAATGTCTATTCCGAAACAAATCTATCTAGAGCGTATGATTATATTTTATTGCGCGATTATAATAATGTATTGATGATAATACTTCAAGGCACGTAGTAAAAGCTAACACTGAAAAAAATATTCCATTCATTTTGATAATAAATGTTCGTTTAAATCTTAATAAATAATAACACTTTCATTATTATAGTGACAAATAATGTTAACATGCATAATAATATTTTTGGATTAAACGAAATATTATTAAAATGATAAATAATGTATTGTTGAGCTACGTAAATTTTAAAAACATTTTCGAAATGAAATTGTTTTATCAAATGTATAATATAATTTAAAATAAAATTATCAAAATGACAAATTTTTTTCTCCTTGAAAAATTAACCAAAAATTTAAAATTTTAAAATTTATCATAAATTTGATAATATTATTGTTATAATAATTGTTTTAAAAGTATGTCTTTTTATTGATATGATAATATTTAGTCGATATAATAAAATGTAAGGTATTTCATTCCAATTATAAACATAATAAATTATTGATGTTGTCGTGGTCCAAAGGGTTTTTTTCTATTATATATATATATATATATATATATATATATATATATATATATATATATATATATATATATATATATAATTTTACCAAATTGTTGGTCATTGACAACCTCATATAGAAATGTTTTTGGTTAAATATCATGAATTATTGGACTAAACTGTAACCATCGTGTGTTCAAAAAAAATCTGAGGTACCACAATTCGGTTTGTTTATATCGTAAAGTGAGATTTTCTGTTCTGTTTATATGTATTAGGTAACAGTATAGGTATAATCTTCGATTCATTTTGAAAATAAATGTTCATTAAATCTTGATAATAATTTCATTATTAAAGTGACAAATAATTTTAACATGCATAATTTTTATATTAAACTAAATATTATTAAATTGATAAACAACTATTGTTGAACTGTGTAAGTTTTGCAAATTCGAAGCGAACAAAAATTTTATTTGAATTTAAAATAAAATTATCATAATAAAAATGTTTCTTATTATTAATTTGATAATATTATATCCGTTCTTGAGCGCCACCCTTATGGCTAAACTGTTCCACCCTCATTTAGGAAGAATAAATAGTAAACAGTACTCTACATTCGACGACGTGCACATACTTAAGCCTGAATTCCACTGTGAATAATTGACTGAACTGACCAAGTCGAAAGAAGACAAAAAAAAAATCCATTGGAGTGACAAAGATAAAGCATGTTTTTTTTATTTTTTTTATAGCACAAATATCTTGATAGATTTTGACAGCGACAGCAAAAAAATAAAAATTAAAAAAATAAATTTTTGGTTATCACTTGGAGTTTTAATTTGGCTTTTTCACCACCAATAAAATATTTAAAAAAAAAACGATTACTTTATTAAATTGACAATAATAGTATTTAACGATATTATCACAATTGATCCAAATTTATCACAATTTAACTGTACACAAACTTTATATTTTTTTATTATCACAGCTATTTTAGAAGCAACCACCAAAAAAAATTATGACACTTACCATAAAAATAACAAACTTTTAATTAACTTAGTGTGCGGAAAAAAAGTTGCGTTCGTACACAAAATTTGTGTGCGTATATTAGTTGGATAACCATAAAATGACCTCGATTTTGTTAATTTTTGACCATAATTATGGCGATCCACTAATCCAAACACACATTTGATGTAAGTAAAATCTTGACTGACTTCGTTTTTTGTTTCTTTCACACAACCACCAGTTTTATATTTTTATCTTCCTTTATTTTGACTGACAAACTTTTATTCGCAATGGAATTCAAGCTTAAATCACTAATAAGTTGATTTTTCGGCATTTTTTATTGACAAATATATTAATTGTTCATGGCAATCCCAATATTGTCGATTTGGTAAATCGAAAAAAATATTGGGATTGCCATGAACAATTAATATATTTGTCTATAAAAAAAAAAAAAAAAATGCCGAAAAATCAACTTATTACAGACAGACAAATTAAATTCTTAACAAATACTTAATCACAAATCATGTAGGTCAATAACCTACATAAGTAAATGAGGCAACACCGATAAGAAAATCGAGTGATAAATAAAAATTAAAAATCACGAAATATAATAGCACAAAAAAGTTACTATAATGCACCATCGAGGAAACAATGACCATGATTTTTCCTTGGAAACAAAAAATTACAGGAAAATTATTTTACGTTTCTTACAAAAAAAAGCAAATTTTAAGTTTTTCTTCTCTTGAAATTAATTATTATCGAGAAGGATCCTTGTAAGAATGTGTGATACTGTTCCATCATGGTGTATGTATATGCAATGCCTATTTGTATAGTTAATTCGTCAATATGTATTAATATCTGAAAAATCCTAATAAAACATTCTCAATATAATGATATTTTGTAAAAAAAATCAGCTCTCAATCATTATCGTTGAAAAATTATACAACGAAGTAAATTATAAATTGCCGTTGAAATAAAGCGTTGATATAAATTCAAGAGGAAGAGACAAAGTATATATTTTCGTGACATTAAAATAGAAAATCATTTGGTTCCATCCACGTTTATTTTTTTAACAATATTTTGTTTTATTGTTGGTAACATTAAAAATAAAAGCAAAATAATAAATTGCTTTGTGTTGTACCTATTCCTTTCTAGTAACTTTGATTTAATGCCTTTTCTCTCTCGAAATTAAGTATTAACACTAGAACTACCGAATGGTCAAAATGACCGGTTCTAGTGTTAATATCAAGAAGGATGGTAAGGTATGTTATATTTATTCTATTTTAGAAGGGAAATGTGGCATAAAATAAGAGTAGGCCGCATTTTTTTAGGAGCCATATCGTCGCTATCATCGCGATTTATCGAATGTGAAAAAAATAATTTTTAGAACTGGGTAAAATACAGCGGCAAATCGTGGAGTTTCTGGCTTTAATAACATAGATGATGGTTCTGGCAAAGTTTGGAATAATATGCGCGTTTTTCTTAATGTTACTTAGTTAAATTATCGAATATTTTTTGCCGTCCTGAAAAGGAAATTTTCACATTCGATAGTTTGCTGTGGTAACGATGATATGTTCGAATGAGATAATATTTTACTAGATATGTATGTGTATCTTGTTGTTAATTTTTTTCGCCTATAATTTACCGTTAATTAAATATTGAAAAACAAGTTAAAACAGTGTTTACACTTAAAATTTCATTTTTTCAATTTGAATTTTTGCCTGTTTCTTCAAAAATCTATAGTATTTTTGTTCGATAATTGATTTAACACTAAAATATGAGTAAACCTTTAAAGACACTACTATCGCATTTTTTTACGAGAACGGAATGTAGTTTTGTTTTAACTTGCCCAAGCCAAAATAAAAAAGGTTAGGCATTCTTGTAGAATATTCATATTGTTATTGAATTGAATTTTAAGTTTTTATCCTGCGGTAAAACAAAATAGTCATAAAATTATATTAAATTATTGTATGTATATTATTCTGGAAAAACCCAATTATTATAATAATTATTGATGCACCTGATAATAACTATTGCAAATGATAATAATTATTATAAATGATAAATATTTATCATCAAACGGATCTAAAATAACGGTACTTTTTACGTGACTATCTATTTTATTTATTCTTTTTCCTTTGTAACTCTTGTTGATCGGACGTGTAGTTTTGGCTATCGTGTCGTTTTTTTTGCTAATTTTTTTTGAATAACAATAGTAATATGAGTGATTTGTTGAAACTATTGATTCACAATGTAAAAATAAATAAAAGTGTAGTTTATGATTATAAAACTGTTGAAAAGTTTGTAGGTGAGTGGTTTAAAAATAATAATTAAAATGTTTAGTGTGGTTATGTTGGAAAATAAAGTGTTGCATTTGTTTTCTGCAAAAAATATGCCCTAACCTCTTTTAAAAAATTTGCGAATTCTTAACCTAGTTAAAGAGTTTTATTTTGTGCTTTGTGAAAAGTAACGTAAACACTTTGTGAAAAGTATTATATAGTTTCCATTAGAAATCATGATTTGATGGATTAATCTTTTGCGCGTCTCCGAGAAAAAAAATTTCAATCGGTTTGTAATTTTTCGTATAATAAATACTTTATCAAAATGATAAACTTTGATGCTTTTATACGTGTAGCTCCTTTTTAGACAAATACGAGGCTTTTAAGGTTAAGTACAATTTCGCACGATTTTTTAAAAATCCATTTATTATATTATTATATAATTATTATACATAATAAGTTTTTATTAATTTCTTTTAGAAAATTCAATTGATCAATAAGCGCTTTGTGAAATTAGTTATCCGTATTTAAATTATTTTTCCTCAAAGTATGTATAATATTCCAGTCGGTATTCTAATGACGACGATTTTCAAATTAACAAAATATTAATTCCTTCACCAATAAGTTATCATGAAATGCAGCCAGTAAACAAAAATTCAATAATACACGATTCTTCGACAAAATATGAAGCTAGCCCTGAAATAACTGAAGAAGCCGCAAATCAAGTTTTACAACTTCTAGAAAACTGGGGATTTAGGTTTTTACATCAACTATTTTTAGGTAAAATATATTTTCTTCTTATTAAAATTGTTCATCTTATTAACTTTTTTTTATTTATCTAACTTTCTCTTTTTAGCTGAACGGATAGATATCGAGGCTCCTAAAATATTAACTACAGAACATTTATTAAAATTTGTGTTCCCATGGTAAAATGCAATTGGGAATAGCAATTAGATTTGAACCACACTTGAAAATCTTATCTTGGCAGATAAGGCAATGTTCAACCATTTCTTCTGAATCTACAATGACTGGTGATGAAGTTTCAAGAAAAGATGTTTCCTTGCCCTTGATTTTGCGGGATTCTCCTAAGGGCCCTTTGATTTTGAAATATTATAATACTCATGATAAATTAATTGATCCATGCAGGACATCTATATTAGATATTATAAACAATTTTTTAATTCAAAATGAAATAAAAATGTCAAGCGACTTAGCGAATAACATTTCCCAGCAATTCATTCATGCATTTCCCAAAGAAGACTTAGTAAGTTGAATAAAATATTAAATATGGATAAATAAATAAAGTTTAATTTTATGTAATTGTATTGCAGAACATGTATTACATTAAGCAACTTGGAAAACCAACAATCTCTAAAGTGTCAGCCAAATATTACAACGCCCGAAGAAAACTTAAAAGTTGTGGAATTTTGGTAAAGCAACTTTATGAGTCGCATTCCTCGAAAGAAAAGAAGGTAAGAAACGAATAAGTTTATGTTTAGGTGATTTTTCAAAAATTGTATTTATACGTATGTCCTTAACTCGTACCTAATCCAAAACCATTTTCTTCAATATTAGAACCAAGTTAATCATCAAGAAAGTTAAGGAGAAATAATAAATGATAACTGCAGTTTCGCTGAATTGGAACTTCATTGGGTTGCCACCAAAATTTATAGGGCCTCGGATGTTGCCAGCATTGAAGCCAATTGTAATGAAGTAATAAAGAAATGGCCTCATAATAAAAAGCCCTTAGGATATAAATTGGTAAGATTTTTCCTACCCGGTTTTGAATTATAAATAATATGATTTTGTTATTGCTAATGAAATACATTTTTAACATTTTAGATAGATATCGATTTTAAAAATCTGTATCCAAATGCCGGAGATTTTTCGGATTGTTTTGACGCATTTAGTCATAAAATTTTACCGATTTTGCCCAACAAAATAAAAGATAGCTACAACAAAAAGATATGTATTGGAAAACATTACAAAAAATAGTTGCACATCTGAAAGTAAGGTCGACTTTATTATTTAAAATAATATTAAATTAATAAATAATTTAACGCTGTATTGCTTTAGTAAATTTAGAAAATACAACAACAATTGCGTTGGGTAAATCTAGAAATAATTTAGCTAAATTATTGTTAGATGTTTACAATGCAATAGTTGTTATAATTTCTTTGAAATCTTTTTTGGATTTACCAAAATAATACAGCAAATTTGGGCATTTTACCCAAGTAGATTTGGGCATTTTACCCAATATATAAGTACTACCCCTACCTGTACTCTAAAAGGATAATGGAAGAATACCTCAAAAATTATCGGTAACGTACATACTCGTAATACAATTATTTGAAGCACATTTGCCCGATAAAAAAATGCTAAGTAATTAATACGAGCCATTGAAAGTACGAGTTCATGAAAGGCTGTTTTATTTGATTTTGTCTTTCAAAGGCGTTTGTTATTGAACTTTTTTGGCGCAATAACGAAAACAAAATTACACGGCATTTTGGTTTTTTACGTGTATTGCGTTTAATAATATAACTTCCAATACTAGATTGGGAAATATTTCCATTTACGTTTCCATTATTGGAGCCTTTCAATAAATAAAAACATCCTACAAATTCCAAGAAAAAATTCTTATATAGAATATTATTCAGAATATTTTCTTGCACAGAAAATAACCTAATTTTTCTGGGGAATTTTTTCATAATTCCTGGGGTTTTCTATGCATTGAGGTCTAATTGCTCAACGCCATACTGAATTAACTAAGTCAGTTAATTAATTTTATTTTTATGTATTTCAGACGCTAAATAAATAGGAATATTATACCTGCTTCACAACTTAATATCGATAGTTACAAAAGAGGCATGTTCATCAACTTCTAGCAAACAGTTCGTAGAGTTTTCGATCAAAGACTCATAAAATTCTCTTTATGTATTCGGGGAGACCGCGGCTGAGGTTGAAGAAATCATCAATAAAAAACTTCAACAGAACCTGCCTGTGCAACCCTTTATTATAGTAATAGGAATTATACAGGAACCTAAAGAATTGATCGTATATTTTGATGAAATAAAGTACAAATTGTCATCATTACATAAGTCAATTGACTGCTGTTTTAAAATATCCAATTTTTTTAATCTGCAATATCCAAACCAGTCTATATTATATTGGAATTTTCTGCAACATACATAATCACAACTTTTGACAAATATCATCCATCTGTCAGTGCATTAGTAAAAAAACTAAATGAATAAAAAATCTGATATTATAGTTATTATTATTACTGTCGATATTATTTCCTAAATATTTAGAATTTATTTAGTTGTAGTTTTGTTTATTTAATGGTAAAATTCATTTATATTTTTTTTTAAATTTTTTGTATATAAAATGTTCGTAGTCCTAATATAGTATTAATTTTTATTTTAAAAAATTTAAACATTAAACATTATTGTTATAATCTTGTAATCTATAAACTGGAATAAATCCTGGAAATATTATCTTTGCAATATATTTATTTATAATTAATATGAATATTAAAAATTTAGATATTTTTATTAGTTTTTAATTTTAAAAAAAATTTTAATTAATTTAAATAATAATTACAACTTCAATTCATTTTAATATGAAAAGAGAAATATTAAAATTAATACCGTATAAACAAAAATGAAATCAAATATTTGCACTATTCAAATCTAAAAACTAAGTTTCTGTAAATGTATAAATGTATATAAAACAAATTGAATTTCAATTAAAAATCGCTAAAAACTAAAAATTTAACTGTTTCATTTTCTTTTCATCTGAAGTTCGGAAAATTATCGAAGGCCATAGGAAATTATATAATGTGTATTATTATAATATATACATACATATATATATATATATATATATATATATATATATATATATATATATATATATATATATATATATATATATATATATATATATATATATATATATATATATATATATATATATATATATATATATATATATATATATATATATATATATATATATATATATATATATATATATATATATATATATATATATATATATATATATTATATATATATATATATATATATATATATATATATATATATATATATATATATATATATATATATATATATATATATATATATATATATATATATATATATATATATATATATATATACATATATACATATATATAATCAATAATAATATTTTCAAATAGAAAATATTTTTTGGATAATAAATATTCATTTTGATAAAGATTTTCATCAAACCGTATTTGATAAAGATTTTCATCAAACCGTATTATCATACAGAAGATTTTTTATTAAAATATATTCTCTAATTGATAATTAAAGCGTAATAAAAATTATCAACTCAATAAACATTTCTGATGGGATATTATAAAATGGAAGATAATATCATTGAAATTAATTTTCTATTTGATAATATTACTTTCAAACCATTTATCAGTATGATATACAATTTTCATTATGAAAGGATTATGTTTTTGAAAAATTAATGAAAACATTATTATTATGAAAATTAATTATAAGTTTGATTATAACATTATATAATTGATAATATAATTTGATAGTTAATTTTAATAAAATATTATTCATTTCATAATTAAAAAGTACAAAAAATATTTGTTTTCTATTATATTGATAGATATTCTCTATCGGCGCTATATAAATAATGAAATTATTAAATTGATATTGATTTAACTCAATAAGAATGAACATTTTTTTCAAGATTAAGATTTGGATTTTAGCACATGTACTTAAAAAAGTTAAGTTGAGAAATGGTTTATCTATAAAGTTATTTAAAAATCCCAGAGATTCCAACTTGTTAAAGTTCAAAGTTCTAAATAAAGCGCTTAAACATGAAACATATGTTGAGAAAGAAAAATACTATAAACATAACTTCAACAATACAAAAGGCAATATTAAAGATAGCTGGAGAGTGGTCAACGAGGTTGGAGCTTAAGAAAGATTTGATTGAGGATAATAATTCTTCAGTAACTGATAAACTTGCTATATCCGAGATATTTAGCAATCATTTCTTAAATTCTGTCCTTAATTTAAAGCAAACTAAAACAATTCAAATAATCAAATTTGTTCTGACCTTGTATTTAATAAATCTGAAGTAAAATCTTGCATTTTCTGGGAAATAGATTGGTCACACAGTTTGGTCTAAAACTGGTAGTTGAAAGGTAATTTCGCTCTATATAGTAGATATCTTTCCATATATTGTAAATTGCAGTTTTTCTTCTGGTATTTTTCCTCTTCAATTAAAAGAAGCTGTGGTTATTCCTATATTTAAAAAAGGTGATAAAAACAACATAATAAATTATAAGCCGATATCTTTGCTCTATGTATTAGGTAAAATTATTGAGAAGCTAGCACATTCCATGTATGGTTTGAGAAAATCTAGAAGTACGGAAAATTATCTATTGGTATTTACAAATTTTCTGTATAAGGGTCTGGATCAAAGAAATTCGATTGGTACTATTTTTGTAGATTTAGCAAAAGCATTTGATATGGTAATTGATCCGGACATTGTTTATCATGATGCTCATTGTGACTAAATTGCTTGTATTGATATTAGTTTTTAAATTGAATTCGTTAAATCTTTTAAATAATTCGGCCTATTCAAGGGCCATATTGAGTCTCTCCTCAAATATCTGGCGTTAGTGATCGATCAGTAAAATGTACACCTTACGGCTGGTATATCCTGTAGCAGTTTTAACAATATTTATTTTGCTATTGTAGATTCGAAATTATCATATGGACTAGTATGCTGGTGTGGGACCTATTATGCTAGAATTTAGCCCCTTATCATAGCGCAAAAACATATTATAAGAGTTATGCATATAATGTTTCTCGTTAATCAACATCATGGCCTTTATTTCAGGAGTTGCAGATATTTCCATTAAGACATTTATACGTACGTGTTAAAAAGTATGAAGATTTTTTTTTCATTATCAAGGTTAATCAGTTAAAAGTCAGTACTGGTTATAATTTGAGAAATGATCAGTGTATTCGGCTACAAAAGATTTTATCAACCAATTTTCAAAATACATTTTTAATTTTGGCTCCTTAAATTTTCAATAACCTATCAGTTGTGTTGATAATTTGTAAAAGTTCTGGAATATAGCCAATTCGGAAGAAACAAGGTTATTTCTAAACCTCCGATGTGAAGTTAGCCTAAACTTTCTTCCCAGAAAAAAATATCATCAAGCAACACTAAAATTACAACGTTATCCCAGCTCAGCATTATCTCATATGCTAGAATATACTTTAGCCCAGAAAATAATTTTTACCACAGTACTAAAATGTCATTCAACTAAATTTGGCCCTGGGATGACCGGGATTTTTATTTTCCGGAAACCATCGGTATTCCATTCGATTTGACATTGCATTATCTAACACCATTAGTAATATCCAGATGTAACCTTTATATTCTCGCATTCTATCATGTTACGCCACTTCGATTGAATAAGGAGACAAGAGGAGCATCATTGAGGCGGCCAAATTCCTTCATGGGATGTAGTGCTATTGGAATGGAAGGATGGAAGAATAATTGGGGGAGGGGGGTCAACATTTGTGCGCCTGAGCCTGTGTACCGCTTTGGCTGGTCAACCGCATATTTGAGGCATGTCTCTGGGAAAACACTTCAATAAAATACGCTAACACTTGTAGAGCGAGAGTTAAGAAGAACCGACGGGTAAAGTGGGGTGTCTGATCTCACCTTAGCTCTTTAATTTGATTTTTGACTGAAGTGCTAGTAACTCTGGGCGATCAGTATGCAGTACTAGAATTAAATCAAAAGTGGGGCATTGCAGTTTTCTCTTATCTTGGTTTATGCTGATGGCGTCTTATTTATAAAGCGCGACCCTGCAAATTTGGAACCCATACTTGGTAAGTTAATAATCGTTCGAACTTTAATTTTATATGAAAAAATGTAGTATATGATAGTATATGATAGTAGTACATGATACCAATATTAAGTAATGGCAGAAACTAATAAATAATATTTTTTTTTTTTGAATGACTAATACACCTAAAGTTTAAGATTACACACCTAAGTGTACTCAAGTATTATATTTCATTCGAATCAGTTTTTAAACCTCTATATATATACAATACTTTTTTCATTGATTTAGCTGTAATATTAAAAAGCTAGAAATTAATTAATAATGCACGTAAATACTTTATTGGCTAATTTTGATTTTACAATAACAACCTAAGTATATGCATAAGTCAATATTCGATATTTAATTTTTATCCAACAGAATTTCATAATAAGCACTTAAGTCATTTAAAGTGATTACTTCGAATTTAAGGTTTTTAGTTACTCTATACTTACATAAATCGTTATCCAGATATTTAAGCCGCTATTTTAAAATACTTAAATAGGTTTTTTACAGAAAACGAATTTTTCAACCAAATCTATTTTAGATAAGTGATTTTATTGTATTGTTGCTGTTTAGTGAGTCAGGTAAGTTTTTAATATAAACTCAAATAGTAACTAAAAGTAGGTAACTAATATTGAACGCTAAAAACAGCGCTAAGAAATTAAAGCAAAAATGATGAGCCGTGAGTGGTTAGTATTGAGTTTTTGTTATACCGGGTGAATCATTTTAATCGACGGTTCCGAAAGTCTCCTAAAATACTACAGTTCCGGGGGCTATTTGGAAGAATTCAGGGGGCTATTTGGGAATTCGATTTGAACGTGATCGAGTCTTCGATGTATTAGATTCCTATTTGAATAATTGAATCAGATTCATTCGTTTCTGATTTAAATCAAATATGAATCTTTTATATCGAAGACTCGATCACGTTCGAATCGAATTCCCAAATAGCCGTGCTGGTCAATTTTCACGGTAATAAGCTGCTACTGGAAGGACCATCGAATTCGTAAAATAACGGGCGAGTTCAAGCTCAACTCGCAAAATAATTATGTGAAAACCTTTATGTATAAATATCTATTTAATCATTTCAAGCCTCTTTTATGGGTCTGAGAAACCAATGCAGATAAACGGCTGCTGTTCGCTCAGTATTTAAATTTTACATTTTTGGTTTTAAAAGTCAATAAGTTATTCTATTTTTAGTTTGGAAGACGATAAATTTATAATTTATTTGTTAACAACGAGAGATACAGACGACTATACATATTTCAGTAAAGCCATGTCTTTGCGACTTCTTTGCTGCACGCATCTTTAGAAAATGTCATTCGAATCTATTTACCACTTTTATAATTTATGTTTCCTTCAAACCCCGCATAACCAAATTCAGCAACAGCACGAGCAATACTAAACGTGGCATACCGATTAAATAATTTCAAAATTTGTATTTAATTATGGATCAATGTTTTATTTGCCGTTTTCACAGCTCGCTAAGATTTAAACATTTAATATTTGAAGTATGCGTGTACTTTCTCTTTGTTCAAATATATTTCCATGTTTGGTCCATTTTGTCTTCGTTTTTCTCGTATATAATTTGCAATTTCGCTCGTACCGGATTTTCCGTTCCTTTTTTACATGAAATTTTTGATTTACCCCTCCTAAAGATGTTTTCATATCAAAAATATTACCTAATATCTACGCACGGAGACGATCGGCCATACATTCAGTTAAAAATTGTAGATAAACGTACATATGTTGGACTGTTAGATAGCTGCACCAATATATCGCTACTGGGCAAGGGAAGTGAACAATTTTTAGATCATGTGTCAATTTTCACGATCATTTGAAGATAAGGCCATTTTTTAAAAAATATAACCCCTTATTTTGACACCGGATTCGAAATGATATTTCAAAGATTGTTATTGTGACCTAGAGAAGGTCAAAATAAAGGTTACATGTTTAACCTTTACTCTATGTATAGCTTACTATCACGTTGTCTGTGTATTGGGGTCAGTCTGACCCCATGCTTATCTTCATGTATTTCATAGGGAAAGTAAATAAAAATTCTTCAATTCAAGATTTAAAACATATAAAAAAAAATGAACAGTTGAATTCGCTGAAAATCAAATTTTAATTAGTCAAATTTATGTTTTAGTCAGATGCGTAATCTGATACCACTTTCTCTTCATCCGAGCCATTTCCCGTTATTTATGCATTATATCCATATGATTTTGGTGTGGTTTGGACAAAATGGCTCATTACAAATGTGATATCTTGTTTTGCTTTTCATATCAGATGTTTGAGGACTAATATCTTTGTCGTTTAACTGTCTCAGCCGTGACTTCTTCGTTTGTTGTTTCCCACCTTATTGGTAATGTTTTATAGCCTATTAGGTCGATTGCCGTCCTTCTTTTTATTTAACTTTCAAGTGTTAGAGAGCCGCCCCAACACGTTGGCCTGCGCCAGTTGCTTAGCCAATTCTTTTAAAAAAGATTTCCTTTCGGATGCTTTCCAAGTTTCATACAAAGGTGGCGTTGGCGCTTTTATACAAAACGTAAAGGCTGCAATATCAGCGAGGTCAGTAAGGTTAAAAAATAACACCATCGGCCATCGTTGAGTTTTCCTTCTGCATGTACAGGTTCTTACTAATTTATCGAAGGTGTCTAGCCCTCCTTTTGTTGCGTTATAATCCAAAATTATATTAATTATATTAGACGCACGGTCTACTCCTTTATTGTTGTGCAAAGTTGATAAGCCAATGAGCCAATCATGATGGTTTATAAATTACTCGAATGTTTGCCAAGGACATATTCCATATACCACCTTGATCAAAAAGTCCCCCCCGGAATTTATTCAGAAAATTAAAAATACAAGTTTATTAATCTAAATCTATATTGTCCCCTTTAAAGTAATCCCCATCGACTACAACACACTTATACCAGCGCTTGATCCAATCTTCGAAACATTTTTTATATTCGGTTTTCGGTATGTCCATCAGTGCTTCCTGCGATTTTTCCATTATTTCCTCTCGGCTGCTGACACGCGTTCCCCGTAATGGTTTTTTAACTCGATTGAACAGAAAGAAGTCACAGGGAGCCAAATCAGGTGAATTCGGTGGCTGTTGGATGGTATTAGTTGCACTTTTCGTCAAAAAATTACGAATAATGATGGCACTGTGCGACGGTGTGTTATCATGGTGCAAAATCCACGAGTTTTCTGCCCACAATTCTGGTCTCTTTCGGCGAATTGCTTCACGCAAACGTTTCATAACGCCCAAATAATACTCTTTGTTTACGGTCTGGCCTTCTGGCAAAAATGTATGATGCACTACACCGTTGTAATCCATGAAAACCGTGAGCATTGCCTTCTTTTTTGACTGAAAACGACGTGGTTTTTTGGTATCGGCTCATTTGGTGAACGCCATTCATTTGCCTGATATCTGGATTGCGTGTCGTACTCATAAACCCACGTCTCGTCTCCAGTAATGATCCTTTTGATGAATGTGGGATCGGATTCAGCCTCGCAAATCATGTCTTTTGCGACGTCAATACGGTCCCTTTTTTGCATGAAATTGAGGTCTTTTGGCACCAACTTTGCTGCAACACGACGGAAACCCAAATCATTAACCAAAATGTCTTGGACGGATCCAAAGGCAATGTCCAAGTCCTCCGCTATCTCTCTAATGGTTAATTTGCGGTTATTGACCAACATTTCTTTTACTTTATCAATGTTTTCGTCGGTTTTCGATGTCGATGGTCTGCCACTGCGTTCATCACCTTCGATTGACTCACGACCACTTTTAAGCCGCTCGTGCCACTGGTAAACGACCGTTTTCTTTAGAGAATCGTTGCCGAAACACTTTTCCAACATTTCCAACGTTCGCGTACCATTAAATCCGTTTTTTACGCAAAATTTAATACAAGTTCGTTGTTGCAAATTTAAATCCATTTCTAAAATTGTAAATAATCGCCAACACACACAGAGATAGATGTACTCTTGACTACGTAACTTTTGCAAATGTCAAGCTATGACGTTAAGATTTAGAGGGAATATCAACAACAGATGTACCAACTTAACAAAAAAAACAGAACTCAAATCGGAACGATGGGAGCGCCACACGGTAGTTATTCCAGGAACTTTTTGATCAAGGTGGTATATCGGAATGCTGCCAATCTATCGATTTTTAGCCGCTCTTGTCCCTTTTGATAATTATCAAACCGCAAAAATCTTAACAATGTCTGCGGTCTTTCAAGAGACATCGTAGCTCGAGAAAATGAACGGTTATCAATGATGCAATGGTGCTTATAAATACCAGTGTAAATTAAAATGCCGATCAGAGCATACATTTCCAACGAATTGGTATCGTACCAATCTCAGTGTTTTTCTGTTGTTTTGCTATTCGTAGACAGCTATAGTAACTGAGTGGTTTGATTTATTGCTGTTGAAACCGTAAAGCCGTCTCTTTCTCGCAGTAGGAGAAAGTTTCGTTTTATGGTTACATCGGAGGTTTTAAGCTCCACTTTCGGATAGTTTTTTTATTTAGGGCATAGTACCACATACCCGTCTGTTTCTTTATCTTCAACAGCGGCATTTTCAACATTTTCTTATTCATTTCCTCGATCGTTAGCGACAGGTTGAAAATGTTAATGGCCATCAAAATTTATCGGTTTAACATGTTCATCCTCGTCGTAATCACAAATGTTTATCGGCTCAGTTTGTTCACGCTCATCGCCATCGAAAAACTCCACATCAATATTGTCGTTTGCAATTTCCGCTTCATTTGATACCTCAGGACTAGAAACCATATCGAGAAGTCCAAGCGTCCAAGGGGCTCTTGACTGCTCTTTCTTTTCCGCGCCATAATAACAATATCTACAACCAGGAGAAGCTATTTTTACTACTAAGCACCTTGAATTACAAACAAAAACTAAAGCAGAAACATCGTTCAACGATCATTCGAAATATCGGTAATGGTAAATATACCAGAGCTGGGTAGTGTGATGGGTATACATGTGAAACCAGAGATGGGTAACAGTCTTTTAAAACCTTTGTTATGACATTTTTTGACAGCAAAAAAAACTGAAAAATTTACAATTTTAGCTTCATTAACGTTCAGAATTTTTTCAACAGTTAGAACCGTTTCTAAATTTACTGATACATTTCAATAATGTGCTCACGAAACAATAAGAATATTTTATCCACTTTTGATATCACGTTGCTAGGGGCATGGATGGATATTATCTCGTTTTACTCACTAGTACCATAAATAACTATTATTTCCTTTTCTTTTCTAATATCACACGCACAGCTTTTGACACTTTCCGACAGTTTTTGACAGTTGTTGACATTTCTCGACAGTTTTTGGTCTTAATTTAAGGTTTTTGACCCATTTTTGACAACATTTTCGAAAACTCACAATACACATACAAAAAGTACTCAGAAATTGTTAGTTCGAATTTGAGGGGTTTCCTGGGCATAAAAAACGTTTGTAGTATCTTTAACAGTTAAGTATAAACTAATGTTCAGATTAACATCTCATTGCACGTACCATAATGTTTATCGATGAGCGATGAAATGATACAATAAATAATTAAGACTGAAGTTTATGTATGTTCTTCATAATATGTAAGTTTCCACTGCACTATTTTTAACATAAAATCTAATATGTAATTATATTCAAATAAAACAATCATTCTTTGTATTTTTTGCAACGCTATAAATATTTAATAACCTATCTCAAGTCGATCCAAGTTTTTTTCCATCTTCAGACGCTCGCCCTGCAGCATTTAATAGCTTCGCCACCTCAATCCATTTCTGTTTCATGTCAATCTTCAAGAAACAGAACGTTTTTAAATTAATTAACTTATTCACTGAACCAGAATGCCAATGTCTCGTTTAGCACAAAATCCAATTTCACGGAAAAATCTCATCGAACCGGAATCAGATCAATGTATAGATGCCGTTACATTTAATTAGAGATTTTCGAGGCTTTCAAGATTACTCCAGAATCTTCGAGATTTTAGAGACTTTAAAGATTTTCATCATTTTTTACGAGTTTTATTATTTTGAATGATATTCCAATCACAAACCAAAATAGCACGTTATCCGACATTGTTATTATTCTAAGATTTTACATCTAAAGGCTCTTTGCATCTAAAGCGATTCGAATTGGACATTTTTTTCGGTTCTCCAAATGAACAGTTATTAAATAACATATGATTATCGTCAGGCGTAAGACGTTGGCTCAGGTGCTGTGGCGTAAATAGGTAACCACAGCAGCCGCAGCTGCGGGGAGGACGAGCCTCGGTTAAAGAGGCCTACAAGTGTTATCAGGCATTCGAATATTGGTCCAAAGTAAAGATCAGATAGATGGTAGCTCAGATTAATCTTAAAGTAGCTCAACCTTTCAAATTTACAAAACTGGGCATTTCTAGGAAATTTTGAACAAAACCCGGTGGTCTAGTTTTTAGAAAAAGGAATTGTTGCCATTAAATTTTTTCTCAAGAGAGGCCCAATAATTTCTTCTCGGTTGCTGAAGGTTAATGTCAGAGTAATTACATGTAAACTGATGGCTTTAGGTTCTGACAGAAACTCGTTTGAAATCAAAGCTTTTGACATCAAACGATAAAAATTTTAGTGTTTGCTGGGTTGATTTATTTGTAATATATGTATGGTACGTTTTCCACTTCAAATTTAACCTTTTAAAAATTAAGTTTTGATTAAAGGATTAATTTGATTTGCAAAAGATTGAATATGATTGATATAGTCTCTCGTTTATCGAATCTTTTTTACTATCGGTAAATTTTCCTGTTTCATATACTACTTTTTAAAACTTCTCGAGATTATTGGAGTATAGCATGGAAATGGGAAGCGTGATTGGTGCGAGACTTAATTCGTGATTCGGTGTTTCGAAACTGTCAGTATGTTTAAAATTGTCGGGTGTATTTGATAGCTCGATGCTACTCGAGTAGCCTATTCGAACAATATGATTGTTCGATATTTACGAAATTATCCAATCTATTTGAGGATTCCATTATTATTTATAAAGTTGGTTTTTTGAACTTCGCCTTAACTTGCTTAGTATAGCATATTGCTTAGTAGTATTAGTAACATTAAATTATACTTGACAAATAATTCGATATTTACACGAATTTGATGCTTTCCGAAATTATTCATTAATATCTAGATTTTTCGGTATTATTGAAATTGTTCGAGATCAATCGAGATAATATAGAGATTTTTCTAAGTTAAGCGCGATTGTTCCGCGGTTTATTCTATATTTCTTAAGTTTTTCGACATTTCTAGGAGATTCGAGATTTTTAAAGATTTTAAAATTCTTTCGAATTTTGTAACTTTACACATATGTATAAATCTGAATCGAGATATTTATTAGATTTTTCGAGGTTTCGATATTTCTCCAATTTCCTAGGTTATTCGAAATTATTCAAGAATATTGAGATTATTTACATTTTATTAACGCGAATAGGATTTCCTTTGGTTTTACATACTTACGGATAATTCGATATTTGATAACTTTGAAAGACTGTACTTTGAAAATTCGGCATTTTTGAGATTATTTCAAAATTCTTAATAGTTTTCAAGTTATAATCGGAATTTGAAATGCTTTATCAATAAATTTAGAAATCACCATAGAATTGAGTCAATTGCAAGGAATTTCGTTTTGTTTGAGGCGATTGAACTAAATCACGTGCTGTTTCGTACTCTCGAAATTAGACACTTTTATTTAATGCGAGGTTGGACAATAGGAAAAAAAATGTTTTTAACTAAAACTTTACTTGCTCATAGGTACAAGAAGCATTTTTCGGCGTCCAAGAAAAATGTGGCGGCGGAGCCCGAAATTTGTAGTTAAACCACTGCTCAGGTGTGACTTAAGACTATTACTTCACAGCAATTCACATTTTGTAACTATTTAAATGTTGTCAAGCACATAATATAACTATAAGTTAATTCCTCTAAAGTAGTCTAAAGAACTCTCCAAATTTGAGCCTTCCAAGAATTTGAGCTTTCCTTCTTTTTTTTGTATGCTAACCAGAATATTATTTTTTGCTTAGTTTCTTTTGTACTTAGTTTCCAAATAGACTTTTGCCTCTTAAAGGCTGCGGCTTGACCTCATCCTCTTCTTGCGTGCTTTTTAATTTTATTTAGAAGCTTAAGATAATTTGTAATACTTAGTAACTGTAGACTCTAATTTTCTTACTCCAGAAAATATCGTGTGCTACATTGGTACACACCAAAAAATAATAGTACAAAATTAACTAAAACAAAGAATTTATATACAGCAAGTCGATTTTGAGAAAACTGTATTGCCCGGAATTAAAATACCTTCACTTTCTGATATTTTTAGTTCATTAACCAAAGACCTTAGAAATGATTCTGAAAAACCGTTTTGCGTGACGTTAATTGTTTTAAACAGAGCTACTAAAATCGTATTGTTTATATTTGAATATGTTCCAAATTTTTAATATTCAAATAAATTCCACCCAGTTCGTAGTATATTATAGATAAGGATACTTCTGATACAGAGCATTATTTATAAAATTGCTCCCACAACAATATTTTTGAAAGTATCCCTTTTTACAAAAATGATTGTTATTGAAATGTAACTCGTAAAATGATGGATTTTGGAACAAGCATTGAATCGATTTTATAATCGGCACATACTGAAAAGTATTTTGTTGAATTGAAATATTTTCATTAACTTTCCAGTGCAAACCAATACTCTGAACCATTGGAGCTACAAAATACTGGCTAGTATCTAGTGTCTCTTTTCGTATGTAGCTCGTGCGTAACGTATCTACTAAATCAGTCAGATATTTTCGTTTTAGCGAATCAATAATTTCTAACGTTTTTCTTATAGATTTATCTGACGAAACTAAATTTGTCTTGGATATAATTTCATTTGAAATATTTTTACAATTTACTGAATGCCGGTTCAAACTTGGAAGGAGCAATAATAATTTTCACAGTATTTGTTAGCAATACAGGTTTTGTATATCAGAGTACACAAGTAGCAAAAAAAAATCATTTTATTTGATAAATTATTTGACAAGAAAAAAAAATTATCAATTTGTATTCAATTCAATGATTTAAAATTCAAAAATATTATAGTTGCAAATATTGTTAAACTTTATTAATTATGTTTTTGACAGATTTAGTGTACTGCTATCAAATATTGGTGTACTGCAGACTTTGATGGCTCAACCGCTATAATATGTGGAGGACTCAATGTTTCTTCTTGATACTCCTTTTCAGTAAGACCAATCTGAATAACAATACAAAGCTTTATTATAACATACATTCAAACATTCATTAAATATAACATAGATTCTTTAAAATTATAATTTTTTTTTGTTGCTTTTATATCCGTATCACTTGACTTAAATTGACGTAAATTTTCGACCTATTGGCTGAGGTGGATTTATCCTAAGTATATTAAGGAAATTTAAAGTGGACGAGCTCCACTCATCACATAAATTTCCCTCGGTTCTAACTTTTTTCCTTTCCTGATTAAATAATAACCGTATCAATGAACTTTTCAATTTTGTGAAAATTACTCGAAAAACATACTATTTGTTTAAGACAGGCTTCAAATTCCACGCAAGTTCGGGAGCAGCAAAAAAGTAGAGAAATTCCTTGTGTAAATCAATATCCGACTGTTTTTTGTTGATTATGGCACGTCTGGTCTCAAAAGTTTTGATCAATTTTTCTTTAATAGAATCGAGTTGTTCGGAAATTTTGGCGCTTTTTAGAAAATTCACGTGATCCTTTGAAATCATTGGCCTCTTCCAATGTAATGCCCACTGCTACAGCTGGCTCAAATTTATTTCGTTTTGTGGACTTCCTTAATTTTTTTAATTTATTTGTTAAATAACCTGCGCCTGTTTTTCAGTTAAACAGCAAGTCCTATAAAAAAGGGATTATCGTTAGTCGGTGGTATTTAAATTAAAGTATATGTGTATCTTACAATGTTTCCAAATCATTATTTTTTGCTTTTTAGGGGTGGGAATAAATTGAAGCATTCGTGACATACAGACCTCTTTTCTTCACGAGTTGCCCAAACAGAGAATCTGTATAGTTGCCCAAAAAATCGATAACTGCTTTTCTTGATCGATCCGTAAGATTGTTCGAATAATTAATTTCATCGACTAAATAAAGACCCTTGTGATGTGCTAAATATTGTTAAAAAAAACTGGATTAAAAAATATTGTGTGTATGAATATGACTCCGCCCTTTCTGAATTGGTGTCGTTATTTTTACTGCTTACGTAAACTATAAATGCGCAATACTTGTATTCTATAGTACTTGATGTCAGCTATCAAACGCAGTATACGACATTTGGTTGAAGTGTAAACAAATAGTATTTTTAACTCTTTCAAAATGTCGAATTTTATTCCAAATAAACATCATTTGCGGGAAGTTTTATTACATTATTTTATTGCAAAGAAAAGTGCAGCGGAAACTTATCGTTTGCTTGTGGAAATTTACGGTGAGCATGCTCCATCGAATACAACGTGCAAAGAATGGTTTCGACGATTTAAAAATTATGATTTTGGCATTAAAGATAAAGAGCATGGAAAACCACCCAAAAATTTGAAGATGCTGAATTGAAAACGTTATTAGCTGAAGATTCTTTTCAAAGACCATCAGAATTGGCTGTAGCATTAAATGTTGATCAATCAACTGTTGCAAAACGTTTACAAACAATCGGAATGGTTCAACAGCTAACAACTGGGTTCCACATGAATTAAAAGAAAGAGACCTCGAACGTCGAAAAACCATTTGTGAAATACTGATTCAAAGACAACTGGAGATGAAAAATGGATTTATTATGAGAATCCCAAACGCCAAAAATCTTGGGTGAAGCGTGGTGAAGCTGGTCCATTGCAACCAAAGCGGGATATATATGAAGTATTGCTTAATTAATAGGTTAATCAATATTCATCTTACAATATAATTGCAATTAGTATAATCAATCACCTTTTAAATCTACTATCATTATTGACAGTAGTGATACAATGCTAACTACAACAATAATATTATAGAATACAAATAACTATTAAGGTAGGTTAGGTTTGGGAGGTGGTCCACTAGGTACATAAACTATTATTTAAATTATATAATATTTTAAATTTATAATGTAATTTGTTTCAGAATTATCGTATCAAAGTTGTGGCAATGCAGATTACCAAGCTACGTACAAATTATTAGATGTCAATTCAGGTATTAATTCATTAATTTAATTTTTAGGTTCAAAAATGGACATCTAATCTTCAGCTTTTTATGAATAATAATAATAAAATTTAAATTATTTACAAATATAATCAAAATTAGTTTAATTTGAAGAATGATATCGAACACGTTGTGGCACGATCTCAGACCAAGTAATCCATACAAAATAATTTAGTCAAACAATCAAGTTCCGAATATCCTAATATTCCCAATTCTAACTCGAAAATCATTCAATTGATGATACGGAAATCGCTAAAATTATTCAAGATTTTCATACGAGCCTTTCAGAGGCCGGTACAATAGCTCGCATATTTGTCGGGAAATTAATTTGGATCTTCGGAGTTCTGCAGCAAATTTTGTCAGACCAAGGAGCAAATTTCATGAGCGACCTCTTTAGTGGAGTGTGTAAGCTATTAAATATAAAAAAATAAATTCATCAGCATACCATTCGGAAACAAACGGAGCCTTGGAGCGTCCTTACCGGACTTGGTCAAAATATTTAAGAATTTACACTCAGTCAGACGAACAAAATTGGGATACGTGGTTACATTTTGCAATCTTTACCTTCAACACTAAACCTCATACTATGCGACTAAATTTATGCCATATGAATACTCTTCGGACATAAACCGGTTATACCAATTTCTTTAATCCGTGGACCAGAAATAGTATACAATTATGACGGTTATCTATTCGAATTAAAATTTCGCATGGAAAATTCTTTCAAAGTAGCTAGAAATAATCTGATCTCACAGAAACAAAAAACGAAGGATTGTTACGACATCAATACACAAGCAAAAAAATTTAATGTTGGAGGTCTTGTTTTATTAAAAATGAAATGCGCAAAAACAAATTTTCACCACTATGGCTCGGCCCTTTTGAAATCATAGAAATTCCTTCTCCTGCCAATATAACATTACGCGTAAATAACAAGTTAAAAACAGTTCACAATAACCGGATCAAATTATTACAGCAATAAAATTTATTAACTAGAAATATAATTTAATTGAAGATGGATACTTGATGATATTTTTATACTAAGATAAGAATTAAGAAATTATAAGAAATTACAAATCCTATTTATAATTAAATTAAATTGAATAAAATAAAAAAAATAAAAATAGATAAATTTTTTTTTTTAAACTTAATTAAATAATCAACAGGATTATTTAAATCTTAAGGGGTAGGTGTTATGAATTAAATATTATCTATGCCATACTGAATTATTAGTGTATATAAAAATTATTCGAATATTAACATAAATATTGTATATAAGTAATAAATCAATTAAATATTTATTGAAATAATTGTCATGTAGTAAATTTAATTTTGTAATTGTTATTATACCTTTACATATATAATCTGAAAATATATAAAGCAAGCGATTATCGTGTCGAGTGGTCAATTATAAATATTTTGGTCAGTGATAAGTTATAAGTATGATCAGTATATTGCGATCAGTATGATGCTTAAGTTAAAATTAAATATATAGGTAAATAAAATTGTTTATTAAGAATTTAATTTGTCTGTCCGTAATCGATTGATTTTTTCGGCTTTTTTATAGATAAATATATTAATTGTTCATGGAAATCCCAATATTTTCGATTTGGTAAATCAGAAAAATAAAGAGGCCAATCCCTCCTAACATATCTTGATGAGTTTTATCTCTTCGAATGAGATTTAATGCACTAGCATACGTTAGTAAAAAAGAATCCTGGGCTATTTTGTTTGTGCTCGCGTAAAACGATTTTGCAAACTTCATAACATCTGTGCCATTTTAAGAATTGCACTGGAAAGCACCTGCATTTCGTCTATGATTGCATTTAGGTACGATTGGTGGTCGCTTTTGTTTGTGCCTAACGCTAAATATTTAAATGAAACAACAAAGTGTTTAAAAAAAAGTTATTTGTGTCAATTACCTGTTCTCTTTTTCTCGTGTCCGTTTGCTTGCTGATATAGAGCGTTTTCTTGCTTTTTCTCCATTGAGAATTACCGTGGGGTATTCGTAACTATCCATAATTAATAATTAAATATTCTAAAAATTCAATATTCGGTAATTCACAAAAAAATACGCAGAACACACACAAAACACGTCTGATCACATACAATTTGATTTAAAAACTAAATAAAATGTCAAAACTTTAGCGCCAAATAGAATTTAATTTACCGTTTATTGAAATAAATTCCCTATGTAAATAGCGAGTTTTGCATTTTTCCATAACTTTAAATGATTGTATATAACCAGTTTTGAAACATTTTTTTTCTATGTAGATGAAGCATTTTGAAATTGAAATAATTTGTAAATAAAGCCTTTTGCATTTAACTGTACTTTTAGACGATGAATAAATAAGGTAAATAAATGAATTTGTTACACTTTTTTGATTTAGTATTGTAGCCCTTGGAAATACGAATCAAAAGACATACGTCACGATATATTTTGAAAAAATGTAAATAACGCACTTTGCATTTGAACAACACAATTGTAGCAACCATCAATAATACTTCAAAAGTTAGATATATCAGAGTTATTAAAAGAGGCCTAAAAAAATTCGGCAAACGCTTCCATATTTCATGACGACCTGAGAATGAAACATTATTGCGTGACATAATCCTCGGATAGCCACGTGATTTTCTTTGTTGGTTTATCAATGCAAAAAATCGTTTAGGATTAGTCAAAATTTCACTTTCGATCTGGAAAACATACATTTAAACTCCTTGCATAAATCACGATATCTAGCTTTGTCATTAACATCCCCAGAACGTTTATAATTCTTAAATGCTCTAGACTTATGATTTGCGAGGTTTTCTCAACGGCGATTGAATCATGGTTCTGTATGCGTCGAAACCACAAAAATTTTTGAAACAAATAATTCAAAACCGTTCTTCATAATACTAAATATAAAACTTTGAAATAGCAATCGAAATGTCCAATAAGTGAAATAAAGCAATCCAATCAACAATATCAAAAAAGTTGTTTAGCGACCATAGATCAGCATTCCCAAAATCACATTTAAAATATAGCTCTAAATAAAATTACAAACATCATGTGGCGTGTGATGTGCCGTTAAATCCGGACAAGATTCTTTGTCGATAAAATACGTCCAAATTTGTTAAATTAATCTTTCTAGCACACATGAATATTATTGGCAATAAACTCAATAAATCTTTGGTAAACGTCTGAAGTACTACCAAACGGTATTTGAGGCTGATTTGACCAAATTTCATGTTTAAAATGGTGGGCATGATATTATGGAGTTTAGGTTGATAGAAAACGTTACTATTAACATTGGTGGATCACAGTATTATTCCACAACCGCCAATCTAAAGTTTTTTGGACGAGGTACAAACTCTCTGACCAATGCTCCGATAGGCCATGACATATATGTATAAGTGGTTGGAGGAGTTTGCTGGAATGGACTGGATCAACGCCGATTTTGAACGAAATAAAATTGAGACGACTAACATCGCGGGCAACTGACACAAGCACCCGAGACGCAATCTCATCCTCAGAGATTACCAGCTTTCAATAGTTACAGGTGTCTTTATTGGACTGAATAATTCCGAGTGATTGATTAACAGCAACACATTAGAGAAAAAGAGTTAGAGAAAAATGAAATTCAAATGTAAAATGCGAATTTCGTTTTCCCCTAATTTTGAAGTAATTTTCGAATTTAATTAAACTTTGATTGAAAACATTACACTAATATTATAAATAGGCAAACATTTTATATATAAGTGATTTTAATATCATAAGTCTAAAAAAAATGTTTACTCACATTCGCAATTCGTGCTTGATGTGGAAAGCCCGTAATTCTAAAAAAATTATCTGTGCCGACTCCTAAGTCCTGGTTAATTTAGCAACAGAATACCTGTCTCTATCTCTTAACGTTTTAACTGAATCCTGCTAAGAAAAAGAAAAAAGTTTGAATACCCTTTCGTTATGTTAATACACCAAAAAAATTAAAATGTACTTTAAAGCCCAATTTAGTCCTCTGTTGCCCAACATTTTAATACTTTGGAATTTATGTTAATATCACTCCTGGTAGCTACCCGGTGAGTAGACCAACTTTTCAGTAAGAAACCAAGCTACCAACATAAAAAACTCATGGAGGGTTCTCATTTTTGCAGAGTAATACATTGGTATAAATCTTTGGGCCTTGGGCTAAAATTACGGGGAGGGAAAGATATTTCTACTTTTTTTCAGTGGATATATTATGAGGGATTGGCCTTTTTATTTTTCTGATTTTCCAAACCGAATATATTGGGATTGCCATGAACAATTAATATATTTGTCTATAAAAACGCCGAAAAAATCAATAAAATTGTTAAAATTAATAAATAATTAAAATTAATAAATAATTCTGTACTTAAAAGCAAAAATCGCTTATCTGCACATTAGTTGTTTTGAAAAAATGAAGATTAAAGTTTCAAAATCATTATTTATAAAATTGTGAGGATTACAGTTATTGTCGTGCTGACTGTCTTAAAGTGCAAGTAAAATGCTACTTAGATTTATAAAAAAATACTTTATTTCTTATTTCAGTAGCTGGGAAATCAAGAAAGAAGATTTTAAGCGATTTTTGCTTTTTAAAAATAAAATTAATAAAACTCTTAAAGTCCCTTTAAATAGTTTTATCTATTTTTTATTACATCAGTAGAAAACTTAAAGTATTTTAATTCATTTTTATAAAAATAAAAATTTAATAGTTCCATAATTAAGAAATATTAGTCAATTCAAGTTTTTTTTAATTCTAATCAATATATTCCTCTTCGCATTCTGTGTCATCAGATAAATCTGGATCAACCATAGGCGAATCGCTGTCTTTTAATTTCTTATAAAAATCATGATAAAGTTCATTTATTAATGGAAGTTGATCAATAAGATCCTTTTTCTTTTGTTTATTTATTACCACTGGGCCATTATAAGATTTTGTTAAATGTGAATGATCGATCTTTGTAAATCCTCGTTTTCGGATATTGAGTTCTTTAAATGTTTCATCTTCATCTAAAGAGTTTTTATATTGGATTAATCCAAATTGTTTACTGTATCTTAACCATCTAACATTTGCCCATTTAAATTGATCGCCATCAGCATTTCTATTGCGCCACATACATTTGGTTTGTATAATATTTGAAAAATTAAATATTTTATCCTGATTCATTTCAATGACTTTGAATATACGAGTTGAGCTAGCTTGTCGCACGAATTGATACCATTCCACTGGATGACTGATCTGAGGATTTGTTCTCTTCTTTTTCCTCTCAATGATGGAATGGTCCACATCACATTCCATATGTGTGTGGCCTGTTAATAGAAATTTATGGTCAATTATTTGTATATTTGTGGAGGACTGCAAAAATATCTGAAATCAAAAATGTTAATATTATAAAGAACTACTCATGTGAAAAATATGTATGCAAATACCATAAACATTACAGACATAAAGGAATTTTTATTCTGTCCCACACACCCATCACCATAAAATATTACTTGGTCTACATTCGGTGGTTCTGATAGAAGATGCTGATAAATACACGATGCAATTTCGTTCCCACCGCGTTTTGCCAACGCCTCATGCCACATGTAGCAAAACGGACTATTTGAAGCACAATTGTGGACAGTCAAATTGAATGTCCACAATTGTCTTTTGTAAAACGAAACATTACTGGTAAGTAACGGCGTTGGCAAGCATTGCTCTAGATCAAAAGCGTATACCTTCTTATTTAAATTATTTTTTGCAATCTTTTTGTCAGCTTCCTTCATGTTATAAGCATCATCGGCTTCTTTGTGATGGTTTGACTGCTGAAAAATCAAATTATTTTTTTCATCTTCCGATTTAGCCGTAGAAATAAGAATTTTAAATTTGTCGCATTTGAAGCAAGTGTCTGTTTTAGGTTTTTTGAATTTAAGTCCCATTCCTAAATAAAAATATTATGTTGCATTAAACTATTAAATTTAAAGTAAAATAAAATGTAGCTTTACCTTTAAAAATTTCATTATATTTTGTTAAAGATACTGGATTTGAGTGTGATGAACTATATAATCTATACATTGTCGAAAGATTTAAATTAATCTGCAAATATTTTTTTTGCGATCGCCATCGCGTATAATGGCTTTCATAATACGGAAATAGATTAATGTGGTTTTGAACTTCGCTGGTTTTTTTCTTCAGATAATTTATTCGCTGAAGGTCCTTTTCCACGATGATCTTCAACAGCCCCACCGAAAATTCTATTTTTTTTGCAAACTGTTTTCAAGAAACTCTCTGTCTCTCCTAAAGTTTTCAAGAAACATTTCTGACAAACATTTATTTTTGTGCCATTCAACAAAAGGCTATAATAATTAGAATGGGTTCTATTTCTTGGTGAAGAAAGTGATCTTTGAAGAACCGTACGCTTTTTTGGTTGCATGTCTATCAACCGCGATACGAATGACGCTTTCGATTGATAGGATGATAAATGGCAATAGTAATTAAAAATCACAAGTTGTTGCTCGTAGGTTATTTTATCTTTGCAATGCTTTTTGCACTCTATTAATGGTAAACACTCCTTCATTTTGATTTTTCCAGTTTTTGTTTTAATAGCTATTTTGTTCATTGGACCCATATTCTGTTGTAAAGAGATTTGTGTAATAGATGAATCATCGGGTAACATAGTATCTTCTGATATGTTGTTTTCTATTAAAGATGCAATTTTCTCCAAATCACCAGAAGAGCTCGAACTATTAGAATTCGGAACATTAAAATCAGGGTCCTCATCTGAATCATCAATACCTTCAAATATATCTTCATCCAATTGAACACTTTTTTCATTATTTTCTAAATCCATTGTGTTTGAATTCCGTCGAAATCTAAAATGGTATTGTCCAAGTTCTTCAGTCTCATGCAAATCTGAAACGTTGAGAATAGATGGTACGCATTCTAAAAAAAATATCTTTGTAACTTTTCGAAAATTTTGTAATATATTATATTTTTTACCTTGTTCGGAAATTTGTTTGTGCTTTTTTTGTGATTTTTCAATTTCATAATCTTCGCGGCTTGCCATTTTTATTCCTAAACCTTCTAAATACACTTCAAAAAACAGTTTACGATATTTTAAAACGTATCCAAACACACAAAATAATTATTAAATCCACTTGCAAAAAACACTTATACTCACTTAAGAATATGCTTCAAACAAAATTTATTTTTGAAGAAGAACTTATGGAACTTTATCACTTAGTATAAACGATTTTTTTTTCGTACAATTAGCTTAAAATTCTTTAAGAATAGAATAAAATTTGAAAAAAAATTGTAAAAATAGCCTAACTGATATTTAGCTATTATTGCGTTTTAATTTTTTATTCTGTTTACTCTTCACCTTGATTCGTAAGTATCGCTTAAATGATTTTAACTGAATTTTGTAACGAAATGCACTTTGGTATATTAATTTAGTTGTAGA
The DNA here is from genome assembly GCA_958295665.1 of Tipula vernalis. Classification (NCBI taxonomy): domain Eukaryota; kingdom Metazoa; phylum Arthropoda; class Insecta; order Diptera; family Tipulidae; genus Tipula; species Tipula vernalis. The sequence continues at coordinate 328,277,559 of OY282558.1, forward strand.
TAAGCGATTCTTGCAAATGAAAATAGTGTTGGTTGTCATTTAAGCAAAAATTAATTATCTCATAACTTTGTTATTTTTTAACCTATATTCATCAAAATTTGATACAAGCTATCTAGTGGGCAAATATACTTATTTATGATTTAATCGCAAAAATCGCCTAAAGTCACATAGGCGACTTTTCCTTTTAAGTACAGAATTAACTCTATAATTTTTCAAGCAATTCATGCACTCTAAAACATTGGTACTTACGTTTAGACCACTAATTGTTTTATCCTTTCTAAAAACCATTTGTACCGCAAAATAGTAATTGGCATCGGTGATAAAGTCCTGACTCGACAAAAATATCGTAGCGCTGGAAGAGATTTATACATATGGGGCTTTGTTATTTACGTCAAGTCAGTGGGTTTCATTGGTCAAAAATAAACATTCTTCAAATGGTGATCCGGGCCTCTTCACACAAGCATTAGTGAATTGCTCACAACGAATTTGAATTGAATATGTAGAAAAAATCACGAAGTTCACATGTTTTTTGACGTTTCTTTTCCGTTTGGGTAAGAAGTGTAAATTAAAAATTAAGTATCACTTAAACAAATATAATAAAGTAAACATCACTTTTATTACAGAAAATGTTACCGCAAAATTTTTACTTTTAATTTTGATTCCACCTCAATTCATTTTATATTAATCCCGGGTGGATTTAATTTAGCCCAAGTTTTCAATGTTTATTTTTCCATAAATCGTAAACATATCGCACAGTTATGCTTATAATCTCATTCACCTTTCCTTGTGTTTATTTTGTAAAAGACATTATATAATGTTATCAATATACTATGTGACTATTTAGTTGAATAATAAATTGATAATAAATTTCCAAAATAAAATATATTAGGTATTGATATTTTTATTTTTGTTATTATAAAGTAATATTTGAACATAATATAATTCTATTTGCTCAGACATTAATACAAGTTTTTTATTTGGAATATTCTAATATTTTTCGAAGTTAAAATGTGTGTAATCTAAATATATTTTGTTTAATTTTTACTTAAGCGATATACGAGTATGTACCTAGATAAATTAATCTAAAAATAATACTCGTTCGTAATCATTATATAAACGTACAGTATTTTAACAAATCGAAATACATCGGCCCGTAATATGGTATAAATATGCAAATACAATGCTAATTTGATTGTAAGGCTTTGTAAGGAGCCTCGCAACACTTTAGTTTCATTCATTTTTTTTACTCAATTGTTCGACAACTTCCAAATTATTATTTATAATCCAAGTTTATACTGAACCATATTCGCGGCTAAATATTTTTCACATCAAATATCAGTAGGAAAATTTTAATTTACACAGTACACTTGCCATTTTGAATTATTTTATCTTATCATGAAAAGTCACTAAATCTAGACGTTGTATTTGAATGTATGATTGGGTAAACTGGATTAAAAACTCTACCAAAAAAAAAAAAAAGATTGATACAACGAAAATAGCTGATAAATGAAAAAAAAAGTTTTGATTAAAAATGAATTCGATAGGTTTGAATTATGTGTGATATGGCTTCTATTGATTACTATACTTCAAACTGTGATATTACTGCAGTATTCTTTTCTTGGAACCTTATTTAATTTTATCAAGGATTTACTTAATTATGATTTGGCTGAAAATAATGAAATCGTTTTGATGTGTGAAACACAGCAAAATATAAAATGATCACTTAGGTATCGATATTAAAGTGATTTTATAATTAGGTTCACAACTGAATTCTATAGGTAATTAATTAAGATTGTTTATTATTTATAACAAAAATAAGATCTATTTTACCAGCAAATGCCCAAAATAATATTTTAGTTTACATAGTAAAATTATTCAAACAATTCGTTTTGTTCATTACCTAAAGTAAATATTCAGAACCAAATTCACTTTAAATTTTTATTTTTTTGAAATTTGTAAGTAAATATGATTTGTCTACAAAATAATAATGTAAACTTCTTTATTTCCAAGAACCTAGTTAATAAAAATATTTCTTTATTATAAATATTTATTATTTACGTAACAAATGTTGTAATAATATATTCACGTAATCTCAATATGAAATAATAGTTTTACACTATAGAGTAAACAAAATTTAAAAATTTCATGGAAATTAAAATTAAATTGGAACTCTTACAAAATATGAACCAATTATACAATTCCCGAGTTGGTTGTGGGAATGATTGTGACTTGTGTCGACTTTTTGTGCTGTACGTTTTCTGCTAAAATATATAACTCTTGAATTCAACAGTATAATAGTAAGCAATTTGTTTTTGGTTGTGGAAAAGAAATATTTTGATTTGCTATTTATACTATATTTAAATAAAAAATGTTAAGTACCAGGAATATAATAATGATTATCTGGCTTTCATTTAAAATTTCCAAGTTGGTACTCAAATAAATTGATTAAATTAATTCGTCTAGAAGAGAAATTTCGTAATCGATATCGTAAATTTAAATATTCTAATGATCATGTGATTTATTATAATTTTCGAAGCGTCTTAAATATGAAATCCGTAAGTGTTCTTCAAACTAATCGAAACATGTTTCGGTATCAGTCCCTTACTACTAGATCTGTTTACCCATCATGCACGAAACTAGGTGCAATTGAAGCACTGAAACAAACGATATTTGTAATTGGTTTGCTGATCATTTCGAGTCGATTTAAGTTGTTGAGTGTTTTGTTGACTCAATAAATTTTCATGTTAATGGTTGTTAATGATCTGATAATTTATCCAATTTTTTTATTTTTAAGTTGAAATCTCAGCTAACCAAACCTTTAACATTATTATTTATTTTATGGTTAAAAATGGGCGTATTTCCTTCTCATTGGAAGAAAGCTTACTTAGTACCAATATATAAGAAATTTGATGCTAGTAATGTAATTAATTGCATACCCAATATCTATATCAGCAAAATTTTTGAGAAAATTGTACATACCATATGTTGCATCATATTTAATGATGTTAAGCATTTAATTAACACTTCGCAACATTATTTTTTTTCCTAATCGTTCTACTACGACCAATTTAATTGATATGGCTAACTATATTTTTATTAACGTTGATAAAGGCGGACAAGTAGACTGAATTTACACTGATTCAGCAGTATCCCACTGTGCTGATATGGGTCTCTCTGGCCAAATTCTTAACTGGCTACAATCATATCTTTCGGGAGGTAAACTTTACACTAAAAAAAAAAAAATTGTGCAACTTAAGCTAGTTTAATCAATTTTAGTAATAATAACCGAGGGTTTGGTTAATTTGTGAAGCAATCGCTTTGGTCAATTTGAATCGTGCATGTTCCAAAATAAAAAACTAGCTAAGTTAATTTATTTTTCCGCTTTTAATAAATTATAAATCAAACTAACTTAAGTGCAAGGTTAATATTACAATTGAATGACCTTGCATTGCTTATTTAAACTATAGTAAAGTAAAATATGTACCTAAGTGCTTTGGTTAATTTGAACCATGCTTGTTTCAAAGCATGAAGCTAGCTAAGTTATTTTTTTTTGTTCGGCGTTTAATAAATTATAAATCAAATAACCGTATAGGTTGGATGTTAATACTACAATTGAATGATGCTGCAGTAGTTAATTTAGACTAGAGTAATGTAAAATCTGTAACAATGCGTCTTGGTTAATCTGATCCATGCTTTTTTCAAAAGTCAATTTTTAACATTTTTTTTTGTCCAAATCGAATATACGAACACATGCAATTGCAAACGTTTTTTTGTTCATTCCAAAGGGTATTTGGCGGAAATATTTGAGAAGATATTCCGTTAAATTCTCTTTCGATCGAAATAACCGCTTAAAATTTATCAATCAACAAAATTTACATTATTGTTATTACTATTGGATAACATAGTAGTAGTTAATCTAAACGATGGTAAAGTAAAATCTATACTTGTGAGCATTGGTTAATTTGAACCATAGGCGGGTTCAAAATACAATACAAACTGAGTAAATTTAATTTTTTCGTCGATTATTTAAACTATAGTACAAAATGATTATTTAAGACGTTTAATCAATCTGTTTATACGGCTCAAAGGCGCTACGATTTATTGTACGATAAATCTAACGATTTGGCTTGAATCGATCATTGAATCGACAATCTGAAAAGTGTATGGGGTTGTCGTACGGAATATGGTCTGCAATAAAATTTTACATACGATTAAACGATTTATTTGTTTACAGATTCTCATATATCGGTTTAAAACTCTTGCTTACGACAACCTGTACCTCTTTCGCCAAACGCAACTTTCAAGAAGATGATGTGACTTGTAATGACTCTTTTAACAGGCCGGAACACAGCACAAGTTATGAGGTAATTGAAAATTAATTAAACGAATTAACCCCAAAAGTGAGCCTAAGCAGACTTGATTACTAATTGGTTCGAATATCGTTACGTGTGAGGGCAAAACACTGTACGATAAATTAGTTCAATTATCTGCCAGATTTGTAATACAACATGCATTGCGATAAATTAGAGCATCTATGGTCCGTTGAAATCTAATAACCGTGTTAGGATTTGTCCGAAAACCAAATATTGGGTGAACAGTTGAGTGTTATCCAATAATTGAGCGGTTTTATTTTCATGACAACATCAAGACATGTTGGCTGAATAAAATACAAATTTGAATTCAAGTTTTGATACTTGTCAATGAAAGTGTTAAGTGCTATATTAAAAATGCTAACGAATCATGAATCTGTGTAATAGTATTGTACATTTAAAGTGCGCTTATCAGTCTCAAATTTAATTCAAGAATGATAACAAGCATTGGTACATCAAATTAACGTTAGCAAAAGTTTTAATATACCAATTGAACCTCATTGCACTGGTTAATATAGACTATGGTAAAGTAAAATCTACGTATACGATTGGTTAATTTTTTAATAAGGAACTAGCTTATTTAGAACTAACCCATGCACAATGTTAAACTACACAAAAACTAAAATGTGCAGATATTAAATCTACCTTAACGATTGATTAATTTTAGAAAGAGAAAGTTTGTCTGTATTAAATCAATAAGATTCTTTCGACTTTTTATAGACAAAATATATAAAACAGAGAAAGCTCAAGGAAAGTTTTCATTTTTTGGAGTTGATACACTTTGTATTGACCTCGGGTTAAAGTACGGGTTGGATTTTGATATTTCTACTTTTTCTGGTTGATATATATTTATAAATGATTGGCCTCTTCATTTTTTCTGATTAACAAGTGGAATTGTTGTGAATACCAATATTTTTAATATAATTTGTCTATAAAAAGCCGAAAGAATTTTATTGATTAATTTTAAATGTTTTTTTCTATCCAAGGGAAAATTCTGTTCTATCTCTATGCTCTTTGGAACGATTAAAAACGTTTAAAATTGACTAGGCATTAGAGTGGAGTTAATATGTACAGATATATAGTTTACTCACAAGCAGGTTTATATCCATGCAGGTGTTGAGTAAATTCTCTTTGGACCAAAAAAAAGCGTTGAAAATTACTTGGCATTAAAGTGGAATTAATATGTGCAGATTTGCCATTTATACTTTGATTAAGTTTAGTTTAACTTAAGGTAGATTATTCTTATTTTCTAATACAGTAGGTATTATTTCTTCTTTTTCAGGGTTGCCTTGCCTTTGTAGCGGCTCACCCATATTTCGCACTTATCTAATCAAAGAAATTCTCATACTCATTCATTTACTCATATACATTAAATTAAAACATTCATTCATACATTTTAAATTCGCTCATCGCTACAAATCAATTCGCACGCGAACTATACGAAAACACCTATTCAACCAATAAGCAACACAACACACAAATTCATTTTGTTAAATATACTACAGTGCAGCGAGAGACCAAACAAAATAATTCATTTGCTACTCCGTTTTATTCATCGTGTCAAAAATCGTTCGGTGTACCGATTTCTTTTTTTTCAAAAACATTGGTTTTTTACTGCCGCGTATTATAGTCGCATTTTTTAGTTCTCAACTAAAACCGTGTACGTTTTTGTTTAATAATTTCCAGTGTGGTGAAATTTAATAAAATCAAATTCATAAATAAATAAAATTTATATTTGGCAATTCAAATAATTTAACTAAAATTAAAAGTGGCGTTTTAATTAATCAAGACATTCTAAAATAATTATAAACGCCATACCTTAATAATAGTTGGATATCTTGTATTCATTTGATTCTATTAGCAACTTATATGTTACTAATAGAATGGTTCCACACTGGAACTAGCTGCATTTATTGTGTGGGTAACGGACATAGCTTGTGTATTACCCGTTGAATTTCGCCATCAGCTGTTTTAAGCGTTACCAAACGCACCTTCCCGTCTGCACCGGCATGCAACTTTAGTACCTTACCCAATCGCCAGCTATTTAGTAATGGGTTTTCTTCCTTGATTAATACGATTTCCTCTGCTTGTAAATTGGCTTCATCGTGTTTCCATTTAAATCTTTGTTGCAAGCTATGGATATACTCGCCGTACCATCTCCTCCACATTACTTGGATCATCTTTTGAACAGCCTGCCAATGACTCAATCGATTGTAGGTTATTTTGGTAACATCAGGATACACTAATGAAACTGGTTGAGTGCCGACTAAATAATGCGCTGGGGTAAGTACGTGATGCAAATCGGGACCATTCGTACATAATGGACGATTGTTTAACATGGCTTCTATTTGAACCAGAAGCGTGTAGAGCTCATCATTCGACAAAATTTTCTCACCCGTTACTCTTTGTAAGTGGGTTTTAATTGACTTCACTCCAGCCTCCCAGAGTCCTCCGAAATGTGGTGCTTGCACCGGAATAAAGTGCCAATTTGTTTGGTGTTTCTTCATCATTTGAGACGTCACTTGATCTCTATTTTCTAGGAAGATAGGCCGCAGTGATGATAGATAAGATGGGCCGCAGTGAAAATTCTTGCTATGTTGTTCGATTATTAATTTATTAACGATGGGATCATGTTTTGGTAGAATTATGGGATGGCCTTGCTCGTATGGAACTGGTGCATTGCCAATTCGGCCTCCTACTCGTAACATTCCATTTTCATCGATAAATGGATCTAAGGTGACTAATCGGCTCTCTCGCGGGATTCGATTTCCGGATTGTACTTTATGTAACTCCTCTCAAAATGCTTAAATTGAATCGCTCGGTAGACCCTTACGGTTGTATGAATGATCTCTTCCCTGCTTAGTCTGTCCTTAACTCCCCGCTTCCTCTTGGTTATGACATCTGCGAAACGATAAATGTATGCAAGCACCATAATGAACTTGCCAAACTTAGAATACCTTTCTTGCAATTGGTAGATAAAATCTACCTCCACGTTTCGCTTGCTTGAGATGATTACCAAGCATTTACGCGCTTCCATTTCATTTTTAATTTTGGAACGATCAAATCTGGGCCATTCATCTTCGGCACGTAATAAATAATTTGGACCATGCCACCACAATTGATATTTTTTAAATACGCTGGGAGACAGTCCACGGGTTGCGCAATCGGCGGGATTCAACTCAGACGGAACGTGATGCCAATGGTTTCTGGGAAGTATATTCAATATTTTGCTGGTGCGGTTCGCGACATACGTTTTCCATCTCTGCGGCGTATCAGACAACCAATCTAGGACTATACTTGAATCTGTCCATGCCACCATATTTTCTTTCGAAACCTCCAATATAGCAGCTACTTGTTTCATTAATTTTGCTAGTAATAATGCGCCACAAAGCTCAAGACGAGCAACTGACACGGTATTAACCGGCGCGACCCTTGTTTTTGCCGTGATTAATGTCCCTGCAGCTATTCCATCTTCTTCGGTACATAAGTAAATGACCGCAGCATATGCCTTTTCGCTGGCGTCCGAAAATCCGTGAATTGTCGTCTTACCATTCGTTGCACCCATCCATCTATTAATCTTGATCGCCTTGATATCGGGAATTTGTTGCCTGATAGTCAACCACTCTTGCTGTACATTTGGCGGTAAAGGTTCATCCCATATCAATTTCAACAACCATAACTGTTGAAACATTATCTTGATCCTTATGATGAACGGTGAAAGTAACCCCAATGGATCAAATATTTTGCTGAATTCAGCTAGCATCCTTCGTTTTGTGAAAGATGGGCGGTCTTCTAATTGGATATGGTAGGTGAAGACATCAGCTGCCGGTAGCCATTGTATCCCCAGCACTTGTGTTGCTTCGGCTCGACTTAAGTCAATTGGTAATTGAGTATTGGATTCCGCGGCAGTAACAGCCTGTAAAAATTGCTGAGAATTAGATCTCCACTTCCGGAAATTCATACCGGCGCCTTTGAACAACGAAATCACTTGACGACTCACTCTTACTGCCTCTTCTACAGAGTTTGCACCGCTCATCAAATCATCCATATACATATGGTCTCGAATGGATTGTGCAGCTTCCGGATACTGATTTTGATTAACCTCTGCTATTTCTTGTAACACTCGTGTAGCTAAAAATGATGATGTCCGCGGTAAAGGCTATACGATGTCTTCTAAAATGCACTAATATATGATATAATGAATTTTGTATCGTAGGTCCAACTTCCAAAGTGATATTTAATGACATGCCGGTCGATGTTTGCGCTGAAGCATCGAATACCACTCTTAATTTGGTAGTGGTACTTGATTCTTTAAAGACCCCGTGATGCGGCAGGTAAACAGCAAACTCCTTATCTAGATTGGGCACTAGCGTCATATGGTTTAAGTCTCTATAATCGTTTATAAATGATCGGTAGAGCTGGTGATACTGCGGATTTTTATTAAACTTCCTTTCCATCGAAATTAATCTACCCTTGGCGCTTTCATATGAATTTACTAATAGCTGCTGATCATCCTTAAATGGTAGTCTTACTAGGAATCGGCCACCTTCATTACGTGTATAATTTTGAATAAAATGTTCCTCACATGGATTAGATAAAGGCACCTTCTCCTCATTCCCAATTTCCTCACTATTCCAAAACTTGATTAACGTTTGTTCAATATTTATGTCACAACTCAATGACAGGACTGACGTAACTTGATTGGCTGTGAAGGCTCCAGACATTATCCACCCTAATTGACTGCTCTGTGCCACAACCTTGTTATCCTGTCTTAACTGACCCTCAGACAATAGTGACCAAAAATGATCGATGCCGATCAGAATATCGATACGTGCAACTTTTGGTGGACTTGGATCGGCCAACATCTCCTCGTTTATCAATTTCAAAGTTGACGAATCTACTGTAGAAGGAGCGCTCGTACTAGTTATGTGTGGCGTTATGTAAGCGTTGATGTCGATCTCAAACTCAGATGGAAAGTATGGCTTTAGTTTGAATTGAGTAATACCCCTTGTTTGACCGATATTTTGATGCGCCAAGCCTCTTATGGTAATATTTGCCTCACTTCGAGTTAACCCAAGTCTCTGTACACAATCTTCAGTTATAAATGAAACTTCAGCGCCAGAATCCAACAGTACCCTACAAATCTGCCATTTACCAACACGATCCAAAATTCGAACAAGTGCCGTGGGTAATACTGATATGACTGTTGGGGACTTGTAGCTGTAAGGCCAACTAAAACTGAATCCGTTGCTGTATTTACTGGATTACCGCTGCTCCCTTGTTCTAGCGTAGTGGTATTGATGGATGCATTTGCTGGCGTGACCTGACTTGACTGCATACTGCGGCATGGTTCATGCACCAATGAATGGTGTCTTCGTTGACAATGCTGGCATCTTCTATACGAACGACACTCTCTCACCGTATGCTTGAGGCCGAAGCAATTGAAGCATCGTTTCTCATCTCGTATGAATTCACGTCGTTTCTCAATCGACATCCCTTCAAATTTAGGGCATTTAAAAATAAGATGCTCACCTGTCTTACAACATGGGCAACTATATACGATCGCCGTTAGAGCCTTCATATGTGGTTTCGTGATAACTATGGTATTGGAATTCTTAGGCCTCTCATCCACCTTATTTTGATATTCAAGGGCATCCGCTCGATTTGTAACGAATTTTAAGAACGCCTCTAAACTCGGAAAATCACTTTCGACTGATTGCTGCATCCACAATGTGCGTGTAACCTCATCTAGTTTGGCAACTAATAAGTACAGTAACCAAACATGACGACCATTTACTTCCTTCCCCAAACCTTGTAACGCTCTAACTACTTCATCTGATATGTCATGCATTTGCCTTAAATTTTTAGTGGTTGCCTTGGAAATAACCGGTTGATTTAGAAACATCTGAATGAATTTATTTACGATGTGGCGCTTTCGATCGTACCTTTCCTTCAATTTGTTCAATGCCAAAATATAATTTGTTTCCGTTATGTCCATATGTTTTATCAAACGCGCAGGCTCATCACCAAGTGCATTCACCAGAAATTGATATTTTTGGACGGGATGTAAATTTGTGCTATTGTGAATGGTGGTGGTAAATAGCTGGTAAAATGTCTGCCACTCCGTATAATCCCCATTAAATTTCGGTACCCGCAGACCAGGTAACTTTACGTCTGGTGCTGAGTTTCGTTGAACCCCGGATGTCTCATTAAACGACGCGTCCATAGCTCCCACGGTAATGGACAACTTCCGCTCCCATTCGCTCAGCCCGGCTAACACTTCATAATATCCCTCTTCCATGACCGCATGTTGGGATTGATCCTCCTTATTAATCGCAAATATTTTATCTTCTACGTCCACAAATTCTAGGAATAATTGTTCGCTACATTTAATTCTCACTCGAATTTCATCCAATTTTGCGGTATCCGTCGTTAAATTTCCAATGTAAGTTTTAATCCTGGTGAAACTGCTTTTTATACTTGATCTTTTTCGATTTAATATCTCAATTGGAGTAGCCATAGTTCAATTCAATAAATTGTACTGGTCACATACACTCATTTGAGTACAATTAATTTCGTGCGGCACGTGGCACGTGTTATTAGGTTACAACAAGATGGCTATCAACTGGAACTTGACTAGTAGCTTTTGTACAGTTACACTTTTCTCTTTCACTAAATCACCTTTAATTAACTTAACGCGAAACCAATAACGAATGACGACACTAACTTTATTTTATAATTAAAGTTTACAAGCCTTTGGTTACAATTGCAATTATTTAGCACGATGCACATACACTATTAAATTAGACTGCTTTTCTTTATTTCGAAATTACAATTAATCAAAATGGCCTTGACATATCCGGCTCGAAGGACCATGAATAATACCCGTGGCAGTGGACTGTATTTTAATTTTACCTGGGTTTGATGAATTTAATTTTTGGCTTCGTGTAATTGATGGACCAACAAAAAACTTGCTTGTGTGCGTCGTATCGTTCGCAATTAACTTTTTATTAAAACGCCTTTCTTTTTTATCTTATTAACTTTTATTATTTTTACTATTTTTACCTTTTCACGTTAGCGGATCTTCCAAAAAAAAAGCTTTTATTTTTATAAAAAAATTTTGTTTCACAAATTATTTACTAATACCATAGTGACATCTGCCCTTTCAGATTCACAACATTCGTTTTCCTATCATGTTAGTACAAAATTTGTTCAATGTTATCGCATTACTCTATTACATAAATTTCCTCCATTTTTAGATCTTTCAAACTTTTTTTATGTCAACAAAACATTCATAATGGTAAGTGTTATATAATACAAATAGTAATTAATTAATTATAATAAATTTAAACATATGATACATTTTTAGATAACCAAATAACAATTACATGAAGGAATCCAGTTAAGTTGGGCTATAATTATATATAATCAGATAAGTATAAAATTGGTACATAATAAATAAAATGATTCTTTGTTTCTTCTTGTTTCTTTTCAGGAATCGCCGTAACCCACAAATATATAGAATCCGACACTTGCGATGAATAGGAAATTGGTACATATAATTTGCACAAATTGGATTGCTTCGATCGTCAATCAGCTGTTTTCTTCAGATAAATATTACGTGCTTATTTGGTTTCTCTAAGCAGTGATTCATTGTGTTTTGCTTCGTTGTTAGCTCAGGGCTGATAATCCATGATATTGAACAATATCTATATATATATATACGAGTATATATATATATATATATATATATATATATATATATATATATATATATATATATATATATATATATATATATATATATATATATATATATATATATATATATGTGTTGTAACAGTACGATTAGATGATCGAGCTGTTATAGAAATTTGTTTTTACAATGGAGTTACCACCTGCAGCGATCTTACCCGGCTATGGTACAGTCTGGGGTGGGGTTTTTGGTGGTATCCGTCCATGACGTGCAAGCTGCATGTTCACAAGAGAACAGAAAGGAGCCAACCATTAGTCACTCTACCTACCATTAATGAACACTCACCCGTTCTCCATCCTCACTTCACTAATATTTGGAATTTATTGCATTCTAAAGATTATTTTCTGGTACTGAATAAACAAATTGCGGAATTGTAAGTCAATAATAAAAAAAATATGTATTATAGATAATTCAAATTATAAATTTACATTTTTTTTTTCCACAAGAGAAATATAACCAAAACAAACCACAAGAAACTTATTAACTAATTTTTAACGAGCTAAACCCTGCTCTAACCCTAAGCTTAAATTAAGACAATTACAAATGTGTGTGTATACCAAAAAAAATTTTATAATTAATTTTTTTTTGTTTGTTTATATAATAATGATTATTGTTAATATTTTTATTTGTTTTTTTGTGTTGTTAGTTTTTTTTTTAAATCATTTATTTCTTTAATTAATAATATTTTTGTTTTGTAAATGAAACTTAGCTTATTTAACTGCTGCATGTATGTATGTTGTATGACATCGTGTTTCATTAGATGATATGTTGCTTGCTGTGTCACGTTGCTTGTTATGACGTGATTGTATATGTTGTGTTTAATTATGATTTGTTCATTATCATGAATATATCACAAGCAACGAAAAGATGAACCACAATGACTTGTTATTAAGGTGGTATATGGTAATTATTTGGTAATAGTAGTATTAAGCACGGTTTACAATTCTACGTGTTAATTACAAAATGTTATTCACAACACAAAAAAAATTACCATCACAGTTTTTATTTTCAATAATTTATAACTTATTAATAACTTTAATTTAATTTGCGTCACACAATTTGTTTGCTTAGAACCGCAATATCTGTACTGGTTAATTTATTTCACTGTTAATGTTTTTCTCTCTAACATGTGAGATTTTTGCGATCACGCTTTAGCACTAACTGGTTAAATTACATCAGTCCGTAATTTATGTTATTACACGGTTATATTAGATTTATTTTAAACTAATAATAATTTATAAACTATGTATAATTTGTCTTCTTTTTGTTTTGGTTTTATTTATTTATTTTGTTAAACCAATAATACATATTTTGAACCAAACCGAACTTAAACTTTTTTAAAACAACAAAGTTCAAAGATAATCTTCGTTCTCTGTGTATATTCACGATATCGTGTGTTTTTATTTTATTCTTTTATTTTTATTAGGTGATTCGGACATCACATTCACTTCAAGACTGACCCTCCTTTTTTCTATTCTATAGCAAGTGGTCATCGTTTTACCGGTCGATCAAAAAAAAACAAAAACGTTATTTTAGGTAACCCTTATTGTGCAACGACTAATTGCAATTACAAGTTGTAACAATGTATATATATATATATATATATATATATATATATATATATATATATATATATATATATATATATATATAAATATATACATATATATATATATATATATATATATATATATATATATATATATATATATAAATATATATATATATATATATATATATATATATATATATATATATATATATATATATATATATAAATTAAACATCATAAATGTCTCTTAGATTAATTTACATAAATAAAAAATGAATTAAATAACACGAATATCTTTATTTCAAATTAATTACAAATTGTTTTTTTGACGAAATTTTTAACTAATTGCGCAGTTCGGAAAACATTTGCTGAGCTTTGTAATAATAATAACTAAGAAGAAATTTTTGATATATATATATATATATATATATATATATATATATATATATATATCTGTACTTAAAAGCAAAAGTCGCTTAAGTGACTTTAAGCGGTTTTTATGAATTTCGCATAAATAATTAAATTTGTTCACTATTTAGATTGTATCAAATTTTGGTGAAAATCGCTTAAAAAATAAAAAAGTTATGAGGTAATACATATAATACTCTCAATGTATTCCCATTTGATTTTAAAACTTTAACCTTCATTTTCTCAAAACTACTAAAATGCAGAAAAGCGATTTTTGCTTTTTATTAGTACAGATATATATATATATATATATATATATATATATATATATATATATATATATATATATATATATATATATATATATATATTTATACATATATAAACCTTAATGCTTAGTTATTTTAATAGCCAGCAAAAATTATCTTAACTGAGCAATTAATTGAAAATTTCGGTATAATTAACGTTTGTGCTCAGTTGTTTTATTGAATGGCAAAAGTTGTCTAAACTAAGCAATTAGTTCAAAATTTGGTTAAAATTAACCTTGGTGCTTAGTTGTTTCAATGGTCAGCAAAAGTTATCTTAACTGAGTGGTTAGTACAAAATTTCGTTAAAATTAACCTTTCTGCTTAGTTATGTGAACAATAAAATTGTAGGTTGGTTTAACCTAACAGTGTTTAAATAATTTAGAAATACTCACCTTAAACCTAACTTAAGTCAAATAAGTAGCTAAGGTTACAATAACCGGCCAATTACGGTAGCATTTCGTTTGGATTTACCTGTGCTGAGTTATAATTTAATAAATAACCTAGCCAATTTAGGATCAATAAACAAGCACTAGGTCGGTTCAAAAACAATCATAGTGCTTCGTTAATTTAACCATTTTTTCCCCAGTTTTTTCTTTCAGTGTAGGTTAAATTCAATGGATTTTTGTCGCGGACCATTGTTACTATATCTGGGGTGCCTCTGGGTTCAACTTTTGGCCTCCTTTTATTTCCTATTTTTATGAACGATTCCAACCGTTTTGTCTACACGATACTTACTTTACTCTGATGATCTAAAAATTTTTACTAATGTCAATGACGCTGCTGAATGTTCTAGACTTTAGTCTGATTTGCAAAATCTTTCAGTATAGTCGAAGGCAAATAAATTAAGACTTAATATCAATAAATGTGTTGCGATTTCATATACGCGCAAAGTTAACCACATAAATTTTCCATACAACATTAATGATGTCGGTTTAGTTAGGGTTACCGAAATCACTGATCTGGGGAGTAAGGGGCGCCCGTTTAGATGGTCTTAATATACTAGCCCAAATGTCAACCTCACCTGCACGTGGTACTTCCTGCTATTTAACTAACGAGGCTCTAGCGACCGAGATACGGTGGAATAACCGACCACCGAGAACATAGCAAATGATGTTTTCTTCAATGACCCACTACCAACTTGTACTGGTTAGGTTTATAGTTGATACATAACCAGTTTTAAGCAATGAATACAACACAAAAAGGAGAAAATACCCCAGGTGGTAAACCAACTATCCAGTTGACTAGTCCACCCTTTTATGAGGCTGGCTTAATGGATTCTGGGGTGAACCAATCATTGCTAAACCCATTCGAAAGAAGTTCATTGTTGTCAAGATCACCAAACAAACAACGAAAACGCTAAACTCTGTTGAAAACTCAGTGAAGTAGATGTACTTTTAACCCAACTAAGAAGCGAAATTGAAAAACTAAAAAAAGAAAATGAAAAATTGAAGAAGCCCAAACCAATGGAGATTTCCGAAAACCCGCTAACTTGTTATAATGAAGCAAGTACTCACACCAGTTATAACAATGTGTTCCATACTGATGAAGAGGATCTCTTGAGAGAAACAGATGGGGTACTGAAAAGGAAGAAAACACCTACCAAAAAAGAAAGGCAGAATTCTCGCCTGAAGTTGGAGATTATTCGCAAACTAATGTATTAGTAACTGGTGATATTAATACCAAACCAGCCCACCAGTAACAGCAACAAAATTAGCAACATAAGGTTGTACCGAAAGAAAAGGCTCCTCCGCCAATTAATGTAATCGGCATAACAGAATTTGCTAGTATACAATCTATAATGAATTCAGTAACCATTAAGGAATATAGAGTAGTGTCACTAAACAATAACGTATGGAAAATCAATACACCAGATTCCGATACATATAGAGCTCTGGCAACAAAGCTCAATGCGGAAGGTAAAGAATGGTTCACATACGAAGATGAAAACGAACGCGCAATTAAGGTTATGACCAGAGGCCTTCATCCAACGTGTAAGAAGGAGGACATAATGGAGGACCTAAAGGCCAAAGATCTGCAAATAGAAGATGCAGTAAACAGCCTAAAACGAGAGAGGTGAGAACAATCAAGTCAAAAAAAGGGGGCTTCCACTCTTTATGATTACTTTTAACAAAAAGGAGACTCAATATGAGGGTTAAAATAGAACCGCTAAAGAAAAACACGAGGCTAATACCTAAATGCAAAAAATGCCAAGGTTTCAACCACACGCAAAAATATTGCAGACGGGAGCCAAGATGCGTAAAATGTGCTGGGAAACACAACGCGAAAGAGTGTACAGAAAGTAGAAACAGCCCTGCAAAGTGTATAAACTGTAGGGGGCATCATCCTGCAAATTATGGAGGCTGTGAAGTAGGCAAAGAACTTGAAAGGCTAAGAAACAAAATGCATCAGTTTCCTCAAAACCCTAAGGTTACCAGAGAGAAACCAACTAAAACCCAAGCGGAGCCAATACCACCAGGTAAAGGTACAGATCGAAAAAGTTATTCACAAATTGTACAGTAATCATCTAATGCTATGAATGATAACCCCCTTGAAAGGATATGCCGAAACATAGAAGCCATAAATATACGGCTAGCAAAGCAAGAACGTGGTCTAGAAGCCTTATATAAGCGTCTAGATATCCATCAAACCATGAACGAGGCAACAGCCCTCATATACTAAAATGAGCAGAACATTAAGAATTGTCACCTGGAACGCGAACGGACTAGCGCAGCATGTTCCAGAGCTAGACATTTTTCTAAATTTAGGAAAAATAGATATATGCCTTATATCGGAGAGCCATTTGACAAAAACATCATTTATTAAAATACGTGATTATGAATGTTACCATGCTGTTCACCCAGGAGGAAAACCCAGAGGAGGATCAACAGTAATAGTGAAAAAGAATCTCAAACACTATGAAGAACCTATAGTATAGAAGAAGAAAGTATGCAAGGTTAAACCATAAAAGTTGAAACTAACAATAATAATGAATACAGTATTTCCTCTATCTACTGCCCTCCGCGCTATAATCTAAACAAAGAAGATTATAATAGACTCTTTAGATCACTAGAATCCAATTTTATTTTTGGTGGTGACTTTAACGCAAAAAACACCTATTGGGGATCAAGACTTACAACCCATAAAGGAAAAGAGCTATTCGAAGCCGGACGAGTAAATAACTGCGAGTTCCACTCTGGAGGTAAACCAACATACTGGCCTGCTGATATAAATAAAATACCAGATCTCATTGATTTTTATGTAACGAAAGGGATCTTCGAGGATTACATGTGCATTGAAAACAGCGAAGGGATATATTTCGATCATGCACCTGTTATCATGACACTCAGCACAATGATAATTAATAAGGATAACCTGCCTAAATTAACAAATAATAGAACTAACTGGGACCTATTCCAAGAACTAAATGAAATGCAAACAAATCTACGAGTGCCGATTAAAACACCGGTACAGTTGGAAGACGAACTAGAGGTATTTAACAGTACTATTCAACAAGCAGCATGGGAAAGTTCTCCTGCTAGTCACACCGAATCCCGTAGGAATCAAAATTATCCTATTGAGGTCATAGAGTTAGTTAGAGAGAAACGGAAGGCAAGAAAAACCTGGCAAAGGACACGCGCCCCGGAAAACAAAAATCCTCAATTTTCTAGGCAATAAACTAAAACAACTTATAAAAGAAGTTAAGAACGAAACTATCAACAAGTACTTAAATGGTCTCACCGAACATACTGATTACTCTGTTTGGAAAGCAACAAAGGGATTAAAAAGAACTAAAATGCATGTGCCACCTATTAAAAATGGGGAAGGAACCTGGGCCAAAAGTGACAAGCAGAAAGCTATTTTATTTGCAGCTCACTTGGAAGACACCTTTCAACCGCTACCTAGGCAAACAGCAGATGAAAACATAATAACAATTAGCAAAATTGATGAATATAATATTCGATGTGTAACATTACAGGAATTAAAAAATGAGATCAAGTGTAATTTGAACGCAAAAAAAGCTCCAGGATATGATTTAATTACTGGACAAGTCGTAAAAGCCATTCCCGAGAAGGGAATACGAAAATTGGTTCAAATTATCAATGCTGTCTTCAGACTAAAATATGTCCCACGGCAATGGAAGGTTGCTGAAGTAATTATGATCCCCAAACCAGGCAAACCAGCGAACGATAAAAAGTCGTACAGACCGATTTCACTACTTCCTGTAATTTCAAAATTATTTGAAAAATTACTGCTCAAGAGACTCAAGCCAAAAATAGAAGAGAGAAATTTGATTCCACCACACCAATTTGGATTTAGAGAAAATCACTCTACGATAGAACAAGTTCACAGAATAACGGATATAATCGAAGACTCACTTGAGAATAAGAAGATATGCTCCAGCATCTTCTTAGATGTAGCACAAGCTTTCGACAAAGTTTGGCACCAAGGACTTGAATTTAAATTGCATCGAGATCTACCTAAGCAGTTCTACAAATTCTTAAATCTTATATTTAAACTTAAATCTTATCGCAGACCGACATTTCCGTGTAAAATATAACGGAGAGTACTCTGAACTAAAGAGAATATCAGCAGGCATACCACAAGGTAGCGTACTGGAGATCCTATATTGTACATCCTGTTCATGTCGAATTGTTACATTTGGCTGTCTGTTTTGTCTACGTTCCAAATTTTGTTGTAAGTCATCTCCAACTGAGCGACTCGAACTCGACTGTATCCGTTGTTCCGGGGTCATAATTGATCGCGCTTGAGAAATTCTTATTCGATTCTCTTCTAAACGCTGCCTATACGCTCTTCATCGGTCTCGTTGACTAACTGATCACGAATTTCTCTTGCGTTGCGCGTATACTCGGACCAATATTCCGACGCCTTATTGGTGGCATTTTTCTAAAGATACCAAAATAATTTTTCAACACACAATAATTATTTATTCACAAAAAACCCGATAGCGGTTGTTTAGTAGTTGGCAAGTAATAAAGGCATTCGCGTAGTGTATACTTTTTTCAAAACACAAAGCATGCTCAATCAATAAAAAATAAAAAATTTCAACTTGTTAGAAATTTCATAGAAGTCTAAATCTGAATTCCGTAGTTGGAACCAGCAAAATTTCTGATTTTTTCTTTCATACAAACCTTGTCCTGACAATTACGAACACAACAAAAAAAAAAATCAGACAATTGGGTCGAGCCGTTCTCAAGTGATGCTCCGTCATACATGTGGCAATTGATTTTTATATCTATAGATGTTTAACTTACTTATAAAAATACAAAAATGTAAATACTGAATATAAACAATAAATAATATCATAAAAAAATGGAAGAAAAAATCCCGAAATTGCCTAAAAGAAGTTATAAGTTAGTAAACGATAAAGATATTCCTCAACAAACGAAGGTGAAATATTTAGGTATTAGGTTTGCACCTTCATAGAAAGTTAATGAGGAAAAATCATATTGAAACAAAGCACAACCAAATAAAAATTTCATTTTCCAAAATGTATTGGCTGATGGGAATAAAATCTGAGTTGTCATTAGCCAATAAAGCTTTACTGTACAAAGCGATATGGACAAAGCCCGTAAGGACATATGGTATTCAGCTATAGGGTTCCAACAGCGCTTGAAACAGGGAACTCTTGCAACGAACCCAAGCGAGAATACTTTGCAGTATTTCCAATGCTCCGTGGTAAAATCGAAATAATAATATACATGACGATCTAAAGAATTCAGTTCGAAATATTACTCAAAACTAGAAGCATATTCCAACGAATTGGCTAATGATAAACTAAAGCAGTCGGGATTTAGGCGCCTAAGAAGAACAGATCCACTCGGACTGATGAACCTGTAAATGTTTTAAATGTTTATGTTATAAATACAAGTATAATGTAAATTAATTAAATTGTGATCACTAACAATAAGTAACATTGATTAAGACTTATAATATGTAATAGTTTTAGCTTAAGACTTGATTACATCTTGTTAGTTTGTTATGTAGAAAGATTCAACAATAAAGCCATTGTCATACGAGAAACGTCCTACCGCCGCATTCTATCCGACGAAATGTATAATCGGCGTGGTTATGGCATATAATCATATTGTATAATATACTCTTAATCATATTATTACATATATAAAAATAAAAAAATGATCAGGATTTGTATTATAATTTTTTTTGCTACTACTCGTCGAGATAATCTGTTTTTTGCATTACTCGATTCTAGACTTTTACAAAACTCGAACATGTCGCAAAAGTGGCAAAGAAGACCCTGTGCAAAATAGTTAACCAATTACGGCGTTTCTTGAGTGTCTTAAAGTTTTGCAGATCACTCGCGGCAGAAACTAGGCAATTCTCACTTACTACTTGTTCGGTCGAAAACACCCAGTTAAGCGAAGCCGCACGTTTAGCACATCAATTCGGTAAACGGCGATTGGAGCTGTGAACAACAACGGCGGATGGCAACCTTTACAGTTATTTTTTCAGTAAAAGTATTCACCAACGCGTGTATTTTCTAAATTTAGCTTGTTTAAAGCTAAAAGATGTAAATATGTCTGCTAATATTTTATAGTGATAAGTTGCAAATGCAAAGGCACCTGCTTTAATTGTCAGCCGTATTGTTTCCATTTTAATATTTACGTCAAACTAAAGACAATTTTAGAAAATACTGAATACATACACACATACATTATTCTGAATCACATTCACATCTGCACTGAAACATAATATTATTTAACATGGAGTTTTATTTTGATTTGAAATAACAAAAACAACCTTCAATATTTATCATCTACGAGTATATCGAAATTTCAAGTACATAATGTGTAATTAAAGATTATTTATTTCAATCCGATTTCATACAATGTATAAATTCGATTGGTTATTTTTTGTTATCCAATCAAATCCCCGCCACCATATCTTTCATGAACAAAATAACACACAATCTAACGTTAGCCCCGCCTATACAACTTACATATATCATTATCTCTCTGTTTATAAAACGCTATTGTACAGTTATACCTAAAATGTACAATAATATTAAAGATACTTATGCGCAATACGATACTTTATGATGATTCGAACCAAAAATACAACATTTTCACTATTTAGGTACATCAAAATCTTATTTACAGATAAAAACAAAAATGTTAGTTTTTCGGAAAAATACGAGACAAATGAAAATGATACGTTTTTAAATAAAACAAATGAAACAGCATCTTTTTTTACGAAAATTTCCTTAAAACAAAAACAAAAAAATAAAACCAAATGTTATTTTTGAAATGAAAATATGTGTTTGTTTGTGTTCGGCTTTATCGTCAGATTATCATTCAGTTTGATACTAACGACGAGTAAAGATAAAATCTTTTCCGTTCGAAAGCAGCATGATGCCATTAAACAATTTAATTAAATCATTCGACAATTCATCCAATTGTTCGATCATAAGTGTTGGTGGCGGTGATCATAGCTCACCGAACAGTGTTATTAGTTGTAGTAGTAATAGTATAAATAGTGTACGTAATAATGATAGTGTTAATAATAATAATAAAAATAATAATTGTAATCTAATGCTAAAAAGTGAATCGCATAAATCGCTAAATCCACGTATCCCAAAGTGTGCACGATGTCGAAATCATGGTGTGATTTCTGGATTACGCGGCCATAAAAAACATTGTACATATCGAAATTGCCGATGTGCAAAATGTGAGCTGATACATGAGCGACAGAGGATTATGGCAGCTCAGGTATAAATTGTTTGTTAACAGTTAAGTGTTAAAACTTCTCTAAGTTATTGTTATGAGATGTGTTAATTAATTGCTATTAACATTAAAGTATGTGATCATATTCATGTAATTAAATTTTATTAATCGTGTATTCTTGATTAATCTTCTGAGAATATTCATAGTTGGACATTTTTTTTTGGTATGCGATGCAAGTTTACCACTTTCTTCGATATCCGTTTCGATATTATTCGCATCGAAAGTGGCATTTAAATGCAGCCGTTGAATCAAATAACATTTAATTACTTTAGTTGCATCGCAAACGAGTGATACAACGGCAAACTCCGCCATTTTCGAATGTAAAGTGTGATTCAATAAGACTGCAAATTTTCTTTTTTAAATAAAACACGATTTTTTTTTTATTTTATTGTGTTCTCTAATGTATAGCGGCACTACGACTTCTCTGGCAACACAGAATGCGCGTATCAATATGTTTCATCATTTTTTGGCATATTTCGAGCTGAATATCCTTTATAACGCGTATATTCGTCCTTTAACTCTGCAGTCGTACGGGCTGAAAAAAAATTGGGTCTATCCGACTTCTTTCTGGAACGACCCTTTTCACAGCGTCCGTTATAGATCACGAAACCAACCATTTATATTTTACAAACATTTTCCGTTATTTTGGCCAAGGTCCTTAAATGATGTTACGGCTTTTCTTAGATTTGGAGCCCCCTTCCCTAATATCACAATTGATCACGACAATACAGATCTTCTACTACCATGCCGTCAAATCACAGACCCACAATTAATGTTAGATTATTTAGAAGTGACATGTGTTGAACAGCAATCAAAGACACAATTATACATCTCTAGTAGGTATACTGTTGCAAATCCTTAAAATTTAAATTAATTACTCCGTCCAGAGAGCGTCCTCAATGTTCAAAATTTATTTTCTGAACATTCCAAGCAACGTGAAAATGGTTGATATAATTCTTTACTCAGTGCTTCAGTCTGGATGGAACATTGCTGTGGACCGTTCAAGAATACAATATCAATACAAAATCAGAATTAACGTTCACCGAATCCCACCTCTTTGTAACATAGCATTTCATTTTCTTTAACTCTAGCGTCTTTCTCCTAAACCTGCCGCACCCTAATGCCGTCACTTTATTTTAAATGTGTTCCGTAGTAATTTGCTATTAAAATTTTTAAGACTTTTAATACCAATAGAATTTATTCACAAATAATGTATCAATCAACATGTCGTTGAAATTTCAATCATTAAAATTTTAATGAAACGTGACAGAAATGGGAATCAATGTGTTTACACTTGATCTCTTGCATTACGTTTCTTTGGTTCCAAAAAACCAATTGACGTTTAGAAGAGGTTTCTCGAAACGGGCTTCTTTTGAATTAATTTTTTATGTACATACATATGTATAAAATTATTCCCTGTAGAAAAATATTTCTTCGAAAAGTTCGACATTACCTCGGAAAACAGATTAACATTACTCTTTTTGTTAAAATGAGCCCCACGCAATGCTTCAATTGACTTCAAATTTTGTGAACGGGTAGATGATTTCCTGTTTTTGAGAAAAACCTGTTTGGGAGTTTTTTCCTCAACTGCCTTCTGTTCTAGACTCGAATGGATCCAAAATTTAACGCAAACTGCTTATTACTAAAATCTATCTTTGAACAAAATTTCGACCAAAGCTATCAATATTGGTGGGAATGGTAGTCAAAAGAAAAATAATAAAAATATGTATTACTGGAAGGACGGGGTGACGGAAGGACGGACACGGCATTTTTCTAATCGATGTTTCGGGGTCCTGTATGTAAATTCCGGTTCTGTGAAATGAACTGGATTGGAACGGAATTTTTATTTTTCTCATGTCTAGTTTTCTCGCTTAAAAATTTCTTTCCAAAAATTTGTATTCTAGTTCTCTTTGCGGGATTTAATTTTAGTACTAGTTCTAAATCTAGTAAACATGTCAAAAATTGAAATAATTTGTCATTTTATGACGTTGATTTTGCGCTTTGTAGAATAAGAAACGAGTTTTGCTGTGACAGGTAAGATTTCGAAATAGAAATTGAAAATCGGAATCGATTGATCGAAAGGTGTGACGGTAGCGGATTAAAGGATATGGTTTTTGCTTTTTTTCTTTTTTTTTGTGCTTTATTGTTTTATGCAACTTCTATCTTTAATATTTATATTATTTGGACCACATTTAGCTTTTATTATGGCGGTACATCGCCGCAAGTACTGTGCAAAAACAATGGTTAAACCATGATAGGTCATAGGACGTATTAGGACGTAAAAAATATTACGCTAATTAGTAACGTGAGCCAAAATGTATGTAAATATGTGAAAGTTCGTAGCGGATATTTTACTTAGCTTTTTGTACAAATAGCAAAACGGCAATGCTTACTCGAACTAGCTCAGCTTTGAAAATAACATATATGTACCATTATTTTAAAATTATCAAAACGTCTTTGTTAATATAATATTGCCGCTTTCTCAAATTATCATAACACCAATATTAAGTTAACTTAGGTATATTTTCAAATTTAGTTAGCTATTTTGTTGGAACTATATGGCCATAGTCACTGAAATTTTCTTAGCTCTGATATTAGGATCACATAGCGATCTTGCTGTAAAATTATAAACGTAAATAGCAAATTTTGGATATAATCTTTAAATAAAATAATTTCAGTTTGTAAAATAACAATTCATTATTTATTATAATAGCACATAAAATGTGTTTTAAGAAATACATATGTACATATGAAAACTCTACGAATTAATTCTTCGTACGATCCAAAAAAGTTAATTTGCCACTTGCATTTTGAACCAAACAAAATCATTAATACTGTAAATGAAAAAGGTCAAAAAATGTAAATCGTTTGATTTTCGATGGTTTATGTCATAATTTCAATTATACTATTCAACGTCAAAGCTTTGATGTTGATGTATTTTTAAACTGTGAATTGTTTTAGTTACTGTGATATGACTACAAGAAATGAAACCAGTACTCACTTCCGAGAAGCTGAAATTAACATGCACTTAGAGGGGCAATCGCTTTCGGCAATCGCAAAATTAAAAATGCTATGCAGATATTATGGAACAGTTGTAGGTTCTCATACAGTTCAAGAAACATTAAACCGGCACAGATATTGTTCCGGATCTACCAGGAAAAAAACACTTATCAGTTTTTCTCCATGCCGAATATAATAGTTTACTATTAAATTGGACAAATTATCTCGTTTTAATTCTGTTAATAAATGGTCTGCCTCGGTTATCTCCTTAAGTAAAGTTAGTAGGCCATGTCATTTGATGATAATGTATCACTGACCGTTAAAACAGCATCAGAGCAATTGTTTTGCAATTGCAATTTTTTTATGGCATCTGTAAATTTAATTATTATATTCCACGTAAAATCTTTTAGCAATGGGACGATACGTGCCGGTTTAAGAAGTTTTAATTCATTGATGTATACTTTTTGGCCTGGAAATATTAGATTATTCGGCTGTTTAAAAAGATTAAAATAGTTAAGTTAACTTACCGTCTAAGTATGAATATAATTCAGGTAAATCCCACACATTGAGTAGCTCTTGAAATTCGATGTAGTTTTTACATTTTTTTTTCAACAAAACATTTAATTTATTAACTTAAACTAGTTATATGGTATAACTAATAGAAAATAAAATTAATATTCTTTTATTCTTATCATTAAAATGGATTTATATGAATTATTTGCGTTAAGTGGAGGCCCACCAAATTTATGAATATCCACAGCTACAACTAAACCCTTATCATTTAAATCGATTCTATACGCAGCGTAATGGTGACAAAAGTAAATTGATTTTAATGAACGACAAATTATGATTATTGTTGTCCTTAAGCTATTCACAGCTATATAATCTATTTCGACAACAGACAATTCGTTTAAACAAAATGGCAAAAAATACTCAGATTAATAAAATTTATAATTAATAGGGTTTTCTTCGGGATAACATGTTTTTAACAATGAATCAAAAGCAATGTCAATTGTGTTGTTTATCGTCAAATGTAATCGAAATTTTTTCACCAAAGATACACACATAAAAAAAGGGGTTACCACAACACCGAATCGGTGTTACATAGGATCTCACCCATCGGATATTCCAAAATTGCGTTCGATCGGATGTTTCATGTTATATTATGTTAAACATTTTTGGGTAGAATATTTTAATCCGAATTCGACTAATTTTAGCCTCTTTCGGTGCTATCAAATTAACACCGAGTATATACACAAATAATCACCGACTTTGTAGATATAACAACACCGTTTTTATTTTAAGATTTACGCCGTTTTAATCAGCAAGTAATACACATTTAACGTTTTAAAAAATATCCGATAAAATGTTTCTAAAAAATCAAAACGGTGTAAAATTTGTTTTTGAAGAAATCCGTTTGGACTTTTTTAAAAGTTTCCAAAGTAGGTTTTTGAAAGGAAATGGGGTGGGTTCAAATACGAAATTAGGCCAAATAAATGTAAACTTAACAATAAATTTTAAATCAATAATTCTTTTATTTTTTAATTATTTATAGTATTTATTATATTACATTTTTAAACATAACATCAATAATTTATACGAGTTCACATTTTGAAATTATGAAAGGATTAGAATATTTTTCGTTGTAACAAAACTCTAATGGGTCTTTAAATGGCAATTCAGTTAATTCAATAGCATTTTTTTGATCTGTTATTTCAATCTCATACCCATTTAAATAACGATTAAAATTTTTTGTTGTTAGTTTACGATACAAAAAATATATGATGTTATTACTTTCAATTATTTGATCAATGATTCCAAATTTTGGAAGATTTAAATTATCTTTTTTACTAGTGCAAATTATAAATTTAACTTTATATAAAAATCCATATTTAACTTCTTTTAAAATGTTAATTTTATCATTATTACATAAATTTAAAATTTTCTACATCTATATTTAAAGATTGAAATTCCAAATTATTTTGTATTTTAAATTCAAATTTAAAGTCAAACGTTGATGTCTCATAATCAACATAATTAGTCTCCTGATGCTTACTAGCTAAAAGTAAGCAGATGTTTTTAAAGTTACGCGTTGAGTGAGCAGTTCTTTTAAATTTTTCGTGTTTACCTTCATAGCGCATTGTCCATAAGGTTGTTAATGTACCCATCATACGAATAATTCGACTATAATGCGTTAAAAAATGTTGTTTTGGAATAAAGCTATTACCTGGAAACTGTTTTAAAAACTGTGTATGATGTTCTTCAATGAGTATTTCTAATTCATCTACTAATTCTTCATTAAGTATGGGCGAGAAAACTATATTTGTTATTTTAATAAGCAATAGTATAACGTTAAACTTTGCCAAATAATCACTATCAGCGTCATCAATCAAGTTACCAATTATAAACGGTAGGTATCGAAGCAGACACCAAAACTGTGAAGCCTTTTGTCTTAAGTTTTTACTTTTACTATCTAAGCTAATTAACGAGGGAATATTGGATATATTAAGATATCCGAAATTGAAATTTTTAATAGTTTTATTTAAATCTTCTATAGAAATTAGTTTCCGTTCTTTGATTATGTATAATAAAAAAAGTTTAACCTCATGTTGGCCAATACCCTCTAAAATGTCATGCATAATGTCCACGCTATGAGATTCAAAAGTATTGAAATATTTAAGCTCGTTAAGGAAACATAAGGATTGTATACCATATTCTTTATTCTCAATGTAAAGATTATAATCTTCTCTTTTCCAGATTAAATCTAAATTTTCCTTCAAAAACTTTTGGGTATCTTTTGAGTGCATTTTGCAAAAGCGGCAGAAATAGCTGGATTTGAATGATTCACTTAAACCATACAAAGAATTTGCGGATAAATTGTCGTGGCTTAAAGAAAAAACTAATCCTTTGAGATTATGAGAAACTTCGTTATATATAACATCAATTCCGTAGGTTTCAAGTATTTTTAGATCTTTAACAATTGGTTCTAAAAATAGCTGATAACCAAGCCGCTTTATATCTGCGTAATGACATAAGGCAACTAAATGAATGTTTTTCAAATGAGTATTAATATGGTCTCCTAAATTTAGAACTATAAAATAAAATGCTAAGATTTTATGGATACCTGTTTTCGATCCCAAAGGGTTAACAACTTCGAATTCATCAAAATACAGTTGTAAATGGAAACTTGGAGTGCCTGATGAAAATAACTTATTTTGTTTAAAATATTTAAATTGTGTGTAATGAAAAGAGTTATGTATAGAAGTTGAGTTATTGAAAATTTTTTTCAGAAAATTGTTATTTTGGGATAAATAGGTTAATGTTTCAAGAATGGAAATATAAGAGAAAGTATTGGTCACCGCTCGCCGACAGTCATACGTTAATTTTTTTTTATCCCATACTCGGTCACTTCTAACATCTATAGATATTTCTTTGGGAGCTGGCACTGTACAAAAAATTTGTTTTCGTCGCTTATAGGTGGTATTATTGTTTTCAAATGGTTGCTTGAGTATTTGTAATTCTTGTTAAAGTGCACTATTTATCTCAGTATTATTATCAAAATTTAAAATTTTGTTCCGAATGTTTAATTCAACGGATTGCGTAAAATTAGTAACTAGGCTTAAAATGGTATTCTGTTGACTATAATTTAAATTTAACTTCATAAATTCGGTAAGAAATTCATCTCGAATATCTGATAAATTATTGTTAACTGAATCACAATTTAAAATTCTACCAGAACCAAAGTTACCGCTTAAGTCATTGTCGACATCATTAGTGTCTTGGGAATAATTTACAGCATTCAGATCTTTATTATTGACATTATTGCCTGCAATTTTATTTTGGTATCCTAAGGTACTATTATTTAGTTGCTTATGTTTATTAATACAATGCTTTGTTAAACCACTAAAAGTCTCATATTGAGCATTACAATTTTTGTATCCACAGTACACTATTCTATTAGATGAGTTTATTATGCAGTGAATTAATTTCAAATGTTTAATATACATCTTACAATCTATGAAAGATCTAGTGCAGTTGATTATTTTGCAAGCAAACATAATTAATTTAATTTAATAATTCAGTGATGAAAATATATAAAAAAAACTATCATAAATATAAAAAAGTAATTCAATATTCTAAACAAATATAAATGATATAATATATTAGCAACCCAACATATTTTTCAATTATTTTAGTCTAGGCGTAAGCGGCAATTTATTCATTATAAACAATGCTTCTTGTAAAAACAAAAAAAATGATTCATGATTCGACGGATACTGACAATTAAATACGTAATAGGATTTGAATAATGTAGCAAATGCGTTGATGCTACTATCGTTGTAAGTGGAATTTCCTTTTCATCTATTAAAATTGAATATAAATGTATTTCGGATTTAGTTGGCCCTCGTAAAATTAGATGAGGTTGATTTATGTTATCATCTTTCGTAGTTCCAGTCTAGAAATAAAATGTATAATTAATTAAATAATCGTTTCTATTATAATTTTTATTATATAAAAATAATATTTATGATTGAAGTTACCTTCTCAAATACATAAAAAGAGTACGGCTTAGGGTATGTTGTCGTTTGATTTTTTCTTTTATAGTTTCTGCAGAGCTTCTTCAAAATTAAAAGAGCAAACATATCATCGTCGAATTCTGAGAATATAAAAAAAATATATATAAATACTATAAGTTTGTTAAAATATTAAAATTTATTTTACTTTCATAATTTTGAGTGCATTCATCGTAAATTGTAATTTTTCTTTGTTTACCTATTTCAATAATTTTTGTTTTAATTTCGGTCCAATTTGTTAGGAAAGATGGTTCTCCATAAGCAATTTCAAAGTCTTGATCAATCTAGAATGATAATTTAAAACAGTTATAATAAATTGTTCACTATATTATAAATGTAATGCTTGAACCACCCTATTAATTCTAATTTACTCTATTACGTTATACATCCTAATATCATATCATATTATATCAAAAAGAAAAAAATACTATATATACATACATATAGTGCTTAAAACATAAAACTGCCAAAAATAAATATCAAAAAGTAATAATAGTAATAATTTGCATAAAGAATTAATGTCTGATTAATGTATGTATAATAAATAAATGAAAATAATGTGAGTGTCCAAAAATCTAGGAAATAAATCCAAGGTAAAAATAGTGGGCCTGCATTTAATTGTTTTTCTCATGCGCAACAAAATTTCTGGTGTGGAGTTTTTTGGACAAGCTTGTTTGAGCCATTCGATATCGTCACTATAATCTTTAACCCCTTCTTCCTCTTCTGATGATGATAAATACTCCTGAGGAATTGGGATATTTGTAGATATCCGTGATGTATTCTTAAGAGACCTGTTGATGGTTTTTAATCCACAACCAAAAAATCCACCTCTATCCGCGTGGTTGTAGAATATTTCCTTTTATCGAAAAATAGTATATGTAGCGGTTGTATATTTGTTTCTTAAAAATTAATACCACGTTATAAAAGTGGTATTAGACTTACATATAGTTCTGGGTTTTTATTTTCACATAGTTTACTAAATATTAGAGCTGTTGCTTGGGCCCACAAAATTTTGTTGTCTGAACTAGGATAGGTACCGTGTACTTCAATTAGGTGAGCAACAATTATGTTGACTAATTTTATTCTTAGGTGTTTTGGTAGTGTTTCCGATGTATTATAATGTTCTAAAATTAGTTTTGCTTCCTGGTGCTCTAATAGATATCTTTCTAACTCCTGTAATTGTCCAACTGTTCCATTAATTTTGTCAATAAAAATATTAACAATATAATTTTCATATATAGAAATTCTAGCTTTAATAGAAATCTGATAACCTTTAGAATTCAGTTATTACCTCTTTCAATACATGTTTTTCTAGTTTTATTCTTTTTGGTAATGATCCGATGAAAGCGTTTTGACGAAAAACAGGAGTTGTTTCATAAAATGTTTCGACACTTTCCGTTTGTATGGCAACGTCTTTATATAATTCTAATGAGTACACGTAAATAAAATATATTACTTTCATTCATTTCACCTAGAGAATTACAGATTAACTTTACCATAATTTTGAAAAGGTTTTAAAATAAATGACTTTTCGTAGGTTAATTTCATGTCGTTAATAATTACGTCGAAAACTTCTTGATTTAATTCAATATTCTCGTCCGAAAATAAACATAGATCATAATGTTTTGCAGAAATATTAAACTTTAATGCAGCTGCAATATAAAATAATAAGCATAGCCACTTGAACAAACACACACACACACACACACACACACACACGCACACACACACACACACACACACACACACACACACATACACACATATATATATATATATTCCACACAAAAAAATATCCGGTGTTAATAGGTTTTTATCCTAATTAGTATACTTTTATCCAATCGGATAATTATTTTAAAAACTATATCGCATAATATCCGATTGGATGTAATTATTAATATTTGATCGAATACTATGTAACACCAATTCGGTGTTGTGGTCACCTTTTATTTTTCTGTCTACACACACACAAGCAATATCAATTAAATTATCAATTATATCGTAATATAAATTGAAATTAGCTCCCGGTATTCACACAATTTGAAGAAAATAATGTTACATTTTTTAAAACTAACAATAAACTACATACACCAATTTTAACTTAATAAAACACAAATATTTAACTTTACCTTGTTGTAAAATATCAATTATCTTTGTGGATTCCACACAAATATATTTAGAGATTGAATTATATATTATATTATATACTTTTTTGCCTTCCATTTTTAATGCACAAATGTCTTTCTCTTTACACTTCACAATCACATAAAACACTACAACACCACGTTTAATATTTCACGTAATAATTTAATTTAATTAATAATTTTTTCACGTAATAATAATTTACGTTGTAATTTAATCAACATCCTGCAGACGACTAAAATTTTTCTATTTTAAATTATTAATCTAAACACCAAAAATGTATTTCATTTTATCCAAACGGAGTTTTTCTGATTGTTTTGGGGGTTTCCCATTTAATATATAATATTACCACACAATGTAAAAACGGTTAAACAACATTTAACACGAAACGAGGTAAATTAATTTGGTTTTCAAAATGTTCGTCCCATCGGATATACTCAAATATTTATCCGATGATGCGGTGTTAATTTTTAAAAGTATTATCCGATTGGATAAAAATAAATTAGTCATTAGGATAAAAAACCTATTAACACCGCATATTTTTTTGTGTGTAGACACACATTTTTCCTTGAAGTAATTGAGTTTACATATACCTTAAATTGCTTATGTTTCGCCTCAAATCGAAAGCACCAGTAAAACCGCGGTGGCCCGGAAAATTTAATAATTGTTGGATAGTGAGTCATAAAGTGGTATTTGGACTTAAGATTATCATTAAACAAATTACGATAATCCATATGATGCTTTTCTATTTAGTTTTGAAGAGTCTTTAAACGACTCTTTGGTATATGATACCAAAGCAATGAGTCAATAATCGTTAAAAAGTTGAGAAAGAACTGCCAAACCTCAACATCATCAGGTATTAGATGGCCAATAATTAATGGAAAGAAGTGTGTAAAAGTTTTCATTTCTTTCGCAGACATTTTTAAATGAAACTTTTTTAAGTGTACCATTTTAACTGGTCTGGGTTTATTATTTTTTTCAATTTGACCATAGTCAAATAACAAAACCCTTTTATTAAATGTAGAAGATCGAAATATTTAACTTTTTCTATATAATATAAATATGACATATGTCATAATGACAGACACCTTCATATACAGGGTGACTGACACGAAGTGTTACCAAAACAAAACACCACAGAATTTTTATTTTTTGATGAATTTTATTGAATCAAAGTAAAAAATGTTCACAAATATTTAGACTTTCGAATTGCATTCGCAGTTTTCGATTTGGCCACCCTTAGCCGCGAATATGACCTTCAAACGGCCGACAAAGCTATTGCATGCAACACGAAAGTGGCTCTGCGGTATTTTGGCCCATTCCGTATTTTGTCCCAACCTTGCTCTTCAAAATAGCCCAAACCGAGAAATCTAGCGGATTTGCATCCGGTAAATTTGGTGGCCATTGGGCAGTGGAAATGAACCGCGGAACGTTGTTTCTCAGCCAATCTTGATTGACGCGCGCTTTATGACTCGGCGCCGAGTCCTGTTGAAATGTCCAGGCTCTGCGACCGAAATGTTTTTGTGCCCAAGGCTTCAACGCTCCTTCCAACACATGATTCCGATAAATTTGAGCATTTATCTTGATGCCACGGTCCAAAAAAACCAGCGGTGGACGGCTTTCAGCCGTTACGGCGGCCCAAACCATCACCATCGGCGGCGCTTGGTTTCGAGTGGCAATCCGTTGGTCCAAATTTTCAGTAGAACGGTCGGGCAAGTAAATTCGGTCGTTTTGCTAGTTCACAAATTGCTCAATAACGAACGGTGACTCATCGGAGAAAACCAAATTCGGCAAATCGCCACTTTCGTGCAGGCGTAACAACTCCTTTGCTCTTTCCACTCTAACTTTTTTTTGAGCATCAGTGAGACCATGCGTTTTATGGAATTTCAAGGCTTTTAGTCCAAGATGATCTTTCAATATGTGCTGCATCCGTTCGAGCGAAATGTTCGCCTCACGAGCCATTTTTCTGCCGCTACGGCGCGGATTCCGAACCAATTTGGCCTTCACCTTCCGAATGATATACGGCGATGTTGCAGTGCGTTTCGGTCCACCACCATGGCGTTTTGCAATGCTGCCAGTATCGTTATCACGATTTATGGTGCGATACACAAACATTTTATTCACATGCAGATGTTTTAACTGGTTAACAAACTGCGGCTGTGATTTTCCAGCCAAATATAGAGAAATCACACTATTACGCTTGAATTACATTGCGGATAACTTTTTTTCTGAATATTTCCCACTAAAATGCTTCTGTACGCTTGTAAACAATGGAATGAACTGTCATTAGTGTAAATTTGAGCGCTCTGTCATCACTGGTTTGACAGCAATAACAGTCTCACCCTGTAGTTTTCTCGCTAAATAATTTCGTTCTAGTTCTCTTTGCGGGATTTACTTTTAGTACTAGTTCTAAATCTAGTAAACATGTCAAAAATTGAAATAATTTGTCATTTTACGACGATGATTGTTTTATTTATATCGTGCAGACTGCTTAAGCTAGATCAACTGAAAATAAAAGTTTCGCAATTTGGTGAGACATATTTGTATGATTTGAATGTAATTCAATCAGAATAAAATGAACAAATGTTGGTATAACTGGTTTTTTTACTAAGAAACAATTCGCGACCCTAGATTAAAATGATTGTAACTACCTCCATGTTTGTTTCGAGATATTGGCTTGCAAAGTTTTGAGATTTAATTTTTTTTATATTACTTATTTATTTTCATATGAAAATAGGTCATATGACGTCATGAGGCATAATTAATAAAATTTAATAAGAATTTTTACAATTATTTATGTACTTTCACAGAAATTTACGAAATTAAATTTCAGATAGAACCTTTTAAATAATAATAATTTAATATGTTGAAACCATTAAAAATTATTTAATAAAGTTCTAACTAGCCACATAGAACTCGGTTTTATAATTTTTTAAAAATACAAAAACAAAACTTAAAAAATTTTTATTTATACAATAATTCAATTTTATTGTTTTATTGCTTAAGAATTCAGTTTTGTTTAACATAATAAATAGATGTTAATTAAATTATAATTATTTAAAAATAAAAATAAAATAATAAAAAAAGCTTTGGTTTAAAATTCAGTCTTCTAAGTTTTTATTGTGTCTTGAATGCCACTGGTAATTCTTCGATTGCCGATTTTGCCTGGTGCTATTTTTAATATGTGGTTGTAATAAGCCTGGGCCTGAATTCCGGTTCGGTGATAAATGATAATGAGAAATGACTTGATTTTTTATTTCAACTAGTCGGTTGCATTTTTATTTAGAGTAGGCGAAATAAAACATAAAGTCATTTCTCATTCTCATTTGTCATTGATCCGGGATTCGGGCCCAGGTCTTGTTGAGACATATATTTGAACATTGATTTTAAATGTTGTGCTTTGGTGTCACTTATTTGTCGATCATTGCAAGTAATTTTTCGTGGTTCAGTCAAAACTAAAGTTGTATTTAATGGAGTTTGATTTTTCCGAGTCTTTTTGATTAAATGTAGCAAATTAGCTTCAATGTACCTTTCGGTGTCATAACTGAAGTTAAATTGGATGGTTGGTAAAATTTGGGAAAGTTTTATTGTACCACTTTGGAGTTGAAAATTTTAGAACAAGACTCAAAATCTTTGAAGTTTTCAGGTAGCATTTGTATAATCATATAAGGACGACGACGATTAATGTTCTTGAGAAGCCGTAACACACCAATAGGCGAAAAAAAACTCATTTCTCGATAGCACTTTTCGATTTCGCTATGAGCGCATGATCCACTTCCTGTATCGCTGAATGTCCTGGTAATGAATCACTCCATGTGATTATTCTCGTAAAATCATTACTTTCAAATATCCTTTCCAATATTTTGATGAATGCTGAGGCGATATCATTACCTGATCGGCCACCAGTGTATTCACTCCAAACTGCGCAATATACTGTTTTTGAGGTTGAAAGATGTGCAGTTAGATTATACATATTTAATTTCGAGCGATAAAATATCTCTCCAATTTCTGATTTGGGGCAAGTGATGACATTTTCCAAATCGAAACATATGATTGGTTTTTCGCTTTTTTTATCCATATCCTCTAGCTTACGCATTGCGCTTTTTAACGTAATGTGTTCAACGTATCGTTCATCGTTTGGGTCCTTATTGATTGTGTTTATTTCGTATACTCCACATCAATCTGATTTTGGCTTGTGAAAATCAATATTGAACTGCGTGTTTGAACTGGTAACGATAGTAGCTCTCCTTTACTTTAGGTAAATCTTGTTCGGCACAATGAGTCACGTAGAGATCGTACATTTTCGATATATTTAAGTTAGCTTCTAAATATGTTTTACTATTTGCATTGCGGCAATAATGTGACTCTTTGGCTGGAAACGACTTAATATGGTTTATGATGGTAGTTGTTTTTTTGCCACTTAAGCTATTCGGCACGGTTCCAGTCACTTCAATTTTCCTGTTATGTACAGTGTACACAGGCTTTTGTGAAATCGCCAAAGTCGTGAGATAAAATTTTTTGCAAACCGTTATACGGTCACTACGAATATTAAAGAAGTAGCGAAACGAAAGTGCACGTCTGGATTGCGTACGGCTTATGGTAGTTCGATTTTTTAAAATCCTTTCAGTCGTTGCGGCAATGAAATTGTATTTACCCGCCTGATCAATTGTGTAATAATTTTTGAAGATTTCCTCACGCTCATTACTATACCAATATATTTTGAACATTTATATCGGCAATCGGAAAGCCAATTCTTAATATTCTTCAATATTTTCGAAAGTCTTAGCTGTTTTCTATTATTCACAAACCCTTCTCCTGCTTGAAATTTTCGTTTTCTCTCGTTGACAATCCATTTAGCCTCATTTTTTACAACCTTTCTCGGGTTTGACTACAAAATAATAAAGAAATTACTACCCGGACAAAATTAGCTTAAACAATAGTACTTACCATAGGGCTTTCAAAAACAGACCGAGTGTTGCGTTTGTGAGATCTTGTGATACTTCTTCAGAAACAGTTTCGTATTCGCCACATAACTCCTCTAAATTGCTGTTCTGCTCAATTGTACCTAATGTTACACCATCATTACAGTTAATACTAATTTCTCTTAGCCCACTATCTGGACATGATATTATTATCGGCTTATCAAGTGCCTCAATAAGATGAAGAAACTTAGACATTAATTGGCTGTTCTAATTAATTAAAATAGATATCGATTACCACAGGAATAATAGTGCAAATAAAAAACAATTAATGATAAAATCCAAAATATTACACAAACTATGCATGTATTTTGCAATAATTGTTTTGTCACATTACACTACATAATATATTATGTACATATTTGATTTAGTATAAAACATTATTTTAATTAATAAAACGGTTGACGTTTATTCCTTCAGTTTGGGCGGTAATTTTCGCTCTTGTTAAAGAATATTAAATGACAATTCAAATTTAACGAAACTGAACGAAAAGTTCTTGAAGTTTCGCTGGTCAGTAACATGCTTGTTCCTATGATCGCATTCTTACTTAAATTTCTTAAAGACTAGCTGGTCAACGCTTAAGATCTATTTTCACGAAAAATCACAAACTGAATAAAATTATATCGCCTACTCAACTGTACAATAAATTTAGGATAAAATAGTTTTAACTGTATTATTATGTATGAACAAAGTTCTATGTGAAATTATTTTTTTAAAAACCAATTAACGAAGTTTTAACTGTTATTTTTTGTGTAGATACAACTCTGTTTTATGAATTAGAGTAGAAACTTCGTTGACGCATACACCTTTGTTCCATAGTTATTTCGGAAACGGAAAGAGATAGCCTATTTTAAGTATGCATAAACGAAAGAGAAAGCCTTATTTAGTGGATATGCATTAACAACTCATTTTTCCAATTTTTGTTGTTGGTTACAACCTTTTTAATCTATGGTCGCGAATTAGCATTTAACTGGTTAGAACAAGCAAATCGGTTGGCTCTTTGAGGTTGCTTGTACATAAAACTTGTTGACAGTAAAATGTCTGGTAATTTTTAAACAGGAAAATTAATGGGATATTCCTTTAGGAATGCTTGTAAAATGTTTATCTGAAAAAGATTTTTCTTTACAGAAATTAGCAAATAATTTACGTTCGACAAGTTTCATTTCCAGATTTCCACGTTTATTTAACAAATTATAAACAAATCAATGAAACCCATTAAACAAATTTGTAAAATAGATGTCTTAAAAAATGAATTTGACACTTGTGCTGAATTGCTCAGTGATAAAGGTTACGGTTGAATATAATATTTTTACAGAATGCGACGTTAGTCAAATAAGATACATTTACAATATGTTTAAACTTTAGATGTGTAAAACTTAAGAGTTTTTCCTATTTATACATTCATTATCTTATTTTTAGTTACATTATATAAAAATTCAATACAATTATTTTATTAAAATATTTCAAAATTTCCCAATAATCTAAAAGATGCTTCGCCATCAATTTCTTAAGTGCATTTCTAAATCTATCAAAATGTTAAAAGTTTTATCTAAATTCTTAAAGGTGTCGACACTTTCAATAATACAACCTTCAAACAAATAAACGTAACTAGCGGGTGAGCGTAATCGGGTAAAACACATTGATTTGCATTTAGAGATGATTAGCAGCAAATTATGCGATGTATACCAAACTTTCAAGTTTGTCAGTTCAGATTGAAAGTCAGTTGTATCATTGGCGCAAGAAATAGTTTTGAAAATTTTAATGTCGTACCAGGGAAAAATTCATTCTGTCTGAGAGAAATGAACGTCCTAACATGAAACCACAATTGCTCTTCTCAAAAAGCTTTGGTAAAACTGAAATAATGCAGATGCCTCTATTGTTCTCTATATCGCTATGAGATCCAGATTTGAAAATCGGCTTAATAAGTAAGCGTTCAAATAGAATAGCGAAGCACGCATCAGCGATACTTCGATTAAATACAAAGGAAATATGGCCAGAAATTGCATTACTGGTTAATTTAAGAAAAATGGGTGGTTACAATAGAATCCGGCACTTTAATTAATCCACTTCCAGATGAAACATTGAAAATGTTGACTTTCTTACATCATTATTAAATTTACAAAGATTAGATTTTGAATAATATACACTCTCAAAGAAATCAGCAAACAAATCACTGCTATCGCGCATGAAATAGCAGGAACGGTCTTTTAAAAACATCATAGAAGGAAAAAATTAGATTTTCATTTGTAATTAACAAAGTGTCAAAAGTGATTTGGCTTTGTTTTAATTATTGATTCAAGGGTTTGGTTTAGACATTTGTAATTAAAAACATTATGACGTACTTTATATTTTTTGAGCCTTGTCTTTTCTATTTTTAAGATTTAGAAACTCATTATTCTACCACGGTTTCTTCTTTGCACTTGAAGCTTTCATCATAGAAATAATCTCTCATATACTAGATTAATGTTTCGATAGAATTCGCTCAATATATGAAAGTGCAATGAAATGTAATTTATTTAAAGAACTGTGATCGCCCATTTTAAAATTGAAAATCCATGAGTTCACATTTTCTTCGACCAACTCGCAGCATTTAAATATAACTGAAATATTCAGGTAATACTAGAAAATACTAGATGATCCAAAGTTTTCCATCTCATCGTTCATGTTAATTGGAGTCAAATTGTGATCAAGAATCTCCCATACAATATATCGTATGTTAAAATCTCGAAGCCAACGTTATCGGACTGGATGAATATTTGTTAGAATCATACCATTTGCAGCTATCTATCCCTCCTAAAAACAGCATAAGGCGACGGAAAATTTGTAAATAGTCGGATTAATACACCAGAAAGTCAAACGACTGAGTTATTGAGTAGGTCGAAATTCATAATTCATCCGTCTTACTTTTATTTATTTGATTTACATATAAATTTATTTAAGTTTTGGTGCACTCTATTTTGAGCATGAGCTCATTAACAACAGAGCGTGCCAAAAGAGAAGAATGGTTCAATTAGACAACAGCCCATTTTTAGGTCGGCCAATCATTCATTTCGGCCCACGAATGACACAATTTCACCTGGATTTTTCACTCGCATCGCTCAATCATCAGTGGCAGGACGGTTACGATTTGTAATTTTTTGTAATTTGGATAATATTCCGTTGTTGGGTAGGTTGGGCTGAAAAAGGATGAAAACAAATTTTTTTTCGAAATCTAAACATGGGTAGTATTTGAAGGGTGTGATAAGTATTCATAATTTCACTAAATGTTTGTTTTACATTTTTGACCATATTTAGCCGCCCTCCTGGAGTTGACCCTGGTAAATTTTTTCTGGCTTCTAACCTTGCCCGAATGTGTCCGTCTCTCAACTCCTCGCCAAATACTTTGGAAGTTGCTTCCGTTACCGCTTGTGTGTGACAAGGAAAATTGTCTATAAATAAAACGGGAACATTCTTCTCGCTCAACATTAGCTGTAAATCATCATCCTTTATACTCATGGTAAGTGGTGGCTCAGTTACAGGAAATTCTTGCCAATTAATCATTTCCATATAACTTGGTGCTTGGAAATTTATTTTAGGCACTTTAAACAAACGGACTCCATGCGGCTTCTCTAGCCTAGCTTTGACTATTCTTCTAATGCCCAGCTCCATAATGTTACAATTTTCAGGATCTGTAATCATCGGAAGTAACAAATATAGATATCGACTTTTCAGATGAATCGAATCCCGAAACTTCCTGGATTCCGCTTTTACCTGCAATATCAGGCTGTTCTGGTTCTCTTACAAACACAGATCTTTCGAGTTCTTTTGATTTCCCGGCCATTCGTTTTCACAATATTTCTGTCGCAACCTTATCCATATTTCCGATAGCCATCTTTCTTTCGCTTCTTTGATCTATCAAAAACGGTATTTCGTCGGTGGGAATTTTGCTCGTTTTCACACAACTGCAAACAGACATATCAGATTGATTGCATTAGCAGGCACATATATCAAAAAGGTGTTCTGCGTCAGGCTCAATTTTTTTCAATTTTTCTTGTAGAAAACGGTATTTCTACTTTTTAGAGGTTTAATAATATTTTGATACTTATTGTGGTAAGCTGTAATCGTATCCACTACACGCTTGTGCTTCACTATAGGAAGTGAGGCAGTCTGCCAAATTTGAAGAATTTTCTGTGCTAGTATTTTCGAAATTTCCGCAGTATGAGGTTCCTTACTACCATAACAGGTGTTACAGAATCAAGATCTTTGCCGTTCCAAAAACATAACATCTTCTGCTGGCCCGAGTATTAATATAAGCTTTAGCCATAGCCATTATTAAATTACTTTCCACACAACAATACACAAAACAACGATAAAATTTAAAATAATTGCAATTTAACACAAACGATAACTTACGAGTAAAATGATTTGACGCAACTGAGCTCGAATACAATCATAACACTACTAAATTACTAATATGCGTGCGCAGAGAATGCGCAATAATGCATCATCCGCGATATGGGCTTGCGCAGTAGATAATTAACAAAAAATCGGTGATTTACCAAGTTATGTAAAAAAAAAATTTTTTGTGGACTGAGGGGGGCGGCCAAAAATTAAAAAAAAAAAAATTATCTGTATAATGAGAAATACCTACTGCAGCTTTTGCGCACTATTGCCAATCAACCATAGCTTTGGAATATTTGGTGCAGAATTTGATCGTTGTAATTAAAATTTCAAAATAATGGGACTCCTTCAATCCAATTTTAAAGGAAAGGAACGTCAGTGAACTGATCTTCTTAAATGATGACGATATTATTTGTCACCAGCAAAGTATTTTAGTTAAATTGAGATTCCATGTTTCAAGGCTACTTATTCAGTTTATCTTGAAGACACGTAGAAAAATATTTCTTCCAAAATTTTGATACCCCGAAAAACAGTTCAACAAGTTTTTCATACGGTATTTTTTCTTCAATCGACTTCAAATATTCTAACCAGGTAAATCATATGCCCGTTTTTGAGAAAATCTCTTCCACTGCAACCCCCTCTATTCTAGACTCGAATGAACCTAAAAGTTAACACAAGTATCGAGCAAATCTATCAATATTTGTGAGACTGGGAGGCAAAACAAAAATAATAAAAATGTATGACTTCGGAAGGAAGGAAGGACGGACACAATCTTTTTCTAATCGATTTATTAAAATGACATTTTTTTGTGATTTTGTACTAAAATTTTAACTGCTGTAAAATGAAATTATTTGACTGTGCTTCTGATCAAGTGACTTTTTTAAAATGACACAAGAAATAAAATAACAAATTGGACATTTAAAAAAAGGAATTTATTGATGAATGGCGGTTCGCTATATTAAGAAAACATTGGAAGAATATGTTGTTCCCTACACACCATTTATAGGCGATAATTTTATGCTAATGCACGATAACGCAAGACCTCTTGTTGTCAGAATCGTGAGTACCTGGCAGATGTAAATATTTCGAATATGACATGGCCGGTAAGGACTTCCGATTTGAATTCTATAGAACAAGTTTCGATATTCTTGGTAGAAGAATTGAGTCTCGTATCCAGCTCGCAACAGATTATAAAAAGTAAAGCTCGGGGGCAATAATATACGCTACACACATTTTTTATTGGTTAATTATGATTTTGATGTTGTGTTTATGTTTGTAAAAATTTAAATAAAATTTTTCAAATTTTTCACAGTTTGGTTTGTGTTTGAAAATTCAAAAAACTCCAACCGCATGTTTAGAAAGAGTAGGTCTTTCCTTTCCCCACATTTTCTAAGATTGTTTTAAATAACCTAGAATTTGGTTTCTGTTTCATGTTTCCAGTTAGTGCGGTTCAAAATATATTCACAGTTGGAAATTTAGTTATAAGCCATTTTGTGGAATAAGTAAAAAAGACGGTCATATGATTAGACAAAGTATGCTATTGTAATACTTTTTACTTCAGGATAGCGATTTTGGTCGCAAAATGAGGATTAAGGATTGAGAATTTTTTATATGTACTTTTTGCTATTGTGTGCCATTAAATATTTGTATTGTATTAGTGTGTTTTCTCATTATGGTAAGTATCAAAAATAAGCGAAGCGGGTGAAATTGGTTTAAATTTTTGGTGCTTACGCTCGCCTTGAGTCGTTTTTCCTTTCTTATAACATGAGGAATTCATATTTTAGTATCTATTGTTGTTGTAACTGATGACATTCATGTTTTTAATTTATACATTCTTCGTCGGCCACGTTCGTAATATTTTTTTTATTTTGGATATTAGTTCTTCATATGTTATGTGTGTTATATAAGAACATAAAATAATGTTGTCACCATTTTAACATTTTCTCCCGATCATTCTCTTCTGAGCTTATTTCCCTTATTTGTATCATTTTATCTCTCTTATTTGCATCATGGCACTGAAAAAAAAATGTACATTCGACAACAATACAATTTACCAATACCATTACTTTCCCGTAATTCTCAACTCAACCCTCATTTTGCGACCAAAATCGCTATCCAGGTCGTGCGGTTCAAGTGGTATTCACATTTGAAAATTTAGTAATAAGCATGATTGTAATATTATGTTGTATTGAAAGTACGTATTTCCTATAGAAATTCGAGTTATCATGCATACACAAAGCAAAATTTAAAATTTGTTCAGGGATCTATTCCTCATTCTCCCTATGAAATCCGGACGGTAAATTTTAGCAGTAATAAACAATTCTATGAAAAATTTAGAATAAATCCAAAAATTGGTCAAAGTTACCGAAGTTATTTTGTATCAAATCGCAATTGAATGCTGCTTAATGGCGAATTTTTGCATTTATTCTAAATTTTTCATAGAATTGTTTACTACCGCTAAAATCCCTTCCGCAAATTAAACGCAATTTTTTCCGAATCATAAAAGTTTTCACAGATTAAACCAGAGCCTTTTAGAGTAAACAGCCAAAATCATACGTCATCATTTTTAGAAGCGTTTTTAGTGGTATAACTTTTCATTGTTTAAAAATAATGATTTTTAGCATCAAATTTTTCAATGAAAAAACCAAAAATATTAGGCAGTGTATGGAGTGTCGCTAGCGGCACTTTATCGCTATTAGTTAAAGTACCGTAAAGTTTAAATCTTAGTAGCCTTCAAGATGTATTGTAATGTCACTTGTTACTTGTTTTATAAAATAACTACTAGTAAAATAAAGTATAGTAATCATGAAAATTTTGGACCTTGAGATTTTTAGAGATTTATTTGTTTTGAGGTCCCCTGAGTCCGAAAAAGTGAGTTTTGAAATGGTGTCTGTCTGTCTGTCTGTCAGTCTGTCAGTCTGTCAGTCTGTCAGTCTGTCAGTCTGTCAGTCTGTCAGTCTGTCAGTCTGTCAGTCTGTCAGTCTGTCAGTCTGTCAGTCTGTCAGTCTGTCAGTCTGTCAGTCTGTCAGACTGGTAGTCTGTCAGTCTGTCAGTCTGTCAGTCTGTCAGTCTGTCAGTCTGTCAGTCTGTCAGTCTGTCAGTCTGTCAGTCTGTCAGTCTGTCAGTCTGTCAGTCTGTCAGTCTGTCAGTCTGTCAGTCTGTCAGTCTGTCAGTCTGTCAGTCTGTCAGCCTGGTAGTCTGTCAGTCTGTCAGTCTGTCAGTCTGTCAGTCTGTCAGTCTGTCAGTCTGTCAGTCTGTCAGTCTGTCAGTCTGTCAGTCTGTCAGTCTGTCAGTCTGTCAGCCTGGTAGTCTGTCAGTCTGTCAGTCTGTCAGTCTG
The DNA here is from genome assembly GCA_958295665.1 of Tipula vernalis. NCBI lineage: Eukaryota > Metazoa > Arthropoda > Insecta > Diptera > Tipulidae > Tipula > Tipula vernalis. The sequence continues at coordinate 328,322,128 of OY282558.1, forward strand.
TCAGTCTGTCAGTCTGTCAGTCTGTCAGTCTGTCAGTCTGTCAGTCTGTCAGTCTGTCAGTCTGTCAGTCTGTCAGTCTGTTCTGTCAGTCTGTCAGTTTGTCAGTCTGACAGTCTGTCAGTCTGTCAGTCTGTCTGTGTCCTCTCTACAGCCCAGATGGTTTAACCAATCGAACTGAAACTTCAGATTTAAGCTTTTTTGATAAATTGGGAGGTCCCAGTGAATTTTACTCCAAATCGGCTAACCGGAAGTGGCCACTAACTTGGTCCAGAAAATTTATTTTGCAAATATCTTAAAAAGTATAAGGTTTACAAAAAACTACTAAAAACAAAATGTTTCCAAAAATTAAAAACAAATAAAAAAAAAAAAAATTTAAAAATTTAAAAATTAAAAAAAAAAAGTTATAAAAAAATAAAATTTCTCAAAATTCTCTTTTCATAAAAGAAAGTCGTGTGTTGGCCACACCTCAATTTTAATTTTTTTTATTTTGGATTAGAGGTTAAAGATGATTACAACAAAATTTATTCTCATTTATTGCATGTAGAGGGTAGAGTTCAAAGAATTTCACACTCTCGTTCGGTAAAGGAAGCTATTCCTGATTTACGGGTAATTGTTGACTCAGTAAAAGATTGTTTGAATAAATGGCAAACTGAGCATGACGATGATGCGGACGATTCGTTTCTTAATACTATACTTTGTCGAACATTTCCATCGATGGACCCTTGGAGGAAAACTAGAATTCAGAATCTGACCTAACGGATGATAACTTAAAAACATACCATCCTGAAAAACCCGCGCCATCAGTTGAAGCCCAGATCCGCGTGGTTAAAGAAATTCCAGTGGCCAACTCTCCTAAACCATCATCGTCAAAGGATTGCACAGCATCCGTTCCATTAGGGACAACTAGCGCATCTAAGCTTCCTCAAGAACCCAGTAAGGAATCCGACAAGGTATATTACTTAATCGATCTGATAACAAAACGTATGGAGAAATTTGGTAATCCATTATTAGATCCTCATGAAAATAGTAAAACGATTGATAGCTCATCGCCCGAACACTCAGGAGCCAAACGTAACAATCCGGAAAAACCTATATCGAATCTTTGTCATGGACATAGTCACAAAAATTTAACTTTTAACCCCGCATCGGCAGTCCCAAACGCCAACGTATGGTCGCGTATTCCTCCATTTAGGTCGGATGATTTTAGATTGTCGAATACATCATCTAGAGATATTTATAAATGGAATTTGACGTTTGAGGGCTCTTCTACGGAAAAGACTGATATTGAATGATTTTTGTATTGAGTAGAACGATCCGCAGTACGTTATAATGTTTCGCAAGTTAGTTTGGTCGAAGAACTTGATGCTCTTCTTAGATGAGGGGCTCTCGAATGGAACTGGTTGTTTCTGGAGCGAAATGGGCCAGTTTCTTGGGCACAACTACGGGCTGAGTTGACCCGACTGATGAACTGTTAACCGTCCAGGCTTACAGTTTCATTTACGAATGACCGACAAGAAAATTAATTCGATTGATCAGTTCATTGCATTGTGTGTGGGTTGGGAGCAAACTTGGAATAGAAACGGTTATTGTCCATAAAATTTTCTTCAAAAATTATCTTTGTTGCACAACTCAGGCGACGCATCATTCATTCCACCTGAAATTGATCATACTGTCGAGGCTTACAGTTTTCCTAGGAAGTCAAAAATGTCTGCTAATGATAATTTTGAATCACCATTCAAAGGTAATCACCCCGATTCATCAGCAGCACTCAATTCCAATAATTCGGGAAACTCAAATAGCTATAATAGCATATAATGCTGGAATTATTATGATATAGGGCATCGTTATCAAGATTGTTCGGTGACACCTACGCATATTTTTTGTTATGGTTGTGGGGCTGAATGGAAATGTGCACAACTGGGCGAACCCATTCCCATAGTCCATCGGTACCCAGACCCAACAATACCAATTATTCATCTCATCAAGAGTCGGACCGGTTAAAACTTCTGACGCGAATTATCACTCAGACCCCAAATGCCAAATAATTCCAAATGACGGTATCTCTTCTTACTTTCCTACATCACAGTCTACTTTGCCTACTTATTTTCGTAATGCTAAGTATTGGTACAATCGACGCAGGCTTAAATCCAAATGCTTAGAAACGTTTATACAGAACGAAACCGATGGAAGACCTTACGCGGATGTGTTTGTCAATGGACTTAGTATGCGCGGACTTTTGGTTAGCGGCGCAAATATAAGCGTTTTGGGATCCGGAAATGAAGATTTGCTCAAGTCCCTTAATATTAAATTTCATCGCCTGCCTTCGTATTTGTTAACCGCAAGTGGACAAGGAAACGTGATTTTTGGTCATATCAATATTCCTATTACATATTGTATTTAAACAAAAGTCGACTTACAGCAGAATTTATACTTAGGTATAGACTTCTGGAAAGAATTTGTGTTGGCGCCGGTTATTGTCGAAGATTTATATAAGCCCCCAGCCGGTCCAGCTACGAGTAATCAGCATGATCTTTCGTAAAGACATTTCAATGAGATGAGGAAAATCATCGCCCTTTTTCCATCATCGCAGAACTACTTCTGGAGTTAGGAAAAACGTCTTTCACCACTCATTCCATTGACGTCGGATCAGCGGCACCTATTAAGCAAAGATAGAATGCTGTATATCCGGCCATTCAGGCGGATATAAATAAAGAGTTAGATCGCATGTTATCACTTGGCGTGATCGAAGAAAGCGACAGTAGTTGGTCCTCTCCTTTCAACTCCTCATCAAAAAACCAAATGGCAAAGTTACACTTTGTTTGGATGCGCGTAAATTGTACTCGGTGACTGTAAAAGACGCGTATCCGCTGCCCCTCATTGATGGATTATTGGGAAGACTGGGTCAAACTCGATTCTTTTCAAGTATTGATCTAAAAGACGCCTTTTGGCAAATCCCTTTAGATTCAAGATCAAGGCAATATACCGCTTTAACAGTACAAGGTCGACCGCTGTATTAATTTCGCGTAATGCCATTTTGCTTATGTAATGCTCCTCAACGTATGTGCCGCCTTATGCATAAGGTTATCCTGATTACGTCTGCTAGTATAGAGGAACATTTTTCTTTGCTGCGAGAGGTTGCTATAAATTGCTTCATAACGCTAACCTCACCATCAACATCCTCTTCCTCATACTCCTAAGCAAATTCGTAGGTTTCTGGGTATAACTATGGTTGGTGTCGCAGATTCATAGCCAATTACGCTACCATTAGTGCATCTATGACGGATTTGCTGAAAAAAGGAAAAAAATGTGGGTATAATGCTGACGCTCAACGCTCTTTTGAAGCTTTGAAATCGGCCTTGATAACCGCCCCGGTTCTACGAAATCCTAATTTCAGCAAACCGTTTTACATTCAATGTGATGCCAGCACTACCGGAATAGGAGGCGTATTGTTTCAAAAGGGTCTAGATGATGAAGAATTTCCGATATCGTACATATTGAAAAAACTATAAATAAAGCTCAACGGAATTATTCCATTAGTGAGCTTGAGTGTTACGCGGTGGTACTCAGTATTAAGAAATTCCGAGCCTATATCGAAGGATTCCATTTTGTGGTCATCACCGATGATGGAAGTCTCCAGTGGCTAATATCTCAAAAGGACCTGACCTCTCTTGAAGATTAGCTCTGGTTTTGATTTTGAAATACAATATAGGAAAGGAGCTCAAAATGTGGTCCCTGACACTCTCGCTCTCGTGTCAATGTCGATGAAATAATCAAAAAGGAGACCCCATTAAATTATTATCCATTGCATGTTAATTTGAATGCCCCAGAGTTTATCACGGATGAAGATTATGTTAATAAAATTTTGAATTTCCAAAAGCTTAATAATGTCAATACTAATTTACGTCTCGAAGATAACAAACTACTTATTTGCCCATTCTTTGGTACAAAAATACGCGAAAATGATGTATCGGAGTGGAAGTTGGTGATACTTCAGTCCTTAAAAGGTCAACTGATGGAACAAGCGCACTCTCCCCCGTTGTCAGCCCATGTGGGAGTTGCCAAGACTCTAGAAAGGCTTCGAAGATATTTTTATTGGGCTAATATGTCGTTGAGTTCGTTGAAAGCGAAATATTTAAATTATTTTCTGTTCCAGAAACTGTTTTAACCGACAACGGAAAACAATTTATATCTGTTCAGTTTAAAAACTTACTGGCTAAATATGGTGTCAAACACCTAAAGACACCCAAATATACTCCACAACCCAATTCTATTCGCTCCTATATTAAGTCCGATCAGCGTGAATGGGATGTCCACCTTAGCGAAATTTCATCCGCCTTGCGTAATGTCGTTCACACACACAGCTAAATCTACTAGACTAAATTTGGCTCGCGAATCCGTGTTAACTCATATGGAAAAATTTTGTAGTAAATTTACCACTTTCATTTGTATATTTTGTACCTTGAAAGCACATACTGATATTTCACTATATTTGGGTATTTCAAGGCTTAAATACTAAGCCAGGGACTTCAGGATAGTCAGATTTTGATCGGGGTTGAAAACGGGGAAGGAGACAATCACGTATCACTTACCAAAATCAGCAAACTTACCACGTTGCCAACAATGCAAAGGGATTTTTGCATCGAATCGTAACAGGGGACGAAAAGTGGATCCACTAAGATAACCCAAAGCACAGAAAACCGTGGTGTAAGCCCGGTCATGAATCAACTAATGCTGTGCATCTGGTAGGATCAGTACGGAGTGAACCACTAAGAGTTAGTCCAGCCGAACGAGACCATCACTGGAGAACGTTATCAACAACAGTTGATGCAATTAATGAAATGACGATCTTTCGGCACAACAACGCTCGGCCACATGTTGCAAAATTCGTCAAGGAAACTTTGGAGGCGTTTCAATGGAATGGCCTAACCCACCCGCCGTATTCACTAGATATTGCTCCTTCCGACTACCACTTTTTCCGGTCGATGACTCATGGCCTGGCTGAGCAACACTTCACTGCTTACGAAGAAGCCAAAAATTGAGTCTTAGAATGCGTGTGCTGGGCGTGATCACTCCATTAGCCAATCATAAGACGAAATGAGGTTTTTACGATGGAGCATTTTGATTTTTATATATAGAGAGAAATATATTAACCATGAAATATGAAACTCGAGACTTCTGGTGATTGGTTTTGTAGGCAATATATGAATTTCGATCTTACAAATTGAAACGTTACAACGTATCGGTTAAAGTTAACCAACGGGTAAAAAGTTTTTTTTAAATGTTTAAAACAAATAATTTGATTTATTGTATGCATGAACATTTGAATCAGCATAATTATTAAATTTGCGAGTAAACTTAATGATCCACAGAAAAACATTATAATGTCTGTACTATGAGATTTCTTCGTTTTTGACTTGTTTGGCATTATCTTCTAACATGGTTCTTAAATTTTGATTTATTAATTCATTATGCACAATTCCCTTTTATATTATTGTCGTTGTTTCAATATGTTCTCTATCTTACATACATGAGAAAAGTGTTAACCCATACTGGATTAATTCCCTAATTATTAAGTTCACTGGGTTAATTGCATCGAAGAACGACGGAAGAGAAGTCAAAAAATAAAAATTGTATTACACAAAACGTTTCCCATTTCATTCAAACCTTTTCCAAATTTATCAAACGTTCCCTTAATTGAAACGGTAATATTATATATGTATATGTATGTATAAGAGAAAGAGGAAAAACTAATAAAAAAAATACGGGAAAATCAAACAAAACACGGTCGTATTAAATCACATTTTCGGATTTTTCTCTAAATTTATTTATTTTTATTTTTTGTTCGGTTCCACCAAATTGAATATTTTTTGGTTTTTAATTCATAAGTAAATATTTATCTTTTCTATTTCATTGTGGTCTAAATGGGGATATAAGTTTTGTTATTCAATTAAAAGAAGAAAAAGAAGAAGAAGATGATAAAGACTTGCCATATTATCTCTATACATATACCTAATACATACATACACTATCCAGTTACTACTATCTATCTCAATATAACTACTATTGTTGTTATTTAGTTTTTGTTCTAGCTAGATAAATAACGATAAAATCAACAGAAGCATTTAGATTAATGCCCCGGAGTAAAGTGTCAAGTGGATGAATTGATTTCATTTTTGTTGTTTTTATATATATTACCCTGTTTGGCTATGTTGTTATTAAATTAACTTCATATTGTTTTTAGTTGTTATGTATGATTCTATTTATTTAATATGGTAACACAGTAAGAAATGATTCGAATTTTAATCGACCGACGACAAGATTTGTTGAGTAAACAAATCGCACATATCGTGCACAAAATAAAGACAAACAATGTTTATATCCGGAATAATTAAATTGTACCTTTAAACAAAAAAAAAACATTTTGTGTTTTATATTTTAGGTGGCTCTTAAAAGACAGCAGGCAGTGGAGGATGCCATAGCACTGAGATTGGCGTCAAATGAAACTGGAAAATCAATGGAGACTTTACCGCCTGGTAAAATATTCGGAATGACGATTACAGAACCATGTACAACACCACCATCAATTAAATCATCGAGTTCAACACCACCCCCACCATCAACATCCCCATCTCCATCAATTACATCATCATCACTGAATATATCGGCCAGCCAAACTTCAATAATAACATCAACATCTGCCGATTCAATGTGTGATTTAACCGAAAAACCAATCATAACCTCATCTTCATCCGCTCATATCAGCTCAGCCAATAAGAATGTATCACAAAGCGCTATCGATATGCTGTCACAATTGTTTCCGCATCGTAAACGTTCCGTACTCGAATTGGTATTGAAACGATGTGATCTAGATTTATTGCGAGCAATCGAACAATGTAGTTCAGCACCAAGTGCATTTCGTCCTCCTGTTTCATCATCACAAGTAATTATAAATTGTTTGCACTTTGTAATGTAAATAAATCTGATATCAATATTTTTTTCCCCCCCTCTTTATTAATTACAGTTGCAACAACAAATCTCAATTTCACAACAACCACCGCCGCTGCCACACACACTTCAAATACCACAATCAATTATGCCATCAGCAACATCACAACAATCTCACTACACATCATTAATAGCTTATCCAAAATGGTTACTTCCGATGTCATTTCCGGTGACCATGGGCCATTTACCAAATATAGCGGCGCCACGTTGCACCCTACCAAATTGTCCGATGTGTTTGCATCCAATTTAATTATTGAGTGTGCGCTATATTAAATAACATAGAAAAAAAAATTTAACGAAAAATTTTGTTGAATCTAATCGATTAGAGATGTCGCCACAAATAATAATAATGGTTTGTGTCTATGATATTTTATGTTGGTAAAAAAAAAAAAAAAATCGAATGACAAAAAATATTTGTTTACATTTGAATGTGTGCGTCTTTTATTTACAAAGGGAATAAGTATTTATACAGTTGTAGTTAAATAATTAAGATCTTGGTGCGAATAGCGATGCGCGTTATTTAAATTTTTGTGTGAGAGTTAAGGACAATTGTTATTATTTATATTCAACTTTGGAAACTAATTTCTTATCGATTTAAATAGAAAAATGAAACGTACATACATAATTTAAAAACTTTTCGTTACCATTTTAAAGCGGTTAAACTTTTTAATTTATAATCCGTTACTTGTCCATTAAATTTAGAAATTTAGCAAATTTAAACCTCAACGATAACCCGAAGTCTACTGACCGGATTTCTTTTCCAATCTTCAACTTGTAAACCCAAATTTTGACCAACCATCTATCAAGGATCGTTGAAATTAAAAGTTGTTGAGAGAGAGAGAGAGTGTTTTGAGTACGACCGATTCACGTCTTTGTGGCAGATTCAATTAATACGAGCAAACCTGAAATACATTCATTTTATTCTACCCCCAAATTATTCCAAACTTTCCATTGCCATTTCAATATGATTTTGCTATCTTTAGCAATTAAATTGCTCGTAAGTTATGCTTCTTTCTTTCTCTATCAGACTAGAGATTTGCTGTTTCTAAAGCCCGTATATCTGCTCAGTTTAATAGCTCATTTTCTTCCTAATTCCTTTTTGATAGCTCAATTGCTAAATCCTTTAAGTATGGTGCAATTCCGAAGTTATATTTATGGTGCTTTCGAATCTCCAGAAACAAACTTAAGTATTCCACTATCGTGTGCGGCAAAATATACGATAGGGTTCGAAAATATCGACCGATACAATCGGGCATTTTCAGCTAAATCAATTTGGCTTGTCAATCTTTACTGTGTTATACCATTGTGAGTATTACATGTTCTACAATTACCAGGTTTACATTGCAATATAACAGTTCTTCAGTCGAAAATTATCGACTTTTACGTTCGAAGATTTACAAAATAAAATAAATTTTGGCTCGTCAGCCATAGTATTGTGTAACAGCGTTGTGCATACCACCAGTTCTACAATTCGAGTTCATATTGACTTCAAGCTGATCCATCGCTGTCTTTACATTGAAGTACATTCAGTAATGTACTTCAATGTGTTCTTCGTCGAAAATATCGAATTTACGTTCAACATTTACAGTTACTTACATTATAAACCAAGCCGGATTTCAGCCCGTATTGTATTGTACCATTGCGTATCAAACCGTACATAAGTGTGATCACTGATCACATATTTTTATTTATGTTTGCTTCGTGTTTTCTATACGATTTATTTTTGGGTAATATAGGCCTCGTGTTATTCGGGCGTAAAACATTTTAAGGTTATAAAATCTTTGATAGATCGTGACGTAATTATAAGTATCATGGATTAAGTAAATTCGAATTTGTTAAATTTTTATTATTCCAAATAAGATTTTTCTTGAATCATTCGCCGAGTCGCTGAATTCGTATGAGATAAATTGGATTCTGCTTCAATTTCTCAAATTAAGCTGTGATTTACTGATCTAATTAGTAACTATACTACATTTAAAAAAAAACAAAAAGTTGACACCGCATTTGAATCAAATATTCGGTCAGTGTGGGTCGACATTATTATGATTTGAGGCCCGCATTGCCCGCATTGGAAGAACGGATAGAGGGCCTGCTCAAGTAAAGAAAACTACCAGAAATTACACTTATCATTTGCCAACATGTCCATAATAATCCAAAATTGAATGAGTTAACAAAATTTCAGTATTTAAAGCATCCGGTCAAAGGCAATGCGGCCAAGGCATTTAAAAATTAGGATTTCGTGGCTGTAATTTACCTCGAGGCTCGGCGCGTATTAATCTAATGCTAAGACAAGCCAAACCAGATTGCTAAAGAACATATCAAGGCATTATTCTTGCTCAACCGACAGAGAAAGCATCATCGATGAACTTATTGCATCTTACAGACGAATTTAAATCAGACATTCGATCTTTGAATACTTTTGGGTGGCCGGCTTAATACTGGGATTATTAATTTGTGTATTTGATGTATATAGTAAGTTGGATTCGGATACCAAAGTGAAATGGAAGGACCAAACCCCGCGAACTTGACTTCCTATATTTTCAAGAACATAGGCGAATTTCTACATGTTCGAAGTATGTACTAGTATTGGTAATGGTAAAGAAAGTTGCAAAACTGAGTCCGGCTCATTACGTTCCTCAATGTCTTCTAAATTACATCAATCTTTTAGCATTTTGAAATCTTATTACTGCGAATAACGTAAGAACGGTGGGCTATTCGATACTAAGATGCTATCAAATCATGGTACAGTGTGCCGATGAAAGAAGGAAGAGTATTGATAAACTCAAGGTATGTACGAATTGTCTAAGGTATCACATACATTACCACAATGTTCTGTTCAAGAACGATGTCGAGCGTGCAAAGCCAAACACCATACTCTTTTACATATAAAATTGCCAACTTCGAATCATAATGAAACAGTTGGTTCTCAAGCGCCTCTTTCTGTCGCAACTACTTCACAAGGGATCGAGGAGTATAAGTCACGGCCAGTGTTTTATTAGATTTTTTGGATCTCTGTTAAATTTTATGACGGATCTATAACTAAAAGGTTGAGTATTAAAACTATTAAGCCAAGTATCAATCTTCGGATTATTGGCAAAACGCACTTGCATCATCTCCGCGATGTGTCATATTAAATATTGAATCTCAAATAGGCAATTTTTTCTTATACGATCGAAGCCCATAATATTTTACGAAAGATATTTGGATATCAACCTTCAGTTCAACTTAATATTTCAAGATGGTCACTTCCATCCAACATCAAGTTAGCCGACCCGTATTTTTACGAGTCAGGTGCAATTGATCTTCTGTTAGGTGGTGGTCTAGGTGTGAAGCTGTCGGGGAGAATCAAGTTGCTACTAGTTACTGGTTATCAGCATGTCAATGACTGGATGGATTAAATTAAGACACGGCGCTAAACAACTGGGCTGGGCTAAGATGTCAATCGTACCGTGCTGAAAACCAACCTGGCTGGAGGTCTAAAAACTATCTCAGTCTATAAAGGTGTATCCGGATATTTGGTGCCCTCTGGATTATGTAGTCTTATCTGTGCATCGCGGATCTCTGCACAAATGAATATTTTTCGAAAGATCTACATAAAAACATGGAGGCCGGTGTTTGGTGAGTTCTTCACAAACGGCACAAAATCAAAACACCACAATTAATTTATATATTTTATAACACCACAATTAATTTATATATTAAATACATTTATTGAAACTTCGAATCAGCTGTCACAGTAGAGTAAATTCTAAAATAAATTTAAAGACATTAAAATTTTTATCTATATGTATTAGATTGATTATACTTAACTTATGATAATTTATTGCCTAATCTGGGTTACCTTGAATTGTATAAAAATTATGATTATTTTATTAATTAATTTAGTTTTCTTGTTATGTAAACACTTACTTGCTGTCAAATCGAATTGTAGAGATTGGACGATTTGCACTTTTTAGTGATCAGAGTGGCATCTGTTAACTAACACAGTTAACTAACCATAATTGTGCGCAAGCATACTATTCTATTCAGTGTATTTTTTTTCTCTGTTGTTCAAAATGTTAGTACATTGGTCATGCATTAATCATTAAGAAACGAGCGGTCAAGCTAACAACATTGTACCTACTTAAAAATAATAATCATAAAATAAAAAAAAACGTTTTTGTCAAAATCATTAAACCTTTTTTTTTAAATTAATTCTGCTATCGTGCATCGGTTTACAATACAACCGCATCACAAAATCATATGGTCCTTCGAGCCGGATCGGTTTCATAGCTAAACATCAATCGTATCACAGCAATACCCAGCTTTCGAATATCAACCATCAACGATACTTCAATTCATAAGGGATTCAAAGAAACGATTTAAGTAAGTGAAACCATCAACTATTATACAATAAATTAATTCGAATCAAATTCGGGCAATAACTGAAGTGAACAAACTGTAAATAGTGAAAGTTATTTTAACCATAAATAAAAGGAATATAGCAAGATACATTAAGAATATAACTGGCGCTTAAAATAATCAGCGGTAAAAAATGTAAAATCGTTGATCGTCGCATGACTTATACTACCATACATTTAAATTGTACAATATACCTAAATTTGAATTTGTGTATGTAGGTTTATGCATATAGAAACAAGAATGAAGAACATAGCCAGTAAATGGATAAAGAAAAATGAAAAAAAAATACTTTATTGAAATGCCTTAGAAAAGAATAGAATCAAAACCAACAATCCATCCAATTTTTTTTTTATTTTTTATTTAATACGTCCACGTGCGCACACAAAGTGTTGTAGTTTTAATTATGTTCCTATCCTTGTTGTACATTATTGTGAAGGATAACAAAGGAGATTCTTTCGTTTTTATACTATACAAGTATAGTAAACAAAACTTTATGAATGAACGAAACAATAAAAAACGCAACCATATGATTAAGTTTCACTAGTATGTGTATATATTAAGAAACGAACGATCGTTTCCATACCATACCATTCGCTTATAGATTTTTTTATTTTTTTTTTATTTTCAGAATTTTGTCAGTGTATCCTATTCTTATTTTTTGAATTATATTTTATTTGTGTGTGTACGCATTTAAAAATGCACATTATTTTAAAAAACCCAAATCTCTAAAATAAAGAAGGGAATAAAGATTTTTATTTTCCTACGACACGAAAGCAAAATCATATGGAATTTTAAAATTCATGATTTTGTGTTGTCTTTATTTTCAATTTAAATGAAAATTTTTATTTATGAATATAAATAATTTGAAATTAAATATATTGAATACAATTTTAATTGAAATTAATAAAATTTTAACTCACAATTTTGCGTTTTAGTAAATTGATTTTTATTCTCAAACATGGTCAGGCTTCGTGTTTCTTTAAAATTTCATTTCGTACATAGATTACTATGTATACGATTAGTTTTATTACTTTACGCAAATGAACATAAATTGTTTAAAGGAGCACGAAGCATGATGATGTTTTGAAAACAAAATAACTTTATAAAAATGTAAAATTTTAACTAATTATTAATTTCAATCAAAATTGTTCGCAAATTACATTTCGATATATTTAATATCAAATTATTTATTTATTATTTGTAAATAAAAATGTTGGTTTTTTTTTGTGCTGGGGAATTGATTTTATTGAAAAGATGTGAACAAGATGAAGGGGAAGAAGAAAAAGAAAAATTGTTTGAGCTAGGTGAGATCGGGGAGTTGAAATTTTGAGTTGATGAAGGGCAGAAGCAGTGAATTAAATTAAGATTAAATTAAAAATATTATGTCGGAGTTTTTTTTTGTTACACACAACATATTAAGACCATAATATAGTTTGTATCGAAGCTTTTAGTTGAAAAAGCTATTGTGATTTTTTTTTGTTGTTCGATAAAGTGAGAAGAAGTATTGAGAATCTAATTTTTTCTGTAATGAACAAATTCAAAGAGGTGTTTGACTGACTGACTGGTTGTACCTGATTGGCTGATAAACTATCGAAAATAGATCTACAGTTGAATTTATCAGTAATAAATAAGTTCAAAGACACGCTGATTCACTGGTAAACGATCGAAAGTAGATCTACAATTCAATTTATGTAATGAATAAATTCAAAGAGATGACTGACTTGTTGATTGTGACTGAATGGCTCGTAAACTATTGGAAATGAACCTACCGTTGAATTTATCAGTAATGAATTAATTCAAAGAAATGATTGACTGGCCCGTTATGAACGATTGGCTGGTAAACGATCTGAAGTAGATCTACAGTTGAGTTTATCAGTAATAATAAATTTAAAGAGATGACTGACTGATAAACGATCGAAAGTGGATCTGCAATTCAATTGTATCTTTATCTGTAATGAATAAATTCAAAGAGATGACTCGGTGGTTCTGCTTGTTTGACTGGTAATGATCGAAAGCAAATCTGCAATTGAATTTATCAGTAATAAGTAAATCCAAAGAGGCGCTGATGGACTGATAAACGACCGAAAGTGGATCTACAAATGAAAATATGTAATGAATAAATTCAAAAAAATGACTGACTTGCTGATTGTGACTGAATGACTCGTAAACTATTGGAAGTGAACCTACTGTTGAATTTATCAGTGGCCCTATTCTGGTAATTCCCGGGGAACGGGGAATAATTTTTTTTACAGCAGTTATTCCCAGATACATATTTCCAACTTTTTATTCCCATTTTCTTAAAGTGGATTCTGTCAATTGGGGAATAAATATACAGGGAAAATAAATTTAGTTGTATCAAAATTATTATAATAACTCTTATTTATTATAATACTATCTTTAAAATTATTAACAGTATTAATATTAGTAATTATAATTATTAATAACAACTACATATAAACAAACATTTTCGTTAAAAATCTATTCCCCATCAATTCTTTCATAAAATCGGTGTGGAAAAACAAACGTCAAAACTGCTGTAATGGGGAATAATTTTTTCCCAATAAAAAATCTTTCCCGAACACCAGAATACACTTTGGGGAAAAGGAAATAATACTGCAACAAAATTTAAAATTTCTATTCCCCGGGAATTACCAGAATAGGGCCACAGTAATGAATAAATTCAAAGAGATGACTGACATGCTCGTTTTGACTGGCTGACTGTTAAACGATCGGACTTATAACGTTCTTATTTATTATATTATAATTATTATTTATTTATTTATAAAATACAAACGTTTATTTTATTAGAACTTAATTATTTAAAGTAAAGTAAATACATTTCTTCTAAATACGCTCTCACGTCATTAATTATTTTTTAATAAAAACCAATTCGGTCGAAAAATTAAATTGAACTGGCTATATATTTTTTAAATATAATAGCATATACGTGTGTGTGTCGTCGTTGTACAAATTCACGACGATACCAAAAAGGGGAAATCTAAATATAATATAAATACCTATAATAAAATAAAAATCTTTTTCGCATTAATTTAGTAAACAAAGCTATAATAAGGGTTCGCACACGGTTGTGCAAAATGATAATAAACATGAAACATAGATTCCTCTCATTCAAACAAAAAAATTAAAATTCACAATATGAGTTGTGATTCTCGGTAGCGCGGTTCATATAATATTTAAATTCGAAATTATAAATTTATAATTGAATTTAAATTGATTGAATCGAAGTCGCTACAGGACTCCCCTCCAAGTTGATATTCAATTGAAAAGAGAATATTAAATGACAAAGTTAACTGCTTTGAAATCTTGGGACAAAAAATTTTGTTCCACTGAACTAACAATTCCGAAAGCAGGCTTTAATCTATCGATCGAGATATTATGATTTTTATCCTTGATCGAAATAATGAAATGTTTCCGAAGACGTCTGATAACTCTAAACGGCCCTTCGTACGGAGGAGAAAGTCTAACTCGAACCTTATCTGTCCTTATGAAAACAAAATCACAGTTGTCCAATGTTTTTGGTACAAATATGCCCTCTTGTTTCGCTTTACGCGTAGGAGACGGTATAGGATTCTTCATTGCATTCCGCAGTTGGTCGATGATCGTATTGTCAGGCAAGGGTGAAGGAGGATTATCGATAAAGAATTCACCAGGTAGCTTAATGGATTGACCATAAACCATCTCAGCTGGTGAGCACTTAAGCTCTTCCTTCACTGTGGCTCGAATACCTAATAAAATAATGGGTATTTCGGAGCTCCAATTAACAGTATTGCCTCTGCCCATAAGAGCAGCTTTAAGCTGTCGATGGAAGCGTTCCACCATGCCATTCGCTTTAGGATTGTACGCTGTAGTACGAATCCTATGAGATCCAAGAAGTATTGTAAGTTCAGTAAATAGCTTAGACTCAAATTGAGAACCCTGGTCAGTTGTTATTTCTGCCGGGACACCAAAACGCTAGATGTAATTATTGACAAAAGTCGTGGCAATGGTATTAGCTGACATATTGCTCATGCAATACGCTTCAGGCCAACGTGTGAATCTATCAACACACGTTAAAATATATGAACAATTGTTGGAAACCGGTAATGGACCAACAATATCCAAATGGATATGTTCAAATCGACCAGTGGCCCTATTCTGGTAATTCCCGGGGAACGGGGAATAATTTTTTTACAGCAGTTATTCCCAGATACATATTTCCAACTTTTTATTCCCCATTTTCTTAAAGTGCATTCTGTCAATTGGGGAATAAATATACAGGGGAAATAAATTTAGTTGTATCAAAATTATTATAATAACTCTTATTTATTATAATACTATCTTCAAAACGATTAACAGTATTAATTATTAATAACAACTACATATAAACAAACATTTTCGTTAAAAATCTATTCCCCATCAATTCTTTCATAAAATCGGTGTGGAAAAACAAACGTCAAAACTGCTGTAATGGGGAATAATTTTTTCCCAATAAAAAATCTTTCCCGAACACCAGAATACACTTTGGGGAAAAGGGAATAATACTGCAATAAAATTTAAAATTTCTATTCCCCGGGAATTACCAGAATAGGGCCACAGGTGGAATATCGAAATGTCCATGTGGTGAGACTGTGTGCCTTTGCACTTTGGATCTTTGGCAGGATAAACAAGAATTAGCCCATTGGGTCACGTCTTTGTTTATACTTGGCCAAAAATATCGAGCCGTGATCAGTTTGCGCGTTGCGCGGACTCCAAGATGTGACAAGTTGTGCATTGAGTCGAAAATAATTCGGCGCAATGGCTCTGGCATATACGGACGGTTTTTACCCGTCGATATCTCGCAGTAGACTTCTAGGCCAGGCAACGTAAATAATTCTAGTTTAAAACTGGAAGTAGAACGGCGATCTATAGACCCAGATAATAATTTTTTGAGTTCGTCGTCTTTTGATTGTGCCAATATTATATCTTTATAATCGAAAAAAATTTCGTTTGTGGCCGAGTCGATATTTAACGTACGTGATAGCGTATCTGCTACAACGTTTTCGATGCCAAGCACATGCTGAATGTCCGAAGTGAACTGACTTATGTAATCCAAATGTCGCGATTGGCACGGATTCCTTTCAGTTTTGGATTGTATGGCTTTTGTTAGGGGTTTGTGGTCGGTGTAAATAGTGAAATCCTGACCTTCTATGAAGTATCTAAAATGTTTTACAGCAAGAAAAATTGCCAGAAGTTCCCGATCGAATGCTGAATACTTGATCTTGGCATTCGTTAATTTCTTTGAGAAAAATCCCAAAGGCTCCCATCTCTTCTTATTTCGCGTTTTCTCTTTTTCTAAAAGTAGCAACCGACAAAAGTTTTTGGAGTGATCACTTTTATTTGCTTTGGTAATTAAATCACTTAAACATGATTTGGGTTGATTTTTCAAATCGATCAGTTTTTTATTTGCAATTCGATTTCTGTGCTCTAAATTTTTAATTTTTCTTGATATGTTTTGAAGTTGATTAGTTGACTCAGTATTTAAATTAACTATCCCATTGCTAACCATGCATTCGTTTTGTAATAAGGGGCTTTTATTTAAGTTAGTCGACGTTTCCGATAAAAGTTTCTGTTTTGAATTTGTAGGCTGGGGTAAACATAATTTTGGTACAGCTGTCCGTTTAAGCTTGCGTTTAAGAATACAGCTTGCCTCAAAATGGTTTGAACAAATAAATATTCTCTTTTTACTGAATGGTAATATGCCACAATTTTTTAGCCAAAGTTCGTGGTTCGAATAATGCTTTGAATATTTAAAAAGACGAGCAGCATCTTTTAATTCAGAAATACAGTGCAAAACTGCACATTTAACACCCGACGGTCTACTCATAATAACAACAATGATATTTCGATAATACGAGTTCAAATAATTACCTATAAATCGATTAAAATGCAAAATAAATATCGGCAATGAAAAATTATCTAAAAACAATAAGTTTAAGAATAATAAAAATAAATTCGGTAAAATCTAATAACGAAAATCAGATTGACGACAGCGAAATAAAAACACAATATTCCTCTATTGTAAATATGTACATACTATATGTATATACGGCTCAATAATCCAAAATTCAATAAATAGTAAAAATTTGGTATGCAACTACGAACTACGAACTTAAAATGCATACAGATGTATTATGTATTTATGTATATGCAATATTATGTAATTGAATTCAAAATATTTTTTTTTGCACCTGTACTGCTAAATGTATCCTATTTGGTTATATAATTGTAATTTGTTTAAAATACGGATATTTCGTCAAACTGGCTAGGTATATTAAAAAAAAACCAAAACAACAAAAACACATTGAAAATTTCCTTAATGTTTTTTTTGTTATATACATATACATAATGTATCTACAACCAGAACCGACTGTAAAAATATAGAAACGAAGTAAATAAATAGGGATATCTTCAATTTTATTATTTACATGATTTGGATTTGAAAACATTTGAATCCAATTCATTTTATAAAACAAAAACGGTTTTGTTTGCTACTCGTACATTAAAAACTAAAATAAAAAATTTTCTTTTACTCCTTTCTAGCTGCTTTTATTTAGTGTCTCGTTTTCGTGTGTAAGTTGAAACAAAAATAATTTCTATAAGTATACTAGTATGTGTTCAATATCAACACAATTTTACAATTGTTTATGTATTGTATTTTTTATGTTGTTAACTTGGTCGTCACTCGTCCGTATATAATAGCGACGATCATCGTAGTTCCAAAAATTGGAATATGTTGTGTGTCGCTACAAAAAAATTACCATTCAAGAAATACACCACTTGAATTATCTTATATATTCCTTTTATTTATGTTTTAACCCTATTATATGGGAAAATTAATATAGAAGCACGTGAATTAGTGGAAACTGAACTAAAAACAGTGGTTATTACCTCATTTGTTAATCGAGTTGCGAGTGTTAATTCGTTTCGAGTTTACGTAATTCGTGTTTTACAACATTAATCAAACACGAGAATTTGAGAAAATTTATTATAACCTCACTTTTAATCGAACCATATCCAATCACGTGTTTTTCATTTCGCAATATTACATAACTCGGTTTTTAGAGCATTTCGATTTAAAACATATTGTTTACAACACATTAAAACAAAAATTAATCGTGCAATTTATAATAAATTAATAATATAAAAATTAACACATCGCAAAGACCCGAAACAAAATGTCTGCTCCAGCATTAATCCAACAACGTGGTCGAATTTTTACAACATTGACTAAGGCAGTAAATTATGCTGACACCTTGCATGAGGATGTTCCAATCTACGACATTCAAGTGAGGCATGATAGAATTGAAAAATTATGGGACGAATTTTATGCAGTTGAGGACGCATTAATGCTTTTTGAAAATCAAACTTCAAAAGCAGACGAGTTCGAGTCAAAATATTTTAAAGTCAAAGCAATATTCATGCAAGCGATAGCACAAAGAACTATCCCGGATCCTCAAGATGCTGATAATGTCACCGAACGTCTCAATGCCACATTAGGCTCATTTGTTAATCAACAAAAATTACAACAAGACACATCAAAAACGGGCCTTAAATTGCCAAAAATAAACGTGGAGTGCTTTTCTGGAGAATATGCAGACTGGCCTTCATTTCGAGACCTATATGTCGCCTCCATTCATAATAACCACAATCTTTCTAACGTCCACAAATTTCAACTCTTAAAAGGTTTGTTGCGGGGTAACGCGGCTCTCCTGCTAAAACACGTTGCATTAACCGAAGCCAACTATAAGGAAGCCTGGGATAAACTCAACTCTCGTTACAACAAAACAAAATCGATTATTAATTCATATATAAAAAATTTTTATGAATTGCCGGCTGTGCATCAATCAAACGCTACGTCGCTCAGAACACTCGCAGAATCCGCCGACGAAATTTTACGAGGTTTAAAAGCACTCGGCGAATCAGCAGAAAGTCGTGACCATTGGATCATATATACCATCATGAGTAAGTTGGACAACGACTCGAAGCAGAGATGGGCTGTAGAATCTGTACAAAATGATAACCCTACGATCGCAGATTTTCTCAAATTCTTAAATCTTCGATGTGATGCTTTAGAAGGATGCACAATTAATAAGCGACCAGGTAATCGATTTGAATCATCAAAGGGCAGAACAGCATTACATGTAACCACAACGCAGCCAGCTTGCGCGTGTTGTAGCAAACCACATGCTTTATTTAAATGTTTACGTTTTAAACAATTTGATCTGCCGACACGCGTGGATTTAATCACAAAACAAGGGTTATGTTCCAATTGTTTACGAGCGAATCATACTACGGCTACCTGTTTTTCGAAGAGTTTCTGTTTTATTTGCCAACAAAGGCATCATACACTTCTTCACGGTCTAAAATCAGTCGAAGAAGTAACTACTATCCAACATGCAATAGTGCCCACGCCAAGTACGAATGAGGTCCCACAACATACTACAGAGATATTAAACAGCCATTTATTATCAAATAAAATCGAAGCACTAGATAACCAAAGTCAGTTAAATACGGCAATACAAACAGTATTGCCAACAGCATTGATCAAAGTTCAGAGTGCAGATGGAAGGATACATTTAGTTAGAGCGATGTTAGATTCCGGATCGCAAGCCAGCTTCGTTACCGAGCGCCTAATTCAATATCTTGGTTTACCACGAGAAAGTTTGAATATTTCGATTAAAGGCTTATCTGGTTGTGATGCCGGCAAAACCAAAGGAGCTTCAAATATATTATTGATATCGAGATATGACAACAACAAAGCTACGTCAGTCAAAGCTTTCATCCTGACGAATCTGTCATCAAAATTACCAGCAATCGATCTGTATCTCGATGAAATGTGCAAACAACAGCTTCAAGGTTTAAGTCTAGCCGATCCCGAATTCACTAAATCAAGTAAAATAGATATACTTTTAGGGATGGATGTTTTCTATAAAATACTAGACCGAGAAATCCGAGTAGTAAACGATCGACTAACAGCATTTAATACCATATTTGGATGGGTAATTGGTGGTAAGTTGCCTGAAACTTCAAACAATGTCATCTCGTGCAATATTTCATGGCCAGAAAATGACATCAATCACACGCTTCAAAGATTTTGGCAATTGGAGAATGTTCCTGAAAATAACCAACCATCAAAAGATGACATTATATGTGAGGAGTATTTTAAATCCAACTTCGCAGTAATTGACGGTCATTACAACGTGAAGCTTCCATTTCGAGATGAGTTAATGCCACTCGGCGATTCACTTCCTACTGCCACATCTAGAATGCTGAATATGGAAAGAAGGTTTGCTAAGAATTCTAAGCTTAAAGACGAGTACGCTAAATTTATGCATGATTACGAGAGCCTTGGACATATGCGACGTTTGAGCTCAAATGCAGAAACCACGGGCATCGGTATTTTTTACCTCCCGCATCATGCTGTAATGAAGCAAACGAGTTCGACGACAAAACTTCGGGTAGTATTTGATGGGTCAGCGAAATCGTCGAAAAATTTAAGCTTAAACGATAATCTATTGGTTGGACCATCAATACAGAAGGACATATTTACGATACTACTAAGATTTAGAAGACATGTAATAGCATTTTCATCGGACATAGAAAAAATGTATCGTCAGATTATGGTAGCAAGACCACACCAAAATTATCAGCGCATTGTATGGCGTGATGAACCAACCGAGGAAATGAAACATTATTGCTTAAATACAGTCACATACGGTCTTTCTTGTTCTGCGTTTTTAGCGATCCGATCGCTTCATCAAGCTGCATTCGAACATTCAACAGATTACCCACAAGCTGCCAACATAATTACATCAGATTTTTATGTTGATGATTTGTTATCGGGCTCTGACACAATCCAAGGCGCAATCAAGTTGAAAAAAGACTTGTGTAAAATTCTGGGAAATAGTGGCTTTCATCTAAGGAAGTGGAGTTCGAATAACGTCGATTTCATAACATCTCTACCAAAGGAAATTCAAGGAGAAACTGTAGTATCGATAGAAGATCAATCAAATTCACTCAAAACACTTGGCATGAAGTGGATTACGTCACAAGATATATTCTCATTCAGTTATCCTGAATTTAACAACGATGAAATTACGAAACGTACATTACTGGCAAATACTTCAAAGTTATTTGATCCGATAGGATGGCTGACCCCAGTTACGATCCGTCTAAAAGTGTTGTTCCAATCGCTTTGGCTACTCAATCTTGATTGGGATGAAAGATTACCAGATAATATTACCCAGAAGTGGATCACATTCAGAAAAGATCTTAAACATTTAAACAAAATTGCAATACCTCGTAGATTTTCAATTAATAAAGACGTAAAGGCTATAGAGTATCATGGTTTCTGCGATGCTTCCGAAATTGCTTATGCCGCGGTAATTTATGCAAGAACATTTGATGAAGAGGGCAACATATATACGAACTTGGTAACCTCAAAAACTAAAGTAGCACCGCTGAAGCAAATATCATTACCACGCCTGGAATTATGTGGTGCCTTGCTGCTTGCAAAATTGTTTAGAGTACTTTGTGATGGACTGGAAATCGAGAATACCAACATATTTGCTTGGTCTGACTCTAACATTGTGCTAAGCTGGTTAACCGAAGTCCCCAGAAAATGGAACTGCTTCATTGCAAACAGGACATCCACAATACTTGACATATTACCAGCTGAAAAATGGAGACACGTTCCATCGAAAAGTAATCCAGCTGATCTTCCATCAAGAGGTACTTCGACTGCAAATCTTTTATCAGAATATTTATGGTGGAATGGCCCTCCATGGCTGGCTAAATCAGAACATCATTGGCCGAACCAGGCAAAATTGATACCAACCAATTTAGAGCAAAGGAGTACATGTCTGCATTCAAATTTAGAAGAAGATGATAATCAAACATTGAATCATTTGTTTGAAAAAATTTCAAATTTTAAGAAGATAATACGAATTTTAGCACAATGTTACCGATTTGCCGAGAAATGTCATGGCATCGACACTACCTATCCTACTACGATTCAATACAAGAAAGCCAAGGAATTATGTTTAAGATGGGCACAAACTTCGGAATTTAAAGAAGATATAATACGGATCCAACAGAACAATAATTTGAGTAAAACTAGCAAATTAATCAGCTTGAATCCATCGCTTGACAGTTCCGGTCTAGTTCGTGTCGGAGGGCGATTATCCAATTCATCGCTACCCCAACATACCAAGTTTCCTATAATACTACCCCAAAGGAATCCTGTAACCAAATCACTCCTCTTATCCTTACATCAACAATATCTCCATCCGAATCCCTCAACATTATTATATCTTTGCAGATTAGAATATTGGGTGATTGGCGCCAGACGAATCATAAAGCAAATAACACTATCCTGTCCAAAATGCTATAGGTTGAAGCTTGCAACAGCGCAACAATTAATGGGTCAACTACCTGCCGCAAGAGTCCTGCCGAGCAAACCATTTTTAAACGTGGGGATCGACTATGCAGGTCCAATTTATACCAGCTCAAGAAAGGGGAGAGGCGCAAGGAAGATCAAGTCATACATTTGCCTTTTTGTATGCATGTCAACGAAGGCTATCCACTTAGAACTCGTGAGCGAGATGACTACCACGGCTTTCCTCGCTACTTTTAACAGATTTACAAGTCGGAGAGGACTTCCAAAGAATGTATACAGCGACAATGGCTCCAATTTCATTGGAGCTAAACATAAAATAGAAGAGCTACAATCCATTATTCAGAAAAATCTACGGGATGAGCAGATTCTTCATACATTTAACGATTTAGAGATCAACTGGCATATGATACCTCCATCAGCTCCACATTTTGGGGGGTTATGGGAGGCGGGTGTCAAATCCACAAAAAATCACATAAAAAAAGTCATTGGCGACACCGCATTAACCTTTGAGGAAATGTCTACACTTTTATGCCAAATAGAGGCAATCCTTAACTCCAGACCTCTTATTCCTTTAAATGATGACCCCAATGATATCGAAATACTCACGCCAGGTCATTTCTTGGTCGGATCAGCAATAACATCTTTACCTGCGAACGATCCTGATGATAGCAAATCCACATATAGAAACCGTTGGCAGCTTGTCCAGAATATGGTCAGAGGATTTTGGAAGAAATGGCAAGTCGAGTATCTTACCACCTTACAGCAACGTCCAAAATGGCAAAACACATCAAACAATTTTAAAGTCGATGATTTGGTACTAATCAAGGATACAAACACACCAGCTTTGCAATGGCCAAGAGGACGAATTATTGCAGTACATCCTGGAAGCGATGCGAAAGTAAGAGTCGTTACCGTAAAAACAACAAAAGGTATTATCAAACGGCCGGTTACCAAATTATGCCAACTTGTTGGAGATCAACTGAGTTAATCCATCATGTATTCACGGCCCGGGAGTATGTTTGGTGAGTTCTTCACAAACGGCACAAAATCAAAACACCACAATTAATTTATATATTTTATAACACCACAATTAATTTATATATTAAATACATTTATTGAAACTTCGAATCAGCTGTCACAGTAGAGTAAATTCTAAAATAAATTTAAAGACATTAAAATTTTTATCTATATGTATTAGATTGATTATACTTAACTTATGATAATTTATTGCCTAATCTGGGTTACCTTGAATTGTATAAAAATTATGATTATTTTATTAATTAATTTAGTTTTCTTGTTATGTAAACACTTACTTGCTGTCAAATCGAATTGTAGAGATTGGACGATTTGCACTTTTTAGTGATCAGAGTGGCATCTGTTAACTAACACAGTTAACTAACCATAATTGTGCGCAAGCATACTATTCTATTCAGTGTATTTTTTTTCTCTGTTGTTCAAAATTTTAGTACATTGGTCATGCATTAATCATTAAGAAACGAGCGGTCAAGCTAACAACATTGTACCTACTTAAAAATAATAATCATAAAATAAAAAAAAACTTTTTTGTCAAAATCATTAAACCTTTTTTTTTAAATTAATTCTGCTATCGTGCATCGGTTTACAATACAACCGCATCACAAAATCAGCCGGGACTCTTACAAACTCGAAAACTACGGCTGGAGGGACATCGGCTTCTAAGCCCTGCCCTGAAAGCCAAAATATAAATCGGGACAGTAGCAAAAATATTGCTGGTCCTTCTATTACAACAACTGCTGAGGAAGCATTGACCGATGGGTCTGGTTCACAAACAGCAGTAATTAAGAAGGACATTAGCTCGCATAAATCTAGTCCCTCTAACAATTTGGGTAAGGGCAAAAGTTCTAGCCGAACTGGTCCCGGAGTACCAAATTACGAGTTGTCCAGATCCTTGGGATCTAGATGGACAGTGTCTATATGGACTCCAGGAGGACTTGGCATTAGACTCGCTTTCGGGCGGAGAATCCGACATGACGGGGGTGGAGGCGATGGTGTAGATTGATGCAGAGGCTGTTGCAGATCAATTTACACCACTGCAAGGCCGCCTCAGCTACTTTGCTTCTTATAAGCCGATGGAATTGATAGTCATTGGATACGGATTATGGAACTCAGGACATCAAACTATAAAGTGATGTTTGCCAAGAAAGAATGGCAATTTTGACAATTTTTATTGAAAGCGTTACATCCACAAATGTTCCATTTCTGGTTGCCTTTATTTGCTTTTCATTTATTTTTTTCCGCTGTTTTTCCAATATTTGCTGATATATTGGGCAGCATATGTAAGAAGCTGGATGGCCTAATTTTTCACAGTTTCTACAGTTAATGTTTTGAAAATCTATTTTTGATGCAATCTAGCATTCTCCATGTGGTTGCTGCTCGGAACATTTAACACACCTACTCGTATATGGTGATTGATGGCAATTGGTAGTTTCACATGTCACTCTTTAGTAGTTGAGATTTTTTATTTGTAATATATTCGTCATATTTGTGTTACGCACAAATCGAACTATGTAGAATGGTAATTCACGTTTTTTCAAAATAGAGTGTCTTGTTTTTAATTGAATTATTTTTAAGGTATTAAATGCCTTCAAAGCAATCTAGTTCTCGTTTTAACGCCACGATATCTTTCTCCTCCGACATACCTTTCAACACCAATGTTTTTGAGACCTTTGTTTTAAGACCTTTGGCAGTATAATTGAAATATTGTGTATCCATTTTTTTAAATAAATTGTTGACTCTTGTTTTTCACCATTACTCACTCGACGTTTTTCAAAATTAACCACTTATAGTTCTTTAACCTGCCTTACGGTTTTCTTTACGTCCTGATTATGAATGTGTAAAGGAGGAGGTTCGCCCTTCAGAATGCAGTGTGCGCTTTCATCATCAACACCAACTTCGTAATTTTTTTGAATATTAATCATTATTGGTGGTTGTGTGAGTTGGATTGATTTTGTCAATTTGTTTGAACCAACGGTTCCAGATGTTTTTTTAATTTCTGACAATTCTTCAATGTCTATTATACTTACGAACCGATTTTCGTTTAAAATCACTTCCATTTTCGTATTATTTGTATTTGTTTCGTACCCATGTGTTTTCATTATTTTTTTAATTTTATTTACCCTAACTCGCAAGTTACCATTTTCTGTTTGTAATCTTTTTATTTTACTCTGGAAACCCTATTCTGCTGTTATAAGATTTGGTGCTTTTTGTAGCCTAAGTGCCATATTTGGATTTATTGTTGTATCTTCCGATAATTTTAATTTTTTTGCGTTTTCCGTGGTTGAGTAACCGTTGTTTTGATTTTCGGTTCCATTTTCGTCCACCATTGCTTGTGAAACAAATGGGGTAATTAAACGGTCCCTACACAAGCAATGTCTGCTTCCAGTTAATTGAATCATCCGATTCAAGGCGGCCGGGATGTTCAAGATATGATGATCACCCATTTCTAAGCCAAGTTAAAGCCATCATCAAAATAGTATTGTGAAAACACTTAAAGTAAAACATTTAAACCAGAAATATTTTATTTGTGTAATACCAGACCTACCAAATCCGAGTTTATCGCACCGTCAATCTGTAGCAAGTTTTGATATTAAATTGTGGAAACCGACCTTTTGGTACATATCATTGGTCCTTCGAGCCGGATCGCTGCTAGATTGCAATCAGATTATTCGAGAATCATACAGGCTCCACGTGATACGCTGCACTTCAACTAAGGGCATAAAAATCCAAATCAAAAACCGCAAGTATAATCTACCATTGACATTATAACTTAAAATTATTATTCAAATATACAACCAAACGATATAATTAAAACTCTCGAAAGTAAATTTATAGGTAATAATATAATTTACGCGTAATAAAACGGTCCTCTTGGGTGACCCTGCTGTAAAAAGTGTAAAGTGAATCAGAGTTCATAAAAGGCAAAATGGCTGACATTACGAGCTTGAAGAAACGCCGTGCATCCATTAAGGGAAACATGACCAAATTGCTGAATTTCATAAACACGATACGTGATACCGCCAACGCTGAGGAAATAAAAGTGTGATTAATAAACGTTGAACGCTACAGAACCGAATTTATGGAAATTGAAGATAAAATAATTTCTTTGGATCACGATGAAGAGTTAGACGACGAATTTGAGGACAACTGTTACAAGGCAGTGGCGGGTTTAAATCTTGCTATGCGAGCCAAAATGGAACCAACAATTACCCTAAATGATACATTACCCGATGCTTCCATGATGGGGGGACATATGGATGTAAAACTACCAAAAATCGCAATCCCAAGTTTTACCGGTGACTATACAAAGTGGCAGTCATTCTACGACCTCTTCTGTTCTACAATCCACGACAATCAGAGATTAACACCATCCCAGAGGCTCCAATACCTAAAGGGGACATTGAAAGAGGAAGCCGCGGGACTGTTGAAACACTTCAGCATTACCGATGCTAATTACATCGAAGCGTTGAGAAAGTTAAAAGATCGATACGATAGAAAAAAACATACAATTTACGCGTTTATTAAAAATTTCATGTCTCAACCATCAGTAATAGCACCATCCAATACAAATGTTCGGAGACTCCTTGATACGTTAGATGAAGTGATTCGTGGATTAAAGGCTCTTGGAGATGAAGCAGAATCAAGGGATCATTGGTTGATATACGTCCTGGTCAGTAAACTCGATGATGAGACCAACAGCCTATATGGGCCCAAGCGTCACCGAATTTGAACTTACCGACACTAAAACAGTTCTTCGATTTTCTGGCCAGAAGAATAGATGCGCTTGAATCTTTAAAAGCCAACCAAAACCAAATATCAAAAGCCATGTTATTCATTCAAGTGTTTAATATTGTTCAATCTGCCCAAAGTAAATCCACCGGCTGTTCGAGTGTGCCAAGTTCAATGAAATGCCATTAGTTAAAAAAACGAAGCCTTTTAAAGAGAGATAACCGATGTTTCAATTGCCTGAACGACACCCACACCGTTTATAATTGCAAATTCAGATTCAGATGTAAGCACTGCAAAAGAAAGCATCATAGTTTATTGCATGAAAATCACACAACACCAACAGAGGCATTAGTTTCCAGTATTCAGCAAAAAGAATCAAAAAGAAGTTTCACCACTACCAGTCACTTAAGTAGCTCGTTACTACCTACCGCACTAGTAAATGTAGCTGATAAATTTGATCAGAAACAATTATATCGAGTACTACTGGATTCAGGTTCGCAAAGTTCCTTTATTTCAGAAAGATATGCTTAAAGATTGCAATTAAAAAGAAGTGCAGCAAAAATTGCAATATCAGGCGTAGGAGCATCGACGAATGGGTTTACGAAAAGTACAGTATCACTAAAGTTAACACCGTGGAGCAAAGATGAACCACACTGGCAAGTTGAAGCATTAGTACCTCCCAAATTGACGGGAAAACAATCTCCAATTTCGCAGTTCATTGATATCAACCATTTTAAGCAGTTCGAATTGGCAGATCCATATTGTTACAAAGGGGCGGAAATCGACATAATCTTAGAAGCTGACATTTTCTTCGAATTGCTGTCCGAAGGAAAATTGACCACCAAAAACAATTTATCTATATGCAAAAAACTTTGTTGGGATGGGTAGTGGCCGGACAATCCAGGGAAGAAAAATCAAAGCAAGCTATTATCGTTACAATTGCTCCACCAGAAGAAAATCTAGACCATTTGCTGAAAAAACTTTGGGAAATTGAATCAGTGGAAGTGAAACATCACAAGTTATCTGAGGAGGAAGAATTTTGCGAAAGACGTTTCGAAAACACAAAGGAAATAGATTTCAGTGGAAGATTTAAAGTACGTCTACCATTCAAGGGACCTACCCCTAACCTGGGAAACTCTTTTCGCGCAGCTATCCAAAGAATACATTCGATAGAGAAAAAGTTCACCAGAGATAAAGAATTTGCAAATAAGTATAAAGAGTTCATGTCAGAATATATTCAGTTGGGGCATATGAAACAACTTAATGGCTATTATTTACCTCATCACGGCGTTATAAAGGAGTTGAGTAGTACAAAAAAGTTGCGAGTTGTATTTGATGGGTCAGCCAAAACCGATACAGGAAAATCCTTGAACGATTGCCTGGCAGTTGGACCAATAGTGCAATCAACCTTGTACGATATTTTATCTCGTTTCAGAACCTTTAAGGTGGTATTTACAGCAGATGTCGAAAAAATGTTTCGGCAGGTTCGAGTAGCAGAAGAAGATACCAGATTTCAAAGAATAATATGGTGCGATACACCGAACAAGCATTTCTCTACATACGAACTTCAAACAGTTACATATGGTACAGCGAGTGCATCTTATTTGGCAACACGCTCGCTAAACGAAACAACAACAAAATACAAAGAGCAGTTTCCAAATGCAGTAAACATTATTAAGAACAACATCTACGTAGACGACCTGATGGCATGAGCGATACGGCTAAAAAATGAAATCAACACCATTCTCTCTGATTACGGATTGCAACCGAGGAGAAACTCGAACTTTCAACCCCATGCCCAGTTTAGAGATAGAAGAATTCAATTCTATTAAGGTACTTGACCTACATTGGGATCCGAAAAAGGACTGTTTCCAGTTTAAAGTGAATTTAAACAACAAACCAATGATAACTAAAAGAGGAATTTATTTATTTTTTTTTTAGAGGCAAGCCGATTATTCGACCCGTTAGGATGGCTCGCTCCACTAACAGTAAAAATAAAAATATTATTTCAAACTCTGTGGATGAAGAATTTAGAGTGCGACGATCAACTTCCGAGTGATTTAGCAACCGAATGGCTAAAATTACGTGAGAACCTACCCAAAATAGAGCGAATCGAGATTGATCGATATATAGGAACCAATACAAGCAGTAAATTAGCATTATATGGATAATTCTGTAGTGTATGCAAAGATAACAAGACCAAACGGGGTTTTCACTATACAATTGTTATCATCAAAAATAAAGGTAGCGCCCTTAAAGCAAATATCAATTCCACACTTAGAATTGTGTGGTACATTACTTTTAAATGGGTTGCTTAGATCAGTCAAGGAAGCACTGAAAATGGAAATTACCGAAGTCGCTGCTTGGACAGACTCCACAATAGTACTAGATTGGTTGTCAACACATCCCACTAATTGGGACACCTTTGTTGGCAATAGATCGGGAGAAATACTGGCGAATATGAACCGATCACAGTGGAGACATGTAGATTCGCACGACAACCCAGCAGATTGTGCATCCCGTGGAGTAAATCCAGAGATATTACAAGATCTGACTTTATGGTGAAACGGCACAAAGTGGCTAGCAAACGCAAAGAATTGCCCATTAAACATCAAAATAGAATCGAATACCACAGAAGAAATGCGTAGTCAATCAATGCACATTCAAATTCCAGACGCCAATGTAACAGATCATCTCATTGAAAAATACTCCAGCTTTAGCAAATTAGTCCGAATCTTGGCATACATTCTGGCATACCTACCTATCACCATGTCTACAAAGTTCAGAATTACAAAAATCTCGGGGCCTTATTTTCAAGCATATATACATACAGTATAGGCACTTTGAATTAGAAATCAAGTTAATCGCAGCGAAGAAAGAGTTACCAAGGGCAAGTAAGTTAAAGACCTTAAAACCATACCTTGATGATTCAGGTCTGTTACGAGTCGGTAGCAGAATTACAAATGCATCAGTAAGCTGCGATATAAAACACTCTTTAATATTACCAGCAAAGAACATATGAACAGAAAGCGTTGTGAGAGAGCACCACATAAAGTATTTGCATGCGGGACCAACCCTAATGATGGCTATACTTCGTCACAACAACTGGATCATAGGATGTAGAAATTTAATTCGTCGAACTGTCCATAGTTGCGTCAAATGTACAAAATACCAGGCAAAGGATCTAACTCAAGTCATGGCTGATCTTCCACAGGAGAGAGTAGGACTCGTTAGACCCTTTTATAAAGTTGGGGTGGATTACGCTGGCTCTTTCCAGACACATTTGAGAAAAGGCAGAGGGCAGAAAACATATAAAAGTTATGTGTGCATCTTTGTATGTATATGGCTACGAAAGCCACACATATTGAGTTAGTGTCAGAACTTACCACAAACGCTTACATTGCTGCGCTTCGAAGATTTGTTGCACGAAGAGGGCTGTGTAGGGAGATTCACAGCGACAATGGCACGAATTTTATTGGAGCCCGAAGCCATTTATACGAACTTTTCAAATTTTTAAGACAAAATTCTAATGCATTTTCCGAATTTCTATTGACAGACCAAATAACGGATTGAATCAACATATCTGGAATCGGTGGTATTTGGTATATTTAACGACCCTACTAAATCGAAGCAAATGGCACAAAACACAGAACAATGTCAAAGTTGGAGACGTTGTTCTCATCAAAAATAATAATTTACCACCGTCGAAGTGGATTTTGGGCAGAATAGCAGAATTACATACAGGAACGGACAACAATATTCGATTCGTTACCATCAAAACAACAAATGGGGTGATTAAACGGCCCATACACAAGATATGTCTGCTTCCAGTTAATTGAATCATCCGATTCAAGGCGGCCGGGATGTTCGAGACATGATGATCACCCATTTCTAAGCCAAGTTAAAGCCATGATCAAGATTGTATTTGTTGTTGTATGAAATCCAAAACTAACCTAAAATGAAATAATTGTATTAAAATTGAATTCCATTTAAAAACTTATTTAATTATTTAATTGTATACTTATCTTTAGAGCATCAAAATTATGATTTTCTGAATTATCCAATCTGAAATAAGTAATTTAAATTAATTAATTTATCTAAATTTAATTTGATTTTTGTAAATATTTACCTTTTTGAATTTGTTTATATTCTATAGTGACAGCTAAAATTAAATTACCTAAATGTACACATAGAACATTACAAATGTTAATTTATATGAAACTTCCAAAGCTTTAAAATCTTGTGTAGATTTTTGGCCATCTGCCAGCAACCATAAAAATTAAGAAAATGCTTTGTAATGCTACTATAATACGAGTAACTTTGTTAAAACAAAGAAAAAATTCTTCCCTTTTTCAATGAACAACCGAAGCCTTCACATCGAAGAACAAGAAAGTTAAAATAAAAATTATATTGTGAAAACATTGAAAACACTTAAAGTAAAACATTTAAACCAGAAATATTTTATTTGTGTAATACCAAATCTATCCACCGTCAATCTGTACCAAGTTTTGAAATTAAATTGTGGAAACCGACCTTTTGGTACAGATCACTTCCGTTAGCTTGATTTAACTGATTACTGTTGTTATCATTGCCTTTTATAGTCTTGGTCCCAATGGTTGGAATTCTTCGTTTTAATATATCGCTTGTACTCTAATTGGTTTTTAATTTGGTTATTGGTTTTTATTAATTTCTTTATTTTCTGAAAAAATTCACTAATCACCAAACACCAATGAATTTTATTGATACTGTACCCATTTCATTATGAACAGTTCACTCTTTATTTCGCTATAATCACTATAGATATAAGTTCTGTCTGTATAATTATATTTACTATACCTTCTAGAACAATTATCATTCGTGATGATTTCGCTTTTCGTAAAACAATTAATCGTCTCAATTGATGTGAATTTTACCGGGACCGAGTATTCAACCATCTCCATATGCACTACAGTCATTGGCAACATGTTGTTCCACGAAGAGTCTGGTAGTTAATCCCGATTCAGACAATTCGGAATAATAAAATTCCATTCCACAAAATCCTGACTTAAGGATATCCCGATTCAGAAATATTATGCGAAACAAAAAACACAACTTTTCGGGGTTTTATTGAACAAATTACTTATAAGGTTTAAGAACTTTAGCAAGGGGTAGAAAATATTGGTTTTTTACAAAGTAAATATCAATCAAATTTGCCACTTTGGCTTACGGACGTTTTAAGCTGTCTCAAAAATTAGACAACAATTTTATACTATACGTTCCTATACTAAAATTAGGCTTATGATCTAGTAAAAGCAGATTGGCATGTAATGAATTTTTTCCAACTTTTGGTTGTCAGTTAAACCAAAATTGAGTATTTCACAAAAAATTTGGTAACCAAATGGTGCAATTCACCACCCTACCAAATTGTCGGATGTGTTTGCATTCAGTTTAATTATGGAGTTTGTTCTAAATAACCCAAAACAATATTTAACGAAATATTTCGCTTAATCTATTCGATTAGAGATGTCGCCACAAATAAAAAATTGTGTGTGTGTCCAAGATGTTTTCTTGCCAGATAAACAAAATAAATTGAACGATAAAAATTGTTGTTTACATTTAAATGGGTGTGTATGTGTGCTATTTTTATTTACATGAAAGAGTAGCTATACATATGGATATGAAATATTCATTTATTTATACAGTTGTAGTCAAATAATTACGTTCTTGGTTTACATAACGATATGGGTTTTTTCAGAACATTCAAATATGACACATTAAAATATTGGAGCGTTTGGAAAATTTAAGTGTTATTATTTTTAAATTCAATCTAAGCAAACTGATCGCTTCCTTTGTGGGTTAAGGCTGACTTCTGACTGTGAAATTACATGTAGCATTAAGCGACAGCTCTGTTATTATTTTCCTTTTATTGTACATAGCTACTTTGAATGCGTTTAGAAAAAGTTACTTATGACATGAGCTAGACCCGGTATTTTCTTACTTTTCGTATTTTCTCTGTTTTGTTTCCGTTCCGCTGTAATATTTTTAGTTTTGTTTAATTCCTCTTATTCAATAGAACAAGCCTGCCATGGTTACTTACGTTGGTAGAGAATACAAGAATAAATAAACAAACGGAGGGTAAAACTCCTTGGCAAAGAATTTTTAAAGAAGTATGTGAGTCTTTTGTTTTGAACATTTCCCAGAAAAATCGAGCGAGCTGCTCACTAAGCCAACAGGAATAGCTGCAAATTTAAAAAAAAATAATAAAAAGACAACGTAGAATTGTAAATAGTATAATACCCTAGACAGACTGTGGTTTAATGTGGTTTAACAAATCCGATTTAGCTAAACTAGTTTATGAATTCTATGCAAAAACAAAGTTATTAGCTAAAATCGAGGTTGACGCACTTTGACTAATATCGAAAAATTCACTAAATCGGTTTTATTAAATCGCAGTGTGTCTAGGGTATAACACGTACATATGTAGCTAGATTTTTTTGGAAAATTGGTTAAATGTAACTAATTTCTCATGGTTATTGGAATTATAACATTTTCTCTTCTTTTTGAAATTGTTCAAATTTTAAAACCGAATTATTTTATTAGTTGTCAAAGCTCTTCTTCACGATCTGAGAAGTGTATCTAATTTTGAGATAGTAGATGCCCGTAATATATTTCGTTTGTGAACTTACTAGATGTCTTAAATGCATAATTTAAAAGCTTCTGATCAGTGGTTAATGTAAAATTACGGTTTCCAGTTGATATCTGACTAGAAGTTTTCCGTCATAAGCACTTGTGCTTCACTTAGTAAAAGCTAACAAGGGTCAGCCAGCTAACTAGGGTTAAAAATGCGGCCGACCAATCTATTGAGATTTTACTGTTTTTTTCTTGTAAACTTTCATGAAACCATAACATGCATATTAGCAGGCCCTAGAATAAACCAGAGAATTTTTTGAAAAATAATTTTGAGATGTTCTATGTGTTCTTCGAATACGTCTAAACATTGCAATGATTGTACTGCATTTCTAGGATCCAAAGCAATCATGCAAACGAAAAATAGTCCAAAAGGAGTGTCTGCTTTCCGATTGTCGGATCATTCAATCGGTAGAGGTCTAGAATTAATAGTAACTTTGTAATAGGTGCCACGGTTACCTTGAACTCAGCCTTATTAATATGTAGAACGTAGTCTGTCAGATATGATAAATGGCAAGTTGCTTCAGGGTGGCTGAAGCTTGTCTCTGTTACTTTTTAATTTTTGTTGAATGTTAATTAATTCTTGTAATTTCTAAATATGCTACCGGTCTTACGACACTTTTAAATGTGTTTTTTATTAACACGTAGAAACATTTTAGTATTTACGAACGGTAATTCAACGAAAACCGGCTAATAGACCGAATTCTATTTATTTAATTTTTAATTTAATATGTTCCGAAGATTGTAAGAGAATTCAATCCAGTTTCGAACTGATGAGCTTATGATTATGAAAAAATCAATCCTCTCATCAGTAGGGATACTTGAAGGAAAAGGTGTACACCAATAAACCAACCACAACCTCGATGCTTAAGGACAACGCTCGAAACGAAATTGCTGAAATAACACAGGAAATCTGAGAAAATATTTGAAAAATGTGCGGCCAGAGGCGGCCACTTGACCGACATTATATTCCATATATAATGTTAAGGACCATATAATCAATCAATAAAATATTAATTATAAAATTTTGTTTCATTTAAAAGTTATAAAAAAAGAAATCGACCCGAAACATAAAATGCACCTTATGAAAAGTAGCCAAAAGTGAAGTCAAAGTTGTAGTCAGAAGTGTAGCCAAAGTGAAGGTAAAAGTGTAGTCAAATGTGTTGTCAAAACTTTAGTCAAAAGTGTAGTCAAAAGTGTAATCGCAAGTGTAGTCAAAAGTGTAGTCAAAAGTGTAGTCAAAAGCGTAGTCACACATATAGTCAAAAGTCTAGTCAAACGCCTAGTCACAATTGAAGTCAAAAGTATAGTCACAAGTGTAGTCAAATGTGTAGTCACAAGTGTAGTCCAAAGTGTAGTGACAACGGTTGTCAAAAGTGTAGTCAGATGTGTAGTGACGAGAGTAATCAAAAGTGTAGCCAAAACTGTAGTCAAAAGTGTAATCACAAGTGTAGTCAAAGTTTAGTCAAAAGTGTAGTCAAAAGTATAGTCAAAAGTGTAGTCAAAAGTTTAGTCACAAGTGTAGTCAAAAGTCTAGTCAAACGTCTAGTCACAATTGAAGTCAAAACTGTAGTCACACGTGTAATCAAATGTGTAGTCACAAGTGTAGTCCAAAGTGTAGTGACAACTGTTGTCAAAAGTGTAGTCAGAAGTGTAGTGACAAGTGTAATAAGTGTAATCAAATGTGTACTAAAAAGTGTAGTCAAAAGTGTAGCCAAAAGTGTAATCACACGCGTAGTCACAAGGATAAGGAAAAGTGTGGTCAAAAATGTAGTCAAAAGTGTAGTCACAAGTGTAGTCAAATGTGTAGTCACAAGTGTCTAAAGTGTAATCAAAAGTGAAATTAGGGTGTAGTTGTTCCCTCGGTAAATCTACCTAAATCCACAGTACGAATCAGATGAAATAACAGGACTGATAGATATATCGTAGATTCGCTGTATATCGAGAAATACAACAATGTGGCATATAAGTTATCCGAATACAAGTTATCAGCTACTCATCTCTTACACGAGTCGACTCAGGTAATGTCAGTTTGTTGTTTGGCCAGGGCATACACAATTTCGAATTACTCGATATTAAAGAGAAGTGTTGCAGAAATGAAAATTTTAAAGAACCTAAGTAGTTGTTTCGAAGTTGACCTAACCAATAGGATTTTGTTAACATTTATGTATTGTATAAAATTAAAAACCAATCTTAATTTCAACGTCTTGAGCTTCATTTTTTAAAAATCATCTTCAACGTGTTTCAAATATTTTTTCAACGCCATTCTTCCCTTGGAATGTGCGTTACGGCCTTTAATTTATTGACCTTGCAAAGAAGAAACAGAAAACAATCTATTAAAAGATTTTAGGCCGCGCCTTACAAATGTCCAGTTCAGTGTTGGATTACACTGAAAGTCAAATCTAGTCAAATCTAAATTCCAGTATGTTTGAATTAAAAAATTTTGTCTTATTCGCAATACGGCTAAGTACGTAATTTCGGAATCATGTGCTGATTGATACGCAATATTTCCTTATAGAAATGATTTTTTATTTAAGAATCCCCCGCCCCTACCACCACCCCATAACCAAATTTCTGGCTATGCCACTCTAATATTATCATAAACACCAAAAAAAAATTATTTTGTTGCATTCAATTAATTAAACATTTAATTTAAAATTTAATTTAAAACCAGGTAAACCAGATGAAGAAGTAACATCATACAGACCAATTTCACTGCTTCCGACCTTATCAAAGCTGTTTGAAAAACTACTACTAAAACGTCTAAAGCCAATGGTAAACGTTCCTGATTTACAATTTGGATTCAGGAATAACCACTCCACAATAGATCAAGTCCTTCGAATAACTACGGTAATAGAGCAAGCGTTAGAAGAAAAGAAATATTACCCCGTCGTATTTCTGGATGTATCTCAGGCCTTTGATAGGGTTTGGCACGAGGGATTGACATTCAAGATGAGCAAAATGCTACCACAAAACTATTGCCAAGCTGCTTGAATGATACCTCTCTGATCGCAAATTCAGAGTCATCCATGAAGAAACATGTTCTGACTTCTATCCAACTCTAGCGGGAGTTCCGCAGGGAAGCGTATTGGGACCCCTCCTCTACCTTATCTACACTGCGGACATACCTACAACGAATAAAACATTCATCGGCACGTTCGCTGACGACACTGTAATTATGTCAGTAGACGAATCACAACCAAGGGCAGTGGAAAATCTTCAACGAGCAATGAACAACGTTACTATAAATGGACAATTGACTGGAAAATAGTGCTTAATGAGCTCAAATCAACCCATGTGACATTTACGCTCCGACACAAAAATAGCAGTCTACACATATATCTCAATGGGGTGCAAGTGCCGCAGGCTGAATCGGCTAAATACCTTGGTCTGCATTTAGATTCAAGGCTCAACTGGAAACATCATGTGAGACAAAAAGCTGAACAGATACGATTAAAACAACGTCAAATGTACTGGTTAATTGGACATCATTCCAAAATGAACCAGACTATCTTCAAACCAATATGGATGTATGGTGCGCAGCTATGGGGTTGTACTCATAAATCCAATAGAGACATTATACAACGTAGCCAAAATAAATTTCTTCGAATGGTCACCAACGCTTACCGATTTGTGACTAACAGAGAAATACACAATGATCTAAAAATACAATTGATAGACGACGCCATCCGCGAATGTGCCATTAAACATGAGAAGAGGCTTCTTAACCACACCAACGTTGAGGCCGTACAACTACTGGACAGTACAAACGAAATAAGGCGGCTCAAACGAATCAAACCACATGAGCTAACCGTATGAATATTATATCTTAAGGGAACTGGATACTGGTCCAGCAGACCCACACAAGTTTATGCTTATCTCATAAGTACTAATGTCAACCTTACTAATGAATTAATAATGTTTAAGATTGTAGTAGCCATATCAATAAAGATGTTTTAAAAAAAAAAAAAAAAAAAAAAAAAAAATTGTTACATACCATAAACGTCAAACTCGATTCATAGCACTTAATGCCGTGCGATATCTATGCCTTGAAAATCGTCAATTTAAAAATCCGTCAACTTTGAATTATAATTACGGATAAACAATAATTTCCCTCAACAAAAATTAATCCCTCAAAAAGTCTTAAGCTTTATTAAAAACAAAAAAAGAATTACGTCGATTGGTAATCATTACAAAATTCACTATTGCGCGATTTGTAAACGATAACCATTAATATTAAAGAAGATCCCGATTTAACTTCAAATAAGACCACCTCCAAGCTACCAATCCAATATTTATAAATTAATTTAGATGTCAATGCTGATCTGATATAAATGAAATTTCACTACCCCATTTCTCGCCAGCATCTCGCTAGCTTAAGTTAATTTAAGTTTTCCATGGGCGATTACACATAGGTATGCCATTTACCGGATTCTTAATTTTTCTTAATTTAAGTTTATAAGCTTGTATAAGTTATCGATGGTTACTACTTAATGAAAAAATTAGGACTTAAAATTAAAATAAAAGAAGAATTTGTTTTTCCATAGTATCCAAAACAATTTGTGCTAAAGTCTTGTACGCGGTTAACGAAAAATGAAATTTTCACTGGTTTCCAAGTCATAACAAGGTAAATAGGACGTGAAAAAATTTGTTTGTCAATTTTTGTAAAATTTTAGATCAGGATAATCAAGATATAAATTTATCTTTAAAAATTTTAAATTTAATGTAATACGCGATTGAAAAAAATAACAAGAAAATCAACTCATGAAATGTAAAAATTTAGCTTCACATTTATCGTCCATTTAAGCTTATTATGCAGCTCGAGCTAAGAGAAATGAAGTCAAAATGGATGACCAACATTACAAAGTCGAGTATTATGATGATTTTTTGGACGAAAATAATGCTGTGGACAGTGTGGATATATTAAGCCAAACAACAGAAAGAAAATCTGCAGCTGAATTAAAAAAGACAAAGAGATTTATATTATGCACTAGTGAAAACCAATCCATGTATTTGGCAGTTAGAGGACAAACTTCATAAAAATTGTCATGATGTTGCCGGTGGAGCCGCCGTTCAACAATTTTCCAAGATTTTCCTAGAAACAACACAATTTCCAATACTTACCAATTTATTCCTAAATCTTCGAGACCAATCTCCTAAATAAAAATTATATTCCTTATTTGTCCTAAAAAAGACCTCCTTTTCATACAAACAAAACAAACATAAAGTTTAAGAACAAGTACTTCCACCCAAACGAAATGTCAGGTGAATTTGATTTACCATAACATAAAATTGGGTTGTTATGTTGGTAGACATTATACCAGAGCACCCTGTATTTTATAGAGCCATAATCAAAAAATCTGAGCTTTTATAAGGGAATTAGAAACGAGGAAAAAACGGAACTTTTCATAGTAAAACACACAAAACATATGGGAAATCACTTTTTTTCCTAAGACAAATTTTTAAATGAAAACATTACAAAATCTTAATTATGATTTCTGAAATACTTTCATAAATGTTTGAATTTCAACATATATGAATGTCGTTGAAGTAAATCGTTTTAATTTTCTTGTAATAATTGATTTATTTAAACCAAAATATAAGAAAAATTTCATAACAACAGCATTCTGGTCAAATTGAAATAAAAGCTTACTACGATTCGTTGGTCGTTAAGTCAATATACATTACATAGATGGCAGTGATGGCCGTAAAAATTTGGAAAAATCGTACCAAAAATTACCACCTGGGGAAATTTTAAGTTCAAAAATTGTAGGAAAAGCAAAACAAATTCACAAAATATAGAAACGTTTGTTAATTTTGGGATTAAATAACTTTTTTTCGTATTTTTCTGTAACCATTTAGACATCTTACGTACACTAGTAAAACTAAAGATAAATTTAGCAAGTATTATTTTAATTTGTCAGAGCCAACTTTGATGTATTTTTCAAAATGAAAGTTCGAAAAAATATATTTTAGAAATAATTTAATTTTAATATTTCTGCAATTAATATTTACTTAATACCAATATGGCCTTCTTGTATATTGTTCTTAAAGATATGTAGAAAACTTTTATATAAACATTTTATAATATTTTTGCTTTTTTCATTGAAAAACTTGAAGCTAAAAAACACCATTTTTACTATGGATTCCTATGGAAATCAGTGAAAAGTTGTACCACTATAAAAGCTTCTAAAAAATACGTCATTAAGATTATGGCTCTATAATCTAGAAGGCTCTGATTATACTCGTACACCACATAAATTTTATACTTCAAAACAAAACTTTACTTTTTTTTCTCTTTTTTCTTAAGCCGGCAGTTTTTTTGGGGAGCACCCCGAAATCTTGCATTACAAAATCTTGCAAGTACAAAATCTTGCATTTTTTAAAAATCATGCAAATCAAAATCTTGCCAAACCAAAATCTTGCAGTTATAATATCTTGCAAGTACAAAATCTTGCATTTCAAAATTTTGCAGTTTTAGTATCTGTACCTGTCTTTAGTATCTAACATAATATTGCGTATTAGTTTTGAGTTTATATTAAATTATAGCAATTTTATTCACAAAAAAAACAGAAGAAAAGTTATAATTGTATAATATAATTAAAAATAAATTAAATAAAATAAATTGTAAAGCAATTAAAAAAGGATAATATTATGCCCGATTCTTTTTAAAAAATCAGTTTTACTGAGTCTTTCCCTTTTTTTAACCCTTGTGTTTACAACCGAATTTTTATTTTTTTTTAACCATACTAAAAACAAGTTACAATCGAGCTTTGGAAAAACTTTTCTTGAAATTCCATTCAGAACATATAATTGTTAAGCTACTGAAGGATTCATGCCGATAAGTTACCTAAATCAATAAAATTTTGGTCATTAAAATTGAAAAACATACCCGGGTATGCGGTTGTAAACATAAAGGTTAATGATACGTTTTATTTTTCTATTTTTGATTATTGCCTTTTTTTTCTTTGAAAGGCGTTCTCTGGATTTCACCTTATCAATTTGAGCTTTTGCCACAATTAGTTCCTTTGATAAATTTTCAATGATTCGGTATACTCCAGCATGCCGTTATCCAACCACAACTTTAAGGCGTCGGTGCCAAGCCTCGACACTGTTTTCGGTCCGTGGGAAGTTTTCTGATCTTATATCTGCATCGGCAATAGACCAGAATTGTAACATATATCTTGGTGTATGATTGAGGCCCCCAATACAATTTTTGTGGAACCACCGTCCAATTAATTTCGCTCCACTGTTCTCATCAAATTGTTCATATAAATGTTGATAATATCCAGGTATTTCGTTTGGTGGAACGAAAGCCAAACTTTTCAGAATCCGAATTTGGATTGAAAAATCCTCAGAACTGGCGTATCTAGCCACAAACCGTTGCTTTTGTATCCTTCGCCAAATTATTTGCCCGAAGTGGAAAAGCAACCTTTAATCGTTACTTCGGGGAAAAATGTTGAAGCTGATGACACAATTGGCCTTTCGAAATCTGTTATGACTCTCCTTGGATTTCAATTAATACCCAGTTCCAAGCTGACTTTCTTTAAGTTAAAAAGAAATCTGTCATAAACCTTCAGAAATTTTTTGCTCATTAAGCAAAATATTAAAGGTACAATTTGCCCCTAAACACAGACGTGAATTGAAAAGAGTTGCCGCATGATGGATGGAACTACGTCGATAATTCCATCCATGATCCAGCAACTCGATTCCGCTAGTAACGCTAACGATGATTGCAATAAAAAAAGGCAACTTTAATTTCATTTTATTATTGTTACTATATGATTGCAATTATCATTATACAGTAGAATTTTGTCAATACGATTTGTTATCTTGCATAACAATTTCCCGTACATTTATAGAATCGCGCGAAGTTTTCTGATCCTACATCTGCATCGGCAATAGACCAGAATTGTGGCATATATATTGGTGTATGATTGAGGCCCCCAATATAATTTTTGTGGAACCACCGTCCAATTTTTCAGCAATTTGTTATCTTGCATAATAATTTCCCGTACATTTATAGAATCGCGCGCGCGATTCTATAAATGTACGGGAAATTGTTATGCAAGATTTTGTAATGCAAGATTTTGTAATGCAAGATTTTGTAATGCAAGATTTTGTAATGCAAGATTTTGTAATGCAAGATTTTGTAATGCAAGATTGTGTAATGCAAGATTTTGAAATGCAAGATTTTGTAATGCAAGATTAAGGGGCTAACCCGTTTTTTTGGGATTACGTTTTTTGTAAAACAAATTAAATTTGGATTAATAAAATTATGTATAATTATTGTACTTGCGTTTTTATATTTACGTTTTAACCGAGAATTAATAACTAAACAAAGGTGTTGTGTGTGTGATAACAAAAAAAAATAAAAAGAAATTATAACCTAAATTTAATTGTTGGGTGAAGCGGACGACATACGCTACATTATTGGTGCCGAAACCCGGGATTTATAAGGCCTTATAAATTCTATTCATTCATGAAAATGGCTGAATCACAGCTGAAGAAAAAACGTGGAACGGTAAAGGGTGTTTTCACAAAACATTAAAAATTATGCCGAAAAATATGATCGCAAATGCAGCAAATGGTCAGGCAACGAGTGTTGAGGCGATTGAAACACGCATGGAAAAACTCGAAGAAGCATGGAGAGACTTTCATGAAATCGAAAGGCAATTATCGGATGATCCAGAAAATTCTACCGAAGCACTAGAGTTTGAGGAAAAATTTTACGAAGCGAATGGTTTACTGCGCCGTCTATTAAATGATCGAAGGCCTAGCACTGCACCAACTGCGACAACCAATATCGCCAAAATGAATCGATCTATGTTTGAATTGGGAAACCAATCTAATATTTTAGCTCCCTAAATCAAATTACCGCGCATTGGCATCGAAACATTTCATGGCGAATATTCAAAATGGACGTCGTTCGAAAATCAATTCATCGCAAATGTTGATAGCAACCCTACACTATCAGATGTAACTAAGTTTCAATATTTGAAGTATTTCCTGCAAGGCGAAGCTGCTACATACTATTATCAGGCATCTGCCGCTTTCGGCAGAAAGTTATCATCTAGCTTGGGCTAAGCTAGTTCAACGCTACAGCAACAAGAAGAACACTGCTAGGGAGTTCATTGAAATGTTCATGAAACAACCGACGGCAACTTCGCTGAAATCTCTAAGGTCATTATATGATGTGTCGGATGAAGTTGTCCGAGGTTTACGATCACTTGGTTCGAATTGGGAAGGAAGAGACCCCTGGCTGATCTATATACTAATACGAAAACTAGATAGCGATACTCAAGAACGTTGGTCCGATTTCTCAAATGATAAAGATAGCCCAACTATAGAAGATTTTTTAACTTTTTTGAATAATCGGTGTAATGCACGTGAATCAAGCAGTGAAAGTGTAAAACCTGCAGCATACAATAATCGTAATCATAGCTATACAAAGGTGCACACATCGATCAAGTTTCCGGCTGAATCACCATGCTTCATCTGTAACAATCAACATCCATTATATAAATGCTTTCAGTTTAAGGGTATGCATCCAAATCGTAGAAGGGAAATGGTGGATAAACATCAAGCTTGTATAAACTGCTTCCGTAGAGAATATGATGTGGCAAGTTGTTCATCCAATCGAAGATGTTTTAAATGTGGAGACAAACACCACACTCTGATTCACATTGAGAGGTTTCCAGTCAATTATGAAAATCATCCAGTACAATCAAATGTGAGTGTGCCTAACCGACCAGCATTCCAACATCTTAACTCCTCATTGAATATGGACAATCGAGGTCCTCCAGTTAACAGTTATGAAGGCGACCATGTACTTAACACACAAATTATACCTGATAATGCGAGCCTCAATCCAAATTCAACTGGCTCATCCCAAACCAATGAAGGTGACATTAACACTTACATGACGTCAAGCAACACCGATACTAAATCGCATTCTCAAGTTATCTTATCAACAGTTCGAGTCCTTATTCCTTCCAGAGATA
This sequence comes from Tipula vernalis, assembly GCA_958295665.1. Lineage (NCBI taxonomy): Eukaryota > Metazoa > Arthropoda > Insecta > Diptera > Tipulidae > Tipula > Tipula vernalis. The sequence continues at coordinate 328,366,405 of OY282558.1, forward strand.
ACCGTCATGTTATGATTCGGGCCTTATAGACAGCGGATCGCAATCAAGTTTAATCAGTGAAAATTGTGTACAACGTCTGGGACTTCGGCGGCAAGCGGCTTCGTTTACGGTCAATGGTTTGGGATCTATGCGGGCCGGTATTACTAAGGGCTTAGTCGAACTTGTCGCGTCATCGATTCATGATCCAGAACGAAAAATATTGATTAAAGCATTGATCCTGCCTAAATTGACTTCATCATTACCAAACCAAAATTTAAGGATAACTCAATGGAGGTTGTTAAAACAATTACAATTAGCCGATCCGGAATTTCATGTATCAGGCCCTGGACATTGGGCATATATTGGAATCCACATAATGATGTATTCTCATTTAAAGTCAAGTTGGATGACAGCAATATATTTACGAAACGAACCATATTATCCGCATTTTCCAGAATTTTTGATCCTTTGGGATGGCTAAGTCCAACCACCACGTACATCCGAATTCTGTTTCAAAAATTGTGGTTGAATCATATTAATTGGGATGATGAATTGAGTGACGATATAAAGAAGGAATGGTTGAGCATTCGTAATAATCTTGTTGAGCTGGAAAAAGTGCAGATTCCACGTTGTATCAAATCGGCGGATGCTTTAAGAATGGAGTTACACGTGTTTGCTGATGCTTCCGAGCTAGCTTATGGAGCAGTTCTTTACCTACGATGTGAAAACAGACAATATACTGTTAGTGTTAGAATGGTTGGTGCTAAATCACGAGTGGCGCCAATTAAGCAAATTTCGCTTCCGCGATTGGAGCTATGTGCAGCTTTGGTAGCCGCTAGATGGATATGGAAGTGTAGAACGGTATTACAAATTAACATTACATCAGAATATGCATGGTCAGACTCCAAGGTGGTATTGGCCTGGTTATCAGATCATCCTCGTAGATGGAAGAGCTTTATAGGTAACAGAACATCCGAAATTATTGAAGCAGTTAGTCCTAAGAATTGGTTCCATGTACCCTCGCAGGAGAATCCGGCCGACCTTGTCTCACGAGGCGTAGCACCAACCAATCTTATTAACAACGATTTGTGGTGGCACGGACCAAAATGGTTGTACGAAGATAACTCACAATGGCCTAAACATAAAATGATTGATTCATCAACGATGAATATGGAGGAGCGAAGAAATTTTCACGTAGAGATTGAACAGCATATGTGCGACGTATTATTTGACCGGATCTCATCACTAACAAAAATCTATCGTAATTTATGCTACATTAAACGTGCTATACACTTATGGAGAATAAAAATCAAGGGCGTTAAGAAGTGTGAAATTATTACAGCCCCAATCACAGTTGATGAGTTTAATTGGGCAGAAATTTTCTGCATAAAATGGGCACAATTTACAACATTCTCACGCGAACTACTTGCACTAAAAGGAAAAACAGGTTTATTCCCAAGCAGTGATTTAAAACAGTTGACTCCTTTCGTCGATGATCTAGGTGTTCTACGAGTAGGAGGAAGATTAAACAACTCTCAATGCAACTTTGACGCCAAGCATCCTATTATCATTCCGAAGGAGCATCCATTTAGCCGTTATGTAATTCGTCATTATCATGAAATAAATTTACATGCTGGACCTACAATGTTAATTGGTTTACTGAGGCAACGTTTTTGGATAGTACGGTGTAGAAAAATGGTACGATCAGCCGGTGCTTGGTCTCAGATAGCCAAAGAAATGAAGAAACTGTGGTGATACGACGCAGCTACCAATAAATAAAGACAAATAGATTAATCAAATTTAGAAACGCTATTTATTTTATTTACCTGTCGTATTCCCCAAATTACTATTATCAAGAAAACATTGCGCGGTCGCGGAATGTTGTGCCATTACAAAACGAATGACATTTCAATATGGCACTGCATTCCGTACACCGGTACAATAACAAATTTCGCCATAGTTATGTAAAGTGACCTCTCTGTTTGAGTAGAAAAACGTTACCACCACTCGTTCGCATGGTGTGGTGAATTCCATCATAGACTCTTCGCGCAAATCATTTGTAGCGTTTTTTTATTCGCTCCGGATAGCTGCTATCGAGAGCCGTCATATAAAAAATGGCTCCGGATAGCGCTCCGTATAAATAGCTAGAACCAAATATTTTTAATATGAAATTTTTCGTAAACAATTGAATTAAAAATGATAGTTTGATGTTAAATAAGTTTAGTTTACCAATAAATAGCGCGTCAAATTAAAATTTAGGCGTATAAAAATAACGGCTCTCGATAGCAGCTATCCGGAGCGAATAGAAAAACACTACTCATATAGGCATCGCAAAACAATGCGGCGTGTATAAAACAAAATATGGTGAATTAAGAAAAACAACAACCTTGTGACCGTTACATAGAGGAGCCCAAAATTTAGCACCGCAAAAAATAAAAATATTATAACGATTACTGTAAATAACAATTTTACAATTATTTTTAATAAATATATTTCGTAATTAACATTAATAAATAGTGAGTGTTATTGGTTTTATAAGAACAACGTGTTTAAGGTTAAATACCTAGTGCCACCGGTCAGGAAATCTGGCCTCGGCCGACATTAGCCAGATGAGGCGTCATGTTGCACAACACCACCACACCCCATAAAACATCGTAAAATAATGATTTAACTTATTGTAATAATTTTGCAAGTGCTAAACATTTATTTTATTAAAATTTAGTTGAAGAGTGTAAATCAGCCTGAAAATATTTAATGGGTAGCAGACGCTATCACAAATCAAGGGCGAGGTAGCCGTCAAAATCCAGAAATCCAGCTGCTGACCATGGCATGGATATGGATGAACAAGGCTTATTTTCCAATGCGGATGAATTGATTTATTGGGAGTTTGAAACAAACATGCCGTTCATATCATCTGCATCTTCAGATAGCAGGATATGGTACGATTTAGCCTTAACATCCACAACAAAAATTTTTCTAAAAACTTGTACGCCATCTGTTCAGAACCTTTTCTACAAGCACAAGGGATAAGAGCTCACAACAACAAGAAAATGGCATTGAAGTGTTCGTTTATTTCCAATATTTTATGTTTAATTAACAAATTATTTATACAAAATAAATGGGGAAAAGAAACTCAAAAGCTGCGGTTGCATTCAGAAGTGCGAAAAGCTTAACAAACTCCCTCAATGAGTTCTTATCTATGAAAAAAGATGCCATCGACTTCTCGAGAGGATATGCGTAACCAACAAAAAGATGAGGTGATTTTAAACAATTTAGACAGGATGCTGCAGACCGCAGGGATGTTTGATGACGCGTCATCTATTATTATCGACGTCGACGAGTTGACAATGCGTCGACAATAAGATTTCAGCGTCATCTATGTCGACAAAGTCATCAATTCGTCGACAACGTCACCAATTCGTCGATAATAAAAACAAAACAAAAATTGTTAGGATTTTTATTTTATTTTTAAATATTTTATTATCTCTCTCATTCTCATCATAATCATACATAACTATCATACATAATATGTAGTATATTACAAATTTCTCAGTTTCTCAGTTTTCATTAACAAGTGGCGTATATCTTGAGTCAGACTCAGACGTAAATCCGATCGTTTCTCAATGTTCCGAAACAAATTATTTAGGTATCCAGTGCCACAACCTCAGAATATCAATTTTTTTCGGCATCTAGTAAACCAGAAATTTCATCGGGAAATAATTACTTATTTGGCAATGCTACGCTAAATAAATTAACAAGCCAAACTCTGACCAAATCACGGAAAATTACAAATTCTCGAAAACAGATGAGCGGATTTGTAGACTGCTTTACTATAAAGACGAGGAAGAAAAGATTAATTAATTACTGGCTAAATTCTTCGGATGTAATATTCCATTTAGCGTGGTAGATTCAGAGCACTTCAAAAATTTTATCAGGGCATTACAGTCGAGCTACGTCGATAAAATACCTGGCCGACAATCACTTTCATCAAAAATGCTAAATGAATTATATGAGAAATCTGTACCTAATATATCCGCAAATTGTAGTAAAGATTCGGTTCCGGTTATTGACGGATGGAAAAATACGGCCAATAATTCAAAACCATTGTAATAATGATCCATAACACAACCGGTGAAAAGGCTTTCTTAAATGCGTGGGGTTTCACAACAGAGTCTGAAACAGGAGAAGCGTTGGCCGACGTTGTATTGGAATCAACTGAACTAGCTCTTGAAATGTATAAAACTTATATTTATGCCGCTGTATCAGACAATAAGATAACAATCTTAACTGTCTGACCGATGTCGTAGCCGTTTGAATATCGAAAACATTTAAATATCGAAAAATTATTTATTGTTGTCATTGTTGACATATTCGACATTGATGACATTTTATTGTTTTAAATCGTGACGTCGACAATGGCAATTGTCGACACGTCGACAATTAAATAATTGACATGTCATTGTCGACCTCACCATCGCTGTACAGTAGTTACTTGACGATGTAGTTGAGGAATTAAATTCCAAACAAACAATGGAGCAAATCCGAAAATTAAATGTATGTACATTTGAAATAAGAATTTAAAATATATTTTTGTTTAATTATTAATTTTTTCATAGTTGCAATTTTGCTACCACCGAGTAAACATTTAAATAATTTAATTATTACTTGTGTGAAAAGTTGAATCAGCAGTTTAAATATTTTTTTTTTAAATATTGTGATGTGAAAAATAAGTGAAATCGTGATGTCCTCACCTCCGCCTCAAGTAAAAAAGGCTGGGCCAAATCTGCAGACAGCGATGTCTACAAGCGATTTGCCACCAAACGTCACGATCCCAGATATTTTTAATAAAAATACAAAAGTGCAGCATAGTCCAAAGCGACAACAAATTTTAAATGTTCAAAAACTTACCTTACCAGGCAATTTGAATCAAAGTGAAATTATTAATTTAAATAACATTGGTGTGTTGAACCATAACGAAACTAAAAGTGCATCGTCGCCAAATATTGACGATAAAACAAACAATGACAGTGCATCGACATCAAATGACATTAAAATAAACAGTGATGTAGGTCAGTGTTTAGTGCAAACGGGAATAGACCGGTATATTACTGTCCGATCAAAACGAAGAAGAAGCCCTAGATCAGCGGCCAGTGCAAGCGCGAATAAATTCACTAAGCTAGCTAGCGTTGAATTAACGCATGGTAATAGGTATTCTTGCTTGGTTGTTGACGAGCCGACGCCCGAAAAAATTTCAAAAGCTGAGAAGCCGCCACCAATCTATTTGAGGGAAGAATCAAATAGAGAACTTGCTAAAACGATCGAGTTTATTACTGAAGGTGCATTTTATATTTCCGGGATCAAAAGAGGAGATATAAAAGAAACAAAAATTCAGCCGCTCAATATTGATGCTTACAGAGCGTTAATTAAACATTTTGACCAAGTTGGTAAACATTACAACACGTATCAACTAAAGAGCCAAAAAGGATTGGTCGTTATCTTAAAAGGAATAGAGAGTTACGTGGATGCAAACGAAATACGGGATGCTCTCGCTGAAAAAGGTTTCCAATGCAGATCTATTACCAATATTTTTAATCGGGAGAAGGTACCTCAGCCATTGTTTCGTCTGGAATTAGAACCAGACAATAAAAAAGTTAAAGGCAACCATTCAATATTTAACCTAAAATATCTACTGTACAGAAGAGTTACCATCGAGAAATCCAGGAAAAGAAATGGGCCGGTACAGTGTGTTAAGTGCCAAGAATATGGGCACACTAGAGCATATTGCACTTTGAACGATGTTTGTGTTATATGTGGTGAACTTCATAATTCAAAGGTTTGCAATAAAGCAAAAAAGGAAGCATCAGTGAGAAAATGCAGCAACTGCGATGGAAATCACACAGCTAATTATAGAGGGTGCCCAATTTATCTAGAATTGAAAAGGAGAATCAATCCAAAGCCGCGAGCAGAACAACGAATCCTTAATCTTCATTCTTCAGCTAGAAAAGAAGCACGACCAGAAATTCTAAACACAAACGCCCAAAATGAAAAACAGTACGCAAATGAAAACGGCAGCGTTCACCAAGGGGTTTCATACGCAAGTGTTCTTAAAGGTACCGCTCCTAAAGTTCAAGCAAGTGGAGAGGGAAACATCTCGACAGCTTTAAATAAATTGACTAATATGATGCAAAGCTTCATGGCGATGATGGAGAGAACCATGGATCTAATGATGCAGAATATGACCACGCTGATGCAGATGGTCGTAAAAAGCCAGAAATGACCATCATCAAAATAACCATATGAAATGCAAACGGCCTAACACAACATAAAGCGGAGGTACGTGCATTCCTCACTGAACACAATATTGACATAATGTTAATATCAGAAACACGCTTCACCAAAAATAGGTATTTCAAATTTAATGGGTACTCTATTTATGACACCAAGCACCCAGATGGTAAAGCACATGGGGGCACTGCTGTATTGATTAAGCGAAGATTAAAACACTACGAGCTTACGAAATATGAGAAAGAACATATACAATCAACGAGCATCTGTCTGCAGGAGTGGTCTGGAAACTGCGTTATATCGGCAGTGTACTGCCCTCCAAAACATGCTATAAAAAAACTCCAGTTCTTGGATTATTTCAGCCAGCTGGGTAATAAATTTCTTGCGGGCAGTGATTACAACGCCAAACATACTCATTGGGGTTCCAGATTAACATCGCCGAAAGGCAAACAACTTTATGATGCTATAGAGGAACAGTCCCTGGATTATTTATCTACCGGTAACCCAACTTACTGGCCCACAGATAAAAAGAAAATTCCTGATCTAATTGACTTTTGTGTAACTAAGGGCATTCCACGTACATACGCTAAGGCCACCGATTGCTATGATCTGTCTTCTGATCACTCACCGGTAATAGTAACATTGAGTACTGATATCCTAAGGAACGAAATACCGAACCGTCTTACAAACAAGAAAACTAATTGGGATCAATATAGGAGGCTAGTCGAGCAAATGTGTCTACTTAATATTCCTCTGATCACACCAGCTGATATTGATGCGGCGGCAGAAAATCTAAAAGATGTCATGACATTATCTGCTAAAACGACTACATCCGGCATAAGTAGTTCGGAAAAGGTAAATAAACTGTGGTAAATATACAGGAACTAATCCAGGAAAAGCGAAAAATTCGCCGACAATGGCAGCAAACAAAATCACCGTTATTGAAATGGAAATTAAATCGAGCTATTAAGGCCCTAAGATTTGCTTTGAGTGAAGAAGAAAACCAGCGCGTAAAGAACTACTTAATTGATCTCTCGGCAACCGAGAGGACAGATTATTCTTTGTGGAAGGCAACAAAAAATTTAAAAAGGCCAACAAATTCGAATCCACCGATTAGACTACCAATTGGAAATTGGGCGAGAAGTGATGAAGAAAAAGCCAATGCTTTTGCTGCTCATCTAGCAACAGTATTCGTCCCGCACGAAGAAGATAATTATTTCGTGCTACCCCAGCCAACGGATGATGGTTTATTCTACAAACCTATAAAGTATAACTGGAAGAAAGTTAAGAATACAATTAAAACTTGCATAAGTCCGAAAAAGGCACCAGGACATGATCTCATTACTGGAAAAATGATAAGGGAATTGCCAGATAAATGCATAAAACTAATAACATTTGTATTCAACGCGATCATGCGAACCAGTTATATTCCTCAGAAATGGAAGATATCTTTGATCACAATGATTCATAAGCCAGGGAAAAATGAAACGCAAATCTCATCATATCGTCCAATAAGTATGCTGCCCACAATCTCAAAGCTATTTGAAAAAATGTTACTAACGAAATTGAAACCGATATTAGAAGAATGGCGCGTTATTCCAGACCATCAATTTGGACTCCGAAACCAACATGGTACTACAGAGCAAGTACACAGAATTGTAAATGCAATCAAAATCACCTTCGAGGAAAAGAAATATTGTGCTGCTGCCTTTTTGGATATCGCTCAAGCTTTTGATAAAGTTTGGCACGATGGACTAATTTACAAAATTAAAGAGCTTCTACCGAAGAAATTTCACTCAGTTTTGGGAAACTATCTTCTTCAAAGGCAATACATGGACAAACAAAACAGCGCAACTACTTGCTTAAATGATATTAATGCAGGTGTCCCGCAAGGCAGCGTTCTAGGACCAATATTATACTTGTTGTACACAGCTGATATACCTGTAACCAACAAAGTATTAATTTCAACATTTGCCGATGACATGGCCATCCTGGTGTCTCACACTAATCCTGAAATTGCCTCAAATGAATTACAGAATCATTTAAACAAGGTCGCGGACTGGCTGAAGGCATGGCGAATAAAAGTGAACGAAAACAAATCAACTCATATCACATTCACGCTAAACAAACGCACCTGCCCACCAGTGAAATTAAACGATAAAAATATTCCTCAACAAACGAAGGTAAAATACTTAGGTTTACATCTAGATAGAAGGTTAACGTGGAAAAATCATATTGAAACAAAGCGCAACCAAATAAAAATTACATTTTCCAAAATGTATTGGCTGATGGGAAGAAAATCTCAGTTGTCATTAGCTAATAAAGTTTTACTTTACAAAGCGATAATCAAACCCATATGGACATACGGTATTCAGTTATAGGGATCCACCAGCACTTCAAATTGAGAACTCCTGCAACGAACCCAAGCGAAAATACTTCGCAGTATTACCAATGCTCCTTGGTACATTCGAAATAGTAATATACATCACGATCTTGGGATTAAAACCGTTAAAGAAACTATTAAAGAATTCAGTTCGAAATATTACTCAAAACTAGAAGCACATCCCAACGAATTGGCCAGGGAGATACTAAAAGAGCCGCGATTTAGGCATCTGAGAAGAACAGATCCACTCGAATTGATGAACCTGTGAACCTGTAAATTTAATTCGATATATACATATAAGTGTAGTCCAAATTAATTAAATTGTGAGCACTAACAATAAGTATTAACATTGGTTAAGACTTAAAATATAATAATTTTTAGCTTAAGATTTGATTACTTCTTGTGAGTTTCTTATGTAGAAAGATGCAAGAATAAAGCCATTAAAAAAAAAAAAAAAAATTATTAATTTTATTGTTGACTGAATTAAAAAAAAATTAAACACGGACCTGCGTTTTCACTCCAATGCGCCCACTTCCGAATTCACGTAATCTTTTACGGCGTCTTACGGCGGGATTAACTGAAATACTGCTCGAGAATAGAAAACTTTGGTTGATTTTGTTTCGCCCAACTCCTTGTACCAGCTTTCCATTCTCATAATAATCGGCGTAATTGGTCGGTTCGTAATTAAGCTGTTACAATTTTTTTGCCTTATCAATTCCGCAAAACATTTTCCTCTTCAGGCAAAGCCATTTTGTACAAAGAATTACAAAAGCATTTTCCACCACGCTCTACTGAGTCTGTAATTAAATACGCGTTCTTCGTGAGGTACGTATATGGCTTCAAAATTCTTTTATGCAAGGGGAATGTATCGTCGCCGACAAAATAAAACGGAAGTTGTTTGTATATTCCTAATGCAACAGTTTCCCGGAAAAGGCATTTCATCTACTAGAACAGCTTGCCCAAATTTGACTGCACTAAATACACTAGTTACATCACCTTCACTGCTATGCGCTCCAATATCTAATTCCTAAAAAAAAAGAAACACCTTACTTTATGGTTATAAAAAAGGGTCCCGGAATTAACTGGACATTTTAACGCAATGTGCTTAGCATGAATTGCACTGAGGCAGTTTGGAAAGATCAAATAAGGATAAATAAGGAGGATGAATAAGAATTTACTTTATAAAGAGGTCTCTTATCGTTGTACACCGTTTTTTATTAATTGAACAGCAACGGCTGCAGTACCAACAAAAATTATATCCACTTTTTCACTGGAATCCATTATTTTGTGTACTTTTTATAAACTATTTAGCAATTTTGAACAATTCTTTGAAACTGTCAAAAACAATAAACTAAAAGAAACTTCATTCAAAAACAAACGAATAAAAGTCAAACAAAATCAACAAAATTTATCTCTACACAAATTTTTATGTTGACGATTTATCTGTAATACTCGTATAATGGAGACCTGCGGATACCTACTGAGCTTTAGAAAAAACGCAGTGAAAAATCTGTAGAGATAAAATAGAGACATCTGTATTCTAATACGAAAACATCTATTTCATATAAACACATGTTAAGTGAGGGGTGCGGATCCAATCCTATCATTGAAAAAAGTAGTGTTGTGTTATCTAAAATAATGTGGGTAGGGCTCATATTCTCCTATTATTTCGTGAGGCCCGGAAACGAAAGCTTGCCTAGGGAACCGATTTTCCTTAATCCGCTACACCCAGCAAAATTACAGTCCTTTCTGAGTGTTGTGAACGCTGGTATTAATATTATTTCACCTCGGGCTGTACATTTTATTGTAAATGAGCTACTGCTCAAAATAGAATGTGTAAGTATGAGGTGGAAATTGTTTGAAAAAATGTAAGAGGTTTTTATGCCTATTGGAAGCAACTTCATTATTTTTTTTGTTTCGATTGCTTTGTTTCCATGTGTGCTTTTCCTTTTAATACTAAATTATTTATAAAATACTATAAATAAATAAATAAGTATGTCTACTGCTGCCTCAGAAACAGAAGTTTCAACTGGACAAATAACGTCCAATTTCAAGCCTGAAATAAGATGAATAATTGCATCTTGCATGGAATAAAAACTTTTGAAGTTAATCCTCTGACGTATTTTAAGCAAGTAGTTGTTGAGAATTTTATTTAGAATATGCACAACAGTTATCAAGTAACCAAGAACATATTCATTTAGTGTATTTCCTTGACAAATTTACAACAACAATTGCATATAATAAATACCCGCAAGAATAACATTAACCCAAAAAAAAATTGGGTTTAATTAAACATAATTCTAATTCTTGGTTATAATACCTGCCACCAGAGTCAGATTACATATTAAATTTATATTTTATTTCGAAAGGTTGGCTTTTGTCAATTAAATCAAATTGGCTGTTTTCTTGGAACAAAAATAAACCCAAAATAATTCGAATTAAATTTTGGTCAACAAAATACGCTTTGTATTGCATTTGACTAGAAGCGAGCTTGATTTATATGATATCAAAAAATTACCATAATTGATTTTTACATTGTTTTCGGGCAGAGTTAACAAATAAATTAAACAGCAAGTATTTTGACGTACGCTAAAAAAACTACCAAAAAGTTATTTGTTTCCGCTCACATATGCAACCATGTGTTAGCTGTTGTCGAATGTTTCTTATTTAAGTTTTTGTCTAATCAAAAAGATGCGATTATTTTATTTGCACATTATCATCATTTGTTGTTGCCCGATAAGATAGTTAAATTTAGATTACACCGTTCATTGCTTTGTCTCTTCAAAGTACTTTTTTTGCTGATAATTTGGTAAGTATATGTTCTTAAATTGATTACAATTAATTCGGTCGTGATAAATGATAAGACGTAACTAATGACAATAAATCAATGAAATTATTTATTTAAGCAAAACAAAAAATTGTAAACAAACATAACTTTTATTGATTGTTTTTATTTTCAATTTTTATTTTTATTACTGTCTTACGATATAACGAATTCCTTAGTTAAGCCTTTCTATACGAGTACATAGACATACCGTGTTCGACAATAACAAGTTTCTGCAAATAATTTTGCGCGTGATGCACGTGAGCACAATTAACAGTATTGTACCGTGTTTTGTTTCATAGCAGTAAATGGTAAGTTAATCTCCAAAATTTTCAACTGACATATTGACCTAATCCATGTACCATTGGACAATAAATTAACAAAGCGATGAATCTTTTTGTGGTAAAAATCAAGATAGTGATGAATCTCAATTGGGAGATAAGCAGTAAATAAATTTTCGTAAAATATAACAAAAGTGTTTGTTACACCACTGATAAATTCACACTATTTAGTCGGCGCTATCTATATTTATGATAAAGGCTCACAGCCAGATAAAAAATATTGACCTAGTTTTTTAATTAACTATAATTAAACGATTTGTGATACGTTATATTTTGCGTAATTTCGTACTCCTATCTATTTATATGTGAGTTAATCATAAATTGCGTGTTAAATGTGCACCCTTTTTCGCAACAGAAAGCGAAACATATGTTCCATCTACAGCGTCAATCAAGTTTTTATAGGCACTATTACAGCTGAATTTCAATTTTGCTATCTACAACCATTGTTGCTGTGAGTGGATGCCGGGCTGGTTATTCTGCGAATTTGTGAGATAATCTTTTTCATGTATCGTGGTGCAGTACAGGTCGTAGAACGACTGCCATTCAACGTAATGGACTGAAAATGGAGGAATGTTAATTTTAGGCAACTTAATTGACGGAGATGGTGAGGGTGCTTGAGACGCATTCATCGTATGATCCACTATTGATGTTAAAAACCCTTCTTGCACACTACGCCTTCTTATTAGACCACCCAATTCGGTCATGATCGAAAAATAGCTTTCGTCCACCTCTGGCAATAACGATGCCTCCTCAGCGTCGAGCAGGAAAATTTGCCGCTCAATATCCGTGAATTGGTCGAATAAATGTTGAGCACGTTTTATCCGAATTTGAAGCGCGTCAATCGTTTCACTTGTATTTTCGTCCAGAGCTCGAACGTAAGTAAGCAACCGTGTTATGCTTCCTTTCACAGTTGACCGCATTTTTTTCATCGATGCTAACTCCGCCATAATTCACTATCGTTGCTTTACTCTCACTATAAACACACTTGCACGTTATCACTAAATTTTCACTAAAACGATTCTATCACGACAATGTACACGCTAATAAGCTTCTTCGAAAATAAATCAATGTAATTTTCGATAATGATTAATAATGATTAAAAAGAAATATAATGTTTACTAAAATACCGTTAAATTCTAACAAGCACCGTTGATGAATCTTTACGGATCGTAATCTGTCCCTGTTGGGATGCTAATACCACAAATTTGTTATTCCGGTAGTTTTCGAATTAAATGCTGCTGCTGTCCGTTACGGTATCCGGCTCGAAGGACCATATGTTGCTGTGAGTGGATGCCGGGCTGGTTATTCTGCGAATTCAATTGGCACCCAGTCACTTATTTTAATTTCAATAAAACTCAGATTTTTATTTTTATTTTTAAGTAATTAAACGATCTGTTTTATTTGATTCTCTTTTTTTAATAATTTTTTATTGCTTTATTTTTCAACGCGTGACAATTGCGGACTCTAAATTTAATCAGCGCAGCACAATAGACTTATTGCTTGGAACCGAAATTTATTATCAAGTTACCCAATGTGACAAAATTAAATTGGGAGATCGTCTTGTAGCCGAAAAGACGTCATTGGGTTGGATCGTTGCCGGTAGAAGTCATGAGCAAGAGAGTGTCAACCAATCAGCATGCTTTAGTATAATAATGGACGTTGACAATAGCCTACGAAAGTTCTAGGAAATTGAGTCAGTAGCAACAGCGCCACCTCTTACAGCAGAAGAGCAAAAATGTGAAGCATTATTCATGGCCACAACCAAGCGAGCTAGTGATGGCAAATTTATAGTATAACTGCCATTTCGAGACAATGAGGACCAATTAGGATCGGCGTATCATGTAGCAATGTCCAAATTGTTGGCCATGGAGAAGAAATTCAAACGAGACCCCATCTTTCATCAGCTATATAAAGAATTCATGACTGAATATGAAAGTTTGGGACATATGGTCGAAATTCCCACTAACTTGAGCTTGTATTACCTGCCGCATCACGGAGTCCTAAAATCAGCCAGCACCACTACAAAGCTTCGCGTGGTATTCGACGCATCTGCAAAGTCGTCGACAGGATTATCATTAAATAATCAGCTGTGTATAGGACCGACCGTGCAATCAACTCTAGTAGACATAATATTGAGATTTCGTCAGCATCGATTCGTGGTTACTGGGGACATTGAGAAAATGTACCGTCAGATTTGGGTAAGCGAAGCAGACAAAAGGCACCAAAATATTTTATGGAGACAAGATCCTCGCCACCGGCCAAAAACTTTTCGTTTAAACACATTAATATACGGCACAGCTCCAGCAGCATTTCTAGCAACCCGGTGCGTAAATGAGGTAGCAATACAAGCCCGAGAACGATTACCAATCGCAGCAGCAGCAATCCTAAATGATATGTATGTTGACGATCTCATGACCGGAGCGAACACCGAAGCTGAATTGATTGACCTGAAAGAGAAAATAGTAGCCATTCTAGACAACGCGTGCTTTCCTTTACGCAAATTCTCTACAAATACCAATGAACTAAGAAAGCGATTGGGAATCACTGCGGATACCATAAAGGAAATTAATGAAAATCCAGCAACGACAAAGCTGCTCGGTCTGAATTGGGATCCCTTAACTGATTATTTTTCGATTCAGGTAAAGCTAGAAGAATGAGGCCGACACACAAAGCGATCATTGTTATCCGAGGCCAGTAAAGTTGTTGATCCCATAGGATGGCTAGCTCCAGTCATTGTTAGGGTAAAAATATTATTCCAGAGCTTATGGTTACAGAAGTTGGACTGGGACGATGGATTGCCATCTGAAATAGTAGCTAAATGGGTTAATATGCGTTCCGATCTGGTGGAGGTCAACCAAATTCATATTCCACGTTGGTTGGGGACGCGTGGCAGCATCGAACTACACGGGTTTTGCGATGCTAGCGAAACGGCCTACGCAGCGATGGTTTTCAGCAAAGTTATGACCGAAACTGGAATGCGAACATCCCTAATGATGGCCAAGACAAAGGTAGCACCATTGAAGGCGGTAAGCATACCGAGATTAGAGCTCTTGGGTACTCTACTACTGACTAAGCTAATGAATAAGGTAAGCTTAGCAGTTAATCAAAACATTGATCGAATCGTATTATGGACCGACTCCAAGATCGTGTTAGATTGGTTGGCAGCACACCCTCGACGATGGCCTACATTTGTTGCCAACCGGACGTAGGAAATATTAAACTCTTATAACCGAGAGAAATGGATGCATGTCCCGTCAGCCGACAATCCAGCTGATTGTGCCTCCAGAGGAATGGCCGCCACAGACTTAGCTAAATTCGAACTGTGGTGGCATGGACCAAAGTGGCTTGCAGAATCGGAGACTGAGTGGCCAGTTCAAGCATCGTCATTTGGTATTAATGAAGAATCTAAGGATAAGGGAGTAATATTTAAAATCAGCGTCAGCAACGACATTCTGAAGAATCTCGTTTCTAAATATTCCAGCTATTTCACGATGAAGAAAATTATGGCTTACGTCATCCGTTTCATTAAAAATTGCCGTTCCCCACCGAAGGAACGTAATTTAAAACCTCTTAATCGAGATGATGTGAATTTGGCAGCTGTTTATTTAATTCGATATATTCAGCATCAACACTTTCTTGAAGAATTTCAATGCCTGCAATCCAAAACAATTTTACCAAAATCCAGCCAGCTAAAAGCATTAAATCCCTTTATCGACAATGATGGAATAATTCGCATCGGCGGTAGATTAGAATATTCAACCTTAGCGACATCGATCAAGCATCCCATACTACTACCTCGCAAATCTGAAATTACAACCGCTGTTCTGCAAGACATACATCACCAATTTTATCACGCCGGAATTAGCTTCATGTTGAATTTCTTGCGTCAGCAATTCTGGGTGATTCGTGCGAAAGATGTAATTCGTCAGGTGGTCCGTAAATGCGTAAGATGTTTCAAGCAGAGACCATTAAGGCAGCAACAACTAATGGGCGATTTACCTCCCACGAGAGTTGAATACGTGCACCCTTTCCACAAAGTAGGCTTGGAATATGCTGGGCCATTTAAGGTACAAATCACACGAAGAAGAGGGCAGATTCCAGTAAAAACGTATGTATGTATATTCGTCTGCCTAAGTACAAAAGCGGTCCACATAGAATGTGTCAACAATCTTACGACGGAAAATTTTCTTGGTGCATTGTCTCGATTCACTGATCGGCGTGGGTTATGTGGTGATATTTTCAGCGACAATGGCACAAACTTCGTCGGCGCCAATAGACAATTAATTGAGCTGTTCGATTTCCTGAAAACCAACACTAATAAATTATCTTGTTCTCTTCTAGAAAAAAGCATAAACTGGCATTTTATTCCTGCAGGCTCCCCTACTATGGGAGGCATTTGGGAGGCGGCTGTGAAGTCTGCAAAAACACACCTGAAAATAGTGGTTGGCGAAGTCGTACTAACACTAGAAGAATTCACAACGCTAATGACCGGCATTGAAGCAATTCTAAACTCGCGTCCACTATACGCTGCAACTTCCGAGGAAATTGAAGTGCTCACTCCAGGGCATTTTTTAATTGGACGACCACTGTCATCTCTACCCGAACGCTCCATACAAGATAACTATTGTGTTTGGTTGATGGATGACGAACTGTATGGTAAACTTCAATGTTGTAGCGGCAGCACAAAGTAAGTATAAATTCACGACTTCACAAAATGAAAATGAAATACTGGTTTGAATTTATCTCTTTGTAAAACGTTATAAAACGTATAATTTATTTATAATTTTTATTTATGATTTTTATTTAGGTTTAACAAAATTTTTGGTTGTGATTGATTCACGGTCTCACTGGTAATGACCGAGAGAAAAACACTTCTTTTCGTTCTGTTTTTTTTTCTACGAAAACAAATGTCTTTTTCCCCCTAATGAGATGTCGCGTCAGTCAAATATTACATAAAATTCGAATTTCGAAGAAATACAAATAAATATTAGAATTCATCTTTTCGAGCCTCGAAAAATAAATAAATACTTGAGTTCTACTTTAATAATTGACATTCGAATTTATAATTACATTTGGAAATGTCAACAAAGGACAAAAAATTATTGTATGCAACAAATTGGGAATAAGATAAGTATTTTCAAGATTAATTAACAAATTTAATGATAATAATTGTTTAATTTAATTTCAGATTGACGTAATAAATGAAGAGAAATTTAAGGTAAGTTTTATGCGATTGAGATTTTACATTTGGGAAGTTTATGTTATTGGGATTTCACATTTGTTTTTGTATTTTTCAGGTGACGAATTTATTCTGCACTGGTAGTGCAGACATACGCCGACCTTTGAACTAATAGTTCAAGATACGGGTAGCAAGACTACTTTGGTGATTGGACGTTTTAAGATGCCAGATTTGGTTTTTATTGACACCACTAGTACAAGGCCATCTGTGCCAGGGTGTGTTTGACAAACTTTGCCTAATGGCCATTGTGCTGGAGGTACGCGTTCGTCGCGTACTAATACGATGTCATCGATTTTAATGTTTGTATTTCTATGTTGCCACTTCGAGCGATTGTGAAGGGTGGTCAAATATTCCCTATAAAAGCGGTTCCAGAAATGCTGCATTATTTGTTGGATAAGATGCCATCGCGTAAGTGTATTTGGTTTGGCCGCGCTAAAGTCTGGATCGGGTGGTAATGACAATGGTTGCCCTATGATAAAATGGGCCGGTGTTAGCATATCGATTTCATCTGGACCTGATGAAAGCGAACATAACGGGCGAGAATTCAATAGCGCCACAATTTGGGATAGTAAGGTTGTCATTTCTTCAAAATTGAGTACAGTGGTTCCTAAAACTCTTTTCAGATGGTACTTCGTTGCTTTAACTGCTGACTCGTATAGACCGCCGAAGTTAGGTCCAGATGGTGGTGTGAAGTGCCATTGTGTCTGAAAATTTAATAAAAAATTTGAAACTTGATTATTGTGTTTAATTGATTGGTTTAATTTGCAGATCTCTTGGAGCTGATTTTTTGCACCAACAAAGTTTGTGCCGTTGTCACTGTAGATGTCCGAACATACTCCTCTTCTAGACATGAATCGTTTCAGGGCGGCTAAAAATGCGTTGGTCGATAGGTCGCTGACCAGTTCGATGTGAACTGCCTTACTGCTCATACACACGAAGATCGCGTTGTAGCCTTTATGCGGTTTGCTTCGTCTTCCTACCATGGATCTAAGCCATATGGGACCGGCGTAATCAACCCCCGTTTGATTGAATACATATTTGAAATCTACGCGAGCCGCTGGTAAATTTCCCATTAATTGGTTGACTTGCTGAGGTTTGTGTCGGATACATGGAATACAACGTTGGATTTGTTGTCGTACAAGATTTTTGCAATTCAGTATCCAATACTTCTGTCGTAATGTGGATACCATTAAAGACTGTGCCGCGTGTAGATATTTGATGTGAGTTTCTGCAATAATCAGTTCGGTGATGATATGTTTTGCTGGTAATATAATGGGAAATTTCTTGTGATATTCAATATTGGCATGCTGGATTCTGCTCCCGACTCGTAAAATTTGATAGTCATCCAAAAACGGGTTCAACGCAATTAGCTTGCTTTTCTTTGGTAGAGGTTTTTTATTTTTGATATTGGATATTTCGGTACTGAAGCTATTATTCTGGACCCATTTGAATAAGATATCGGTAGCCCTCTTATAAACTTCTGGTGATAAAACATTAGACTTCGGTTTGGTCTTACTGGCGTTATTTAAAAAATGTAATGTTAGTGCAATGATTCGGACTAGTTTGGAAAATTTAGAATATCTCTGTGCGAGGTCTTCAAGAAAAACGTTTGGCATTACAACATCTAGCTTATGTATCTTAGTGGGTTTTTCTTCGTTGGTAATTGCATTTGGATGAAAAAGACTTCCTTGATTGGGCCAGGATTTCGGATCTTGACGAAGCCATGTCGGGCCTTTCCACCAAAGGTCAAAATTTTCCAGTTCCGATGGTAAAATACCTCGTGAAGCGCAATCAGCAGGGTTTGCCTTCGTTGGTACATAGTGCCAATTTTTTCTTGAAGTTGACTCTTGATTTCAGATGTTCGGTTAGCTACATAACTCTTCCAATATCTTGGATGTGATGATAACCACCATAATACATTTGTTGAATCGGTCCAATAGAAGATTTCTATATTTTCGGATTGCAGCGACTCGACGACTGTTTTCATTAGTTTGGTTAATAAAAGTGCACCACATAACTCCAACCGTGGAATGGAAACATGTTTAATGGGCGCGACTTTGGTTTTTGAGCAGACTATATTTGTTTGCCAGGTGCTATTTTTGGTTTCAGTTCTGCAATAAATGACAGCAGAATAAGCGAACTCGGACGAATCGGAGAATCCATGTAACTGGAAATGTTTATTTGCGGTAAATAACCACCGAGAAATGGATATTTTGTCTATGTGAACTAATTCTCTTCTAAGTTGATGCCATTTTTTAGAAATATTGACGGGTAATGGATCATCCCACTGCAAATTCAATAGCCACAATGATTGAAATAAAATTTTCACCATAATAGTGCATGGTGACAACCAACCGAGTGGGTCGAAGATCTTTGATGCCTCGGATAACATCTCTCGTTTGCTATTTGTTTCCTTTGGATTAACGGAAACTTTGAAATGAAAGGAATCATTCTTGGGGCACCATTCCAAACCTAATAATTTGATTGACCGTGTTCCCTCAGATATCTCGATAGGTGATAATTCTTGGCTACTTTGCGGTATAGATGTTAGCAGTGACGGGCAGTTGGAAGCCCATTTTCTCAAGTGAAAACCAGCTGAATCGAAGATCTCAATAATTTGGGTTTTTAGCAAGAGAGCTTCTTCCTCGCAGTGGGCTCCTGACATAAGTCGTCAATATACAGGTCTTGTTTAATTACTCTTGAAGCTACTGGAAACTTTGTGGAATAATTATCGGCAATGGTTATCAAGGTTTTCGTGGCCAGATATGGTGCAGAGGCGGTGCCGTAAGTGACTGTCAATAGCCGATAATCTTCGATTGGTAAATTTGGTGAGTCGCGCCAGACGATTCGTTGGAACTCGGTATCTTCTTGGGCCATCAGTATTTGGCGATACATCTTTTCGATGTCGCTCGTAAATACGATTGCATGTTTTCTAAATCGTATTAATATCGCGTACAAGCTATCTTGGACGGTAGGTCCTACCATTAGGTTTTCGTTTAGGGATACTTTGCTTGCCGATTTAGCCGAAGCATCAAACACCACCCTAAGCTTCGTTGTGGTGCTTGATTCTTTATATACTACGTGATGTGGCATATAAAATGATGTATTTGGATCATTGGTTGCGACGGTTGGAGGTATGCGTTCCATGTGTCCCAATCTTACATATTCGCGCATAAATGTCGTATATTCTAATTTGAGCGCGGGATATTTATTAAATCTAGTTTCCATCGCAAACAATCGCCTGATCGCCATTTCTCTGGTGTTTCCCAATGGTTTTCTGGGTTGTTTAAATGGCAGCTTTAGGACGAATCTACCTTCCTTATTACGTTGGTGGGTTGCT
Organism: Tipula vernalis; assembly: GCA_958295665.1. Taxonomy (NCBI): domain Eukaryota; kingdom Metazoa; phylum Arthropoda; class Insecta; order Diptera; family Tipulidae; genus Tipula; species Tipula vernalis. The sequence continues at coordinate 328,386,796 of OY282558.1, forward strand.
TCAAAGTGGGCTTCGCACAGTTTTTCTTCCTCGGTAAAGTGTCGAGTTGGAGGTAACTCCTCGATCTCCCAAAATCTTTTAAGTGTTTGGTCAATGTCTGATTCTGTACAGAAGCTCAATTGTACTAAGTCGTTCGTGGTACTCGTTTTGGTGTTCCCAGCAACAATCCATCCGAATATGGTATTTTGGGCAATCGGTCTTCCTTGACTGCATTTGATTTTTCCTTCACTAAGAATTTCAAAGAAATATTCGGCTCCTATCAGAATATCAATGATGCTTGTTTTGAAGAATGTGGGATCCGCTAATTGTAGCGATTTTAGGTGTTCCCAATATTCCGGATTGATGTTCGATGTCGGCATTGGTGCTGTTACTCTTGGTAATATAAGAGCATTTATAGTTAATTTCGGTTTTGATGCAAATCTGGATGAAATTTCGAGAACGGTTGACCCTCTCGTGGTTCCTGCTTTAGATGAGCCAACACCCTTAATCGCAATATTTGCTCGCTGTCTTGGTAAAGCCAAACGTTTAACGCAGTCCTCGGTGACAAAGGATGCCTGCGAGCCTGAGTCCAAAAGAACCCGGCATGGTTGCATTTGACCAGAAGCATCAGTAACATGAACGATCGCTGTAGGTAGTAACGATTGTACGGTAACGTGGTTGGGTTGGGTTGCTGGTATCATTGCTTTATTGGTTGATTGTAAATTTTGGTTTTCCTCACTCGGAAGTTTGTTGGGTGTAGGCACGTTCGTGGTAAGAATTGTGGTTGATTGTGAGATCGGTTGCGAACTTGATGATAATGGAATGTTGAGTGGAGCACATGTTGGTGATGACGTATTTGATGATATGTTGGGTGAAGAAAGTGTGGTGTTGACTGAGGGTAATGTTGACGGTTGTGATATGGATTGTGAATTAGACGCATTCGAAATATGTAGAAGGCTATTATGTCGTTTCCGGCAGATCTGACACGATCGTTTTGATTTACAAGAACTGACCATATGAGTGTCGCTTAGACAATTATAACATCTCGATTTTTCACTTATCAACGATCTTCTTTCACTGATGTTCATATCTCTAAACTTTGGGCACTGGTATAGCATGTGTTCAATCTTACACAATGGGCAATTTAAATTAGAAGTTGAGGTTGTATAGGTACTTCTAACATTAGAAGTCATTCGTGTCACAGGTTTGGTAATTGTTTCACGAATTCCCTCAAGCGTATCCGCTCTTATTTGGAGAGATTCAATAAGATTTTTGAAAGTTGGAAAATCAATTTTTGATGAATCGTGTTGCCAAAATTGCCTGCTATCGTCATCCAGTTTATTAAGAATAATGTATATTAGCCAAGGATCCCGTAATTCACCTTGAGTACCAACCGCTTTAAGACCCCTGACAATTTCTTCACTGGTATCAGCCAATTTTCGAATCGTTGACGAATTCACCCGAGTGATAGGAGGTTGCTTAAAGAAAGCCTCGATGTAGCTATTCATGGTATTTTTTTTCTTATCGTACCTTTTGATAAGAATTTGGTAGGCCTCTATATAATTTGAGTCCGTAATGCTTAAATGCCGAATAAGACTTAATGGTTCACCTTTGAGACAACCTTTAAAATATTGCAGTTTTTGGGCTGGAGCCAGTGACACCTTTTCATGAACCGCATTGTTAAATAGGTCGAAGAAACTTTGCCACTCTTGAAAGTCTCCTTGGAATATGGGAATATTTAAACGAGGTAATCTGATTTCGTTTGTGCCTGAATGAAATTGACACGTGGTTTCACCTGGTAGCCCCGTGGTATTTAATTGTGCCGCGTATGGAAATGTCGTAGTGCGGCAGTTAATAACGCAACCGCATGGTAGTAGGTTTCATCAAATTCTTCCGAACAAGAAGGTTCTTCAGGTTTAGTTTCAAATATTTTGTCTTCCACGCTTACGAATTCGGTATACAGGCCACTAATTTTATCTAACCGCGCCTTGATTTCTTCCATCGTTGTAGATTCTGCGATATTTTCGGCAAATGTCGCAATTTTTGTTAATTGGCCGCTTAGCACTGAACGTCGCTTTTTAAGAGCATTCATTATAAAATTAACACACGAATTTGTATAACTAGCAACACTGAACTCCCTCGAATTAATGAAATTAATCACAAAAAACAACAATATGGAAAGATACTGGTTAATAAAGTAATTAGAGAAACACAGAAATGTGAAAATAAGCACCGGTATGTTAAATTCACTATTTTAATTTACTTTATTTAAAAAAAATATTTATCGTAATAATCATAAAAAAATAATAAATTATACTTAAGGTTTTCAAAATGGTGCACCAATACTGAAGTGGCGTGATGATACTTTCCGATATCCGGCTCGAAGGACCATATGTTTGGTTGATGGATGACGAACTGTATGGTAAACTTCAATGTTGTAGCGGCAGCACAAAGTAAGTATAAATTCACGACTTCACAAAATGAAAATGAAATACTGGTTTGAATTTATCTCTTTGTAAAACGTTATAAAACGTATAATTTATTTATAATTTTTATTTATGATTTTTATTTAGGTTTAACAAAATTTTTGGTTGTGATTGATTCACGGTCTCGCTGGTAATGACCGAGAGAAAAACACTTCTTTTCGTTCTGTTTTTTTTTCTACGAAAACAAATGTCTTTTTCCCCCTAATGAGATGTCGCGTCAGTCAAATATTACATAAAATTCGAATTTCGAAGAAATACAAATAAATATTAGAATTCATCTTTTCGAGCCTCGAAAAATAAATAAATACTTGAGTTCTACTTTAATAATTGACATTCGAATTTATAATTACATTTGGAAATGTCAACAAAGGACAAAAAATTATTGTATGCAACAAATTGGGAATAAGATAAGTATTTTCAAGATTAATTAACAAATTTAATGATAATAATTGTTTAATTTAATTTCAGATTGACGTAATAAATGAAGAGAAATTCAGGAACAATTTAAGGTAAGTTTTATGCGATTGGGATTTTACATTTTGGAAGTTTATGTTATTGGGATTTCACATTTGTTTTTGTATTTTTCAGGTGACGAATTTATTCTGCACTGGTAGTGCAGACATATTGTTTATCAAAACGCTGGGATATGGTGAAGCGGATCAAGCAACATTTTTGGCATCGTTGGCATCGCGATTATCTTACTACTCTGCAAGTTCGAAATAAATGGAAGGATAAATCGTCGAATCTACAAGTAAATGACATCGTGCTTATCCCGGATGAGCAGTTACCTCCGACTCAATGGGCTCTGGGCAGAGTAATTCAAACCCATCCGGGCAATGATGGATACGTGCGAGTGGCGAGTATCAAAACTTCATCTGGAAATACAAAGAAGCACATAAGCAAATTATGTAAATTGCCAATTAATTGAATCAAGTGATTCAAGGCGGGCGGTATGTTATGACAGCACAAATTTTGTTAATTTAAATATTTTATTGTTACCTTTCCTATCCCAAAGGATTAACCTCGAGCAAGGCCCGAGTAATTGGCCTATACCCACCTTAACATATAGTATAAAAATTATCCATTCAAGTGTGTTATACACTGATTATTATTATGTACAAAACATAATAATAATCAGTGTATAACACACTTGAATGGATAATTTTTATACTATATGTTAAGGTGGGTATAGGCCAATTACTCGGGCCTTGCTCGAGGTTAATCCTTTGGGATAGGAAAGGTAACAATAAAATATTTAAATTAACAAAATTTGTGCTGTCATAACAACCATCTTTGATGAATTTCTCATTGACTGAACAATCAATTGAACAAATTGTGGACCGGATCCCGAAAGCGGGTGAGTAGACGTTGTATATCATTTCTTTATTCACATTTTAATAAGATTTACATAATGCTGGTTTATAATTTGTAGTCGGATTGACACAATGTTGTTTCAAGTCCTCGAACTGATTTAGTGAGAAATGTGCCATGACCGGGAGGTCTGCTGTATACACATGTGTGATGTGTATGTTAGTTAAATGTTATAAGAGTGGATTTAAGATATTTGATTTGTCCCAGTGGAGGGTTGCTGAATATCGAATGCTGCTGGTTGAGTCTAAAGCGGGATAATCTTGCTTATGCTGGTGTTTTTGTTAGTTTGACTTTGTTTGGATTTGAATAATACAAATGATGATATCGATATTTTGTTTCACGAATTTTTTAAAAACTTTGATCTCATGGAGGCAAGGTTTAAACATTTTTTAAAATATTTTTAAAGGCATTTTCGTTCATTTTAGAGATCAAACAAAAATTTTAGGGGACGGCAACAAAGAAAAAAATATTAAGGATCACTCTAATATATATATATATATATATATATATATATATATATATATATATATATATATATATATATATATATATATATATATATATATATATATATATATATATATATATATCTATATATATATATATATATATATATATATATATATATATATATATATATATATATATATTAGGGTGGTCCTTGTTTGTATGGGGCAAAAAAAATGTAGAGATAGATAGTATGTAGACACCCCCTAGAAATGTGAGGTTATGCTAAAAAAAAACTTAAACAAAAAAATATTGGGTCAATCGAAGATGGTTTAGAGGTCGCGACTTGAGCGCGAATTTCGATAAAAACGGTATTTTTTTCAATTTTTCACTTTCAAACGAACAGAAAAATGATTTAGAACTTTTTTAAGCATAAATCAAAATTTTGGTGAATAGAAGATATAATTACCTTTCCAAAACATCAAAGATGTCAAAAATCGGTTAACAAATGGCGACTTTATTGCCAATTTTCGAAACTACTAATAAAAACTCAAATAATAAACAGTTTTTTTTAAATCCTGGATTTTATATTCAAAACTACAAGTGATGTGTGTTTCTTTTTTACAATCACCATACTGTAAAATTAACAATTCGTGAAAGTACAGTTCTGACAATCCAGGAAGTGTCAGTTTTTAGGTCAAAAGCACGAATCCCAGTGAAAAAGGAACAACATTCCATTGAAAAATTGGAAAAATTGCATGATGAGTGGAAAAATCTCCTAAAGAATAAAAATTAATCTTCAAAAGTTTACCGTGAAAGCGAAAATGCATTTTATACTAAACTGGATGATATTTCGATATCGCACGTATCAATGCCTTGTCCATGATATTGATGACCAGTGAAGAGGACAAGTGATTCCTCTTGTCGCAGCGTGAGAAAGGGCGTCCCGGATATTTGACTGGAGCCAGACAATATGAAATTGAAAGAGAAAAGCGGAAATTGGAACGTATGGAGGCAGCAAAAAATCGTAAACGAAGATATCGAGAGTGACAGCGAAAGTATACCTGATAACGACATGTTGATGATATTGATTTGCCCGTGCTAAGCGCAGAAGGAGCCCCTAGAGGAAGCAAATGTTTTATTACTCCTAGAATATTGTCAGCTTTGGATAAGTTGAAGATTAGTGATCGAGCAGCAATGCATTTAATCAGTGCCGTTCCGGAAAGTTTTGGACATTCTATTGATGAACTCGTTTTGAATCGAACAACACTGAGGCGTCTTCGTAAAACAAATAGAGTAGAAATAGCAGCATCAGTTAAGTCGACTTTCAAGTTTACAACAGGCGTAGTACATTGGGATGGAAAATTACTCCCGGAGTTATCTGGAACGCAGACCATGGATCATTAGGCGGTGAGTATTTCTCATATAGATAAAGAACAATTATTGGGCATTCCCAAAATATCAAGATCAACTGGTTCGGAAATGGCGGAGGTTGTTTTCCAAAGCTTAATCGATTGGAGAATAGTTGACGATGTCGTGGCGGCTTGCTTCGATACCAAATATTGAAATTCTGGAAGATTAAATAGAACAGAAACTGGAACGAAATTTATTATATCTTCCTTGTCGACATCACATATGTGAAATTACATTGCGTGCGGCAATTGATTCAAAAATGGGCAATAGATAGTGAAAGTGGAATTAACGGGTTTTTGTAAGAACGAATTGGTAAAGGAACATGCTCGGGATGAGAACAAAGAATTATTGGAAATCACTCTAATTTTTTTGGGCATGATACCAAATGAAAATATCTGCTTCCCTCTGCCAGGGCCTACGCATCATGCTCGCTGGATGCCCAAAGCCATTTATGTGTTGAAATTATTATCTTTCGTGAAGAATTTAAGTTCTTAGCTCAAGAACAGAAGAATTTACGGTACATTTCCATTTTTGTCGTACGATTTTATGTGAAAATTTGGTTCCATTGCACTAAAGCAGCTAAAGCACCAAACCGATTCATCTGGCTTTTCTGATTGGCAACATTTATCGTTAACTTTGTCTCGACATGAAAAAAGTCAGTTTCATAATGAAAATATAAAAAAATGGATATTGTTAAATAAATCATTAAAAAATAATACTACAGTTGATGCTGCGAACCAAAGAATATTACAAGCCGAACGGAAGCATTGGTATGAAGTAATTCAACGAATAATATCTATTATTCAATATCTTTCTAGGCCATGTCTTGCCATAGAGGAAAGTCAAATCAATTATATGCAAATAACAATGGAAACTTTTTGAAAGCAGTAGAAATGGTTGCTAGATTTGACCCTATTATGCAAGAGCATGTACAACGGATTGAAAAAGTTTCGAAACAATTTGAAATATATGCCTCATTATTTGGGGGATAAAATACAAAACGAAATTATCAATATTATTAGCACTAGGATTAAAAACGCTATATTAAATTTAATTAGAAAAGCAAAATTTTTTCAATTATATTGGATTGCACACCAGATGTTAGTCATACCGAGCAATTAACTATTGTTATAAGAATTGTGAATTTGGAATAAAAAAAAATTGAATTACGTGAACATTTCTTGGCTTTCTATCCAATAACAAATACTACTGGCGAGGGGTTAACAGAATTTGTTTTAAAAGAACTTTCAAATCTCAATATAAATATTCATAATATGCGTGGACAGGGATATGACAATGGAGCCAATATGCGAGGAAAGCATAATGGCTTACAAAAAAGAATTTTAAATATAAATCCGCGAGCATTTTTTGTACCATGTTCTGCTCATAGCTTAAATTTAGTTGTTAATGATGCGGCACATATTTCACATGAAACAGTAACATTTTTTGATTTAGTACAAGAAATATATGTATTTTTTTCGGCGTCAACTAAAAGATGGGCGATAATAGTAAAATATTTAACGAATTTAAAATTAAAACCCCTGAGCGATACAAGGTGGTCAAGTAGAATTGATGCCATCCAACCACTAAGGTATCATACTGAACAAATTTATGAATCTCTTCTTGAAATATCAAATGATCAACTGAATGACTTTAAAACCAGACATGTGGCAAATTCACTTTGTGGCGATAGCCACATTAAAACCACCACAATTTTCATAACCACCAAAGTGGTACAACGCTCCCTTTCCAATGTACCTGCTATGGGTTTTAATTACTGATAATTGGTAATTGGAATAGATGTATTGGTAAACGGTCCGGGCAAATAAAAAATTGGAAGAAAAAAATTGTAGAAAAAAATGATAATAGGTAGTCGTTGAATGACTAGAGATTTGAAAAGGTCAAACAAAAATAATTTAAAAATTGGAATATTGTAAAATTGAGTGATCATAAAAGGACAAAAAAAAAAGAAATCAAGTAAAAATTTCCATCCATATGGGTATGACAAAAGTTAAGATTAGTGTTACGTAAAAATGCCGTTTTGTCCTTGTAAAAGATGAAAAACAATGGGGCCGTTAAAAATTTGTTTGAGTGATGTCGAATGAAATCATTCGATTTAAACAAATTTAATTAGTGATAAAATTTTGGTATTTAAATATATAATAACCAAACCAATTGATACTAACTATAATACAACAGTTAATTAGTTAAGTTATAAAAATAAAATAAGAAAGAAAAACAATTAAAATAAATCTAAGTTAAGAGAAATAGTGATAAGATTAAACGGCACTACAATACATACAATAAGTGAAATGGCCGGTAAAAGTTTGTTAGAGTGACGTCGAATGAAATTATTCGATTTAGAATAAATTAGTGTATTTATAAAGTTAAATAGACGAAATCAATACCGCAAATAACTGTTCGCCTATCATTCACTCGCAGTAAGTTACCAAGCGGAATACCATAACACAAAACAACAACAAAATAAATAAGTAACATTTACACAACCAACAATCAACAAATCATCAATTCATCACAAACCAATACTGTCCAAGTTAAGATAATTATATTATTATTGTATTACTCTTATTTATATATTACATTTTTTTTTCATTTTTAATTTAATTATTAGTTTTTTTAATTATTAATTAATATTAATTGGGTGCAGGGTAGTTAAGCTTATTTTTATCAATATTTCGTAAAAGTGCACTTAGTTCGATTAGGTTTACTTAATTTTGTTTGTTGCTACTTTAGTTGTTTAGGTTATTATTAATGTATTTTTTTATGATCTATCAAATTGTACTAAAGTTTTGCTTCCATACTTCGGATATTAGATATTAAAGGTAATTTTTTCTTTCAATCTAAGTTCTTTGGGACCTTTTTCTTTTTATTTTTAATTATTATTATTATTATTATTTTCTTTTGTTGTTAAGTCGTGTAAAACCATGGAATAAAATAGCCGGAAGAAGGATGATCTAAGATGTGGTAGGTATAGCTGAGGTAGGTTAAAGTACAAGTGCTTCAAATTTTGTTTTGAATCCTAATTTCCTTTTTTATGCGGTCTAATACAGATGTAAGCAACTTCGGAAAAGCCCACCCCATTTCCCTGAGTCTTAGCCGGGATAAACTGACCGCCCGAAGCTCTGCCTGCATAAATTTCTGTGGACTTGCTAACTTTAGTTAGTAACGTTACAACTTTCACTAAAAATATCAAGTTATCGTTATTTATGTTCCATTGTTATTTGGCATGAAATTTTGATGAAAATTAATGTTGTTAGTCAAATATTACAAAACCCAAAAACCGATATTAAGAGAAGCGTTACCGCGTTAGATGATTTAATAGAATTTTTTAAAAATTGTCGTACTGATAATAAATTTGAAAAAATGCTTACATCAGCTAGTGAATTAGCCCAAAAATTACACGTAGAACCTAAATTTCCAGAAGTTACAAGTTTAAGAATAAGAAAAAAACCAACAAATTTTGACTATGAATGCAAGGATGAACCAATATTAGATCCAAAAGCAAATTTTAAAATTAACTATTATTTCTGCATTATAGACCAAGCATTAGTATCAATTACAACCAGATTCGAAGCGCTAAAATTGTATAATGATATATTTGGATTTATGTATAATATTAAAGATGAAACAGAAGAAATACTTTTGCAAAGCTTCAAAGATTTGCATTTGAAATTAACTGACGATCAAAGAAATGAGTCCGATATTAATGTTATTGATTTATTCGAAGAGATAAAAACTATAAAGGTATTTTTAAAAGAAGAAGATATTAAACCTCAATCTATATTATTATATATTTTACAAAATGATCTTCAGGCAACATTCCCAAATATATTTATTGTGACCAGAATTTTATTAACATTACCAATCTCAGTTGCAACAGGTGAAAGATCCTTTTCAAAATTAAAGATAATAAAAAATTATTTAAGATCAACTATGCTCCAGGAACGTCTAAGTAATATATCAATAATTTCAATTGAACATGAAATCCTAGATAATTTAGATACACATGACTTAATTTCACAATTTGCTTTGAACAAGGCAAGAAAAGTCTCTTTTTTGTGAGTAGTAAACTATTAATTTCATAGACTTTCTATTTTTTGTGTGTACTAAACTATAACTTTCCTAAACTTCTCTGTTTTGTGATTAATAAAATATAATTTTCATAAACTAAAATGCTATTTTTATTTTGGATTGTAGAAATTTTTTTATAGAAAGGACGGGGAGCGGCAGGAAATTATTTTGCACGCAGGCGGCCTAACAGCTCGGCGCGCCTCTGGCACCAAAGCTGAATTTGAACTATTTACGAGATATTTATTTGATGACTGTACTAAATAAAATGTGTGCTCATTTGTGGTATTTGTCCGATGAAAGCATCGCATTCTCTTTTTTCGATGAAAACATCTCTATAGTGCAGAGTAAATAAGAATGGTGAAACAGTTGAATATGATGAGGAATGTAGAGGCCGAGTCTAGAAAGCGCGTCGAGTTGGAAATTGATGATGTGAAAACGGGTATATATCTTTTGGCAAAAAAACGTTTGGCAAATCAAAGTTTGATCAAATTACTTTTAGCAAAAAAAACGTTTGGCAAACAATTATTTGGCAAAGAAGTTTGAATGGCAAATACACTTTTAACCAATTACTTTCCGGCAAAATCATCTTTAGCAAAAAGGGATGAATGTCAAATATATGTTTGACAAATTAATTTTTGGCAAATTATTCTTCAGGAATTATGAGGCATTTTGATCGCGCGCGCGCGATCAAAATGCCTCATAATTCCTGAAGAATAATTTGCCAAAAAGAAATTACTCTAAAATCGAAACAAAACAAACGAAAACATTTCATTAACATTAATATTAATTTTATTAAAAATGGCATTTCCTTTCATTTCAGACAAATAAAATAGGTCATTGTCTAAAAAATAAGTAATAGAATAAAATATTAATTCAGAAAAATTATTAAATATTTTCATTAAAAGTATCTATAATTAAAATAGACGAATGAGTTGATTTTTTTTTTTTTTTTTTTTATTGCAAACGCATATTATTAGCCAGTGCAAATAAAAATTCTAATTCGTTGCATTGGGTTTTATTTTCCAGAATTCTTAATATTCAAATTTCTTTTTGAATATACTAGTTAAAAAACCATTACGGGGAACGCGTTTCAGCAGCCTACAGGAAATAATGGAAAAATCGCCAACACACACAGAGAAGATGTACTCTTGACTACGTAACTTTTGCAAATGTCAAGCTATGACGCTAAGATTTAGAGGGAATATCTACAACTTAACAAAAAAACAGAACTCAAATCGGAACGATGGGAGCGCCACACGGTGGTTATTCCGAGAACTTGTTGATCAAGGTAGAAAGGTAGTATTTGATTTTCTTAGATAGAGGCGGTGCTCCACTTTGATACTTTCCTAATTCAGCTTTTATGAAAATGATTTCTTTGTGCAGTTCATTTATTATTTTATAAACGCCAACGTGCTCCGCATCAATTATTTTATGTCCTTAGTAAGTTTTTTAAATTACGATTAAAACAACTCCAAAAACTTGGTGAGAATTGAGGGTTTCGGTTGTTTTTTCCATATATATATATATATATATATATATATATATATATATATATATATATATATATATATATATATATATATATATATATATATAATTCTCTGAAAACCATGTGGCCACTTTTTGACCATCATCATCTAGGACCTCAAACAGTTTAACAAAATACCGTGTTATTTTCGCACTGGAAATAAAGCTTAAAACAAGTATGGCATGCATCTTTAAAGAAAAATCTTCATTGTGGCCATATTTTGAAGTAAAGCCCATAGTCTGAATGCGGCGATATATTATTTGGCCCAGATGGAAATGGCATTCTTCGTTTGAAACATCTTGTCATAAACTGATTCACTCTTCGCTGAACAAAGACAAACGCTAAGGGAAAGCCTTCGAGCCATTAACATCTGCGTGTATGGTGTACAGGTGCTTAAATATGGAAGGAACTATTTTAAAAGTATCCAATATTTAGCACACCCCAAGAATTACACAAATTGCAGATTTGTAATCACAATGACGCGTTGGTCGTCGAAAAATTCATCCAGCGCTACAAAGGTTTTGTCCTTTTCTTTGATGAAATTAACATCCAAATAAAATTTCAAATTTTCCGGCCCCTTTGGAAATGTATTTTGTTTGTTTTTTATGTGAGTTACAATTTATCTCATAGCTCTGGTCGATGGCAAATTAGTTCCTATATCATCTGTACTCCAGAAAACCAGATCTTGAACCATTTGGCACACCCGTTTTCGTTCATTCTTAGTTGCATCATCTTTCAAATTCGTTAATGCGTTTGCTACCCCTATGGTCACATCATTGGGATAATTGTTATGATGCCCGGTCTCCTTCTGCAACTTATGCTCACTATTCGTTTCTATTTTTGGAATTGCATTTTGCATTAGAATCAAAACTATTGTTTTCTTCAGAATTTATTCCTATTTTCAATTAAAAAAATAATTTTTGCCATAGCCAACTTTATATCACTAAGAAAAATTATTTAAAATAAAACAAACTTGTAATTTGGCTAAGCATACTTTGATTATAGTTTTTTTGATTAAACGTACATTTGCCATTCAATTTGTTTTGTTATTTGATATTTGCCAAATATGCAAATTTGCCAAAGATGTTTTGATGAAACATAACTTTGTTAAATGTCGTTTGCCATTTAAACGGCTTCCGTGAAAACATTCATTACGAAACAAGTGGCAGATTTTGTTACACCAAACACTGGCTATTTTTTTAAACGGTTCAAGATTTCCACAGATTTCTTAAACAAAGATATGGATATGTGGCCTCAGGATGATAATTTCAATAACGGAATGAAGATTATTAGTCAAACAAAAATCGTAAATGATATTGCAGAACGTGGTGTTAAGTTAATACAAGATTAAAATAAAAAATTAACAAAAAATGAAGATGAAATGTAGTATTTACTACAAGTCGTAAAGGACTACACACAGAAGTTTCCAACCCATACTAAAACATCCTTAACGGGTAGAAGATCATCGTAGATTGATTATTTTCATTATAAAAATTAAATCATAATCACGTCGATTCAATGTACATCTTCTATTCTCAATATCTTCTATTCTTCTATACTTTTGTATGAAAATTATTAAATGTCAAAATAGAAGGAAAAAATAGAAGAATTGCCGAGTTATATGATTGTGAAAAATGGGTTTTTATTTAATGCAAAGGGAAAGAAACCGCCAAAAGCCCATTGCTATACGTAAGGAAATTTATTAATGGTTTAAAAAAATTTAATTAAATATATTTTTTTAGACAAAATGTAAAAATGAGACTGAAGAACATCCCGATGAACGGGGATCCTTTTGAGCTTCCTGATAGTGTATTTCACAAATATTTTCGTTTGCAAAACGGAAATGTTGTGACATTGATATCTGAGTTAGCAGAAAAATCTTGCTTCCACTCGATACCATTTAAATTACCAAGTTTATATGAATTATTTTAAAATGCACATAGAAGGTACATATGTGAGTCTTATTTTTAGGTGCTAGCTACTTTGAATTTTTATGGGAAAGAGAGCTATCAAGCTTGTTTGGGATATTTATTGAAAGGTAGATTTCGATGTTTGTTACGCCGTCGGGTTCTGCATTATTCGCCTAAGAAAGCAGCCCAAATCATGTATTTAATATTTGCATCACACAAAAAGTTTTTGAATGATACAGCAATAGATGCTGAAGAATTAATTGAATTCGATGGCTTAGAATTCGCAAACGAGGAATTTTCAAATGAAACATCGGAAATTGATACCTCCATTAATGGAAACCAATAGCACAATTTAGCGTATCAAATTCGAGACCAATATGCGAGTAATTTATACAATTTATAATAAATAATTAAAATTTCATTAAAATAAATATATTCATTTATAAAAATAAAGTATTTAAATTTTTTAATATATAAATAGTAATTCACATATTCTTCACATTTTATTGCTAAAAATATTTATCACAAATTCACAGCTGTTGCTTTTTGGTAATAAAAATTGTTGACGTTTACATCAAATAGAAGAAAAAAATTCGATTTCGAACTTTCCTTAATAAAAATAGAAGGTTAGAATCCCCCTGCTACACTGAATAGCAAAATAAAAGAATCTTCTATTTTTGATTTCTTCTATTTGATTGAAGAAGATTTTTCAAGAAGAATAGCAGATTTCATTGAATCGACGTGAATATTCATTGTTTTGTATAGAAGAAACATTATTAATTTGTCTAGTTTTTGTATTTTGAAATTTGGCCATAAAGTCGCCATTTGTGAACCGATTTTTATATCTTTGATGTTTTGGAAAGGTAATTATCTCCTCTATTCATTACAATTTTGATTTAGTCTGAGAAAATTTTTAAAATAATTTTTATGTTCGTTTGAATTTGAAAAATTTAAAAAAATACCGTTTTTATCGAACTTCACGCTCAAGTCGCGACCTCTAAACCATCTTCGATTGACCCAATATTTTTTCTGCTTAAGTTTTTAGCATAACCTCACATATCTAGAGGGTATCCCGTTAGATATTGGAACTATCGAAAATAAGGGCCACCCTAATATATATATACACTGCGCCAATTAAAAAACGGAACAGAAATTTTCTTCGAAAAAATACCCAGATTTGAACGCTTGTATCTTGGTGAAATAACAACTTTCAAAAAAAAAATTTTGTTTCTAGTTGAAGTAAATTTTGTTTTCTTTTCGATACTGGAAACCGTTTTATTTTATTTTGTTATTTTATGACTTTTTTGAGTAAAACAAAAGGTGTCTAAAAAAAAAAATTTGCTGCTGTTTGAAACTGTAAACGAACTTGCTCGATATTTCATTCAAAAATCCAAATCGGCTATTTTATAGGGAATTTAGAAACCTTGCAAAATGGTACTAGGGAAATTTCTGTGAGGCCATTCCTTATCGAGTTATTGAAGTTTTAGAGAAAATGTATCAAATAGCGTATTATACCGTACAAGCGTATATTTTTTTATCTTGCAAACTAAACACTCTACGATAAAATTTTGAGCCACTTTAAATTTTGTGTTATTTTATGGAAAACAATAATTTAATTTATCGCATAGTTATTTGAAGAGTCAAGCGAGATGAATCGAAAAGAACAATTACTCGTTCGCGCTACAAAAATTATGGCTTTAGTTGAAGCCGGTGAAACTTATCGGGAAATTGGGCGAATTTGTGATATTAGTGTGTCTATTGTGAACTGGACTTGGCATCGATATTTAGAAACAGGCAGTGTGAGACGGCGCGAAGGGTCTGGTCGACCAAGACAAACTACATCAAGAGAAGATCGAGCTATCGCACGTTACGCTAGAAAAAACAGGACAAGCAGTGCTCAAGAAATAAGAAGTAATGTACCCCTATACAAACCAGACATCAAAACAGTTGATATTAAATCGGTTGAAAGTTTATCAACTAAGATCACGTCGACCTGTCAGAGTTCTGTATCTGACTGATAGTCACCGTCGACAAAGAAGAAATTATGCGTTGCAGAATGCAACTGGAGTTAGAGGGACTGGTGTAAGGTCCTGTTTTCGGATGAATCGTGGTTCAATTTTATGCGTCAGACGGCCGATGCAGAGTTTGGCGTTCACTAGGGGAACGATTACACCCTAATTGCGTGATACCAGTCGTAGCATTTCAAGGAGGTTCGGTGATGGTTTGGGCGGGTATTTCTTGGAATTGCAAGATAGATTTGGTAGTAATACCACATCCAGCTTTAACATCTGCACGGTACGTGGAAGAAATTTCATGCTTTCCATGAAAAGGCAAATTGGCCGCGGATTTTTTTATGCATATGATAATGCCCGGACGCACATAGCTCTGAACACAAGCCAATTTCTGCAACAGCACCGCATTAATTTAATAAGCCATCCTCCGCGAAGGCCAGATTTAAACCCCATAGAATACGTCTGGGATATGTTACAACGACATGTAAGAAAACCGACAAGGCAACCAACAAATTTGCAGGAACTTCGAGACGCTTTACAAGAAGAATGGCAACAAATCACCATGCAACAAATACGCAATATTTTAAATATGCCACGGCGTATTTATGAAGTAATGCGGGCTAGAGGAGGTAACACGCGTTATTGAAAATTCCAGTTTGTTCGTAGATTTTAGTTTTATTACGTTTGAATAAAGTTTAAAAGGATTTTGTTTGCAATATACCTTATGAAATAAATCATATTTTTCACTGTAAAAAATATTTTCTCCTTGATTTTGGATCACCAAAATTACCCCTGATATCAAAATGTGGCTCAAAATTTTATCGTAGAGTGTTTAGTTTCCAAGATAAAAAAATCTACTTGTTAACGTTTATACGCTTTTTGATATGTTTTCTCTTAAACTTCAATAACTCGACAAGGAGTGGCCGCACAGAAATTTTCCTAGTATTATTTGCAAGGTTTCTAAATTCTCTATAAAATAGCCGATTTGGATTTTTGAATGAAATATCGAGCAAGTTCGTTTACAGTTTCAAACAGCAGCAAATTTTTTTTTTTAGACACCTTTTGTTTTACTCAAAAACGTCATAAAAAAACAAAATAAAATAAAACGGTTTCCAGTATCGAAAAGAAAACAAAATTTACTGTTCATGCATCGACCACCAGCTCCAGATGTCTCATGAACAAAACAGAAAACACATACAATTTAATTTAACATCTTTATTATTACACATTTATTTATTACAATTTAATTTAACATCTTTATTATTACCCATATATTAACCACCCAGTATATTTATTATTTTTGCCATTCAAATATCTATTATTGTAGTTCTGTAACGAAACTAAACATTGTAAAATTATTATTACCTAAATTTATTAATTAATTACCAATATTTTCTTTAATCACGTACTGTTTGTTACCAATATTTTCTTTAATCACGTACTGTTTGTTGATATATATTTGACAGTACAAATTAAGTATAGTCGATTTCATGTAAGAATTATATTATACCATTTACCTTATGTTGTATAACAAGAAAATCATTGCCAACTTCATTATTTCTGGCTATACATGTATTAGTCTCAAATATGTGTTAACAACGAAAAATAATTAATAAAATCAGAAACATTTTGAAAGTCAAATAAAAAACATCAACCAATAAAATTCCAAAAGTTTTTTTGTTTTAATAAATTTAACAACTGCAAAAAAAAGGGAACAACAGCACAAAAAAGCTTGTGCTCCAACATTTGGTGTCAGAAGTGGGATACTCACAATCAGTATATATCAGTGCATTAAGAGGTGGTAAACAACGAGTTAAAAAAGACTACCATCTTGTAGTGAAAAGTTGTGGCGAAATAGAAAATAGTTGTATCGGTGCTTGTCTGGCGTAACGGAATCCGTTTCACTGGGCGTGGCAGAAATAGCGGTACTTACAGTAACCAACGAAGAACGGTACTTATATTAAACAATTTATACTCCAGCCGAACTGTAAGTACAATTTTAATTACAAAATGCCTGCGGATCCTCGTCGTTCTAAACAGTTTATCGACAACCTGATTGAAAAATTGGAACGGTATGAGCGGTATGTTGAAAACCAACTTTCAACTGCAAAGGTCAATCAAATCCAACACCGTTTAACCGAATTAAACGAGAGTTTTTCTGTGTATCAACGAATGTTACCGCCTTACGATCTAATGGATGCAGAGCTATTAACTGAAGCTATACGCACTAAGATTGAGGAATCATATATTTCAATTGTTTCCGACCTTGAGGAGAAATTGGAAGAGCTGAAAGAAGCACGACGCATGGCGCAAGCCACTGAAGCAAAACCAGTAAATCCACTACCTGTAACTATTGGCGCTAAACTTCCAACAGTATAGCTTCCTACGTTTAGTGGTGGATACCTGGAATGGAATTCATTTATTGGTACCTTCGACGCCATTATACACGACAATCCGTCCCTAAGTGAACGCACTAAGTTCCAATATCTTAAATTGTCACTTGGCGGTATCGCTGCTGGTGCCGTAGCAGCTGTCGAGTTATCTGATCCAAATTATGAAGTTGCACGACAAATTCTGAAGGATAGATTCGACAAACCGAACTTTATTTGCGAACAGCATGTGCATGCGTTATTCTCGTCCAAATGTATCGATAAACCGGATTCCAATAAGTTGCTGGGCCTTGTGGATCATTTTCGATCGCATCTACGCTCACTCGAGGCGCTCAAACGGCCTGTGAAGCAGTGGGATGATATGATTGTCTATTTAATGGTCTCAAAACTAGATGCAGATACAAAAATTAAATGGGACAATGCCGCTCCATCAACCCACCTGCCAACAATGGATGATCTGTGCAATTTTCTCAGTGCTAGAGCTCATCGTATCCACAACGAACCAAAGTTCATTCAGAGAGTATCAACACCACCAAAACCAGTGGGCAAACCTACTCCACGCAACAACCGTCCGCCCACAACATTGCTTAATGTTACCAACCCACCAAGGTTTTATTGCGTGCAATGCCAAACCAGTGGACACACGATTATTCGATGTCATAAGTTCCTACACATGCCAATTGATCAACGTCACAACTTCGTAACTAGCTCCAAATTATGCTACAATTGTCTACGTTCTGATCACACAGTAGATGCATGTCCAGTGACCCTTCGCTGCCGACACTGTAACTCATTACATCATTCGCTCCTTCACAAAGGCGCGGAAGGAGTACATCACTCACCATCGAAACCAGTACCACCGTATACAAATTCGAAGGCCCTGAGTACATCAGTCAACAAACAGAGCGATCATCAAACTAATAATGTTGCCATATCAGTTGCGTTATCGCTAGCAAAACCCAAATCTAAGCCAAATTCAGAATCATTTGTCTATCTGGCTACTGCATTGGTCAATGTTATTGACCAAGATGGACATTCTGTTGTGGGGAGAGCGCTGCTAGATTCCGGCTCGCAACTAAATTTTATGACTGAATCATTTTCGTAGTTGCTAAAATTACCACGTCATAAAAGTGGGAGCCAAATTCACGGAATTGGAGCCAACGTCATATCATCGCTTTCCAGTTCAACAATCACCGTAAAGTCGAACACGACCAATTTTTATACGACTTTAAACGTCCAAGTACTACCCAAGATAACGAGCTACCAGCCAATCAATCCATTTTATAACATCGATTCGTGGGAAATTCCGTCAAACATCCAGCTAGCCGATCCAGAGTTTTTTAAACCTAGAGACATTGATTTGCTGTTTGGTGCAGAGATTTACCATCAATTACTCGCTGTGGGTCAATTACAATTTGCTGACCACTTACCTTTGCTGCAGAACACCGTACTAGGCTGGATAGTTTCTGGCAAGGCATCAACGGTGCCGAAATCAAAACATTTTTGTCATTTGGCTGGCGACAATTCAGTGGGTTTGAGTGAACCAATTGAAAGGTTCTGGACAATTGAGAATCTCCCACATTCTGTAAAGCCGTTATCATCTGAAGAATCCGAGTGTGAAGAACACTTCACTAAATTTACAAAACGGGACCCTGAGGGACGATTTATCGTCAGAATTCCATTTTCCTCATGTCCATCGCAACTTGGTGATTCAAAGAATCTCGCTACTCGCCGATTCTTCAACCTAGAAACACGTCTCCATAAGTCGCCAGAATTATTAAACAGTTACATCAAGTTTATCGATGAATACAAATCTTTAGGCCATATGGAACCTATCGATCCGGAAACCATCGATCACCCGAATTTTTACTTCCCGCATCATTGTGTGATCCAACCGGACAGTTCTTCAACTAAATTACGTGTGGTGTTCGATGGATCCGCCAAAACGAGGTCAGAAAAATTTATTCAATCGGACCTATGGATTCATCGACCTGCGTTCCTGCTAAAAGAACCTTCATCTTGGCCAACATTGCGTGAACAATTTCCACTGCCTGAGGAAATGTATGAAATGAAGAAAGCGACACAAGTCGCCGTCGTGTCAACGAAATCTTCCAATATCCTACAGGATATAAAATTTCATAACGACTTCCGAAAACTGCGACGAGTCATTGCGTATATGCTACGCTTAAAACTGAAATCAAAATTCAAATTAAGCGGACCGCTTAAGCTGGAAGAATTGGACCAAGCACTCTTCACCATCATCAGAATTGTACAGCGTGAGTGTTTTCCTGTTGAGTACGACGGGTTGGGAAAGGCACATTTCATCGTAAAGCAGCCCCATCTCCGATCGCTTTCACTATTTATGGATAGTAATCACAACATTCGGGTTGGAGGACGTCTTCAGCACACAGCGTTGCCTTACACATCAAAACACCCAATTTTGTTATCAACCACTCACCACTTTACAATAACATTAATTACCTATTACCACAGGAAGCTGTTGCATGCCGGTCTACGAGCGTTGTTAGCTGCCGTTCGCCAGTCTTATTGGCCACTTTATGGTACTACTATCTGCAAGAAGGTTGTTCGAGATTGCAAAGAATGTTTTCGAGCTCGACCGTCTCCTATGTCACAATCAATGGGAGATCTACCACCGGACCGTGTAACCGCATCACCACCTTTCTATACAGTAGGAGTGGACTTCGCCGGACCATTCTATGTCCACTACCGAATTCGTGGCAAACCACCGACGAAAACCTACTTATGTTTGTTCATCTGCTTCGTGACGAAAGCAATCCATCTGGAATTGGCTTCTGATTTAAGCTCACAATCATTTATGGGCTGCTTCAAACGTTTTGTGGCCACCCGAGGTCTGTGCAAACGTGTATTCTCAGACAATGGTACAAATTTTGTCGGGGCAAATTCAGAGTTGCGCGAGCTTTATGCGTTGCTCACATCCCAACAGCTAAACGATGAATTGCAATCAATGTGTGAAGAAGACCAGATAGAGTGGAGATTCACGCCGCCAGCTACCCCTCATTTTGGTGGCCTACATGAGGCAGGTGTAAAACTTGCAAAATTTCATCTGCGTCGTATGATGGGTGTTGCAAGGTTTACATACGAACAGCTGTTTACTTTGATCAAACAAGTAGAGGCGGTTCTAAACTCTCGACCGCTAGGACCAGTCACTAACAGCCTTGATGACATCGATTGCCTGACACCGGGGCATTTTTTGATTGGGCGACCACTCAATGCATTGCCGATGCCTCATCTAACAGATCGACCGCCGTTAGACACTTGGAAGCAAATTGAGTTTTATCATCGGATCTTCTGGAAGCGCTGGTCAACTGAATACCTTCAATCTCTCCAACAACGAACCAAATGGACCAGAGCAACACGAAACCTTTCTGTTGGAGAATTAGTAGTTCTGAACGATGAAAATCAACCACCGCGTAGATGGAAATTGGGTCGGGTGATCAAGGTTTACAGTGGTCACGATGGTATTGTTCGTGTAGCAGATGTTAAAACTGCCAATGGAATCCTGAAGCGCGGAATAGCAAAAATTTGCCGGCTCCCTCAGGACACAATTGAAATGTCTGACCCATTCCAAGGCGGGGAGAATGTTCATGCATCGACCACCAGCTCCAGATGTCTCATGAACAAAACAGAAAACACATACAATTTAATTTAACATCTTTATTATTACACATTTATTTATTACAATTTAATTTAACATCTTTATTATTACCCATATATTAACCACCCAGTATATTTATTATTTTTGCCATTCAAATATCTATTATTGTAGTTCTGTAACGAAACTAAACATTGTAAAATTATTATTACCTAAATTTATTAATTAATTACCAATATTTTCTTTAATCACGTACTGTTTGTTACCAATATTTTCTTTAATCACGTACTGTTTGTTGATATATATTTGACAGTACAAATTAAGTATAGTCGATTTCATGTAAGAATTATATTATACCATTTACCTTATGTTGTATAACAAGAAAATCATTGCCAACTTCATTATTTCTGGCTATACATGTATTAGTCTCAAATATGTGTTAACAACGAAAAATAATTAATAAAATCAGAAACATTTTGAAAGTCAAATAAAAAACATCAACCAATAAAATTCCAAAAGTTTTTTTGTTTTAATAAATTTAACAACTGCAAAAAAAAGGGAACAACAGCACAAAAAAGCTTGTGCTGCAACATTTACTTCAACTAGAAACAAAAATTTTTTTTAAAAGTTGTTATTTCACCAAGATACAAGCGTTCAAATCTGGGTATTTTTTCGAAGAAAATTTCTGTTCCGTTTTTTAATTGGCGCAGTGTATATACATATATATATATATATATATATATATATATATATATATATATATATATATATATATATATATATATATATATATATATATATATATATATATATATATATATATTTATATATATATATAGATATATATATATATATATATATATATATATATATATATATATATATATATATATATATATAATTACGTGCATGGCATGTAAGACTTAATAAAAAAAAAACATTTATTTTTTCAACTTTTAACATTTATTTAATCTACATGTCACTTTTACGGAGTTAAAATTACAACTGACTTAATTATGAATTATATTTTCTTAATTCTAATCTAAAATTATTAAAAATGCTACGTGTGCGTCTTATGCTTATCCGCTGGCTCGGGTTTCGCGTATCTTATGATGTTTTCTTTAATTGCATTCTCCAAGTGTGGGAAATGCAATTAAGCATTTTCTTTATGTTCGTCTTTAACATGAGACGCATGAGAAATGCTACTATGCACTTCGTTGGAGCGTAATTCCTCCGGGGGGTGAAAAAAGGGCCTCCCCGTCCTTTAGCTTGTCGGTCGCTTCTTTCAATATGTTTGACAACTGGTTGACTTTTTCCCTCTCTGATGATTTTGGAGTTGAGCTGCTTATTTTTACCGTAGCGGGTTGTATACCACGGAGGACAATATAAATGATGAGACTTATTATCCCCATTGATGATATCGTTACTGTTCCTGATAACGTCCACATCCAGTTTTGATGTTTGATCTGTTCTAGATACACGTTCTTGATTTCATTTCTGTTTTGAGTATTCTCCTCCTTTATTATGTTGATGTCTAACGCTTTTATTAGTTGCCTTGTTGCGTTTATGTTATACAGCGCACCTTGGATTTCCTGTAGGTCACTAGTTAACTCGTACGATTGGAATTTTCTGTTTTTAATTGTTATGCTGCAGTTCCAGAACGTTAGTAAAAAGTTTCCCGTTAATTTCCTATCGCTAGGTCCGCAATCTGAGTGTAATGTTTCGTTGTTTGCGTTATTTATAATTAATTTGTTTTCGGAAATAAACTGCATTTCTGTTTCCATCTGGGATGTCACGTTGCAGTGGCTTGATGTGCCCATTATTAGCGGTTTGATGCAATTGTCGTCAAATTCTAGTATCTCTGAATGACTTTGTACAAACTGCTTGTGATCCAATGTTGTATATAACTTCTGGTTGTTTCTGATGAGGTACAGTGGATGGTCCCGTATGGCTGTGTTGTTAATGACTAATGGTACGATCATCAACGTGCTTGAGGTTTCCTTTTCCAATTTTGGTACCTGGAGGATGTATAATAATGTTTCACCGCTTATAGCGACTTTCGGTGTTACAAACTGTAATGCCTCGTCGGGAAATGAGATTTTGATACCCTGGTTGACCAATAAATCTTTAATCTTGATGATTTCGGTCAATGTCAGAATTTTACTGCTTGGTAAATTTACTTTTGTCCTAACTATTGCTTCTTGAATTTCTTCCAATATTGTATTTATAGTGTCAATGGTTACTATAGTTGCCAACATGTCTATTTCTGTTAGTATTACTTTATTACTGATGGTGCTGTTCATTATTGCCCTGTTCACTGTTGCAGTTATCATTTGGATTCTTCGATCTATTTGTTGATTTATATGAAATTGTTGGTTATTGGCGTCTATTAATTGATTCATGGTGTTGTTGATTATACGCAGGTCTTCAGCGTCGGGATTCCCCGCAAGCCATTTCCATCCTGAGCCCAAAGCATCCTATCGTTTATGTCTGGTGCTTTGAAGTGGTTTTATTTGACGTAGGTTGTCGTGTAGCTTTTTAATTTTTTGTTTTACTATGTTATGTAATTCTAATTTATCGTACATTTTATTGTTGATTAGTTTGTCAATTGTTCCTACCGTTATTTCTATATGAGTGAGGTTAATTGGATGTATTACCTTAATATTTCCCACTTGAATTTTGCAATGCCCTGTTTATATTAACAATATCGGGTCTTCGTATAAACTTTTAATTTCTAATTTTTGAGTAATCAAGGGTTTAATGAATACAATTAAAAAGATACAGATTTGTGGGTACATTATGATATAATTTTCAATTTTGATAATTTTCAATTCAATTTTATAATTTTGTTTTCAATATAATAATTTTTATTCTCAATTTTATTTTTTTTTTTTCAATTTATAATTAGCTAGCTATAATTTTTACGAAATTTAAATGAAAAGTTCTGAAATGATAAAAAATATATAGTTTAGTTACACTGTTTTAATCTCTTAATTTTGTTTTTGTTTCGTTTGATATTTCTATTGATATTGAATGTTTTAAAAATTTATATTTTTTGCTTGAGCTTCAATCCCTCTTGCTTGAGTTTTTGTTCTAATGTTCGGTTTGAGAAATACCGATTGATTTTCAAGCAGATTTGGCGGATTTTCTCTATGGATATTTTGTTTTTCCATTTTTTTTATTGCCCCTTCTATACTTAAGTTCACCTGCTTAAATATGTCGTTGGCTTGTCGTTGAATTTCGCAAGGGTTTATTTGATTAATTTGATTGAAAACAATCTCGTTTGGCGTGAAGCCTGTGGAGGAATGCACTGAGCCGTTGTATAAGGCTACAGATAATTCGATTGCGACTGGGACACTGGAATTAGGAAACTTGGTTTTGTTCGTATTGAAAATCTCAATTATCGTTGAATGGGCTTTTTCAATTTGTCCATTCGATTCGGACGAAGATGTGTATTCTAGCTGAACGTTAAGTTTATTAAGATATTCCTTAAATTGTATGGAATGGAATGTTGTTTCGTGGTCCGATATAATTGTATGAGGAATTCCGAATTGAGTGAAGTATCTAGTTAGAGCACTAGTTGTGTCTAACAAATTTTTGGTTTTTATGGGAATCATCTGCAGATGTTTCGAAAATGCGTCAATTATGGATAGGAAACTTGACTTATTTATACTAAATATGTCAATATGAAGTCTTTCTAGTGGCCTGTGAGTAATAGGTCTAGGCGATATTTTGATATTATACGGTTTCCAGTCGTATTTATGAGTTTGGCAGGTCTTGCAAACATTAATGTGACTTTTGATTTTCTTCGCCATATTTGGAAAAAAATATGAGCGTCTGATTTGGTTCTCTACTTCCCGAATACCTCTGTGGGCTCGTTCATGTTCTTTTGAAATAATGGCATTTTGACGATCCTCGTTCGTCACGTCTTCAACCATTTTCGTAACGAAAACGAAATGGCCGTCTCTTGAAAAATTCTCTCTGAAAGTTTCTTGGATGCTTTGGTACAGTATTTCTGGCGCTAGAATTGCCGACTGCTTACCATTGTAGAAGTTTTTCATGTAATTTACTATATCGTTTTTCTCAAATACTTTTTGAGTGATAAATATTCTTTTAAAATTTTGAAAAATTTGTTCCGAAATTATTGTCTCTATCTTGGAAACCTTAAATATAATTTGATTCCTATAATAGTTTATGGGTCGCTCTGAGAAGTGAATGAAATAATGGTCTGAGGTGTTTGCTGAGTGAACAGTCTCTATTTCACTATCAGTTTCTGGTGCATTTACCTCATTGACTTCGAGTTCACGTGGAGTGTTATAACTTTTTTCATCGAAATTTATTTCATTTGTAGGTATCCGACTTAAAGTGTCTGCTACCACGTTGGTTTTTCCTTTTCACTCAAATGATTCATTCTAATCAATTTCTGGATACATTTTTTATCTAGAGTTTTATTCTCCGAAAGTGGTATTGGGTTGAGTGTTTCAAAGTTATTCACTTTGAGCTTTAGTTTAGGAATCCGTTTAGGAGGTTCGGGGTTTCCCGTAAGAATTTTGACGGTTGTCTTGAAGTTTTCAGCTTTATACAGTCCTGGTTGTACTGTTATGTCTTCGTTTAATTTTTCGAAACCAGTAACTAACCATTCTCCGTTTTCCGATGTATTAGGCGTGACTGTACGGTTATAGAAATTGTCTTGTGGATAATATCTGTTGAATTTATATACACGGTTGTTCAGTGTAATACTGTTAGATTTAAAATCTATCTTGGCATTCATTTTCGCCATTGTTTCGGCTCCTAGAATTCCAACATAAATTTAATTTCACTTTTTTTTCAACTTTATGGTTGCCTAAAATGTTTTTAATTGTGGTTCTATTTATATTAACGAAATTTTTGAGATTTAATAAGTTATTGATTTCTGGCGTAATGACATTTTTGTTCGCGCCAGTATCTATTAGAAGTGTTACATGGCCTTTTAAGTACTCATTATAACACTTGAGATACGGAAAATAATTTAATCTTCCGTATCTGACTCGATGGTCGCTTGAAAATTTCCTGAGTCCCCCCCATCTTGTATCTCGTCGGAATTTTCTTCGTTCGAATCTGACGCTAGGTCGTCTGGAATTTCATTTTTAGTTTCATGATTGTGAATCATTTTCTTAAATGAGTTTCGAGTTCTCATGGATTGATCGACGTGCATGGGAGACATTGATCCTCGAACTGAATAGGTTTGTTTTTTATTATTAAAATTTGGTGGTAACGGATCTTAATTTTTTGGTTGGTAATAATCAATTGCTTTTGGATTTTGAGAATTATTGGGATTGTTGGGTTTTTTCGAGTTACTTGATATTAACTTGTTACTATTGAATTTACAGAGGAAGGCATATGCCTCCTCTATGCATTTTGGTTTTGCCGCTTGGGCATCATAGCCAAAATAAGGTTTTCGTAAACCCGAAATGAAAGCTGCTAGTGCGTCTTCTGCAATAAAAGCGCTGATTGCAGGCCATGATTCGCTATATAATGTATTTTGTCTAGACAGTGATGTGATATTTTGCACATTTTCTTTTATTTTCGTAAAATAACTGTGCACTGTCATGTTTTCGGTCATCTTTGTGGACCATAATTGAGATTTATAGAAAGAAAGTTCCTGGCGGTCGCCTAAGGCTTCCATTAAAACATCTTTTATTTCCAAAAATGATTGGGGATTTCCGGCAAGACATATTATATCTTTTGCCTTTCCTGCTATTTTATTCAATACCGATTGAATGTATAGTGCGAACTGTTGTTCTGATACCAGTGGTTGAAATACTAGCAGTGTACTTTCTGCTGTTTTCAGCCAAGCTGATAATTGTTTACGATTCCCATCGTAATGTGGAATCGATTTAATGGGATCAGGGATCCTGAACAAGTCAACTGTTGACATTTGTTCTTTAACTTTAACAGGGGTCTCGAGTTGAGCCTGTGATTGATCTACTTTATCGAAAAGAAAATTTAATTTTCCATCTTGCTCCACTTGTGCATCGTTCAATTTTTTTAATTGTTCTACGATCACGTTTAGTTGTGTAGCTAATTCTTCCATTTCTACTATTGAGTTGGTTTCTTTGTCAATGTTTCTATTCTGATCAAAGATTTTTAACCTTTTACTCATATGTTAGACGCTAATGGATTTAATATTATTATATTTTTTTGTTTACTGTCACTATGCGATCCACTGATGCTAATCGTGAACAGTATGGTACCGTTGCGTCTATCTGGTAGTGCGCGGTCGTACCGAGGTAAAGATTTTAATAATATTTTATCGCTTTACTTTAAAAATCACAGCAATTGCTATCCACTGATGCTAATTGCCTTTTTATCGCAAAAGATTAATAAAACAAAAAAATCTTACCTTTGTTTGCAATCGTTCTGAGAGAGTGGGTTACAGTGGTGTCTTCAATGAAATCCGGCGGAACCTCAAGTCAACCAACGGTTTATTAACCTTCAGTTGGCGATGTAACACTAATAATTTTTTTCACGAAATTAAACTGTCACGGATTCACTTCTGAATTTGTTATTAAGTTCAAATTTTTTGCACTGTTAATAATTTCACTGATTTTCCACTAAACCGCGGCTGCGCCAATTACGTGCATGGCATGTAAGACTTAATAAAAAAAACATTTATTTATTCAACTTTTAACATTTATTTAATCTACATGTCACTTTTACGGAGTTAAAATTACAACTGACTTAATTATGAATTATATTTTCTTAATTCTAATCAAAAATTATTAAAAATGCTACGTGTGCGTCTTATGCTTATCCGCTGGCTCGGGTTTCGCGTATCTTATGATGTTTTCTTTAATTGCATTCTCCAAGTGTGGGAAATACAATTAAGCATTTTCTTTATGTTCGTCTTTTACATGAGACGCATGAGAAATGCTACTATGCACTTCGTTGGAACGTTGGAACGTTATATATATATATACAGTAAAACCTCTGTACATTGGACAGCGAAGGGACTTGACTAAATCGTCCAATTTATGGAGGTGTCCAAAATATGGAAAAAAAATTTCAAACATTTTTAGATGAAAAATACAGATATATGTAGTACAAAATACAGATATAATGAATTACATATTTATTCAGTAAATATATAAATGCAACTTAAATTCAAACAAATAGAAATTTATCTTTAAATGTGTATGTGTACACAGTACAATAAAAAAATTCATTATTAATATCACAAATCATGTAGACAACTAATAAATTCATATGTAGTCTAGTAGAAATACATTTTGCTTAATACCGTTTTACGTTGTCCTAATTTTTCTTAAAGTAAAAATCAAGAATGCTCGTTTGTTTTTTTGGTTTGCTGATACTGAAATCATTAAGTTTGCTTTCTAAACGCAGGATGTCGTTGAAAATGGACGAGAATTTATACAGTGAAAATTGTTTTATTACTTCAAGGGCATCAAGGGCTTGTTCAATTGTAACCGTTGGTTCATCATCCTGACCTTCCAGTTCTACTTCATCAGGTTCATTTTCTAGGATCGACTGTAAAATTCCATCATTGTTTGGCTCACGGCTAGTTGCTACCTAATCGTCAGCTGTAACAAATTCATTAAATTTATCGGGTGATACTCCTTCAAATTCATGAATTACTATGACATCTTCTATCTGACTATTTTCATCAGTAGTATTAACGCTGAAACCGGCCTTTATAAAACACTTCTGAATACATTCCCGTGACACTGACTGCCATGCTCTATCAATCCACGTAACAGCATCAAGAACGTTTAATTTCTTCGATATATCCATCGCTGTTGCATTACCAGTTGGGATTAGCTCTAAAGTTGATATTATTTTTTTAAGAACACAGCTTCTGTAAAAGCTTTTAAAATTTTTTATTATGCCTTGGTCTAGCGGTTGAATTCTGGATGTCATGTTTGGTGGTAAAAATCGCACAGCTACATTTGTCAAACCTTTGACCTCTACATGAGCTGGACAATTATCTATTGTCAACAAAATCTTCCGGTTTACCTTCTTCATGTTTTTGTCTACTGATCGGATCCACTCCTCGAAAATATGTGACGTCATCCAAGCCGATTTATTTGAGCGCCACGTAACAGGAAGATCTTCCGGATTTAAATTTCTAAAAGCCCTAGGTTTTTTAGATTTGCCAATTACTAAGGGTTTAAGTTTTTCTCCCGTAGCACTAGCACAAAGTAGCACGGTTAACCTTTCTTTAGAAAGCTTTCCCGATTTGCATTTCTTATTTTTCAAAACGAGGCTTTTGTCTGGCAATAATTTAAAAAATAGACCCAGTTCATCCGCGTTAAACCAATCTTTTTGGTCATATCCCGCGACCATTTCAGCGAATTTTGATTTAAAATTAGAAACATCGGCTTCACTGACTTCATTGGACTCACCGCATAGAGCTTTAAATTGTATGTTGTATCGAACACGGAATTTCTCCAACCAACCGTTTGAAGCTTGAAAATTATCAACGCCTAACTTGGCAGCAATATTTCTGGCGCTTTCTTGTACTATAGGCCCGGATAGTCGAGCGTTTGCAGCCCGCATTTGCTTGAACCATTCGAAACAAACGGAATTTATTTGATCGAAATCAGTTGTAGTTTTCTTCCGTTTCAAATTTTCATTTTCAGTTCGAAATCTACCAATGTACTCATCTTTCCGCTTCATGATATTCCCCACCGTAGACTTTGATATGCCAAATTTTTCTGCCGTAACCCGCAATGAACTGGTGGGCATATCATTAATCACATCAATTTTTTCTTTAAGAGTTAACTCTTTATAATTTTTCTTATTCATTTTATTTAAAAATCAAATAAACGTTAGATATAAAAACTGTATTGTTAAAACGAGTACAAACTTTATGTGATTACCAAATCTTGTTGTTTTTAGTTAAAAACACTTTCTCACTGTTTTATAAAAACACCAATCGTTTGTCTATTTACTATAAAATGAGAGTTGCAACTGATTTATTCTAAAGAGCTGAAAAAATTACAGTAAAATCATAGGTATAAAACATTGAAAATGAAAACAGCATAAGCCAAATTTTTGTGAAAATGAAACATAAAATTATAGAAACCTAAAGAACTGACAAACCCTGTAAATTACATCAGTAAACGACACCAACGAATTGCACCACACATACACTTGTAGAAAACATCGGTATTACATGTTTTTTCTCGTTTTATTCAAATTTTTGAAGCTACTTATACTCGTAGAGTATAAAGATGTGGTCGATTAGTAATACTAAAAGAGATTTATTATTTCATTTTAATCCTCGCAACTCAATTGGTACGTTTGCGTTGGTTGTACTTTGTATAACATGATTTCGTGTTTCATATGTACATAACACTAACATACCTACTATTAGTACATTTATTCTACATTTAATCAATCATTTTCGTGCTGTCCAAAATACGCAGGTGAAAATCATGCAAAAAAATTCAAAAATATCTAGTTTTGATGGCCAATTTCCAATTTACAGAGATTGTTCAATATATAGAGGAAAACGAACATTTTTTGACAAATTTTATATAGATTTTCAAGGGACTGAATGTAAATGTCCAAAATAGAGGAGTGTCCAAAATAGAGAAGTGTCCAAGTTTGGAGGTTTTACTGTATATATATATATATATATATATATATATATATATATATATTTATATATATATATATATATATATATATATATATATATATATATATATATATATATATATATATATATGTACATATATACATATACATATTTTGGCACAACCATTAATTAATATCAAAAACTATACTTTACCAGCAAAACAATTAAGATAAACTGCAGCATAAATAGCAGATGCAACATTAGCGCTAAAAACTTGTTGGCCAATTTAAAACTTTAAGTTTTTCAAAAATATCCGGGTATATGTGCTTACGAGTGAGGCCATGTAAAACTCTCACTATTCCATGCTCCATTGAATACAGCTTTTATAGTATCTACCACGATATTGTCTTTTCGCAGTCGTTGGTTAATATGTTAGCAGAATATAAACAAGTCCGAACACTTTTAAAGAGGTGAGGAATATCGTAAAAACAAAATATTTGCAAATGGCTCCTAATCACATATGATGCCCCCAATTTGCAAACCGGTTTTGTGAATTTTATTAACAACTGTTGCTAGTAATAATTTTGTTTGGTCGCCTTTTGGTGAACCCATGTAATAACCGACTACTTGTTTCCAATTTCGGTTGAGTCCACGTAGCATAAATACAAATACTTTGTCGGAAATCAAATTGCTCCTTCCAAGTTCACCAAGGTCCTGGTATCCATGGATTAGGTCATCTGCTGAATTATATTCCAATTCTTTTTTTATTGCCATTTCACCCATTAACAGAATGCAACGTTGGTCTATTTCACACATTTATTTTTTAAAAGACTGATCATGTTCTTGGATACTCCACTTTCAAATATTGCTAGCGAATGCCAACGCAAAATAGTCGATATTCCTAGGTAAAAAAAAATATATGACCGAGTATTAAGTATACTCTAATTTGGTTTTCATTTTAATATAACGTATGATTACTGAACTGGATTGCGAAACGGCACATTTTTCTTAACTAGTTAGGAAATGAAGAATATGTACAGTGGTCCTTGGTACATGTACAAGTTTTGCAAGTTTTTTAAGGCAATAAAAATAATTGCAGCAAGTAGACCTAAGTAGGTAGGAAGAGCTAAGTAGGTCAAAACTTACACAAGTTTTGTTACAAACCGTCTATAAAAACTAATTTGCACATCAAATATTTTTTCTCTTTCCATCATAAGGGAAATAAATGCTTTGGTCCTTTGTACTCTCTAAAAATGAACTTTCACGAAAAATCTAATAGCAGCTGATTTTGTTTACAAATAGTGTAGTTGGCGCTAAAAATATATTCACGGTTTTATTAGGATTTTTTATACAAATAGAAATTAAAAAAAGAAAACAAGGCTAAAGTTTACTTTACGTATACATCGGGAAAATCAGGTAAGGAGTACATATTTTGGAAATTTTTAAATGTAGGATTGTGCATCTATAGTTTTTAGGAGAGGGAAGCCAAATTTCACCGGAAAATTACATCATTTTCCGGTAACATTTCCACTTTTTAGTTGAAAAATTTGAATATTATTTTATTCAAAATACGTAAAAATATGCAATTTTTATAGAAATTTTGATATTAGGTAGGATTGTATTTTAACAATTTTTCGACAGGGCAAGTAATTTTTCCGGGAAAATTTTGCAATTTTTCCAGAAAATTCTGAAATTTTTCTAGTTTCAAATTATAAATAAAATTTGAAACAGGAAGAATTAGCGGGGGTTTGGGGGCAGCCCCCATCCTCTAAAGTTTACAACGAATTAAAATTACATTAAAAAAGTTGTTATACACTTGGGTGCAAAAAATTCGCACATTGATAAATTTTCACCAAAATTTCAAAAATGTCAAAAAATCCAATGTTTGTTTAATTTTCTTGATTCAAAGTCTATTTCAACACCTATCCAGTGGTACCATTTTTGTATTTATATCGTGTCAACAAAGTGATTTTTGGGGTCAACATCTGAAGTACATGGTTTTTGTGACTTTATCAGCATGAAAAGCTTGTGTTCATCTCCGAAGCGAATACTGGACGTCGATCAAGAGGGTTTACTTCTCAACGGTACATTGAGGAAGTACTCGAGGATTACGCCGTACCTTTTGCCGGTTTTATTGGTGAAAACTTCGTGTTAATGCGGGACCACATATGACTGGTATAGTTTACCAGTACCTTCAAGAGGTGGATGTGGCTGTTATGGAACGGCCAGCTCGAAGCCCGGACCTCAATCCCATCGAACATTTATGGGACGAGCTGGAAAAAAGGGTTCGAGCCAGAGATGTTGTTTCAACGAGTCTCCAGGAGCTGCAACAGGCGATCGCAGAGGAATGGGAGGCGATACCTCAAAATTTGGTGAAAACTTTGGTGAAATCGATGAAACGTCGAATGGAAGCTGTCATTCGGGCTACGGGAGGGAACAAAATGTTTTTTTTTGCTGATTTCCATGTTTTAACTCGATTTTTACCACTAATTTTCATGCTGATAAATTGACAAAAAACGTGTACTTCAGATGTTGACCACAAAAACCACTTTGTTGACACGGTATAAATACAAAAAATGGTGCCACTGAATAGGTGTTGAAATATAGTAGACTTTGAATCTGCATTCAAGAAAATTAAACAAACATTGGATATTTTGATATTTTTGAAATTTTGGTGAAAATTTATCAATGTGCGAATTTTTTGCACCCAAGTGTAGTTACAAAAGTGTTTTTTTTTTTAAACATTTTTCGATCGGATAACGCCGCAGTTATGTCTGGCCAATTTAATGGGGTTCAAGCAAGACTAAAAAGGCTAGAGTTTGAGAAGGGGAAATAGGCGAAGATTGTTACTCGGATTGCTGTAAAATGGTTACTATCTAGCGGCAGCGGAATTACATTGTACAAAATTTTAATTTGCGGTCATGTAACATGTCAAGATTGTTTAACGAGCAGCAAGCAAACGATTTAAGTTTGTAAGTTATATTCGAAGAAGTATACAAATTATGATTTAATAAAACTGAATCTTTGAATAAAATTAATAAGCCTTACTGGAAATCGTGGAAGATAAGAAGCATAAATACATGTTGGATTATTTTTAATATATTCAGTGATTATTTAAATACATATATGTACATCTTTTCATATCGGCTTCGAATGATTTGTTTCTCTTGTCCTTTAATGATTTCTCCACTTGGAGAATATTTTTCCATAAGCTTCGCAAGCAAATAGTTCCGCTTTAGAATATTTTTCTATGTCTCCAGTACACAACTCAACGCTAAAATAATAAAATTAATTAATTTATTTAATTCTAAACTTAGTGAACAAAAATTATTTACTCTTCAGGGGCCCTATTCTCGAATTCCACATCCATTTTCCACATGTGGACATCAGTCAAAATTCATAAAAATGGAATTTTTTTGGTACTAAGGGAATATTTCCGAATGGATATAAGCAGGTGGAAGAAATTCTCCATATAGGAAAATGGCCATGTATCAAGTGTTTTATATACCAATTAAAATTTCCGAACGTTTTGATGAATTTTGACAGATGTCTGCATGTGGAAAATGGATGTGGTGTTTTGGATCATAATATGCCGAATTTTGGTTCAAATTTCTGTGATATTAAGCTGTGTCTTCATGTATACGTAGAATACGTACAGTAATTCTTTGTTTTGAATCGACTTAACTTTTGTACCAGGCATGTCAATTTCATCAAAATATTATTTATCTTCATCTTCGTCACCTTCCGACAATGATGCATCTCGATTATCGTTTTGCTTTCCAGCTGTTAAAAATATTTTTGCAGCTTCTACTTTAACGTATTCCTCATCAATATCCCGATGATTTTTTATTTGGAAGAAATGTCATACAACCATATGACATTTGAATTTGACATCTATCAAAATTTTTAAACCAAAATGAAATTTTCCACAATTAGGGTTGTACAAAATTCAAAAATATTTCAAATTTCCCTTTGCTCCGGATAGCAGCTCCAGATAAATAGGTAGAGCTAAATATTTTTTTATAGGTTTTTAGGTAAAAAGTTGAACTAAAAATTATAGATTAGTTTTAAATAAATTATTTATATGTATAAATAGCTTGTCAAACATAAGTTTTATAACAGAAAATTAGCTGCTCCGGATACCAGCTATCCGGAGCTAATAAAAAAACACGCTCACACTTAACTATTCAATGAACGGTTAGAAAAATATGATGACATTTGGGCGTATTAATTCGAACGTATATTTGGGCGGATTTATATACAACAATACATAATTTGAAAAAACCAAAACGGTATCAGTATCTCCATCTAACACTTGACCGATGAAGTTTGCATGGAAGTACTATATGTATTTATACTATGGTTTTATATAAAATATGAGCTGATCCGGAACATTTAGAGTCATAAAATGCAGATATGCAATATAACATAAAAATTTCTTAAATAAAAAAATAATTCAATTTCAAAATGTATAGAGGATGTCCCGTAAGTGGCTGACACGAATGGCACGGTTGGACTACATGATAAAAGCGTTGGTGACTTGCATCACTTTACAGCTTCTCTTAAAGAATCTTCAATATCTCGGGAAGTAGCTATTTTAATTCTAATATTACATTCACGGTGTAAAATATGGTAATTAGATAAGGTATTGGAAAGAAAATTTAATCTTCCAATGATTGTAAAGTTTAAATTAAAATAGCTACTTCCCGAGATATTGAAGATTCTTTAATACAAGCTGTAAAGTGATAAGTAAAGTCACCAATGCTGAAAAAAAAAATTATTTAATTTTCTTTCAAAAAGTCTTCTCTTGGTTCATATGTATATATGACTAATGTCACTAACTAATTTGGACTGCTCCGTTATCGGCCAATTTGCGCTTACCGATTGCACAAAAGTTGTTAATAGGCACGTATCTCTTTCGTAAATATGGTTTATTAATCGACGGTTTTTTTTCCATATTACGCATCAATTCTTTAACCAGTGATTCGGTTGGGTTTGCGGTATTTTACCCATGCGTACATTGGAAACAAAAACGATTTAAGTGAGCAAAACCTTGAAATGAGCTAGCCGAATCGTCGGGTTCAAATAAAAGGCAAATACATAATTTGTAATTCTTTATAAACAAACGAAAAAATAAAACTTTATTGAAATTCCTTTTAACTAATTCACTAATATTTCAGTGATCACTGATATATTAGTTTAGCTCCAAGACTCTAAGTTTGTCGACGAGTTTTTCGTTGGCACTCTATGAAAAATATGGCTGTACAAAATAATTATTTCATTTACCTTCATTCAGATAATAATTATAATTTCCTTCTATTTCCATTTCGTTTGACAAAAGAAAAATGACAGATCTTTCACCGCCTACTAATGTCAGTGATTTGAGTTACGTGAAGTTACCTGAACTAAAATCAATCTGAGAAATCGGAATATTTTTTTCAAATCGAAAAAATCGGTCTAACTAATCTGAAAAAAAACAAAAAAATAAGAAACAGCAACAAAGTTGATCAGATCGATCTGAGCGGAAATAAGAAACAGATTTTTAGTACTCAGATCGATTAGATCGAACAAACACAATAATCAATCATTTTAGAGAAGTTACTCAACCTCCTTCATACCATATATCCGAACACCCTCAACTGATTAAACGTATGGACGCAAAACCGTTTTTGTTTCTCTAATGTTGTTTTACTACTAATAGCAGGAAATCACAGAGAGGTCTACGAAAATCTGAGTATGGTTATTTGTTTGTGCTAACAGGGTTCGTGTGATGAAAATTTCTCAATGCTGAAAATTTTTTATAAATGTGAAAAAATGTCCATTAGTTAAGGCCAAGGTAAATTTTCTCGAAGTTCATCATGAATTAAACTATCTTCTGAACATGATTCAATAAAAAATAAGTTTAAGTTACTCGAAACTACTCGGGGGCGTAACTATACAAATTAACTTTGTTTTCCTTTCTTTTTTCCCCCCCGTAAATGTGTGCTACACCAGTATTCAATATGGTTGACGTATTTGATACTGCTAATGCGTTGTGAATCAAATTCCAAATGCCTAAATGCAAACACGCCAGTATAAGTTCTAACCAGTTCGCGTTCGAACCTACATCCGTCACAATATCCGCGAGTTAATGAACTTGCATTTCCAATTCAAATAATTACAAAATAATTAAACGACAATTAAGTCTTGACTAAAATTATTTACCCCATTTAGCATTAATTATTTATACTTATATTTTGTTTAAGCTAAACTAAGTGCCCGCGGCTTCCATTGATGGAACCTTAAATTTACTAATTAAACTACTGATGCACTAGCATCAGATTTTTCTGGTATAAACCAAATTTTACAAATATTTAAAAGTTACGGAAAAGTAATTAAATCCTCAGATTTGTATTTAGGTGCCATACGATTTTCCGTTAAGGACCAACGAAACGCCACATAAATTACCATATATTTTTCGTGTGGCGCGTGATTTTATGTGGAGAATTCTTCACTAAGAATCCGCTTTTCTATAAGTGATGTTAAGAAGTTTTGCGAGACAAGAACTGTCTCTAGCATAAATACCTAGCATAAGCTAAACAAAAACTAAGTGATTTAAGCGTAGCTTTCTATGAAATTCTTTCTTATTCCTTCTAATCTTTTAGTCCCAAAAATAACGTCGAATAGTCTGTGATTTTCCTTTCTCGGTTATTGAGTCATTGAAAATCACAAAATGAGGCAAAAAATGTGCCTGTTTACAGTTTTAAAGGACTAACGCCATTCATATCTCCACAACATCAAATATCCAAGAAGATATAATTGTTACACTAAAATGAAATACGCAAACAAAAAAAAAGTCTAGACCTCCTCAGGCAACAAAAAATAGTTCAATAAAGTTTTCAATGGATATAGTACGTACTTATAACTCGCGGTCTCTCTACTCTTGCTTGGCTATGCTGGGCTTTGCCTCGCATGCAAACATAATTACTCGTCAAATAAAGTATCATATTTGCATAAATTATTTTAATTTACTACATGGGCTGAAAAGTTTTCTTTATTGACATATTGATGACGCTGTAATGAATTAATAAATTTCGAAAATAGAATCTTTTAATATGCGCCATTTCCATTTTCAAGTTGATCTGTTGGTTAGCTTGCATTTCACAAGCAACAAACTTGGCGTATTCGCGTATGAAGAATGGGTATACATATTTCAAATTCGTGGTGCAATTCACTTTAATTAGCTTACGAGATCTTATGAAACTGTCCGTTTTTTGGTCGGTGAATTTAAACGTGGCCGCAGAAGTGTTTTTGATGCTGAACCCAAAAGAGGTGGCAACACAAGAAATGATTGAAAATATCTATAAAAATCGAGATCATAAAATGAAGGTAAATGGGATTTTTGACATTGTAAACATTTCAAAGGAACGTATATGTAAAAAATACCTTGCATAAACTAATTTTGTATATGAATAAGCTTAAAGCAACATGGATGCCGCGTTCGCTTACAAACGATAAAAAACGCGAACGAGAAACTACCTCACAGCAATGTTTGAGGAAAAAATGTTGAAAATCGAGAGATGAAATACTTAATTACTTTACAGAAAAATGTTCAGTCCATATAATATATTCCGCTACCTATTAAACAGAAAGAGCAGCAAAATTATCAAATGGCTGGTATATTACATGTACCGAATGTAATTTGTGATTTGTAAATGAATAATTAAAAATAAACGGCAATAGATAATCAATATTATTCTTTTATTGTTTTGTTGTACATATTGTAAACTGATTAATTCAAAATAGCCATTTGGACTTTTTGTTCATTTTACGGCGAAAATTCACTTTTCCCAAATGGAAGCCGTTAGCTTCTGGATGATATCTTCAGTGACTCTGGCAGATCCCTGTTTCCATATGTAAAGTTTTCAACAGCTATGGTAGTAATTGATTCGTCTTCGGAGTTATTCATCTTTCTTTCTCATGTGATATTGGGGACGTCGAGAAATGCATATTGACGTACATATTTCTCGTCGTCCATTACGATACAAGAATATTTCCATTCGTTCAACCATTTGTTAAGATTCTTAGCTCGATCTATCCTTCTATTAAATTGTTGAACATTTCTTTTTTGGATTTTGACTTCTTATGTGTTCGTAGATTATTTCTGGTTTTAGCTTGTTCCACCATCGATTTGGTTGTTTTGGTTTTTTTGGCCAAATCCCGCACAGATATCGAAGTATGTTTAGTAATGACGCTTACAATTTTCTGATCCAACATTTTATTTTGAGCACCTTTCTTTGCTCCGGATCCAGGCTTAGGTGATACAGAAAGATTGAAATGAAATTTATTTTTTACATTTGTTACCGTATTATTGAAAACTCCGGCAAATTTAGCAATTTTTTATTAGTATACTCCGGACGATCATTGAACAATCTAAGTATTAAGTCACGTTTTTCTTCTTCTGATTCATCCATTTCGAAATAAATAAACAAAAATGCAAAATTTGACGTTTATTCGTTTTTTCAATTGTTTTTCTATAAAATAACGGTACTATTTTTTTCCTTTGCGCAGTAACCCATGAGATTCATTCGGTACACATAATAGGCATTTCAAGGATAAAGCTCACAAAATTAGACCGAAAAGCCACAATAATCGTTCTCGACGACGTAGATTTTTTTAATTGATGGAAATTAAATTGGAACCAAATGAATTAGAAACTATGTACTCGTATGTACCAAATCACACGTAATTTTGAATTATATTTTTATAATTTGCTTGTAACCTATTTATATCGTTTTCGGACGTTTTCTGTAATAGTTTTTATATTTCTATTGGAAATTTAGATATAACTTTAAGTGAACAGGTTAACTGAATTATTACTTAATTGTTTAACATAATAAGCGCACAAGATTTCCGAAAATGAGAACCACACACCTGGAGCAGCAAGCGAATGCGGAATTGTGGTTACTTTATACTTTGTTTCAGATTCTAAATTTAAGTTTAAGTATAATTTGAGTTAGTTTATTAAGTATTACAATAAATGTGGATTAACATTTTTGGGTAGGTTTCCGGAAAATTGTTGCCTCTTTTTTGGCTTACTAAGAGGTTGGATTTGGAATAGGAGTTTGAATATGTTTGTTAACCTACAGATTGTTTCAGATTTTGACAACTTTAGATATATAAAATTTTAATTTAAAATTTGAATTTGAAGTTGGTTCCACAATCTTTTAACGCCTAGTTGCTTTATTTTTAAAGGTTATGCTGGAATACCTAAGAGACAAATTTATAATCCGTGCAGATTATTATTTGAAGGCTTATTAAATCTAATGATGAATTTGCTCTCGTTGCAATTTTGATGACTAATTTAATTTATTTATAAAGCATTAGGAATTAGGATTTGGGTTTCATTGAATAGGAAACGAACCAGTTGGTTATTAGATAGTATGTCGTAATCAAATAATCGATTAATTTTTTTTGGTTCAGAAATACCTGAGAAACCTGGCCGGGTTTCTGGAGACACCAAACATCCAACGACGCGCAGTTTGGAAATTGAATTGTCTTGTGCTAACTAACTTATCATATATTGGGGGTTTTCTTTTATTCGTTCTGTAGGAAGAACAGTAGGAATAGAATATTGATCACGAGCCCTTAAATATTTCGTACGTAATGTAATAAAATAATGGATTGGAATAAATGGAATTTATTTTCCGAAGCATGAATTTTTTTATTTTTAAAATTAGAAAACCAATTAACTTTATTAAATAAATAATTTCATTATAATTAATTGAAGTTGCAAATAATTTGTACGTGAAAACACACAATATATGGATTTATGTATCCGCCAAGCTCTATTTAAAACTATTATCGTGCAATAAAACTAAACATATTTTCGAAAATTTTATTATTTTACGCCTTACATTACAATTAATTGTTTTATGATTAATAATTTCATCTTCATTAATATGAAGCATTGAACATGCTTATATACATTCTAACGGAAAAATTGGACGATAAAACCCGAACATTATCGGCTCAATCCTCCGCTGAGCTTGAAAATCCGGAATTCAATAACCTATTAAAGTTTTTAATTCTAAGAATTGATGCTTGAGGCTTTTTATCAGCCAAAAGACCAGCAATTAAGAGTCATGTTACCTCTAATGTGTGAATGCTATACTAATATCGGCAATTTAATGAAATGGACGTCTTCGCTAGACGCGACTGGGCCAAATCAAACAATCGCTACTTCAATTGTCAAAGCTCCAAACATGCTGTCTTTAAATGCATGTCAAAACCTCGCTGCCAAACTTGCAAAGGAAGACATCACACACTTCTCCATTTGCCGAATGCAGAGGATCATCAAATTCCCGCCAGTGATGATGTACGTACGAACAAACCAAGCTCATCCAACCAGATTGTCAATGCTCATGCTAAAAATGCATCCACTACTAATCAAATAATACTTCCAGCAGTTCTGATGAAAGTAACAGATGCATCAGGCAGAACCAAATTGTGCCGCGCCCTCTTGGACTCAGCTTCATCACCGAAAACTGTGTGCGACGACTAGGACTAGGCAGAAGAAATGGAAGAACATCAGTCACTGGATTGGGAACTACAGAGGCCGGTGTTACGAGAAGATTAGTTACCATTCATATTAAGCCGGAGGTTTACTCGAGCTTCAGTGTTAATGCCTTTATACTAAACAAAATCAAAACCCGATTCCCCGAATACAAAATTGACAAGTTTAATCAACCAAATTGGAAAGACGTTAAACTCGCTGATCCAGAATTTTCTAAACCTAATAAAAGTCGTGTTTTCCATGAGAACTGCACTAGAGCTCGATAAATTTTTAATTCCTTTTATTCTATGTAAACAGAAAAAAAATTAAATTCATAAAGTGATAATGTGTAGTGCATTTCACATAAATACACATTTTAAGTTGTTACAGCAATAAATAATGATAATTATAGCTTATTTTTTAGTTACACTGGATAAACCCATGAATTTATCGAGTGTAGTTGCGTGTAATGACGTCAGCAAGAAATTAGAAAATATTGATGAAATAACTGAAGGGGGAAATTTTTAAACTTAAAATATGTAATTATATCAAATACACTACACATTCGCGCTTTAAGAATTTATTTTTTTCGTTTTACATGGAATAAAAGGAATTTAAAGTTTATCGAGTTCTAGTGCAGTTCTCATGGAAAACACGGCTAAAATAGTCTTACTCGGGATTGACCATTTTTTTAATATTCTGAGGGACGGGCAAATTAAGGAGAACGCCAATCAACCAATTCTGCAAAATATAATTTTTGGATGGATTGTAGCCGGAAATATTAGTTATTTGCAGTCTAACAAATGTTTTGGAGGTTGACATTGACCGAATTCTGCAACGTTTTTGGGAAGTTGAGTCCATTGCTGAACAAAAAATGCTTCTAATTCAAATGTCACCAAAACTCTGTTAGGTCGATTTATGGTAAGCCTATACCATTTAAGAAATCGCCAATGGAATTGGGATCATCATTTAACATGGCTTTGCAAAGATTCCGAGCACTTGAGCGCCGCTTCACCCGCGACAGCTTATTCTATGAAATGTATAACCAATTTATGTCTCAATACCCATCACTCGGACATATGCAAGAAATTCAACCTAATGAAATGAATGAAGAAGGATATTTTTTGCCGCATCATGGAGTTTTCATGCAAAATAGTACAACGATGAAACTAAGGGCAGTTCTCGACGGGTCCGCCAAAACGACTTCAGGACTGTCTTTAAATGATTGTCTGGCGGTATGCTCCACTGTACAGTCTTCACTATATGCCACAGTTTTACGTTTTCGAGAACATCGCATAGTTTTCGCCACGGACATAGAGAAGATGTATCAGCAGATTCTCGAAAAAAACGCCGATTCTAATTATCAAAAAATAGTTTGGCGTTCTGATTCATCCATCCCAATTAGGCATTTTCGTCTGTGTACTGTAACATATGGATTAGTTTCAGCACCGGTTCTAGCTACCCACTCTGATCCTCTCGCAGTCAAACATATATAGTCAGACATATACATAGATGATGTCATGACTGGTGCAGATACGGAAATAGAATCACAAAACTTTAAAAAATCCATTACGACAATTCTTTCAAAGTATGACTTCAACCGACGAAAATGGATGTCTAATTCTCCAAAACTATTAGAAGACGTCCTATTAGTTGATTAGGAGGAAAGTGACGAATTTATCTAAGAAAAGAGCGACACGGAAACAATAAAACTCCTGGGTCTAGAATACAATCCGTTTCAGGATCATTTCAAATTTAAAGTCAAATCATCGCAAGGTACAAACAATTCGAAGCGCAAGGTATTGTCAGAAGCTGGTAAGATTTTCGATCCATTGGGATGGCTGGCTCCCGTAAATTTAAAAATACAAATTTTCTTTCAGCGGCTATGGATCCTTAATCTTGCATTGGATGATATGATACCAAAAGAAGAAGCGGACTATTGGCCAAAAATACAATCCAACCTAACGACATTGGAGGAAGTCTCAAACGTTCAAAGGTCAAGTAACAAGGCTTTTGCGATGCTAGCCAAAATGCTTCTGCCGCAGTCGTATATTGCCGTGTTATATCTGACGATCAGGAAGTCCTAGCTAGTTTAATTTCAGCCAAAACAAAGGTGGCTCTATACTCAAACAATTATCATTGCCCCGCTTGGAATTATGTGGCGCCGTTTTATTGAACAAGATTATGAATCTGGCTAAAAAGGAAACCAATTTAACTATAAAGCAAATTTATATATGGACAGATTCGAAAATAATCCTAGATTGGCTAGCATCTCATCCTAGACGTTGGTCTACATTTGTGGCAAATCGAACTGGTGAAATTCTAACATATTATAACCGTTTGGATTGGGGACATGTTCCATCAGAGCAAAATCCAGCAGATAGTGATTCTAGAGGTTTCTCTCCAGAACCATTTTGGCTACATCAAACAAAGGAATTTGGCCACAAAGCAATAAAATTATGAACTGATTATGTTCGAAACTTTATTGTCAAAACATTCCTCATTTCATAAAATACAAATAATACTTGCAGAAAACCTGTGTTGGCTAGGAATCAATCTAAGTTTTTAACACGGAAAGAAATACTCGAATCATTATACAGAATCTGTTTATATGAACAAGCCAAATTTTTCGCCGAATAAATAAAAGATATATATACGCAGAAGCAAGAACGTCCGACGATACAGTAGCTTACAATTTCTTCACCCGTTTATAGACGAATTTGGAGTTTTGCGTGTAGGTGGAAGGTTAGAAAAAAGTAACCTTCCATTTTCAACCAAATACCCTATCATACTGCCACCAAAATCCCTTGTGACAAGACTTATAATTGAGGAGCTGCACACGGACCATAAACACGTCGGACCTTCATTGTTATTGGCAATTGTTAGGCAACAATACTGGGTACCCTGTTGCAAGAACCTTCTACGAAATGTTGTTCATCAATGCGTAACGTGTACGCATCTCAGAGTCAAGGGGGAGGGTCAATTGATGGGCACTTTACCAGTTTGTCGAGTAGAGTTTGATCGAGCATTCGCGAAATTTGGCATTGATTTTGCCGGACCACTTTCAATTCATCTTACAAGGGGACGTGGTCAAAAAACGTACAAGGCCTACATATGTGTGTTT
This sequence comes from Tipula vernalis, assembly GCA_958295665.1. Taxonomy (NCBI): domain Eukaryota; kingdom Metazoa; phylum Arthropoda; class Insecta; order Diptera; family Tipulidae; genus Tipula; species Tipula vernalis. Next base: position 328,431,299 of record OY282558.1, read on the forward strand.
GTTTGCTAAAGCACTAAGGCTTTACATTTGAAACTTGTTGGTGATTTGTCTACCAATGCATTCAATGCCGCTCTCAAACGATTCGTAGCACGACGTGGGATATGCCAAAAAATATACAGTGACAACGGTTCCAGTTTTGTTGGTGCAAATCATGAGATAACTTCGATATTCCATAATTGCATAAAAAATACTAATCAAGTTTCTCACTTTTTATCTTATCCGAATAACAGAAAACACTATTATTATTATTGAAGGGCCATGTGGGCGATAAACTACCTCACACTGTGACATAAAAGATCTATTGTGCTGGACCCTGCTTAATTATCCGTCCAGTCAATATTCAGGTTCTTAATGAACTTGATAATACTCCCAGCCGGTACGTGATACATACTATATGGGCTTATTGCTCTCCCTCCTAGATATTTACTACAGCATGTAGTTCCGCTAGAAAGACGGTAGCATTGGAACCCAAGGACTTCGATCGGGCTCTCCATATTTTGGACTGATTAACCTATCAGCCATTCATCCATCGGTATATGCTGCTCCACCTTAGATTAGGGTTTTTTGTCAAGGTTTTCTCCTTTAGCGCCGCACTTTAGCCTGTGCCAAATGGCCAAAAATGTGCCAAATGGCCTCAGTTACCAGTGGTTGCCACGAGGAGGCAGCACGTACACTTGTGAATTGTGACCAGGTTACCCCTTATACAATTGTACCCATCACGCAGCTGCCTAATACATGACCAGAATAGCTCACGTCATGCGCACCCCACTGGAAGGTTACGGAGCTAGTAGATTAATCTACTCAACTTTGGTCCCCCCCCCCATCCAACAGATAATGATAAAGAATGAATTAAATTCTCTCACTAAATACGATACGTCTTTTAATTAATAATCGTTACTTTATTACTTGTTAAAACCAACACAGATAATTCAACTACTTAGTATACTGCGCACTTGTTCAATTTTCAGCGTGGTTATAATTCATAAAAAATTATCAATAATAATTAAGCGCCAGTTGCATTACGGCTGATAATTTCATATTTGTGCATAATGCGTAATCTAATTTAAATAGGAAACAAAAATTTCATGGTCACATAACATTTACATGAATGCACGTGAACGCAATGCTAAATATTTTCTAAATATATGTACATGTGTTTACAAAAACAAAATATAGATTTCTAAACAAAAATATGCTGATCTGCTAAATGATAAAAAAAAAATTTAAAGTCATCGATAACAGTATTAGAAAACAATGCAGTTTCCTCCTTGTTATTTTTTTACATGATACGGAAGTAATGCGCATTTTTCTTATGGTGTGATATGGTATTGAATTATTTTTTCTTATAAAACCAAAGAATCTGAATAAAGCTAAACTATCAAGCCATTACCTGTTTCGACATGTACTCCAATATTTCGCCAACTATCATCTCGTTCAAACGCGTTCTTTTTGGTGCAGTCAAACCTCTCCGTGCTCCTCCGAACATCCGTGCACAAAACGTTCGGCCATAGCTTGGATATTTCGGTTACGATGCCCAATTCATCACTCTCTCAGATAATGTCATTACAAGCCTATCCTATCGTTCGGTTTGTTATGTATTAAAAGTGTATACATGGGACTCGGCCTTGTAATAAAGGATCACGTATTTGGGCTTGGTCGCACATCCAAAACAATCAAAAATTATATTTTTTATCATTTTTTATTTTGGCACACTAATTATAATTCATTACAGGACAACGTCCATCACAGAAACATCAAATCTTTATTGTACCTAAGAGCAGGTTTGCAGAAATTCCATCATATACATATATTACATAGTCGTTTTTAGCTTGTAGGGACAACAGTGACCAACCAGTACGGTGTAGATCATATGAATTAGTAGCTTATTATTTCAGGTCGTTTTATAACCTGTAAGTTAATTTAGAAATCGGATTAGTAGTTTTCATTTTTAATAAATCATAAAACTAGATTAGAAATGTATATGATTGTGTTACTAACTATTGGCTAGACTTAGATGTTCGTAACCTGGTCAACTTTTGGCATTACTATCTAAACCTCTAAATCCTCTTTTTTGTGTGTAACAGGGTGTTCGGTGAGGCCTGGCTATTCTGATCGAACTATCATGAAATCCACACGAAAACCAAAAATTAACCAGTACGTACATATTCACGAATGAATAAAAATTATATAAAAAAACAAAAGATGGAGAAGAATTGATACATTTTTTCGTTAACGTGAAGTTTATGACAACTAAAAAATGTATATTATTAATACAATATGTTAATGTGTTAGGAAAAGTGTAACGCTACACAAAAAAACCTTAAAACAGTTCAGTTAAACACATAATGAAAATAATTGGGGGTTTTACAGGCAATCGTAGAGATGACTGCACAGATCTGAGTATGTCATAATATTGTATTTAGCTTTCGGGATGTTTCGGCTCATACGAAATATTCCCCCGCGACCCGTCAAACTGTTTCTATGAATTTTGCAAAAACTGATCTAATAAAAAAAAAATGCAGCTGGGCGTTGTAGTCATAAGCTTAGTCACAAATGCAGTCACAAGTGTAGTTACAAGTGAAATCACAATTTTCATCAGAAGTGAAGTGACAAGTTTAGTTACAAGTGTAGTCAGCCATCTAGTTCGAAGTGAAGTCACAAGTATAGCCACAAGTGTAGTCACAAGTGTAGTCACAAGTTTAGTCACAAGTGTAGTCACAAGTAGAGTCACTATTGCAGTCACAAGTGTAGCCATAAGTGTAGTAACAAGTGTAATCACCAGTTTACTGGGCGTTGTAGTCACAAGCTTAGTGGCAAATGTAGTCACAAGTGTAATCACAATTTTCGTCAGAAGTGTATTGACAAGTTTAGTCACAAGTGTAGTCAACCGTGTAGTTCGAAGTGAACTCACAAGTGTAGTGTGTAGTCACAGGTATAGTCACAAGTGTAGTCACAAGATTAGTCATAAGTGTAGTCACAAGTATAGTCGCAAGTGCAGTGACAAGTGTAGCCACAAGTGTAGTCACAAGTGTAATGACAAGTGTAATCATAAGTTTAGTTACAATTGTAGTCACAAGTGTAATTACAAGTTTACTGGTTATTGGAGTCACAAGCTTAGTCACAAGTGTAATCACAATTTTCGTCAGAAGTGTAGTGACAAGTTTAGTCACAAGTGTAGTCAGCCCTGTAGTTCGAAGTGAAGTCACAAGTGTAGTCACAAGTGTAGTTACAAGTGTAGTCACAAGTTTAGTCACAAGTGTGGTCACAAGTTCAGTCGGATTATTAATTGTGATTTCTTACAACCAATTTGTTCAGAATGACTAACTTGTTCTAAATTATTCCGTCTGTTGGACAATTTTCATTTTAACAAACGAAAACGAATTGTTTTGGAAAACCCCGCCAATTCCACCATTTTCCTTTTATATAAATATCTTTTAAGTCATTTTTGTAATTTACTGAATTTTTAACCGACTTCCAAAAAGGAGGAAGTTATCAATTCGGTAATTATATTTTTTGTTTGTTTGTATTTTCGTGCGTAATTATTGATGTGTAGCATATATTAGAATGTGCTTTGTGTTTATGGTAAGGGCTGTTATGTACTTGGTCCCATAATTATTTAATGACGCATCGATAACTGCAAAGGAGGCAGATTGATGAATTGATTGATTTTGAGGATACGACCAAGCAATAAACAAGATCTCCCGGTTGACGCCGGGCCCACCGTACATCTTTTTTTACATTTACTTGGATGGATTAGATAGAATAGAATAACCCGGTTACAAACACCTTGACGGTCAATTGGTAGTAGTTACATTTTTTATAAAAGTTGTTTTCAATCCTTGGTGTCCTAAAGTAAATATTAAATAGTGATCTATTACCCCTTATATATTTCCCACCACCTTACTTTGTTTTTATTTAACTTCTATAAACCTGTTACGAATTAATCTTTAAGTACTACATAACCTTAATGTTAATATTAGTGTATGTTTCCCTTGGCTGCTTCAGATTCCAGAATCTGCCTCCGGAAATTTGTTATTGCAGTATGATTAAGAGCTGTCTAAATCTAATTTTTTAGTTTATTAGACTAACAACTGCACTCTGAAATAACGTTTATTATTTTGCTGGGTCAAATTTCTGTACACTTCTTAAATTGTAATCAACAGTAGTTCGGAGACGATCTAACATAATAAATAAAATTAGGATCAGCTACTTATTCAAATGATTTCCTGCATACTGGTCACAATCGCAACTTGAACAACAGTTTTTTAGCACAACTTCTATTATAAATGAAGTATTTCCGTGGCCCTGCCACTAAGGTTATAGACTTATGATCGGTGTTGGATGATAAACTTCATTCGCTTTGGTGATAAAGGAATGGCGGATATACCCCGGATCATTGAATATTTCATTAAAATACGTAATTTTTGCTATAATACGGAATTATACTATGGCTTTCACTGTACCTGGCACATAAACATACATATGTGTATGTTTTAATTATGTAGATTTTTCATTTTCTTGTTGGGTGATGTTTACAAATAACGACAAACCGAACCGCTACGTTTAAATGATCGCTTTAATTTAGTCAAGCTTGGACAAAAATAAGAAAACAGTTAAGTTGTATATTGGTATTTTATACGACAAAAAGTATTTTATACGACTAAAAACAACATATTTCGACCACATAGCTAATTAGGTAGTACACGGTTATTTAAAATACAATAATGTTATATTACTCAGCCAATAGTTGAAAATAGTACAAAAATTTGTCAATTAGATATAAAATAACGCTCTATCGACTGGTAATATAAAACGTCGCGTTATGGTCGTGACGACGAAAACCTTAAAATACCTTAGGGAGACGCATTCCAGCGGATAGTAGGCTACCTCAGGTAGGGGCGCTCCAGCGACTTCCGGCGCTTTCGTCATGTCGGCGCAGGACCGTTCCTTCTCGTTGTTCCTTGCACCCTACGCAGGGAGATGGAGATACCAGCCATTTCCACCCCGCGGTGTTGATTGTAGCGGTTCCTTGTTTCAGCGCCCAATACTGCATCTCGTAGCCCTCTTCATTCCAACTTCAGTTTTCTTTTGGTGAGGTCACCCATTATTTGAATGAAATTTATTATTATCTTTAACAGTACCCCGCGTCCCATGGTGGAGCTCTGGGAGTGCCGCCGTGTGACTAACGGGGAAGATACCATTACATACATCTTATTATTATTTATTATTACAATTATCCACTTCCATTTGGCGATGCCGATCTTCGGCAAGACTACGTCCGGAGATCGGATTGGCACCTGTGTTGGCCGTTTGGATAGTCGCTTACGCCATCTCGTAGTGAGGCGCCCTTCCATCTTTTGTCGGCATCGGAATTAAGTCGTGACCTGGTGGGCATACCCGGTAGACTGGCGGATGATAAGGGAGCCTCGTCAGCAGACTGTGTGGCGGTTGATCGGGGTGGTGTGGTACATGGCGGACGGGCACTCTTTCCTAGAAATACATGGGGATGCGCTCTTTTTCTTTCTCTAGTCCTTGTCCTCTCCGCGGTCAAATTTATCACGAATTTATGTTCGGACCCCCCAGACCCAATCCTAAGCTTAGCCCGCCAGTGACTCACTTCTAAATTCATGTTCTCCTAACGTAATCATGGTCCCTTATCCTCGGAGGACAAGTCGATACTTTGCCAAATAAATGTTCGTTACCAATGGTGAGAAACCCATAAAATTGAAATTCCACTTTTATACGAAGCTGCCCAAGTTGTGTTAGTGATTCCTGCCACGCAAGTCGGTGTGGAACGGGCATTTTTGGCTTTAAAGTTTATTTTAGCACCACAAAGGGTATACCTTAAAGAAGAATCATTAAGAGATATCCTATTCGTCAAACTAAACGAAAATTTTTTATAACTTTTTTTTAATATATGTACTTGTGAATTTTATTTTTTAACCCGAACCCGAACCCGAACCCGAACCCGAACCCGAACCCGAACCCGAACCCGAACCTGAACCCGTACACAATTATTTTTTTTGCTTTGAACCTGAACCCGAACCTAAAATTTTGCGGGTTCAAAATCCTGGCACGATATCTAAATAAATTTGGAAAGTAAAACTACAAGGAATACAAATATTAACAAACGAAGGTCTCAAACAGATGGAAAGCGAACAGAGTAAAAAGGTTTACTATCGTCATCTTTCCTGGCCCTCCCCCATTCATTTGAAACTGATAAACGAATTGGAAATTTGCTTCTTGATTACATCATAATTTCTATTCAATTACATACGGCGGTGCACTAATAAGGTAACTTCAAACACATAACTTTTGGTAAGGGTATTATGAAAAAATTATCGATGCAAAATTTATCTACAATACCACGACTCCACAATATATAAGGCATTCTGCGTTAAGTCGGATAACACATTCAAGTGCTTTCCAGTGACAGTAATAACAAGATCGTCAGCATAGCTTTGAGCAACAAAGCCTGACTGCTGTAGTTTCACAAGTAACACCTCCCTGAGGACAACCTTTGGCAACTTTGACCGATATTGAAGCATTATCCAAGTCAACCTCAATAATGCGAGATTTAAGCATAGAATCAATCAATCTTACAATGGTGTTATCGATACCGAAATTGGTACAGGCGTCAGTAACCGACGAAAACGATGATATTGAGGGATTTTTCGGTCCTAGTGACAAATTCTTGTAGAGCCATTTCAGAGGACTTACCTACTCTATAAGTATGTTGCATGTTATTGTGTGAGGAATTAGATAAATAATTATCTCTAATAAATCTGTCGACAGTCCTCTATAATGCTTTAAGAAATGTTGAGGACAGTGTAATCTAGTTTGCCAGCCTTCGGTAAAAAAACAACGTTGCTCTTGCACCAAACAAGAGGAACAATGCTAAAAGCCACGCACGCTTTGAAAAGGTGGAGCAGATGGTGCTTAATAATAGGAAAGCCATGCTATAATTCAGCCGGAAAAATCCTGTCAGAACCATCTGATTTGTACGGTTTAAAGGAGAAAATACTTGAAAGTAATTAACCGATCCGTCAATTCCCACTCGGGAGCTTCATTGTAATTCTTATTGGTTAGAAAGTGAGCAGAATCAGAGTTAACGATGGTACGCTCCGGAAAATGGACCGAAAGAAGTAACTCGTACGCTTCATTTTTCGAAGAAGTAAATTTACCATCCGACAGACGGAGAGCATCAAGTCTACAGGTATTATTTTTAGCCAACACTCTATTAAGTCTAGCGACTGCAGAGAGACTATTCATTTCCTCACAGAAGTTTATCCATGGTTCTGCGAGCGGATCTTAAGCTTTGTTTATTCTCCTTTTGAGGTATTAGGAAACAATCCCAATCACATTTAAAATTAGTAGTTTTTGCTTTATTCTTCAGTTATCTAGTTATGATTCGATTAGAAATAAGTTGACACGAATTTTCAAAAGCCGTCGAGAACGCTTTTGTCAGCTTGGAAGCATATATTGTGGAGTCGTGGTACGGTGAAAATGATTTACACGTCAATCAGGTATCGAAATATTAATGGTCTAACTGTGCCCGTTCTTTTCGGGAGGCCAATTAACAGATCCGACCACGTTAAGCATTTAGGTGTCTTCTTAGATAGTAAACTTTCCTGGAATTTTCACCTTGAGTATAAACTTCAAAAATCGACTGTCATCTTTTGGCGGTGTAGTCGAGCCTTTGGGAAAACCTGGAGTTTAACTCCAAAAATGCTGTAGTTCATCTATAAATCGTTGGTACTACCTATGTTATCTTATGCTTGGTTGGTTTAATGGTCTACAAATTATTGCTTTTATGGTCATTACAGGAGCTATGGCATCAACTTCCCTTCTTACCAAGAATTCAATTCTATTCTTTCCACAGCTACTAGAGCATAGGGATGTGGAACATTCTTGGTTCAGTCTTAAACGAAAATCCATTTCAATTAATATTGGTTTGAGTTTTTGTACATGTCACGAACAGGCAAAGCATTAATTTTCTTCTAATTACCGCAATTGAGATGAAGGGGAATATTATTGTAAAGATAAACTGTTTTTGTAAAAAAAGGTTGCGTTATTTTTCGTGAATGTTCCTCAAATTTTAATCAATAGTCATTTGTATTTTGCTATTGGTCGTAGAGCAAGCTCTTAGTAAAACTTATAAATTAAATTCGTGTGGTGAAATATATTTGGAATCGATTTCCTTTCCACTGTAGCGCTAATTATTTTTGTTTCTTATAAAAGTCCAAGATAAAAGCCTGTCGGATTAACAGTGTGCCGATTGTACGACAACCAACGTCGCCTTGGAGTTCTATGAGTCCTGATTCACCAGCAAGAGCCGGGGCTGGGTTTAAATGTATCAGTCCCGAACCAGTTGCTTCCTTATCATTTAACTTTGTTAAGAAGGGATCAAAAATTGCGCTATAAGTGAATAAAAATAGCAATGGCTTACTACTGGTAACTTTTTATTAGTGGACCTAACTTGAGGGCCACTAGGTTTGCTTTATCTCTCAACACGAACCAGTTGAGAATCTGAATTATGAATCTCACTATGGTCACGGCCATTTTAAGGTACATCTTCAGCACATTGGGCTAACTCATGATGCTCTGTGCGAGGATTGCCTTGAAGACGATGATGACTTTATTCATTTCGTGTGCAGTTGTCCTTCTTTCAACGAAATTACGTTGAAACCTCGGGTGGTTCCAGCCAATTTTTAATAATAATTATGGTACCACTTAAAAAAAACCAACTGCCTCTTGTTTTTTGCCAATAACTGTTTCGCCATCTTAAGACCCGTTTTATACTTGTCAACTTTGTCAATCATCTTTTTTCATAGTTCACGTATTATCCGAAATATTTGCTGATCATTTTTTAAGTGGGCCACCCTGCGTATCCAAAATAATATAAAAGTCAACTTAATATTATCCCGCCAGTATATTTAGAAATGAATTATGATATTCAATCTCCACACGGTGTAAACAGCTGTTGTGTTGATAACTTTGTAATTTTGATAGTGTTTAAATTTAAATACTATGCGTATTTATTTATTTATTTAAAACTTAAATTTAGTTTTCCATTTACAAATATTACAACAGAATTTTATAAAACGACCTATTAATGAGCATTTTTAATTCATTTTAAAATTAAGGTCACCACAGTTTTGTTGTTTTTTGTGAAAATGAACACATAAACAACAATATTTTGATTTTGTATGTTATTTATACATATGTATATCAAACCAAAAAAAAAAAACGATTCACAAAAAATAATTAATGGATATAGGTAAATTAATAGTTTTTATTACGATATACGAGTACCCCTAGTTTACAGCTGGGTATTGTTATTTCGAATAATTTTGTATTAAGCTTTCTAATTAGATACTTATATCTAAACTCTTTCTGGAAGATTTTTACTATCAATATTTTGATTATAAATGCACAACGTAAGATAATTTATTTGTCAATATTTTGTATTTTGTTTATGATTTATTAGACATTTGAAGTAGGTACTAATTGAATTCGTACACAGTAAACGTACACAGTGATTTATTACGCCAAATAAATAATCATCGTTAAACATAATCAATATACACTTCAAGCACACCTTCAGCATTACTATAGACTAATCGGCGCATGCGTAAATTTTGCGTTAATTGTTAAATTTGGTGTTAAATTGAAAACTATATTCAACCCAAATTATCATATAAGAAATCGTTCCATCGGCATTGTTTATACAAAATTTTGCAAGATCGGTGGTTGTCTCTTATAGTAAAGCGAAAGGTTGTGCGATCGTGCAAGAGACGAATCTGATCGATTTTTCTGTTTTTTATGGCTATATGGTAATGAAAACCAATTATCGCCTGTAAGAACGACTCGTATGTTTATAAAAATGTATTAAATGTAAACAAGTTACTTTAACAACTATCGTGAAAGTTGCCCTAATTGTATGTACAAAATATTTCTTTTAATATTTAAATTTGTGATCTTCTTTTGCATATAAAGATGTTATTTTTCATAAAATGATTGTACCAACAAAATGTAAAAAAAATAATTGCAATAATATTTAAAACACCAAACGTACTTTATTGTTAATAAACACTTCCGTTCAGAAATCTATTTGTTGAGAAAACAAATTTGAGCAATTATTCTAGTTAATTAATTTACCACCTCATTGTCAGCTTTCAACTAATAAGAAAGCTATCAAATTGTTCATTGCTCTTAAAATATAATGAGGATTCTTTTATTTAACAACTTTATAAAAGCCGTCTTTCTAGAAATGTTTAACCCATTTTAGAGACTCCATGAACGAAATTGTGGGGTTGCTAAAAATGACCAATAGATCATCTTTGATTGCAACACTGTAACCAAAGATGACCTACTGGTCATTTTTAGCAATCATCATGATCTCATACGCATCGGTAGTATGGTGGCCTGAGCCTGAGGAGGAAGGAGCGCAAACTTTACTGAGTAAGGTTCAACGTAAAGCCTGTCTCGGTATTGCATGCTCAATGAGAAGATGCGCGACTGCTGCGATGGAGGCACTTTTAAGATTGACTTCGTTCCATCTGCACATTAAAAACGACGCTGTATGTACGGCCTTGTAACTGCAGATAGAGGGCAATATAAAGCCAGGTAATATGGTGGGTCATCTGAGATGCCTACCGACTGTATGCCAACTAGGCTGGACTTCTACAGAATCTTCTGGGTCGTTATGGCAGATAGGGACCTGTGGGGCGCTTGTGGACCCTCCTTTGAAGGAGGACCAAAGTTGTGATTTACAGACGGATCTAAAATGAAATACGGAGCATGGTTATTGGTTAGGCATATATGGGAGAAAACTGCTTTTTGGAGTCCTTGGGTTCTTATGTTATAGAGTTTTGCGAAAAGGCAGGCATAGTTAATATATACCGTTAAGTCAAGACTGGTAGGAGACGGCCTCAAGGCACACTGGAACACCGGAAAATGAGGCTGCTCATGGCCTTGGCCGCGTCGGTTCTACTTCTCAACTCAAGCACTTTTGCGGGATCATTAAGGTTTAAAAACAGGCGAAGAGATTTATATCATTTTCGTTAGCTGAAATTCGAGGAGCTCCTCATACTTGGGAAACTTAAGTTGTTGACGCTTCTAACCGGCTTCCTCACAGGTTATGACCCCTTAAGAGATCACCTTAAGAACATAAGCGTAAGTGTGAGAGATGGATGAGGCTTCTGTGACTTGGAAGCGGAATTAGCGGAACATGTTCTGTGCCAATGTACCGCCATATTCTGTCAACCACTAAAGCACTTAGGAGGGAGAACATTGAGCCCAGGCCAAGTGAAGTAGCTACCATCCGGAGATGTTGTTAGGTTCATTAAGAGCCTGAATATCGACTGGATGGTTAACTAAGTAAGTTAAGAACACAAAATAACTTTATAGGTCGCAGTGCTAGATCGCTGTAACGCCCGCAAGGCCAAGTAAAAAAAAATGATCATGTGACTTGAGGTTGGATGGTATGATTGTATAGTACAATAAGATAAACGTAAAATTAAAGGTAATTGTAAAGGAAAAGTAAAGGTACACGTAAAAGTAAAGGTAAAAATAAATGTAGAGGTAACGGTAAAAATAAATGTAAAGGTAAAGGTAAAGCTAAAGGTAAAGGTAAAAATAAAGGTACAGGTAAAGATAAAGGAGAAGGTGAAGATAAAAATAAAGGTACAAGTAAAGGTAAAGGCAAAGGCAAAGTCAAAGGTAAAGGTAAAGGTAAAGGTAAAGGTAAAGGTAAAAGTAAAAGTAAAAGTAAAAGTACAGGTAAAGGTACAGGTAAAGGTAATGGTAAAAGAGAAGGTGAAGGTAAAAATAAAGGTAAAAGTAAAGGTAAAGCTAAAGCTAAAGCTAAAGCTAAAGCTAAAGGTAAAGGTAAAGGTAAATGTAAAGGTAAAGGTAAAGGTAAAGGTAAAGGTAAAGGTAAAGGTAAAGGTAAAGGTAAAGGTAAAGGTAAAGGTAAAGGTAAAGTTAAAGGTAAAGGTAAAGGTAAAGGTAAAGGTAAAGGTAAAGGTAAAGGTAAAGGTAAAGGTAAAGGTAAAGGTAAAGGTAAAGGTAAAGGTAAAGGTAAAGGTAAAGGTAAAGGTAAAGGTAAAGGTAAAGGTAAAGGTAAAGGTAAAGGTAAAGGTAAAGGTAAAGGTAAAGGTAAAGGTAAAGGTAAAGGTAAAGGTAAAGGTAAAGGTAAAGGTAAAGGTAAAGGTAAAGGTAAAGGTAAAGGTAAAGGTAAAGGTAAAGGTAAAGGTAAAGGTAAAGGTAAAGGTAAAGGTAAAGGTAAAGGTAAAGGTAAAGGTAAAGGTAAAGGTAAAGGTAAAGGTAAAGGTAAAGGTAAAGGTAAAGGTAAAGGTAAAGGTAAAGGTAAAGGTAAAGGTAAAGGTAAAGGTAAAGGTAAAGGTAAAGGTAAAGGTAAAGGCAAAGGTAAAGGTAAAGGCAAAGGCAAAGTTAAAGGTAAAGGTAAAGATAAAAGTAAAGGTACGGGTAAAGGTCAAGGTAAAGGAGAAGGTAAAGGTAAAGGTAAAGCTAAATGTAAAGGTAAAGGTAAAGCTAAAAGTAAAGGTACAGGTAAAGCTAAAGTTAAAGGTAAACAGTGGTTTTCAGTGTAACTGGCCGGATCTCAGATTAATCCAGATCTCTAACTGCTCTTGCCTTTATCGGGCGGATTCCCAATCGATCTTGGCTTGACCAGACGGATATCCGATTGATCTTGCCTGAACCAGTTGGATCTCAGGTAGATCTAGCCTTAAAAAACCAGGTATCTGAATGCCGGCCGGATCTCGGATTTTGCTTTAACCAACCAGATCACTAATTAATTTGGCTATAACAAACCAGAAATCTAGAGATGATTTTTCTTCTAGCGGCACGATCATTGATAGATTTTACTTTCATTAGCCAGATCTCCGAACAATCTTGGTTTTATCAGTTAAATCTCCGATTGATGTGCTTTAACCAACCTCATTTTTAGGTGATCTCTTGCCTCAATAGCCGAACAAAGCAACAATTCCGGTCTTTTTTAAGAACCGTATTTACATCCCTTCAAACGGCCATATTGTTTTCGGCTTTTTTGCTCGTCATTGGAGTTTCTATGTAGTTAACTATTGTAAACGATGTTTTCATCCAGTTTTCTCACCCCTTTATAGGTGTGTAAAAAAACTATTGTGGGAATATTGGTTATCGTTCGAGGCACACCGCAATCAGAATGCAATATCTAGTACTTTCACATCTTTTTCCTGACTCAAGTTCATTATTTAAAAAAAGGGGTAGTTTTGCATCCTATACTGGATTGTTTTCGTGATCTAGGTCATACCTTATGGTTCATTCCTGTTAATAAATCTTATAAAGTTCTAGCTTTTTCGCCAGTTATTTGAGATTTTATGCAGTTCGATGTTGTATTGGGTTCGTTTATTCGTTTTATATGAGCCATAATCAACTCAATAGAATCATTTTCCCTATTTTCATCCTCATATAGATGTTTTTGGCTCTTCTGAATTAATCAATGGATATACGGATTTTTCGATATATGATTTGGATTCTGCGTCCAAAAATACTGTGATTACTCTGCCATAACTGATAAATATTCACTTTTGTAAGGCTTTGTATTTTTTAATCTCCTATATTACAATACATCACGCTTATTACAACTTCAATCCCTCATATCTCAAAAGCCCATCTAGAAATAATAAATCTTAAATACAGCGCAAAGTAATAAATATTGGATTCATTCCCTACCCCCGAATATCAAACAATAAATCTGTTATCTGTCCGCATATAAATTGATTTTAATATTTTCTTTGGACGTTTTCAAAAAGCCAACTAACCGCCCCACCCATCGTAGTCTTTATGCTAATCTTCCACTAAATAAAGTGATCGGTCAATTATTGTTAATGTACATGTATTTATTCAAAACATTCAATAATATATATCCGTGTTTTGAAATATAAATGCGATCACAACAAAACAAAAATTTGGTCTATTCGACTCCTCGAACGACACTTTTCTCAAAAGTTTCCGTTATAGATCACCAAACCACCATTTATATTTTAAAAAGATTTTCCGTTATTTTGAGCAAGTGTGTTGTAAAATCGACTCTTGTACTTAAATTGTAAATTTTATATGGTATTGATTTACAGTTAACTAATAGATTACTACGGGTGGGGTGGGGTCTATTTATTTATTGAGAATAAACAACTTGTTGTTAATATTAGAGTTAAATTGGTATTTTAAATAGTTTAAATGCTAGTATCAGCACCTTAGATAAAAATATAAAAATTGGACGTTGTAGTGTTGATGAGTTGACATAAAATATTGCGTTTTGTTGCACTGCTGATCTCAACATATTCCCAAGTGAAACTTAACATATGCCGGGGCTGCCGTTGCTGATTTCATGCTTCCGAACGTTAAAGAGGTGAAGGAGGTGGGCGCGTTGTTCGTTCGCCTTTGTTTAATATAGTTGATGCCCCAAATAATACATATGGCACCAATCCAAAAAATTGTGTGTATCATGGTCGTCCTTATTTTTCCTTAACCGATTGTATTTCTTGTTCCAGCTGCGTGGTATCCTGAAGATTTACGAAGTGAGGCTCATCGTATTCTATCGTTTTATTTCGAACTCGTGTGATGAACGTCCGTAAGTTGTTGGCTCGGTTTAATGTGCTGAGTGGTCTGCGGAACGATTCGCTGATGTGGTTGGAAGCTGAACCGATGGTGACGATGTATAAATTTGTGTCTCGCAGCACGCATCCAGCCTTGATTTCTAATATCCCTGATCCTTGGAGACTGAATGATTTAATGCTTTGGCTGCATATAATATCGAATGTTGTTTCATTTGGAATGGAGTGTATCTACTGATTCGTCGCATGGAGCTTAATCCAATGGTTTGATATCTTAACTGACCTAATGGTACATGCCGCTTCGAGATTTTCTGTTCGTTGTAAGATCGCTAATTCGCATTGATTTTGGTTAGTCATTGCGTTATAAATTGGCGATATTTCACATAAAAATCGATTATTTTGGAATAGTTGGCATTGTTTCACTTCTTCTCTTGTTAGTAATGTAAAATGTTCCCGGTGATCATCTACTGCTAAGTACTCCAAATTGGTGGTAATGTACGACTGCGTGTAGTTGTGCTCAATATTAAGAACTGAAAATACTGCCAATAGGGTATAGTCCTGTGCAAAGGATAGAGGAATGGTGATTTTTATTATGATGTTGCCCAGGGTTACTCTACTGCGTAATCTCATGCTGTGATATATCTGAAGGAAATCCGAGATGCCATGCCCAGGTATGATTAGGGTTGTTGGTATGTGTCGTTTGATTAATTCGAGCTCTTGTTGTAATTGAGCGAGGGCAAGTAATGAGGGATGCAATAAATTTTTGTGTGCGTGCTAGACCACATCATGTAGGGCTTGCTGCGTGTCTTCCAAATTTTTTAGAATTAACATCAGTTCAATTGTTGAGGTTACTATCGAGCGAATTTTTTCTCCTCTGATGGAATATTCATTTAATAATTCCATTTCAGCATTCAGCCTTCTCTGCTGCTCTATCAGGTTGTTCAATGATTCCATGGTGAGATTTTAATTATGCTTTACTAGTTTAACTGTGTTGTCTAATATGGTGGTATGACTCTTTATTAATGACTCTAATTGTTGCTCATTGTTGTTTATGGCTTTAAATTGTGCCTCATAATATCTTGACTCATGTTTTGTCAATATCCCAAACATATCGCCTAGTACCTACTAGGCCTATGGTGTCTCCTAGGCCCCGTTTCGGTCGTTGTACCTCCTTGTTACTTGCTAATAATAATTCATTGGCCGCAATCAAATTGTTGTACTGCCATTGAATTTGTTGAAGAATTAGGTCGCAATTTAATCCCCAAGCATGTCGCCTTTAATTCATATTGTGTTTGCTTAAAGGTTTCAATTTCTTCCTAGTAATTGCTCATGTCATAATAAACCACCAATATCCATTTCGTAGCTACCACTTCGAGTATACCTATTTGTTGAACGTCAAGCACCAGTTTTTCTAATGAAAATTGATATTCACAATGATCAGGAACATACAGCTGCTGAAAATATTAATAAAAGAAACAAGGAAGTAAATCATTAAATATTTAAATGCGAGATACACTTATCTTTCAATATCCTATCACGTATTTTGGATCCAGCTGGACATTGCTTCTGCATTTGATGTAAAAATATTCTAACCTAGAATTTCAAGCGAAACCATTGTATTCGCGATTACGCTAATTTACATGTAGTTAATTATTTACTTGTTACTTACTTGAATGAGCTGAAATCTTGATGTTAAAACGCTAGAATAATTAGAATATATTCATTTAATTAGATTTGATTTATTATCATTATACAAAACATAATATTTACCTTTAATGTTTACATCCGAATTTTGACAGATAAACCAAAAACAAATTTTTTTGGTTGCAAACAGTACATATTATATTTCTATGTTTCTATGTTAAGCAAACCTATCGGACATTCTGCATATTAATATTATATAATTTTGATTTGTAAAACACTAAAAATAATAGACATAAGTTAATTCTGGTTTGAATCGTAAAGACGTATAGATAAATAAAAGGTGATTAAAAAAAGGGAGAAAAATTATAATTCATTATTTCTAAAACTTTAAAATATTATTGCTGACGAAAACCTTAATTCCAATTTGGCCTGTTCATCCCACTCAAAAATACATTTCTTCGAAGTAAATCCCTGTGGAGAGATTGAAAGGGGTTATGTGTACGTTGGCCTGTACAAGTCCCAAAAAACCACAAATGGATAATATGGCTAGCGCTAGATGATTGACAGTCCCTCTGTTATTTACTTGTCTATGAGGCTGCCGCCTTAAAATTTGATTGTTTTTCTCCAGTGATTGCAATTCTCTAGGTTGACCTTGGTTTGCTTTCATGGGTATAATTTTCTGTAAGCCTTCTTCAATTGGTAACTTACACAATTTCACAATCGGTCGCTTATAGGTTGCATTTTCGCGTTTGACTGTCGCTAGCCGAACTAAATCATCCTTTCCAGCGTGTGTTTCCACAATTCTGCCTAGCTTCCATCGTGTGGCAGGTTGTTGGTCGTCTTTTAATAACACCAGGTCGTTGATCATTAAGTTTGACTGGCTGCTCTTCCATTTAATTCGTTGTTGTAGTTGGTGGAGGTATTCGGAGGACCACCGTTTCCAAAAGTCCTGAACCATTCTCTCGACTACATGCCATCTCGTTCTTAACGATATGCTGTCAATTTCTGCGGCTGGTAGTGCCTTGAGAGAATATCCAGGATCACTTGTCAGCGGCGTTAGGGGGGCGAGAATTGAGACATGCTTTTTCTTGGGTAGTCACGGTACATAGCTTTTCGAAAGTGAGTGTTGTTTCGCCTATGATCCGTTTGAGATGGAATTTCATTGATTTAATTCCTGCCTCCCATAATCCACCGAAATGAGGTGTAAGAGGTGGTTTGAAGTGCCAATTGGTTCCATTGTCAGCTATCTTGGTGGCATTGTCGCTTGGTAATGTCGTCATTGCGCGGCGGTGATCCCTCTGCATTACGTTGTTTGCTCGTACGAAGTATGTTCCATTATCAGAGTAGATGTCGATTGTCGGTGCATAATCCTCTCCTGGATATAAATCTTTTGTAAGCGGCAATGAAGGATTCTGTTGTTAAATCACTTATTATTTCAATATGGATGGCCTTCGTTACCATGCATATAAACAGAGCAATGTATGCCTTGTAAGTTTTGTAAATTGTAGGTATTTTTAATTTTTTTCTTAAAATGAGTTATAAATGTATTTAAAATAAAACATTAAGTCAATTGCTTTCAAAAGTTTTGTAATTTTAGCAAAAAAGACTCCAATTTGTAATAAAATATGTTTGCCCAATTTTTTTTCCCCAGCACTGTATATATACATACATAATTTGGTTCTCTTTTTATGTTAAAAAACTTAAATATTTTTATTATTCACCTCCAATTTTTTATTTTGACCAATTTAATTGCAAGACAAAAGCTCAATTTTTATGAATATTTCGGCTGCACAAATCCGTGATGCGAATAATTGCTGGCAAATTTGTCCAACATATGCACGAAGGGTACATCTACCATGCACTTTCCCCTATTACAAGAATTTTGCTGCAATACATTTTTTTGCAAATGGTTCGTACTTGGTTTTCGTCAGGATTTTTTAATTGCCATGTCACAAACCTCGATGTCTAGGTGTATTTTAGAAATTACATCAATTATTACCAACCATTTGGCGGACCAACTCATCAAGTTTCCTCTAAATGAAGAGGAAAGGAATCAAACAAAACAAAAGTAAGTGTAGGATTCGTAACAATTTCTTAATTATTTTTAATATTGTTAATTTATTTAGATTTTTTATGAAATACGGATTTCCGAGTGTGATTGAGACAGTAGATGATACACATATGTGCAGTAGGAAACCGAAGAACGAGGTGGAACACACATACCATGCTGTACGAAAGAGCTCCCATTCAAAAAACGTACAAATTGTAAATGACCTTAAAAATATTTTTTTTTTGTATGTTTAACATCTACATTTTATATTTTGTAGATATTCGATTGTGATTATAAAATACATATTAAGCATTAATGTAAGGTATGGAGGAGCCACACACGACTCATATATATGGAACAATTCTTTAATCAAACAAGAATTGGTGTCAGAATTCTGTAATGAACGCGTTTTGGGTTAGTTTTGTTACTATAATCAGAACCATCTTGATGTAAATAGAGCCTGTATGGAACTTAAAATAAGGGATACAGAAAAACCAAAAATTAATTTTATTTTCATAGAGTTTTGCATGAAAAAACGCAATTTCGATTGACGAAAAAACATGAATTAAAAGTTTAACCCAGTTAAATAATTTTTTCTAACATCGCTATAAAACAACTCAATGTCTTACTCATTTAAAACACAGGCTCTCAAATTTCCTGATTTTCCAGCAATAATCAAAAGAAAATAAGGGAATTTAAATTAAAAAACATTCTACAACAATAACAATCTGTATTAAAAAAAAAAATTCAATTTAATGATTTGTCCACATCTAAAACCAATGGCAACAATCGAAATTAAAATAAATCAAAAAGAGCCAAACAGGAAAGCTTAAATCAATACAATGAGCGTGAAGAAAACAAAAAATCGAAACAATCTAGCATGCTTCGCAAATTCAAAATAACAACAGAACGATATTCAAATTCAAATTTGAAAAGAGGCAATGAAAGAGATGATCGATTTATTAGTTTATGACGTATATTACAAAAACAACAACACTTTAAAGTTCAAAAATAACTTATTTTTGAAGACGATTTTCACTAAAAAATAAACATTTCCATGATTCGATTTTTCAATCAAATAAAATTACATGTTTTATGAATATTTTCGTATAAAAACAAAACAAAAAATCGTTTTCCCATGTATGTATGTATCTGTAGTTTCATAGTAAAGGAAAAATTGTATGTACGTTATTTTAAGCTTAGTAAAAAATACAGTCGATACTGGAGGCTCTTATTTATAGAGTAGGCTCTGGTATTTTATAGTTAAATTTTCATTTCTATAGTAACAATTGCTAAAAAAAAAAAGACAAAACACATTTACAAAATTGGCCGTGTTTATATTGACATTCTTGTCATCCAAACGAAAATTGTAATGTACTAATATCTTCTTTTTTTGCAAGGCAAACATTTTTTCTTGCAAATTTTTAAATTTAAAAAATTAAGGTCTCGTTTTCCCAATTAATTTAATTTAGGTTACTACCGGTAAATGTAAAATATATGGCGTCCAATTGTCAGCCGCCAAAAATTATACAATCAAAATTTTAGTATTTTTCTATTGCATGCAGCTCTAAGCTTCACAAATAATGTATCGATCAACATGTCGTTCATAAAATCATAAAATGTCAATAAAGGTGCTATTCCATGAGAAATTTTTACTGAACAGTAAAATTAAAGCAAGAAAAAAATATATATTTGGTAGAGGCGGAATGAAACAAAAAATCGAATCAGTAAAAAAAGATTTGTGTCTGTAGTTGTAACACTCCTCTAAAAAGTATCAAATCGAGAACATTTTATAGGAGTGTCACTAACACACGTACATAAAATTTGTATATGATAGAAAATAATTCTCGCACACACTAATAATTTTAATAGGGGTACGAATTTATGGTGGAGATATTTTTTAATTTTTTATTCTGTGACAGAAATTGTTCGAAAAAATGAAATTCTGATATGAGTATTAATAATATTTAATTTTTTAGATAATTTAGAGACGAATAAAAAATCGAATAATACTAAATACATAATTTTTTTAGCAATTATTGGTTATGTTTTGGTTTAATGTCAAGTTTCCCCTTAAAACTTTTGCTATAAAAAATAAAAATAAAACACAACTTGTCTTTGTCTATTATATGGTGTTTGATTTTTATTTTCTCTTTTTGGCGTATTTTACTATTCAGTAAAATTTTCCCATGGAATAGCACCTTAAAACGTCACAGAAAGAATTTATATTTAAAAGCATACTGGATATAGTTTTCTTTGTAATTATTGACGATTTGCCATCCGCAAAGTATTCAAGGTAAATTTAGAAATTTAAATTCCATATTTACACGGTAGCCTATTCCCTTTGTCTTAAAGACGCCTAAGAAACAATTGTTGGAATTTGAAAGGTGTATTAACCGTAGAAAAATATTTCTTCGAAAAGTTCGACATTACGTCAGAAAACCGATTAACAAATTTTTTTTAATGCTTTTTTTTTAAATGACCCACCCCCACGCAACGCTTTAATTGACTTCAAATTATCTGAGCAGGAAGATGACGGATTGTCGGTCCCATTTGTGAGAAAATCTGTTTGACGTTTCCTTTTCCACTGCAACCGCTTGTATTCTAGATTCGAATGAACCTAAAAGTTAACACAAACTGCTTATTATTAAAATCTATCTTTGTACAAAATTTCTACCAAAACTATCAATATTTGTGAGAATATGGAAGGCAAAACCAAAATAATAAAAATGTATGACTGGAAGGGGGAAGGACGGACACGATAATTGTTGCAGTCCTGGTAACCTACATTGTCGAGAAATGTAAAAATCTGGAACAAAATTTTTTTCACGATCACAATACTTACCCAATATAAGTTCGTTTTAGTGGGAAAAGTAAAAAAAATATTTTGCGCTGAACTCAACAACTGAAAGTGAAGAGAAAATTAATGTATATGTGAATATCTATAATTCTATAGCAAACAAATTGATTTAAGCGAATGTAGCCTTGAATATAATTAAATACAATAATATGACGGAATATAAAAGTTCTAAAATAAATCTTAAGAGTGTATACCATATATGTATAGCTAAATGTATGTACAGGGCAGACAGACAAATAAACATGAACACACATTATTTATGTATTTTATTTGTGTAAATTTGCGATAATTTATGCAGTAGAAATATTATTTTGCGGAGTGGAGTGTACTCAATTTTAAGATAGTGTAAAATTTAAATATATACAAAGTAGTGGTTATAGCTATAAATAAATTGTGTATCATACGTAGCCATTGTTATAATACTGATATTCAATTAGTGATTACAATATATTACAAATTTCTCTGCGGTTTTAATAGAAAACCAAAATTATAAGCCTATGGCGCATTATTTCAAACCACAAATTATAAGCCGATTATTATCACACCAAATAAAACGTGATTCACTAATTTTAATTCAATAATATTTACCTATAGGTTTATGGTAAATGTTATACTTTCACTGAATTCCGGGTACACAGTTATAGTTTTAAAGTTAACAATACCTTCAGTCTTAATCTTAATTAATATTTTAGATCAAACAGTTTGGATTTGTGAGGAAAGAGTATGAAATAACCACATGTATTTGTTAATGGAGGGGTACTTTTGTACAATTAACAATAATTGTATTAACTCGTTATTTTAATGGTCTTGACTTTCATTTGCAGCAATTCTGTTACACACACGTTTGTATATTTCAAAATTATATATTATAAATATTCTTTAATTTAAAAAAAATTAAATTGAATGAACGCGATCTCATTGTTGAAGAAACTCCAATTTCTCAATACAAAATAAATACGTAAATCAAAATTGTTTTTATATAGTTTACTTCCCTTTTTTCAATTACAAGAATCGCAACAAATTTTAGGCAACAAACATTTTTTGTTCGAATTTCCATCCATCATACTCATGCAAGAATTAGAGAAAACACATGAGAAAAAAGCAATTTGAATTTTGCATGCAAGCAAGAATATGATATGAGAAGAAATTTTGTTGGTTGCATTTCTTAGCACAAACTCTTGTTTTAACAATATTTAGAGAGACAGAAGCTCAACATCAATATTTAAACTAATCATTGAAGTTTAAAATGATCAAGTGTACAAAAACCAAAATTTTGGAAATTTGTTTAAAATTGTAGTTCCAACAAACACTTTACTTTTTCGGTTGAGTTGATTTTGTGAGAAATCTAAGGTCGATCAAATTGATAGTTGATGAACAAATCTAGATTTTAGATTCGATACATTATAAATAAAACGGAATGCATTTTCCAATAGAGATTGAAAATACCTAGACCTTCCTTACCAGTATCTGAATCCTTTCCAAATTTCCACTAATATTGAAAAACGTAATATTCACAATAAATTTCGAATATTCACGAGAAACTTCGAATAAACTTAGAATCTGTAGAATTGAATTATTATGTAAACGAACTAACTAACCCTTGCAACGCAAATGGTGTTGATTATCTGTGGATCGAACGTGGCTCCAAACAGCGTAAGGAATTGTTTCGAGTATTTGAGCAGTTCTATTACCAAATAAAGACTGATAGATGGCAAGAAAGCTTGGTCCGAGTCCGTCTACGGACTCGGCGTCTACGCAAAAATATTGCATTTTTCGAATTAAAGCGATTGGACGACTATTCTGATAAGCTTGGCCTGCAGATGAGCTCCAGAAAGTTCAGGACTAGGAACAGTCAACCTTGGGTTAGAAATAGGCGGGACTCGAGTCTTTACGGTTATGAGACTCATGTACAGAGTAATGTATTTCGCAACTGTATACAACTGCTAAGCTATTTTACTAGCATCTGGGAATCCATGTAGTTCTAGTGGTGATCCAATATTCAGGAATCGCGCTGTCCGATGGAAGCTCGTCATCCCACCCCCTGTGTAGTAGCCAGAGTTGCTCAAAACGAGACTTAGCAGTTATCGTTTTTAGTGATAACCATCCCAGTGGGTCGACTAGAGGGGAAGCATCTGAAAGTAACCGGTGCCTTGGGAGATTGTTAGGTGGTGAGGTAAATTAACCTTGAATCGGAAGCAGTCCTTTTCCGTATCCCAGTGTAGGTAATTCCAAGATCCTTTGATCCGACTCTTTAGATAAAGATGCTAGAACTGTGGTACATTTGATGCACATTTACGAAGCGGGAATCGCACCACAAGATTCGCTGATACCTGCAGTCTTCATAGGCAATTCGAACTCCTCGATTCGTGTGGTATTGGCGATGAATGCTATTTTATGTGACCAGTAAGATCGGATTGAATATAATAATATAATTTTATATTTATATGATTTAGATCTACATAACCGTGCATAACATGTTTATATTCATTTTCCAAAGCATCATCGCTTTGCAGACGACTTTCGATAGAATGAAATCGATAAACTGCTTGAACAAAAGAATTTCCTAGTAAAGGTGAATTAGGTGAAAATGGCAATTTAACGATGAATCTTCCTTCTGTGGTCTTTTTATGCGATGCAGTGACTAGTTCCACACAGTATTGCTGGTGTATATTTTCTGGCCAATGGAACTTCCTCGAGCTCCCAAAATTTGCGCAGGTTCTCATCCACTTTCTACCCATTTACTCAAAACTCAAGATGGGCAGCCTTGGTGTTAGTCGTTTTAAGATTATGACTTGCACTTCCATATTAAAATCACCATAGAAATGAGGAATTAGCTTTATCTCAGTCCATCCTCGTGACACGACCTCTGATATAACGCCTTCAACTGGAATTCGAAGATTTTTTCTTGCAAAACGCTTACTCATAAGACTGCCAGTAGACGCCGAGTCTAACAGAATACATCAGAAATGATGATTGCCATATTGATCTACCACTCTTACCAATGTGGTCGGCAATAAAGATGTCATTACGTGGATTGAGTTGCAGACTCTAGCGGATGAAATGAAATCCTTCATAAGAGAGGTAAATAACACTTGAAACATGATAAAGCAGACTTTGAATCCTTCGACGAGGAATCTAGTGATTTCTAATCATTTCCGCTTCTATTTATTATGCGGTGGTCGTCATATTTTTGAGATGTGTCACGATTAATGGGCTCTAATGTTGTACAATGCATTTCCAGAAAGCGAATGAAATTGTCGAATGTCAGGTATGGGCGTTCAGTTGTTTTTTCTGCCAACTTTCGCTGAATTTTCTCGTACAGTTTTGACAACCAAATATGTATCAGCCAGGGATCTCTAGTCTAAGCTTTTTCCCTCAAACCTTTAGACCGCGTAACACTTCCTCTGAAGTACCACAAACATTTCTAATACAAGTATAGCAGATCCATTAGCAGCTAACGAAATCGATTATTGTGAACCGCAGGGCCATACAGGTATCTAAATGTTTGAAATTCATCATACTTATTTCCATCGAATGAAGAAAATCGTAATAGCGGCAGCTTGATATTTTATTCATTATGTGTTGCACTAAAGCTTGCACCCTTCATGGTTTCGAGAGTTTATTTCTGTTAGACGTCATTATTTCATTCGTTCAGAAACGGCCTTACGTAACATTCCTTTGACCGTGGTATAGCCAGACAAAAACTCATCGATTTACGTTAGGGTGTCATCTTTGACTGTTGTTTATTTATTATTTTACAATAATCCACGATGCACATATAGTCCTCGACTGCTAAATCCTGAGGAGCCTGATCGACAGCAATTTTCTCAATCCGCGTGATGGTGAGTCACCTTATTATGCACTATTACACTTACGAACGAAAATTTTAGTAAACAGCTTCTAACAATTCAGATAGCACCTCTGCATATGCATAGATTATGACCACTGACGACAACGTGCTTCGTGGTAAAACTTAACATAAACCAATTGTTTAGCCTATCAATTCTGTAGATAAACGGATCAATACAATTAGACAAAATTTTTGAATTAAACTAACGGGATTGTTAGATTTTTATCGATATAATTCAATTTAGGTTATGCGTATACAGAAAATGCGATCCGTTGAAAATTACTGGCAGAAAATATTAACTTAACGGTTTTTATAGATTAGCGGTTCAATAAAAACATTATACTCACGGATTGTTAGCGCCAACATTAATGACAACACTCTGTATAGAAAGTGTATTTCTGATTTCTTATTGTTTGCTCTAGTTGATTTGAATTCTTAGAATTATAGCGGCAAAAAGCATAGACAGACTGGTAACCATGCACCTACGGACTATAGTCTGAAAGAGATCCTGACATAGGGTTAGCCAAATTAACTTCTGAGCTTAGTACTTTCAAAAATAACAAATTACTCTCACACCAGAGGTTAATAGCATTAATGTCTACCTGTAAGCTAACTGCATCAATTATGTGGAACAAATTGGGGCAAATATTTTTAAATTATTAGCGTATAATAAACAACTAGCAAATTTAATATTTTTTAAAATACATTTACAATAAGTTATTTAACCTAATAACCGCCTACATCTAAATAGCACAAAATCCTTAAATTTGAGTGACTTGTGTAGTTATATTATGCGAGAAAGAACCAGAAAGGCAAAGGGTAATCAAATTATTTACAATCATACTCTTTTGACTTATGTATGTATGAATGCATAATATACTCATATATTGCAACCATTTCGTTTCAATGTTCTTTGACTTCAAAAAAATATACAGAGCTATAACTAGGGCCTCCGCTCTCTGTGTGCTACCCTTACTAACCCCCGCCAACATCTGCTCGCTATACGCCTTGTCACCGATTAATTTAAATAGTTTATTTCGGACATGCAACAAACAATACAAAACAAAATGTGTGAGAAGCGGAAATTACCTAGTTTTTGTCCGCACAGAGTTGCGTTAAAATTAAATAGTCTTCACACACCCGAGTTCAGCTAGAATTTTGAAAAAATGGTCCAAATAGTTCTCCCCACTGCAAAAGGTCACTGCAACTCATTCGCATTCTGTACGGACCTCCTTCTTTGATGGGACCGAGAATTAATCAAAGGTGATAACTGGTCTTATCAGCGCTTTGTAGATGTCCAATTATACTTTGCGCGGTATTAGAGGAGGAGAAACTGCGATCCTCGATAAAATGTCTACAGAAGCAGAGTTTTGCTTAGTGATTGGTGATCCTGCATACTTAAACTCTTTCACCTTCTCGTAATGTGTGTTTCCTGAAATTAAATCTCAGCGCCACTGTTTTCTCAAATATTATCATATATTATGAACGTGCCTCTTTCTGGGATGGGACCGAGAATTATTCAAATGATCTATCAATTCCATCGTACTTATTTAAACTTTCGTTATTAGTTAAGAACTAAGTGGCAGGCTAATTTGAAAAATTCCAGAACTTTATCTAGAAATAATCAAAGAATCACATTTTTATCGTACATTTCGAATGGTAAAAATCGGTTGAAAATAGCCAAGTTCCATCTAAAATAATATGCAACTACTTCAGAACCACATCTAAAAATACTTCAAAAACCCTTTGTCCACCATTCATGTCGAGTTTCACTGTAATGCGTTAAGAAGTACCTAGGCTTCGAAAACAGTTTTATACTCCGATTTCTATCGTACGTGTCGAAAGAGATCATAATCGGTTAAGAAGAAATAACCAAGTTCCATTCTAACTAAGGCTGTGTTCCAGAACTTCATCAAAAAATCATTTTAAAATCCCATTTATTTCGCACATATCGACTTTCGTCGAAATCGGTTAAGAAATAACAAAGTTCTATCCTAATTGACCAAATTTCAGAACTTCATCAAAAAATCATTTAAGAATTCCATTTCCATCCCACATATCTAATTTTATCAAAATCGATTAAGAAGTAGCCAAGTTGCTACCTACAAATAATAATAAAAAGGTGGACGACCACTTTGTGTTTGTCCAAACAATGTAGATTTGAATTTGCAAAATATGATTAAGCAACTCAAAAATAATGATGCGAAAATAAATGAACGCTTTGATACTATTGATGAATCAATTGCGTTGGTACAAAAATTGGTGCAAGAAAATAAAATGTTGAAGGCAAATTGGAGTTACGTCTTTGAATTCTATTGAAGTGATTGGTGTTCCTAAACGAGATAATGAAAATGTGAAAAGTATCGTTTCTACTGTAATTACCGAATATTTAAAATTGACTGTTTTCGAGATAATAACAATTCGTCTGATAAGCCTGGAAAAATTATTGTTGTTCTGAATTCGAGTACTAAATACTAAAGCAAATATTTTGAATGTTAGCCGGAAATTGAAACCATTATCATCCAAAGTTATTCAGTCTCCAACCGATTCACGTTTTTTTGTCAATGACTGTTAGACTGTATAAAACGTAGCTTGCTAAAAATTGCTAAGGACGTTAAAAGGTAGAAATATTTTAAATATTTGTAGATTCGGAATGCTAACATAATGGTGAGAAAGAAAGGTGAAGATGCAATCAAATATATTTGGACAATTCATGACTTGATAATTTTTAAACAGTATCTTTTATAAATTAATTATTTTGTAAGTCAAAATTTCATAATTATATTAATAATTCAAATTTTGTATCTTCTAGAAGAAACGAGAATCAAAATGAAACTGTGGAAGTGATAAACCAATTATTAATGGAGTTTAATAACCATCCAATCGTGCACCAGAATATAAGAAGTATTAAAGCCAATTTAAATTCTTTTTTGTGTGACATAACCTCTCACTCCATGTTAATTAAAACCGTTAACGAGATCAATGACAAATCATTGGGGACAATTTTACAAAGCGATAAATATCACTTTTCACTCAAAATTGCATATGGCCATATAGATTTTAAGGAAATGGAGCCCTAATCCCTTGATTCTCGAAAAGATAGTGATTTGTTAACTGAGAGGACTCCTTTTGAATTAATAACGAAGGCCACAACAATACAAAGCGAATGACAAATCATTTAGCCCAATTTTACAAAGTGATGAATGTAATATCACTCAAAATCATAGTACCGTCATATAACATTACAATGAATTGGAGCCTTTATCCCCTGTTTATCCAAATTTTGTAGTAACACAGTTTGCTAAGAGAACTCCATCTGAACTAAAAAGTCAATGAGAGTATGAGTGATTTTTATAAACTTATACAACGACAAGAGCTAGTTTAGCAAAGTTTTCAAAATTTGAGTGGTTTTTAAAAAATGATTTACAACAACAAAAATTAGTTTAGCAGAGCTTTAGCATATATTTCATACGCATCAAATAAGAGACAGTGTACAAAATTAAGTTTTTATACTTTTTCAAAGCTCGGGATTGGTCTTAAAATACCCCGGGACTACCAGATTTGATTATGTTCCGGGATGCTAATCTTAATTAATCTTTCTAGAGTTGCGATATATGGGATTATGCCCAATCGGATTGAAACTACATCCGTTTCTATCTCTATCACAGTTGATTGTACTATCACTATTGACTATACTAACTACACAATTCCATATCTACACCAAAAATTAAGAATATTAAATAATTTTTTTTCTTCAAAACATTGCACATTAAACGAATGTGTATGTACAATGTACTTACAATATATGTACATAATATGGAGTTGGAATATCGTATATAGTATACACAGAATTCAGCTCTAAATACAATCATAAAAAAATATGTAACCAAAGTTCGGTGAACTTAATAAAAAATATTTAACTCTTTCACAACTTGTACGTACAATATTATATACATATGCGGCACACACAACCAAAACGAAACTATCGCCGTTTTATATATTTGTACATGTGTATATAAATATTATGCACATATATAATACCGATTACAAGTTACAACAAATGCATCATGTTTACTATACATATACGCAATATACAAGTTATCGAATAATGTAAGTATTTACAATTTTTTAAACCATTTGGTTCTGTTTAACCTACTTATCGTGCGTAAGCCTTTTAAATAATTTGACGTGCTATGCGACTAAACACATCTAATGTGATTTTCGTGTTACGCTACATTGTAATTCATTTGATGCATTTGCAATTATTGCTACTTTACGTTCGTTTATAGCTATAAATATTTTGTTATTGTTATTGGTCAAGTTTATAAAGTAAATAGCTATGTAGTTATAACTATTAATAAATTTATTGTGGTATTATTAAACGTAGAAAATACATAATAAAGCAAATTATTAAAACCATGAATCATTCCATATCAATAGAGAACTTTCATAGGTGGTTAGATTTTCATTAAATGGATGGACATTGTTTAGTCTTACATTATTATTCTCTATATTGATTGTTTTGTTTTGTGATCATCACCTCATTTTTGTGGTGAATGTAGAATAATGTGCACATAGCAGATTTAAATCGACGAAGCAAATTAAAAATAAAATTTAATCAAAAATAGAAAAAAAGGTTAATGTATCACAAACATACAACCACACAGACACACACACACTCTTTTAAATAATGTATTGTAGTTTTATGGCGAAAACTAACAGACGGAATGTTTGTAAACGTTCCGAAACAGCTTTTTATTATCAATTTTAATGCGATTGCAAATTTATGATTTGCGTAAAATATGTACGATTTCATTACAAACGATTAAATACTTTAACGTTTAACAAAACGCATTTTTGTTATTTACTGTCGTCGTAATAATAATAAAAAATAGCAATGTATTAACAATAAATTAAATCACAGCCGATTCAAGACTTCAATTTATTAAAGAATGAAATTGGTTCATAGAATTCGCTGGGCATACAAGTTAAACAATAATATTACAAGAAAATGCGTTTGCGATTGAAGAGTCTATTAGTTGGGATGAAACCTGGTGTGGTGATATTGCAATCACAGACATAGGTTAAATATTTAACAAATAAGTTTTAAATCGTTATCCAAAAAAAGGAAGTGTGGCCAACATACGACTTTCTTTTGCGAACAGGGACAAATTTTTTATTTTTTTTTTGGAAATAGCTTTACTGTAAGGGGCCTTATAGGGCCCAATGGGGTGGCCAGCCGATTTGGACTAAAATTCTAAAATTCATTGGGACCTCCTAATTTAAGAAAAAAGCTTAAATATGAAGTTTCAGTTCGATTGCAGTGGAAGAGAAAACTATCAAACAGATTTTCTCAAAAACGGGACCAACGATTTTTTTATTATGTTGATGATAAATTTGACAATTCATCATCTCACCTGTTCACAAAATTTGAAGTCGATTGAAGCATTACGTGGGCCAGTGAGCAAGTTTAGGAGGAAGGCGCTGGGCAATATAGAAAATGAAATAATCGAATGTGGATTCGGTGATGGCTTTATGATACTCTCTTTTTTCCCACTTTGTCAGTGACAAAAAAAGACAAACGGAGTGAGAGAAAAAATCTATATATAAAATATTTGTGAGAGTGAAAGTATACACCATAGATTTGATTCTTTTTTTTTGACATTAGATGCTTTTTTCGACATTTCTGAAATAATAGAGAAAATATTTGTGTTTTTTGTAGTTTTGTGTGTAATATAAAATATAAACATATAAATTAACTTAACATATAAATTATGTCATTGCAATTAATTGCGGCAGCTAATTCAAATTTATTGTGCGCGGCCTCATGTTTCTTAAGAAAAAAATAAGTAAGAACAAAAAAAAATATTCTTCCCAATGGCTACTTCATTATAGGAAATAGAAGCCGAAGACGTAAATTTATATCGGAGAACTTTGCGGATGACACCTGCACAATTTCAGAAAATATTGGAGCCATTTATACAAAAAATAGATATTAATTTTAAAAACTGTATCCCTCCAGCTGAACGGCTGCAAATAACTTTGAGATATTTGGCTACTGGTATATATAGTATTTATACAAAATGTTTTGTTTTATTTAACTGGAAGGTTACGGAGCTGGTAGATTAATCTACTCAACTTTGGTCCCCCCCTCCCTCCAACAGACGCTAAACCACCTGCAACGAAGTTTGTGTTTCTGGGCGGACAGGCTATGATACTACCTAAGAGCAGGCCAGCACCCCACGTTCAACATTTGTATTTTCAATTCAGCGTATAAAAAACCATTAAGCAAGATCTCTAGTATTGGCTGTATATATATAATTTAAGGTTTCTTCATAGTAAACGGACTACACTAGCAACAGAACATAAATTAGTATATGAATTAGTAGAATATGTTGAATGGCTTAACTGTTGTAGAAAGTTATATTTTTATTCCAAATATTTTTAAGAAATTTATTAATTTTTATTTGACTAATCATCAGCTAAACTATTTTAACACATATTTATCGCATTAAACTTGTAATTTTTCTCTTTTTTCAATTATGATTTTTGTATGTTGTATCTGACTATGTAGTTTTCAATTGATTTTTTCGGCTTTTTTATAGACAATCCCAATATTTTTGGTAAATCAAAAAAATAGAGAGGTCAATCCCTCATAACATATATACTGAAAAAAGTAGAAATATCATTCCCTCCCCCTCCCCCTCCCTGTAATTTTGGCCCATGGCCCAAAGAGTTATACCAATGTATTACTCTGCAAAAATGAGAACCCTCCATGACTTCTTTTTGTTGGTAGTTTGGTTTCATACTGAAAAGTTGGTCTACTCATCATGCAGCTACGACCAAACTAGCATAATTTCATAGAATGTAAATCGGCTATAAGTGAGTTGTTTAACTGAGATTAAAAGGTCGAATTAAGATAACAAATGATACTATTAGGGCACCCTTTGACACTTCGTTCCTTCCATGGCTCATGATATAAAATAATAGTATAGAAGTGTTGACTTAATCCAGGACATAGATATCTACTAAATAAAATTATAAACATTTAATTAGCACTTTCTGCTTCCGTAACCGATCAATCAAACAAATCGTTTAAAGTGCAAACAAATGTTTGTTAATTAAATAAATAAAAGTAAGGAACAACAATAAAACCTAAACATAAAATCGAACCACGTTTTAAATAAGTGCGCATTCTATCTAAAGATTACGCAATTCTAGTCTATATGGGCAAAATAAAAGTTACTAACAGATAACGTACATACAATACATATACAAAATAACGATAAACAATTTTGTTGAGGTAGGAAAACGAAAATTATAGTTTTTAAATATTGTACTGTAAGTTAACAAAACAACAAAACATTATTAAATAAACAAACAAGACAAAAAATAATGAGATAAGAGTATTACATAAACAGTATTTTTTTATGAAAATATACATTACATACAAATGTATGTATATGTATATTCGTGTTTTTGAATAGATTTGACATTTTTTTGTCAAAATAATTTGACAAACACACACTCACATATCCACACAAACACGATACACACTGATAAATAAGCTTTTGTTTTGAAATTTCAATTAATCATCAGCGTACATTAAATTCGAATGCCCGCGTTTTATTGTCAACAAAATTATAAAATAAAAAAAATTCCACTAAAGAAAGAATTCTATTCTAGAAATTCTACTAACCCTAATTCATATTCTTATAAAAAATTATGTAACTGAAAAATTTAATCAACAAAACAAAAACAACTCAAACACCCTTCATCATAAAAATATTGCGTCATTATGATGAACCCTAAACATACGGTTTTCGGTTACCTTTTAGTTCTCAAATTTTTGTTATTTCAATAAGTACATATGCTGATGGTAGTATGTGAGTGTACTGCAGAGTACAAAATATTCAAATTGCCTTTTGTGTGTGCTTAATTAAATAAAAAAAATAAAAATAACAAAACCTATCTATGTAGGTATATAGTATATTGTTAGTAGAATTTGTGAACAAAACAACTTAAATACCGGCTTTATTTAGCAGCATACGCATTTTGTTTACAGCATTTAAAAGTTAAATAATTTGTTTTGCAAATATTCTGTGTTTTGTTAGAAAAATGCAACCTTGCTGAAGAAATATGTAATTTGTTTACTGATAATATGGACTTACAGGTATATCGTAAATAGTAGGTAAATAAAAAAAAATACAGAAAGAAGTCTGTGGCTTAACTTTAAGCCAGGATAGTATTTTATCTTGCATTAATTGAATGAATAATTATCAAATGACTAATTTCATTATTTATAAACTGCTGTTGCTTTCTTTCCGCAAAAGCCCGAAAAACCCGTTATTTTTACCCGGTTCTTTAAAACACTTATATTTACGTTGCTTATTTTGTTCGGTAAATGAAATTATTTTCCAAATATAGATTAGTTTTGGTGAGTTATAGAGGCCAGACAGTTTTTTTTTTTTTGATTTTCAACTTTGAGTATAAATATTGAAAATCAAAAATATTGATTTACAAAAATAAAATCAAAATCAAAAATATTGATTCAAAAAAGTGATACTAAATGATGCAGTTCATTTAATTTTGTGTAAAATGATGTATCATACCGCTATGGTTGTTGTACCTAACAAAACCTCCACAATGGAAGATTCCATCCTCTTCTGTAGCTTCTCGCTGATTTTCTTGATTTTTGTTTAATATTATCAAAATGTGTACGATTTAAACTGGCAGCATTTCGACTAAATTACCCGGTGTAAAATGCAAGTTTTTCCACTAAGAGCATGGAAAGTTACCTTTTCATCTAAAGAAGTTGCATCGACATCAAATTTAAACAACGTTTTCGAAGACCCTATTGACGACGATGTTAGCCTTGGCCAAATGGAATCTTTTAGTCAAACAGATCAGTAAGCATAAAATTTGAACAGCATCTTTCGCACCAGTATGACAATATATTGAGGATTAAAACAATATTTATTTTAATTATTTGTATTTTATTTTAACCTCCAAAAAATTTTTACAGTACGTTTTTTCTCGTCCGTCTCTTCTGCTAATTTCGATCTGACTGAATTGTTGATATTTGTATTGTAGGTTTCACAATTTTTCGATAATTTTAAATTGTAACGGCTAACATATATTGGCTACAGTACCCCCGGCTAGACGAAAGCCGGTGTTTCTTCTTTTATCGGTCCCACCTTTGCTGTTGCTTGATTTGGATCTATCGGTGTCGGTATACCTGCTTGTCGGCAGATAAACTGGCTTAGACTATCAATTGTAACGTTCAGTTCGCGATTAGGCAGTCGCACGCGAAAATATTTTGGCGTTCGTGCGAGCACCTAGAATGGTCCATTGTATGGATGCGTCAGGCTCAGGCGAACCGAATCGTCTCGCAGAAATACGTGGGTCGCGATATGCAAATCTCCATGCACGAATACTTTTGGACTGACATGCCACGCCGTTGTTGTTGGAAGGATGTTGCTCATTGCATTTTTTAGGTCGATGACTGTTTGTGTCGTTAGCTACGGAGAATTGTTGGTAAATGCGTCGTCGATTTCTCGGTGTTGTGGCAGAGAATTGTTACCTTCAGCGTGCGGTGCCATCTTTCGATGATGGCACTTACCTGTGCATGATATGCCGTTGTCCTGTAATGTCGAGTTCCCAGACTTCTCAACAGCTCGTCGAAAAGGTGCGACTCGAACGAGAACCTTGGTCGGTAGTGATTGCTTTTGGAACACCATATTTTGCTGCTGGTGCTGACATATCGGGAATTGGAATCGCTTCTAGGTAACGTGTGAAACGATCTATTATCGTCAAATAGTAGCGATTTCCTTCGGATGGTGGGAATGGTCCTACTAGATCCATATTAATGTGAGCATATCGCTCGGTCGGAGCAAACCGCTTCGAATAAATTTCGCGACATCTGATTGAATGCCTGACCAAAGGAATCGATTTGTCATCAATTTAACCGTTTCTCGTACACCTGGATGCGAGATGTCATGAATTGCCTGAATGAAATGACTTTGAAATTTTTGCGTCACGAATGGACGAATGTCACTAGTGGAGTAATCGCAATTTACCCGTTTCGAACTGCCTGGAACGGTAAAAAGTTTTAATTTAATCGAAATGTTATTACCTTCCGCCAGTAGAGATTTTATTTCTGCGTCGTTTCTCTGGTCATCCACCAATTTCTCGTAACTGATTTCCGCACTCGAGTAGGTTCTTTCTATGCGTGATAAACGATCCGCCGTTACATTATCAGCGCCCGTTATGTACCGAATATCGGATTTGTCCGATGTAATCGAGTTCCTCGCTTGACGATCGTTCGCTTTTTCGGGTTTTTGTGCAAAGTCAAATGTAAGCGGCTTATGATCGGTGTAGATGTGACAACTTTTTCCTTGCAGCATGAATTTAAAATGTTGACATTGGACAAATCCAGTTTGCACTTATCAAATGCATTCCTCGCTTCGTCCGTCCACGTTAACAGCGTTCGATCGTTCTTCTTATTTCTGGAAATCATTTCCAATAATTTGAATTGAGTTTCCATGGCATTTGGTAAACACTTGCGTTGATTGTCGCCAAAAAACTTTTTAGTTGATTTACCATTGTCGGAAGTGGAAATGATTTGATGACTTCGATTTTATCGGGCAGCGGCAAAAATCCTTCGGTTTAAACGCGATGTCGAAGGAAATGAATCTCCTGCTGGCCAAATTCGCATTTGGTAACATTTATTGTAAAATTGTATTATTTCAAGCGCCCAAAAACGATTCGCAAGTGTTCTTTGTGTTCTTCGGACGTTGTCAAGGCGATACACAAAATCGAGATCACGGCAAACTTCGTGAATTAATCGCTGGAAAGTTTGTGTCAATGTGTTTGTGTCATAAACTTAAACTCAAAGAGTCCTAATGGTGTCGTAATAGCCGTTTTTGCAATGTCCTTTTCAGCGACTGGAACCTGATGGAAGGCTTTTTGCAAGTCGATTTTGAAAAAAAGATCTTTCCTTCGTCGAGGTCGAGCGACCAGCTGTGGTAGTTCTAAACGTTTTTATTTCCGTGCCGTTTGCTTCGAACAATTTAATTTCCAATGGTTTACAATAGGCTGCTGACCGACTACGTGCCATCAATTACATCGTTCCTAAGATGGA
The DNA here is from genome assembly GCA_958295665.1 of Tipula vernalis. Taxonomy (NCBI): domain Eukaryota; kingdom Metazoa; phylum Arthropoda; class Insecta; order Diptera; family Tipulidae; genus Tipula; species Tipula vernalis. The sequence continues at coordinate 328,467,467 of OY282558.1, forward strand.
AATATTTTAAAGAACCGAGGAAAAACTATATTCGATATGTACTACTAGCGCAATTAGGAGGAAATTAAAGACCAATAGTCAAAAGAGAATAGATGAGAAACTTCCTGAATTATCTGCTAACCTACATCTCGAAGAGATGGTAATTCGGTAGATTGAAGAGAAATTTGAACGTCTCGAAAAGGAGCTAAAAACAAGAGGAGCAAACAACATCACCACCGCAGGGTGGTGATGTTGTCACCTAAAGCAACTTTTCAGAAACCATTGCTTGTGCCGATAAAGGAATGTTTGGCACCAAGATACCGAGACGGTGGCTGTAAAATCAGCTGTTGGTCTTGTGATAAGATCCGTCACATCTCGCGGGACTGCTGGGAAACGAGAAGGAAGCGGGAGAGACCATAATAATCTCCTATGCAGCGGCGACCAAGCGGAGAGCGGTGAGTGGCCAAGCAGCAGGGAAAATTCACGATGGAGCCGGTAAACTAAAAAGAGTCAGCTTAAAGAGGCAGACGCTGACTCCCACAACCGGTTGCCCCACAACCGCCATCAGCGTTTCGAAAACAGCAGAAGCCGATGACGATTGTCCGTAAAGGTCTAATCTATGTTGAAATACATCCAGCTAATGGGTTGAAATTCCAAAAGGCAACAGGAGACGCGCATTGATAAAAGAGAGAAGATCGCGAATGTAAGGATCGAAGAAGAGCAATAGCATGAGATTCTACTTTGATTACCGAAAACTCAATGCTGTGACCAAATATATACCTACTCATTGCTAATGATCAACAGCATATTAGACACATTATCGAGTGCTGCCATATTCTCGATATTCGATCTACAAACCGGTTCTGGGATATGGAAGACCAGGAGGAAGATCGAGGGAAAACGGCGTTCAGTGTAGGCAACGGACTTTGACAATTTAGTATTATGGCATTCGGATTATGTAACGGCGCGCGACTGGGAAGGATGTAGATAGTCGGTGATAGAATGGTGGGGAAAATGTGCGGCGGTGAATAGACCAGCACGTAAAAGTCGTGGAATTATGAAACAACATAACATCGGAGCACCATGCAAGAAAATTGCAATGGATCAAGCAGGGCCATTTACCACTACCGAGGGCGGCAATAAATACGTGCTAATGACAATGGATTAATTTAGCAAATGGGCGGAGGTTCCCATACCCAATCAAGAGACAACAACAATAGCTGATCCCGTGTTCAACAACTAGATTACCAGATTTGGAGTGCCGATAAAGATTATACGGATCAAGGGAGGAATTTCAAGTCCGTGATATTTTAAGAAATATTTCAGATGTTCAGTATAATTAAAACGAGACCAACGCCTTGGCATTCACAGTCCTACGGTATGGTGGAAATATTCAATGGCACATTGGAGGAATATCTAGCAAAGATCGTGTGTAAAAAACAACACAACTGGGATCGACATATATCGATATTCCTGATGGGCTATTAGCTAAACCATATTCCATTGGATCGACGAAGGTGTAATAGATCGACCAATTCAGAAATTGTCTTCGTTATGGTGGGAGATCAATCTTTCTCTAGAGATATAATTTCATCTAAACATGATGGCTCTTAAATTCCTTTTTTTCCTCCTTTTTCCGAGTGGTAAAGTATATCAAGGTGTTGTTGATCCGCTTGCAAACGGTACAGATTTGGATAATATTGGGCAACAAGTTGTACTTCCAGCTAAGTTCAAAGGCAGTGATCGCTATTATCATCAAGATGCAAGGGCTTTTGTTAGAAAAAAGGCAAATCACATATTTTTGTGACTTACACATGTAATCCTTTATGGCGTGATAGTAGAACGTATTTTACCTGGCCAAATAGTAAATGATAGGCCTGTTTGTAGAGTGGCAAAAACGAGGTCTTCCCCACGCACTTATTCTTATATTACTCTCTGATGATAAACCAAGAAACACAGATGATTATAATCGTATAATATCTGCAGAAATTCTTGATCCAAATAAGCAGGAAGCTTTACATAAACGAGTAACCAAGTTTAGGGTGAAAGAACCATGAGGTGTAGGTATCAATAATTCCTGCATGAAGACATCTGATGGAATAGCAGTTTAATTTAACAATATATGTAGATGTTAAATCCACAGTTTAGCTTTAATTTTCAAATCAAATAAAGTTTGGCACGATGCTTAATATTATTTATATAAATCGAATGAAGACTGTTAAAATTTTAAATGTTATTTATAATTGGGTCACCATTGTTTGTAGAGTACGATCAAGAAAGCAAAATCTTGATCATAGATGATCGCGATTACGTTTGTTTATATCTATAATATTTTCTCCAAGAGAAATTCAGCATAATGTAAAAAATCGTAATTCTGGTTTGGTCCTTCATCATAGTTGGGTTTCGATACGCTGAATATAAAAGCAAAAACAAGCGTCAAGTAAGTTAATAAGTTTGAAATAAGGTAGGTTTTTTGGGAAGGAGTTTAGTGGATAATCTTATTCGTTTTTAAATATATACTTACAAAGCTTACAGCTATTGTTAGATGGAGAAAAAGAAACCTAGTGGCACAACTATAATAGCGCAAAGTTTTACTGTAATAAAATGGAATTTTCCTTGATAAAACTGTTCTAAATGTTTTTAGACTATTCTTACTGGAAAAGTCATGAAATTTCTAGAAGTTTTGGTTTGAGTATATAAAAAGCGAGCGAGATCGAATTAGATTCATATAGTAGATTCATATAATATGGTAATTGGTAATTTATAGTATTTATTATTGGTAAGCGACAATATAAGGATTAAAAAGTGAATTAAAAGTGATTTAAAAAGTGTTGTAGTGCATTTAAAAAGTAAAAATGATCAGTAAAATTTGCGCAAATATTAAAAATGTGGTGTTAAATAAATAAATTCGTTTGTGTTAAACTGAATTGTTTTGTTTTATTTACAATCCAGTGATACGAACCTTGATTGACAAGGCGAAAACATAACAATATAGTGGGTGCTCCATATAGTAGATAAGTCATTTCCATTTCATAGACATTTCCATATAGGAGTAGACCTTAGCCCAAATATGTACGTATATTGGTAAAAATCATATTTCATTAATTTCTCCTTCCAAACGAACAACAATATTATTACGTATTCGCAATATCAATCAAGGTTCGTGTTTATGATAATCTTCACCCCAAATCCAAATGGTTTTATAACACACGTCCTATCTTGTTTGTGGTTTTTTTTAAAAGAGACCAATTGCTTATTTTATTTTTACAATATTGAAAATACATAAATTCACAATGGCTTACAAAATGTCATTAAAAATAGTTTACAATATTTTTGGCAGATGGCCAAAACTCTACACAAACATTGCATTACGCAACGACACACATTGTGAATTGAAATTTTATTGAAACGTCGACACAAAATATGTCAACAAAAAAGGCTAAGTATATAATGTTTAATAATTACAATAATTTATTGTATACTTAAAACTAAATTATATAATTTCCCTTTTGTTTTAGTGTACTGATCTGAACCTCGATTCCGGAACTGTGGTGACAATTGTGGAATGATCCATGCATCCAATAGTGGCTTAAATAAAGAAACCCGAAAATATGTGTAGTGTTGCTATTTGTTGTTGACTACGAATCACATCACTAGTTGTTCTCATAAACAGTTCGAATCACTGGATTGTGAATAAAACAAACCATTTCAGTTTATCACAAAAATAAACACAACACAATTATAAACAATAATTCACAAAATCACTTACTACAATATTCGCACTATTTTACTAACACTTTTAAATCACTTTCTAAATCGGTTGGTTTAACCATCACTTTGTCGCGTTCCACTTACTAATCCTCAATACAACTTTACACTGTCGCGTTCCAAATACGAATCATCCAATTTGATTTTATTCACCATTTTATACATCTGCTCAAACCAAAGTGCTAGAACTAACATGATTTTTCCAGTAATATTAGTCTACTACAATGGATATAGAACAGTATCAGCATGTAAAATTTCCATAACCTAGGTGTCGCTAGTAGTAAACTTTACGCGAGTTTATTCTATTCTAACCTAGATGTCACCGTAACATTAAATAAACTTGGGCAAATTTTCTGTTTTTTTTCAAATTTATCTCTTATTTTTCTACGATCCCATTTAGTTCTGAAATTCTTCTGATTTGCTAAAACAGAGCATTCACAATTTAAGAAAATGGCACTGTTGGCAAACGGCTCAAAAAAATGCTCAATCAATTTCGCGAAATTATTTCATTTTACCAATATGTAATCCAATAAGTTTTATTAGGATTTTTTCATGAAGGTATAATGTATGTATGATATTTCACTTCAATTTCATTTTGAGACGTTAGATTCATTTCTAATTTTTGTGATGGAATAAATTCATATTTATCGGCGGAGTTAAATTCATTTGGAGAATGGATTAGTTTCGCCAATAATTTTGAATTTATTCCGCTCCAATTTAATTCTTTTTCACAATATTTAATAATTAAATATTTAAATCGGCACGAAATTATTTCATTTAAAAAAATTAGATGTCGCAGATTTAATTCATATTGAAATTGCAATTAATTTCGCCATACAATAATTTTCGGTGGAATTATAACAGTAATCGCAATTTGGGCCTGAACCTTTAATTTAACTCCTATATATATATATATATATATATATATATATATAATATATATATATATATATATATATATATATATATATATATATATATATATATATATATATATATATATATATATATATCACCAAACCAACCGTTTACATTAACATTCCGTGATTTTTAGCAGATTTTTAGCTTAAATAATGTCTTGAGTTTTTCTAAATTTGGGCAACACACCCTTCCCCCAATATTGTTCCCCCATTTGTTGAGCAACGTGAGAATTGGCAGATATAATTTTTTGCTCAGTGCTTCAGTCTGAACCACCTCTCCCCAACTTGCTATTAAAATTTATAATTATACGAGGTTTAATACCGATTGGCGAGTGGTACAGTTTATCTAGCGGAAAACACTAAATGAAGGTATATGGAAATAGGATTTAAACTAGCCGAATTTATCACGTTTTAACTGATAAATTCCAGCTAATATTTAGTACTTTTAAAACATTTATGTTGTTAGTTACACTAACTTAATATACAAAAATTATACTTTTGACTGACTATTAGATTATCAATCATTACAATTTTAACAGTATAACGTATAACATGTACGTAAATGAAGCTCAGTTTTGCAATTTCATTAAACCAATTCAGAAAAAATGTATTAACCAACAACAAAATCTCAATAAAACGTCACACAAAGAATTTGAAAATATTGACGATATTATTTGTGCAGGTAAATTTAGAAATTTAAATTTCAAATTACACGGTAACCTATAGATTTGGTTGTAAACTGACCTATGGATCAATTGTTGGAATTTGCAAGATGGATTAAACGAAGAAAAATATTTCTTCGAAATGTTTTATTTATATAACCTCGCAGAAGGCATGATTGTTTTTCTTGAAACTACCCCCCTCGACTATTTCAATTATCTTCAAATTTTGTTAACAGGTAGACACTAGTTTGTCACATTTATCATCAACATAAAAAAATCCTCGATGCCGTTTTTCTGAATGATTTATTTGACAATTTTCTCTTCTACTTCAACCCCTTTTATTTTAAAGTCTAATGTGGCAACGGCATCAGCAATTTACCTCTGCTTGAAGAAATAATAAAACATGAGTTACGATTGAACTGACCACAATGTAGAAGGTCATCATTGTTAAAGAGTGAATACTTTTGCTATAATAAACTAAACACTTTCAGTGATAAACTGAATGAATTTGCAACTTCAGTTATTCAACTTAATTAAAAATCAACGACAAGGATAATTTAATTATTCTTAAAATGTGAACAACAAAGTGTTACAAAAAGTGGTAGGTCCATCTTGTAACCAATGTACTATATGACATCTTTCATCAACCTCATACAAAAGATGACACATACTAAAGATACATGTTAAACCGAAAACCTGATCTGACTGAAAACGACCGAGTTAAATTCAACATGGGCAACTCGGCTGAATGTTTTCTGAAAGTAGTCTGATTTTTATCAACTTAAATTTGGTTGGTTGAGTCAGTTTGTAAACATGCAAACTTTAATTTAGTTGAACTGACAGATTTGTTCATACTGTTAAAAGGTAAAAGGTTTTTATACATTTTCGAAGTGATTTTTAAAATATTTTAAAAATTTTTTTAATAATTTAAATGTAATTTTAGAACAAGGTGACATTTAAACTGTCAACTCAGATCAAATAAAAAAGTCCCGTGTAACTAACAACCCAAAGTTTCAGTCAGATCACTTTCACTTAGTAACAGTCTGTCAACACCATATTTGTAAAATTTAACAACAGATTAATGAAACAAAAGATTTTGTATGCGTTCAAGGCCAAAAAAATCGAAAAAATCATAAATTAGTCATAATTGATTTAGGGTTTCACAAAAACAATGATAACCTTGATTTTTTTCACTACACACTTGTTGTAAACAAAATCTATTTGAAAGGCCAAAAAAATAGAAAGAAAATAAATTGGTGGGTTATGTATGGGTTCAAAGTAATAAAAGTTCTTATTAGAAAAACAGCGAACTCCAAAATGAACAAAATTCAATCAGATCATTGTTTGTTTGTTTCTATCTCTGTAATCTTTTCTGGGGCTCAAGGCACTCTCAATTCTTTTGAAGTTCGCTTTTTACGCCCTACCTTACGCAGTATCCAAATCGAGGACGTACGGCTATAGATCCGTTTTCATTAAAACCACCTGCACATTGCATTTCTTCATGCTAACCTATAGTACTGACATGAAAGGTGGGTCGGTCATAGATGTATTCATCTTCATCACCGATCGTAATCAGATGATGAAAAATTCCTTTGCCATCCCGCCCCAACCACCGCAGCTTTAACCACTGCGCCGTTTGCTCGGTAATCAGATTATTGAATTGATAATATTGCAAATAGTAATTGATGCCAAATACTAGACAAAACTGGTCAGGAATTAACTAAAAAAATTGAATTACCTGTAGGACTGTTTGGGAATTCGGTTCGAACGTGAACGAGTCTTCGATGTATAAAATTCCTATTTGAATTGAATCAGATTCATTCGTTTCTTATTTAAATCAAATATGAATCTTATACATCAAAGACTGGCCTCCTGGACTTCACATAATATTGTATATTAGCCTTCATGCGCAATGTTCAGTTGAACCTGCTACTGAAAGCTTAAAATATTGGTGGTCACCAACTTGACAGCCATTTTAATTGGTGTAAGAAAAATGATTTGGAGTTCATAAGTAAACGTAATGTGTTGTAATAAAGCCAAAGAATGCAAATTCAATGCAAAGCCCAGGAAAGCCACTGTTCACTTCTTCCATTTACTTCGAAGTTAATCCTAATGTTCTTGATTTAGGAATTATCATTGTTTAGCGAAAATCACCTGGTTTCGAAACTATAAAATAAAGGCAGGCTAAGAATCATATCCTATAAGATTAGAAAGGTACGGCTTAAATTAGCTTAACACAAAATTTAAACTCAATAACATTCCGTACAATATCAGGAAGCCCTAAACCTACCCCAGCCGCATCTTCCGGTTTGATTTATTCTCCGGGAATGGCAAGTCGCCTGTAAGTCACCCAGCTTTCCTACAGGAAGGCTAAATAAAACTGGAGGGTGTCTGGTATCCAGAGTCCGCATACTGTGGACTGATTAACCTATCAGCCATTCATACATTGTCATATCTTACTAGTTTTAATATTTTGTTGAATGTTAATTAATTCATGTAATTTCGAATATGCTACCGGTGATTAGACCATTTTAAATGTGTTTTTATTAACACATAGAAGTATATTAGTATTTACGAACGATAATTCAACGAAACCGACTAATAGACAGAATTCTATTTATTTAATTGACAATTTTATATGTTCCAAAGATTGTAAGAGAATTTAATCCAGTTTCGAACTGATGAGCTTATAAGGAGCTCAAGGGTTTTTCCTTTAGCGCTGTATTTTAGCATGTGCCAAATGGCCTCAGTTAGCAGTAGTTTTCACGAGGAGGCAGCACGTACACTTGTCAATTGTGATTAGGTTACCCCTTAGATAATTGTACCCATCACGTAGCTACCTAATGACCAGAACAGCCACGTGATGCGCACCCTACTGGAAGGTTACGGAGGTGGTAGATTAATCTTCTCAACTTTGCCCCTCCCCCCCTTCCGCCAATGGACGCCAAACCAAAAACAAAATGGTGATAGGTGTATTAAATTTTTCAAGCAATTGAATTTTATGTGCAAACTAATTTACGCGAATATCTTGAATAATACATCAATGAATTCTTTCGTGATTACTGTGTTAAGAAATTGTGTTGTGCCAACTATTTATCAAATGCAGTAGTAATAAAATCACACTAACTATCAACTACATCAGGACAGCGATTTTGGTCGCAATTTGAGGATTGAGTTGAGTATTACCGGAAGGCAAAAGTATTGGTAAATTGTATTGGTGTTCAAAGAATAGAGAAAAACAGAGAATAAACATTTGAAATATAAAAAAAAAATCAGTGTCATCTTCTGCGTACGGAAGGTTGTACATATTTTTATTTCCAGTAATTTTTTGCAAAATTTAACACTAATAAAAATGTTACTTGAATAATGATTTAAAGATAAATAAATATTAATTAAAAAAGGCAAATAAATCAGAAAAATATTTATAAACTATAATTTTATTAATAATTTTAAGTTAGAAAAATTACACGACGTACATACTCCCTTTCCTGCGCTTGGATCAACACTAAAAGTTAAAATCACTAATTTACTTCTTATATTTTTCACATTAAGCCGGTATTCCATTATGAAAAATTTACTGACTGCTGGAAAAAATGAAAGAAGACAAAAAAAAATGTTACATTAGAGTGACAAAGAAAAAACAATTTTTTTATTTTTTATTTTATAGCAAAATTGTATGGATAAATTTTGACAGCAAACAAAAACATAACCAACAAATATGAACAAAATTATGCGTTATTCTTAATTCGTATATTTTCACCTCTCAAAATTATCTAAAAAATTAAATATTATTTTCACCCATATCAGAATTATTTTTTTTTCATTTATTTTCCGTCACAGAATAAAAAATAAAAAATATCTTTACCATAAAAATGACGTACTATGAAAATTAATATTGTCTGCGAGAAATATGTTATCATCCGTACACAAAATTTATGTAGATGTGTTAGAGGGTTGCAATAAAAAGTACTCCATTTGATACTTTTTGTCAATAATTATGGCATCACACTAACACAGCCACAACTTTTTTGTAATAAAAATGTTTACTGACGAAGTTGGGTGTCTCATTCACACAACCACCGATTTTATATTTTTATCTCAATATATTTTTGCTGATAAACATTTTTTCACAATGGAATACCGGCTTTATCCCTCTTATCCGATGTTAAACAAAAAAACCTTAGGCCATGTTATATTAAACAAAAAACTAAAAAATACGCACATTTGGACAGTGTCTAATGGGCGTTTTTTTAAGTTTTTTGTTTAACATGATGCAAATAAGAGAGATAAAATGACACGAAAAAGAGGGATATAAAATATAATGTGGAAAAAATAAGAAGTAAATTAGTTATTTTGGCTTAGTGTTAATTCAAGCACAGGAAAGGGTGGATGTACGTCGTGTGATTTTTCATCATTTTAAATTATTAATAAAATTATAGTTTATAAATATTTATCTGACTTATTTTCCATTTTTAGTTAATATTTATTTATCTTTAAATCATTATTTAATTAACAATTTTATTAGTTTTAAATTTTGCAGAAAATTACTGGAAATAAAAATATGTACAACATTCCTTTCGTGCGCATGAGATAACACTGAATTGTTTTTTTTTGATTTTTCAAATGTTTATTCTCACATAACTCAAAAAAAAAAAAAAAAGTTATAAATATTATGAAGGTGGTCGACGAAGAATGTAAAAATTAAAAACCATTTATTTATGCTGCTTTTTGTTTTTTATATTGAAGATCACCACGAGCAATTGATTGCGTATATTGTTTTGAATTTTTGGTAACGAAGTAAAATGAATGTCTCGTTTACAACAACAACAGATAGAAAAACATGGATTCCTCATGTTAAAAGGTAGGAAAAAATAACTCAAGGCGAGCGGAAGCAACAAAAAAGTTGAACCGATTTCACCCGCTTAGCTTATTTTTGATACTTACCATCATGAGAAAACACACTAATACAATAAAAATATTTGACGGCACACAATAGCAAAATGTATATTATACGCCGCGTACATATACAAAATTCTCAATCCTCAATCCTCAGTTTGCGACCAAAATCGATACCCAGGTGTCTGTAATAGGATCAATTCTGTTGTTAGTATCTAACGGCTTCCCTTCTTTGGTTTGTTATGTGAACTGTTATTATTTAATGCGTTCCAAATTAATTTAAGTTATTTTACAATGGGTTCTTTAAGCAGTATTGAGGGAATATGGCCGAATGTCGAAAGGCCAAATGTCGATAGGCTAAGCGCCGAAAGGCCGAATCTCGAAAGTGAAATATCGAAAGACCAAATGTCTAAAGGCAGAATGTCGAAAGGCCGAATGTCGAAAGGCCGAAAGGGTCGAAAGGCCGAATATTGAAAAGCCGAATGAATTTCGAAAGGCCGATTGTGTTGAAAGATTCGAATGTCGAAAGGCCGTTTGTGTCGAATGAAAATTTTCAAAATTTAAATTGTTATGAAACTAAAATTTATATTTTTATCATAATTTTTGTATAAAACTGTTTAATAGTAAATCTCCTTTAATATTAAATTCTTGTAATAATTAATTAATTATAATAAAAAAAGAAAAAGAAATGAATTTTTTTACCGACAAAATTTGTTCATATTAGTATGCTACATAGACAGGATTTATTAGCACGTATTTATAATTAAATAAATCTAATAGTTTTAAATATTGATTTCAATCAATTAAACTGGTGTTTCTTTGTAGTGTAATATTACTTGATTTATTTACTATTCGATGAAACTTTATTGCGACTGTAAAATTCCAAGTTGAAATTTCTAGTATGAAAAAAACCAGAAAGTAGTTTAGTTCAAGTGCGGTTGCCTAATTAGACTATTTCTTAAAATCCCCTTCATAAGCTCATAAACTTGATGTCATGTATTGCACATTTAAATTTGTAGGTATTGTATATGCCAATTGCCAAAATTATTAGGCAGCCCTATTTTAGGTACAACTAACAACCGTAATATTTTGTTAGCCCCGCCTTGATTTTTGATTACTTTTGCAATTCATCCTATTAAACTTGCCACAAGTCGCTTAGAGGTCAATGGACCGCTACCTGTTCTTCCTCTTCAGAATGACCCATAAATTTCCATTTGCGTTTAGGTGTGAGTTCTAGTTTTAGCTTGGCTCCATTCCGAAGTAGTTCAATGTCAGTAACTTTTTGACCTTTGTTAAGTCAATTTTTTGTGTTAGTCTCAGATAATAACGGGTATTTCCTAGTTTTTCGGATTTTAGGCTGAACTCGTCAAGCCCTTGGCAACTGTTTTCGCATAAATTGGTATCTGCAATCTGCTACTTACATAAGGCGCTAGGGTGATGGTAATTTTTCCCTGTTTTTAATAGCTTCCCGTCTTTAGTTTTCTACTTATCTACATAAGGGTCGTTGTTTGCATAACCCAATGCAAATATTTAGTTTGGGTTAACATCTCCGCTTGGAAAATAAATTTATTGGAATAGCCAGTCCAGAATTTCCTACTAAAAGCTATTAAAAATTTATGGGATATTGTGAAGAGGAAGATCAGCACAAGACAATGTAGATCAATTGCCGATTCGAAGGCAGTAGTACTACTAGAAGAATGGAGAGCTTTAGTACCATTGATCTCTAAGCGACTTGTGGAAAATTTAATAGGATGAATTGCAGAAATCAAGAATCAAAAATCAAGGCGGCCCAATAAAATATTAAGGTTGTCAGTTGTCAATAAAAAATATGAATATATAGTATTCAAAAAAAAAAAAATCGTCAATAGTTTTTTCAATATTTCTACATATGTATATGATCTGTGCATATTACAGTTGCAGTCTGTAAACACTGTTTGTAAATTCAGCTATTTCTCTTTTTTTTTTTTAATTAATCAAAACAATGTATGCAGGTAGCCGAGTTTCAATATTCTGGAATACTGTTCGAACAACAGAAAACAGAAAATTTATAAAATATCAATGACAGCTACGTGACTTTTGCAACAAAACAGTAAAACACATTATTTAAGATAAGTTACGGCAGGTCAAATTTATTTATTGTCACATACTCACCAAACACAAACAGCTATTGTAGTTTGTAGGAAAGTTTATCTAAATTTCCGCCATGTTCGGAATTTGGCATTTCCTCACATTCTGTTAATCTAAGATGCTTTAAGATACAGTCAATAAACTTTATACCTTGAGAAAAAATAAATTATGTAAAATTTTACTTTCGATCACTGATAGTAAAAAGAAAACAGTAGAATTGAAATATGCGCAGGTGCCAATTATAAATTAAAATCTAGGTATCATCTTCGCACATACATACTACACATACATACATATGTAAATTAGATAAAATTAATTTTGTTGTATGTATGTGAATGAGTATAAAAAATAAACGAAAAAATAAAATTGTTATGCAAATAGAATTAGCAGGGAATATGTATTTAGAATTTTCATATGTAAGTACATAAAATAAAATAAAAAAAAATGTATGCTACTACGAAAAGAAAAAGGTCAAGGCGACAACATTTTATTTATTATCACTTAAAAAATTAAGATAATCTTCTTTTCTTACTGCCTTGACCTGGTTTTTTCTTTTTTTGCTAAATTTTAAGTTTATTGATTTAATTTTTACCCTAGGCTATTTACATTTATTTGGGTAGGTTCAAAAGATTATGAGACGATGGGTTTTGCAGGTAGGTATTGTTACTAAAAACTAATTAATTTTGATTTGTAGCTACATAATTCAATAGTTATTACTCCGCCTGACACTTCCAATAGTTACTAGAAATAATCTCAGTGCGTACAGTGCGATTCAATTAAAAATGCAAATATGCTTCATTTACTCATACTACGAAACATCCATTTGAAAAACATATTTTTAACAAAATTAAATTTTTATTTTTCAATGTTTTGGATTAGTCCAAAGAACACTCGTTTACAGTATTTTGAAAATGTTGACCTCTAAGAGATTCAAATTTAGAAATAAGAAATAATCGCTTGGTAATAGGGTGGTGGGTGGGTGAGGCATTCCTTCAAAGCCATAGATACCTTGGCAGAGCAATTCTGGCTTTGTGGGCCGGAGCGTTGTCGAGTAGTAACCCGCGATTGTGGTGTCAAAAGATATTTTCGATAACTTTCCCTGCTGACGCTTTACTCTTAAATTTGGTGGATTGACTAATTTTTGATTTCACTCGCACCTCTTTTTAATGTTATCTATAAAACCATCAAGCGGTGCCATGATGTAACATAATTTTTTTCGATATTCGATAGCGACGCTGTATCTATTGCGACCTTATCTTATTAGAATAAATGTCTGTATCACCCCTTTTCATCATAATCAAGAAGTATCGCAAAAAAAATTATGAGTGATAAATGGGAATATACCATATGTAAATGGCACAACTATTTATTTAGATGGTTTTTATTCTAAAATAACTCCCAAAATGTCTTTCTTGTTTTAACGTTATGTCTTTTCCAACAAATAGAAAAACACCAATTGTTGTTTTGGCTAAGAAGTATTGGTATGAGCCCATTCGAAGTAATGATTGGGACCAAGATGAGGTTAAAACAAGTTGACAGTGAGCTGTTTGAGTCTTTTAGCGAGGAATGTGATTTGATACGAGGAGGTGCCAGGAGAAATATTCGAAAGATTTAGGAGCAAAATAGAATACAATTTAATAAGAAACGACAAAAGGAAGTATGTAATTGGAGATCTTACCGCTGTACAAAGAACTCAATTTGGCAAACCTAAACTACTAGCAAAATATCACGGACCGTGTCTAATAACAGCGGTATATGCGCATGAGCCTTATGATTTTGAGAAATGTAAAGATGCTGTCAATTATTCTATTAAGACAATGACGATTGCTGCTACGATTAAGCCATGGCCTGAAACCTTAAGAGAGACGTCATCCAGGATGGCTGATTTTTGAGATGGCCGGGTTGCGGGATCGAGTCCCGTCATACCAGACCAAATTAATATTACATAGAGGAATCCCTCTTCAGCAATTTTCCCCACAATAGCGACACTGACATACTAGGATGGGACTGAGCTACAAATAATATTTAAAAATGATTTAGCAGTCGAGCATCAAAATAAATGAGGGAAGTTGAAAAAAGAACAAGTTAAGGCTTTGCCACAGCTATTTTCGTGCGATGCGATTCGCGTCAAATTTCGCACTGGATGCCACACTTATTGGTTGAAATTATTTTGTAGTTTTTTCCCGAAATTTTAATTATTTTTATGTATTTAATAATTGTGTATTGCACATACATCAAAATATTTAACTATTGCGAATTTTTCGATCATTTTCTATTGTACAGTTCCATGTCTTCTCAAAAATGTGTGGTTAAAACATGCGATAAAAAAATTCGTATATATGTGGAAAGTCTCCAAACGCGAAAAAAGTTTTTTCTCCAATTGCGAAATTTCAAACTTCGCACGATAAAATATAAAATGAGTTATATTTCACTAAAATCGGTTAAGAAATGGCCAAGCTCCATCCTAGTTGGCCATATTCCAGAACTTCTTCTAATCACTTAATTTTCTGTCGCCTTATGCGCGAATATTCCAAAAAAGCTCTCGATAGTTAAGAGTTAACAGAATTTTTAAAAAAATTAACACGGAAAAAGTCAGTATTAGAAAATATAAAAATTTAAAAATTAAACAAAAATTAAAACTTTTTGAGAAATTCGATTGTGGCGTACGTATAAAAGGCATTGCAGCAGAATTTCAAATTCCATCTAATTCAGTGTCGACAATTATTAAGAATAAATAAATATTATTAGAAAAAATTAATTTATAAAAACTCCAATAAATTGATGTGTAAAAGATTCAGAAAATGCATACAAGACAGTTTGGAGCATGCAATGGAGCAGTGGTCATAATCTTCCACTCTCTGAACCGATTATTAAAACAAAGGCAAATCTATATGCAGAAACACTGAAATTCAACAATTTTAAAGCAAATGATGAACGGCTCGCAAAAATTTCCAGACGCCAAAAGTTATCTTTTTAGAGTTAAAAGAATTTTTGGTGAAGGCGGTAATGTGGACGCTGCTTTAAAAAGTAATTGGGTTACAAATAATTTGCCTGTGTGTTTAATGTTGAGACAGAAATTTTTTGCCTAGACCACTCCATAAAAAACTTACGCTTTCAAAAAAGAAACATGACATGGAGGCAAGTATTCGAAGAAGTTGCCTTTACTTATCATCGGAAAAAGTAAGAAACCCCGCTGTTTTAAAAATATGAAGTCTCTACCAGTAATTTATGAGAGCAATACGAAAGCAAGGATCAATTGATTTTTTCGGCGTTTTATAGACAATTATATTAATTGTTCATGACGTTCCCAAGAGGTCATTCCCTCATAACATATCTACTAAAAAAAGTAGAAATATCATTCCCCTCTCCCCGTACTTTAACCCAAGGGCCAAGAGTTACACAAATGTATTACTCTTCAAAAATGAGAATCCTTCTTGAGTTCTTATGTTGGTAGTTTGGTTTCGTACTGAAAAGTTGCTCTACTCATCAGGTAGCTACCTGTGTGTATAACTCTTGGGCCTTGGGCTAAAGTACGGGGAGGGCGGAATGATATTTCAATTTTTTTCAGTAGATATGTGTCGCTTGATTTTTCTGATGTACCAAATCGAAAATATTGGGAATGTCATGAACAATTAATATATTCGTCTATAAAAAGCCGAAAAAATCAATTGATTACAGACAGACAATTTAAATTCTAGAAGCAAAGATGATTTCGATATTTTTTGAAAAGTGGTTATTAGCGGTGTTGTCGAAGTGAGTACATCGCAGTATTTGTACTACTTTCACCTAATGGTTACTCCTGTACTCCGCTATCTCATTCTGTACTCCCCTGTTTTAATAACTTCTATACTGATAATAGTCATTCTCAGGCGAGAACCCATAAAACGGTTTTCTTGCAGTAATGTACTAGTCACTTTAGCAGACAATATCAATTCAGACATGTCAAATTTGCGAACTAAATTACCTTAACGTCACAATGCTTTTTTTCAGAAACTTAAGATTTATTGCTAAAACTCAAAAAACTATTATCTGCTTTGGGTAAATATTTAGAGTACGACCTCCAGAATACAAAAATTATGCTGCAAGACAAATTATGCGGCCATTTATCCTTACCGCACAAAAACGATGTGTAAAAGTCTGGATTTACAATACTCTCAAATCCTTCCATACGCTTAGACTAGGGGATATAAAAATAATACTGTAAGATAATTTCTGCAGATATTTAACCTTTTCAGACTAGAAAGTTGTATGCAAGTCTGAATTTAAGGAGTCTGATAAGGGAAATTTCATTCGTCTAATACGCCTTGACATCAATATTCTCAAACCCTTTGCTTACATTTGAATAAAATTCAGTCTCCCTTGCATCTTTCGTGTCTAGCAAGGTTAAATGCTGACAGCAGAAATTGTCTTTCAGTTTTATTTTGACATCATCTTTCTCGCCTAGATTAGATATAGGTAGGAATAGGGTGACCATGCCTCCTGCAAAATACAGGAGGAACCAGAAAAATAATAATTTCAAAAAAATTTAATTTGAACTCCAACCCAAATGATTGGCATAATGTTTACTCTTTATATATGGTATATATGAACAAATATGTGTGTTCCATTCGGTGCTGGAGGCGAAGAAGCAAATCTAGTTTTTCATATATGGTATCGATCATAATACCATTAGCACGAATTGTGTTCCAAAATATTTCTTGCCGTTGGGCCTTGTTTAATTTTGAAAACTCTGATTCCAGCACTTCCTTATGACAGAAAATTTTTTCAGGTTATGAAATAATGGAACTATTTATAGAATTTACAAAGTATTGTAGATAATAAATATCACTAAAATCCATCAACAAATGGTCTTATTCCATCCGTTTAATACTGCAGACTGAGAAGATAGTCTGAATTAACTAAGTATAAGTCTATGTAAAATCAAAGAAATATGTTCCGCAATATTTCTTGAATTTGGCTCTTACTTTATTTATCAAACCAGACCCCAAATGAAGTGACCCAATAAATTTTCAGAGTGTGAATAATTCTGTTTTATATTAGGCACTGCGGATAGAATCGGCTTTATAACTCAGGTATAAAACTTCACTAAAATCCATCGGCAAACGTGTTCCATTTGGTGCTGGAACTTGGAAATTTAGTAAAGACCTGGAGTGGTTATGAAAGTAAAAAACAAATTTTTCTTTAGCAAAGTGGCATTATAGTGTCTTGCAATATTTGTTGAATTATGGCCTTGTTTTACTTAAGAAACTCCATTGAAATTTATTATCTGACTTAGTTAGAGCACCACCAAATTAAGAAACAAGTTAGAAGGTTTAAAACTTTTTTAGAAGAGATTTCACCAACTGCACTCGAGACTTAATGACTGTCCTGTTTTTTGAAGGCTTCGTCCAGGTTTAGTAATTTTTGACCTGGTTACCCCTAGGTACATACTGACAATGAAATTTCTGAGATGTCTGTCAAAATTACGCTTTTGAAAATGAAAAGGGTTTGAAGCTAAAGTTGCTTTAAGATAAAATTTCCATTTGCCACGTAAAATTTAGGTAAAAATGGCTAAAAATGAAAAATTTCGCTGATCGGTATACTCCTTTCTACGAGAAAAATTTAAAAAACTCAAAACGACCATCTAAAAATATCTGTGATTTCGTGGAGAATTGTGGCCATGTTAAAAAAACTATTTAGCTTTAACACAAAACACCAACAATTATTTATGTCTAAGGTCTAACTATTGTATTTCGTATGTACTGTACTCCCTTCTGACTTGAAATACTCCGCTGAAAATTTGAAAAGTACTCCGTTTAAACTTTTCAGGGTGACAGCACTGGTTATGCGATTTAGACAAAAAATGTATGAAAAAAAAAATCGAAAAATTTTGATTTTTCTAGATAATTGCGCCAAATACAACGTCTGTTTTACAACCCCTGATCTTAGAATAATCAAAAGTATCAAGCATCATTACAGAGAGAGCACCAATTGGTGCGTGAAAAAATTAAAAAAATTAAAAAATTTCTTGCGATCGGAATGACGACAACATTACGATCTTAACTGCTATCAATATTTTGGCGAATATAAATGTTGAAAACAATACTCCATCGAATGTACTTAAACAAACACTTCTAGAAAACACGGAAGTTAACAGTGAAATTCAGCAGATGGAACAAAGTTTTCTATCGATTAATTCCACAATTGAATTTCAAGAGATGTGCTCGTTTGTGGAATATTATCAGATTCAGGTATTATCAAAGCAGTGGTCACTCAAAAAGAAGATGAACAGTTAGATACGCAAGCTGTAAACAAGATCCTGAAACGTTTAAATTGCACTTTGACGCAAATTGAACCAGTTTCTTAAATAAAAAGAGAACATTTGTAAACATATTTACCGGCAGTCAAGAGTTCAACCTCTACGCAATTTATGCAGTTAGTGCGCATTTCGTCGAATTAAAATGCAGCAAATAAAGTTAGGCTGGGGTGTTTACGCAGTCTCATTAAAGCGGATGCAAAAACTGTAAATGCCAATTTTTTTTAACTCTGGCTTTGACTTTCGAGTCAGTCGGTTGTACATTTTTTTTTATAATTTTTCTGAAATTTTTTAATTTTTTTAGAATGGCGAAATGCTACAACCTCGGCACATACTTGAATCCAATGATCGGTGCTGCCCAACCGAATAAAATAAGGAGTATATAGAAATAACCCTTGGAAGAAAATAAAAGGCATGCAGCTTTTCTGGATGGTATGGTGCATTGTAAATTTAATGTCTCGTCTATCTAATTTTCTCGAAATATTATATGAGATTATGTTTGTTTGGTTATGTTAACCACCTATTGCTGCCCGCTCTATTGTAATGAGCCTAAGCTCAAAATAGAGCGGACACGCGTATACAAATTTATAAGATTAAATAAATTAAAATAAATAGATTAAATAAATTAGATTGAATAAATTATACATTATTGTTGGTGAAACAAAATAAAAAAATACGATTTCTCTCAATTATTCGTAATCACGAGAAATTATAAAAGTAGTTAAATGACAAATATCTTTATCAGCTAGCAGTTAGGCTACCGGTCTATAAAATGCAGAAGACATTTTTTTTGCATTCTGCCTGCATTTCGATTTTTTCGTGCAGCTTAAACTGCGCAGCGGCTAATTCTTCACCGCACCCTTATATTTATTTAAACATTGGCTGGATTGCACAAAAATCAAGTAAATGTTTTTACTACCATTAGTACAAACAAGTACACACTAGAAATTGTATTCTTGAAAACAGTAATAGAACTTTTATATATTGAATTAATGAATTATCAATCAATTAAATTTATCAAAGAATTTTTAAAAAGCAACAACAAAATCTCAAAAATGCACGAAATTAGGTTTTCTGTGTTGCTTTCTACAAAAGAATAAAGTATCAACGACTTTTTCACTTTAACAAAATTCCCTCTTTATTTCGACAATTCTCTATATCGACTGTCCCTTCAAAGTCGAGTCTCTTTGTCATTTTCTCAGAAACCTTAAAACAATGCTCATAAAATCTAAACAGGCAACAATTTGCGCAAACCACGTACATGCAAACTCCTATAGAATTTCTACGTAAGTGATTTCATTTTGAAAAGCCAGAGCCGGACATGTTCACATAACGTGGCTATCATATTTGATTCCCCTACGAAAATATCACTGGCTATCAAAAATGATAGCGATGGCAGTTAATGTGTTAAAGAAAATGCATTTTGTCATTTATCGGCTAACATGTTGACAAAACAAAATAATCTATATTTTATGAAGGTTTTGTAATTTTAACAAATTTTTTAATATTTTGATGGCTTTCTCAACTTCGATCTATTCTCTAATAATATTCTTCCCAAGTATTTTTATTTCCGAAAATTTTTGTAATTTCGAACACTTTGCTGATTTCATCACCGACGTTTTTCAGCAATAATATCCAACTTATTATAAGATTTACTAAGAACGTTGTCGCAAAAAAACGGAAAATGGTGACAAAAAAGTTAGGTTAAGATTTCGGCAAAATTATGGGCGGACTTATAATATACATTTTTGGCTGGAGAATTTCGCTTTTCAATAGTAAATAAAAACCAAAATATTGACGATTGGGATGATCTATTGCCTTCAGAAAAATAAGAAAGGAGATATTTATTGCGTTTTGCAAGAAACATAACCTTACTTATATTAACCTGAGTCAACTTTTAAAAAATACCACCTTGATCAAAAAGTTCCCGGAATTTATTCAGAAAACTAAAAATACAAGTTTATTAATCTAAATCTATATTGTCCCCTTCAAAATAATCCCCATCGACTACAACACACTTATGCCAGGCGCTTGATCCAATCCTCGAAACATTTTTTATATTCGGTTTTCGGTATGTCCATCAGTGCTTCCTGCGATTTTTCCATTATTTCCTCTCGGCTGCTGAAACGCGTTCCCCGTAATGGTTTTTTAACTCGATTGAACAGAAAGAAGTCACAGGGAGCCAAATCAGGTGAATTCGGTGGCTGTTGGATGGTATTTGTTGCATTTTTCGTCAAAAAAATTACGAATAATGATGGCACTGTGCGACGGTACGTTATCATGGTGCAAAATCCACAAGTTTTCTGCCCACAATTCTGGTCTCTTTCGGCGAATTGCTTCACGCAAACGTCTCATAACGCCCAAATAATACTCTTTGTTTACGGTCTGGAATTCTGGCAAAAATTCATGATGCACTACACCGTTGTAATCCATGAAAACCGTGAGCATTGCCTTCTTTTTTGGCTGAAAACGACGTGGTTTTTTTGGTCTCGGCTCATTTGGTGAACGCCATTCACTTGCCTGATGTCTGGATTGCGTGTCGTACTCATAAACCCACGTCTCGTCTCCAGTAATGATCCTTTTGATGAATGTGGGATCGGATTCAGGCTCGCAAATCATGTCTTTTGCGACGTCAACACGGTCTCTTTTTTGCATGAAATTGAGGTCTTTTGGCACCAACTTTGCTGCTACACGACGGAAACCCAAATCATTAACCAAAATGTCTTGGACGGATCCATAGGCAATGTTCAAGTCCTCCGCTATCTCTCTGTTGGTTAATTTGCGGTTATTGACCAATATTTCTTTTACTTTATCAATGTTTTCGTCGGTTTTCGATGTCGACGGTCTGCCACTGCGTTCATCATCTTCGATTGACTCACGACCACTTTTAAACCGCTCGTGCCACTGCCACTGGTAAACGACCGTTTTCTTTAGAGAATCGTGCCGAAACACTTTTCCAACATTTCCAACGTTCGCGCACCATTAAATCCGTTTTTACGCAAAATTTAATACAAGTTCGTTGTTGCAAATTTAAATCCATTTCTAAAATTGTAAATAATCGTCAACACATGCAGAGATAGATGTACCCTTGACTACGTAACTTTTGCAAATGTCAAGGTTTGACGCTAAGATTTAGAGGGAATATCAACAACAGATGTACCAACTTAACAAAAAAAAACAGAACTCAAATCGGAACGATGGGAGCGCTCAACGGTGGTTATTCCGCGACTTTTTGATCAAGGTGGTATTCATCTAGGCGAAATCCAATACAATATTGAGCTGAACTATAGAAATCAAATATTTATTGTACAATATTATTTATCGTTAGTTTTGAACTTACTTTAATCCAGTACAGCACAAAAAATCGTAAGCAACGTATAGTGAAAATAATATCTCAGCGAAACTCATTTTTTCATCGTTCTGCGCAGCCAACAGTGAAGTAGTTAAAAAAAATCAAAAATTCAAAGAAGGGTCGGCGGAGTAATATTTTGAAAAACAAAAAAAATTATAAATAAATATATGTGAAATTTGATTCCATTACATAATGTAATTTATATTGGAAAATATTAAAAATTTTCATTATTTTATAGGTAAATTTTAAAATAACATGTGAAATTAAAAAATATAAAAAATACTAACAACACCACTGGATATGTAACGTTATACCCATTTAAGGTACGAACTAGGCATACTTAGAAATAAATGTCATTTTTCGAAACGAATAAAGCAAAATAAAAAAAAAACTCGATTTTAAATATAAATTTGTTCGAGGCAAGCTAATGATAATTAAATTATCTTAAATATTATCAAAAGTGCTAGTGCTAGTGTGTTATCTAAATTAAAATAACATTAATTATTGTGAATAAATTTATACTAAGGAAATGTTAATAATTATAACTTCCTTAACTCCATAAAATTTATTTCTCTCTTATATATATAGATTACCACCTTACCATCCAGAGCTAAACCCTATTGAAAATATTTGGGGTATTGTTAAGAACCGCATTGCATTGCCGACCGTCGATTTTACATCTAAGGCATTGCAAGAGCATATCAACAAAGAAATTGGAAGAATAACGTCAGGTGATTGGAGAAACACTTGCCGCCACATTTGGGATCAGGAGACGAAATATATTGATAATGAGCACATCATGGAGAATATAGTAGACGCGATGGTCATTAAAGTCAGCGCTAATGACACAACTAGTACCAGCAATACATCGGGTGATCTTTTAAATTAGCTCTTGTAATAACTTTATTGTTTAATTAGTATAAAATTTTATTGTTAAGTTCACATAATTTATTTATTTTTAAAAATGAAATGTATTCATTACTTTAATTTATTTTAAAATATAATTTTAGTTTAAATAAATTATGCTTTCGGTATAATATAGTTATGCATAAGATTTTATTAAATGTTAATTTTTGAATTTGAATTTATTAATGAAAATATAGAATAATATAAATGTGTTTACTAATAATCAAAATAAAGCTTTATCTGAGTTAAATTTAAAAAACTAAAAATTTTGAATTTTTATTTTATGCCCGATTTAGATGAAGAAAAATGTTTGCCTTGCAAAAAATGTTTGCCTTACATAGAGCTGCACGCAATAAAAAAATATCCATTAGTTAAAATGAGAAAGGACTATGTAAACCAAAATGGCGATGCTATAATTTTTTGGCGGCTTATACATAATTGGATGTTATATTTTTTGACATTTATCAGTAATGTGACAAAAATAAAATTTATAACAATAAATAAGATTGTTAGTGACAAAAATAAAACTTAATAAATAAAATTGGGAAGACTGCTTTTGATTTGATTTTTTCTGCTATAACATTTGACTTCTGGTCATCGTATAGGTTTTCATAATATACTTTTTTTGTGTTTGTGTTTGTTTGTTACTATAAAATATCAAAAAATATAGTCGGGTCGAGTATATTTTATAGTATCATATTTATTTTTAATGTTTTTATAGTAACAATTGGTAAAAAAAAACGCTAACATAATTTTGCATGTTTATGTTTTGTTCTTGTCATTCAAACGAAAATTGTAATGTACTAATATCTTCTTTTTTTGCAAGGCAAACATTTTTCTTCATCTAATGCCCGATTTAGATGAAGAAAAATGTTTGCCTTGCAAAAAAAGAAAAGATTAGTATATTACAATTTTCGTTTGAATGACAAGAACAAAACATAAACATGCAAAATTATGTTAGCGTTTCTTTTTGTTTTTTTACCAATTGTTACAATAAAAACATTAAAAATAAATATGATACTATAAAATATACTCGACCCGACTATATTTTTGGATATTTTATAGAACAAACAAACACAAACACAATAAAAGTATATTATGAAAACCTATACGATGACCAGAAGTCAAATGTTATAGCAGAAAAAATCAAATCAAAAGCAGTTTTCCCAATTTTATTTTTAGCACTACCAATTTTATTTATTAAGTTTTATTTTTGTCACTAACAATTTTATTTATTGTTATAAATATTATTTCGGCACACTACTGATAAATGTCAAAAAATATAACATCCAATTATGTAGAAACCGCCAAAAAATTATAGCATCGCCATTTTGGTTTACATAGTCTTTCTCATTTTAACTAATAGATATTTTTTTATTGCGTGCAGCTCTATGCAAGGCAAACATTTTTTGCAAGGCAAACATTTTTCTTCATCTAAATCGGGCATAAATCGGGCATAAAGAAAATATTTGATATAATATTTTGTATACCATCGTCATCGCGTATATAAACAACAACAAAAAATGTAAACAAATTAGCCTAAATACATCCCTGTGTTTATGCCTTTTGTTTTTTTTTTGTATAGATGCGCGAGATATGTCAAAATTTCGCTAAGATATTATTTTCACTATACCTACGTTTAATTACACATAATGAAGTAATGAAATATGGACTGTCACAAAAAAAGTAATAATGAAACAATGAACATTTACTTTGTGTTGGAATATTCCGAGATGCATTATCATTATTCTATTCCTTCTATTCCTTCTGAAGAATTGAATACACAAAAACAGATACGCCTATATTTGATCCGCGTATCTTATCCACTATCTCTGTCGTGTGGTTGGGTAAAATATGGAATGAAATATTCTTATAATTTTATACAGGTGTGCAGCAGACTTACTATAGCGAAATAATTTTTTTGGTTTTCCTTGCAATAATACTGATGATCGATTGGAAATACCGAGAATAGTACGATATATACATAAGGGTGTTTTCTTTTATTCCTTCCACAGAAATAACAGAAGGAATAGAATAATGATCAAAAATGACCATAAAATATTCCGACGAATTATAATAAAAGAATACAAAAGAATAAGTGGGATACTTTTTTGAGAGTTTCGAATTTTTTAATTAATAATAGATGTTTGGCATCAATAGCAAACATTAATTAGTAACTTAAATACAATAATTAAAAATATTAATTTTCTATATTTACACGCTTGCGACAGAATGACGTTTGACGGAATATTCTTTTTATTCTACCTTTTGCTCTAGTACAAAGGGATCTCGTTCGGAATATTCTAAAAATAAAAAGAAAGAATAGAGGGAAAAAGGAATCGAATACGGAGATTAAATAAATAACATTTTCCGTCATTTTTGAAATATTCTGTATTTTCGAAATGAATGGAAGAAAATATCCACAGTACAAACTCGGTTTTTATTCCAATTCACTATAAGTTGATTTTGTTTTGGATCAAATAGTATTTCTTTTAAGGAGAGAGACATTAGTAGAGTTGAGGGCGCCTTCAAATTTACGAAAATTCAAAATGTGATTGTATTCACCTAATCTAACCATAATTCGGTGAGCATAGAATCGCATCGATGTTATTTTCTTATTGGTTTCAACACCTGTATTTGGATTGACTTGTTGAATGTTGGAGCAGCAACCGTCTTCGCCTTGCCATAATAGCACTGGAGACTATAGTGCGTCGGCGAATAATGATGTCACGCTGGCTTGAGTGGCTATATTCGTTGTTAACGATTACCTGCGACTTCCTTGACATGAGGTGCATTAAACCTTCGTTCTGGCTCAACGGCTGGCCTTTTGTCGGCCTGAATGATGATCTTATAGTTGTCCGAAACCATTTGTTCCAGAGAAATCTTAAACACGTTGATCAGTTGGTTATTGTTACGGAGTACATGTTGTAACTCCCGAAAGATTTCTCGTTATAGTCCCCGGGTGTTGATGGAATGCTGGTCCACTTCGAATTGTTCATCAGCAACAAAATATACTTGTAGGAATTTCGGCGATTCATTTGGTGTTGGTAGAAATGACTCCCTTTGATGATAAATTTGTCCTCGAACTTTAAAAACTTGGCTGAAAGTATCTTCGCCGGGGGCATTTGTAATGCTGGAAATCTGACTTTGCTGCTCATATAACACATGCGTGGAGCTTCGCCCTTGAATTTTCTCACGCAACAGTATCTGCATGTCTTGCCCGCTTTTTTCCGATTACAACACTTGAATGTTGACTGTATTCTTTCATGGGATCATAATGAAGCCCCGCAAGTTTCCAATTGTAATTCCCATGTGCATCGACGTCGACTTTCGTAAAGAGTGTTTATCTGTTGGTTTGTTGTTTGTGTGGGCAAAATTTTATAATCGATATTTACCCCACTTCCCAATGTTGAATTGAGCTGAAATTTTGCGCACACCTTTGGTTCTGGTGACAATACAATATAGCATACTATATTGTATTATGTTCAAAATGGCAGCCGCCCCAAGATAACGGATTACCTTTTTCTTTACAGAACCCTTGATATGTGGTATTAAATGAAAGGGCTTGACGAGTAGAAAACGATAATGTGAGTGACGTCATAATAAATCAAATATGGTGGCCGACCCAAGATGGATCACCTATTTCTCTACAACCTCCTTGATATGGGTAACAAATGAAAGGGTTTGACGAGCGGAGTAGATAATTTGGCAGAG
This sequence comes from Tipula vernalis, assembly GCA_958295665.1. Lineage (NCBI taxonomy): Eukaryota > Metazoa > Arthropoda > Insecta > Diptera > Tipulidae > Tipula > Tipula vernalis. The sequence goes on from OY282558.1 coordinate 328,494,086, forward strand.
ACATAAACCATAAGTGCTATAAGTACTTGCGGTGGTCTCTTGGAAAACCACTACTATTATTATTCAGTTTCGTTCGTTTCGCAATTTTTGTTGTTCGTCTGATTCTCTTTTTCGATTTGAACGTACTCTAATTCGTGCCTCTTCTCTAATATCTTTATTTCAATTCGAATTCCTCTTATTCATTGCGCTCCTTCTTGAATTATAGTAATATTTCTTCCTCTTGCTTCTTCTGTTTCTTTTCCCCGTGCCGCTTATCTCTTTGCGATTTACTACTACTTTTTTACATTTTGGCATTCTAGCGAACAAAACTACAAAAAAATAAATAAATAACAAAACAATCAAAATTATTATTTAATAAAATTAAATTTATAAAAATATTGTGTTCAGGACCTACCTGAAAGTCCTGTCGGAAAATCCAGGAGCTGCCCGACTTGTCGAGACGAAGGATGGCACAGGTATCATGTGAACTGACTGCCTGTGCAGATCAGATGTCCCTGCTGCTTTACAAGAAGGCAGTGAAGGGACTTGGCGAGGTATGGCCCGGAGCCAGTCTTGCTGTTATTGATAGGGAGGAGATACCCTGTAGAGAAAGAGCTAGGATATACACCCCTTCGGAGCCTAGTGATCCGAAGGTGATACTCTAGTTGTTGCAGGTTGGCAACCCGAATTTACCAACGCACAACTGGAAAGTCGCCAAGATCGAAGAGGCAAGGGCTGACTATATATAGGTTAGCTGTTATTATTTTAAACAGGAAGTCACTGACTGCACTGGAAAAAACCAACGGTTAAATTCACTATGGTTTCAGTGCAGTCACACTCAAGGTGTACAAGAAGGACTCGGACAAGCCGGAGGCTCCGAAGTCAGCTTCAGACAGTACCACTTGCTTGATAGCTCATCTGCGAGCGCGGAAGTAGCGGACAGCCAAGCGGAAACTCTCCCCACGGACACGGAGATGTCAACGTTTATGGAGTTCTTTAAAGCGGCTCTGAGAGGACTTCTCATCAGGGGAGGACTGTGGTGGAGAAGACTGATGTTACTGTGGTGGAGAAGAGCCTGTAGATATGATATTGACATTTCTGCAAGTCAACCTTCACGCCTCTAACGCAGCATCAGATGCTCTCATTCTAAAAACTGGGAAAGAAGGGACTGATTTCGACCTAATCCAGGAATCTTGGGTCACTGAATACCGGGTACTTGGACGGAAAACTCCCTAATATAGATTAATGCACGCAAAAAAAGAAGGTAGGGTTCGGTCGTGCATTCTCATTAAAAATAACATTAGTGTTTTCCTACTATCAAATTTCAGCAATGGAGATGTAGCAACGATCAGCATTGTGGTTGATAATCGAAACCTCTCGCTAATATCAGCTTACCTATAGCTTATGATAAAGTGGATATTCCACCAATCATTCTAGGTGAACTAATCTTGGACGCTCAGAAGCCCAAGGTTGGAGTTATCCTGGGAATTGATGCAAATTCTCATCACAGGATCTGGGGAAGTACGGACACAAATGAACAAGCTGAGTTACTCCTTGATTACATTTTAAGTACTAGCCTTCATATATGTAACATAGGCAATAAGCCGACTTTTATAACTAGAAATAGACAGGAGGTATTGGATATTACACTTGTCTCAAACTTTTTCACGATTAGTCTATTAAACTGGAAAGTGTCGGAGGACCACTCCTTTTCTGATCATTGTTATTTTCAATTTGAAATGGACTTGACTTCTCCAAAAAGTCCAATCTACAGAAATAGGAGAAAAATCAACTGGGATATCTTTAGAACAATTCTGGGTAATTCACCACCAGTTCCGGTGCCAAAACCTCCAAAAACTGCGCAAGAGATCAATGGCTCTTTTCGGAGATCTTCATTGCACACGCCCTCTTCTGGACGAAACAGACTAAAGTTTCTAGGGGCACCCCTCTTTAACATGTTCGCCACTCAGTGTCACATATATGTGACATGCTAGTTTCACCAGAAACTCATGTCACACATTTGTGACACAAATTATATGAAATTTATTTAGGATAATATTGCAGTAGTTCTTGTTACGATTATTTGCTATATGGATGATTTCCTAGGAGTATCTATCACTTATTTGTGTCGAATAGTTTCACTGGAAGCTTAGCCGTTAGAGAGATTTTCACAAAAATATTTTAATACGTGAATTTTTCTTTTCAGTGTTAATAACCTGACGGACCTTAGCAAGATGGACGTAAAGAGTATTCAGCGCTTCGTTAGCAGCTCAAAATGGTTTCAATGAGTTGGAGGATAAATAAGTAATGTATGGCTTTTATGTCTATGGCTCGTCCTGGTGGACCGCCACCTAAACGTAAACCTACAACATTCTAAAATTTTCTAGAAAATCCTACGAAATTCTGGAACGTCCTGGAACAGAAAGACGGGCAATTTTCTGGTACACCTGAAAGTTTCTAGAAAATTCTGGAACCTTTTAGAAAATTCTGAAACATTCTGAAATTTTCCTGCAAATCCTAGAAAATTCTGGAAGGTCCTGTAACATTTTAGAAAATTTGGTAAATTCCGGAAAATTTTGTAACATTCCAGAACATTCTAAAAAAATTCTGAACTAATTAGAACTTTGAAAATTCTAAAAAATTCTAAAACATTTCGGAACATCTCTAATTATCTAGAAAATTCTGGAGCATTCCGAAACTTTCTTAAAATTTCTAAAACTTTCTAAAAAATCCTAATGCTTTCTGAAACATTTTGTCTTACTCACATATGCCTGCCACTCATTCACCAGCACACTCACTTGGTTAATCTATTCGAGAACATTCTGAAGCATTCTGGGTCTTATAAGAAAATTGTGTTAAATATGTAAACTCTCTTATTATCGATGGATGGCAGGGGTGGTTATGGAGAAAAGTGAGTGTTTACGAAACACTTCACTTTTATATATTGTTACTAGCTGGGTATTTTTATTCTATTTTTGGACAAATTCATGCAGTGGGTACCAATAATTTTAAATAACAATGCAATATACAAAATCATTAAAGGGCGCTTTTTGTTTTGGTGTGGTTCGTTTATGCTATAACTGAATCAATGAGCGCATTCAGACCACCAATTTCAGGCCTCATGTTGGCATCACAAACCTACATACCTCACATCAATATATTTTTGTATTTTCAGAAACTAAGGCGATAATAATTATTGCTACCTTACAAGTGCGGCCAACAATTCCATTTCAATAAAGCTACACATTACATGCTATGTATAACTCGCTACCATATAGTTAGTTCGTATGAAATAAAACTGACATACAATAAACCAACATGTGTTCTACAGGGTTAAGAATTTATAAAACAAAAAAATGGATTATGTTACAACGAGCAAAAGTATCAACATCGCATTTTTCAGATATAATAAATACAACGCAATTTTCTTTGCCCTTGACATTGTTTTTCAAATAAAAATAATCAATCTACCTTGAAAACTAATTATAAACAATCGGTTGATAATGAATATAATAACATAAACAGTATTCATAAACAAAATAAAAAAAAAAACTTTGGGTTCAATAAATTGCAGTTAAACAACATTAATCGGATATCAATAGCATAACAGAAGATATATACGTATACACAATATAACTGGAAGACCTACCTACAAACTGAGACCGTATTACCAAAACAACTTTTCAAAGAAATTATTGGTTTAATTAATAGAGAATAATTAAATTAATTTTACATAATGTCATAAAATCAGTTTTAAATTAATTCAGTGATAAAACCAACAATTTTTTAATACGACGCATTTTTATCTTATTTTCGATATTAAAAACCAGCTTCCATTCATCATGTGTTTACGAAAAACAAAAATTAAATTCTTTTGCATGGCATGTTATTCTGATATTGTTTTGTTTTTATTTATTTTTTCGTTTTTTTGAATGTATTGTAATATACGGTATTAGGGTATTTCTACTACGCAGGTCTGTTTACGTGACTTCAATCCAATATACAGACCGAGTACATAAACATTATCATGGAAGAATTGGATAACAATTTGATTAAAATACATGTACATACTACTCTACCTGACTAATGATAAAGTGCACTAAAACTAAATTATGCTAGTCTGTACTAGATACTATATCTACCCTAGAATTTAGATAGGTAATTGGAATTAACACGACTCAGAAAATGTTTCATCATATACACGTATTACGATTTTAACTAGAACTTCATCACAATGCCGTATACTTTGCCAATTTTCCATTTAATTTTAGGAAATAAATAGAATCATGATGAAATAACTTTTTTTTTTTTTTTCAATTCTAATTATCTTGAGTAAATGTATGTATGTATATGAGTAATAATATACTTTACATTATCTTTCTGGCAGACTTTCATAACACAAATCAGAAGAAAACATTATAATTTTGACAAATTTTATTGAGCAATAAGGAAGTGGAGGAAATTGCAATCATCACATCTTACAAAAATTTTTTAGGACTACGTCGACACCTCATGCACCCAAACAATGATGTAAATGATTTTTTTGATTAAATGTTTGCATGAGAAAAAAAAAACTCTCGATCATTAAATATCACAGAGCACACATTTATTTATAGTTTCTATTAATAATATTCAAAGCATGTTGATCTTATAAACTGATGATGAAAAAAAAAACATGCGTTATAATTCCCGCCTAGCCGGCCGGAATGCTTAGCCAATTTGAAATCGGAAGGTCACTTAAGTAGTAAACTACTAAAGTGTGCAAAAAAAAAATCTCACAGTTATATTATAAATAATTCGTTTGTTATATAAATTGAAACATTTTACAAAAATATTGAAATATAAATGGTGAACTTAAAATTATCCAACTGCGCACCTCGAGAGCAACTGAATAAAGATTAATGTTTACACACACACTGAGTGGTTGAAAATACTGACTATCTTCAGAAGATAGGTATTGTTTGTTTTTTTCTTTCATTCAGTTTTTTGTGGTCAGGCTTTCATCCAAATGGAATACGATTCCTAGTTTTTTCCAATGATACCTTGCACGGCCTTCTCTCGGATTTTCTTGTGTTGAATAAATTATTTTTATTACTAAAAATCATCAATCAAGTTACATATATGTACATACGAGTATATGTAGCATGTTTCTTATTAAATTTAAAAAATATTTTTTTAGTTTTGTAACTTCCTCATTACCCTTTATTGGGATTTGTATTTATTTATATTTATTTTTTTAAAAAAAAAAATTTAATTCAATTAGTTATAAATGAAAAAAAAAAATTCTCCTTTTCCCCTAATCCTAATTTTATATAATACAAATTCATTCATACTTATGCTAGTGTTAGTTTATTAGTTTGACGCAAATTTTCGCGTTAGTATGTTTTACTATTAGTAAAGAATTGGTTGGTATGTTATTGATTCTGATTGCTTATCGTCACAAACATAGTTAGAAGCTTCATTTTTACTTTTATCTAGGCTTGGTATGGTGGTTACTTCGTTTATTCAATAATATATAAGAATTCTAGTGTTTCTTTATATTCTGAGTCCTTTTGTCTTTGTCATGTAATGTGTGGTTTCCATTATGATGTTTGACAAACAATTAACCAAAGTAAAAGAGAAGAAAAACAAAAATTTCTTGAAACAGAGTGAAAGAGAAACATGTTGTTACTCCGAATTGTTTTGATATTCCGAAATTTCATATCCTTCAAATTTTTTGAATGAAACAAGTACTTACTATCTGTATCGCTGAAACTTATTTAAAGTACTCGCGAGAACTTGTGATGGTGTAGAAAACAGAAGTATTTACGCAAAATACTTGCGCTAGGTCGATTTTAGTTGCGAAAAACCCAATAGATGGCTTTTAGAATTTTTTTAATATTTTTCGAGAGTTTTTTATTATGTTCGAGTTTTTTTGTATTTTGGTAATGTTAAATGTCAAATTTAATACAAAATTATTTTGTTGTTGATGTTACATTTATAAGAAGAATGGATTTAAAATATCAATTTCCGCGTCGCTTCAATCAAAGAGTCTTGTGCCAATATTTTGAAAAGACGATTTGAGTATGGTATTGTACTTGTTTGTTGGTGGGATAAATTTGCAAATCCTTCCCAACCACCATGTAACCCGTAAAGTCTTTCTCGCAAGGACAGAAAGTGCTCAAGACATCCTCATATTCTCAGTTAATTCAATTTAAGAGCATAAACGCCATAAATGCTTTGCTGGTACTAGTATTTAAGGGTAATTAAAGACCTTGTTTCGTCATACTGGTGGCAATTGCAGCAAGTCCCGAAATAGCTGGTTTACCCAGGCGATTGCAGCAGCTCCCCAAAGACACGGATATTGATCCCACCAAAAACTTGTTCATTAATTTTTAATTGTTTGAGGCGCGAATCAACCATGCACAGCATTTCGTACGGCACCATTGATGTCTCAGCAATAAACAAGAACTGTTATTGTTGTTGTTTTCAATGTTTTTTAGACGTCAAATTATTTCCAGAATGGAAGCCAGCTTCTAGCAGTCTAAAATTATTCCTTACGTTTCATACATTCTTCAGTCTTTGATTATATTCCTGTTATCTTCTACCACCCCACAATTATTACAATTTGGATTTTTGTATGATATGTATATGTCCAGTTCTAAATCTTTTCGTTCTTTTGACTTCTATGTCTAATATTTTAGACGTTTTAAACCATACCATCTCCGGAGGGGTTGGCCTAATTTTCTTTTAGAACCTTCCTATTTCTTTCGTAATTTTCCTGTTTTCCTGTTTTCCTCCTGACCATTCCCTTCTTAAAGTAAAAATTAAGTCTTTTAATGTGTCACTTATGGTTCATTGTCAAATTCTCGTGTTGGTTCAGTTATTGTTTTTCTAGCTAACTTGTGTCCAGTTGTGCGAGCATCGAAGCAATCTTAATCGCAATTGTTTCCACTGCTTTTATATTCGTGCTGCTATTGAGCTTGTGACGTTTGGAGTTTCTCGAGAGCAATTGCGATAGTCGTGGTTAAGTTCTGTTTATTTGATACGGTTGGTTGGGACATGAACACGCCTGAACGAGTTAAATTACTGAGAAGTTGTTTGTTGGGCGAAAATAGAAATGCACATTAGAGTAATGCCGCGGCTACACGAATGGAAAATGTAGACCAACGTTGGAGATTTGTCCAAAACACCAATCGTGTAGACAGAAAAAAAAATAACAATTACAAATGAAGGTTACATTGGTCCAACATTGGTAACCATTCGCTCAATAGGCGGTTTTTATAAAAAGATCAAAGGAAACTACCAACGTTGGAGTGTATATTGGTACTTCGTCTACACGATTGGTGAGAAAAAATGTATTTTTGAATACTTAACGGCAGATGTCTATAATACAACTGTAGATGTCATATTTTATTATAAACAAATAATTCTAAAATGGAATCTGACTGGTCGGCTGAGTTTGTGCTAGAATTTATAAATTTGTATCAAAATTATCCCGAAATTTGGTATTTAAAACACTGTAATCATAAAAATAAGCCCGAAGTGCATTTAAAGCAATATGTTTGCATTGGCTTCCATCTTGTGGGAGATATTGTAATTAATGTATGACTAGTAGTGACAACTAGTGATAAATATCAATATATAAACCACCAAATTTGGTTATACATTGGTAGCCATTCGAAAAATGAACATTGGGCAAATCGTGTAGACAGTCAAATTTTACTTCACCAACATTCGTCCAACATTTTACAAATCACATTGGGCCAATGTTGGTCGAAATTTTCCATTCGTGTAGCCGCGGCTTAAGAAATAGCAAGCGATTTAGACGTAAAAATAAAAGAGATTCCATTTTTATAAAACTAAAAAAATACAAAATGTTTGATTAAATTTATTATCTTTTTTAAAAAACTATCACTGTTGAGATAATATCATTGAGGAAGGACTTTAAATAGAGAGAGATTTTGTATGGCTAAAATATGTAATGAAAAATAATTTCTGTTTCGTTTGGAGATTTTAGTTGTGATATTATGAAAGGAATGTATAAATTTTAATTGCCTCTTTCTATTCCTCATGTTTCCTATCCCCATATTATTATAAATGAACACAATGGAAAATTGAAAGGCGGTGCTTAATATTTCATTCTTTCTTCTTTGTATATGTAACAAACAAAAAATCGAACACAAATGCTAGATCAATACCAACAAAAATGTTCAAAGCATTACCAAAATTTTAATGCCTTAAAAAAATTCGAAAAAAAGGAAGTTAACAACAAACACAATAATATTTTGTAAACAATGATTTTGGGTTAGTATGTATTTTTTTTATGCATGCGATATTTTTAGACTAGAAAGGAAAGAGGAAAACAGTTGATTTCAATGTTATCGTTTATAAATCGTATATGTATTGTTTTACTGTTGGTAGAAGAATAGAAAAAACCAAATACTGTATTTAAAAATAATAAAAACGCGAAGCTGAAATAAGAACATTTAGTATAGTGAAATTCAAAATTCGTCACGTTGCGAATAGGTATATTCATAATACAAAATTTTTTGTATTTTGTGTTTTTTCAATTTCGTTATACGAATATTCGTCCATTTTTGAATATAAGGACTATTAATACATTCTGTATAGTATTTAAATTCGTTCTCTGCCAAAATGATACAATCAGTGATGACACCAAATTGTCTTAATTACTCGTACCATTAAGAAACAAAAAGAAACAAAAAATTCGAGGCGGCTAAAATAACAACTAAAAAACTACCGAATAGAAACCATATTCGTATATACATATGAATTTCTTCTGCTTTTTTGTTTTTTTTAGATTTTATCCGTATTGGAGGGCAACATTTTTTTCCGTTTTAATATTTTTTGTATGAATTTTGTTAACCCAGTGAATGCCATTTATGTAATGTGCAAGTTAGTTTAAAATTGCGCTGGCAAGTTAGCTGTTAACGTGGTAATAAAAAGATTATAAAAAATCGGTTTCACTGAAATATTAGGATTACTTTGTAAGAAAAATTATTTTACCACGATAGTTTCTATCTAATGTGATGTTCTATTGACCCAACACTTTTCGCAGAAAATCCTGGGAAATACGCATTTTATTTTTGCAATAATTCTTTATTAAAATTAACACAAAAGAAATCCAACACTCATTTCGAAAGTAATAACAAATAAAACTAAACATGTTTTCTTTTAACAAAAGTTAATATTTTATTGTTAGCTATACAGTTAAAATTCTAAGCTTTTTGGAAGTTTGGGTAGATGCTTGGTGTCTAGGTTTATTTTTTAATTTTTGAAATTCACCTTTTACTAAAGACCATTTTGAATTTTTTCTGATCAACACAAGAATAAAAAAGTGTATTAAAATTTTAAAATGGTCATAACAAGGCCCTTCATCTTTTAAAGGCAAAAATCCTGGAAAATCCCGAGCCACAATACTCATACATTTTTCCGAAATGTTTGCTAAGATATTTGGCAAATGACAGTTTTTTCTAAACATTTGCTCAAATACAGCTACTAAAACATATGCTACTTCACCATACTCCATCTGCGGTGCTTTAAGTGACCCAAAGTTTGACGATTTATTAAATTTTTTTTCTGTTATAAATGTTTCACTCGTTGATGTTATGTTGTCATTTTGTTTTAATAATTTTTGACTACATTCATTGCAGTTTACTTTTTTAAAAGCGCAATATCCAGCATAGTACAGTATTGCATTTCTTTTTAAAATGTTATTATTTGTGTTAATGTTATCTAACTCACACTCTTCAGGCACAGGTTCGTCTTCGGCTTGCATTAAACTTATTTTATAATCATTTTGGAAAGTATTCCATTCGAGCTCTATCATACTTCCATCATCTGCAAGGCAATTGGAATATTCACTATTGAATAGTAATTTAATAACAATAATGTTAGCGAAATGAACTCCTATTTCGTGGCTGGTGGGTGTATAGTTAAATCCTCCCTTTCCTCGAAGTCTGGAAAAGAAATTTTCCAATCCATCTTGGTTGGTTTTTCCGACGAGAATGTAATCCACATCAAAAGCTGAATTCAAATAGTCTATAAGCATTAGTTGTGCTTTGATAGTTATTTGAAGGCCTTTGATAAATTTAAAATAATTTTGATTTTTTGATAATATTTTGATATGTTCCAAAAAATTTAAACTGTCTTTTAGATATGCATAAATTTTGGAACTTTTTTATGAATATCTACTTTATGGAAAAACCCGAATTATATTTCTGGCGATATTATATTAATCGTATATGTACGTGTCAACAGTTTAGGCGCATCTTGGGTCCACCTACATTTTTACGAATTTTTAAATTTTCAAATGGAAAAGAAATAAGTGAATAGACCGGCAGTTCATTTTGAGAATTTTTTTTTACTGAAAGTGATATTTCAATAATGGAAAATTTTACTTTTCAAGAACGCGAAACGACACAAAATAATCACAAACAAATATATCTACAATGTGTCAAAAAAATATTTATAGGCTCACATAATTTTTATTAATTTAATTTTTATATTTTTGTTAACTTGAGTAATTTCATTCAAAAATAATTATCATTTCTTAGGTAAATTTAATCTGAAACTAAAACAACATCACGTTTCGATATTAAAAAATGGTTGATTCAGGCCCCACGACTTTGTTCTACCTTCAACGACCAGAATACTATTGATGACATTGGCCACATACTGGCCAGCTGAATCAATGGTCTCGTCTATAGATAACCATAAAAAATGATTTTTCACGTTACGTAATACGTGAAATATGCAAAAATATGCCATTTTGGAAAAATATGCAAAAATATGCACCAACAAGTTGGGTTTAAAATGCTTGGTTTTACGGATTTGTATCTTGCTTTTTTCAAAATTCGTGCTCTGGAAACAAATATGTTATTGCATATTTTTGGTTGCCCTAATTATTACTTTTTTTTTTATTTAACCTTCTCTCTGTGTATTGGGGTCAAATTGACCCCAGTCAATTTTAAAGTTAAAAAAAATACGTTTCTTATTATTTAAATGGCCCATGCCTCAACTAATATCTTATACACGCAATACAATGAAAATCAAGCAAATTACTTGTAAATTTTATAATTACCATAGTCTGAAATAAACCAAGCGCATTTCTGTGTACTGAGGTCAAAATCCCAAGTTACTTCCATGCACTATTTTCTATATAAATCAAAATATTATTTACTTTTTATATCTATGAATGTATTGTATATGTCTGTGATGTGTTGTGCAATTTTTCTGCTAATTAGAAAGTGAGACTAATGTTAAATTCTTTCGGGTTACTCGAAATAAAGTAACTTTTTTATCTCCTAAAGAATATGAAAATATTTTTGTAGTTGTGTTGGTGTAAAAAGAGCAAAATAAAGTGAGGTTATGTTTTACTGTCAGTCAGATCAGTAAAACTTTTTTTATTTTGATAAGAAAAAGATGGATCCAATTAATTTTAGCGCATTAATATTCAATAAACAACAAATGAAATATCAAAATGGAGTTTTATTTTTGTTTCCAATTCACTTTGACATTTCACATTTCTATGTATTTGTAAAGAGTAAAGCAAATATATGAAAAAATCTAGAGTAAAGCAAAATGCTCTAGAGCAAAAAATAAAGTGCTTTATTTTCCCAGAAAGAATTTGTAATGTCAAATTGTTACCCTTCGAGTAAAATTTTTTACCCTCAGGGTGTTTTTTTTCCGAAAGAATTTAACATAAGAGAGAAACTGCTTTGTTATTCACTTTTTGTATGTGTATTATACATAAAAACGCTAAAAAATCTGAGTTTTCGAAAATTTGGTCAAAACTGGGTGAAAAACCTTAAATTATGGCCAAAAACTGTCGAAAAATGTCAGCAACTGTCAAAAACTGTCGGAAAGTGTCAAAAGCTGTGCGTGTGATATTGGAAAAAAGAGGAAATAAAATATTCTTATTGTTTCGTGAGTACAATATTGAAATATACCGATTAATTTAGAAACTGTTCTAACTGGTTGAAACATTTCTGAAAGTTAATGAAGCAAGATTGTACATTTTTCAGTTTTTTTCGCTGTCAAAAAGAACTGTCAAAAAATGTCGAAAACAAAGGTTTTAAAAGACTGTCAAGAACTCGTGTCAAAACGTAACATAAACTGTGCCACAAATACTAGTTTTTGACACTACCAGTCTCTGGCATATATGTATATATCTACCTATTCCTAATATTTTTTCTCATTTTACTTTTGTATTATTTTATCGTTACCGATATTTCGAATGATCGTTGTTATTATGGTGCGAAAAAGACAGAGCAGCCAAGAGCCCTACTTCTACTCCTAAGGTATGAGATGAAGCGGAAATAGCAAACGACACTATTGATGTGGAGTTTCCGATGGCGATCAGCGTGAACAAGTTGTTGAACCGATATGTTGAACCGATAAATTTTGATAACGATTAACATTTTCAACTTGTCGCTGACGATCGAGGAAATGAATAAGAAAATGCTGAAAATGCGGCTGTTGAAGATAAAGAAACAAACACTGGTATGTGGTACTACGTATGTATATACCCAAAATAAAAAACTATCGGAAAGTGGAGCTTAAAACATCCGATTGTAACCAAAACACGCAACTTTCTCCTACTGTGAGAAAGAGAAGGTTTGACGGTTCAAACAGCAATAAATCAAACCAATCAGTTATTATAACTGTCTAAGACAGGAGCGGCTAAAAATCGATAGATTGGCAGCATTTCAATATACATATATGGAATATGTCCCTGGCAAACATTCGATGACCTCATAAACCATCATGAAATTTAATCATTGATCAACAATTGGCACTAGGTCGAGGGAGATATTCTTTCCGACAGTATTACCTTCGAAGCCAGAGAAGTTTAGAATTAAAATATTCTGGCTATGCGATGCAAAGAATTCTTACCCATTGAACGCAGAAGTATTATATAGGTAGGCAACCAAGAGAGCATAGTTCGGTTATAAATTCAAAATCAAATTCATTTCAATATTCTGTTTTGATATCAACCTAACACTTGTGGGTTTTATTCCTAAACCAAATAAAAACGTTTGCTATTATCAACTTTACACAACTATAACGGAGTAGACCGTGAGTCTAATATAACTAATTAAATTTTGGGTTATAACGCAACAAAATGACGGCTGGAGACACCTTCTTTAAATTAGTGAGAACCTGTACATGCAAACGGAAAACTCAACAATGGCCGATGGTGTTATTTTTTAACCTTACTGACCTTTCTGATGTTGCAGCCTTTACGCTTTGTATAAAAGCGCCAACCGCCCCTTTGTATGAAACTCGGAAAGCATCCGAAAGAAAATCATTTCTAAAACAATTGGCTTTGCAATTGGTGCAGGCCAACGTATTGGAGCTGCACTTAAACACTCGAAAGTTAAATAAAAATAAAGACAGCAATCGACTTAATAGGTTATAAAGCATTACCAATTAGGCGGGAATCAACAGGCGAAGAAGTGCCGGTTAAGATTGTTAGCAAACAACGAAGATCTTACTTGAGCCATCAATCATCTGATATGAAAACCAGAACAAGATGTCATTTTTGTAATGAGCCATTTTGTCCAAACCACACCAAAATCATATGTATAGATTGCATAAAAAAACGGGAAATTGGTTCGGATGAAGAGGAAGTGGCATCAGATTATGCATCTGATTAAAACATAAATTTGACTAATTTAAATGTGATTTTCAGCGAATTGAACTGTTTATTTTTTTTTTATTATATTTGTAGAAAATAAAGCATTTTTATTTACTTTCCCTATAAGATATCTATGGGGTCAGATTGACCCCTATACACAGACAACGTGATAGTAAGCTATACACAGAGTGAAGGTTAACAAATTTGCTTATCAATTTGATTTTTCCTCCAATCTAAAAATTATAATTATTGCATTCGAAATCGCAAACGTAATTTAAACTCCATCAGATGGAGAAAAAAGGTAACAAAAACATAAGCAGTAAAATAATCATAACACAAAAGGTGAATGACCGTTCTGTGACACAAAATAAAATACATTAGTATAATTTTTCATCTACATTTTTATGTGCACGTGTATTATCAACCAATGCCGCTACATGGCATTGTATTATCAACAAAACTTTATTACGATCATTTATTTCTTACGTTTCCCAAACAAACAGATTCGGAGTATTCATATTTTTTTTTTTGTTTGTTTTGCTTATAAATAGAGAAAAGAAAAAAGGACGAAAGATGCAAATCGAAATTAAGTTATATATTTACAAGTGTTGTGTCAGTGCGTATGTTGCATGTTTATTCAATGTGTTTCATTTCGCTTATTTAACCTTTGTTTGGCACGATTATAAAACTACTTCTCGTCAACGCTTACAAATCGGGAAGTGGAACAATTTTATCACGAGTTTTCCATAAAAGGACGTAAATTCGAATAATATAAATATGATATCATAATTTAAATGTCGTTTTAATTTATTATAAAAAAAAAGTTCCTTCTAGTTTTAAAAAAATCAAATTTAGGATGTATCGTGTTAACAAAAAGGTTAAAAAATACACACGCTAAATCGACTCTTTATTTTGTTTTTTAATTTTATGTTTTACTAATACAAAACCAAAATACATATAGGTAATGAAAAAAATTATTAGGATAAAAGCAACAAAAATGCATGTAAAAATGTATAAGCATTTTTGTTGGTTTCGGTGAGGGGTGTGGTTTCCAGTATTTGTATTTCGTAAATATTTCATTTATTTTAAAAACATTTCGTTCTGTTTATTTAAAACATGAATGATAGAAGGAGAGGCATATAGAAATTATCCTCGTCTCATAATATCACAAAAACAGAACTTAAAATATTTGAAATTATTTTATTTGGGTATATTTCTCTCATACAAAATATGCTTCTATAGTAGTTATTCTATGATAATATTGTAAATAAAGTTTACTTTTGTGTTTACATCATTTATCACTGGATATTTTAATAATAAACCTTTGTGCTAAAATATTAAGTACTAACAGTACGGCTGACTATAATCAGTGTTAATTTATACCCGCATTGGCTTGGGGATTGTATATAAAAAAGAAACAGCTGTATCCCCAAAAGCTTAATTGCTATAGTCTGATATGTTACTTGTGTAAATTTTCCTTGGACCTTTTATACAGCTCAATTTTATTGTTTAGTGATATATTTTCTATTTTGTTTTGGATAGGGTCTGGTAATTCTGATGTAGTAAATTTAATTTTTTTTAGTGATATTTGCTCTTTAATGTCTTTACCAATTTTAATGTTTTACTTTTGTTATCCATTTTCCTCATCATTTCCGTTGTTTCCGCAAATACTACTGTTTTTATCAACCCCAGACATGTGCGTATGCGTACATTTTTTACGGCCTGATAAATCCCGTTCTCTGTTTTATTATCTTCTTCTGTTGTAACGCCTTATATATGTTCAGAAGTCCTTCAGCATGCGCTCCTCCCATTTTGTGAGTTAATATATTTTCAGCAAGTTTAATGTTCTTTGTATATTTGCCTTCATTTGGTTGTAATGCTTTTTCCGTGATTAATATTATTTATTGTAAGATTTACCTTTTCTTTTATTGTTTTTATTTGTGGATAGTCTCAAAAATTTCGATTTTTAAGGATTTATTATTTAAAATGTAGTTATCTCCAGTATTCATTATTTTTTCATTTTTATTTTCTTCCAATTATTCTGTCTGTCTAATTTCCTCTCCATCATCTCATCCACTTTCATTAGTAGATTTTCATACATTATTATCCTACATGGTAAGCTACGATCTTAACTTCTTAGTTCCATGTTTTACCTAATATTCGCTCAGCATCCCATCCATAATTCTTTCCACTTTTTTCTAATTTAGCTGTCCATTTTAAATTCCCCATTATCTCATCTTCCATCAGTTCAAACGGTACGTTTTAAATTATTCCTACTCTTTTATTATAATTCCCGAGTATGAATACCTTGTTTCTAGATTCTCAAAGTTGCATTTGTTGGCGTCGTAATAATGTTTCAAAGTAATCCTCGCCAAAGTTTTTACTCGCTTGATCCACTTTTTCAATGTTTTCAATCTGTTAGCTATCAACATTTTCCTGAGTTTAACCATATTTAGTTCTTATGAAACCTATCACTTTAAACTGCGTCTTGCATTTTTTCCGGTTCTACCGTTATTTTTTGCACACTATTAATTAATTTTCGTTTCTGTGTATTGATATTCTTAATATTTGTGCCGCCTTGTTTCCTACTTCTACTCATATCTAATCCTATAAGTTTTGGTCTTTTGTCTAAATTAACATCATTTGTATCTGATTCTGACTCTGTTTCCAAGTCCCCGGATACAGACTTAATTCTGAATTCCTCTAACTTTAGTTGCATAACGTAGAAGTTCCTACATTCTATAGTATTTTCAACCTCTTCAACCAACCACCACCACCTACACCTTCTATATTTATAATTGTTACATATTAATAAAAATATAACTTAACATCCGAAGTAATATTTAATTTCAACAATTACATATACACATTCTCACTATAAATATCAGAACAGAACCAGTATCCGAAGATAAGTAAAAAAAAAAAATAATGTTGGGAATGTTGAAGTCGAGTTTATTTTATTGACAATAAATTCCAGTCATAAAAAATACTAGGATAGTGTTTCCAGATCACTGTACCAACCCATGTCTTAAAAATTGAAAGAGAGACGAGGACCAGACCGATTATAACTTAAGTCAAATCAAACGTTATTTCAACAGCTTGTTTGAATTTTGATAACCTGTCTGAGAAACCAAAATAATAAACAGGGAGCACCAAAATGATTGAAAATATTGGAGCTGGATGGGGAGTGGAGGAAGCGTAGGCGAAATTAAGCCTCAGGTTGTTTTGTTAACTGAAATATTCAAATTAGTCTAAGCTTGACCGCAGAAACCCCATAAACAATGACTTTTTAATTTTCAATCTAAATTAATAATTTTAAGAAGCGGTTATAATCTGCTTTTATTAATAGTACTGCAAAAAGAAGGAAGCTTGTTAATTGTCACTGGGTAAGTGGCAGTCTAATCTTTACACAGAGAACAAAGTAGGTTCATTTTAAGCTCATTCACAAAAAGTTGACACAAGTCAAACAACTAATTCGAAAACAAAAAAAAACGTTCGACAAAAGGAAAATTCAAAAAATATGTGTCAGATTAAAGATGATTAATGCTTAATGTACGTCATTAATAATTACGTTATAAGTGTTAATTCGCGTACTCTAATAACCTCGCAGCCTCACACATTGTTTAGTCCGTTGTACCATGTGCGATTTTTTTCTTTATATGCTTTGTGAGTACAATTTTATTATAGTATTGTGCATACTTATAGTTTGTGTAGTAGATATCAAGATTTTCCATATTGTCGACGTTTATGAATATAATTGCATCACTGTTATACATGAAAATTTGAATAAACGACTTTTTCGTCGAAATGTTTCGAATTACTCATTATTAATTCATATAAGAAAAGATTGACTCACCAAGTTATCAACTTGATAACCTGCGTATAAATCTTGTGAATTGGATGAATATGAAATTGTTTCGTGAAAATTATATAGCTCACGAAACACGTGATTAAGAAAAATGCGCACTTACTCAAAAAAATAATTTTGAGTACATTGTAAATACATTTTTCTATGGCTATAAAATTGTTTTTCTTAAATTCAAAATGTCGTATTTATTTACAACACCATTACGATTTACACATCCATACATACACAAAACACGATTTTTTTTTTTTTTTGATTTTCTTTACAAAAATAGCCGCCGAAAATACCCCGATCGTGTTCATCTCGCGGCGTCGCCGTCATCCATCTCCATATCGTCGTTCGTCGTGTTGAATTGAATACAACGAATTTTTACGAATAAGAACAAACCAATTTTTTCCGCTTGTGAAAAAAAATTAATTTTCTATTCAACAAAAGTTCAGTCGGAATAATATCATCGAATGGATTGAATGTAAAATGGAGCGGTAGCTAAATTTATGTAAATATATCGGCCTTTGTCCGCTATTTTAGCGTTTTTAACATCAAATTTTTTTGAAAATTGTAATATTTTCGCGAGTTTTTTTTCAATATTATTAGTTTCTTATTGTTTTTAATGTTTCAATTATATTAATTATAATTTTTAATTAATGAGTGTCAAATATAATTTTGGTTCTTACGAAAAAATAAATAAAAAGTTATCTTCAAAAGTGAAATATTTAAAAAAGTTTGAAATTTTATGGGTTAAATTTTACTTGTGATTTAAATTACATACCCTAGGCTACTACCTACAAATTTGGAAAAAAAAAGTTGAGATATTAACAAATATTTAACGAAAAAAGTATTTGATCTCCGTTTTGCATACAGAAAAGCAAAAAAAATCATTCGCGATAAAAGAATTGCAGCAGTCCAGCAGTACAAAAATCCAACAAGGAAAACTATCATCATGGTGGAACGTATTTTAGAAGAAAACACATCGGACGCGAATTCAGGTAAATAAAATATTTGGTTTTTAATACGTAAGCATATAATAGCAAAAATTTCTTATGGAAAATTTTCTTTTTTGACTTGAGTTTGATTATTAATTCGGTTTCAAAAAATTTTTAAGTTTATTCGATACCTTATTACAGCTGTAATATTTTTTCATCTTTGGCTACGTGCGTAATTGTATTTGTATGTGTATGAAAATTTTTTTTTTTTGTTATATACTTTCATTGCCTATGTATTAAAGGCCGTGTGAGCACAAAAAAAATGGCGTGTCCTATGTATGTGTTATAGGATCACAAACAAAAATATTTACATACAAACCGTAAAAAGTTCTATGGAAAAAAAAAATTTTTTTTGATACTTTTTCGTTTCGCATTTAATAACTTTTTAAATAAGGCCAAAAATGAATTTTCATTCCATTGACAATAAACTAGGATATTGAATTATAATATTGGGCAAAAAAAAAATAATTATTGTTGAATATTTTGCATATTTTCATTCAACGCCGTTTCACTGTTTTCTAAAATTTTTGTCTATAAAACTGCGAGAGAGACTAAAATCAAAACAAAAAAAATTAACAAAACAAAATGTATGAAAATAAAATGATTTTGTTTATTTTCTTTAGTATTGCTTTGCAACTCATAATGATAGGTTGTTCTTGTACGATGTTTTGTCCGAGGATGGGGAAATTTTTATTCAGTATGTACGGAGAAAATAAAAAAAGCGAGATGTTTGTTTAGTACTTTCCTTATTGTGCGATTACGACATGAGAAATGCGTAATACTTTTCTTATATATGTACAACTTTTATTTATACGATCGATTACTAGCAATTAGATAACGTAATTAAAATATTATTAGTAATTATTAGTGTCATTTTTTACGACTGAAAAATTATAAATTGATAAAACTATATGTTCTAAAAATGTAAAAATGCATAGTAATGCATTTTTTAGATATAGTATGTAAATTAGAAAATAAAATTTTACAAACTTTTTTTTTGTTTCAAATTTGAGTTTTGTACATTTTTAATTATTTAGGCGCAAAATATTACAGTAAAAATGAAATATTATAATTCAATAACCTAATTTCTAATAATCGATGGTTTACAAAAAAAATGTGTTTATAAAAAAAGTAAAAAACGGATTACGCATTTCTTAATCGCACAATCAGCAAAAGCAAATTACGCATTTCTCATGTCGTAAATGTAATCGCACAATCAGGAAAGTACTAACAACTAAAATAAAAATCTCGCTTTTTATATTTTCTCTGTATATACTGATCTACAATTTCCCCACCCTTGAACATAACATCGTACAGGAACAACCTATCATCATGAGTTGCAACGCTATACTAAAGAAAATAAACAAAATCATTTTGTTTTCATAGATTTTGTTTTGTTAATTTTTTTTGTTTTGATTTTAGTCTCTCTCACAGTTTTATAGACAAAAATTTTAGAAAACAGTGAAACGGCGTTGAATGAAAATATGCAAAATATTCAACAATAATTATTTTTTTTTTGCCCAATATTATAATTCAATATCCTAGTTTATTGTCAATGGAATGAAAATTCATTTTTGGCCTTATTTAAAAAGTTATTAAATGCGAAACGAAAAAGTATCAAAAAAAAAATTTTTTTTCCATAGAACTTTTTACGTTTTGTATGTAAATATTTTTGTTTGTGATCCTATAACACATACATAGGTAGCAATATTACTAAAACGGCCTTTAATACACTGGCACTGATACTTTATAATTCTATATACGCGGTGTAATTGTGTTAGTAACAATAAACGGTGCGGTGGTTTGGTGATTCTCAAATTGTTTTTGTTGTACCTAGTAATTTTGTACATAGATTAATATTCCTGTTTTGTGTGTTCAAAATATGTTGTATCGTAAACAAATTGAATCTCCAAATTGCATTGACGGACGCCGCGTCACTACTTCATGATTATTCCTGTTTTAAAACTTTTATCACTTTTATATAAAGCGCGTCCATATTTGTTTTAATTTTCAATTTTCCGTGTTGATTGTTAATAATGATTTTTTTTTTTGCTATTTTGTACTAAATAGAAATCAATTGAATCGAATAACAAATATGATGTGACCTTTAATTTATTTCGTTTTGGTTATTAACTTATTTAAAAAATTTAATTTCAAATTTTAAAGAATAGGTATAAAAAATAATAATGGTCGATGATGCATAGAATAATGTCAATGAAATTATATTTCGGTGTTAACTTGTATAGTAGTTTAGTGTTTTGTTTATGGATAATCCATCTAGTGCCGACTTTAGTCAAGCAACCGTCATGTTGGCTGTGTGCTGTTTAAACCAAAGGAAATTGGAAGTGCAGTGACAACTGTCATCATCCCCTGAAATTGGAGAGGGGGGAAGATAACAAGACAATTGATGAAACTGTTTCGAGCGTGGGCACCTAATACGTTAAATTTATTTAATGCTTTCTAGCATTTACTTAACTAGCTCGCGGTATAGTGTAGGCTTCTATCTCCATCGAAATGATTGTTCCACGAAATCAATTGTGGCTTAGGTCCAATTCAAGACTTATTCCAAATAAGCCGGATTGTCATATAGTGGTCCTAAGATAATTTTTTGGAGATTTTTAATCTTTTCGCTTGGAACAACATACTGATCAGCGAAATTTAGCTTAGCTCGAGCAGCATACTTCGCTTTACGAGCTAAGAAAATTAAAATTACTGTTTTTTAACTTTAGAAGTATATTTTTTAATGCTGGAAACAGATGTGCAGAATTTTTACGTCGAAATTAGAATATTAGTTTGTTTATATTATGAGAGCTATGCAGAATTCCGCATATGGCTGGAAATAGATGTGCAGAATTATGCATGCAATCGACATTAGAATATGTACACCATTTTATATGGAATTATATTTCTAATTTATCTGCTTATCAGTAGGCTATATTACATAAGAGAAAACAAATCTAGTACAATTTGTCAACTTTCTATTTTTTCAATCAACTGTGTTAACAGAAAATAAATTTCTTTTGTCAAATGCCATAGCGGAGGATAAAAATTAATTAATTTGTCAAAAAATAAGACACCATTCATATAAAAAATTACATATAAATAAAATAACAAATATAGGAGTGCTCAGCACAAATGTTTTTTTGAACATAGATCTACGTACGGCAGTACATGCACATATGCTCCCAGCTAATTTTTCTGCATATCAGAAACAAACAAATTTAGACTAATTGAAAATTTATTTTTTTTAATCAATTTTTCCAATTTGTTGACAGAAAATACGCTTTTTATGAAAATTGCCATAATATGGAGGATCCAAATTGATTTATTTGTGACAAAATATAGCAACATTCATACAAAAAAATATTAAATTAAAATTAAATGTATGTGTACCAAATAAAAGTCAAAAGTAGAGAACTGCATGCAGAACATGTGTTTCCCAACATTACATTAGAGAAAACAAGCCTAGTACAATTTTTATATTTATTGATTTTTTCAACGATTTTTTGTTGACAGAAAATTTTCAAAATAAAGGAAAACTATAAAACTAAATCTATAAACTAAAACTAACTAAAAATTAGCACTTCTGTTTCCAGCAAGCTAGGAACACATGTGCAGAGTTCTGCTTAAATCAAAATGAGAATATGCCAGTATAATTTGTGCAATTTTTAGCTTTTCAATCAATTTCTTTAATTTGTTGAGAAAAATGTCATAATGGAGGATGTAAATTAATTAATTTAGTATAAAACAAAGAAATTGTACAGTAAAATTAAATATGTATTAAGAGATGAGACCTGCATGCAGCACTACGTGCATCACTGCATGCAGAAAACCTGCACATCTGTTTCCAACATAATGCTACATTAAAAACGCACGTGCTGCATGCAGTTTTATAATGTTTGGTATTTATGTGATGCGTTTAATTTTATTAAACAGTTTCTTTATATGAATGATGCTTTATTTTGTCACAAATTAATTAATTTTTATCCTCCATTATGAGGCATTTGTCAAAAAAATTTATTGAGAAAAATAAAAATGTATACAAATTGTACTAGATTTCTTTTCTTTTATCTACTAAAGCCTACTGATTGCAGAAAAATTAGAAATATAACTTAGATGATGGAAATAGATGTGTAAAATTTCTGCGTTTAGTGAAGCACATAAATTTGATTTCAAACCGCGTGTTCGATATTCGTCCAAATAGCTGCATTTCTTGACGCATAGTGATCCAGATCAGACCAAAATTTACATGTGAAGCAACAACAACATTTGTTTTGGATCACAAATGGTGATCTAAAAATAGTTCAATATTTTGTAGTTGAACAATATTTTGTAAAGCGACAAAGAATATAATGAATACAGTATGAGCGAGTATGAAGAGGCAGATTCAAAACGAAACGAGACAAAAAAATTGAATTTTGGTGTTTGTTTTACGCATTTTTGTGTCGTTTCATGAGGCATGATCTGATCTGGATCAGATTAAATGTCAAGAAATGCGGCTATTATATGTTTGTAAACATATTAAAATGGTAAGGTTTTACAGTACAACTTTTTATGGTTAATAAAGTCGATATTTTTAAATTGAAGTATAATTTGATGGAAGAACTTATCACGTATGAATTCAGAATTGCCCTGATGATATGAAGGAGATTTATATGAATTAATCAAGTATCCTTTGCAAAGTAGTTGGGATACTGTATAATCGTGAAACATTCCTCGGGCGATTTTAAGTAAAGAATGTATTGGTTGTTAATCGTTATTGTTAGTGGTAAGCCATCGCATCGGGCAATATCGTTCCTAACTTCATGGCAAAGCATCATCACGTGGCTTTAGTTTTCAGTACGTGTTATTTTGCCGAAGTATCAAAGATCTCATTTTTTATAGAGTTGAATACATCGAATTTTGTGTCAACAAAACGAAAATTTGCGAGAAGCTTTGCTTTTTTCTTCCATTTAAGTGGAAGCTTTACTCGACGAAGACAAATTCAAATGGAATAAGAACTAGCAGAATCATAACATGTTGATCGATTAACGATTTGGAGAAAGTTAAAGGGCATTGGAATGATTCACAAGCAACATACTCAGAAGTAAAAGGTTTATGCATCGTATCGTGATGGGTGATGAAAATTGGAGCAGGCCAGGCGAACTATCAGTATTGCCGGCAAACCCCAATATTCATGGCGCCAAGCTCATGTTCTGTATTTGGTGGGAACTTCTGAGTCTAGTGTATTATGAGCTGATCCAATTCAACGAAACTATCACAGCGAAACGCTTGATGCAATTGAGCCTAGCATTGAAGCAAATATCAAAAAAAATGGATCGATTCGTGGATATACTCTAATGATGTTCTTTCGACGTGGAATCCACCTATTACCGGAAAGGTAATTTTTTCCCAATAAAGCTATACTTTTACCAAAAACAACCTTACAATTAATGCATACTGCCAATACTTATAAGTATAATTTTTAAATATGTTTTATTAAATATGTCATCCTCAGGAACATTATTATTAGTTACCAGTCAAGCAATAATGACTGTTTACCACAATACTGTTAAAATTGCATTTTGACTGGTAAAGCTTAATTTTTTCCGTCAAAAATAAATGTCAATTGCTATTTAAACCACAACTTGCTAATTCAGCAATGCTAATAATATATAAAGCGAGTTCGTTTGAATTAACCGGAGAGAGTTGGGTGGGTGTTCGTTTGCTATGACTCCATTCCGTTAAAAAATTGAGCTATTGATTTATTTGAAGACACTATTTGCATTTGTTGATAACCAAGATATTTTGTTTGTGTTCTTTTTTGATATTTGTTTAGTTAAAATTTAAAAAAAAAAAAAATTTATTAAATAAATAAATACATTTTTTATAAAATTATTTTAATCATTCAATCGATGGCAACAAATTGAACAAGTTTGCTTCGCAAATAGGGAGGAATTTCTATTAGAACAGTTTCCTGAACTGAACTTTTTGTGATAAAATGTTTACATTTTGTGACAAATTGGTGTAAGATTTTGTGATCTTGGTTACTCGGCACAATATTGAAATAGCAATGGTGGTTTAGCTGACTGAACTAAATATGCTATGTTTTATCGTTGCTTCAAGTGTCGTTTGCGTTTAGCACCGCTAATTTAGCAATGGTATAAACAAACGCAGTAAATGTTAAAAAAATGTTCAATTGATTCAATTTAAACCGTTCAATTTTTTATTATTATTGATCAACATATTGAAATTGAATTGGTTTATCAATCAATATTATATTGATTATGTTCGTCAACATTGAATTTATGTGAATTAATTTTAGGAAATTCATTTTTTGTCCTTCAACTTTATTCAAAAATTAAATAAAAAATTAAATACTTAAATACATTTTTTTAATTAAAATCAACATTACTATAAAATATGTAATTTTATTCACAGACTCGCATACTGGTGTAACTCGCTATAGTAGCGAGGAAATATCCGGTAATGAGTCGAATGAAGTTCATGTTATGACGGAAACTGAAAGACAAGCTGATTTTAATCGTCACAAAGAGGAAATGAAACGTAAACGGCGCCGAAAGAAGAGAACTAGTTCATCAATGCAATCATCTACATTTCAGGAATTATACAAACTTACTGGCGAAGTTTTAGGTGAAGGCGCATACGCTTCGGTCCAAACATGCATAAATGTCTATACCGAGCTTGAATTTGCTGTAAAAATTATTGATAAAATTCCTGGACATGCAAGAGCTAGAGTATTTCGGGAAGTAGAAACGTTCCATCATTGTCAAGGTCACCCTAGTATCCTACAATTAATCGAATTTTTTGAAGATGAAGATAAATTTTATTTAGTTTTTGAAAAGGTAATAACTAAACTACACATAAATATTTATATACATATTTTTTTATTCATTAATAATTTTTTTTTTTTTGGCAAATTGAATGTTTTGACGTAAGATTTTTATCGACGAAATTTGTCATTTTTATATTGAAAATGACGAACGCTAGTTTATAAAATTTATGATTCACCACCTAAAATAGTTAATTTGATAAAAATCTTGTGTCATACACATTACAACGTTGTTATCAAGTAAAAATAAAAAACTCCTTTAATTATAAAGCATTACCCAAGAATCTTTACTCATTACATCATCAATTTGAATACATACGAAAATATTTTAATTACTAACAATTCACATTTGCTATATTCCAGATCATTGGTGGTCCGCTATTAACTCGAATCCAAGAACGAGTATGTTTTTCAGAACATGAAGCGGCTCAAATAATCAAAGAGATTGCAGGCGGTTTAGATTTTCTACATAAAAAGGGAATTGCACATCGCGATCTTAAACCTGAAAATATTTTATGTGTTTCGCCTGAAAAATTGTGTCCCATAAAAATATGCGATTTTGATTTAGGATCAGGTATTAAGTTTACAACAAGTCTATCATCACCTCAAGCAACACCACAACTTTTAACACCGGTAAATATATTTCAATTCACTATTTATTTAGAAGTACTAGATTAGAAATTAATTAATAATTTTTTATTATGGATCGCTTAAACAGTCTTATAAATATTTTTTTTTACGTTTGTAAATACGTACGTTCATTTTATTATCAACCAAAAGCAACGTTTTTTAAATAGAAACTTTCAATTCAATTTATCTATTCGTTGTTGTGTAGTGGTGAGTTTTATTATTAATGGTGTGACATAGATGACGTGTTATCAGTAAAAATATATTTTGGTAATAAATTAAGCAAATTTTTTTATCTATGAATTTAGTTTATTCACGAATTTTATTTGTAGCATTTTAATAACAATGTCAATGAGCTTTATTTGAATTCTTTATATTATGATTTTTTATTTTTATTAATTAGAAGGACCTTTCGAAACAGTTTCAGAATAAATTTACTTCAAAATTTATAATTTCCCAGTTGTACATTATATGTATATTTCTTCCAAGACCTCAAAAACAATGGTGTGGTTTGGTATTTCGTTTTATATAAAATTATTTACGTTTAATAAATTCAAGCCTGACGTCATTCAAATTTTAAATCAGCCGATATTTATTTATTTATTTTTTTTGCTGTGTTTATGTTTACGTTTTAATATTTGCGATTTTTCTTATTTTTATATACTTAAAGTATTGGCTTAATGTATTTGTAAATACGTACTTTTTATTAACATAGTATTCTTACAATAGATTTTAGTTTTTTTTTATTTGATAAAAGTGTGATATTTTTTCGAAATGAGTTAAACGACTTGGTAGAAGGTAATAGTGTAATGTATTTTGTGCTCATACTTGTTCACCATATACGTATTCAACACACAAAGAATTTTATATTTTGATTCTCTACTTTGTTATTCAAAATGGATGCTTTTTTTATAGTTTTATTAGATACAATATTTGAAATTATACACTATAATATGAAGGTTTGGTTTTTTTGTATGTAGCGAAGATATGTATAAGAGATTTAAATTAGGGAGAATACTACTGGGTATTGTGGTTGTTATAATATACATACATACAACTATTGTATTGTAAATAAAATTATTTTATTGAGTTAATTGTTTTGGCTGTTTTTTTATTATTGTTATATACTTTGTTCCCAAGGTTAAAGAAATTGATAATGTTTCCAGTCAAAACACTCAAAACAAACTAACAATATGTTCATTAAAAAAAAATATTGGCTTGTTTTGTATTTTAAATATTTATTCAGGTATATATTTATTTAAATTTTTGTGGCTAGCTCAAGAATTTAGCATTGCCTATTTTAGATGAGATGATGAAATATTATTTGCGTTTCAGAAGTTTTTGATGAAACTATGTTTATATTAAACAGTTTTTTCGTAAATATTTTTGATTTTCGCTATAAAAATTCAAAATTTTAACCGAGTTCTTAGTAAAATATTTATTAAAAAAAATCTGTTGAACATATTTGGCTCAAACCCTAGTAGGAATTTTGTGTTAAAATTTAACAAATAGGGTTTAAAATTTAATGGGTACCAATATATCAACCAAATCGGGAAAAATTAAAACGCATTTAAGTATATTTTAGTACCATTGAATATAGGTACGTATAATTTTCGAAAAATGAACCATCATAGGATTTTCCCTATTTTATTTTAATAAACAATTTAAGAACGAACACAAACAAAAATAGAATATTATTCGCGAATATTCTGTCAAGCCTAATAAAAAGAAAATATGTACGAGTATGTTTATATGTAATTTATTATGTATAAATAACATATTTTATTTAGTGCACAATTCATACTATCAAAAGTAAATTTTTTTGCTTAAAATAATTTTTACTAACAGCCATTGTCGTGAAGTCGTGGTACGTAACAAACGAATCTTTCACATGCGCAACTCTTGGTAATAAAAAATAAATAAAGTTGCCGAAATAAATAGAAGTAAAATTATTTGGTACATGTAGGTCAGTCAGTATTATAAACATAAAATCATTTAATATTAAAAATTTAATTTTTTTTTCTTTGCTATGAAATTGGCTAAATTAAACTTATGCCATCCGTAAAAATATTGCATAACTTTGTAGGAATTTTATTGGTTACATATCCTTATCTCTATGCCAATGTATGTACATATATCGGTCTCGTTAAATAAATAAATTTTGCCATGCGCTTAATTTTTCGAATATGTATATATAAATTTTAAGTTTTTACTTATTTGCATAAATGACCAATATATTTAGATAATGTGAAAACATTTTTATTATTAATTTGAAAATTAATTTATATTCAAAAAATTCTAAATTTATAAGTAAAAGAATAATAAATATTTATTTCCGCGTATTTTTTTTTTACAAGAAAAACGAAAACATGCCGACAGTATATGTAGTTAGTGAATATAATAAAACCTACACGTCTGCATGTACGATTTTATTCGAAAAAATATCATAAAAACACGTGTTTCTTCTTTAATTTCGATTTTTTTACTTAAGAAAAGAAAATATATATAGAAATATTGTATATTTAAATGCGTAATATAAACTGAATGGCCTCGGTTTGTTGTTCATTTGGAGAAAAATATCTTTATAGCTAATGTACACACCACACATCATCATGTAGTATAAAATATAGTTGTGTGTTTGGTTTATTTTTTTTATACATATATGAACAAACTAAAAATTTATAAGTTGATTATTATTATTATTTTTTTTTTTGTGAAAGTTTCCTATCATACAAATAACTAAACTATTCACTAACAGTCTCTATATAGGCGAAATCATTTATATTGGTACACCCACGAACCAGAATTTAGATGTATTTGACATATTTTCCAATTACATTTTATATTACACGGTAATTTCAATTTAGGTAATAAAAGAAATGCATTAATTTGTATTAAATTTTATTACTGCATCAAAATGTTATGTTGTTTGTTAGTTTTTGGCAAGTGGAAATTAATTTAATTTGACAAAAATTAAATACGCAATATTTAATAATAAACACAACAAGTATAAATGTGTATTTGAGTCATATTTTTTCGCGTAGACATGTTTTTCTTATGTACATTTTTGCAATTGTCATTGTTTACATGGTACTATTTTTAATACTTATGTATTTACTTATATTCGGCTAATCCATACCCACCACTCAAAGCATTAAATAAAAAATTTAAAGAAACAATTTTAATTTTGCCATAATTACATAAACAAAAAAACAAATTGGCAACATTGCAACGATGTCATGTTGTCATTCATTTTATTATATTTCCCCTGAGGTTGCGCCTTACAGTACCATAATATTAAATATTATATCCATTCTGAGGGGGGAAAATAAATGACAAAAGATTTCATTTTTATGGTTAATCGGAAATTGGTTTTATGAAAATGTTTTCTTATATGGTTGCTTATTTACATTCTGATAATCTAATGCCTCACTTAAAATAGCAGCTTTTAATGAATATTGCAATCATGTCTTGACTCGGAGACCGTACCGACATTCTTCAAATTTCGCAAAAGTGCGTTTTAAATTTAATTCAAACTATTTAAATTTAACTTAAGACTTGGCCTTTGGAAGAACTAATAATTCCCAGGAATTAACATTAATAAAAGTTCCCATTTACAGATATCAGACGCAGATTGAGAGGAACAAGTTTTTTCGAGATTTATTTTATTTAAATGGCGAAAATTTACTGTTTTCATGAGATTACAGGTTAGGTTGAGGGGTACACAAAAATTAGTATTTAAAAAAATGAATTCCAAAAGTCGGCTTCTAGTGAAGCAGTAAATAAATTATCTGAGAATTGATAGACAGCTAAAGGGACTAACCAGGGAAACAGTAAGAAATCTTAGAAGTTATAAATGGGTTAAAGAAGTTTTTATAAATGGGTAAATATTGTCATATATGTGCGTAACTAAAGTTTATAAATGAAATACTTCATTATTTAAATTAAAAACCTTGATTTTTTATATGGGCTTGGCTGATAATGTATTTCCGTCTAAGAGGAGTTTCCCCTCTAAATACATATTTGTAATTTAGTTGTAAATTTTGAATTTTTGGTTTGGTACACATTTTATCATAATTCTATGTTTTTTTTTTGAAAAACTATAGGCCTTAATTAAATGAATGATGCGCTGTATTATACATGGTGTGAACAGGCTTTTTCAGCTTGGAAGGAATATACGGAACGAAATATAACCGCAATGCATAAACATAATGAATAAACATCTTTGTTCGTTATGTTGGCTGCATACTCGCAATTTCGCAACAGAAGAACTTGGCGAGACATTTTTTAATCATTTTTGAAAAAAGATGAAGAAAACTTCATTCTGTCAAGTTGTTCTATTGCGAAATTACCAAAAAAGTTACTGTCTGCAGTTTTCGAGTATGCGGCATAAAAGTAAAAAAATTTTGCATTGTGAATGCTGTATGAAAGAATACCACAACTCACGCAATTCTTTCTGACAGTATTGCTAATTAATAATAGATGTTTAGCATTATTAGCATACATTTTAATAATTTCCATTAAAAAACAATTAATTTTTAATTTAAAACAAAAAAAATATAATCATAACTACAGTTCTATTTATTTATTCCATTATTTTTTATTACGTTTCGTTTGGAATATTATAAAGTCACTTTGTACTTTGTTTTCTTTCTGTAGAATTCTAAAAACCCTGTATTTTCTTCGAATTTAGTTTAACGGGGGATATTTTTCGCCTCACAAGTTTTTGCGATAATGGATTTTCGTCTTTCACTAAAAATGTGTAACCGAACCATTGTTGGTTTTCATTTAAGTGTAACCATACTATTATTTTAGATATACCGACATCGATATGCCATCTTTGAAAAAAGATCATTCAACATCTATCGTACTGAAAAGAGTTTGTTTCTCTGGTTTTGTCTGTTGTTTGGTTACAAGATGAAGGTTTTTCTCTGTTCCACTTTAATGATTTTATTAACTTATACTGTTTTTTAAGAAAATTTCGTTGAATGTAAATCACGCGTTATATATATCTTGAACAATTATCAAGGTTTTAAAATCGAGCCCGTGTCAACTAAGTTTTAAATATGACATTATTAAATAAAGGTAGAGTCTCTCCCCAAATTATCAAGAAATTAATTTCTTTTATTGTAATTTAATTCTAGAAAGTAGTTTAAGAAATATTACCCATTACTGTTAATAAATGGCTGGCATTAAACTGACACCAAAATATAATATTTGAGACACAAAAAATTAATAAAACAACGCAATTTAATGAGCACCTTTTCTTGACATAGTAAAAAATAATTTTTGGAATAAAATACTATAAATTGGCAACATTTATAAAAATTTTATAATAACTATTTATTGTAGGAAAGAAGTATTGGAATGGAACACAAAGAATTATTTTTGGGTATTTAAATGAGCATTTTGAGAGTCCACCATCAGAAACAAAAATAATAAATCGGCAACAAATTTAATATTTTGGGTAAATTTACTAATTATGTACTATGAAAAATTAAATTCAAAAATTATTCAAATATTAAAATTAATTAAATGGAAATTTAATTTTAAAACATAAAAACATGCAAATTAGAGAATAAAAATTATTAAATTTGATGGTCTGTCCCAATGTTTTTGTTTTTATTTGTTACTAAAAATAATTTTTTTATATTCACTATGTTGTTACAAAATATTATATTTGTTGCCAATTTATCTTTTTGTTTGTCACCGCAAAATTTTTACGGTTGCTCATTTAAATTATCTCTTAATTAAAATTTATAAGAAAAAACGATTGTAAAACCACTAGTCGACAAGTATGAAACATTTTTAAATGGACAAGATTGAGAAATAATAAATAATATTTCAATTATAAGTGCGGTGTATCTCATTTCTCGACTCCGTTTTCCAATCTAAACTGTAAACTTATGATATTTCCAGTCCTCACGACGAAAATTATGTTTAAATAATTAATTTATAAACTTTAAGTCCTTTATGTACATATATACATGGCGGAATTTTATCCGATCTCTCGAGTTTGCGTCTTGGAAGTTTTTTGCTGTGTAATATGCCAGTTGAGATTAAGATGAAAACCGTTGAGATTAAGTCTAAAACAGTTGTGATTAAGATGAAAGAAGACTAACATAACACATCTCTATAAAGACACCTTTTTCTATAAAGCTACGATTACATTTATAATAAAAACCAAACAAATCATAACGTTTATCACTTTTGTTTAAATTTATACTATTTTTTCTGTGAAAACAAAAATGTTGAGTAGTGTACATCTGCAGAAACACTTTGAATGTAAAGTTAATGCGCTTCTAAGATTTTCGAAATTTTTTGCTCCTCATTTCCACAACTAAATTAGCAATAGGTGCATTACCGAGAGGAGAAACGGGAATATTTTTTATTCGTATTTGTACTTGATCTTGGCATTTGTTCTGGTGATCGATGTGCTACCTCAATTCTTCGCAGTTTACTTTTAGTTTCATTGTATCTTACTGCCGTTTAATTGGTGAATAGAATTGATTACCTCTACATATACATTTGTCCATATCGAAATTATTACTTTTATTAACGAAAATGTTTATAATAGTATTTTCTTTTGCATATTCATTTCGATCGTTCTGAAAATGACATTAATCGTTCTTTTATTCATTCTATATATTATAGTCGTGTATTCGTTCGGAATATTCAGAACGCATTCTTTTTTATCTTTAATAAATCAACTGGTGCAATAAAAAGAATATGAATTTTGTCAAGCGTCACATTAAACCAAGCATTTTAAAAATATGTAATTACAATTGTGTTTTTAATTGTTGTTTTTCAAATACTTTTATTATATTACATTAAAACGTTAATTAAAAAAGTATAATACTAGCCAAAATGTATTCTATTGTGTTCTTTTATTACATTTTTCCGGAATATTCTGTGGTCCGGAATATTCTGTTGGCCACATGATTATTATTCTATTCCTTCTATTCTTTTTACGAAATGCAAAAAAGAAACACCCAATATTATAAAATAAAATTACAAACTATTGTATATTTGATGAAATTGATCAAATAAATGAACATTTTTTCTTATTTGTTTTCAGGTTGGAAGTGCCGAGTTTATGGCACCAGAAGTTGTGGAACTATTTGTTGGCGAAGCGAATCATTATGATAAGCGATGTGATTTGTGGTCTCTTGGAGTTATTGCTTACATTTTATTATGTGGGTATCCACCATTCTCTGGCAATTGTGAACAAGATTGTGGTTGGAATAGGGGAGAAAATTGTCGTACCTGTCAAGAGTTGCTATTTGAATCGATTCAAGAAGGTAAATAAATTTTTTTAATTTTAAAATTAGTTTCCAATTTATTGACTGTTTTATTTTTAAAATAATTATCTAGGTCGATTTAGTTTTCCCGAAAGTGAATGGGATGATGTTAGTAGTGAAGCAAAAGATTTAATTCGTGGACTTTTGGTAAAAGAAGCACCAAAACGTATCAGTGCAGAAGCTGTACTTTCTCATCCATGGATTAAATTTGCTAAAGAGGACTGCGTAGATAGTAGAAAAATGGCACAACGTCGAAAGGCCTTAGCAACACCTGGAATTATTCGACGAAATCAATCAGCACGTGAATTATCGCAATTCGCTGAGTCTGCAATGGCTGTGAAACGTGTAATCCTTCAACATTTCTCTATGCGCTACGATTACATGACAGTAGAACGCCCGAATATCTATCAACCGGCTGAGGTAAGAAACGATTCTTATCAGGATGATAAATCAATGACTGATGGCCAAGGTTCAAATGGAGTGGATTTATATTCCACTAATGAATTATTGGAACATGCAACTGCTAATCTAACATCGGGCCTTGATAGTATTCAAGAGATAAAAGAAAAATTGCCTGAAATATTGAAGGGTAACCTACAACAAAATAATAATACCGATAAAAATGATAAGAATTTAATTTTGGGTGAAAATTCAAATTTCTACAACTCAAAAAGCTTTATTATAAAACCAGAAGAGAACTGGAGATACAGAAGTAGCAATTCGGATGATGTTGTTCAAAATCGTTACAACAGTTCACGAAAGTATCGCAATTTTGGCGGTGGCCATAATCACAATAATCATTTCAATAATAATAGTCGTCATGATATACAATCAAATCGCTTATACAACAAGAGTACAAATAACATAAATAATAGAGATAAACGTGGTAATGCAAGTAATGCTCGTGCCAATGGTATTGAGATTAAGAATTGGCGAAATGATTGTATGTTTAATGGAAATCGAAATTGTGGTATATTTTCTTCGAATGAAAGAAATTCTTATACAGGACCTGAAAAAAATGTCCCAATTGTTAACTCAAATTTGGCGAACACCCATGATCTAGGATGCTTTGGTGTCGGTTTGTCACCACCGAGTGAAAGTTTATTAATGCAACGGAGACTACGCCGATCGATAGAAATGGAAGTGCGTAGTGCTCCAGCTACAGCAAGTGGATAAAATTAAAAAAAAATTGTTTTTGATCATTTGGAAAAAGAGAAAAAGAAAATTTCTAATCTTATCTTACACTTTTTTCTTTTTTTTTTTTTTACAATCCTATTTTTGATAACATCCAACTACAAATTACTTCATACGGAATAACAGACAAACACAATTTTGAGATAGTTAATTGGTTTAAAAAGAACTAAATCAGCAGCCAATTGATGCAGTCATCTTAGTTTTAAGATTATTTCGTTGCCATTTTAAGTGTATCATAATGCAAATTTAAATTTAAAAATAAAAAAATAAGGAAACCAAATTTAGCATTTAAAGAATAAATTTATATTAATTTTGTTTTCTTAAAAAATAAATTTTCTTTTGTATTTTACAAAACTGTAGCTATATAAAAAAATTGCGCAATTGGATTGAATTTAATATAAAAAAATAGAAGGAAACACAAAACGCGTTAAGCGCTTTTTAAAAAGATAGTTTCTAAGATAGTTTTTTTTTTTTATTTTATGAAAGGAAATTGAATAATGTGTTAGATCGAGATTGTTTAGTGTTCTTCTTTATTTAATTTTTAGAAAAAAATATAAAAAATACAGACTGGCAATTAAGAAACGACTTCTTCTTAATTTAGTTACGAGAATAAAAATCATAATAAATAAAAATAAATTATAAATTTGTTACTCTGAATGAATAAATTGTTTAATTATAATTGTTACAATAAATATAAAAAATTTTAATTCATATTTTTATATAAATAATTAAAAAAAAAAACAAAAAAAACTAAAAGATGCTATCGTACCTAACTTCATTGGAATTTGATGAACATGCAAAATTCTCAGTTGGAAGTTTAGGAGGGAGAAATAATGAAAAAATTCTTACATAATATGTAACATATATTTTTGTAATTGAAACAAAACCAGTCTCATTATGTTAAAAATACAACAAATTAATTGATTATCTCATTATAAAAAATGAATTATTAATTATTGTTTTCTATTGTTAAGCCGAAAAGTACAAATTGAGTCAGATTTTTGTCATTTTATTTTGTTTGTTTTTTTTTCATTTGATTTGTTACTACACATTGAGTGCGAAAAACAACAAAATAACTATGAGATTAATCTTCCACTACAATATCATCTAATTATTAATATATAATAACTACGTACGTTATCAAAAATGATATTTGAAATGATTTAAAAAAAATTCTCATTTTTAAAACTTCCTCTCAGTATCTTCATGTCTTCATTTGTTTTTATATTATTTTTTTTCTTTTTCTTTTTTATAATTATTTCCTTAAGCTGCGCACGCATCAAAACGAATTAACGAATTTGTATTAATTTTGAATCGGTTTTCTTCCCGATTATTTGTCGTAAATTCTAGTGATGATGATGCGCTTTTACACTATATTTAAAAATTAAATAAATCTGATAAAAAATGTACAGTGAAATCTCTTTATAATGAACACCAGTTGAATTTTCGGTCGAACGAAGTTTCGAATTTTCTTACGCTAAACTGGAAATTTTGTTACATGAAAAAGCACTATGGCTAACCAAAAGAGTTAAAAGGAGGTTCATTACAACAAAATTCCAATATAGCGAACTAATTTCAACGGTCCCTTTGGCTTCGTGTTATATCGAAATTTTACTGTATATATAAAAATAAAATATATATAAAAAAATAAAACATATGTATTAAAAGTTACAAAACTAAAAAATAATTTTTTATAATCTTTTTGTACACGAAAAAACTAAAACTACAATATAAAAAAAATAAAAAAAAACTTAAAAATAAAAAAAAATTATATATAATATGTATACATATATATATATATATATATATATGTATATATATATATATATATGTATATATATATATATATATATATATATATATATATATATATATATATATATATATATATATATATATAATATACAGTATGCTATATATAGATTATTAAATTACATAATGTACATTCAATTAATAAAACTATTGATTTTTGCACTATTTCCCAATTATAGTGCAAAATTTAATGTTTAAAATTTTCTAGGAGCAATCCTAATACAATATTTAAATTGTAACAAAAAAAATAGGACTTTTTTGTTAGATAATTTTTAATCTAATTAACTAACAAAAAAACTACAAAAAATTAGGAAGAGCAAGGAAAGAATAATGGAATTATAGATCTTATTTTGTTTTTCGACTGGCCAATTCAAATTGATCAACTATAACTATTTTTTTTTTTTACCATTTTCGAATCATTAGTAACTAGCCGATAGGCTGAATAAAATATAAAATTTTAGCGCTACAATTTAACTTGGCGGGTCGATAAACCGAGGCCTTATTTTGTTAATTGATTGAGTCGTCAATTCATCTCAATTATTATTGATTAAATTATGCGCGAGCGAATTATTTTTGGGATTCGTTGGTGGGTAATAGATTAAAAATAATATTTAAATCAAGTTGAGTAGAATTGGTGAATCTGTCAACATTATGATTAAGGAAACACCCCAGAATAAGATACTAGGTAATTATGTATAAATATTATATAAAGCAAAACCATTGTGATAAAACACCAAGAAATATGTTAAAGCAATAAAATTAGAACTGTTATCGTCTAATTGGATTTGTTAAAAAATATATAAAAATTATAAAATAAAATAAAACTGGCGCGCTGTTTTTTATAAAACAAAACTACGAAAAATTCGTTATTTTTAACCCATTCTATCGTTTTATAAATATGTATTGGAAAGCGACTTAATTACCATTCGTCTAAAACGCGTCTGTAGAGAAGAACTGCCATAATAATGGGTAAATATATCTGTAATTAACACGTTATTTTAAAATAATTTCATAATATTAAAACTAATCGGGCCTTGAATATATTTATTATTAATTATTATTTTTTGCATCATTCCATCAATTAATAAATTATGTGCATACAAATTTACTACGTACTACTACAACACTTCGCAGATAATCTCGTAAAAAAATGCAGCCATTTTCGAGTAAATATTCCAATTAACAACAATCAAAATGACTGCACTTGTATTTTCAATACAAAACAAAAACCCTTCCCAATTATTTTATAATTATAATATTTCTACATAACAACTATTTATAAAACCCAGAAATTTAATATTTTTTATTTTAATATATTTTACTTAAAAGAAAAAAAAAACTACTGAAAATGCTTTATAATAACTTTAAAAAATCAAATACAAAATGTGTAAGACTGTTGAGATAAAATGAAAGCCGTTAAAAGTCAAGAATAAAAATAAAATTATTTAAAAAAATTTTCATTATTAAATCAAAAAAAAAAATTAAAGATTCATAATTTTTATTTCATTACTATATCATTTAAAAAAAAACATAAGCTTATATTATTATTATACTTTACTAAATTAATTTACTAAACAGAAGAAAACCTATGAAAATTCTTACTTAGTATATTTAAATGAAACGTAAAGTTTAAAATTAAGATTATAAAAAATTTTAATTGTATCTGAAAATCCTTTTGATGGGAATCAGTTGATTTGATAAAAAAAAAATAAACATTGTTTAAGCCATTAATAAAGAAAATTTTTTTAAAGAAAAGGAAAATTTTAAATGTGTTTTTATTATGCTTGTCTCTATCGCCACTTTTTATTAAGCTATTTCTCTCCAATTGTTTTATGATTGCACGCAGATCAGTGGGCTCCCCGTTCTTTTTCCCCTTGAAAATTTTTCCTTTTTACAGATTTCAAGAAGAGTGGAGGGATCTTATTCCTATCTGTGTGCAACTTGAAAACGGCATTATTTTCTAATCAGAATAATATTAAGGAAGTTCATACTATCAGGATAGTTAGATATGTCATGACAGTCTGGTATGTGGAAATACATTATTTTGTCATGGTAGTATTCAATATCGCCATAGTTGATACTATCACTGTAAATTGGTTACCATCAATATAGTTCTACTTTTCCAAAAATTAGGATGTTTCGGTTTTTGTTAGCTAGATAAGGTTAGGAAAATTATAAAATCACATATTGCATTTGAATTTAGTGGTTAAAATTACCCAACATTTTTTTTTGATAAATTTTGATTTTAAATTGGTGATTTAAACAAATAATCCAGTATAAAAAGCAAAGTTAACGATTTACCCTGTGTTTTTTTATTACATCGGAGAGATCAGACAGAAAAAAGAATACTGCGTTTTTATTTTTCACGTATTGTTTTTTTTTGTTTTTGTTCTGTCTGATCTCCGATATAATAAAAAAACACAGGGTTAAGTGGGAACTTAAAAAAATAGCTATTTAAGAAGCGGAAATTCCGCTTTGCTGGATTGGCTTGGGGTTAGTATTCTTCTTTCTCGTCTCATTCTTGTTTTGTTGGTGAGAAAAATGATGACTAAGCAAATTACAATGATTATGATACTAAAATCAATGAGGTCAGAAGC
Organism: Tipula vernalis; assembly: GCA_958295665.1. Classification (NCBI taxonomy): domain Eukaryota; kingdom Metazoa; phylum Arthropoda; class Insecta; order Diptera; family Tipulidae; genus Tipula; species Tipula vernalis. The sequence goes on from OY282558.1 coordinate 328,532,921, forward strand.
TTCTTTACGTTCGTTGAAAATAGCTTGAAGTTGTTCAACGATATTTAGAAACAAGTTATGTAAGTATTCTGGGTCAAGTTTGATGCTTTTTCCGTTATATTTGCTTCTAGCACCGGTGGCAATTCTTGGGATGTTATGATATTGAATTAAAAGATTTCTCTCCAAATGTTCACTTTTATTTAAAGTTGCTTACTATGATTATCGTTTAAGGTTTCTTTTAAGTGGTCTTTATTTAGTTCCTTAAGGTTACTCATTTCGTATATGGTGATATCTATCCCAGAAAAGGTTGCGTCTCTGGGTGATTCCAAATAATTCGTTGTGATTTAGCAAGAGTTCGTTGAACTCCAGATGTATGTGTTTGTTGATTTTATGATGATGATGAGGTTGTAGTTCTGCTTACTCGTCTTAGGGACTTTAATCAAGATCATTGGTATTCTATAGCCTCTATTTCATTGGTATATGGCAAGGTTTTTATTTTACTTTACAAAGCGGCTAATTTCCCCTTTGTCCAGTAAATTGGTATTAACTATTTTCCCTGTTGCTAACTGTACGGCTCGTATGATTTTTTTATTTCCTTCTTGATTAAAGCGTAAGTCGGTTGTACAGTGTTTGTTGCATTTTGTCGTCCTCGTCTTCATTTAAATGTTCGACAATTTTGTTGATTTTCTTTTGAATCTATTGATTCTTTTTTTCTTGATTGTTATTGTTGATTATTTGGTTCTGACTTTTCACTGTCTGATCCCAATTTGTGGCGTCAGCTCAACCAATTGAGCTCGAATTTTTCTTCCTATTTGAATGTTGTTGATCGTTGGTCTTGGTGTTACTCGGTTTGGAGGCCTATTATGAACTTGATGCGAAGCGGATCGCATTTCGCATTTCTTGCGATTTAACAAATACGATCTACTTCGCAAGAGCTCATTATGAAATATCATTATCGCATATCGCATTTCCCTTAAGGATATATTTTTGGGAAATTTATTTTCTGTCAAATTATTGTAATAAGTGAGATAAATTATTTATTGTTTGTATGAATATTCCGATAAAAATCATTTTTGAAAAAAAATATTGGCACGGATTGGTTTTAGCTGTCTCACTTGACAGGCGACGGTGGCTAATTTTGGAAAAGGAAGATTTAATACAGCGATTTTTAGTTATTAATATTTCCACACTAAGAAATAAATGGCGCCACTTTGACTGAGACAGCTAAAACCAATGCTAGCCAAAATATTAACTATCATTTAAATACATTTTATCGCTGCATAAAATAATGTTTCACTACTCAAATGCGATATTCGCCTGCCATTGGGCAGTCGCATTTTTAATTTTGTTTTCGCAAAAATCCGCTTTCATTTTCTATAATTTGGCGCATCATTCGACAAAGAGCGGATTAAATGCGAAAAGGGTGTTTCATAATACAAAAATATGAAATCGCATGAAATTGCGAAATACGATCCGCTTCGCATCAAGTTCATAATAGGCCTCCAGGTCAATTCCGGAGTGTCCGTTTTTGTTCCTCTCTTACACATATAGTCAAAAATTGGTTTTCCTCATTGCATATGTCTGAATCCATACTCTTTGTGTTTTGTCTTGTAACCCGAGAAATTTTCTTTAAAGACTTCCTGGAAGCATTAAATATATTCTTGAGGCAGTTTTATCCATTGAATGCGTTAGGATTGAATTTTTCTTGTATAATTCTCTTTAAGATTTCCTTGATAAATGTGGTAAGATGGGTGTGGTTCTTCCCGAGCGTAAATTTCTTTGCCTTGTTTTAATATAAGTTGATTCCTCAATGCGTTGATTGGTGTGCTTCGCAGTAGTAAATTAGATCAGTGGAATCCTCCTCAGCACTGTGAAACATTCCATCTGTGGATAGCGTATGTGCTGCAAATTCTAGCCTTGATATGGCAGCGACGGCTTTGTTGATGCCGCCCGGTTTGTATATTCCTCTAAACGGGCTTTCAACCTCTTCAGTTTGGCCTTGTCGTTTTTTTTTGCTTATTGCGAACATTAGTATAAGTAGTTCCTGAGATTATTTAGGGCCCAAACTACAACTTACATCCCCTTCTCGTTGACAGCATAGTCCTTTTCTGTTTTGTTCAGTGATCTACAGATACAGGTGATCGGTCTGCCCTTGCGAATATCAACCTGGGACATTACTGCGCCGATTGCGAAGGATGGTGCTTGTTGTCAGAAGGAACGGTTTGTTGAAGTGTGGGAAGATCAATATCATATATCAACATATCAGTGGCTTGGGTATTATTGCGAAGTTTTTTATAAGACGCTAATCCAAGAAATGACTTTAAATCTTTTTGATTTTGGGGTCTTTTGATGTTTTTGATGGCTGACATCTTTTTAGGATTAGGTTTGATACCCTTGATTGTGATGAGGTAACCCAAAAATTCTGATTCTTGTTCGAGGAAGTCTGTTTTATCCAGATTGGGTATCGATGTTCAATAAGTGTTGATCTCTCCTCCCCTCTCGCCCCCCCCCCCTCGGATTAAAATTTCATCTAGATTATTTCATATGTTTCAGCACGTTGTCGATTATTCTCTGAAAGATCGTTGGATATTTTTAATCCAAAGGGAAGTCTTAAAAATTCGTATTTCACGTTCATCGTTGAAAATTACATTTTAGGTACATCCGCTTTTATTATCTTGATTTGACGAAATCCAAAAGGGAGGTCGATTGTAGTCGGACGTTCGATATATCTTGGATTTTACCATCGTCACCGCTGGCTTTCGTGGTTATTCGCTTTAAAATTTCCCGTTCGCCTATTAATTCAAAATCATAAGCTACGCAACGCTTACTTAGAATTATTTGTCAAAAGTGAAGTTTGATAAGGATACATAATATTTTGGTCCTAAAACATTTAGGCTTTGTTGTTCACCATAAAATACAACACGTCAATATCTCCGCATATTCTTGTGTTACCTAAATTATATTAAATGTATGCCTGAAAGCGTTCATATTTTCCCTTTGCGTTTTTTGTAGTAAAGAAATTGCAAAAGCGAACCAGCAACGAACGCCGGCGGAGTCGGTGGTAAGGCCCGAGGAATAGGCAAGGGTGGGCAGTAACGAATTACACGTATTTAAATTACTCATTTTCCATGTAACAGTATTTTGTATTTTAATTACTTAAATTCTAAGTAATTGTAATTTGTATTTAAATTACCTCAGTTTTTAAAATTTTTTATTTAAATTTTTACAAGGCTTAATAAAATCTGGTTCCAGAGCCATCAGTATAAAACCTAATCTTAATATTCGTTGTTCTAATGATACGTTTTTTCACTAAACGAATTTTGTCAAATAAAATTTGTCAATTTACAAATGTAAAGTAATTGTAATTTGTATTTTAATTACAAATTACAATTCAAAGCAATTGTAACTTGTATTTTAATTACTCCACTCGAAAGTATGTAATTGTATTTGTATTTTAATTACTGAGTTTGCTGTAATTTGTAAAAGTATTTTAATTACTCAGTGTAATATAATTTGGCCAGCCTTGGGAATAGGGTACGTGTTAGATGTTGTTACTGAATTTAGTCTTTTAAAATCGATGACTATCTTGGATTTCCTAATGCCGCACGAATACAATTTTTCCCCACTAGCCATATTGGTGAGGTGTACGAGTAGTGTAAAGTGGATGTTCCTGGGCCAACCGAAAAAGATTTTACACCAAACATTTTTTACATGTAAATTACAACAACATGAACGTTTACGTATTTTTTTTATATGCATACTACACAGTGCAACCACAGTAACTAAATCTCTGTACAGTGCAATCAAAGTAACTAAACTCTGTAATAATGATAAAACATGTGTAAATTCAACAAGAAAAATTCATGGTCATCGACGAGAATCGAACTCGAGACTTTTGCATGGTAAGAAACTGTCTTAACCATCATACTACGAGCGAGATTGTAAATCATCAACTATTTATGGTTTAAAAAAAAAAATTCCGCATGTTCAGCGAAATAACAAAATTACAATAATATAATAATACCCCCTAAATGTCGATTACAAACTCTACACGCTTTAAAAAAATTCCGCATGTTCAGCGAAATAAAAAAATTAAAATAATACATATAATAATACCCCTAAATGTCGATTACAAACTCTACACGCTTTAAAAATATTTTGTATACGATAATAATTTTTTATTAATTGAAATTAGATAGTGTAAAGTTATAATAATATTTTTTTTTTTTAATTCAACCTTGACATTTCCGGAGAATGCATAACTGCATAGTTATAATAATATTTTATAATTTAACCTTGGCGTAAAATTTGCTGTAATGTACATAATGAAATTCTGTATATGTAAGAGAAAATATTTGAATTGAAGTGTATTTGTATAGTTATCAACCTGTTATATTACATCTGCATTTCGTGAAAAAAAATCATTCTATTTAGAAGTTATAAAAGGGTACGCATTTATTGTATGATACATTAGAATAATGTATATGGTTAAACCGTTTACAATGATGGTTGCGGGACCCTCAGGGTGTGGAAAAACAACTTTCGTTTTAAATTTATTAAAACATTTAAATGATGGTAAAAAATTTAATAAAATTGTGTGGTGTAATGGAAACTCAAAAGCGATACCACAAGATATCTATGAAACAAATGAAATAGAAATTATAAAAAATATCCCAGATACTTTTGAGAATTGCGAAGACGGAAGTATCATAATATTAGATGATCTAATGACAGAAGCGTATAATAAAAATATTTGTGAACTTTTTACCAAAGGTTCACATCATAATAATTTATCTATTATTTTAGTAACTCAGAATGTGTTTCATCAGGCAAAATATTGCCGAGATATTTCTTTAAATTGTAAATATCTTGTAGTTTTTAAAAATCCACGAGACAGATCTCAGATTTGTTCTCTAGCCAGACAAATATACCCTGAAAACACAGCGGAACTTATGAGGGTATATAATGAAGCTACTTCGAGACCTCATGGTTATTTACTATTTGATTTAACACAATCAGTTAATGATTTATTTCGTTTCCGTACCGATATCTTAAAAAAAGGCTATTTCACATGCTATTGTCCATCAATTTTATTCGAAAATAAAAAAGTGTGTATAAAAAATGAAACGATTGAAGGCAAACAAACATATTCTACATGTGCTAAAAAAGTGTAACTCAAAAACAAGAAAAGCGCTACTTAAAGTCTGCACCCCTGAAGTTATAAAAACTTTATGTGAAATATCACTCAACACATTAAATGGAAACAACAGAATTTCTAAACAGTGTAAAACAAAATTAAAAAAGTATAAAAGAGAACTTCGCGACTTGGCTTGTTCAAAACTGTGTCTCTCTTCAAAGCGTAAAATTCTTGTACAAAAAGGTGGATTCTTACCCGTTTTAATCAGCACTATTTTATCAGGGTTGATAGGCCAAATAATTAATCAGACATCATGAGTAATTTACAACGGATGATTGTTATACAACCAGAAATTTTCGAAAAAATTAAAAAAATTTTAATTGATGATAGTAAACTATCGGAATTAGATAAAAATATGAAATCAATTCTACGTAACAACAAACTAACTGATTTGAATAAGTGGCATCTATATAGACAGAACTTATTAACATATTCATCAATGAAAAGAAAAAATGCGTATAAAGATAAATTTAATTTGTATCAACCAGCAATACGTCATGTTCATGAAGTGGGAGTTCAAACTAAAAGAATTATTTCTAAAAACAAAGATACAAATACAGATGCATCATCAAAAGGTTCTGATAAATATACACAAGCTGATATACCTAAAGCAAAAGAGGAGTACACAGATGCTGATGAAAAACCTAAGCCAGTGTTTACACAATTAGATGCAGAAGAAACATTTGAAAATAACAGCGATGTATTCGATGATAAAGATGATGATGATGATGATGATAATGATAGTATTGTTTCTGATGAGTTTATTAATCCAAAAGAAATTTTACGCGAAAGAATTTCTTCACATTCTAATATGTACAGAACATTTGAAATGAAGGACGGAACAACAATCTCTGTTCCAACAAAAAAACATATTTTTAAAAAACAAAAAGGTGTTTTTCAGGCTCCAAAACCAGGATCACTACAAACAACTTCAGACGTACCTCAGAGGAGAAGTGATCGTCCGTTAACAGTTCAAACAATAAAACGTAGTGAACAAGAACGCTTACGAAATCAACCTTGGTCAAGAATTAAATAAAAATTTTAAAAATAAAAAGTTATATAAAGGATAAAATCGGTGTTTTAATTTATTAATTTAATAGTTATTAATGAGAACAGTGATGGATAATTTCACATACGTAACTCTTTTAAGTAACAGTTCTTTGAAATATTACCCAAAAAATTCATTATCGAGGTTCACGGTTAAACTCCCAAACACTATAAATTTGGATTCTAATGAGAAATGGTATGTTGGTCTAACTAACGTCGCTCATACTTCTATAAGTGATGAAACAAAAATTACAATTAAATCGACATCAGAACAAATACTTCCTTTAGACATAGAATTAATAATATTTTTAAATGCAACTACCTCTAAATTTTATCAAAAAATTGAAGAACCTAATTTCTTTGATCGATATAACTCATCAGCTGAATTAGTTAAATTCAATTATAACAAGAATGAACCATATATTCAGCTACCAGTGTTAAAAGATGTTTATCCCTTAATAAAATGTAATCAAGAGTACACACTTGAGGAATTTTTTGATGTAATATTTTCTCAAATTAGAATAACGCGATGGCCAGAGTTTAAAGAATCTTTAAAAAAGGAAATTAAAAATTTCAAACCAACAAAACAGATTGAAGCTAAAATAAAAAATGTTAAAGATAGTTATATTGATGTGAATACAAATATCAACCCAATTCCATTTTACATATGTTTTTATTGTAATATAATCAAACCGAGAACTATCGGAGATGCATCTGTACCATGTTTGTATATGCATCCTCTAGGAACAGACGCTGATAGAAGCATACCTCGATCGTATCAAATAGATAATGTTCAATATTGTCCCATTGAAAAGTATAATATATCAGAGATCAGTATTTTAATAACTGATGAAACTGGAGAACAAATCAATTTTAATGATGGACTATTTATGACCTACCTAGTACTTCACTTTCGTAAAGGTATATAAAGAGGTATCTTACAGATTACATTAATTACAAATGGATAACTATTACGCAAAGTACTATGCTAACCAATCAGGTGGTGGTGGGTATAACAATGAAGATTTTGGTCCATTATTACGATCTCAAAGAGTATATCAAAAGGGAAGAGGATTAGGAGGATTTTTCGCAGGAATATTTCGATACTTGAAACCAATATTAACATCAGCCCTTCAGGGCTTAAAAAGTGAAGCGCTTCAGGTTGGTTCAGACATTCTTCAAACGCAAAAGCCGATTAATGAAATACTTCGTGATAGATCAATACAAGTGGTTGATAAACTACGAGATAAAGCAGCAGAAAAAATTAAACAAATGTCTGGTACAGGAGCTAAAAATTCAATAAAAGGCTGTTTGAGAAGCCGTTGTAAACAGTTGAAAGTTGCTCGTGATAGAGTGAAAAAGAGGAAAAATATATTAAAAAATAAATCAAACAAGAAACGGATTATTGATATTTTTACATAATGACGTTTACAGAATGTATGAAATCAGAACTAGATTTATTTCAACCGCCTTCAATTCAGACAAGTATTTTAAAAAATGAAGAAGTAGCATACAAGCCTATAACCAGTTTAGAAAATCAGTCGGTTATTGAATTTGCTTGTTACAGTCATGGTGATTCGTATTTAGATTTATCATCCATAAATTTGTGCCTGAAATTTCAAGTAACTAAAAATGATGGCAAGGTATATATAGACACAGATAAAGATCAGCCTAGTTTGGTAAACAATATGCTGCATTCTCTGTTTCATCAAGTCAATATTTCTTTAAATGGGAAGAATATAAATTCAACAGATGGGAATTACAGTTATCGAGCATATTTGGAACAACTATTAAATTATGGTGATGATGCATACAAAACACATTTGCAATTGTCAGGATGGAGTTTGGAGACGAAAAATCTCGATAATCTTAATGAAAACGATGGGTTAAAATTAAGAGCAGCGTTAACTAAAAACAGTAGAATTGTAGAAGTATATGGAAAATTGCATGCTGACATGCTCAATCAACCTTTGTTATTATTAAACAATGTAGATTTACGAATTTCGTTAACATTGAACAAACCGGAGTTTTATTTACTCGGTGTTGATACAGATACTTCGATTGTTAAAATAACAGAAGCTACACTTTACTTGAGACATGCTCATATAAATCCAAATATTTTAATTGCTCATCACAAAATGCTTGAAAATACAACAGCAAAATACCACTACAAGCGTAATGAAATTAAATCATTTACAATTCCTACCGGAGGAAACTCAATTTCACTGGATAATATTGTGTTAGGACAGCTCCCAACAAATCTAATATTTACAATGATAGATAATGATGCGTATTCTGGGAAAAGATCTAAGAACCCATATAATTTTAAAAATAATAAAATAACTTCGTTCTCAATTTATATGAATGGGGTTCAAGTTCCTAGTGCACCGATTGAAATGAATTTCGCAGACGGGGTCAGTTACGCTAGAGCGTATTCAACAATATTTACATCAAGTGGAATTTTACACACACCTCAGGGAAATTTGATTACCAAAGAAATGTTTAAGAATGGTTATTTCCTATTAGCTTTTGATTTAACTTCAGACATGTCAAGTACTTTATCATGTAACTGTCTAATGAATCAAGGAAGTTTAAGATTAGAGGCAAGATTTGCAGAAGCTCTTAACTCAACTAAAACATGTCTAGTGTACTTGGAATATGATACTACTCTAGAAATCGATAAAAATCGTAATATTATAACGAACTATTAATAATATAAATAGCTCACAATTCTAAAATAAAGAGTTAGTTTGTAACAATACTGTACAAAATGATTGTCAATACAATGACTACTTTAGACATTCAAAAAGCATTGAAATCACATAAATTTACTAAGAAGTATTTTCAAGGTGTTTTTGCAATCAACACAATCCCAAAGAGGGTTAAATCAAAACCTGCTTTATATGTTATTAATACGGATAAATCAAATCAACCAGGGCAACATTGGTTAGCTGTTTATTTTCCATCAAATGGATGTGGAGAATTTTTTGATTCTTATGGAAGATCAGCAACGAAATATCCTGAGATTAAGAGGTTTCTAAAATGTAACAGTAAATGTATTATATACAATAATAAACAATTACAAAGTTTATTCACTGGAGTTTGCGGTCAATATTGTTGTATATTTTTGTTAAATAGATGTAAACGTAATTCAATGGAAAAATTTATAAAATTATTTAATATTAAAAACCAGATTGAAAATGATGTAAAAATAAAGAAACTTTTTAAAAAAGAATTCCCTAAGATTTTAACTACAAGAACAAAAACAAACATGATTCAGCACCTTTCAGAAATTGCTTAGCTGGTTATTTTAGTTCATCGACAAGAAGAACCAAGAGATGAGATGATTTGTATGTGTGAAAGAGATAGTGCAACTCTTGAAGGGTATAAATAGGAAAGCTGTTTTTTTATCAAAAGCTAGTTTACATTTGCCTTTAAACCCAAATAATATGTTTAAAGTAAAAAGCGTTAATAATATAATTAAAAAAAAGATGGTGACCATACCTAATTTATTGTTGTCTCATACATATTTTTTAAATGATCAACATACATGTTATCTCAACATTGGTTATGATGTTAACACTTTTAAAACTACTATAATCTTATTCAAAAATACAATGTTTCATACACTAAGTGCTGAAATGTGGACGACTACAATTTTCAATAATTTACAAACAATAAAAAATCACTTCAGTTGTGTAAATAACATTTCCTTTGCTGAATTACCAAAAACGAATGGAAATTGTGATGTAAAGCTAACCAGTAGAAATAATGAAAGACGCATTTTGTTTACGAGTGGTGGGAAGAAAATCGTTTTAAATTCCAAAGAATGGGAACGCTGCTCATCTTTATCATCATTTTTGCAATCAATTATTATCTGGAGCGAGGCAGTATGGACTGATGTCGCTAATTATTACTTTTTATACTTAGCAAAATGTGTCGATCGGAAAACACATTCTCTACAAATACAGGATTTTTTTATACCACCAGTAACAGGATATAACTATTTTAATTATTCAAGATTGTTCAATGAAATACCAGTTTTATGTAAGCAAAAAATAATAAATGATCTTTGTATTCGTACAAACAAAAATAAATGAATAAAAACAATTTATACTTTTTGAAATCTATTTTTTATTTCTTAAATATTATTTTTACAATGAATTACACCCTCTTGATTCCATTTGTTTTGGATGTTATCAATAAACACTTCACCCTTGATGTTTCTAACGTGTTGACATGTGGGAAACCAAAATGCATGTTCTGTCCATATTTCATAGGTGATATTCCAATCTTCGAGAACTCCTTTACAGCTGAAACACTTGATGCAGTCGTCTACACCTGTGTAATAAAATCCAGCTCGAGATAGTTGTAATGGATCAATGATCCATTTGTTCCACAACTTCTTGAATGATTTTAATCGATTCTGTATCTTGTTCATACCACCGTTTAAGCCATATAAACCACATGTATCTCCATTTTCCTCTCGATGTACTGAATCCATTTCGATAAGGTTTTCTCTTTCACATTCCATTTTTTTTTTTTTTTTGGACTTTTCACACCTGATTCATGTAATGTTCAAGTCTTTACTGAGTCTATATAAACTCTTGAATAGTTTTAAATGAGGCCATCCTAGAGGTCACGTGTTTACTTGTCTTTAAATTGTTTTTAAGATAGCAAATTTAATATGTATGATTAAACATGATTAAACATGATTAAACATGTTTCTTTATTGTCTCTTTTTTTTTTTTTTTTTTTTTGCTGATGTGGTTGTTGAAATCATAGGATGCAACGTGATACGAGGGCAATTGTTTCTAAGAAAGCAAATTTAATCTGTGTGGTTAAACATGATTAAACATGTTTATGGTCTCTATTTTGCTGATATGGTTGTTGAAATCATTGAATGTTACTTGATACCACGCGCGTGTTTAAAAGTCATATTAAACCATAATTACTAATTAGTATAAATTATAGTGAGTTTCTTTGAAAATCATCAGTCTGAGAGTAAGCATAGGATTGTTAACAATCAACCAACCATGGATATTCGAAAACAACTTATAGAAAAACTCAATAACGTGGAAAGGTTTGCAGAGAAAACAATAATAAAATTTGAAGATCTGGAGGTGGCTAGAAACTATGTGGTGCAAGAAGTAAAATCAGTCAACACTAGATATGGGGTGAAAATCCTAATAGAGACAGAGGAGAACATTATATTTATGCCGGAGCGATTCAACGTTTTTAATGAAATGGAAGTTCAAAATTTAAGCAATTTATGTAAAGATCACTTAATTATGGTGAAATTAGATAAATATAATGTGCATTTTGTATAAATAAATAAATAAATAAATAAAACAATATTATATAAACTTATTTAGAAAACGTATTTAATTTCATTTCAAAACAATCTTAAAATGGTGTTTCGACTCCGCTTCTTCACTGTTATCAACGCTGTGAACAAACCAACTAGCATTTATGATGTTCTAGATTTAAATTATTAACTCATTCATTTTGTTGAATGTTGCAGTGATCATAATCTTAGATATCTTTCGCTTTAAATAAATCCCAAACATTATATGGAAAAATTATTTTATATATAACAATCCAAAGTTCATAAGCTTTCATTAATACTTCGACCACATATATAAAATGAGTCGCTTTCAAATAGTCAATGAATTGCATAAGCCGGCACGTAAAAATTTTATACGCAGACATGTTAAAATTAAGGGTATTGATGACTTATGGCAGGCAGATCTTGTGGAAATGATTCCCTATGCAAAAGAAAATGCTGGTTTTAAATATCTTCTAACTGTAATCGATGCTTTTTCTAAATTTGCTTGGGTAGAACCTCTAAAGAACAAAACATCACAGGTGATTGTTGATGCTTTAACAAAAATTTTCAATGAGAGTAAAAGAATACCAAGGAATCTACAAACAGATATGAGAACTGAATTCTATAATAAAGATTTCAAACAGCTTGTGAAACAGAAAAGTATTAACCATTACTCAACATTTAGCCCAATAAAAGCATGTATAGTAGAAAGATTTAATAGAACTCTGAAGGAACATATGTGGAGGAAGTTTAGTCTTCAAGGATCTTACAAGTGGGTAAATATTTTAAAAAACTTAGTGAAAGATTACAACAACAAAAAACATAGGACAATTAAATTAGCACCTGCAGAGGTTACTGTGGCAAATGAACAACAACTTTTAAAACATGTTTATACATATCCTAAGTTAATGCAGAAAAATAAATTTAAAGTTGGCGATTTCGTTCGAGTTAGCAAATTTAAAACCGTTTTCGAAAAAGGTTATACACCAAATTGGACTACTGAAATATTTAAAGTTATCAGTATTAACAATAAGTTTCCTGTGACGTATTTACTTGAGGATTATAAGGGACAGCTAATATCTGGCAGGTTTTATGAAAAAGAGCTCCAAAAGACAAATCATCCTGATACTTACCTCGTAGAGAAAATCTTGAAGAAGAAAGGTAGCAAAGTTTATGTTAAATGGCTCGGTTTTGGATCATCTCATAACTCATGGATAAATAAAAACGATATTATTTAAAATATTCTAGTGTTTTTTATTTTAAAATTAATTATTATTATTATTATTATTAATTATTTATTTTAAAGAACTAATATATTGTTTTACATATAAATAAACAAATTTTCATATACTATACATACAATTATAATTATTTTAAAATATAAACCTATTAATTATTACTATTCTAAATTTAATTAAAATTGTAAGGCATTAAATGTATTACATATATATTTAAGAAATATAAAATATGTTATTTATAACTAAGTAAAATAGAAATTATCAATTTCATTATTACCCCATGCCAAAGTTTTGTATGAATTTGGAATTACAAATCGTTTATCATCGAAATTTGATAGCGCTAATTTGTTTGTCAATTGCGTGTATAGGTTGTGTCTAATACTTCTAAAATTTATTTGTGATCTAATTACATTAACATTTTTATTCAAACAATTTTTAAAATCATTTAATGATATAGAATCAGAAACAACATTTTTTTTTATTCCTTTGATTTTCTTGATAATTTCATTATCATCTTCAAGGTTCAAACTATATGATTTTGCCCTGATTCCAACAAACTCTGTTAAGATTTTTCCACAACATTCATCTTTAAACATACCTAAAACCTTTTTATTTACTAATGGGAAATTATATAAGTTGTTAGGAGAATAATCTGAAGTATCAAATTTCTCATTTAAATCAGGTTTTATATCTTTGTAAAAATCTATAGTTTGAATTTCATAAATTAATGAGTCTGTATCAGTATATAAAAGTGTTGCGTTATCATTGTATTTTGTCTTAATATAATCATAATGAAAATTATACATTAGAGTTTTAGATAATTCTAAAACACAGAAACCCACATAAATAGGTTTATTGTACGTAATAGATAATCGGCTCATTTGAATAGCAACCAAATTTTCATCAAATATCGAGGATGAATGAAAATTAGGTTTGCTAATTAAAGTATTAGCACCAAATTTGTTACCTAGATTTTCCCAATGTGTTGATAATCTTATATCGGTTCTTTTTTCAACATTTTCTATTGTTTTTCCGAAAACACTATTATTCTTTAATTTATACAAATCTTTTTCAAAAGAATTTTGAGCTTTTGTACGAAGATCTGTATTTAAATCAATATAAGATTTCAACCATGGTTTTTGGCTAAACTTTAAAACTCTATGTATTTTTTTTAATATTAATCCCTTATTAAGACAGTCTTTCAAATTTTTCTGATGAATAACATATTCCTGTTTAGGTTGTAGATTAGCAATTAATTTATTTTCTTTTGAGCTTTGGTATAAGGGTTTTATGTTTTCCATACAAAATGGTAAATCATTATGTTGTTTATGTAGATGGCTCGGATAATCTAAATCAACTTCAAGAATATAACCTATGTCTGATTCATTATCTGTCAGAGAATTAATATCAAATTTATCTAATTCCGATGAATCAAGAAATCTGAAATTAGCATACGGTAGTGATTGACTCATGGCCCATCCATATAGATTGTTGGCATCTAAATAAACAAGAAAATTAGAATCCATTTCCTTATTATAATTTTTCATATATTTGTGATTTGCTCTTGCATATCGTTTTGAACACTGAGCTAAACCACCTCGAATACCTTTCCTAATAAAATTTACCATGTCTATATCTTTAAGCAATTCTAATTTGATTTTTGTAAACTTAAGCATTGCATCCCAACTTAAACCAGGAGATGTAAAATAATGAGCCGGGTCAAGACCGTACGTTTTCATGCAAACATTTCGAAAATTTTCAAATATATCCGCCAAAATAAGAACATCTGATTTTAAATATAAGTCAGAATATTCACCTAAACTTTTACATTGAAATGTTTCCCAAACATTTAAAGCATGGTTATATTGATCGTCAGAAATATCACAATTTAGTAATTTATTATAAAAATTATTTTTAGGTGGTAATTGAGTTTCATCTAACTTTTTGAAACTATCTAGATAATCATAGGGGAAAACTCCTTTTTTCTTTATAAGGTTAAATTCAGTATGATTAGAAAAACTCTTTCTAACTTCTTTGAATTGAGAGTCATTAAGATTATTAGATAGTTTGTCAATGCTAGCTGCCATAAATTTAAATGAATCTACAAACCTTAATTTAATTTTTTTATGCTCACTAATTTTAAAATGTTTTGTGAATGATATATATCGTTCCTTATTCTGAGCGATTAAATCTATCTGTTCAGTATCAAACCCTAATTCTTTTATAATAAAATGAGAATCATAGCCACTTAAATTGTGACAAAATATTGGAACGAAATCAGCTATTTTATAATTTAAATTACATTTAACATGTGCAGCACCTCTAAATTTCCCTGTTAAATGGCAATGATCCCTAACTTTATAGTTTTCATCATCATCAAAATCACCATCACAAATATGACATTTATTTGAAAAATTATAATTTAATTGCTCCGTGTAGGAAAGTTTTTTCATTTTTCGATTTACGTGTAGCTCGTTGTATATAATTTCTAAATCTTGTTTTAATTTATCAATGAAAATTTTCCCACAATCATTACCTCTGTATGTAACAAATTTAGATTTAATGTCATTATATGAACATTTAATGTAATATGCAAAACTGTAGGGTTCATGTTTTAAAATATTTTCACTAAAAGATATCTCAGGATTTAGAGTACACGAATCAATTGGTTTTAATATTGCTTCAAAATCACAATATATCACATATGGGACTTGTAATTTATGACGATAATTACTAAATTCTAAAAAGTCATTTTCTTCATTAGGAAGAATACATTTAATTCTATTGCAACCATATTGCACATGATTATTTAAACCTTCCTCATTTCTAAAAAATATTAAACAACCATCACAAATAAATTTTTTATTAGTTCTTTTTGACAATTGTTTGCCTACTAAGGTATTTAATTTTTTTATATAGCAATAATGACTATTTCCACTATCTTCTATATACAATAGATTAACATGATGAGATTTTTTTGATTTTGTATAATATAAAGGTCCCACAATTTGATTACCTTCTAAACTATACACATTTACACTTATATTATTCTGGCTTTCAAATTGTGGGATATCTTTTAAAGGCATGGGGAAACTAATATTATCTAAATTTAAGATAGAACTATAGTGAGGAAATGAATTACACCGTTGAGGTTTTCTTACATTAGGATATTTGCTAGCCATGATTGACCAGGCGAAGCAGGCTTGATCTGCATTTTGTACATTGATTATAGCCTTTTTATCTTTAATACATTTTGGGAGTCGTATGTAAGAGGACCCTCTCATTGGACTATATTTGTTAAAATTTACTTCAATGAACAATACTTTTTCAATTGCCCATCCAGACTCTTTCTCCTGAAACTCCTCACTCAGAGTATTCAGGGTGCAGACAAGCTGAGAAAATATCTCATCCAAATCGCTAGCTTCCGTTAAAATTGCATTTTTAGTATTAAATGATTTTAATGAGCTAACATTTGCTTCATCTTTTAAATCAAATTTAGTGAATAAGCCAAACAATTCAAAATTTACTTTGCAAACTTTAAATAACTCTGTTTGAAGCTCTATTAATTTAATTATTTTATGTTTTATTGAACACATAAAATCATTTATACTAATATAGTTAATAGGTACATCTGAAACCCTATAACTAATTATTCGGGACTTGAATGCAGTGCTAATTATTTGGATGTTCTCATCATTCTCACTATAGTTCCTTAAACAATTGTTTTTATGAAGTAAGGATTTATAATGATTAAATAAAAATTTTTTTGAAATACTTACATTGCAATTACTACATAAAACGTCATCAGTAGGTGCATCATCCATTTTGATTCTCTTGGCAGCTCCTACAACTGTCCTTGAGTTTGATGGAATATGTACCCTCTCGCGATTATTAACGGCTGATGTAACATGCATCCTCTTGCTATGATAATCAAGTTTTCGTTTATTGCCGAAAACGATGCCACACACTTCACACAGCATGTTATCTTGAGGGTGCTGCTCCTTTGAATGCCGAATTAAAACGTCTTTTGATGAAAACATTTTGTTGCATTCTTCACAGTTATTCATGATTTAACTGAAAATATATAAAGAGATAATATGTTAAAACGTTATATATAATTTAAATAAATGTATATTTGTAACTTACGTTAAAAAATTTTTCGCTTATGTATTTAAAATTTTATTTATTTTATTAATTGATTTACTTCTAATATTTAACACTTAGAAGTTGTAAATATAATTAGTTTATAGCTACTACACAAATAAATGTTCACTAACACAAAAAAAAAGATTATTGATTAAATTATAATATTTAACAATTAAAAGTTGTATAACAATTAGTTTATAATTTTCGGTACTACACAAATATTTTCACAAATAGGTACTTCTTAACTTTTATATTGTTTTTTTATTGATCAACATTGATTACGATCACTTCACTTTTAATTTTAAAATAATAGGTAAATCAAAAAAATATTAATTTATATTTTAAATTGTATTTAATTTTACACCACACAGTAATACGTTGTATAAGTTTATTAATTAAATGCATCAAAATAACATCAAAACTACCACTTATATATTCTATATTTCTAATTTTCATTATGTACATTACAGCAAATTTTACGCCAAGGTTAAATTATAAAATATTATTATAACTATGCAGTTATGCATTCTCCGGAAATGTCAAGGTTGAATTAAAAAAAAAAAATATTATTATAACTTTACACTATCTAATTTCAATTAATAAAAAATTATTATCGTATACAAAATATTTTTAAAGCGTGTAGAGTTTGTAATCGACATTTAGGGGTATTATTATATTATTGTAATTTTTTTATTTCGCTGAACATGCGGAATTTTTTTTTTTAAACCATAAATAGTTGATGATTTACAATCTCGCTCGTAGTATGATGGTTAAGACAGTTTCTTACCATGCAAAAGTCTCGAGTTCGATTCTCGTCGATGACCATGAATTTTTCTTGTTGAATTTACACATGTTTTATCATTATTACAGAGTTTAGTTACTTTGATTGCACTGTACAGAGATTTAGTTACTGTGGTTGCACTGTGTAGTATGCATATAAAAAAATACGTAAACGTTCATGTGGTTGTAATTTACATGTAAAAAATGTTTGGTGTAAAATCTTTTTCGGTTGGCCCAGGAACATCCACTTTACACTACTTGTACGGGCTTCTGGAGAGTAATAGTTGAGTGATTTGCCTTCCTACATCACTCCTCTTGCTTACTGTGTAAGAATAGGATTTTACTTATAGATCGGTTCTTAAGAAGTAGTTTTAATTTCTCCTATTGTTTCAATATCATTTATTGGTCCGAATAGTATTTTAAATTTTGACAGGATTATTTAGAGTTTTTGTTTGATTCGCGAGAGAGGTGGCTATCTCGAATTTACAGTTTCGTTATATTGTTCTTCTTTCTGTGTTCGAGAGGATGGAGTCTCTGGTTCTTTCGTGGTTCATTGCGATAAGAACCTTCGTGTTTAAATGTTGTCTTGTTGTTTGGGTTTACTGGACGATTAGTGTGGTTGGCTTGTTTCGTCTGGATGTACAGGTCAACTTATATATGCAGCATTTCATTGTGTAGCCCAGGTTTCCTTTGCATATTGTGGGGATATGATTGTTGAGTGGAAGGGAAATTACAGTTTCGAACAGAAACGTAGATGTCATGATGTCAGATGAAGATGTTGTTCTAAGCCTATTTTCTCACGATTTTGATGAAGTTTATGGTTCAAGAGCAAAGATCTAGCGAAACCAAAAGAAAAAGTGATGCCTTTACTGTTTCAAGCAATGACTCAAGTTATGCTGGGATTTGGAGATGCTACTGTGTGAAATTGTTTTTTTTGGTACATCCTACTATGAATGAGCTGATGCTCAAAATAGGGTGTGCTGAAAACGATGTAAATTAAATGTGCACAATAAATCAAATCAATAAAAATAGCCATGGTCGCATGGGTTTTAGAAAAACATATTTGCTGAAAGAGTCTAATGCAATAAACAAACCAGAATTACCCAATTTCGATCGTGGATAAGGTCGAAGAAAACCCATGTAAAGTATTTGCAATGACCATTCCACTTGGATGCGATTACCCTTGGGTGGTTGCAAAGCAAAATTTAACGGCTTTGTTTGTTTACAAATTCGACACTGATTGATTTGCATTCGTACGTCGTATGCCATGTCTGGCCAATAATAAGAACGTTGCAGTTTTCAAGGGTTTTAAAAATTCCCTGATGTGTCGACAGTTGTGCGTCGTGTGCCAATGAAACTTAATTGTTCACTAACTCTAGTGGAATATATAGTATGATTTTAATAGGTTTCGAAGATTGTAAGAGAATTCAACCCAGTTTCGAACTGATGAGCTTATGATTATGAAACAATCAATCTTCTCATCAGGCCGCGGCAACTGGACTGATTATGCCACAATTTACATTCTATATACTATATACAGAATGTGCTGTGCATTAAGTACTAGCGAATCATGCTAATACAGATGAAATCTCTTACAATTTTTCTTCTTCACAATATTCACACAGCTCTATTTCTGTGTACGCTAATTTTTACTTTTTATTAATTTTTTTTTTTTTTTTTAATTTTTTGTGTTGAATGTTATGAATGTAATTAACATTCAACAAAAAATTAATAAAAAGTAAGAATATAGAATACCATAGTTTCCAAATAGGTATAGCCGTTGTTTCAACTGATTGATTACTAGAAGTATTTTCGTAAATTTTACGATCTACCACGAAAACATTGTTAAGCGGCTTCGGAGCATGCTTCAACTTTAAAGCCGGGGAGTCGATATCTCAATGAGGAACCTTAGTATGAGGACTGATTTTACTTTCTAGAAAGTACTTTTTAACTCTAGAAAGATTGTCGGGAACGATATTTTGTGAATCATTTCTATGTTCGATATCGAAACTAAAAGATTGAAGCTTTTAGCTTCATCTAGCTAATCTCCCTGTACGATCCTTCTGGCTCATGAGCTATTTAATATTAGCGTAAGCCCGAAATTTCCTTAGACTATAAGTACGTCGACATAGCTTGCTCTGTTATATTCAAGCTCTGTTATAGAATAGTTTTCGACATATATGCTAAAGCACGTTTCCGACACCGGAACGGTTTGCATCACATTGGATGAAGAATGGCTTATTGAAGTTGACGTATGCCAAAACTGGTGCTGTGATTAACGCGTCTTTCAACCGATCAAACACTAACTGGCTCTCTTTACTCTAGATAAATTTGGGGTTCTTTTTCAATAAGTTGGTTAACGGAACTGATACGGCGGCATACTTTGGAATGAAGCACCGGTAACGCCCTGTCATCCCCAAGAAACTCCGAACCTTTTTTATACTTTTTGGTATAGGGAACTCACTTACTGCTCTAACTTTTTCGGGTTCCACTCGAAGACTACCATCACTCTCAATGTACCACTAGTGATCAGAAGTTCGCATTAGTCGATACATAGTCTGCTTGGTGTTGCATAGTCCGAACGGCATCACCTTGTAGTGGCATAAAGGGTGACCAAGGACGGTAAAAGCTGTTTTGTGTCGGAACTCCTGAGTCAAAGTGATTTGCCGAAACGCATCTTTTTCTCGTTCTTGACTGTAACCTCGTTCAACCGTCGAACATCCAGACATGGTCATACTTTGTCACTCGCTTTTCGGACCAATGTGACCGTTGAACTCCAAGAACTTGGCGACTCCTCAATCACTTTTAGGGATAACATTCTATCGATTTCTTTGTTTAGTTCGGCTTATATTGGTGGAGAGGCAGGATAGTATCTTTGCTTAATTGGCGCTGCATTTCCAACATCGATGTGATGCGACAGCAGGGACGTTTTTCCAAGGCCTAAGTCTGTGAACGAAGGAAACATCTTAATAACATTTGATAGTTCGACTTCTTGAAGGTGTGGCGATTAAAATCAAGATCAGCATTTCAACATGAGGTGGTATCAAATAAACGCGCATTGGATGCTGAATTCCTTTAAAACCGGCTTTTAGCTAAAACTAGCCAAAAACCCATTCCTGATGTCCACTACCAGTTTTAATCATTGAAGGAAAACTGTAAATTTTGTATTTTGGGTTGTTCAAGAATAATGTGCTCTCACTACCAGAGGCAGTAACACAAGCACCACTATCCATCATCCTAAATAAATACCTCAGCTATATTTGATCGTAAAAGTTTACGTTTAGTCCAGTATTGATGTTCCCGGTTAAATTGCCGATTCAGATGTGGTAAGCTTAGTTGTTTGAAATTAATTTTTGTAGGTGAATTTACAACTGAAGATACGGAATAATCTGAGTTAGATATGATATCGACAGGTAGTTTAAAATGTTTTGAATTTCTATGATCACGGATGATGCGGATTTCGTCGCACCAGTTTGCGATCGGTATTCGCCGCCGCTCCGACTGTGGTTACTCTGGGGATTAATCTGTTCCGCAAGAGGCTACATTCCCAGAATTCGGAAAGCGCGGTTGCTCGTTTCCCTGACATTTAAAACAATTTGGTATCAGAATATCCGGCCGCCCACATCTGAAACAAAAAATTTTAGTATTAGGGTTGACACAATCAAAATAACCATAAAGCAATTCCAACATACCAAGGCAACGTCATTTTAATTTTGTTTTTTAAAATCACTACTTGGCTCATGTTCTGGTCCGCTTATATGAGCCGACTGCGAAGAAGCATAGTTATATCTGGTATTATGGAGGGGCCAATTGGGTGTCTCTAGCTCACTTATATGTTTCCGAAGGCACATCATTTCTGGCTCATGATTGGTTCGCTTCGATGAATCTTCAAGTGCCATGCAGTGTCTCACCAGCTATAATTTAAAGATCGAAAATCCATATCTTCCAATGCGTTCTGTCGGTTAGATCTCATATTCCTCCGGAGTATAAGGAGTAGTTCTGAATCTGAAGATGGAATACGGTATTGTAAAGACATAGGTCCGTTCTTCGATCCTGAAACCTCTCAATTAAGCCGTTTTTTAATTGAATAAAAGATAAACCGGGGTTTAATTTTAAATGGCACCAACACCAATTCAAAGCTATACCATTCAAAATTGTTGCTGCTTCGATACAAAGGTTGCCTTCTTGTCCGAAAGCGACTTAGAAACAAATGGATTTGGAGCTTTCTGCTTGTTCTCTTTTATGGCTAACAAGGGCAAATATACCGTCTAATGGTACTGGTTCGGTTTTAGAATCAATCGATGGTTTATCACCTGTTATAGCTTCATCTTCAGATGTCAGTACTTCATCTCCTGGCAAGGAGATATAGATATTTAATTCAGCTATTGTTTCGTTAAGATCAGTAGATTCGCCATGTGATTTTAAGCTATCCCTTAGCTTAAGTGAAGTATCTAGATGATCGAGACATTGGTGTTTGTATTTACGACTAGTATACAAGAGGCGTTTAATCATTGTGTTATGTGCAAAATACGGGAATCTGTGCGCAAAATTACTCCGAATTAGTGCTATTGGCGCTGGTAATTCAATTCAACTGTTAATTATTGGTGCAAGCATGAAATTCATCTCGAGCTTTTTTATCGCCGATGGGCGGGCACGACTTGGTTTATTAGCTGGATGAGCAGACACCCGGCTTGGTTTAACAGCTGTATGGTATTGGTAGGACTATGTACCTTAAAATTAATTCTATAAACGTCCCGTGTCAAACAAACATCAGCCTTGCATCTAAACGGTTAAATGATTTTACAACTTCAAATCCAACTTGCAGAGAATATTAGTAAATGCATTTCACCGGAAACGAATAAATGTTTACACATGGGATAGTTTTCATATCCATACCGTAACACATGTTACTGAAGTTTAGGTTTTGAAATTTCAGGCACGAAGTGTAGGGTCCTGTGAGAGATTATGGTCATAAAATAATCAACATCCTGAATTAATCGCCATTTAATCCTCTAATGAATACATCTAATGATCGATTTCTGTATGTTTCGATAAGGACTTCGATGCGATATCAGCGGAATATCCTTATTTGCAGCTATCATATTGAAACTTGTGATATTTTTAGAGCGCTTATGTTCTCTTGCTTGAGACTGGTTAGCTGGAAATGATTTTTATTGTTCGATTAGTTACTATATGTTCCCATATTTAAATTTGTGTTAACCGAAAAATCGTCGTACGTTAGTGTTACTTACTTTTTACCCGTGGGGAGGATTTTCACTTTCACTAATTACTCACTTTTTTCACTATTTGCACTTTTATATGTTATTTTTTGACGACTGGTTCTGTTTCGGCGGCAATTAATGAGCTAAGTGAGTGTTGACTTAAAAAAAAACTTTATTTTTCAAAATTAATCTTAAAACTAAAAATCTTAGTCTCTAACGTATCTTATCAAACGTTGCATTGATTTGAAAAATTCGCGCGTGCCCTATAAATCACGTTGTGTTGACTCGAAATTAATGGTGGTGT
Organism: Tipula vernalis; assembly: GCA_958295665.1. NCBI lineage: Eukaryota > Metazoa > Arthropoda > Insecta > Diptera > Tipulidae > Tipula > Tipula vernalis. The sequence goes on from OY282558.1 coordinate 328,556,163, forward strand.
TAACTTCATTTCATATCCGCTATATTCACGTAACGAATTGTAAATTATTGCGAACTATTATCATTAATGAATAATATCTTTTTAAACCTAATTATATATTTTTATTGCATACATTTCACGAATTGCCTTACATATTTTATTTTTATTTTACAGTCAACAAACTTAAAGCAAATTCTCGCATAACATAGACTGTCAGCATTTAGCAAAAATAGCAGCACAGCAAAACTGCACGTAATAAGAATTTTAATTAAATTTTTCTTGTTGTTTTCGAATGACTAAACAAGTGAAAGTTTATTTTGGCTTTTCGGTGGAAATATCTAAATTGTGGCGAAATAATAAATTGTATACCGGACTATGTCAAAATTCGATACCGTCCGCAAAACGTAAATCATCTCCGCCAGACATGGTGTAAATAGCAGGCCAAGGAACAAAATTTCTGCCACCACCTCAGTGAATAAGCGGTGGGTCAAATATCCATTCTCACAAAAGTAACACAACTTAAGAACTCCAAGCAAAGGGACACTCGGAACATAAGCGACTCATATAGGTCATCCTTAAGGCCCTTCATTCTATGACAGAATTGAAAACTCTTCCCCAAAGGAAATTCGTTCACAAATAATCAGCAGCGTCGAAAGGAGATTCATCCAAGGTCTGAACAGTTATTAAAAAAGAGAACGGAATGAAGGTCGAACATGGCTGAATATTGGCGGGATAAATGTAAAGATATTGTCATTGTAACGCTTTTGTTGGTGAAATGTAAATGTCAATTGTATTTCCAAACTATGAACTTAAACTTATTTGAAATTAATATTTTCGAAAATTGAATTAAATAATTAATTCAAATTAAAGTAAAAAAAAAAAATTATTGAATGTAAACATTCGTCATTTAAATACAGAAAGCAACAAAAAAAAAAAATTGACAAACTGTCGATAATAAGTAGTTTCCTTTTCTAACAATAATACTCAGATGTTTGCAGTCCGACTAGACAGGAATCTTTATTATGCACAAAGTGAGGAACTCTAATCATTTTTCAAAATTCAACCCGGTCGGTAAATAAAAGTTGTTAAGACGGACAATGGATCTGAACACTGTAATCGGGATATCATAAATTTTCTGTAAAATTGCATTATTGATCATCAGGTGAGAACAGTGTATACACGACGATTTTTTGGAGAAGGCATTGTTTATGTTTTACACTATACATCATAAATCGTTCGCCGACTTGCAGACGACAAAGACACGATATGACAAGTATAATTTAGAAAAAAAAAAAAAATTTGGTAATTAAGACCAATATAATTTGGTACCGTTACTTAGTGAACTTTAGTGTATAATGTCTCATTACCAAACTATTTGAGCAACGCTACACGCGGCGACCTAACCGTAAATTAAAGATGGATATTATATGGAAAATATTCTAATCTATATCCATATTAGATTTAACATATCAATGATAATGAATTTTCCATATGGAAATTGTAGTTCAGTTGTACGAGTGAGGGCAAGGAAGAATATAATAAAAAAGCATGTTTCTTTAAGTTTATTTTATGAAGTTAAATTTTGTGTTTTATTCATGTAAATATAAAACCATAGCATGGTGTCAGATGTGTAATAACATGGTACAAATAAATAAATAAATACTTAACTACGTGTTGGACAAATAATTTTCATCGAAAATAAATTAATTTCCCTTAAATAAAACTCAAACTAAAAAAAGAAAAAAAAGTGAGGTTAAGCTCTTGTTAAATAGTAAAAATAATTCAGAAATTTGTCTCAAAAATGGGTGAAGAACTTACAGAAGTTATTAAACTGTTCACTAAATGTTGTAATGACATTAATGAAAACATGTAGTTGGTAAATCAAGGTCTAAAAGCATTACGTGAGAATTTTGATAAAAAACGTGTTTACGATCACAGTACACCAATGCAGCATGTACCATTCCCGAAACCACTGGAAACTCAAGGCAATATCGACGAAAATTTTGAATTATTCAAAAGAATAAATAAGAATGGCCCGTCACGAAAGAAAAAAAGAAAATCAATTTGCTGTTGACACTCGTTGGAGATGAAGCGAAAATTAAATGTACACATTTTTCATTAACCGAAGAGGAAAAAGACACAACGGAAAATGTTCTAAATCTGATTGGAAGTCGTCTAGTGTCAAAAAGGAACGTGTTATACGATAGATATTTGTTCCACACCTGTAGTCAGAATGATAAAGAATCGTTCGATACATACATATTTGATTCGTTTATGATACATACGGTCGATACAACTAAGGGTTTTTGGCAGTTGAAATTGTCAGAAGCGAGCAGTAAGTTAACAACTTTTGGACTCCGTTTAGACGAATGGAATGATTGCGATGCCCTTTTGGTATATCATCGGCTCCGGAACTGTTCCAGATGAAAATGTATGAAATTGTACTTGACTTAAAGAGTATTGAAATACTAGCTGATGACATATTAATTTACGGAATAGGTGATACTATGGCCGAAGCAATAATGGATCATAATGTAAAATTGGAGAAGTTACTAATACGTTTGCGTGAGAATAATTGCAAACTTAACAAAAAGAAATTAAACGTCTGTTGTCCAGAAGTAAAATTTTTCGGACATGTGTTATCAAATAAAGGTCTGAAAGCTGATGAAACGATAATTTCAGCAATAAAAAATATGCCATCGGCTTAAGATAAGTCGGATTTGCTAAGATTTCTAGGAATGCTGAACTATTTAGGAAGATACCTAAAAAATCTAAGCGCAGAAAGCTCCGTTTTTCGAAAATTAACAATCGAAAAAGGAAGAACATGAATTTCAAAAATTCAAAATGCTAGTCGCCGATACAAAATCTCTAAAATATTTTTAAGTCGGAAAACAGCTCACTGTAGAGTGTGATTCAAGCAGCACTGGATTAGGAGTTGTTGTTCTTCAGGATGAACAAGTAATCGCGCATGCATCTCGTACGCTAACAGCAACGGGCAAAAATTATGCTATGATCGAGAAAGAGTTGTTGGCCATAGTGTTTGCATGTGTACGATTCGATTAGCTCATCGTTGGCAATGTAACAACTCTGATAAAGACCGATCATAAACCGCTCGTATCAATATTCAATAAACCACTGTTAAAAGCACCAAAGCGATTGCAGTTAATGCTTATGGTACTCGAGCGCTACAACATTGAACTGAAATTTATCGAGGGTAAAAAGAACGTGATTGCTGATACATTATCTATAGGGCATCATTAGAGGTACCAGAGGATCTTAATTTTATTAATCAGTCAAACGTTTTTAAAGTAAAATTAGCTGAAAACAAGGTTTTCAAAAGATTTTGGAAAATTAATTTAGTCGAATCACTAAAAATCTCAGATAAAAGAATTGATAACATAAAAACAGAAACCTTGAAAGATCAGTCGTTGCAAAAATTAATTCCTTTCATTTGTAATGGATGGCCAAATCGAATACATGAAGTCCCTGACGATATACGATTATTTTATAAATACAAATATGAATTTTCAACGCAAGATGGATTGATATTTAGAAATTGTAAAATATTAATTCCTTATAGTCTACGGAAAATTATGGTTGAGAAAGTTCACGTTGCACATAACGGCATAGAGACGTCGATCAAGTTGGCGAAGGATAATATTTTCTGGCCGAATATGTCAACGGATATCTGCGTGAAGTATTCGAGTTCACAATCTAATCCACCTATGCAATCGCACGAAGTTCCTACATATCCATTCCAGTATTTATCAATGGATGTGCTCGCGACAAAATTAAAAGGAAAAGCATATAATATGCTGGTTACTGTGGACCACTACTCAGATTTCTTTGAACTTGAGGTTTTAAGAGATTTAACACCGGGTGCTGTAATAGAACAATGCAAAAGAAATTTTAGTCGTCATGGAATTCCTCAGCGAGTCTGTACTGACAACGGTACTAATTTTGTCAACAGACAATAATTCAAAGACTTCGAAAGGACGTGGGAATTTGAACACGTTTCGTCATCTCCACATCACCCAAGAGGTAATGGAAAGGCAGTGGCAGCAGTAAAGATTGCTAAGAGTCTAATAAAGAAAGCGGAGGAATTTCTTCAAGATATTTGGTACTGTTTGTTAAGCTGGCGGAATTCCCCGAATAAAATTAATTCAAGTCCAGTTCAGAGATTGTTCTCAAGAAAAACGCGATCTGGTGTTTCATCGTGTAATGAACAATACTTACCAAAAATAATCGACAATGTTCCTGAAAAGATAAAAGCGCAGCATGGCAAAAGCAAATTTTACTTTGATAGAAAACAAAAAGTATTCCAGAATTGGAAATAGGGCAGTCCGTAGCGGTTCAGATACATACGCAAATTGATAAAGAATGGTCACTTGGAGTTGTTGAGCAACAGCTCAAAGATCGTTCTTACTTGGTAAATGTAGACGGTTCTACATTCAGACGGAATATCGTCAATATCAAACCGTTTGTGAAAGAGGAACCTACGGATAAAGACGACCAAAATATACCTTCACTTGATACCAGAAGCAGCAGTAACACTTTTTTTATACCAGAGGCTCCTGAAATTATAGCTCAACAGAGTATTCACATTTCTACACAACAATTAACAGGTCGTCCTAAACGAAATATAAAATTACCAAGTCACTTGAGTGATTATCAGCTTTACTAGTAATAGTTTCTTTAATTTAATTTTTTACAGTAAATTCATTATGATTTCGTTTAAATACTTCTGTACGTAAAGTGAATTTTATAAGTTTTAATGAAAAAAGGGAAGATGTTATATGGAAAATATTCTAATCTATATCCATATTAGATTTAACATATCAATGATAATGAATTTTCCATATGGAGATTGTAGTTATGAAGGAATTGAATAACTAGCAGTATAAAAGAGGAACTCATGAAACAATTGTTGGAGCATCTCGTAAACCAGCAGCAAGACCCGCTCAATATTGACCGTAGAAGCAACATCACGTTGCTGCAGAATCCCGCTTAGCAAGATTAACAAAAGTTCAAAGATTTAGGAAAATAAAAACCAGTTCGAAAAATAATTCGCACTTATATAAACTTTTGATGAATTCCTAACCAAGGTGAGGCAGCTTCTAGACAAATAAATCAGAAGAAAAAACGAAATAATAACAAAGTCAATGCAATCAACAAACACCAATACAAACACGATAATTTCATTCAACCTATAAAAATTATAATTCAAAGAATTGTGAATTGAAGGGTTTTGATCGTAAGAGTTGTGGAATCACACATGGTTGAAGAAACTGCTCGGCTTAGTATCAAATTTGAAAAAAAAAAAAAAAAAAAAAAAAAATTGCATGGGAAAAGGTCATTTTGAAAAAATGTGTAGGTCAAGTAAAAGACAGACAAATGAAGTGACAATCGAAGATTCAAATTCAACGAATAGTGATAACGACAAGGATGTTTTCATGTTTCGATCCAAAAAAGGAATCCTTATGCTCACGCTATGCTCTTATCGTGTTCACATAATATTTTGATATCAATTACATCAGAACGAAGAGTTTCGCGTACGCTGATTTTATTTGAAGACTTATTAATACGAAACCGAAACCAGAACCGTATGATGTTATCATTTCAACAATCCGCATTGACACCCATGCAATCGAATCAGTGTAATCGCTGCCTGTCAAGTTCGCAACAATCCGGGCTGAAACTGCAATGTGTAGTCCCCTGAAATAAGTCGCTGGTCTTATCAAACATGGTTTGCAGCATTCGGATCTACGGGTAATCGGAAATAAGAAACAGACCATTCCCCAATTAGTCTCTAAAACCAAGGTTTCACTGTAATTTATTATTCCTATGCCGTTATAGAGTTAAAATAGTACAATATTTAAGAAAAAAAATCGAAAATCGGGAAATCCCTTGATTTCTCGGTCACGCTTTTTAGACAAAAATGGGATTGAACACAAAACATTTGTTTTGTGAAGGGGCCAAAATACGGATGATTGCAATTAATGTCGCTAGTTTCATCATCGTTAGTAACGACAAAGAGCGACTCGTAACGGAAAATGTTCATTTATCGAATAATAACAAAGACTGTTAGGTGTACAAGTAGAAACTCGGCTCTGAAGTTGGTTGCATTAAAAACATACTTGAACGCAACCAAATCGCCCTCCATATTGGATATACTTATGTAGCTTAGTCATGGCTGTTTTTATGAAATAAGTTTCAGTCATTTACAAGCTGTCATTCCGTGCGCATCAATTTTAAGAGATGGATATCGATAAACAACCCCGACAAACAATCTCAATTTTTAGTACTGAAAAATAACTGATGGAGGACTGGAGGACCGAACTGTATTTTGGCAGACTTCACTTTCCTAAAATACTGTAAAAAAAACCGTGTTTTGGAACACCTAGGTTACTTTACAGTCAAATTTCCGACAATTTGTAAGTGAAATTCTCCGTAAATAAACCGTTATTTTTTGGGTATCAGATAACGTTATGCAGTCCCCTCACCCTTAAAATGTAAGTGAAATTGTTGGATATAAAACCGTCCAATAGTCGAACATTTACATGTTAAATTTGTCGATAATATTCTTAATGTTTTGTCTTGATTTAATTTAATTTTCCAAAAATTTAGGAACTCAGCTTTTTATAGACAATACTTAAATTTCTATTTATTTAAAAAAATCTGTTAGATATTTCGGCTTGTTAGTCATCATCAGTAACTAAACTAATTATATTGTTTTTTTAGTTACTGATGATGGCTAACAAGCCGAAATATCTAACAGATTTTTTTAAATAAATAGAAATTTAAGTATTGTCTATAAAAAGCTGAGTTCCTAAATTTTTGGAAGATTAAGTTAAATTTGTCGTAAATCAACCATCCCTTTGTGTGTATCAGGTAACATTCTACAGTCCCTTTGCCGACAATACGTTAGCGAAACTGTCGAATAAAAAATCGTCCAATTGTCGAACATTTATATGTGGAATTGGCCATAAATGAGCCATTCCTTTGTGGGAATCAGGTAGCATTCTACAGTCCACTTGCCGTTAATATGTAAGTGAAATTATCGGATAAAAAACCGTCTAATTGTAGGACATTTATTTGTGAAATTTGCCGTAAAGAAACGTATCAGATAACATTCTGCAGTCCCCTTACCGTTAATATGTAACAAGTGAGGTTTTCGGATAAAACACCGTCCAATTGACGAACATTCGCAAGTAAAATATCTCAATTGAACTTTTCGGCTTTTTTATAGACAAATATATTAATTGTTCATAGCAATCCCAATATTTTCGATTTGGTAAATCAGAAAAATAAAGAGGCCAATCCCTCATAATATATCTACCGTAATTTTACCCCAGGGCCTTAAGAGTTATACGATAACAATGTATTAATCTGCAAAAATGAGAACCCTTCATGAGTTCTTTATGTTGGTAGTTTGGTTTCGTACTGAAAAGTTGGTCTACCCATCAGGTAGGTAACGACTAAACTACAAAAAATTCCACTCTACGTACGAATTAATTAAATATTTAAGTTTTGATTTATAAGTGACGTAAGACAATAATATCCTAAGATTTTTGACACATTCTTCTTGCTTCAAGCCATCTAAATGAACCATATTTGGGAATACCTTAGGGAATGATTAATAACCATTTAAACGGGGTTTAATTGTATGTGCTCATCCAATTTTTATTTTACTATAAATCGAATTTTATATGGATAATATTGTTGAAAATCACCGCCTTTAATTAGCTTTCATTAATAAACTATGTAAATCTGTGATCAATGTATTTACATTTTTTTTTTGCCAGTCGGAATAATGATCAATGATTTAGGTTGCATTTTGTTTTCGTGTTTGAATCGGTTTTTGTCGATAGGTACATTTTTCTAAATAATCAACTTTTTGTTCGCTTTCATTTTTCAACCGGCATTTTTACGGGTTTGAAACAGTGAATCCTATTGCGGTTAACAATTGTTTGTCGCGTATGGAGCGAAATATCCGTGAAAAAACTACATTAGCGGTAAGGAATAATGAAAAACGGGTCAATGTTATGGGCTAAAAATTCCCTCCGAAATAACTCGAAAGTTGGCTTTCTCAATGAAAAGAAGGTTGCAAAGTGTCATTGCATGAATAGGTTACAACACCAAATATTGGACCTAACTTTTTTACCAAATTCCCTCAACTTATTTGTGTGTATGTTTCTTTTAGACAAATGGTCTAACCACCGGTAGCATATTAGAAATTACATGAATTAATTAACATTCAACAGAAACATTAATAAAAAAGTAAAAATTAGATTACACACAGAGCAGAGTGAATATCGTGAAGAAGAAAAATTGTAAGAGAATTCATCTGTATTAGTACGATTCGCTAGTACTTAACGCACAGCACATTCTGTATAGTTAGAATGTAAATTGTGGTATAATCAGTCCAGTCGCCGCAGCCTGATGACAAGATTGATTTTTTCATAATCATAAGCTCATCAGTTCGAAACTGGATTGAATTCTCTTACAATTTTCGAAACATATTAAAAATCATAATTAAGTTAAGGGAACAACTTTTAAATAAATGATCATATAGGCAATTATGAACTAATAACCGTGTTAATTGATATTATGAAATGGTTCATCAATTAAATGCCATTTCATGGAATCAAATCATTTATTACGTAAACGTTTTGTTAGTCTAGTCGTGGTCGTTATTTTATTCTTTTATTCATTTAACAATCGGATACAATCGGAAAATCACTGTCTTTAATAAGCTTTCATTTAGAAGACATTTTACGGTTTTGAAACCGTGAATCCTATTGTAGTAAACAACTGTTTGTCGGGAACATTTACGCCGTGGCATTCTATTGGATGAACATTCTTTGAGTCATTTAACAGTAAAAACGTGGTTTGTAAGATTTCATGATGGCAATTTTAAGCTTGAGGACGATCTACGTCCAGGTGCTAGTAAAAAAATATGAATACGAAGAACAAGTTATACTGGATGAAAATCCGTGTCAAACTTAAAAAGAGCTTGTAGAACAGTTATGAGTTACTCACCAAGCAATATCCTAAGGAAGGAAAATGGGTTCCTCATAAACTGACCGAAGAACCAAATACTGAATATTTGATATCTGTATGAATTTGCTTTCTCGATAAAAAAGAAAGAATTTTTTGCACAAAATCATTATGGGTGATGAAAAGTGGATTTTGTACGACAATCCAGTGCAGCCATCAAGAACGTGCTGCTGTGTGTCTGGATGATTGGAAAGGAGTCATTTACTATGAGTTTCTTGTAGCTGGTCAAACTGTTACAGCTAAACGTTACCAGGTTCAATTGTTGAGTTATTAAGTGTGAGAGAGTCTTTATTTTGTTTTTAATGCTAGCCGCTTGTGGCGTTCTCTTTCTTATGTATTTTCTTTTATTTGCTTTTAATAAATACCTCGTGAATGGACGCTTGTCATTTTTATTTGCGTTATACTTCTTTTTATTTAAGTCTAAAATTACATCAGGTTATGGGCCCAGACCCACTTAAATAATCAAAGCAAAAAGTATTAAAAAGTTCAAGTTGTTAAAATTCGTGGTTAACGAGTTTATTGTAATTATTTTCTTTTCTGTGTAAAAAGAAAAAAAAAATTGTAAAATGGCGGCAACGTTTGCATCCATAGAGAAATTGCGTGGAAGAGATAACTATGAGACATGGAAATTTGCTGCTCAAGCATATCTTCAAATGAATGACCTTTGGAGTCATGTGGAGGGCAAATGCAAGGAAATTGATCGAGTGAAGAAAAAAACCGAAGATTCAAAAGCCGATACGGCGAAGGATGTATGGGACAGTTTAAAAGTAGTGTTTGAAGATTCTGGTCTACTTCGTCGTGTAGCACTTGCGTGAACTTGTTTCAACTAGACTGGTGAATTGCGGATCGATGGAATTTTTCGTCAACAAAATTATTATGACCGATCACAAGTTGAAAGGTGCCGGCATGGAAATAGACGATGAGTGGATTGGCACATTGTTGTTGGCCGGATTAAGCGACGAGTACAAGCCCATGATTATGGCGATAGAGAGTTCTGGCACAAAAATTTCGGCTGACTTAATAAAAACCAAGCTACTTCAAGAAGTTCATTTGGATGATAGAGTTGAGGGATCTGCCTCTGCATCAGCCATGTACGTAAAGCCAGCGAAGTCAAACAATTATCAGAAGAAGAAGAAACAAGTAAAGGACGGGAAATGTTTCGGATGTGGTGAAGTTGATCACACAAAAACAAATGTCCGAAAGCGAAGATGGCTAGTCATTCGTCAGTTTTTTCGTGTTTGACGGCATGCAATCTTAAATCGACTTAGTGGTATGTAGACTCTGGTGCCTCTGCACACATGACATGTGAACAAGGTTGGATGGAAAATCTCAAACCAGTGTCAGAATTAGGAGAGGTCACAATTGCAAATCAATCAAAATTGAAGGCCGAATTGACTGGCAATGTTTTACTCCAGCTACAGGTGAATAATCGTATAGTGGATACTACAGTTCATGACGTTCTATTCGTGACAGGTCTTTGTACAAACTTACTGTCGGTTAGTCAATTAGTTGGCAAAAGACTAATTGTCAACTTTATTGCAAATGATTGCAACGTTTTCGACAAAAACAACAAATTACTGGTTGAGGCAAAAGTAAATGCAGGGATGTTCAAAGTGACACAGACGAGTGAAACATGTTTTAGGGTCAAAGTTGAGGATTTATGGGAATTATGGCATCGTCGTCTAGGACATGTAGGTCACGATAACTTGATGAGATTACGAAATGGTTTTGTGGACGGGATGAGTTTTGTCGGTGGTCAACAGGGCAAGTGTGAAACTTGTTTAAAGTGGAAACAGACTCGCCTTCCGTTCAAGGACAGCAAATCTCGGGCTACCCGAGTACTAGAACTGGTGCACACTGACCTGTGTGGTCCAATGCCAGTTGATTCATTTGGCGGCTCGCGATATTTTGTGACTTTCTTGGATGATTTTAGCCGCAGGATTTCCGTGTATTTCATCAAGAATAAATCAAACACCTTGAATGTTTTCAGGGAGTTCAAAGCTTTTGAGGAGAATCAAACGGGTCAAAAAATCAGAACGTTGCGTTCAGATAATGGAACAGAGTACTGCAACAAGGAGTTTTTTAAGTTCCTCCGAGATTCGGGGATACAGCATCAAACAACTTCACCGTATACGCCAGAGCAAAACGGCAAGGTGGAAAGGATGAATCGAACATTGATCGAGCGTGCGAGATGTATGCTTTTTGACGCAAAGCTTGACAACAGATTTTGGGGTGAAGCTGTCAACATATCGTGGGACTATCGATAAAACGCCCGAAGAAGTTTGGTCCAACAAAAAGCCTGATTTGTCCAACTTGAAAGTGTTTGGATGCAAGGTACATGTTCCGAAACAAAATTGATTTGGAAAAATTACGAGTGGATGTCAGTCGTGATGTCGTTTTTCTGGAGGATCAACGCTGTGAAAACAAAGTAATTGATTGTAACGAATTTTCTAATCATTTTTATCCATTCGAAGATGATAGCAATGAAGTTGAGGATAAGGCAATTGTTAGAACAGCAAGTTCAGTGAGAATCTAACAAATGAAGATTCAATTGACGTTTCGGGTAGTAATGAACCGTCAAATGAGGAAGTGAACTATGTTTCGTTACAACCGCGTCGTTCATCGAGAGGGCACAAGTCGACGAAAATTAGTAATGATTTCGTTTATGTTGTATCACGTGTTAAATAGGATGATCCTTTGTCAGTGGAGGGGGCTATGAGCAGCTCAAATGCGTCTCACTGGAAAACAGCTATGGAAGAGGAGTATCGTTCGTTAATCGAAAACGAGACGTGGTCGATGACAGATTTGCCACCTGATCGTAGAGCAATTCAATGCAAATGGGTTTTTAAGACCAAGTACAACGAGAAAGGAATAGTAGATCTTTACAAGGCTCGTTTGGTAGTGAAGGGTTTTGCTCACACGGTTAAAAAAATTGGGATGAAAACTATCCTTTTCGTATCCTTTTGCGGAATAAATATACGTCCATCCTTTTTTTAGGTTTAAAATTATACTTTGTCAAAGTATGCAATTCATTTTTGTAATTAACTAAATATTTCATCCAATTTTTCTTAATTATTACACTTATCCAAAAAAGCGAAAATTACGTAGAACTAACATAATAGTTATACCAAGCAGTATAAAAATGTTTATATGAAAATACCTAAAGTTATCCTATCACAGGTTTTTTAAACAAAATATACTTTTACTAAACACAATTTTTTATTATTATTTAGAATAGGTTTCATTACTTCTTTTTTGAGAAGGACACAAATCGATAGGCAGCAGTAATATTAACCATTCATTTTGTAACCAAATTTAGTGGAAAAAGAAAAATAACCATACAAATTTAGATGTTGTTCAACATATTTTTATTAGTATTTCGCACATAATTCATTATTATGTTTTGTAAAATTTGTACAAAAAAATGTATATATATATATATATATATATATATATATATATATATATATATATATATATATATATATATATATATATATATATTCTCCTTTTCCTTTTGAGTTAACTGGTGGTAACAAGCTCAATAGCTGCAAGTATAACTGTATGTCATCACTCCATTCTAATATTAAAACAATAAAACAGTAATATATTTAATACATAATTTAACATTTAAAATAATTAGGATATAAGGAAATATTTATTTATATTAGAAGTTTACCTCATATTTTAGCGATGACTGCTTCGTTTGATTGGTTAAAGTTTTTTTTAAGATGGCATCTATCTTGTAAGCATGTTGCCTCCATTTGTCTTTGAAATTCTGAAGTATGTTGAAATTGTTGTGTTCCGCAATTATTTGAAAATCAGTAAGTATCTGAAAAATAAAAAAATTATTAGTTTTCCTATGTAATTAAAAAAATAATAATAATAATACCAATTTTGGCAGCGCCTTTATTATTGGAAAATCCTCCAATATTCTTTGGTTTCTGCGTCAATGCACAGGCATTTTTTAAAAAGAATTCTGCCAAATTATCAAAATCATCCGGCTCTTCTTCTGATTAAGGGGCGTCTAGAATGCTCGACAAATCCATCTGGTTGCGCACACCCTTGCTATTTTAAGTTTGGTGCTATTCCCTTTTTAGGGATTAAAAGTATTTCATTCTATCATGCAACCAACCAGAATGTGATTCAGGGTAAAAAAAAAATCCTGTTCGGATGGAAAATAATAAAAAGAAATTTTAAACATAGAAAACAAACGAATAAATATGGTGCTAATATGTGGCTAATATAATACATAAATCTGCATAGTATTTTTTTAATCTTACCCATTCGTTCTCAAATTTTAAATTTTTGTATGAAGGTAACAATTGGATGCATTGTCTTGCGTAGTATATTAATTCGGCTGACGTAGGATAACAACCACAGGTCAATATCATATGCTGGCGCACCAGCCGTTTAAATGCATTTCTCTCATTGGTAGAAAGAAGGTTGTTTCCTTTAAAGGAACTTAAAATGTATTCCCTTTAGTCTTGTCCCATAATATATGATTCCAAAAGAGGCAATCATAGAAATTTTATTGTTTATTTACCTCTGCTGTTAGTCGACGAAGGGGTCCTCTCGAAGTGTTATGGCCTAGGGGAATAGCCGAAAACTCTGATTTGTCGATGGTGCGGTCGAGCTTCCTGCAATATTACAAAAGGAATATGTTAATAAAATTAATTTATTTACTAAACGATTATTAAATTATTATTGAAAAAATCTTCGCTAAAATTTTGCGAAATACTCTGTGGTGGAATTACTTCACTTAATGGAGAGCACCGAAACTCATGAGATGTTGATGGTATGTATGTTTGAACCTGTAAAGTTTGATCAAAATAATTTTATTTAGTCGGTAAGCTATTTACAAAATATTGTATAACAAACCTGTATCGGTAATATTCTCAGTTATGTAATTACTACTTCAATGTGTAGCTCAAAGCTCGAATCGCTTTGGTACTGTCTTACATACTCCAATAAAATTTCGGGTCCAATGCACGTGTTATTTTTATCGTACAAAGATATTGGTTGATTTATGAAAAATCCTGTTTGAGCTAAAATAATAATTAAAAATAAATGTATTTGAAAAATTCTATGTTTACATTTGCAAGAAAATATATTTCTGGAACCGCCGATTTGAATATAAATAAATGCAATATGAGAGCGGTTCTAGAATCAATTTCTCTCAATTAAAGTTAAAAATCAAGATCAAGTCAAGTCAGAATAATTAAACTATTCATATTACACGTGATGCTTTTGGTTTTAAGGTTATATTTCATATTTATAAAAAATTATGTGATAACTGTTGCAAAATCAATCATGGTTAAATGCCAAATTTATGAATGTTAAAAACGAAGCAAATGTAATCATTTGATTAAATAATATAACACTTTACAATTTAATACACGAACTTTAATATAATTTTAAATAACACATTAAAAACCTGTATGCCCTGATGAACGCCACTTGCCTACTGAAGTTATAATTCAATTTCAAACGTAACTTCAAAAAACGATTATAACTATCTCTTTCTTTTCCACACATGAAGTACAAACGAAAAAGACAGAAAATACAGAAAATAAAAACATATAAATGTTAAAGGAATAAAAATTATCCTTTTTCGTCCAATATCATGTTCATTGGGCCTGTTTAGACGAGTACTTTTTGGGCGTTGATTTTCCTCGTTTCTTACTTCTTTCCCAACAAACTAATTTTGGAGTAGGGATATTCCGATGAAAGTTTTCAACAAAAATTTGTAGCGCTGATCGTGTTGTTAGACACCAACCCATATAAAAATATTTACGGTTACTTTTTCTTATTTTTTTATTTTGACAGGAGCTCATTCTTCATTCTAATTTTCTTGTAACAAGCGAGAAGGTGAAAAAAAAAAATGGTTTTGGTGCTTAAAATAAATAAAATTAAATACAATAATTTAATAATATTTAATTATAATTAATTTAATATTATTTGAGAATTAAATTGATAATTATCGGTAATAATATGACTGAAATGGATTGGAACAAAGAGCAAACGCTCTTTATAATCAATGAATTTAAAAAATATCCATGTTTATACAATCCGTTGGATATTAATTTCTGGTATTCGCAATGTTTTTAAACCTCAAACAGGAAAATCTACACATGGAATAAATCAGTAAATTTTTATTTTTAAATTTTCTAGAATGTAACATACTCATACAGAGACGAGTAACAACAAACAGTCTAAACGCGAGGTGTTGTTGTTACAACACAAAAAATCGATGACGAATTACTCGTCTAAACAGGCTGATTAGCTTTTTATGCCAAAAGGAATACAAATTGAAATAATCCAATTTTATTCTAAAAAGTATGAAACATAAATTAGATGATTTTACGGTGTTCTACAGATATTAAAAATTTGAGAAAGAGAAATTTGCCGATCATTTTTCATTTTATTTGTAAAATATTTCTATTGGAAATAAATGAGTATGGGCTACGGTATAGTTATTTGACGCCAAATGAATTTCAGCGCCAATTTTTTAAAATCAGAATTTTTTTATACTAAATACGCCTTTTTTTTTAAATTAGAATTTTTATGAATTAAAAATATAAAATAAAAAAACGCTTTTTTGTAAAATTGTTTGTTTTCTAAACTACAAAATTAGTACCAAATATGAAAAATTAGTACCAAATATGAAAAATTAGTACCAAAATTAGTACCAAATATGATTAAAATCATAAATAAAAGGAATATAGCAAGATACAATAAGAATATAACTGGCGCTTAAAATAATCAGCGGTAAAAAATGTAAAATCGTTGATCGTCGCATGACTTATACTACCATACATTTAAATTGTACAATATACCTAAATTTGAATTTGTGTGTATGTAGGTTTATGCATATAGAAACAAGAATGAAGAACATAGCCAGTAAATGGATAAAGAAAAATGAAAAAAAAAATACTTTATTGAAATGCCTTAGAAAAGAATAGAATCAAAACCAACAATCCATCCAAATTTTTTTTTATTTTTTATTTAATACGTCCACGTGCCCACACAGTGTTGTAGCACAGAATAATAAACAACCAGAAGGGACATTACGTGGATCAAGAAATTTTTGCTCTTACCTTATATTTTACATGTTAATTTTGAATTTTCAGCCACTGAACTACAACTTAACACTGAAAATCTTACCTTCGCCAAACCAAGGTCAAAAAAATGAGTCCAAATTTCTCCATATAAAAACCGCGTTATGTCGCTTCTGGGTATTCTGTGGTTGTAGTTTTAATTGTGTTCCTATCCTTGTTGTACATTATTGTGAAGGAAAACAAAGGAGATTCTTTCGTTTTTATACTATACAAGTATAGTAAACAAAACTTTATGAATGAACGAAACAATAAAAAACGCAACCATATGATTAAGTTTCACTAGTATGTGTATATATTAAGAAACGAACGATCGTTTCCATACCATACCATTCGCTTATAGATTTTTTTATTTTTTTTTTATTTTGAGAATTTTGTCAGTGTATCCTAATTCTTATTTTTTGAATTATATTTTATTTGTGTGTGTACGCATTTAAAAATGCACATTATTTTAAAAAACCCAAATCTCTAAAATAAAGAAGGGAATAAAGATTTTTTTTTCCTACGACACGAAAGCAAAATCATATGGAATTTTAAAATTCATGATTTTGTGTTGTCTTTATTTTCAATTTAAATGAAAATTTTTATTTATGAATATAAATAATTTGAAATTAAATATATTGAATACAATTTTAATTGAAATTAATAAAATTTTAACTCACAATTTTGCATTTTAGTAAATTGATTTTTATTCTCAAACATGGTCAGGCTTCGTGTTTCTTTAAAATTTCATTTCGTACATAGATTACTATGTATACGATTAGTTTTATTACTTTACGCAAATGAACATAAATTGTTTAAAGGAGCACGAAGCATGATGATGTTTTGAGAACAAAATAACTTTATAAAAATGTAAAATTTTAAATAATTATTAATTTCAATCAAAATTGTTCGCAAATTACATTTCGATATATTTAATATCAAATTATTTATTTATTATTTGAAAATAAAAATGTTGGTTTTTTTTTGTGCTGGGGAATTGATTTTATTGAAAAGATGTGAACAAGATGAAGGGGAAGAAGAAAAAGAAAAATTGTTTGAGCTAGGTGAGATCGGGGAGTTGAAATTTTGAGTTGATGAAGGGCAGAAGCAGTGAATTAAATTAAGATTAAATTAAAAATATTATGTCGGAGTTTTTTTTTGTTGGTACATATTAAGACCATAATATAGTTTGTATCGAAGCTTTTAGTTGAAAAAGCTATTGTGATTTTTTTTTGTTGTTCGATAAAGTGAGAAGAAGTATTGAGAATCTAATTTTTTCTGTAATGAACAAATTCAAAGAGGTGTTTGACTGACTGACTGGTTGTACCTGATTGGCTGATAAACTATCGAAAATAGATCTACAGTTGAATTTATCAGTAATAAATAAGTTCAAAGACACGCTGATTCACTGGTAAACGATCGAAAGTAGATCTACAATTCAATTTATGTAATGAATAAATTCAAAGAGATGACTGACTTGTTGATTGTGACTGAATGGCTCGTAAACTATTGGAAATGAACCTACCGTTGAATTTATCAGTAATGAATTAATTCAAAGAAATGATTGACTGGCCCGTTATGAACGATTGGCTGGTAAACGATCTGAAGTAGATCTACAGTTGAGTTTATCAGTAATAATAAATTTAAAGAGATGACTGACTGATAAACGATCGAAAGTGGATCTGCAATTCAATTGTATCTTTATCTGTAATGAATAAATTCAAAGAGATGACTCGGTGGTTCTGCTTGTTTGACTGGTAATGATCGAAAGCAAATCTGCAATTGAATTTATCAGTAATAAGTAAATCCAAAGAGGCGCTGATGGACTGATAAACGATCGAAAGTGGATCTACAAATGAAAATATGTAATGAATAAATTCAAAAAAATGACTGACTTGCTGATTGTGACTGAATGACTCGTAAACTATTGGAAGTGAACCTACTGTTGAATTTATCAGTAATGAATAAATTCAAAGAGATGACTGACATGCTCGTTTTGACTGGCTGACTGTTAAACGATCGGACTTATAACGTTCTTATTTAATATATTATAATTATTATTTATTTATTTATAAAATACAAACGTTTATTTTATTAGAACTTAATTATTTAAAGTAAAGTAAATACATTTCTTCTAAATACGCTCTCACGCCATTAATTATTTTTTAATAAAAACCAATTCGGTCGAAAAATTAAATTGAACTGGCTATATATTTTTTAAATATAATAGCATATACGTGTGTGTGTCGTCGTTGTACAAATTCACGACAATACCAAAAAGGGGAAATCTAAATATAATATAAATACCTATAATAAAATAAAAATCTTTTTCGCATTAATTTAGTAAACAAAGCTATAATAAGGGTTCGCACACGGTTGTGCAAAATGATAATAAACATGAAACATAGATTCCTCTCATTCAAACAAAAAAATTAAAATTCACAATATGAGTTGTGATTCTTGGTAGCGCGGTTCATATAATATTTAAATTCGAAATTATAAATTTATAATTGAATTTAAATTGATTGAATCGAAGTCGCTACAGGACTCCCCTCCAAGTTGATATTCAATTGAAAAGAGAATATTAAATGACAAAGTTAACTGCTTTGAAATCTTGGGACAAAAAATTTTGTTCCACTGAACTAACAATTCCGAAAGCAGGCTTTAATCTATCGATCGAGATATTATGATTTTTATCCTTGATCGAAATAATGAAATGTTTCCGAAGACGTCTGATAACTCTAAACGGCCCTTCGTACGGAGGAGAAAGTCTAACTCGAACCTTATCTGTCCTTATGAAAACAAAATCACAGTTGTCCAATGTTTTTGGTACAAATATGCCCTCTTGTTTCGCTTTACGCGTAGGAGACGGTATAAGATTCTTCATTGCATTCCGCAGTTGGTCGATGATCGTATTGTCAGGCAAGGGTGAAGGAGGATTATCGATAAAGAATTCACCAGGTAGCTTAATGGATTGACCATAAACCATCTCAGCTGGTAAGCACTTAAGCTCTTCCTTCACTGTGGCTCGAATACCTAATAAAATAATGGGTATTTCGGAGCTCCAATTAACAGTATTGCCTCTGGCCATAAGAGCAGCTTTAAGCTGTCGATGGAAGCGTTCCACCATGCCATTCGCTTTAGGATTGTACGCTGTAGTACGAATCCTATGAGATCCAAGAAGTATTGTAAGTTCAGTAAATAGCTTAGACTCAAATTGAGAACCCTGGTCAGTTGTTATTTCTGCCGGGACACCAAAACGCTAGATGTAATTATTGACAAAAGTCGTGGCAATGGTATTAGCTGACATATTGCTCATGCAATACGCTTCAGGCCAACGTGTGAATCTATCAACACACGTTAAAATATATGAACAATTGTTGGAAACCGGTAATGGACCAACAATATCCAAATGGATATGTTCAAATCGACCAGGTGGAATATCGAAATGTCCATGTGGTGAGACTGTGTGCCTTTGCACTTTGGATCTTTGGCAGGATAAACAAGGATTAGCCCATTGGGTCACGTCTTTGTTTATACTTGGCCAAAAATATCGAGCCGTGATCAGTTTGCGCGTTGCGCGGACTCCAAGATGTGACAAGTTGTGCATTGAGTCGAAAATAATTCGGCGCAATGGCTCTGGCATATACGGACGGTTTTTACCCGTCGATATCTCGCAGTAGACTTCTAGGCCAGGCAACGTAAATAATTCTAGTTTAAAACTGGAAGTAGAACGGCGATCTATAGACCCAGATAATAATTTTTTGAGTTCGTCGTCTTTTGATTGTGCCAATATTATATCTTTATAATCGAAAAAAATTTCGTTTGTGGCCGAGTCGATATTTAACGTACGTGATGCGTATCTGCTACAACGTTTTCGATGCCAAGCACATGCTGAATGTCCGAAGTGAACTGACTTATGTAATCCAAATGTCGCGATTGGCGCGGATTCCTTTCAGTTTTGGATTGTATGGCTTTTGTTAGGGGTTTGTGGTTGGTGTAAATAGTGAAATCCTGACCTTCTATGAAGTATCTAAAATGTTTTACAGCAAGAAAAATTGCCAGAAGTTCCCGATCGAATGCTGAATACTTGATCTTGGCATTCGTTAATTTCTTTGAGAAAAATCCCAAAGGCTCCCATCTCTTCTTATTGAACTGTTGCAAGACCGCGCCAACGGCGACGTTCGATGTATCAGTTGTTATGCTAATTTTCGCGTTCCCGATAGGGTGCGAGAGAAGAGTAATTTTACTTAATTCCGCAACTAAACCTGTGAATGCGATATTACACTCATCAGGCCAAGAAAAATTCTTAGGTGTTTTTGGTAACTTATTAAGTGTTGCCAAATGTGCATGAATCGGCGCTAACATTTCCGCAATTTTCGGAATGAATCGGTGATAATAATTTATCATGCCGATAAAGCGCTGTATATGTCTAATAGACGTTGGAGCAGGAAACTCCCTAATAGCAAGAATTCTTTCCTCAGATGGTAAAATTCCATCAGGAGTAATTTTATGGCTCAGAAAATTTAATGTAGGAACACCAAAAACACATTTTTGTGTTTTAATATGCACATCGTATTTGACCAATCTCTTAAATAATTGTTCAAGATGACTTAAATGTTGTTCCTCAGTTTCTGAAGCAACCAGTATATCGTCAACGAAATCTAGCACGCGGACTACTTCGTTAATAAAACGCTGGAAGGTTTGAGCGGCATTACGCGCAACCCAAAAGGCATGCGTGTGAATTCATACAACCGCAACTGGAATTAAGTGATACGTCACTAACTAAATCAATCTTGGAGAAAATTTTACAACCATGTAAGTGCATTGAGAAATTTTGTATATGAGATATCGGATATCTATCTGGTATTGTTACAGAATTTAATTGCCGATAATCTCCACATGGCCTCCAATCGAGATCTTTTTTTCTCACCATATGTAATGGGCATGATACTGAGGAAGACGATGGACGACAAATCCCCAAATCCACCATCTGTTGGAATTCTGTAAATGCGGCTTTGTGCCTGTCAGGATCTAATCTACGTGGTCTGGCCATTGGCAAGTGACCATTTGTCACTATGTGATGAACTATCGAATGACAGACTGGCAAATTAAAATTAGGTAACGCTGTAAGACTAGGATATTTATTTAAAAGCGTACCGTAACCATTATCTATTGAAAAATGCACAGGTGTAGGGGTTTCGAAACTCCTCACTGCAGCATCAACAGATAATTTTGTTGTTGCATCTACTAATCGTCTTCCTTTGAGGTCGACTAGTAGATCGAACTTTGACAAAAAGTCAGCACCAATAATAGGACGACTCACGGATGCTATAATAAATGCATGCGTGAAGTCTCTTTTAAGTCCTAAATTTACCTTGAGCAACTTCGTACCATACGTACGAATGGTTGACCCATTGGCGGCTGGTAATGTTAGATCCTGAGAATAGCTATTTATATTTATGTTATAAAATTTGACAGGTATAACTGAAATGTCAGCTCCCGTATCAATTAGAAAAATTAGTTTGTTATTATTATCATTTATAAAGAGCCGGGACGTACGCGAATTCATTAATGTCCCGGACTCAACTTTGTTTACTGGTTCACATTTTTTGATTGATTGTCTTTGGTGGCCTTTCTTTCGATCTGGTCCACATTGTTTATCGAAAATATCTAAAGTGCCGATTATTTCTTTTAATTTGTTTAAAATTTGTACATTATTTGAACCTGGGAAAAATGTTTTATTGGTTTCCACCGTATAAGCGAAGATTTCGATGGTAAATCGAAATTCAACCTGTTCCTCAAAAAATTATATGATTTCGGGGACCGGTAATAAATATTTTGCGCAAGTATTTTAAATTTTTCGGGCCACTCCTGCGTTTTCTCTTTTTCTAAAAGTAGCAACCGACAAAAGTTTTTGGAGTGATCACTTTTATTTGCTTTGGTAATTAAATCACTTAAACATGATTTGGGTTGATTTTTCAAATCGATCAGTTTTTTATTTGCAATTCGATTTCTGTGCTCTAAATTTTTAATTTTTCTTGATATGTTTTGAAGTTGATTAGTTGACTCAGTATTTAAATTAACTACCCCTTTGCTAACCATGCATTCGTTTTGTAATAAGGGGCTTTTATTTAAGTTAGTCGACGTTTCCGATAAAAGTTTCTGTTTTGAATTTGTAGGCTGGGGTAAACATAATTTTGGTACAGCTGTCCGTTTAAGCTTGCGTTTAAGAATACAGCTTGCCTCAAAATGGTTTGAACAAATAAATATTCTCTTTTTACTGAATGGTAATATGCCACAATTTTTTAGCCAAAGTTCGTGGTTCGAATAATGCTTTGAATATTTAAAAAGACGAGCAGCATCTTTTAATTTAGAAATACAGTGCAAAACTGCACATTTAATACCCGACGGTCTACTCATAATAACAACAATGATATTTCGATAATACGAGTTCAAATAATTACCTATAAATCGATTAAAATGCAAAATAAATATCGGCAATGAAAAATTATCTAAAAACAATAAGTTTAAGAATAATAAAAATAAATTCGGTAAAATCTAATAACGAAAATCAGATTGACGACAGCGAAATAAAAACACAATATTCCTCTATTGTAAATATGTACATACTATATATACGGCTCAATAATCCAAAATTAAATAAATAGTAAAAATTTGGTATGCAACTACGAACTACGAACTTAAAATGCATACAGATGTATTATGTATTTATGTATATGCAATATTATGTAATTGAATTCAAAATATTTTTTTTTGCACCTGTACTGCTAAATGTATCCTATTTGGTTATATAATTGTAATTTGTTTAAAATACGGATATTTCGTCAAACTGGCTAGGTATATTAAAAAAAAAAACAAAACAACAAAAGCACATTGACAATTTCCTTAACCTTCGCATGGGCAGGATTTACAAATGTAAAGATTTCAATTTTTCTTTTTGAATAACTACGACGTTTTTCCTTCATCTGGTAATTCTTTGTTTTGTTTTTGAAAAATGCATTTTATATAGAAACACAAAATAATCTTAAAAATTTTCCATACAAAACAGACACAGAAAAATTATCTTTACAAGCGTAAAAAAAAAATTGCTGCCCATGCGAAGGTTAATGTTTTTTTTGTTATATACATATACATATGTATCTACAACCAGAACCGACTGTAAAAATATAGAAACGAAGTAAATAAATAGGGATATCTTCAATTTTATTATTTACATGATTTGGATTTGAAAACATTTGAATCCAATTCATTTTATAAAACAAAAACGGTTTTGTTTGCTACTCGTACATTAAAAACTAAAATAAAAAATTTTCTTTTACTCCTTTCTAGCTGCTTTTATTTAGTGTCTCGTTTTCGTGTGTAAGTTGAAACAAAAATAATTTCTATAAGTATACTAGTATGTGTTCAATATCAACACAATTTTACAATTGTTTATGTATTGTATTTTTTATGTTGTTAACTTGGTCGTCACTCGTCCGTATATAATAGCGACGATCATCGTAGTTCCAAAAATTGGAATATGTTGTGTGTCGCTACAAAAAAATTACCATTCAAGAAATACACCACTTGAATTATCTTATAATATTCCTTTTATTTATGTTAAAATCGAGTCATCCATCTTATAAACATTTTTTGTACTTTTTTCTTTGTATGAAAATTAGTACCAAAATAATAATGCAACATTTTTAATTTTATTTTTAGGGAAAACCAAGAAATCTCCATTTTCCAGTTATATATTTTGTTTTATTTTTATTTTATTTTCCAGGAAAAATAATGAAATGTATTACTGGATATATTAAAAAATGAAATGCGCATTTTCCAAAATATGCGCTTAAACGAAATCTCCATTTTCCAGATATTTTTATTTTATTTTCCAGGAAAAATTATGAAATGTATCACTGGATTAAAAAAATGCAATGAGCATTTTCCAAAATAAGCGCTTAAACTGGAAATATCTCACTGGATATCAATCAAAAAATAAGCGCTTACACTGTATATATCACTGGATGTCAATAACAAAATGAAATGCGATTTTCCAAAATAGCGCTTAAACTGGATACTTATCACTGGATATCAATCAACTGGATACATATCACTGGATATCAATCAACTGGATACATATCACTGGATATCAATCAACTGGACACATCTCATTGGATAGCAATCAACTGGATACATATCACTGGATATCAATCAACTGGATAAATTTCACTGGATAGCAATCAACTGGATATTAATCAAAAAATAAGCGCTTACACTTTATATATCACTGGATATCAATAAAAAAAATGAAATGAGCATTATTTATTGTTTTATTTTTGATCTATTTTTCAGGGAAATTTATGAAATTATCATTTTCTTTAATTATGTATTTATGTCCACGAAAAGTTACGTCAAAATTTTCAAAAATTACTGCTAATATTATATAATAGGTGGCACTAATTAGCAAAGTCTCAAAAATGTCTAAACCAAAGAAACAAACCATTTTAGTACAAGTTGTGTCAAAATTTAGCAACTACTCAAACCATTTTGCATAGTTTCGCATCATTTCCGCTGTATTCAATTTGGCGCCAGTGTCGTTTCTTTGACGTAAAATATCTATACTTGTTCCTGAGTATGTTTCTACACTTCATTTCGGTTAGATAAAATATATTTGTACATTTCAAAATAAAGGCTCACCGATTACATAAATTAAACAGTTCACCGAAATGGAAAAAAATAATGTCGTATCGAAATTTGGAACCAGTTGTACACTTATATACTAATGCCCAAAATCTTTTATGTACATATATGATCAACTTGTCTCTCGGTGCGTTGGCTTAACAGACTGATTTACATATTTTAGAAATAAAATTTAACCCTTAACGGTCCCTAATCACCTCTGACATTACAAAGTACTTGGTCGTTGCGGTCGATTGACACGTGTGAGGTGACAAGACGGATCATGTCGAAATTCGTTGTCTCAAAGCAGTAATATGAGTATTGAAGTCGCGATTATGCAACGTTCTTCTGTCCGTGAATTTTATTTCGCATTAAACGAGTAGGGTATTATAAAGGAACTTAGGAAGTCTTCTTCACAAGAGATTAGTAAGGGCAGTAAACAGCAGTGACGTAATACAGGAATGAAATTCCTGAATTTTCTTATCTTTGTTTACCAATCAAATTTTTGAATGTGTACATATACTTTTGTAATTTCTTTTAAAATGTCAATAATTGGTTTTCTCAGCAGTTTTAATTTTATAATTCATAAGCAGGATCAATTTATAAAAATACTTACACTTTTTCGTAAAACTGCTCACAAAGTCATCAACAAATTTTTATAAAATACAAACACGACTACATAGTTTTTTGAACTAGTAGCTGTCGGTTCTTAATTGTTTATTAAATAATGTCGCTAGACGTCGCTTAGGCCCGCTGCACATTTCAGCTAAGCTAAGCGAGAAAAATAGTTTACCATAGTTTAGTTTAGCTCGCCTAGCTCCTTCCATTGCACACTTCAGCTAATAACCTCACTCACACATACTTTGATGTTTTGTCATTCATTATTAACGCATGTATAATGTTACTTTTCGAACGTTTCTCAAAATAAAATATTTAAAAAAGGACAGTTGACATTTTGTTTTTTTTCCTATTTTTAATTATTAAACTCGTATATATTTACGATATATAATCTTATATAATATTACATTAACTAAACATTATAAGTATACTTCAAGAATTTTAGAATTACATAATTCTAATATCTTAATATTTGTTCATAAGTAGTGTCCATACATAGAAGTGCAAAATCATATTCGCTAAATACATCAAATGTCTACACAACAACTCGAAAAATTAATCGAAACCATTCGGCGATACGCAGTATTGTATGACACAAACCATACCGAATATAAATCTTTTAAGTTCAAAGATGAAATTTGGGCCAAATTTGCTCTTGAATGTCAATTAGATAATGGTAAGTAACTTGCAACAGTGAAATTTTCACCTTTTACAAATATGTAACTCCTAATAC
The DNA here is from genome assembly GCA_958295665.1 of Tipula vernalis. Taxonomy (NCBI): domain Eukaryota; kingdom Metazoa; phylum Arthropoda; class Insecta; order Diptera; family Tipulidae; genus Tipula; species Tipula vernalis. The sequence goes on from OY282558.1 coordinate 328,582,338, forward strand.
TTCTGCTATAAATTTTAATTAATTTAATGTTTTATAGCTTTTACAGTGAAAAAAGAATGGAAGAAGCTTCGAGATTCTCATAGAGAATATCTGAAAAGGATCAAAACAAAAAGCGGCCAGGAACGGGCATTAATCAAAAATTGGAAATATCATGATGTAATGTCGTTTTTAGGGGACTTCATGATAAAAAGGGAAACCCAAACAAACATCAGAGAAATTGAAAATTATGGAAGTACAGTCGAACCAAATGATGAAATTAATGAAAGTTATCAGGAAAACTCACAAAAAAAAAAAAAAGTTTAATAAGGACGGCGAAATATTGGAAATCTTTAAATTGAACGCAAAAAGAAGAGAAGAGCAATCTATGCTCAGGAATCAAATTAGAGAAAAGAATCAACCAGCGAATCAATCGCTTTACAATTTTTTTTTATCAATGTACGAGACAGCCGTTTTATTTACGCCTAATTTACAAAGGCAATGTAAAAGAAGAGTATTTGATGTAATAAGCGACTGCGAAGAACAAGCAGAGTACCTTCAACGTTTGTCACCACAGTTTAGCCCAATTTGTTCAACTCCAGATTTACCAATTACTCCAAGGTCGACTCCGAGATCAACTCCAGTACCAGGTATTGAAGATAATTACTATACAAGTGATCCTCAAAGTAAGAAATATATAAATCTTTCTTTTCGATAAGTAGATATTAATGTTTTTATTTTTTACAGCAGCTTTCAAAATGGTTTCAACAATGCCAAATACTACAACAATCGAGGAAGATACTTCCTGCTCGTATCAAAATTACACAACACCGGACGTAGAGTCTTCAAGATCTACTCCCATGCTAACCTTTGAAGAAAATTATTCCAAAAATGCCTCTCAACGTAAGAAATTTATTAATCTTTCTTTTCGACCATATTAAAATTTTTTATGTTATACAGAAGTTTTTAAGTTTGATGATAATTCCTGCTTGTACCAAAATTATTCAATGCTGGATAAAGATATTTCAAGATCCACTCGCGTAGCCAGCAATAAAAATTCTACAAATGGTCTTCAACAAAAGAAAATTCAAAATCTCCCTTTGAAATTAGTACGGATATCGACGCCAAATTCAAACACTACTAGACCAGCTCCCGTGACAAGCATTGAAAATAGATATTCCACAAGTGATGCTCAAAGTAAGAAAATTATAAATCTTTTTTTAATAACTACTACTTTGATTAATATTCTTATTTTCTACAGAAGTTTTTGAATTGCTTTCAACACCAAAAATTTCTACAATTGAGGATGATGCTTCGCACTACTCAACGCTGGATGAAGAGATTCCAAGATCAGTTCCCGTACCAACCATTGAAAATTCCACAAATACCCAATATAAGAAATTTATAAATGTTTCTTTTCAAACAGTACCGAACATAAAGACTACCAGATCAGCTCCCATGCCAAGCGTTGAAGATAAATATTCCACAAGAGATTCTCAAAGTAAGAAAATTATAAATCTTCTTTTTAGTAACTCCTATTTTGATTAATATTTTTATTTTTTACAGAAGTTTTTAAATTGGTTTCAATACCAAAAATTTCTAAAATTAAGGATGATACTTCCTGCCGGTATCTAAATTACTCAACGCTGGATGAAGAGATTCCAAGATTAGTTCCCGTACCAACCATTGAAAATTCCGCAAATACCCAATATAAGAAATTTATAAATGTTTCTTTTCAACCACTGCTGAATACAAATACTCCCAAGGTAACAAGATGCATTGAAGATAATTATTCAACAAGTGGTCCTAAAAATAAGAAAATTAAATCACAATGAATGAAATTTAAACCTTTTTTGAATTGTTAGAAATAAATTAAACAATTTAAATTAAATATTTTAAAATGAATATTTGTTTATTTACTAAAATATGATAAAATACATAAATAATTACAAAATTCCGATACATCGTCGTTGTATACACTTGCGAGAACTACCAACGGTCGCCCGACAATTTTATGACTAATATTTTCCTTTTTGAATAGCTTACATCTGCCAGGAAACAGATCCTTCTGGAGAGGAGAAATATTCAGCGAATCCTTTTCTGATTTGAAAAGCTTCATTTCGGCTTCGTACATTAGATTTTCGCAAATCTACAAGTTGATTATCTGCGTCATCAAAATCCGTTGTGTCAAATTCATTTACTTGTTGCTGCATACTTTGTTTTCTTAAGTAGTTATGAAGCACGGCCGTGGCTTTGACTATTTTGTCTACCTTTCTTAGACTGGTTTCAAACGGTCTTTTAAATACTCTCCATCGTGCACTTAAAATACCGAAGGCACACTCCACAGTTTAACGAGCTCTCGATAATCGATAAATAAAAGTTTTGCAATTTGTATCACGTTTTGTGTGACAACCAGGGTATGGTCTCATAAAATTACTTGTTAATGGAAAAGCTTCGTCTTCTATTAAAACGAAAGGTAGAGAATCTGGTTCAAGAACAGGTAACTTTAATAAATTATTTTGCACCCTTCTGCCAAAATTGCTATTGGCGAAAATATTTCCGTCGCTGAATCTGCCTTGTGCACCTACATCAACAAATGTAAATTTATAAGACGCGTCTACTGCAGCCATAAGTACAACAGAGAAAATTTTCTTGTAGCAAAAATATGAGGAGCCAGAATTTAAAGGCTTGCGAATAACTATATGTTTTCCGTCGACAGCGGAAACACAATTCGGAAACTGCCACGTTTTATTAAATTCTTTAGGCTTTTCCCGCCAAAACGTTTCATCTGGCAGTTGCAAAATATCTAAATAGATTCATTTTTAATGTTTTTTTTTTTTTCAATTACCTTAAACAAACCGCTAAGTTTTCTCTGGTAGAAATGGACGGCCGGAAAAATGAGTTTCCACCTTTGATGTTCTTCTCGATTTTAGAATGCACTTCCTCAAATTGAGGTTTTGTTAGACGCATGTATTTAAAAAATTCGACGTCCGTTAAATCGGGTAAAAAGAGCATGAAACTCGCCATACTTTAAACGTTTTTGTAAAAAAACGTGAACACAAAATATTCCTCTTTCTTTTTCTGGATAAACTTAATAAAATAATATCCTCCTCAAAATCCTCTTCAGAAGAACCCGATTCAGAATCTAGGTAATCTACGTTATTCAACATTTCACTTTACGGGTGTATCTACACGTGTAACTTTAAATGATTTAAATGTATAACGACTACGATACAATTTTAAATTTTTATTTCTGACGTTTTTTGCATGACGCATGACGTCCTTTATTTAGTTTTGAGAGAAGTTCAAATAAGCATGTAACCTTATATATGCGTCAATAATAAAATAAACAAAAAACATTAATGTATATGTGAGCGATATAGCCGACATAGCAAGGCGAAGACAAGTCGAGCTAGCTTAGTTTTCATAGCTCCATAACAAAATAATATAGCGCGCATATCTTAGCTCTAGTGTGCAACGTCCCATTAAAACACGTTGTTTACAATCGAGGGATATGAACATAGCTCACATCGCATAGCTTAGCTTAGCTGAAATGTGCAGCGGGCCTTAATGGGGGGAAGCTACACATTTTTATTTGGTAAACGTTAAGGCCTGCTGCACATTTCAGCTAAGCTAAGCTACGCGATGTGGGCTATGTGCATAGCTTTCGGTTGTGAATAAAGAGATTTAATGGAACGCTGCACACTTGAGCTAAACTATGCGAGCTATGTTTTTTGTTTAGAGCGATGCAAACTAACTTAGCTCGAGTTGTCTTCGCCTTCCTATGCCAGCTAACATCGCTCACATATACACTGATATTTTTGTATATTTTATTATTAACTCGTAGGCTACTTAGTTATATTCGGTATCGTGTCATAAATCATAATAAATGAATTATGCAGAAAAAACAATATACTATATGTGTGAGCGATGTAACTAGCTGAAATGTGCAACGGAGTGAGCTAAGCAGTCTAAACTAAGCTAATATAAACTACGTTTCTCGCTTAGCTTACCTGAAATGTACAACGGGCCTAAAGCTCTTTACAAAATGTAATCAACGATAACTATCCTAATGTATACTTTTTTGAATAAATCTGGCTTATTAGAGCAATGTTTTACTCTTTTTAGATTAAAATAGTCATGATCCATACATATTACTGTCCTTTATTGCATAAGATGTGAATAACAATTCACTTCTTTTGCAATAAAGAACAATAATATGAATCATGACGATTTTAATATAAAAAGAGTAAAATATTGATCTAATAACCCAGATTTATTTCCTTGCATAGACAGACAACAAAAAGGAGTTTTAACCATTTTGAATAAAATAATCTGGTTAAACTACGGCTTCTATGATGATGATATAGATATGAGATTAAGTACACGGAATATAATTCTTATAAATTATATTTAAGGAAGTAAATATATTACAGTGATGTGGTTACTTCATTTTGAAAGTTATACACAAATTTACTCATTTAACAAACTACAACAATTTATATTTGACAATTATATATCAGGGGTACAAATTGAAAATGCGGGATTGATAACAGATGGCGTTACTAACGCTATACGCATCAGGCAGTACTGTTACTATGTTCATGTCAAAGCTACGTCTTATAGCTTTAATTTTCAGTATGTGTCAATTTGTCGCAGTGTCAAATTCATAGTTTTTTTGAGCTCTCAATATGTCGAGTTTCGTGCCAACACTACTAAACACAAGCGGGGCTATACCTAGAAGGCAGACGATAAATGTAAAAATAACCTCAACGATACTAATGTCTCTAGTTGCGTAGTCGCAACAATCACAAATGTGATTTCTCTGTCTATTTGTATAATTTTTCCATCATTCGCAAAAAATTATTAACATTACTAAAGTAAAAAACAAAACAGTTTACGTCTGATAAGTACAGAAACGCATAACAAATGGATAAATATTGCTGTATTCAAAGATTAAGTAAAAGAATAAAATAAATTTTAACGAAAATAATAAATTTTGCCCAAATTAATAATGAAAAACAATCTTTTGGTAGAAACCAATTTTAGGTTTCGAGAAAGAATGAATTTAATCTAACAAATTTAGCAAAGTTTATCCAAAATGATTTTATCCTTAGGGTAAAAATGATTTTTATCCTATCATTTTTAACCGTGCAGCGTAAGGGCATTAATTATGAGGAGACATTCTCACCCGTAGTTCGCTACTAGTCGATACGGTGTTTGATTGCGGTAGCTGTAAGATACGATTTAGAGATCGATCAGATGGATGCGATTACAGCGTTCCTTCATGGCGATTTAAGCGAAGAAATCTATATGATTCAACCTGAAAAGTTTAGTGATGGAAGTCAACGTGTTTGTTGTATGAAGAAGTCGTTATACGGACTCAAGCAGTCCAGTCGTGTATGGAATCAGCGTTTGGACACTGCTTTGAAGAATTTTGGCATGAAATGCTCAAATTACGATGCATGCATTTACTATTTTATAGATGGTAGTAAGATGTTGATTGTGGCAGTATATGTTGACGACTTGCTGATTTGAAGTTGTGTCTACAGAAGCAATTTTTAATGAAAGACATTGGCGAGGCCAAATGTGTGTCGGGAACGATTTCGATAAATCAAAGCCAGTGCCATATTAAGAATCAGTTGGGAGCTTGTTGTTTGCTGCCCAGGTATCACGACCAGATATACAGTTCGCGGTAGGAGCTGTCAGCAGATTCAATAACAATCCAGGCGTTGCTCATTGGTTGGCAGTAAAGCGGATCATGCGATATTTGAAAGGTACAATCGAGATGAAATTGACGCTTATTCAAAAAATGGAAATGAAGTAGTGCAAGGTTATTGCCATTCAGATTGGGCAAGTGATTCAGTAGATCGACGTTCGACAACAGGATATGTATTCAAACTGCAAGGTGGAGTAATTTCATGGGCGTCAAAGAAGCAACCAACAGTTGCTTTGTCTACAATAGAGTCCGAATGCATAGCTATGTCATTGGCAACGCAAGAGGCTATTTGGTGGCGGGGTATATGTCAGGAGTTGCTAGGGGAAAATAAATGTTCAACCATCGTACACTGCGATAACAAAAGAGCGATCCAACTAACGGAGAAGACAGCTTTTTCACCCAGAACAAAGCATATAGATGTTCGTCATCATTTTCTGCGAGAGAAGGTTAATGACAAGGTAGTTAAATTTGTTTACGTCAACACAAACGAAATGTTAGTAGATAGCCTTACCAAACCGGTGACAGCAGAAAAACACAGGTTCTGTTCAATGGGAGTCAATCTTGTGAAGAGTTGAGTGCTGGCAAATAAGGCTCTAGTGGAGGTGTTGTGTTATTAAGTGTGAGAGAGTCTTTATTTTGTTTTTTGTTTTTAATGCTAGCCGCTTGTGGCGTTATCTTTCTTATGTACTTTCTTTTGTTTGCTTTTAATAAATACCTCGTGAATGGACGCTTATCATTTTTATTTGCGTTATACTTCTTTTTATTTAAGTCTATAATCACATCACCAATTGATCAAATTAAGTGATACTGTGGAGGAAAAAAGACCATTTATGGGCCAAGAAAGGCGGAAGGTGATATTAGCATGAGAACGCTAGTTTGCTTTGAAACCATAAACAGTAGGTGTGAAAGACCATAGATGTGTGAATATTTCGATTATTAAAACAACATTCCTGTTGTCTTTGTTACTTTTCTAATTTGATAAGACATGGAAATTCTGTATTGGACTTTTTTTAATTTAAACAAATTATTAACGGTATTAATAAAATAAGTTACTGTTTAATTTAATATAATTTAATTTTATTCTAATCGGTATACTATAGTACAATATTTTTTTTTCTTCAAATTCATCCAAGTCAATTCAAAATTAATAACCCATCGTACAAATAAAATATGGATAAATTGTCCCATTTTTACAAAATCACAAGATTTCCGGCATCTTTTTAAAAGATTTTCGAAAAATGAAACCGTCGTCCAAAATAATTGTGCAGCACGTTAAAAATATTGAATTAAATTATTTTTTAAATATCGAATTTTCTTTTTTGTGTAATACAAAAGTAAATAATTTACATTAAATAAATAAATAAATTAAAATCATGTTTTGGTTAATATTCAAATTGTATCACAATTTGTTTATCGCATATCAACTTGCTGTTGACCGTTATTCGTTTACAGAATTTTTAATCAATTTCAATATAAATTGTCAAAATAATTTAATTTATAATTTCTCCACCTGAATTTTCATCGTTTTTTAATATTTTTGCTCGGCGTCCGGTTGCTGCGATTGTTGCATCGGGATTAACGTCAGTCGAATATAGTTTTAATATCCTATGTGAAATTTGTAAGCGTTTTATGATTTTTGTTAAACTATAAATTTGAAATATTTACCGCTCGTATGGATATTTTTGATCCACTGTATTGAACATTCTCTCAAATCGACATCTCAATTGGCCGCTGCTTCCGCATGATTTATCAACATTTTTTTGTGAAAATGCTTTTAGCGCTGTCATCGCAAAATTGGTAACTTCGTTAAGCCGTTCGTTGATAAAAGCATCTGTTTGAAATAAATACAAAAAAAATTGGCAGCATCGCCGTATTTAGATGGAATAATTCAATTTACAAGTTTATATCGGTTAATCGGTTATTGTGTCACATATTGGTCAAAATATTCCGATCGAATTAGTATCCAATAATACAACACACAAAGAATGGTAATCGTATTGTTTTGTGAATATCATAAAGTTTGTACGTGCTTAGGATTTAAATTTGCGGCAGCATAGAATTCACTTTTCATTTAAATATTTGATAATTTTAGTTTTGGACAAATGGTATGCATTACTTCCGCCATAACTATATTAGGCATATAAAAATTTGATGCAATTTGGCACAACGGCCCTTTTTTAAATTTAATCCAAATAAAAAAATTGGGATTTCTAGATCAATTATGAATTATTTATGAGCAAGATTTTAACACATTATTAATACACCGTTATTAGCACACAATAAAAACATCACACTCTGCACGTACCTTTATCCTCAATATTTCGATAGTTTTCCTCTTGTGACGAATGGCCACCGCCTTCACCTGAGTCGTGTTTAAATTTAGGCAAAACCAATAATAAACAAATGAGTGCCATAAATTTAACCATTTTCTTGAAAATTAAAAGTTTCAAAAGAATTTTCCCAATTGTGAATAAATCCATTTTGATTTTAAATTTATCCAATAGCCAATTTCCTCCTCCGGGCGCAAAATATGGTACACCCGCCCCATATCCCATTGGTTGTTGACCGTAACCAGATGGTGGTATTGGCGGACCGTACGGACCAAGCGGTTGTGGTGGCCCATAATTTGGATGCGGTGGTCCATAAAGTGGTGGCGGTCCATATTGTGGTTTACCATGTTGAAAATGTTGCGTTTGTATATCGTAACCAATTCCTGAACCGGAAGGATAGTTTTGCCCAAAACCAATATCTTCACGTCCTAAAATAAATTCCATAATTATATTTGCGTGTATCCTTATAGATTATAGTTTGTGATTTACCACGATTATTGGTATCGGCCAACGCTTTTAAATATGTATCGGTTTGTTGCACAGTCTGCTCACACTTAATTAAATAATTGTTCGAAATAATTTCCGCAATTAACAATAAACCACAAATAAACTTTTTCATTTTTAGTTTTAAATTTTATTAAATTATTTTATTTTATTATTATGGTACAACTTAACACGACTAAATTCAATTGATAACTAAATTATTTAAATCTAAAACCACGATTATTATAAGTAAAGTTTACCGTATGTAAAATTGCTCGACGACATCTGACGATGACCAACTATCAAAAAAGAAAAAAAAAATTGTCAAACAGAAAATACTTGATCGTAAAAACTAGAATGACTGTAAAAAACAATGTAAAGTATAAGAAGTTATATTATGGTGGGGTTGGGCGGAATCATAAGTAGTTAAATTTCTTTTCTTTTGATTTACGTACAATAGTAATGTCAAACAAAAGTAAATTTTATTGTTTTGGTCAAGACAAATTGAATTATTAAAGCATATAAAAAATAGTCAGATCATTTATTTGACGTAATTTCTATACGAACATTAATTTATACAATTAATGAGCTTAATAATTATTTGGCTTGCATTGAATACCAAACAAATTTTCATTTCAATTTGATCGATGTTTTTGGTTAAAATTCAAAACTGTTTTACGTACTTTTCTTTTCTGTGATGTGTGGTTTTAATTGTGAGCGTGGTCGCTTGGCTGCTAATGTCAATTCGTCGTTTTTTTTTAAAATAAACCGTGAACCCTTGGATTGAATTAATAATTAATTTGTACATTATGTTGTAATAAGTTTAGAACGTTTTAAAAAAATTTGTAAATTTGTTGCCAAACAAATTTTGAATTTTTAAGATTTGAAATTAAAATTTGAAATTCCACAAATGTAATCAACATTTCTTAAACTGAGAAGTGTTTTATTTCGTACAAACCTGTGTTAAATTTCACAAAAATTCATAATGGATTATCGATAAACTACCTTGAAGACGTATCGCTTTTAAAACCAGACTACAGTTTTCTATTAAAATGAACTTTTACATATCTTGTTTATGTCGAAAATAGGAGGAGGGTTTACTAAATTTGTAACGTAGTTTTATAAGGAGTTATAAATATAGAGCTTTTCCTTAGGTTCTTGTGCCTAAGATGAAAAAGCCCAGGAATACTGATGAAATCCCTGAACCAACCAGCGCCCGGTCTAAGTAGCCGCGTTCATGGCCAACCGTCGATTATCTAATCGTTATTCATCGAGTTCTCGATGAGGCATGCCGAGCTGGAAACCAAGACTCCTTTCTGTCAATAGATATGAAGAAGGCTTTCGACACCGTAAATCTGTAATTTATACCGTCTAGTAAACCGCCTAATCAGGGCCTGGTGCCCTATTCCCGAATACATAAATGCTGTCACAATATTGTAAATTTTTATATTACATAACACCAAAGTGGTGTACAATTTTACAGTTAATTAGCCTGTTCACAACATGTATACAGCGCATCGCAACACTTCCTCGTTTCATACCACTTTGGCTACACACTTTGATGGAAGGGTAATATTTGTGTTGTATCGTTTCAACAAAAATTTTATGTGGTGAACGAATTGCATTATAGGGTTGCCAGATACAATATTAGAAAAAGAAGTACATTTCTGGAATAAAACGGTATGAGAGGTATGTATTAATGTACATAAACATATAGTGACCGACATATAGTTACGTCCTGGTTTCTCCGGACATGTTCTGGTTTTTCTCAACTTCTGCAGGAACTCCATACCAAATGGCATGGTCAAAAATATCACCAGGACGTAATTTAAATTATTTAAGATTGGGAACTTTTCATAGAAGACTTTTTTATTGGCTTAACATCTCCGATGTATATTATAGCTCACTAAAATACATCGACAAATGTGGGTTTGCTAGAGGCGTAGGAAAATGTCTGGTTTGCCTGTTTAAGGAAAACCAAAATTGGCAAATTTAATTTTTGATTTATGGTATCGAACATAATACTGTTGGTACGAGTAGTGTTCCAAAATATTTTTTGCCGTTGGGCCATGTTTTATTTTATCCCAGCTCAATCTTATGTTTTATAATTGAAAGGAAACTATATGGAATTTTCAAAATATTTCAGATAAAAATTTCACAAAATTAATCCGCAATTGCGATTATTCCATTTGAAGTTGGGTATATAAAACTAAATTTTGCGAATATCATTTTTGATTTAATGTGTCGACCAAAATATCATTGGCAGTGTTCCACAATATTCTTGGATCCATGGTTGAATTAAGAAATGCGACCCCAGATGATATGTCTAAGGAATTTTCCTGAACCGGAATTAATTAATTTCATATTAGGAACTATGTATGTACTTAAAAAATCGACTTCATATCTCCGCAAATGAAACTGGTGCGATTATGCAACATTCGATTGAAACCTAGTATCTGACTTAACCAACATATTTGATGACTAATGAATTAGTTGCACCACATCCAAACAATGAATTAAGGTAGCGGGTTTAAAACTTTGTTACGTATGCTTTATTCAACTTTAATTATTTCACTACATATCGCAATTTATAAAATAGTGTTTCATACCCCTGACTTATGAAATGATATTTATGTTTAGTAATAGGTAGTAGGTACCCGTTCGGGTTTATGATTGTTTTTTTTTCTCTCTTATATGGCATTAACGGATTTTTCCAAACATTTGTGACCGAGTGGGAATAAAATAAAGTTTTTTATTTTTTATTGAATCATTCGTAATTTGGTGGCCAGTGCTAATAAGTTGAGAGCAGAAAAAAGAAACAACAAAATAAACCTGAAGCAGTACACATTGGAATAATAAATTGTTTAACCTTCTGTTCGTGTCATACTAAAAATTACATTGGCCGTGTAATGGGGCCATTTTGACCCCATTTTTTTCTTTAGGTTTTGAATTAAAATAACTTTTATTTGGTGTAACTTAAGAAATTCATTTATTTATTTGTTACAGTTTTGAAATAAATCAACGATGTTTAACAAAATTCATTCATCTAATCTAAAAATAAAGAAAGCAATATTGAAATAATTCATTAAATTAAAACATGGAATTTTAAACGTAATAATTATTTTTATAGTGGTAGGACTACGACGTATCGTCAGATCCCTTATCAATATTTTCGTCCAGGTTTTCGTATTCTACTTCAGTAGATATACAAGAATCACATAGTTGCTTTGAATGGGTCTTACAGACCGCCTTTTGACAATAGAAGCAATAAAAGCTAGATTTTTTATCATTTTTCCTAGGGCATAAATGACACCGTTGACGTTGAGCTGCGGAGGTTTTTGTTACTTGAGCATCAATTCGAATATCTAGCGAATATCCAATTTGTTTTAGAGCCATTTTTATTGATGTCGTCAGATTTTGTGGTGCTTGTAAGCGACTTAAAATGTGGTTTTGTGCCAGTCCAGAGGCCAAGTTCAGTAAAAACTGTTTCCTTTCCGATTTTTGACGTTTGGCATACAACTGAGCATTAGTAATTCTATGTAAATTATAAGCAGCCACTCCAGCTACGTCGACCATATTAAAAAATAAGACCATTGGCCATCGATAAGTCTTCCTTTTACAGGTATAAGTTTTTACCAATTTATCTAATGTATCAACGCCACCTTTATTTTCATTATAGTCTAGTATCATAGCTGGCTTTCCAGTAGCTTCGTCGATTTTATTTTCATTGTGGAGAGTTGACAGAAGTAGTACATTTCTACCAGGCTTGGGGATGTAGCTAACTAATGTTATATTTTCATGAAAAGCAAATTTCGATGAATATTGCTCTCTGTTCTTGGTTTCTGTTGTTCCAGTTAGCTGTCGCGGCAACTCAGGTTTGTTTGCTCTTATTGTTTCCAGAATTGTGGTGTTCAAACTTAACATCTGTTCAGCGAGCTTACAAGATGTAAAATAGTTATCCATTATGATGGTACGTCCTTTGTTTACGTATTCGGCAGCCAATCGATGAACTAATGAAAGCGCTAAATTTGTTACTCGGGGATCCTCTGAAGACGTTCGCCCAATATAGATTTCGCCTTTCAATGGAAATGCGTTGGACGAGTCGCAAATCCAAAATATTTTTATTCCATATTTTCCGGGTTTACTGGGAATGTATTGCCGGAAAGAACAACGTCCACGAGTGGCTACCAGTTGCTCATCAACGGTTAAATTGCTACCTGGTTTGTAAGGCTTTTTTAAAAAATCAAGAAACATAATCCATATATCTCGAAACGCAGCTAATTTATCTGATTTTAATCGTTCTTGCCTTGTGTTGTGATTATCGAATCGCATAAACCGTAAAATTTGTTCTGCCCGTTGTAGTGACATAACCGCTTTGTAAAATGGGCGACTGTCGGGTTTCCATAGCTCATCCAATCGTTCATCATAATTTTTCCGTGCGCCGGCATAGATTAAAATTACGATAAGGGCATATATTTCGTCAGCGTTTGTATCATGCCAAAAACGTGCCCGTTTACTACTTCCAGCAGTTGTTCTACAAAAATCAGTTGCTTTCCTATTCGTCTCGCGTACAATGATATTTACCATAACCTCCAGGAAAACACGTTTGAAACATTCTACAGTTGACGTCAGCTGTTGTTGATTTGCAGCTGATATACCATGTTTTTCTCGGAATATCTGACATCTTGGAATTTTTATATTTATTGACCTGTTTGGTTTGTTAGTCCACTTCCATTTTTCAGCAAATTTTTTGTTTTGTGCAAAATAAACATTTTCGTCAACTACAGGTTCGCTTGAAGCTTCTTCATCCTCATCAACTCTTAAAAGTTCTTCCGCTGCAATCTCATTTTCAAATTGCGGTATATTCTGTTCAGCGTCATTATTCGATATTTCACTGCCATCGATACGATCATCATTTTCATAATCTGACTCGTCCGATTGCGTAGGCGTTTCAATACTTTCAAATAATTCATGCAATACACTGCTAGTTTGGCGTTTTCGTGCCATCTGTTACAATAAAAATACCAGGGAATCAAAAAATTACACAATAATAAGTATAAAACTCGTCCTTACCGTTATATATTTTAATTTTGTATTACATAAAAGAAAAACCTAACACTAGATTTTATTATATTGCAATATCACAATAGAAACGTTGAGAATGAATACCTATATGTGCTAAAATCCCCATTCGTTTGTTGAGAATCAACTAACAGTCCTACGCGCAAGCGCTCTATTATAACCTACAGTTATACAGTAAATGAAATAAATACAAAAGGAAACACAAAAACGAAATGTATAGTATGAAAAAATTGTATACAGTAAATACCACGAATCGTATAGTTTGAAAAATTAAATATATTGACGACTCATCTAGCAAAATGTATTGAGTCATTCCTGGGGTCAGGTTATGGTATAATATAATCAGTCGCCACCAAACCAATTTTTTTTTAATCATTTCAAAATTTAAAAACTGTCTTGTTTTTCTATGTCGAAATTTTCTGGTTTTTCAATCAAAATTAGTCGTTTTCTACCTGGGCCCGAATTCCGGATCAATGATAAATGAGAATGAGAAATGACTTTATGTTTTATTTCGCCTACTCTAAATAAAAATGCAACCGATTAGTTGAAATAAAAAATCAAGTCATTTCTCATTATCATTTGTCACTGATCCGGAATTGAGGCCCTGGTTACCCAAAGTTTGTACGAAAATGTAAAAAAAACTCATCAGAAAAAGGCATAAAATATTTATTTTCAAAATGTAAAAAAAATTCTCCCAATCCCATTTCGGGACTGTCATTAATCCTATTTTATCAATTGCATAGAAAAGTAGTTACAAATTTAAAATCACACCATTCTAGTAACAAAACAGTATCTTTTTGTACAAAATAGTTTGTCTCTTGAATAAATGTAACACAGAATGAACACTAGTTTGACGAAAAATTCAATGAAACGTAGTTTGCTTACAAGTAAAGAAAATTGTGAACTTTCCTACGAATTTCCAAATAAATGTATCCGGTCGTTTGGGCTTCGTTGCAGAAAAAATTATTTCATTAAAAAAAAAAAAAAAAAAACTGATATTTTGGTTCTTCATTGACAGACTCTGTTGCATGTCGTTGGGTAACTCGATTACTCGTCCAAAATCGACCTAAGATTAAGAGACAGACTACACTAGAGCATCTAACCGCGATCAGCTATAATTGCATTGACAGACTAAGGTGAAGATAGTAGCACCACGAATCCGTGGTGTCGGTATTAATACAAATGTCAGTCTTGATTGACTGATTTTTTGATTTTGTTTTTAAATAAATCAAATAAATACAACATAAACATTAAAAAAGTGAAATCTAATTTAAATTCTATAATCATTAATTACATTTTTTAATTGATTTGACAAATTGTTTATACTTTTAAAATGTCAATGATAGGCCATCTGAATTAAAATAGCACAACTTGTATTTGTAAATTACTTATAATGGCGCCATTTGAACTATCACTAAGCGGAATAAAAACAGAGAATCTTCAATACACGAGCGAAATTGTAACTCGAGCGAAATTTTACAAGTTACTTTGAATAACATAGCCAGATACGTCATGCAAGTGAAGTTAGACCTAAATTGGAACATACAAAAAAAAAATAGGATTAATTTAGCACAAACTTCACACGCTACTGGGGTGCGATTCTGGCTCAGTGATAAAATGAAATGATAAATTTGATTCGGTGTAAACAAAGCAAATAGCAGAATTTATTGTTTTTCATATTATGCCTACTTTGAAATTTAAATGTTTGAATTTTATCAAGAAGTAAAGCAAAAATAATAGTTATTTATGGTACTAGCGAGCAAAACGAGATATTATCTATGAGGGATAAGTTTCCCAGTTCGGGACATTATCCCGAGTGGATAATATCTCTTTGCTCACGAGTGGCATACAACGTTTTATCCACTTTTGTTGAAATAAATTTCGTAAATTAATAAGAAATACTTCCATTTTGTGTTTTCACACTGGAGCATTGCATTTTGAAATGTATTTTATCATAGTGACTGTTAAGGACTCACCATCACATTTCAATAAGAAAAACACTACATTTAGTTTATATGCACTTTATTTTTGTAAGTTTGTTTTCCAATTTATTTTTGTTTTGTTGTTGGCCAATTGGGTTTAACCTAAAAAGAAATAATATTAGATAATTAGTTATTATACCTTTTGTATCCATAAATGTTAATATAATAATACTTAGCTTTAAGAATCAAACAATACGTTCTCCCTGGATGAGTTTGCTGGAAACTATTAACTCCAAAACTAGTTCACTATAACGATCACTATATATATTTACTTGCACTAAATAAATGAACATACCAACGTTTAACTGTCATATAAACTGACAGTAGTTGTCAAACTCATGCACGGAAAGCAAAATAAACATTTATAATGTTCTAATTCGAATACGTCCATCTGTGATAAAATTAGTTTACTCAGTAGTTGTCAAACTCATGCACGGAAAGCAAAATAAACATTTATAATGTTCTAATTCGAATACGTCCATCTGTGATAAAATTAGTTTACTAATACCAAATACATAATGCCAACATAATTATGTAAACGTCACGTCATCACAAAAAAAAAGAAAAAAATAATAATAATTTCTGGTTTTGTGTGAAATTGTCGGTCGCGTTTTGGTTCTTTTTTCTTGTTGGTTTTTGACTCTCGATGGTGGCGAACGTATTTCAAGTCAACACACAAATTAACTCAAAATAAACCAATTACAAAGTAGAAACTCGGGTGTTTATTTATTTGTACACAATACAAACTTAATATTTTAATTGCTGCAATATATCCAAACTGGTCCTTCGAGCCGGATTTGTAAAATCGGCGAACTCATTTGAAATTGCGGTAATTGGAGGTCGTGTACAATAAAACAGCGTGGAGTCACATTTCGACCGGTGTTACAGTAATCTCAGCTCAACTCAAATAATATACGGTCAGTTATATAACAGTAGCATAATAGTGAAAACCAGCCAATTCAAAGTGTACGTGATATTTTGTGTTGTAAAAAACGAGCATATTTTTCTGATAGTGGTGCAACATTATCAAACAACGGCAATAGTTAACGGTGCCTCATACCTAACAGTACAAATCTGATTGACCAATTTCGTGTGTAATCACTAAATTCGTGTACCTACTTGAATTAATCATGGATAAGGAAATTCAAGCGTTAAGGAAGCAAAAGTCATGCGTTAAAGGAAAACTTACCAAAATCGCTAATTTCGTGAAAGCTGTTACTGGAGAAACAACATTAGCGGAAATTCAATCACGAATAACTTCTTGTCATGCGCTGTTGACACAGTTTAATCACTACGATGAAAAAATTATCATGCTGAATCCAGAAGAAGACGGTGATTTAACCTTTGAAGATGACTACCATACGACGGTAGCAATGTTAATGACATGGGCTCGCAAGAAATCTGTAGCAGAACAAGCTGCTCCAGCGCCAGAAGCAGATAACACACTAAGCCTTAATACCACTCAATTTAACCTCAGTACTGAATCAGATTTGAAGTTACCCAAGCTCAATATTCCAAAATTTTCGGGTAATTATACTGAGTGGCCTTCATTTTTTGATTTATACTCAAAAACCATTCATGAATCTCGAAGACTAAGTGCCGCTCAAAAGTTCCAATACTTGAAGAGTTTGCTGGATGGAGAAGCTGCATCACTACTGCGACATCTTTTGGTAACCGAAAACAATTATAAGATTGCCTTAACCAAATTACAAGATCGTTACGACCGCAAGCGACATATTATAACAGCATTCATCCGTAAATTCATTGACCAACCAAACATCCATCACTCAAACGCAAACGCTTTAAAGAAATTGATGGATACCTCCGAAGAAGTTGTTCGCGGGTTGGAAGCGTTAGGAAGCTGCGCAGAAGCCAGGGATCCATGGCTAATTTACCTTCTTCTAGAAAAATTGGACGATAAAACTAGAGCTGCATGGGCAAATTACTCTACGGATTCAGAAGATCCAAAATTTGTTGATTTCATAAAGTTCCTATCGCGTCGTATTGATGCATTTGAAACTATTACAAGTACGACTAAGCGTTATTCGTCAAGAAACGATGCAAAGGGTCACGTTACAACTCAAAATGAAGAATCGTCTTTATCTTCGGCTACATTAAGTTACAAGTGTGCGTATTGCTCAAGTCAAGACCATTCAGTGTTACAGTGCGACAAATTTCGAGCGTTGGACACTGACAAACGTATTCAATTCATTCGAGACGATCATCGTTGTTTTAATTGCTTAAGCAAAAGCCATCAAGTTTCCAGATGTTCCAGTCATCGAAATTGTCAGAAGTGCAATCGGCGCCATCATACATTATTACACCAAATGCAAACAGCATCACATAGCGTTTCTATAAATGATGAAGTACTTTCTGATAAAGTAGTAACTGATGAAGACGACGAGTTCAATGGAATAACAGCGGTTTGCAATTCAATCAGTCAATGCTTAGCAGTGTTGCCTACAATATCACTGAAGGTAATTAATTCAACGGGTGGTGTCTCAACATGCCGAGCTCTCCTGGACTCGGGCTCACAAATAAGCTTGATTACTAACTCATGTGTGCAACGCTTAAACCTCAACAAGGAATATTCCAGCCTTTCAATTAGTGGAGTGGGACAATCTAACTCAGAAAAGACCAAAGGATTAGTGCGACTCAGTCTAAAAACGGAAAATCAAACCATACTGCAAATGGTGGCATTCGTATTACCAAGAATCACATGTCGTTTACCAGCGCAATCGTTTGCCGTTGATATGAAACACATTAAAACAGTGCAACTGGCTGATCCACAGTTTAACCAGAAATCCGAAGTGGATATCCTAATTGGAGCAGATTTCTTCTTTGAAATTATTCGCGATGGTATCAAACGCATTGAAAATTCGCAACTATACTTGCAAAATACCATGTTTGGGTGGGTGGTAGCTGGTCGTAAATCGAACCATAAGCTTCAATCAAATGAACGTGTAGCATTGTCTACTTCAATGGATCTAATTCAACTAGACACAACTTTGAGGCTATTCTGGGAGGTAGAATCTGTGGGGGATGGTAAAGCAATCCTTTCACCAGAAGAAAAAATGTGTGAGGATCATTTTGCTGAAAACACGATCAGACACAAAAATGGACGTTTTATCCTGAAGTTACCATTCAGAACAGCAACAACACAAATTGGCAACACGTATAGTATCGCTTTACGTCGATTTCATTCATTGGAAAACCGTTTCTCACGAAACTTAGAATTTAAGAAGATGTACTCAGAATTCATGAAAGAATATATTTTCTTGGGCCACATGGTCGAAATTACATCACCACAGGTTACAGATCAGTCATATTATTTACCTCACCATGGAGTCCTCAAATCAACGACTGCTGGCAGCAAGTTAAGAGTCGTATTTGACGGTTCAGCTCAACCCTTTGAAGGCAAATCATTGAACAGTTGTTTAGCAGTTGGACCAACAGTCCAAGCTAGCTTGTTTAGCATTTTATTACGGTTCCGAGAGAGACGATACGTATTTTCCACAGACGTGGAAAAGATGTATCGCCAGATCCTGATGGCAGAAGTTGATACAGACTTTCAACGGATCATATGGAGAGACGACCCATCGAACGAAATTAAACACTACCGATTGCAAACGGTCACTTATGGATTATCTTCAGCACCCTTTTTAGCTACCAGGGCATTGAAGCAGATAGCAATTGATGTGGCAGAGCGCTACCCAAAGGTTACTGCCACAATCAATGAATGTGTATATGTGGACGATATAATGACTGGTGCTGATACAATAGAAGAAGCGTCTACCATCAGAAATGATCTAAAAGGCATACTTTCTGAATACGGCTTCGAATTGCGAAAATGGAAGAGCAACTGCGAAAAACTACTACAAGATATTCCGCCGGATCACTGCGAAGCAAGAGAAAACCAATTTACGATTCAACATCGAGATGACCGGAACACTGTGAAAATATTAGGCTTATGTTGGGATCCTCAAACCGATGAACTTACGTTTAACGTTAATTTGCCTCATCATGAGGTGCATTCGAAGCGGACAGCGTTATCAGATGCAAGTCGTTTATTCGATCCAGTTGGATGGGCGGCTCCGGTGGTTATAAGAATGAAAATTTTCGTGCAGCAACTATGGATGAAGAATCTTGAGTGGGACGACCCGCTACCAGATAATTTAAAAACCGAGTGGTTGCAATTACGGGAAGATTTATTGCTGGCAAATAGCATGTCAATTCCTCGATATTTAACTACGATAAATACTTCGGTAATAGAATTACATGGATTCTGCGATGCAAGCAAGCTCGCTTACGCAGCTGCTGTGTATTTTAAGATATCTACCGCCGGTGAAACTACGGTGCGGTTAATCACAGCGAAGACCAAGGTGGCTCCTACCAAACAGCTGTCAATTCCAAAATTAGAACTGGCTGGGGCATTATTATTGTCTCGACTTCTGAAGAATGTTATGGCGGAAACACGCATTACTATAGCTCAAATACATGCGTGGACAGACTCCAAGGATGTCCTTGATTGGCTGAGTGACTATCCAAGTAAATGGCCTACATTTGTCGGTAACCGAACCGCCGAGATATTAACCATATTACCACGGTCGTGTTGGAAACACGTACCGTCCGAATTCAACCCAGCGGACTGCGCATCCCGTGGAATGTCACCCAAAACATTGAAGTTGCATACTATCTGGTGGCATGGGCCACAATGGTTATCAGGTTCCTCAGACAACTGGCCAGGGCAACCGAATTTATGCAACTCAGCATTGGTATTTCATGTGCAATGTCAGGTACTTTCAGTGCCTCTAAACAACACTTTGCTAGATGAAGTGATAACAAAGTACAGATCGTTTGAAAAATCACAATACATTTTATGCTATATTACGCGGTTTATCAGTAATGCAAGGCGGCCAAAGAACGAGAGGATTTTCACATTGATTCCTGAACCAGAGGAAACATTGCGTGTGTTAAATATGATATGTCGCTATGAACAACGGAGAGGATTTAGTGAAGAAATTGATGCTCTGCGCAACTGTAAAGGCATACCTAGGAACAGCATTTTGATATCCCTAAACCCGTTCCTAGACGAAAATCAAGTTTTACGTGTGGGAGGCAGACTCGAGAATAGCGAATGCACATATGATAAGAAACATCCAATAATCATTCATTCCACTTCCACGATTGTCAAACCGATTTTATTTGACATTCATCTGCGCTACAAACATGCTGGTCCATCACTACTCGTAAGTATACTGAGACAAACTTTTTGGATACCATCAATTAAAAGCAAGGCAAAAGGGCTTGTTCGTAACTGTGTAATCTGTCAACGAAACAAGGCATCTCTACGTAGCCAAATAATGGCAAACTTACCTAGTGCACGAGTTATTGCAGCTAGGCCATTTGTAAACTGTGGCGTGGACTATGCTGGCCCACTAGATTTTCATATCATAAAGGGACGAGGACAACGAACATACCACGGCTATATGTGTATATTCGTTTGCTTAACAACAAAGGCGGTGCATATCGAGTTTGCTACTGACCTAACCAGCGAGTGTTTTGTCGCGGCTCTTAAACGCTTTGTGGCACGTCGCGGTGTGCCACAGAATATGTTCAGCGATAACGGTCGAAACTTTATTGGAGCTGAAGCAAAGCTGAAACAACATTTTCATAAACTAGCTGCTAATTCGGAAGATGTCCTCAGGTTTTCAACTACGTCCTTTATTAAGTGGCACTTTATCCCACCCCAAGCTCCGCACTTTGGTGGAATATGGGAGTCGGCGGTAAAGGCAACGAAGTTTCACCTAAAGAGGGTAATTGGAAACAGCATCCTCACAATGGAGGAAATGGTAACATTGCTGACAGAAGTGGAGGGAATATTGAATAGTAGACCACTGTGTACTACAACTGATCCAAATATAGAAATGCTCACACCATCGCACTTCCTGATTGGTCATAGCGGGGTAAAGATACCCGAAAAGGATTTATCCGAACACAAATTATCGCATTTAACCCGATGGCAAATGATTCAAAAAATGACTCAACATTTTTGGAACCGGTGGCACCTAGAGTATTTAAGCACTCTTCAAACAAGAAACAAATGGCGCAATGTTAAAGAACCAGTTCGAGTCAACGACATTGTCATAATTCACGAGAAACACGTTCCATCCTGTAGGTGGCCATTGGGGAGAGTAATGGAAGTGCATCCTGGACCAGACGGGTATATTCGGGTTGTCACACTCAAAACAGCTGGTGGCATGCTACAACGTCCAATTCACAAGATATGTGTTTTACCTGTATCTGACCCTGAACCTGATAATCGATCGATAAACGATCAACCGATCGATTCCAGAAAAATTCGACATCAATAGTGAGCGATTTACCAAAGAAAAAACACATCACAATTAACTAAGTCAAACAGAAGAAAAATTATATTGAACCAGGAGGTTCAAGGTGGGGGGAATGTTAAGGACTCACCATCACATTTCAATAAGAAAAACACTACATTTAGTTTATATGCACTTTATTTTTGTAAGTTTGTTTTCCAATTTATTTTTGTTTTGTTGTTGGCCAATTGGGTTTAACCTAAAAAGAAATAATATTAGATAATTAGTTATTATACCTTTTGTATCCATAAATGTTAATATAATAATACTTAGCTTTAAGAATCAAACAATACGTTCTCCCTGGATGAGTTTGCTGGAAACTATTAACTCCAAAACTAGTTCACTATAACGATCACTATATATATTTACTTGCACTAAATAAATGAACATACCAACGTTTAACTGTCATATAAACTGACAGTAGTTGTCAAACTCATGCACGGAAAGCAAAATAAACATTTATAATGTTCTAATTCGAATACGTCCATCTGTGATAAAATTAGTTTACTCAGTAGTTGTCAAACTCATGCACGGAAAGCAAAATAAACATTTATAATGTTCTAATTCGAATACGTCCATCTGTGATAAAATTAGTTTACTAATACCAAATACATAATGCCAACATAATTATGTAAACGTCACGTCATCACAAAAAAAAAGAAAAAAATAATAATAATTTCTGGTTTTGTGTGAAATTGTCGGTCGCGTTTTGGTTCTTTTTTCTTGTTGGTTTTTGACTCTCGATGGTGGCGAACGTATTTCAAGTCAACACACAAATTAACTCAAAATAAACCAATTACAAAGTAGAAACTCGGGTGTTTATTTATTTGTACACAATACAAACTTAATATTTTAATTGCTGCAATATATCCAGTGACCGTTCTTTAAATTGTCATGGTGTACTTTAATTTAACTACATTTTGAAATATAGTTTTTCGTTCAATTTGACTATGAATAAATTTCCAATGACTACTCAACATTTTGCTATACCAAATATAACTCACGTTGCCCCTAGCAGCGTGGGTTATACAATAACAATGGGTTATTTTACATTTTCTTTATTTGAAATCAGCATAGTTATCGGGCTATTATATATCAAAAGTGGATATAGTTATTTGTGTATCAAGAGCGCAAAGTGCCAGTTTGTCACGCGAGAAAGGAAATTGCTGGCCGACGGGACGGAGGCCAGCAACCTTTCGAGCGTGGCAAACAACTTTGCGGACGTGTTTCACACTTTATTTTTCCTACAATCATTTTAAAAATATAATAAAAAGATAATTTTGTAGTAAAATTTACTATACTGACAATACGATTTTATTTCAGGACCGACATTTTGTTCAATCGAGTAGTCAAAGATTTTTTTTATTTTTCATAAAGAAAAACAAAAATTTGGTTTGATGTTTTATACAAACATTAGTCTTTCTTAAAATTTAGCGTGCGGTTTCAAGTTTTGTCACATGTTTCTAAGAGAAACGTGTGACAAAGTAATTTGTTTATTAACTGTCAAAAAAACAGACACTTTGGGCTTTGAAAACAGAGAAAAAAAGCCTGCTTTTCACGGTGATTGTAGGAAAAAATAATTATTCATTATGCTAGGTTTACAACGACACACGATACTATTATTGTATGAAGTATTGTATTTACAAGTATTTTACACTATAAGCTATACTAGCTAAATTTATACCACTCAATAGTTCATCGGTAATTTCAGACATTGCTTCTAGAAATCTATTTACGATACCTTACCTCTTTACTAATATGTTATACTAAAAACGACACATATAGATACATACAAAGCACCTGTAAAAAAAGTTGATAAAATCTTAAAAGAGTTATTATACTGATATACCCACTTATTGTGCTAGTGCGTATGTACACACGCAGAATATTCTCTTTACTTTTCTCAATACAAATATTGTGAATGATTATCAATAGTTTGCAAGAAATGAATGATGAAGTCTCAAAATGTGTATGAAGGTTGGTCCCCGAGGATATTTTTTACCTTGGGTATTTACATCTGAGCTCTATCAAA
This sequence comes from Tipula vernalis, assembly GCA_958295665.1. NCBI lineage: Eukaryota > Metazoa > Arthropoda > Insecta > Diptera > Tipulidae > Tipula > Tipula vernalis. The sequence continues at coordinate 328,606,331 of OY282558.1, forward strand.
ACCAACCTAATCAGCCAAATAACCACACAACTTTAATTGATTGGATTAGAGACCGAATTTAAACAGAATCTGGGTAATAAAACCTTTGTCGTAAACCACCTTAACTATGCGTAAATCTTAACTAATCATATTTTTTTCTTCAATGGTCGTTCGATTTGTAGTGGATATTAAATTCGATCTAAGTTAGTTTACACGATACTTTGGAATTTCCTATTCAAATAAATTATAATATTAAAAATTTTTGAATTCCGAAAGAATGATCTGGGTTTTTGTAAAAGGAGGCTTAAAGTCGTTATCGGAATATATTCAACTGATTCATTTTACGTGTCCAACGAGAATTATTTTTGAAATTTGCTTCCACTTAACGACAATTTAACATTGACGAGAGACATTGAGATTTTTTTAAAGCAAAAACCGCGTACGCCAATAAATCTAACTTTAATTCTTCTGAAGTGTTTTAAATACTTTATAAATCCATCGTACTCACACTGCATCTCTGCGGTGAGTCGAATCCGAGTTGAAAAATGACAGTGTGTGAATATACATAAGTATTAATTGTAAAATTCTATTTTTATAATTAGATTGAAAATACTGATGAATTTTTCCGTAAATTAATAAATAATTTATTGTAATCATGTATATTTTTTATGAATAATACAATCATATGAAAATAAATTTTGTGTTGAAGTGAAGTAGACAAAAAAAAAAAAATCTAATTATCGTAAAGCAATAGGGAGTTAATGGTACAGAGTTATGGAATACATTTTATGACGTTATTATGATTCCCATTCACATTTCACAGCTGTATTTGTGTTCAACAATTTAATTTTTTCATAACAAAATATTCTTTCTTGAATAACTTATTATTTGTTAATTATTTTACTATTTTTTAAATATATTTTTCCGCATATTTATTTTGATGTTTAAATGACATTTCGATGACATTTAAATGTAATTGTGTTAGTAATCGCTCCGACAAATTTTACCGAGCGATGAATGACAGCTGCTGTCACTTGGGTTTCGCTCCGAATCTGTTTTTTGTTGCAACAGGAAAACGACATAAGTTAGAACTAGACCAACAAAAACATCAGAATAAGTAAATGTTTTAGAAAAAATGAAAATAATGACATTTAGGCGAACATTTCCCAATAAATAATTTGAAAACTTTTATTAATTTTTTGAATAAAGTTTAAATTAAATTTTATTATATTGAAATCGGATTATTTTATTTAACCAAAATATAAGCTAGATTAGCCTACATAAATATACATCTATAAAATAAATTAATTAGAAAAGTGTGTGACTGTTAAACCACTTTAAAAGTATGCTTTTCACATGGTCAAATTGCTATATTTGGAACATACAATTTAGGATTTTCTTAAGAAAGTTATATCTTAAGATATTCCATATTTATCACCAACGCCACAATGATATTTTGGTAGGTCTAAAAGACGACAAGCATGCTAAACCATTTGAAAAGCTAATGCCTTTCACATGGTCAAATTGTCATATTTGTAAACTTACTATTTAGGATTTTCTTAAGAAAGTCTGTATCTTAAAATTTTCCATATTTATCACCAACGTCTGTATCTTAAGATTTTCCATATTTATCACCAACGCTACTATGATTTTTTGGTAGGCCTAATCTAAGACTACAAGCATGCTTAACCATTTGAAAAGTTAGTGCTTTTCACATGGTCAAATTGCCATATTTGTAAACTTACTATTTAGGATTTTCTTAAGAAAGTCTGTATCCTAAAATTTTCCATATTTATCACCAACGTCTGTATCTTAAGATTATCCATATTTATCACCAACGTCTGTCTGTAATCAGTTCGGCATTTTTTATAGACAAATATATTAATTGTTCATGGCAATCCCAATATTTTCGATTTGGTAAATCAGAAAAATACAGATGCCAATCGCTCATAATATATCTACTGAAAAAAAGTAGAAATATATTGGGATTGCCATGAACAATTAATATATTTGTCTATAAAAAATGCCGCAAAATCAAACTGTTTACAGACAGACAAATTAAATTCTTAAAAAATATACATGTGGGCATAAGCATAATACACACATACAAATGAGGTTTCTCCATGGGTTTTTATATTTGATGTAGTGAATAATAATTCGCTATGTCAGTACGTTCTGACCAGATACTTAATGTATGTGGCTAGAGTGGAATTTTTGGTAGTTTGGTCACAAAATACAACCAGAAGAGACATAACGCTGTTTTTGTATGGAAAAATTTGGACTCATTTGTTTGACCTTGATTTGCCGAAGGTAAGAGAAAGTTGAGTTATGTATTCTTTGGTTTAATGGTTTTGATTTGAAATAATAAAAATTGAGAATCCTGGACAGTGTAGTTAGTGAAATTATTTGACAAGTTTTGTTTTGACAGCATAATTTGTATTCACTACTATAATATTCACAAATAATTTTACTTTGGACATTGAAGTATGAAAAATAAGATAAGATAAAAAAAATTTGCTCCACGAAATGTCTATTCTGGTTAATTTTTCTTCTGTGGTTTGGTCGTAGCTGCCTGATGAGTAAACCATACTTTTCAGTACGAAACCAGACTACCAACAGAAGAACCCATGGAGGGTTCTCATTTTTGCAGAGTGGTACATTGGGTCTTCAGCCAAAATTACTGGGAGGGGGGAAGATATTTCTACTTTTTTTCAGTAGATATATTATGAGCGATTGGCATCTGTATTTTTCTGATTTACCAAATCGAAAATATTGGGATTGCCATGAACAATTAATATATTTGTCTATAAAAAATGCCGAAAAATCAAACTGATCACAACGTCTGTATCTTAAGATTTTCCATATTTATCACCAACGCCACTATGATTTTTTGGTAGGCCTAATCTAAGACTACAAGCATGCCAAACTATTTGAAAAGCTAATGCCTTTCACATGGTCAAATTGTCATATTTGTAAATTTACTATTTAGGATATGCGTCGATGGAGAAATTCCTAAATAGTAAAATTACAAATACGACAATTTGACCATGTGAAAGGCATTAGCTTTTCAAATGGTTAGACCTACCAAAAAATCATAGTGGCTGTTAAACTCGCAAATCACCTTGTGGATTAATACCGTGCCACAATTCATAAACGAACGGCAATTCTTACCTCGATAACCAATTTGAGAAGATTGAAGTCGATCGCAATGGTAGAAAATGCAGCAGTTAAATTATCCAATGACTTGGAGTAAAAAATCAATCACCAAATGGCTGACAAATTTTATTTATTATAAGATAAATTACGTATAATAAAAATTGATGTTATCGCTTCCACGGTTGATGATAAAGAGAGTGATTATATTTTATTTTAGCTTTAAGAAGTAGTTTTACAATAGTTTTTAATTCATTTAATTCCCAATAGAGGGTTAAAGCTCATTAATAAGCTTTTAATCCATAAACATGAAACGTACTAATTATTCTAATTGAGCTCCGCAAATTACTACTATCTTCATAAATGTTAATCAATTACAGAATTGTCAAATGACATTTGTTTACAAATACAATAATATGGTAAGAATTTTTTATAATTAAATTTTATATAAATTAATGGATTAATTATGTATTTCAGGTTACAAGATTTAAAATGAATAATGAAATGAATAAGTATAATTACTAAAAAGTTAACAAGATAAGTATTAAATATTTTATGATTAGAAATTAAAAGTTAATAAAAATGATAAATTTTACTGTATTTTAGGTGACAACAAATGGAAATTCAAGTTCAAGGATAAGTATTTAAAAATTGTGTTGTTGTGATTAATTTGAATGATGTTTGTTTGTGTTTTGCAGATGTGAATTCATTATTATCAGGAAGAGTTCTTCTGCGATGCGATGGATGACTTCAACAATAACTATAATATGTTGTGTTGCAACAGTGGCGTTGGTGATAAATATGAAAAATCTTGAGTCGGATTTTCTTATGTTTACAAAAATGGCAATTTGCTTATGTGAAAGGCATTAGCTTTTCATATAGTTTGGCATGCTTGAAATCTTAGTACAGGCCTATCAAAAAATCATAATGACAAATGTAGCAATTTGATTAAGTGAAAAGCATAACTTTTAAAGTGATTTTACAGACACACACTTTTCTAATTAATTTATTTTAGAGATGTACATATATTTAAGTATGTAGGTTAATCTGGCTTATTTTTTTATTTTTTTTTTATTTGATTAAATAAAACAATTCGATTTGAGTATAATAAAATTTTATTTAATTGAAACAATAAATAAATTTAAAATTATTTATTGAGAAATATTCGCCTAAATGTTATTATTTTCATTTTTACTAATACATTTACATATAGTATTCTGTTGTTTTTGTTGGTCTAGTTCTAACTTAGGATAAACTTCACAAGCGTGATATTTACTAAAGATACATGTTAAACCGAAAGTGGTCTGACTGAAAACGTCCGAGATAAATTCAATATGTACACGGCGGCTTGGCTGAAACCAAAGATTAATAACAAGAAGATCTTCTTGTTAATAATCTTTGCTTTCAGTCAAGCCGCCTTTTACATGTTGAATTTATCTCGGACATTTTCAGTCAGACCACTTTCGGTTTAACAGGTATCTTTAGTAATTGTGTGTACCGAATGAAATTTGTGGTTCCCAAATTAATATTATCTCATGGGTTACTGCGCAAAGGAAAAAAATAGTACCGTTATTTTGTAGAAAAACAATTGAAAAAAAACGAATAAACGTCAAATTGTGCATTTTTCTTATTTATTTCGAAATGGACGAATCAGAAGAAGAAAAACGTGATTTAATAATTAGATTGTGCAATGATCGTCCGGAGTATACTAATAAAAAAATTGTTAAATTTGCCGGTGTTTCCAATAATACGGTAACAAATGTAAAAAATAAATTTCATTTCAATCTTTCTGTATCACCTAAGCCCGGATCCGGAGCAAAGAAAGGTGCTCGAAATAAAATGTTAGATCAGAAAATTGTAAGCGTCATTACCAAACATCCTTCGATATCTGTGCGGGATTTGGCCAGAAAAACCAAAACAACCAAATTGATGATGGAACAAGCTAAAACCAGAAATAATATACGAACACATAAAAAGTCAAAATCCCAAAAAGAAGTGTTGAACAATTTAATAGAGGGATCGATCCAGCAAAGAATCTTAACAAATGGTTGAACGAACGGAAATATTCTTATATCGTAATGGACGACGAGACCTACATCAATATGCATTTCTCGACACTTCCAAGTCCCCAATATCACATCAGAAAGAAAGAAGACGAACTTGTTTACAAGTTGGAATCAGGTTCCGGTCGAGATTAGAAGTGTTACAACTTTTGCTAGATTTAAGGTTTTATTGTTTGAATTTGTCAACAATAAATTTTACTTTTTTGTTTTCTATATATATATATAGAAAAGCAATGCTTTATCCAGGATTGATGAATAAAATGAAATTACTTCCAAAAAATCTTTTAATTTCTCACTCAAATGATTCACATTTATCGCGCTTTTATTAGCTAAAAGAAGTACAGAAAAGAAATACTGTACTCCATAAAGAAGTACAACTAGCCACCTTGATTGCAACTCACTAACACAGACAAAAGAAAACAATCAAAATAGTTATTATTATTATTATTATTGATTGAAGGGCCATGTGGGCGATAAACCACCTTGCACCGCGACTTAAAATATCTATTGTGCTGGATCCTACTTAATTATCCGTCCAGTCAATATTCAGGCTCTTAATGAATCTGATAATACTATACTGGCCGGTACAAGATACATACTATCCGGGCTCATTGTTGTCCCTCCTAGATGTTGCAGTCTTTGCTGGAAAATGGCTGGGTAATGGCACAGAACATATTCCGCTGATTCCGCTTCCAGATCGCAGAAGCGGCATCCATCTGTCGTACTTAGGCCCATCTTCTTAAGGTGATACCTTAAGGGGACATGACCTGTGAGGAAGCCAGTAAGCAGCCTCAACAGGTTTCAAGCAGGTTTCCTAAGTTCAAGACACTCCTTAACCCTGACAGACGAAGGTCATATAAATTTCTTCGCCTGTCGTAAACCTGGAATTCTGCGCCAGTAGGAGGACTTTTGAACATCCTCCCAGCGTTATACCGCTGCTCTAAGGTGTCCCTTAGTGACGCCGCAGAAAGGTTCTGGTCCAATAAATGGAGAGGCAGAACCGTCACGGGCGAGGCCATCAGCTGCCTCGTTTCCTTCTATTCCAGTATGACCTGGCACCCACATAAGTTTACCTTATTTGAGCCTGCCAGATGTTTAATAACTTTCAGACAATCCCATACCAGCCTTGACTCAACGGTACAAGACCTAAGAGCCTTTAAGGCCGATTGGCTGCCTGATACAATATAAATCTTTGCATCGTTTAGGCCTTTTGCTATGCCTATCTTAGCGCAAAGTTCTATAGCATGTACTTCTGCTTGACAAATGGTAGCATTGGTACCCAAGGACTTCGAGAGGGTAGTGCCACTCCCGTGTATTCCTATCCCCGCCCCATCTTCCGTTTTCGATCCATCTGTAAACCATACCATGGACCCTCGCTCAAAGGATGGTCCACCTGCACTCCACACATCCCGGTCAGGTAACCTAACACAGAATGGTTTGTGGAAGTCCAGTTTAGTTGGCATACAGTCGGAAGGCATTCCTATGGTAGCGTCTGTCTGAAATTCCTTAAGGATTTCCAGATGACCCACCATATTGTCTGGTTTGATATTTCCTTCCGCCTGCATTTTCAGGGCCATAATTGCAGCATCCTTTTTAATATGCAGGTTTAACGGTGTCAGTCCTAGAAGTGTCTCCACCGCCGCGGTTGGACATGATTTCATTGAGCCCGTAACACCGATGCAGGCTATACGCTGAAACTTATTCAAAAAGGTTTGCGTTGCCTTCTGCTCAGTTTTAGGCCACCATACAACCAATGTGTAGGTGACCATAGGCCTAATGATTGTAAGAAATGACCAGTAGATCATGTTTGGTTGATGAGATATTCTCATACGTCAGCTTAAGCATCAAACATTTTTGCACCGATTGGCCTATTTTTGATACTTACCGTCACAAAACGATACACTAATACAAACAACGTAAATGACAGCACACAATAACAAAATGTTTCTTATACTCCTTGTGCGTATACAAAATTCTCATGAGGCAGTGAGGAATTTTGCGACCAATACTGTTCTCACCATGCATACAGCGCCTCACAGCACTGCAACAGTCGGGCGTTCACACTATGTTGGGTCAGCTGTTTCTGATGTTATTTATCTAAGTATAAGTAACATTTTATTATATTCATACTAGATTAAAAAAATGTTAACTACTTATTTTGATTGGTTTTTTGTTTGTATTAGTGGGTTGTAATTCGTTCACCACATAAAATTTTTGTTGAAACGATGCAACATTAATATTACCCCTCCATCAAAGTTTGTAGGCAAAGAGGTATGAAACGAGGAAGTGTTGCGATGCGCTGTATACATGGTGTGAACAGGCTAATAAAGCTGCGGCCACACGATTGCAAATAGTAGACGAATATGACGTTTGCGATAATGGACAAATTTGAATTTGGCTGTCTACACGATTAACGATTGGAAAACTGTAAAATGCGATACCTATCGGAAATAATGTAAACCCTACGCTCTGCATCCAAAAAGCATGACAGTCCAATCGTCAATTGTGGAGATACTTTTTTTTTTTTGAAATTTTGCGAATACATGTGTTGAAAGGTTCACCTTAATGATTTTGCTGCTAGTTGTCACTGTACAATTAAATATAAGATGGTATAATTAAGTGAAAATTTTGTTGAAAAATAATAAATTACACTCAAAAATAATAAAATTATATTACATATTCAGATAAAGGACTGGTGATGATGATGATGATGTTGTTGCATGCGCAACACAAATGATGTTTGGTTGTGCCAAAATCTTATTAAATAGGCGAAGGAGATTGTGAAAACGGAGATGGTGGATGGTGTCATTAAATAAAAGTAAAGAAAGGTAAATTTCAAGTTCGCAGATTATGTATTTATAAAGGGTGTTCCAAAATTAACGCAAGATTTGAATTAAATAGAAAACACAGTTTGTAATCTTTAGATTGTCATTTTTTTATTGAATCATAAAGTACATAAGATAGGGTTATTTATGGAATAACACATCGGGCAAATGGCCTCCACGGCTTTGCTGGCCACATACGCACTCTTTTGCTAAAATTTTCCATGATCATTCTGCATAAATGTGGCTGAATTTCGTTGATGCAGCGTTTAATTTCCTCCTGTAATGCACGGGTGGTTATGGGCTTGTTGACATAGATCTTTGACATCAAATAACCCCATAGGGGGCCAATTCTGATCACCGAAACGAGAGAGTACATGCCCTGGAAATGTCTCATGCAGTAATTGAATTGTTTTACGGGCTGTATAGCATGTGGCACCATCTTGTTGAAACCACATATTAACCACATCAATATCAACCAATTTCGGCAGAAAGAACTCTATTATCATGTCTCAATATCGAGCACCAGTAACATTCACTGCTTCACCAGCCTCATTTTCAAAAAAGTATGGTCCAATGATGCCTCCAGCCCAAAATCCACACCAAACAGTGACACGTTGTGGATGCATTTGTTTTTCAACAATGACATGTGGGTTATCCAAACCACAAACACGGCAATTTTGGCGATTAACAAAGCCATCAAGGTGAAAATATACTTCATCGCTTAGGATCATATTGCTCGGAAAATCAGCATCGTTGATGTTCAATAATCCATACAACGAACTCTCTTCGCTATAGTCATTAGGCTTCAGTTGTTGTGTTACGTTGTGTTGTTAAGTATACTCGAGAGCTTCTTGGAATTTTCAATTGTTGTCCACGACGCCCAATTGATATTCTGGGATTTTCGCCAACGCTCTCATGCACTGCTTCGATATTGACATTTGAACGGCTTGTTTTTGGATGACCAGTGTTTTTAGCGTCTCCAACTGAGTTCAGTAACCAAACACGTTGTTGTATCGTGTAACGCTCCAGTTTTAGTAACCCTAAACTCTCAGTTTTTCAAATTGTTCCTTTTTCAGGGTTGCGAACAATTTAATGCACAAATGGCGGCAAATTCAACAAATTTAAATAAATGAATTTATTTATTTACTTTAAGATTTTAATAATTTACTTTATTTTAAATTACATATTTATTTGCAATTCATTTATTTATTTATTTATTTATTTATTTACTAACCAACAGCATGTATATGCAAAAATGGCTTACATAATTAAAAAACATTATAAAAAGTTAAAAAAATGTATACAATAAAAGAATAAAAGATATAACGACATCAATAGATCAAACAATTAACAACAAAACAAAAAGACATTTAAAACAAAATCTTAGCGATTCGTTTTTTAAATTCATCCCTGGAAATATTGAAATCGAAACAATCTGCTACGGCGTTGAGATCTCGTTGAATGCGCACTATAGGACCATGGAAGCTGTAGTTGCTACTTGCAGTCGGAATATGAAGAAGTTCCCGGGGGCGTAAGTTGCGTTGAGGAGCATAAATATTAAAACATGAAAGAATGTCAGAACAGTCTATTTTACCACAAATGATGTCACGCGCAAATGTGGCACTTGCGCATGTACGTCTAGCACTTAGAGATTGGAGATCCAGAAAACGGCATCGGTCTACATATGGTGATAGTCTGAAATTATTGTTCCGCTCGAAAGACGGTAATTTTCTGAGAACAAATACCAAAAACTGTTTCTGAATACTTTCAATTCTGATTGAATGAGACTCATAGAACGGAGACCATATGACAGTCGCGTACTCAAGCTGTGAACGAACAAATGAAGTGTACAGTGACTTGAAAGTTAATGTGTCGTGAAAATCCTTCGAATTTCTTTTAATAAACCCCAACATCGAAAAGGCTTTATTAACAACCGCATCGATGTGAGAGTTAAACGTTAAATCCGAGCTAAAGATAACGCCCAAATCTGTAACCATATTAACTCTCTTTAAACTAACGTCATTTAGATAATAGTTAAAAACTACAGGAGACTTAGATCTGGAATAGGTGATCACGTGACACTTATCAACATTCAGAAACATAAGGTTAGTAACACACCAACCGCAAAATGTGTTGAGGTCCCGCTGAAAGTGATCGCGATCCAATTCACATGAAATATTTGCATATATTTTCATGTCGTCAGCAAATAGAATACAGTCTGCGAATTTCAAGCAATCAACAACATTGTTAATGAACAATAAAAACAATAATGGACCCAAGTGACTACCTTGAGGCACCCCAGATGTCGCAATAAAACATTCTGAGAACGTATCGTTGATCTTGACAAACATTTTGCGATCCGATAAATAAGACATAAGCCAATTTAAGGGAATAATGTCGCAATTAAGTTCACTGAGCTTATTCACTAATAACCTGTGATTAAGTTTATCGAAAGCTTTAGCGAAATCGGTATAGACCACATCGACTTGAACTTTCGAGGCAACAGAATTAATTAGATTATTTTGAAAGACCGCTAAATTTGTGACCGTTGAGCGGCCAGGAAAAAATCCATGCTGACGTGTGCTAATAAGTTGCTTGGAGTGGAAGTAGATCACTTTGTTAACCATTGACTCGAATACTTTAGGAATGCAAGACAGTATTGCAATTCCACGATAATTTGTTACATCACTGCGGGAACCGCTTTTGTGGATCGGTATGATACTTGATGTTTTCCACAGATCAGGAAATTTACCTTGGCTGAGGCTCAAATTAAATAAATGGCATAAAGGAGCGGCAAAACCAAATGCACACTGCTTCAATAGAGACACTGGTAAACCATCTGGTCCAGGACCTTTAGAAACGTCCATGTTCATCAAAGCCGTCATTACGTCAAGTTCTGAAAAAACAATTTTTGAATTATTGGTGTTAACTACTTTAGGAGATAATGAGCTATCCTTAACAAAAACACTGCTAAAATATTCAGCGAAAAAACCACAGATTGCCTCTGGATTATCTGATTTTCGACCATGGAATTCTAAAAATGGCGGCAAGCCGTTATTATGGTTCTTATTTTTGACAAATCTCCAGAAATTCTTCGGATTACATCGCAAATCGTCTTCAATATCAATTATGTAATTGTTATAGAGGAATCGGTTGAGATAGCAAAACTGCTTGCGCAAAGACTTAAACTGGATAAAGTCATGGGCCAACCCTGTACGCCTATACTTCCTATGACATTTATTACGTAGGACTTCAAGTTGTTTCAGTTCTTTGGTAAACCATGGGACGTTGCGGGTATGAGACTTTCTAATTTCACATAATATTATTTTATTTTTAATTTTCATTTTATTTTTTTATGATTAAATTTATACTGTTAAAGTTAGCCGAAAGTTGCCAGCCGAAAGTGAAAATTTGATAATGCAGATTGTGTTGTTAAAATTCCAGCCCAAAATAAAAAAATTAGTAGCTAGTTATCAGCCGAAAGTAAGCAGGATACATGAATTTAAATAAAATTTTTTAGTCGTCGAAAATATCCGAAAATCAGAAGAATCCACAAAATTGGAATAAAATCAGCCTCTAGAGTTGAATCGTTGCATATAGCTATTGAAGGAAAAAAATCTGTTCAAGTTTCTCGTGGGAAACCTCGGAAAATTCGTTTTTAAAAAAATCATTAGAAAATTTGTATAAAATCAGCCTATAGAGTGTTATGTCTGGAGATGTATTTTGCTGTTGTGACTTATCACTAGCTATCGCAGGAAAAAAATTCAGTTTAAGTTCCCGTGGAAAATCTCGGAAAATTTAAAATGTTTCCAGCCGAAAGTAAGAAATGAATGAATTAAATGAGTCTCTCCGAGCTTTCCCATGGGAAACTTGAACTGAGTTTTTTTCCTGCGATAGCTATTGGCAAGTCACAACAGCAAAATACATCTCCAGACATAACACTCTAGAGGCTGAATTTATCCAAATTTTCTAATGAATTTTGGAAAATCATATTTTCCAATATTTCTCACGGAAACTTAAACTGAATTATTTCTGCGATAGCTATTGACAAATCACATAAAAACGATTCAACTTTAGATATACACTTCAGAGGCTGATTTTATTCCAATTTAATGGATTCACAAAGGTGGGTTAAACAAAGTTTTCCTCGTAAGACTATTTACAAAAGCTTTTATTGCAATTCATGTATCCTATTTACTTTTGGCCGATAACCACCACATTGTTTATTTTCGGCTGGAATGTTAATAACTTAATCTGCATTATCGACTTTTCAATTTCGGCTGGAATCTTTCGGCTATCTTTAACAGGGTATTAAATTTTGTGTTTTTGCACCACCATTGTGCACAAATCCATTTTAATTTAAAGCTATATGAAGAAGTTTTGTGTTTTTGGTTTGGCGCTCAGTTGATGTTAAAATAGGTGTGTTCTTTTGGTTTATCGATATGTTCGCGTGTGAGCTATTTTGTGATCGAAATGTTCGAGGTGGTGAGCGAATGAGTGATTGAGTAACTTAGTGAGCCGCCACAAACACCTCCCTCAAGTGATTACACATGCGCACAGAGAAGGTTAACTAGAGCAAAGGAGGCAAACAGGGATGCCCAATCTTCCTACGATGGGGATAGGGCTGGAAGGGTAGGGGCTTTGGAGGTTTTTGGGAGTGGACTCTGTTTTAATTTATAATTTGTTTGTTAAACTTTAAATGAACATTTGTTTAAGTTTAGTTTAAATTTTAATTCCAAATTTGTATTTAAATAATTTCGGCCCTGCTTAGGTAAGTAAAGTTTAGAATTGACTAACTTATCTCGATTTCGATTCGTTTTCGATTTTCAGGAAGTGCCGTAGAACTTTTCTCAGCTTTCCAGAACCTTAAAGCATCCAGTGGATATAAAGTTTTTAGAAATTGTGTCGTCCTGTGCACCAGTAGCGGCTGCTGACTTAAATTTTCATTTAAAAAGACTCATTATCTCGTAAACCATCGAGTTACAGACTTAGTAATTTCAAATCTCTTCCTAGGCCACCCTTGCTCAAATCACCGTAGGGAATAAATGATACATGATTTTGAAGAGGTTTAAAAATTCTTACTGCCTGCGATGGTTTAGTTTTTTCGTTGGAATATCCTGAACAGGCTTTTCTCTGTCATCAAGATTATCTATGGTATATGTTTTATATTAAATAAAGTTATATGTTAACTCGAAATAGTAACAAAATATTCGCTTCGCCATTTTGGATTTCAACACAACTCAATCCCACTAGTTTCGTCAATGCAATTTTGAATGTATCATGTGTGTTCAGATAACAACAAGTGAATTTTAATCAATACATTGCCAACTGCTTGCATGCATTATAGATTGGTTTTGCACATTGGAACATTGGTATTGTAACCTCCGAGCAATCAAGTTGTGTTTTATAATTAATATTTATTTTGGTTTTTTATAAATACAGTTGTGTTTGTGTTTTGTGTGCCATTCGGCTAAGTGATTTTTGATTAACTCTTGCTGTAATTATTTGTTATATACCAAATTAATTGTGATATGTCAATGTATTACGCTTACGACTGTTTGAATTTAATGTGATATGTATGTAACTTTAACAACTTATTTTTTGCTGTGGTTTGTGCGTAGAAATTATTGTGAACGTTAACGAAAATCGCAAATTATTCAATGCTTTGATAAGTAGGTTTGGTGAAAATAACGCCACTAGGCCTTTTTTTGTAAAAGTTGATGAGTGTAGCTCCACTTTTAATATTGAGTCTGACTCCAAACTCCTCAGTAATTCGATGAGGCCAGTGCAAGCTGTCTAACTACTTCGTTGACTAATAAAAAATATTTATATATCAGTCCTATTGATCCATCCGTTTCACCTGACCTGAGAAGTTAAATACATCTGAATAAACTGTTACTCGCTAAAGATCGGGTAATGGACAGATCACTGACGTTTGTTTCCTTTAAAATTGGATTGATGGAGTCCCATTTCGACCTATTTAATAATTCAGACGACTGGCCTTCTGGTGTATTACTCCGGAAATTTACAAATTATCCACGCATAACAAAAAACCGAACTGACGAATATTTTCCTCTCGTCTTATGCCCTATGATAGATATCTGCAAATGGACACTTGTAAAAAGGGTGGTGGTATTGTAGTTGCAGTTTCTAACAAATATTCATCCAGTCCGACAACATTGGCTAATTGCGATGACGAAATTGTTGCTGTTCGTGTATGATTCCTGTCATTCAGGCTGTCAGTGTATCACTGGTTTGCGGACACTAGAGAAATCTATTATTATTCCAATTATAACAGATATTGTATAGGAGATTGTTGATGACAATTTGACTCTTATCAATATAAACGATGAGATTAAAAATTTCATCTACGAAATATTTCATTTTTTCTAGTATTTTTCACTCTCCGCTGAATATTTCAGTTATAATTGAATGCTACGAGTTGGTTGAAGAAAATGTAAACTTATGGATTTTCAATTTTAAAATGGGCGATCACCGTTCTTTAAATACATTACATTTTCATATATTGAGCGAATTCCATCGAATCATTAATCTAGGTGTTGAGAGATTTATCCCTATGATGAAAGCTTCAAGTGCAAAGAAGGAACCGTGTTATAAAGACAAGGCTCACAAAATATGTAAATTATATCCTAATGTTGTTCTCGTTTGATGTATTGCGTAAAAAGTACATTTATTGTATATTTTGGAACTTGAATCCATAATTAAATCGAAGCCAAATCAGTCACTTTTGGCTCTTTATTAATTACAAAATAAAATCTAATTTTTACCCTTCTACGATGTTTTTAAAAGCCGTGCGGGATACTTGTGATTTGTTTGCTGATTTCTTTGAAGCTGTATAAAATTCAAAATCTAATTTCAATTTTACCAAAGCCTTTTGAGAAACTAGTTAAAAAGCAATTGTGGTTTCATTTTAAGACATTCATTTCTCGCAGACAGCACGAATGTTTCCATGGTAGGTCAACTGTTACTAACTTAGTTTTCTTCACAAATTGTATTTTATGTGTTATATTAAATGTTATTATTGTATAGGTCGTTTGCACTGATTTCTGCAAGACCTTTGACAAGATCTTTGGATTGTAACTTTTTGATCACTTGATTGGATTAAGTCTTATCTGGAATTTAGAACTCAAATTGTGAAAATTGGTAGTTTCAATTCAAGAGTGGTTGATGTTTCTTCCCCATGCTCTTTATTCTTTTTGTAAATGATGTGGTAAATTGTCTGAGTCATTCCGACATTCTAATTTGTGCGGGCGACATTAAAATTTTCAAAACTATTTCTTGCGTCAATGATGCAATTGACTTTCATTCTGATCTGACAAACTTCAAAGCTTGGTTAAAATCTTATAATTCGATGCCAAACATCTCCAAATGCAAAACAAAGTAACCAAATGCAATATTCTAATTTGTTAAAAGGTTTTCTAACAATTTGTCATTGAAACTTTATATGTCTCATATTCTGATGTTATAAACTATTATTATAGCGACTCCAACTACTATTACAGCGATAAGAATTGTGCCAACATTAGCAAACCCACATAATATCGAAATTGCATTAACAATGTTTTCTCCTTTTCTGACTTGGTGTTAAGATGCGAATTGACGGGGTTAGTTGCTGTGTGATGCTTGGTACTGGTATTACATAAATAGATTGGCCGAGTTACTGTCCGTGCCAGTTGGGCCTGTTACTGTAACAAGACCGCTGGCTTTAGACTCACAGCCAACCGGAAAATGAAATTTTTCTGTTGGTTATGTACTCGTATTTTGTCCTTTGCATGATAAAATTCACTTGATTTTAAAATAGAAATAGAAAATATTAATGCTTAAATTTGTAGAAAGAACAGAAAAATCTGTGAAACATTTTCAATCCAGAGTTGTTATAGAAGGGCTTTATTGCACAGGTAAAGAAATTCGAATTAGCAGATTATGGGTTTCACCCAAAAATAACTAAACTCAAGAACTTACATGGGCAAGTAGCTAACCATATCTACTGTGTAAACAACCGAGATAAGTGCTATGTGAGGTAGGAGGCCGGTTATTATCTTACTGGCTTAAACATCAAATATCGCTTTCACTGGAAATATGATGAAATATCACTTTCTCGCCAAAATTGTTTAAAATTTGAAAACGAAACGGGGAAACTAAAGTTTTATAGATAAAACACTTAATTCTTTAAAATATTTAATTCTTTTTCCAAGAAATTACATATTCATACAAATAGCTGAAATAATTTTTTAGTACCGAAGAAAGTATTGTGTTTGGTTAAAATCAGATTCTTTAAGAAACGTGTTCTAAAGTCGGAAATTTATGTTTTTATATTCATTCATTCAGACATGTCGTTAAATTTCTAATGCATGGCTATTCAAATAAAAATTTATAATTTAAAATTGAATTGTTTGGTTCGTGCTGTATGACTTACGTTAACAGAAAACGGGTGGCCTCAGAACGCAAGGTTATTACTAAAACTCAAAGTAAACAGAGACATCTGGAACATAAAGGAAAATAAATTAAATTTCTAATGTTAACCCTTTATATTATATTTACATATAGTAACTAAATTAAATTTAATAATTGGCGTACCATAAATAAGTTGAATGTTTGAAGAATATAATAAAAGAATTATTAAGAATTATAATAGTTAATTGCCTGTGCTCTACTACACAAATAATATAATTGAATCGAAAGTAACCAACTATTTACAAACATACTGACATAATAATTTCATTATGTTGTTAAGTGTTATTCTTAACCGGTGGAACTAACCTACATTACCATTTCAATATGATTGTAAATATTTAATCGATTTAACAGATAATAGAATTTGGCCCATTATAACATGTAAATATATATTTAAGGTCAGCCGTGGTTTTAAAAATGATGTCACCGTGAAATCTGATCCGCATGTAACTGCTCTACTGAACAACTCTTTAAGCTTCTTGTCACGCGGGAGACCGGGGTTCTTTTATGAAACCACCGATATTTTATAGTTGATTTGTTTAAAATCTACATTTATTACAGTTATTAAGTCACTATGAAGATAACTATGATGTACCATGAAGTTGCTCATTTTTGATTATCGGATAAAAGAACCACGGTACTCTAAGACGCTCAGTATAACTCAAGTAGAATACATTTTTTAACCTACATGAAATCTCTTGCTATTTCTTGATATCTGAGATTGTAAGAAATGGCATCTTTAGAACAAAATATATCCTCGGTAGTATAGTGGTAAGTATCCCCGCCTGTCACGCGGGAGACCGGGGTTCGATTCCCCGCCGGGGAGGTTATCTTTTATGGAACCACCGATATTTTATAGTTGATTTGTTTAAAATCTACATTTATTACAGTTATATTGTCACTATAAAGATAACTGTAATACACCATAAAGTTGCTCATTTTTAATTTTCGGTTAAACCAACCATAGCACTCTAAGACGCTCAATATAACACAAGTAGACTAAATTTTTTAACCTACATGAAATCTCTTGCTATTTCTTGATGTCTGAGATTGTAAGAAATTGCATCTTTAGAACAAAATATATCCTCGATAGTATAGTGGTAAGTATCCCCGCCTGTCACGCGGGAGACTCAAATAGAGGAAGTTTTTTTTTATTTTTATTTTTTTTTTTTATTTGCACTAGCCCCAAAAATAGGAGCCATATGGCCCGATTTCAAAATTTACTATTTACATACAAAATTTTATTTTTTTTTTATTTTTTCCTCTTATTCAACTTTCATTCATCGATCCTCTTTCATACTATTATCCCATTCATTTTAATAAATTCATACACCTCCTTATACCCATTTGTTCCCATTCGTAATAAATCATTCAAATTCCTTGCACTCATAAGGACATCGAACATTCTTCTACTCTGAGTAAAATTAGGACAGTGCAGAATTAAATGTTCAATGTCCTCCACAATCAAACATCTTTCACATAAATCATCCTCAATCAAATGACGTTTCTTTAGACTTTCTTTCCAATTTCCATGATTCAATCTCACTCGTTCCATCGTTCGTATCATTGCAGTGTTCCCTTTGAGCTCCTTAAAGAAAGGTTTACTCAAAGGAGCTTTGCACCATTCAAAGTACTTCTTGCCTTTCACACGACTCTTTTCAACAAATTCCCTCTCCCATTTTCTCCACAGATTCACCTGAAATACACGAAGTACATCTCTTGCATCCATAAATTCATATTCAGTTTCTTCCTCAAGCATACAACCCCTTTTCGCAAGCATATCAGCTCTTTCATTACCCTCAATCTGTAGATGCGAAGGTATCCATTGAATGATCACCTCGCTCCCACAAGATTGAAGGTATTCATATATCATTTCAACATACACATTGCCTTGAGTACCCCCACCCCTGTTAATTAAATCCATTCCGCTCTGGGAGTCGGAGAATATAACTACTCTCCTCCTCCCTTCATTCATTGCCAACTTAATTCCTTCCATAATCCCAATCAACTCTGCATTCATTATACAGATGTTACCATTAATTCTCAGCATTTTCTCTTTTTTCATAGTTGGAATAAAAATTCCCACACCTACCCGATCCTCATTTACACTAGCATCTGTATACACTTCCACATGTGCAAAAAAATTCAATTGCATTTTTCTAAATTCTCTCTTAACCGATAACTCATTCATCATCGCTTTTGTTGTGTCTCCAACATTCAAACACACCGTAAGACCATTCGGAGGAACTCTCGGACACACTTGTCGGATCTTGGAAAATAAGTGAAAATTTTCCAAAATTATCTTCGCCCTTTGTGTCTTCCGGAAAACCGTTCCTCCTTGCAACCTTACTTTCATCTCATTTACTAACACGTTGTCTTTGGTCAACATTCGCACAGTCTCTCGCACGGTGATCCATTCTCTCTTATAATTGAGAGGTGAATCACCCAATTCAGACCATAGAGTTTGTATTGGGGTTGAATTAATCGCCCCCAATACCACTCTAGCACATGCATTCTCAACTTTCATTAGCTTTTCAAACCCGACCTTGGACCCGTCACCATACACGCTTATCCCATATGCAATCTTGGCAGACACTAGCGCCTTTCGCAACATGTCAGTCACACTAGGATGAACTCCCCATTTCGGTTTACTCACCCTTTTGATCACATTCAATCTGCTCTTGCAATTATCGGCCAACTTTTCCATATGCACCTTAAAACTCAATCGCTTATCAATCCAGATTCCCAAATACCTAGTCAAAGTCACATATTCAATACTCTCGTTATAAATTTTCACATCAATTCTTCGTTTGGAATGAAAAGCCATACTGTAACATTTTCTCGTATTTACACGCAAATTCAATTCCGTTAAACCTTGTGTTACCTGATTCACACATTCCTGAGCCCGATTCAGTGCCTCGTCAATGTTTCTTCCCTTGCCTATCAAGACAAAGTCATCTGCAAATTGCAAAATTACCTTATCCGCGGAATTAAGTGCATGAATCGAGCTCGTATACAGATTGAAGAGAGTCGGAGAGATCTTACTCCCTTGTGGAAGGCCAATATTCACGGCTCCCTCCAACCTGTACCCCTTCCACACAAAACTAACTTACGCTCACCATAAACTCATATACCCACTTACAAATTTTCCAAGAGAAACCCAAGTTTAAAAGAACCTGAGATAGTTTCCCTGGAACCACATAATCATATGCCCTCTCGATATCCAGAAAAACCGCCACAACATTCTTATTTTCCTTTCGTACTTCCCACACAAACTTTTCCACGCATTCATTAGCAGAGTGATTGCGCCGGAATCCAAAGGTGGTTTCTGGCAACAAATTACCCTCATTCACGAATTTATCCAATCTTCCTTTCATCATTCCATTCACCATCTTAACAA
The DNA here is from genome assembly GCA_958295665.1 of Tipula vernalis. Classification (NCBI taxonomy): domain Eukaryota; kingdom Metazoa; phylum Arthropoda; class Insecta; order Diptera; family Tipulidae; genus Tipula; species Tipula vernalis. Next base: position 328,626,226 of record OY282558.1, read on the forward strand.
AAACATTCAACATACATACTCCTCTGAAATTTGTTGCCAGATTCCTATCCCTGTCCTTCTTAGGAATTGGAACCACTCTGCTCTCCTTCCATTTTTCCGGTATCTGGATACTCATCCACACCTTATTTAGAATTTGCAACAACGTTCCTTTTGCTTCAAATTCCAAATCAACAATCATTCTATAACTCACTCTATTAGTTCCAGGGGTAGTGGATTTTGATGAATCCAGAACCCCACAGAACTCGTCCCATTCAAATTCAACACACATTTCATTTACAGATTCACTGTTATTTTGAGGTAACACGCATTCATTACTTTCACCTAAATTATTCCGTACATCCGTCATCATTTGTAGAATTGATTTTCATTCTCTCTGTCATCTAAAACGGCATTTCTGCCTTGTGTTTTATGACCTCTCACTCTATTAAATTTATCCCATACATCCTTCGTTGTAATTCTCTGTGTCATATGAGACACATACTCCCGCCAACTTTTCCTTTTCGCTCTACGGATAGCTTTTTTTAGCCTTGCATTCGCCCTTCCATAACTTATCCTACACTGGTGGCATATACACCTATTAAATTCACTCAAGTTTATTATTTATGTCATTCACTCTCTGTATTTCATCCTCAAGTTGGTTGACCTTATTTATTTCATTCATCATGAGAATTTCATTCATACATCTGGACCCATTTTTTGCTATTTATAATGCTCTTTTGCTCAATGTCTACATTTACACCACCTATACAAGCGTGAATCAAATAATGATCACTACCCAAATTCTCATCAGTAACATTCCAAGTGACTTGGGCCGCCAGCCCGCTAGACACTAAGGTAATGTCTATCGCGCTGGCTGTGGCCCCTACATACGCCATCCTTGTTGGTCTTCCATCATTCAATATTACAAGATCGGAATCCAGAATGAGGTCCGCCAACAAGTTTCCCCATGCATTATTCCTTTCACACCCCCATACCCCCGAATGTGCATTCATATTACCCCCCAAAATTATGTCACTTTTTCCTCGCACCCACTCAAAAAATTTCTTAATATCTCTCAAGCCTTTTTCTCTATCACCCGCAGATTCAATTGTGGTTGCATATACACTTACAATTAACAAATGTCTATCCAGATTCCGAGTTTTGGCAGCGACCACTTCAATGTGTTCAAAATCAGGGACCTGCACTGTTTGCAGCGTGATATTGGATCGCGCCAATATCGCTACTCCCCCGTAACCATCGGCCCTCGGTCTGGATAGAAAATTGTAACCATTCACTCGAAACGTCTTGTTCTCACGTTCCCATGTCTCACTTAATAGCATTACATTCACATAATTATTGGCCAGATAAGTCCGCATCATATCGCCGTTGGCATACATGCTGCGGATGTTAATCTGACCAATACACATACATTCATTGGATCTTACCATTCGCTCCGTCATGCGGTTTTATTCATTCATCCTTTCATCCTCTTCTACATCTATTATAAACTGCTTGTTGTCTCTTGTCTTATTGTTGTTGGATTGATTTCGTTGTGTTTTGTTTTATTGGTTCCTGTTTGTTGATTCGTGTTGTTATTATTTGTATTATTGTTTATTTTACTTTGATTATTGTGGTTTTGATTTCGATTATTGTTGATATCTTTACTTTTGTTGTTATTAGTGTTATTTGTATTAATATTATTATTGTTAATTTGATTATTATTGTTTGTTTCGTTTGACTTTTGATTTGTATTTTCAGTATTTGTTAGCTTCGTTTTTAATATGTCACTGAATAGAGGTTTCGTTTGTGCTGCCGTAGATGCTGGTGTTGTGTTTGCGTATTCGCGGTAATAAATTTCCTTAGCTCTGAAATACGTTATTCTGTCCATAGTTTTTATTTTCATTATTTCCTTTTCCATGATGAAAGTAGGACAGTCCTTATCAAAAGTTGTGTGTTCGTTTTGACAATTGGCACATTTGATGGGTGCACATTCAATCGTCTCATGTCCCTTTGGAATTTGCTTTGCGCATTTGGGACAAACCGGCACTCGGGTACATTTGATTTTTGTGTGTCCGTATTTCTGGCAATTATGACATCTCATTGGATTTGGAATGTATATCCTTACATTTAATTTCAAAAACCCTGCTTTGACATCATTTGGTAGCTCTGTCGTGTTAAATGTGAGTATATGCAAGGGCGTGTCTTTAAGCTCCCCGTTGATTTTCCTCTTTATCCTCTCGACTTTTGTAACCTTCTGACTCTGTAACTCTTTCTGAATTTCATCAGTGTCTACATACAATAGGTCGTGGCTATATATCACTCCTTTGCTGGTATTCAAAAATTTATGTTCTTCAACTGACACTGGCATCTCTGCGATCTTGGTTGCTTTCATCAAGGCTAAATAACCTTCCTCTTTGCTGGTAAGCACTAGTAGGTCCCCACTACGCAATCTTTGTGTTTCCTGTATGTGGCTTGTTACCATTGCTAGCCCTTTTTCGATTAAAAACGGTGAAATGCCTTTAAAACTGTGTTCCCCATCTGTTTTTTTATTACCACATACTTCTGACTGCCTTTGTCATCAAAAAATAATCTCCTTGTTTTTTGGTTGTTTGTATCCGGTAATATAGGATTAGCATGTCCCTTCATTTTCATTAAGGTGCTAAACCTATTTTTTGTAGGTATCGGCATCCTGCCCGTAGGCAGATACCGTTAAAGTTTCACGGAAATTTGTGGTTTTTTTTTGGTCACTCACTAAATGAAATTTGCACTTTTTCACTCTGTATTGATTTGTTTGTAATAAAACTGTTTATATGCTTGCTGTATCAGCTTTGTACTCACTTAAATCACCAATTCAAAACACTAAATTAATTAATAATTACAATAAATATAACTAAAAACAAAAAATTTTTATTTCTAAATTGATGAGCTGTCAAAATTTGTGTTTCTCGCATGAAATCGCAAACAAGACTGAGAATAAATTTTTTAACCTACATGAAATCTCTTGATAATTCTTGATGTCTGAGATTGTAAGAAATTGCATCTTTAGAACAAAATATATCCTCGGTAGTATAGTGGTAAGTATCTTCGCCTGTCACGCGGGAGACCGGGGTTCGATTCCCCGCCGGGGAGGTATTCTTTTATGGAACCACCGATATTTTATAGTTGATTTCTTTAAAATCTACATTTATTACAGTTATATTGTCACTATAAAGATAACTGTAATACACCATAAAGTTGCTCATTTTAAATTACAGTCACGCGGGAGACCGGGGTTCGATTCCCCGCCGGGGAGGTTATCTTTTATGGAACCACCGATATTTTATAGTTGATTTGTTTAAAATCTACATTTGTTACAGTTATATTGTCACTATAAAGATAACTGTAACACACCATAAAGTTGCTCATTTTTAATTTTCGAATAAACCAACCATAGCACTCTAAGACGCTCAATATAACTCAAGTAGAATAAATTTTTTAACCTACATGAAATCTCTTGCTATTTCTTGATATCTGAGATTGTAAGAAATGGCATCTTTAGAACAAAATATATCCTCGGTAGTATAGTGGTAAGTATCCCCGCCTGTCACGCGGGAGACCGGGGTTCGATTCCCCGCCGGGGAGGTATTCTTTTATGGAACCACCGATATTTTATAGTTGATTTCTTTAAAATCTACATTTATTACAGTTATATTGTCACTATAAAGATAACTGTAATACACCATAAAGTTGCTCATTTTAAATTACAGTCACGCGGGAGACCGGGGTTCGATTCCCCGCCGGGGAGGTTATCTTTTATGGAATCACCGATATTTTATAGTTGATTTGTTTAAAATCTACATTTGTTACAGTTATATTGTCACTATAAAGATAACTGTAATACACCATAAAGTTGCTCATTTTTAATTTTTGGTTAAACCAACCATAGCACTCTAAGACGCTCAGTATAACTCAAGTAGAGGAAATTTTTTAACCTACTTGAAATCTCTTGCTATTTCTTGATATCTGAGATTGTAAGAAATTGCATCTTTAGAACAAAATATATCCTCGGTAGTATAGTGGTAAGTATCCCCGCCTGTCACGCGGGAGACCGGGGTTCGATTCCCCGCCGGGGAGGTATTCTTTTATGGAACCACCGATATTTTATAGTTGATTTCTTTAAAATCTACATTTATTACAGTTATATTGTCACTATAAAGATAACTGTAATACACCATAAAGTTGCTCATTTTAAATTACAGTCACGCGGGAGACCGGGGTTCGATTCCCCGCCGGGGAGGTTATCTTTTATGGAACCACCGATATTTTATAGTTGATTTGTTTAAAATCTACATTTGTTACAGTTATATTGTCACTATAAAGATAACTGTAATACACCATAAAGTTGCTCATTTTTAATTTTCGGTTAAACCAACCATAGCACTCTAAGACTCTCAATATAACTCAAGTAGAATAAATTTTTTAACCTACATGAAATCTCTTGCTATTTCTTGATGTCTGAGATTGTAAGAAATTGCATCTTTAGAACAAAATATATCCTCGGTAGTATAGTGGTAAGTATCCCCGCCTGTCACGCGGGAGACCGGGGTTCGATTCCCCGCTGAGGAGGTTATCTTTTATGGAACCACCGATATTTTATAGTTGATTTGTTTAAAATCTACATTTGTTACAGTTATATTGTCACTATAAAGATAACTGTAATATACCATAAAGTTGCTCATTTTTAATTTTCGGGTAAACCAACCATAGCACTCTAAGACGCTCAATATAACTCAAGTAGAATAAATTTTTTAACCTACATGAAATCTCTTGCTATTTCTTGATGTCTGAGATTGTAAGAAATTGCATCTTTAGAACAAAATATATGCTCGGTAGTATAGTGGTAAGTATCCCCGCCTGTCACGCGGGAGACCGGGGTTCGATTCCCCGCCGGGGAGGTTATCTTTTATGGAACCACCGATATTTTATAGTTGATTTGTTTAAAATCTACATTTATTACAGTTATATTGTCACTATAAAGATAACTGTAATACACCATAAAGTTGCTCATTTTTAATTTTCGGTTAAACCAACCATAGCACTCTAAGACGCTCAATATAACTCAAGTAGAATAAATTTTTTAACCTACATGAAATCTCTTGCTATTTCTTGATATCTGAGATTGTAAGAAATGGCATCTTTAGAACAAAATATATCCTCGGTAGTATAGTGGTAAGTATCCCCGCCTGTCACGCGGGAGACCGGGGTTCGATTCCCCGCCGGGGAGGTTATCTTTTATGGAACCACCGATATTTTATAGTTGATTTGTTTAAAATCTACAATTATTACAGTTATATTGTCACTATAAAGATAACTGTAATACACCATAAAGTTGCTCATTTTTAATTTTCGGTTAAACCAACCATAGCACTCTAAGACGCTCAATATAACTCAAGTAGAATAAATTTTTTAACCTACATGAAATCTCTTGCTATTTCTTGATGTCTGAGATTGTAAGAAATTGCATCTTTAGAACAAAATATATCCTCGGTAGTATAGTGGTAAGTATCCCCGCCTGTCACGCGGGAGACCGGGGTTCGATTCCCCGCCGGGGAGGTTATCTTTTATGGAACCACCGATATTTTATAGTTGATTTGTTTGAAATCTACATTTATTACAGTTATATTGTCACTATAAAGATAACTGTAATACACCATGAAGTTGCTCATTTTTAATTTTCGAATAAACCAACCATAGCACTCTAAGACGCTCAATATAACTCAAGTAGAATACATTTTTTAACCTACATGAAATCTCTTGCTATTTCTTGATGTCTGAGATTGTAAGAAATTGGATCTTTAGAACAAAATATATCCTCGGTAGTATAGTGGTAAGTATCCCCGCCTGTCACGCGGGAGACCGGGGTTCGATTCCCCGCCGGGGAGGTTATCTTTTTTGGAACCACCGATATTTTATAGTTGATTTGTTTAAAATCTACATTTATTACAGTTATATTGTCATTATAAAGATAACTGTAATACACCATGAAGTTGCTCATTTTTAATTTTCGAATAAACCAACCATAGCACTCTAAGACGCTCAATATAACTCAAGTAGAATACATTTTTTAACCTACATGAAATCTCTTGCTATTTCTTGAGGTCTGAGATTGTAAGAAATTGCATCTTTAGAACAAAATATATCCTCGGTAGTATAGTGGTAAGTATCCCCGCCTGTCACGCGGGAGACCGGGGTTCGATTCCCCGCCGGGGAGGTTATCTTTTATGGAACCACCGATATTTTATAGTTGATTTGTTTAAAATCTACATTTATTACAGTTATATTGTCATTATAAAGATAACTGTAATACACCATGAAGTTGCTCATTTTTAATTTTCGAATAAACCAACCATAGCACTCTAAGACGCTCAATATAACTCAAGTAGAATAAATTTTTTTAACCTACATGAAATCTCTTGGTATTTCTTGATGTCTGAGATTGTAAGAAATTGCATCTTTAGAACAAAATATATCCTCGGTAGTATAGTGGTAAGTATCCCCGCCTGTCACGCGGGAGACCGGGGTTCGATTCCCCGAAGGGGAGGTTATCTTTTATGGAACCACCGATATTTTATAGTTGATTTGTTTGAAATCTACATTTATTACAGTTATATTGTCACTATAAAGATAACTGTAATACACCATGAAGTTGCTCATTTTTAATTTTCGAATAAACCAACCATAGCACTCTAAGACGCTCAATATAACTCAAGTAGAATACATTTTTTAACCTACATGAAATCTCTTGCTATTTCTTGATGTCTGAGATTGTAAGAAATTGGATCTTTAGAACAAAATATATCCTCGGTAGTATAGTGGTAAGTATCCCCGCCTGTCACGCGGGAGACCGGGGTTCGATTCCCCGCCGGGGAGGTTATCTTTTTTGGAACCACCGATATTTTATAGTTGATTTGTTTAAAATCTACATTTATTACAGTTATATTGTCATTATAAAGATAACTGTAATACACCATGAAGTTGCTCATTTTTAATTTTCGAATAAACCAACCATAGCACTCTAAGACGCTCAATATAACTCAAGTAGAATACATTTTTTAACCTACATGAAATCTCTTGCTATTTCTTGAGGTCTGAGATTGTAAGAAATTGCATCTTTAGAACAAAATATATCCTCGGTAGTATAGTGGTAAGTATCCCCGCCTGTCACGCGGGAGACCGGGGTTCGATTCCCCGCCGGGGAGGTTATCTTTTATGGAACCACCGATATTTTATAGTTGATTTGTTTAAAATCTACATTTATTACAGTTATATTGTCATTATAAAGATAACTGTAATACACCATGAAGTTGCTCATTTTTAATTTTCGAATAAACCAACCATAGCACTCTAAGACGCTCAATATAACTCAAGTAGAATACATTTTTTTAACCTACATGAAATCTCTTGCTATTTCTTGATGTCTGAGATTGTAAGAAATTGCATCTTTAGAACAAAATATATCCTCGGTAGTATAGTGGTAAGTATCCCCGCCTGTCACGGGGGAGACCGGGGTTCGATTCCCCGCCGGGGAGGTTATCTTTTATGGAACCACCGATATTTTATAGTTGATTTGTTTAAAATCTACATTTATTACAGTTATATTGTCATTATAAAGATAACTGTAATACACCATGAAGTTGCTCATTTTTAATTTTCGAATAAACCAACCATAGCACTCTAAGACGCTCAATATAACTCAAGTAGAATACATTTTTTAACCTACATGAAATCTCTTGCTATTTCTTGATGTCTGAGATTGTAAGAAATTGCATCTTTAGAACAAAATATATGCTCGGTAGTATAGTAGTAAGTATCCCCGCCTGTCACGCAGGAGACCGGGGTTCGATTCCCCGCCGGGGAGGTTATCTTTTATGGAACCACCGATATTTTATAGTTGATTTCTTTAAAATCTACATTTATTACAGTTATATTGTCACTATAAAGATAACTGTAATACACCATAAAGTTGCTCATTTTTAATTACAGTCACGCGGGAGACCGGGGTTCGATTCCCCGCCGGGGAGGTTATATTTTATGGAACCACCGATATTTTATAGTTGATTTGTTTAAAATCTACATTTGTTACAGTTATATTGTCACTATAAAGATAACTGTAACACACCATAAAGTTGCTCATTTTTAATTTTCGAATAAACCAACCATAGCACTCTAAGACGCTCAATATAACTCAAGTAGAATAAATTTTTTAACCTACATGAAATCTCTTGCTATTTCTTGATGTCTGAGATTGTAAGAAATTGCATCTTTAGAACAAAATATATCCTCGGTAGTATAGTGGTAAGTATCCCCGCCTGTCACGCGGGAGACCGGGGTTCGATTCCCCGCCGGGGAGGTTATCTTTTATGGAACCACCGATATTTTATAGTTGATTTGTTTAAAATCTACATTTATTACAGTTATATTGTCATTATAAAGATAACTGTAATACACCATGAAGTTGCTCATTTTTAATTTTCGAATAAACCAACCATAGCACTCTAAGACGCTCAATATAACTCAAGTAGAATAATATTTTTAACCTACATGAAATCTCTTGCTATTTCTTGATGTCTGAGATTGTAAGAAATTGCATCTTTAGAACAAAATATATCCTCGGTAGTATAGTGGTAAGTATCCCCGCCTGTCACGCGGGAGACCGGGGTTCGATTCCCCGCCGGGGAGGTTATCTTTTATGGAACCACCGATATTTTATAGTTGATTTGTTTAAAATCTACATTTATTACAGTTATATTGTCACTATAAAGATAACTGTAATACACCATGAAGTTGCTCATTTTTAATGTTCGAATAAACCAACCATAGCACTCTAAGACGCTCAATATAACACAAGTAGAATAAATTTTTTTAACCTACATCAAATCTCTTGCTATTTCTTGATGTCTGAGATTGTAAGAAATTGCATCTTTAGAACAAAATATATCCTCGGTAGTATAGTGGTAAGTATCCCCGCCTGTCACGCGGGAGACCGGGGTTCGATTCCCCGAAGGGGAGGTTATCTTTTATGGAACCACCGATATTTTATAGTTGATTTGTTTAAAATCTACATTTATTACAGTTATATTGTCACTATAAAGATAACTGTAATACACCATGAAGTTGCTCATTTTAATTTTCGAATAAACCAACCATAGCACTCTAAGACGCTCAATATAACTCAAGTAGAATAAATTTTTTAACCTACATGAAATCTCTTGCTATTTCTTGATGTCTGAGATTGTAAGAAATTGGATCTTTAGAACAAAATATATCCTCGGTAGTATAGTGGTAAGTATCCCCGCCTGTCACGCGGGAGACCGGGGTTCGATTCCCCGCCGGGGAGGTTATCTTTTATGGAACCACCGATATTTTATAGTTGATTTGTTTAAAATCTACATTTATTACAGTTATATTGTCACTATAAAGATAACTGTAATACACCATGAAGTTGCTCATTTTTAATTTTCGAATAAACCAACCATAGCACTCTAAGACGCTCAATATAACTCAAGTAGAATACATTTTTTAACCTACATGAAATCTCTTGCTATTTCTTGATGTCTGAGATTGTAAGAAATTGGATCTTTAGAACAAAATATATCCTCGGTAGTATAGTGGTAAGTATCCCCGCCTGTCACGCGGGAGACCGGGGTTCGATTCCCCGCCGGGGAGGTTATCTTTTATGGAACCACCGATATTTTATAGTTGATTTGTTTAAAATCTACATTTATTACAGTTATATTGTCATTATAAAGATAACTGTAATACACCATGAAGTTGCTCATTTTTAATTTTCGAATAAACCAACCATAGCACTCTAAGACGCTCAATATAACTCAAGTAGAATAAATTTTTTTAACCTACATGAAATCTCTTGGTATTTCTTGATGTCTGAGATTGTAAGAAATTGCATCTTTAGAACAAAATATATCCTCGGTAGTATAGTGGTAAGTATCCCCGCCTGTCACGCGGGAGACCGGGGTTCGATTCCCCGCCGGGGAGGTTATCTTTTATGGAACCACCGATATTTTATAGTTGATTTGTTTAAAATCTACATTTATTACAGTTATATTGTCACTATAAAGATAACTGTAATACACCATGAAGTTGCTCATTTTTAATGTTCGAATAAACCAACCATAGCACTCTAAGACGCTCAATATAACACAAGTAGAATAAATTTTTTTAACCTACATGAAATCTCTTGCTATTTCTTGATGTCTGAGATTGTAAGAAATTGCATCTTTAGAACAAAATATATCCTCGGTAGTATAGTGGTAAGTATCCCCGCCTGTCACGCGGGAGACCGGGGTTCGATTCCCCGAAGGGGAGGTTATCTTTTATGGAACCACCGATATTTTATAGTTGATTTGTTTAAAATCTACATTTATTACAGTTATATTGTCACTATAAAGATAACTGTAATACACCATGAAGTTGCTCATTTTTAATTTTCGAATAAACCAACCATAGCACTCTAAGACGCTCAATATAACTCAAGTAGAATACATTTTTTAACCTACATGAAATCTCTTGCTATTTCTTGATGTCTGAGAATGTAAGAAATTGGATCTTTAGAACAAAATATATCCTCGGTAGTATAGTGGTAAGTATCCCCGCCTGTCACGCGGGAGACCGGGGTTCGATTCCCCGCCGGGGAGGTTATCTTTTATGGAACCACCGATATTTTATAGTTGATTTGTTTAAAATCTACATTTATTACAGTTATATTGTCACTATAAAGATAACTGTAATACACCATGAAGTTGCTCATTTTTAATTTTCGAATAAACCAACCATAGCACTCTAAGACGCTCAATATAACTCAAGTAGAATAAATTTTTTTTTTTTTTTTTTTTTTTTTTTTTTTATTTGCACTAGCCCCAAAAATAGGAGCCATATGGCCCGATTTCAAAATTTACAATTTATATACAAAATTCTATTTTATTTATTTATTTATTTTTTCCTCTTATTCAACTTTCATTCATCGATCCTCTTTCATACTATTATCCCATTCATTTTAATAAATTCATACATCTCCTTATACCCATTTGTTCCCATTCGTAATAAATCATTCAAATTCCTTGCACTCATAAGGACATCGAACATTCTTCTACTCTGAGTAAACAGAATAAATTTTTTAACCTACATGAAATCTCTTGCTATTTCTTGATGTCTGAGATTGTAAGAAATTGCATCTTTAGAACAAAATATATCCTCGGTAGTATAGTGGTAAGTATCCCCGCCTGTCACGCGGGAGACCGGGGTTCGATTCCCCGCCGGGGAGGTTATCTTTTATGGAACCACCGATATTTTATAGTTGATTTGTTTAAAATCTACATTTATTACAGTTATATTGTCATTATAAAGATAACTGTAATACACCATGAAGTTGCTCATTTTTAATTTTCGAATAAACCAACCATAGCACTCTAAGACGCTCAATATAACTCAAGTAGAATAAATTTTTTTAACCTACATGAAATCTCTTGGTATTTCTTGATGTCTGAGATTGTAAGAAATTGCATCTTTAGAACAAAATATATCCTCGGTAGTATAGTGGTAAGTATCCCCGCCTGTCACGCGGGAGACCGGGGTTCGATTCCCCGCCGGGGAGGTTATCTTTTATGGAACCACCGATATTTTATAGTTGATTTGTTTAAAATCTACATTTATTACAGTTATATTGTCACTATAAAGATAACTGTAATACACCATGAAGTTGCTCATTTTTAATTTTCGAATAAACCAACCATAGCACTCTAAGACGCTCAATATAACTCAAGTAGAATAAATTTTTTAACCTACATGAAATCTCTTGCTATTTCTTGATGTCTGAGATTGTAAGAAATTGCATCTTTAGAACAAAATATATCCTCGGTAGTATAGTGGTAAGTATCCCCGCCTGTCACGCGGGAGACCGGGGTTCGATTCCCCGCCGGGGAGGTTATCTTTTATGGAACCACCGATATTTTATAGTTGATTTGTTTAAAATCTACATTTATTACAGTTATATTGTCACTATAAAGATAACTGTAATACACCATGAAGTTGCTCATTTTTAATTTTCGAATAAACCAACCATAGCACTCTAAGACGCTCAATATAACTCAAGTAGAATAAATTTTTTTAACCTACATGAAATCTCTTGGTATTTCTTGATGTCTGAGATTGTAAGAAATTGCATCTTTAGAACAAAATATATCCTCGGTAGTATAGTGGTAAGTATCCCCGCCTGTCACGCGGGAGACCGGGGTTCGATTCCCCGCCGGGGAGGTTATCTTTTATGGAACCACCGATATTTTATAGTTGATTTGTTTAAAATCTACATTTATTACAGTTATATTGTCACTATAAAGATAACTGTAATACACCATGAAGTTGCTCATTTTTAATGTTCGAATAAACCAACCATAGCACTCTAAGACGCTCAATATAACACAAGTAGAATACATTTTTTTTTTTTTTTTTTTTTTTTTTTTTTTTTTTTTTTTTTTTTTTTTTTTTTATTTTATTTGCACTAGCCCCAAAAATAGGAGCCATATGGCCCGATTTCAAAATTTACAATTTATATACAAAATTTTATTATTTTTTTTTTTTTTTTTATTTTTTCCTCTTATTCAACTTTCATTCATCGATCCTCTTTCATACTATTATCCCATTCATTTTAATAAATTCATACATCTCCTTATACCCATTTGTTCCCATTCGTAATAAATCATTCAAATTCCTTGCACTCATAAGGACATCGAACATTCTTCTACTCTGAGTAAAATTAGGACAGTGCAGAATTAAATGTTCAATATCCTCCACAATCAGACATCTTTCACATAAATCATCCTCAATCAAATGACGTTTCTTCAGACTTTCTTTCCAATTTCCATGATTCAATCTCACTCGTTCCATCGTTCGTATCATTGCAGTGTTCCCTTTGAGCTCCTTAAAGAAAGGTTTACTCAAAGGAGCTTTGCACCATTCAAAGTACTTCTTGCCTTTCACACGACTCTTTTCAACGAATTCCCTCTCCCATTTTCTCCACAGATTCACCTGAAATTCACGAAGTACATCTCTTGCATCCATAAATTCATATTCAGTTTCTTCCTCAAGCATACAACCCCTTTTCGCAAGCATATCAGCTCTTTCATTACCCTCAATCTGTAGATGCGAAGGTATCCATTGAATGATCACCTCGCTCCCACAAGATTGAAGGTATTCATATATCATTTCAACATACACATTGCCTTGAGTACCCCCACCCCTGTTAATTAAATCCATTCCGCTCTGGGAGTCGGAGAATATAACTACTCTCCTCCTCCCTTCTGTCATTGCCAACTTAATTCCTTCCATAATCCCAATCAACTCTGCATTCATTATACAGATGTTACCATTAATTCTCAGCATTTTCTCTTTTTTCATAGTTGGAATAAATATTCCCACACCTACCCGATCCTCATTTACACTAGCATCTGTATACACTTCCACATGTGCAAAAAAATTCAATTGCATTTTTCTAAATTCTCTCTTAACCGATAACTCATTCATCATCGCTTTTGTTGTGTCTCCAAAATTCAAACACACCGTAAGACCATTCGGAGGAACTCTCGGACACACTTGTCGGATCTTGGAAAATAAGTGAATATTTTCCAAAATTATCTTCGCCCTTTGTGTCTTCCGGAAAACCGTTCCTCCTTGCAACCTTACTTTCATCTCATTTACTAACACGTTGTCTTTGGTCAACATTCGCACAGTCTCTCGCACGGTGATCCATTCTCTCTTATAATTGAGAGGTGAATCACCCAATTCAGACCATAAAGTTTGTATTGGGGTTGAATTAATCGCCCCCAATACCACTCTAGCACATGCATTCTCAACTTTCATTAGCTTTTCAAACCCGACCTTGGACCCGTCACCATACACGCTTATCCCATATGCAATCTTGGCAGACACTAGCGCCTTTCGCAACATGTCAGTCACACTAGGATGAGCTCCCCATTTCGGTTTACTCACCCTTTTGATCACATTCAATCTGCTCTTGCAATTATCGGCCAACTTTTCCATATGCACCTTAAAACTCAATCGCTTATCAATCCAGATTCCCAAATACCTAGTCAAAGTCACATATTCAATACTCTCGTTATAAATTTTCACATCAATTCTTCGTTTTGAACGAAAAGCCATACTGTAACATTTTCTCGTATTTACACGCAAATTCAATTCCGTTAAACCTTGTGTTACCTGATTCACACATTCCTGAGCCCGATTCAGTGCCTCGTCAATGTTTCTTCCCTTGCCTATCAAGACAAAGTCATCTGCAAATTGCAAAATTACCTTATCCGCGGAATTAAGTGCATGAATCGAGCTCGTATACAGATTGAAGAGAGTCGGAGAGATCTTACTCCCTTGTGGAAGGCCAATATTCACGGCTCCCTCCAACCTGTACCCCCTTCCACACAAAACTAACTTACGCTCACTCATAAACTCATATACCCACTTACAAATTTTCCAAGGGAAACCCAAGTTTAAAAGAACCTGAGATAGTTTCCCTGGAACCACATAATCATATGCCCTCTCGATATCCAGAAAAACCGCCACAACATTCTTATTTTCCTTTCGTACTTCCCACACAAACTTTTCCACGCATTCATTAGCAGAGTGATTGCGCCGGAATCCAAAGGTGGTTTCTGGCAACAAATTACCCTCATTCACGAATTTATCCAATCTTCCTTTCATCATTCCATTCACCATCTTAACAAAAACATTCAACATACATACTCCTCTGAAATTTGTTGCCAGATTCCTATCCCTGTCCTTCTTAGGAATTGGAACCACTCTGCTCTCCTTCCATTTTTCCGGTATCTGGATACTCATCCATACCTTATTTAGAATTTGCAACAACGTTCCCTTTGCCTCAAATTCCAAATCAACAATCATTCTATAACTCACTCTATTAGTTCCAGGGGTAGTGGATTTTGATGATTCCAGAACCCCACAGAACTCGTCCCATTCAAATTCAACACACATTTCATTTACAGATTCCCTGTTATTTTCAGGTAACACGCATTCATTACTTTCACCTAAATTATTCCGTACATCCGTCATCATTTGTAAGAATTGATTTCCATTCTCTCTGTCATCTAAAACGGCATTTCTGCCTTGTGTTTTATGACCTCTCACTCTATTAAATTTATCCCATACATCCTTCGTTGTAGTTCTATGTGTCATATGAGACACATACTCCCGCCAACTTTTCCTTTTCGCTCTACGGATAGCTTTTTTTAGCCTTGCATTCGCCCTTCCATACCTTATCCTACACTGGTGGCATATACACCTATTAAATTCACTCAAGCTTATCCGTTTTCGTTCATACCAATACTGGATTTCATTGTTCCACCAACCATGTACCTTAATTTCATTCACTCTTATTTGCGTACTGCACATATCATTCACTCTCTGTATTTCATCCTCAAGTTGGTTGACCTCATTTATTTCATTCATCATGAGAATTTCATTCATACATCTGACCCATTTTTTGCTATTTATAATGCTCTTTTGCTCAACGTTTACATTTACACCACCTATACAAGCGTGAATCAAATAATGATCACTACCCAAATTCTCATCAGTAACATTCCAAGTGACTTGGGCCGCCAGCCCGCTAGACACTAAGGTAATGTCTATCGCGCTGGCTGTGGCCCCTACATACGCCATCCTTGTTGGTCTTCCATCATTCAGTATTACAAGATCGGAATCCAGAATGAGGTCCGCCAACAAGTTTCCCCATGCATTATTCCTTTCACACCCCCATACCCCCGAATGTGCATTCATATCACCCCCCACAATTATGTCACTTTTTCCACGCACCCAGTCAAAAAATTTCTTAATATCCCTCAGGCCTTTTTCTCTATCACCCGCAGATTCAATTGTGGTTGCATATACACTTACAATTAACAAATCTCTATCCAGATTCCGAGTTTTGGCAGCGACCACTTCAATGTGTTCAAAATCAGGGACCTGCACTGTTTGCAGCGTGATATTGGATCGCGCCAATATCGCTACTCCCCCGTAACCATCGGCCCTCGGTCTGGATAGAAAATTGTAACCATTCACTCGAAACGTCTTGTTCTCACGTTCCCATGTCTCACTTAATAGCATTACATTCACATAATTATTGGCCAGATAAGTCCGCATCATATCGCCATTGGCATACATGCTGCGGATGTTAATCTGACCAATACACATACATTCATTGGATCTTACCATTCGCTCCGTCATGCGGTTTTATTCATTCATCCTTTCATCCTCTTCTACATCTATTATAATATTGAGCTCGTTTGGACTCAAAAATTTATATTTGTTTTGGGATGCTGCTGCTCTTCCATCTGTAGTTTTAATTGTTGCTTCCTTTGTTGTTTGTTTTTGTATTTCAGCTGCTGCTGAAAAACTGCTTGTTGTCTCTTGTCTTATTGTTGTTGGATTGATTTCGTTGTGTTTTGTTTTATTGGTTCCTGTTTGTTGATTCGTGTTGTTATTATTTGTATTATTGTTTATTTTACTTTGATTATTGTTGTTTTGATTTCGATTATTGTTGATATCTTTACTTTTGTTGTTATTAGTGTTATTTGTATTAATATTATTATTGTTAATTTGATTATTATTGTTTGTTTCGTTTGACTTTTGATTTGTATTTTCGGTATTTGTTAGCTTCGTTTTTAATATGTCACTGAATAGAGGTTTCGTTTGAGCTGCCGTAGATGCTGGTGTTGTGTTTGCGTATTCGCGGTAATAAATTTCCTTAGCTCTGAAATACGTTATTCTGTCCATAGTTTTTATTTTCATTATTTCCTTTTCCATGATGAAAGTAGGACAGTCCTTATCAAAAGTTGTGTGTTCGTTTTGACAATTGGCACATTTGATGGGTGCACATTCAATCGTCTCATGTCCCTTTGGAATTTGCTTTGCGCATTTGGGACAAACCGGCACTCGGGTACATTTGATTTTTGTGTGTCCGTATTTCTGGCAATTATGACATCTCATTGGATTTGGAATGTATATCCTTACATTTAATTTCAAAAACCCTGCTTTGACCTCATTTGGTAGCTCTGTCGTGTTAAATGTGAGTATATGCAAGGGCGTGTCTTTAAGCTCCCCGTTGATTTTCCTCTTTATCCTCTCGACTTTTGTAACCTTCTGACTCTGTAACTCTTTCTGAATTTCATCAGGGGCTACATACATTAGGTCGTGGCTATATATCACTCCTTTGCTGGTATTCAAAAATTTATGTTCTTCCACTGACACTGGCATCTCTGCGATCTTGGTTGCTTTCATCAAAGCTAAATAACCTTCCTCTTTGCTGGTAAGCACTAGTAGGTCCCCACTACGCAATCTTTGTGTTTCCTGTATGTGGCTTGTTACCATTGCTAGCCCTTTTTCGATTAAAAATGGTGAAATGCCTTTAAAACTGTGTTCCCCATCTGTTTTTTTTATTACCACAT
Source organism: Tipula vernalis (assembly GCA_958295665.1). Taxonomy (NCBI): domain Eukaryota; kingdom Metazoa; phylum Arthropoda; class Insecta; order Diptera; family Tipulidae; genus Tipula; species Tipula vernalis. The sequence goes on from OY282558.1 coordinate 328,643,730, forward strand.
ACTTCTGACTGCCTTTGTCATCAAAAAATAATCTCCTTCTTTTTTGGTTGTTTGTATCCGGTAATATAGGATTAGCATTTCCCTTCATTTTCATTAAGGTGCTAAACCTATTTTTTGTGGGTATCGGCATCCTGCCCGTAGGCAGATACCGTTAAAGATTCACGGAAATTTGTTTTTTTTGTTTTTCGTCCCTCACTAAATGAAATTTGCACTTTTTTCCACTCTGTTTGTGTTAATTTGTTTGTAATAAAACTGTTTATATGCTTGCTGTATCAGCTGTGCACTCACTTAAATCACCAATTCAAAACACTAAATTAATTAATAATTACAATAAATATAACTAAACACAAAAAAAAATGTATTTCTAAATTGATGAGCTGTCAAAATTTGTGTTTCTCGCATGAAATCGCAAACAAGACTGAATACATTTTTTTAACCTACATGAAATCTCTTGCTATTTCTTGATGTCTGAGATTGTAAGAAATTGCATCTTTAGAACAAAATATATCCTCGGTAGTATAGTGGTAAGTATCCCCGCCTGTCACGCGGGAGACCGGGGTTCGATTCCCCGAAGGGGAGGTTATCTTTTATGGAACCACCGATATTTTATAGTTGATTTGTTTAAAATCTACATTTATTACAGTTATATTGTCACTATAAAGATAACTGTAATACACCATGAAGTTGCTCATTTTTAATTTTCGAATAAACCAACCATAGCACTCTAAGACGCTCAATATAACTCAAGTAGAATACATTTTTTAACCTACATGAAATCTCTTGCTATTTCTTGAGGTCTGAGATTGTAAGAAATTGCATCTTTAGAACAAAATATATCCTCGGTAGTATAGTGGTAAGTATCCCCGCCTGTCACGCGGGAGACCGGGGTTCGATTCCCCGCCGGGGAGGTTATCTTTTATGGAACCACCGATATTTTATAGTTGATTTGTTTAAAATCTACATTTATTACAGTTATATTGTCACTATAAAGATAACTGTAATACACCATGAAGTTGCTCATTTTTAATGTTCGAATAAACCAACCATAGCACTCTAAGACGCTCAATATAACACAAGTAGAATAAATTTTTTTAACCTACATGAAATCTCTTGCTATTTCTTGATGTCTGAGATTGTAAGAAATTGCATCTTTAGAACAAAATATATCCTCGGTAGTATAGTGGTAAGTATCCCCGCCTGTCACGCGGGAGACCGGGGTTCGATTCCCCGCCGGGGAGGTTATCTTTTATGGAACCACCGATATTTTATAGTTGATTTGTTTAAAATCTACATTTATTACAGTTATATTGTCACTATAAAGATAACTGTAATACACCATGAAGTTGCTCATTTTTAATGTTCGAATAAACCAACCATAGCACTCTAAGACGCTCAATATAACACAAGTAGAATAAATTTTTTTAACCTACATGAAATCTCTTGCTATTTCTTGATGTCTGAGATTGTAAGAAATTGCATCTTTAGAACAAAATATATCCTCGGTAGTATAGTGGTAAGTATCCCCGCCTGTCACGCGGGAGACCGGGGTTCGATTCCCCGCCGGGGAGGTTATCTTTTATGGAACCACCGATATTTTATAGTTGATTTGTTTAAAATCTACATTTATTACAGTTATATTGTCATTATAAAGATAACTGTAATACACCATGAAGTTGCTCATTTTTAATTTTCGAATAAACCAACCATAGCACTCTAAGACGCTCAATATAACACAAGTAGAATAAATTTTTTTAACCTACATGAAATCTCTTGCTATTTCTTGATGTCTGAGATTGTAAGAAATTGGATCTTTAGAACAAAATATATCCTCGGTAGTATAGTGGTAAGTATCCCCGCCTGTCACGCGGGAGACCGGGGTTCGATTCCCCGCCGGGGAGGTTATTTTTTATGGAACCACCGATATTTTATAGTTGATTTGTTTAAAATCTACATTTATTACAGTTATATTGTCACTATAAAGATAACTGTAATACACCATGAAGTTGCTCATTTTTAATTTTCGAATAAACCAACCATAGCACTCTAAGACGCTCAATATAACTCAAGTAGAATACATTTTTTAACCTACATGAAATCTCTTGCTATTTCTTGATGTCTGAGATTGTAAGAAATTGGATCTTTAGAACAAAATATATCCTCGGTAGTATAGTGGTAAGTATCCCCGCCTGTCACGCGGGAGACCGGGGTTCGATTCCCCGCCGGGGAGGTTATCTTTTATGGAACCACCGATATTTTATAGTTGATTTGTTTAAAATCTACATTTATTACAGTTATATTGTCATTATAAAGATAACTGTAATACACCATGAAGTTGCTCATTTTTAATTTTCGAATAAACCAACCATAGCACTCTAAGACGCTCAATATAACACAAGTAGAATAAATTTTTTTAACCTACATGAAATCTCTTGCTATTTCTTGATGTCTGAGATTGTAAGAAATTGCATCTTTAGAACAAAATATATCCTCGGTAGTATAGTGGTAAGTATCCCAGTCAAAGTTGTACCTTCATGGTATAAACATCGAGTTCTATCCTTGACTAAATCGCTAAACATTTTTTCATTTAATTAAAGTGTTTCTAATAAAAAATTAAAAATGTGATAATAAAACAGAGAGTGTTGTGCTAAAAATTATAAAGACAATAGTTATAATTTAGTTAAAAGTGGTGAATTATAAAACAAATCCAAACATTAAGTGATTTTAATTATTAAAGAAAAAGTTAGTGCTCTGGTGGTACCAAAAAAAAAAAAAAAATACAATAGAATACGTAAAAAACGATACTCTGGATACAGTGTCAAAATACGGTATTCATGTCAAATTGAAAATAACGGAACATGTCGAGACATGCTAGGGACATCGTCTAATATTAATACAACATCCGAAACACAGCCACATGCGGCCCATAGTGATACCATCATATCAGAAGAACAAGAGAACGCAAAAAGACTCAAAATGTCGTCGGATACAAGTATAATAATAAATACAAATCAAAATGTTATTACTCCAGAACAAAGACTAACCAAAGTAAAAAAACTGGAAATAGAAAACGGTCTATTACGAGAACGTATCGCTAATATGGAAAAATTATTAAGATACAAAAATAATAATAATAGAGATAACGAAGAACGAGCTATACAAAATAATCGTTTCAATACACTCGTCGACATTGATGAAGAAATTGAAATAGATATAGATGAAGCGGACAACGACGATACTTCAAATGTAACACCATTTGAAACAGTTAAAAGAGCGATAAAACGGAAAAACACAACAATCAAAAGTAATAAAACCATCACAGAGAAAAAAGATGAACCCATTCAAAACAAAGGCAACAACGTCGTAACCAGGGATGCAAAACAAGGCAAACCACCTCCATTACACATACATAGCCAAAAAATCAAAGACACCAGAGATCTGGCAAAAGGTGCAGAAATAGAAAATTTTGAAATTCGAAGAGTGAATAACAACAAACATTCACTTATCGTTAATACTATGGAAAATTATGATAAAATGCAATCCATATTTAAAGAAGTCAACACCAAATACTTCACATTCACCCCAAAAGGATTGAAACCAAAAACAATCGTTCTCAAAGGGTTAAATGAAGACGAGGATACGGACGAGCTCAAACTATGTTTAGAAAAGCATGAAAATGTAAAAATACTAAAAATATCGCAACTTAAAACCAGACGATCAATTGAGAGCAAGTCGAAACTACCATTGTATATAGTACAGTGTACGGCAGATACGGACATATCCCGAATATATGAAATAAAAACAATTAACTACCAAAAAGTGACTTGGGAAAACCTAAAAAAAAAAAAACAATGAAATCATGCAATGCCGCAAATGCCAGAGGCTGGGTCATGCAGCGGCAAACTGTCAATTAGATTATCGATGTGTAAAATGTTCAACTCAACACAAGCCAGGTGAATGTCAAATCCCACAAAGCACAGAAAAAACCAACATATACTGTGCAAACTGCAAAAATAATGGACACCCTGCTTCATTCAAAGGTTGCCCAACTTACCAAAATGCGTTAGAAAGATTAAAAAGTAAAATTAATGAACGGCGCTATCACGTAACAGTACCAAACACGTTTGAACCAACAAAAGTAAATGCACAACAAGGTTCATTTGCTGACGTATTGAAACAAACAAATAGGGATCAATTGACGATACAAAAACTAGCAACTAGAGTTGACAAAATGGCAGCAGTTATCCAACAACAAAGTGAGCAAATAGCTCAACTATTAAGTATGTTAAATAAACTATGAGGAAAGTAAAAATTATCGCGCTAAATGTTAACTCAATCGTCAGCATTGCCAGACGAATGAATTTATTAAACTTCCTCAACCAACACAAGCCAGATATCTTGATGATAAATGAAACAAAACTAAATGCAAAGCACCACCTGGAGTTCAAACATTACGACATCATTAGACAAGATCGACCTGAAATAAAACAAGGTGGAGGAACAGCCATTTTGCTGAAAACTATTTTTAAATACAAACAAATAAAAATTAACAAACTACAAAATAGCATAGGAATAGAAACAACAATAATTAAAATGTACATAAAGAAAGAACAACACTTATTCATCATATCAATGTACGGTTCGGCATCTAATGTAGTATTAAAAGACAGCCAATTTGAAACAGAATGGAAGCAGATATTTGAAGAGCTGGATCTTGCAAATGTAAATAACTACTACATTATAGCCGGGGATTTAAACGCGAGACATACAACATGGGGTAACATTACCAACAATAATAAAGGAATAATACTAAATCGATGGCTTGACAACAACAGCCTTTTGTATCGAGCACAAATATATAAAACCGACGCGCTGACGTATCCAGCGGCTAACAGCTATTTAGACATAGCAGTAGTAGATTATCGCTTATCAATTACCACCAACAACAGTGGAGAAATTCCAACGCATCATTACGATAGTGATCATCAAGCAATCGAAATAGAAATTGGGGCAATCGAACCAGAGAATACAAATTTCACTATAAAACAGCATCTATTTAATTTCCAAAATGTGGATTGGGATACTTGGAAGAGGCGCCTGACAAATAGATACAAAAGGCAATTGCGAAGCATAAACCAAACACAGATAACACCCAACGATAGAAACCTGACGAACACAGAAACAGAAAACTGTATATTAAACATTACAGAGTTAATACAGCAAAATATTAAACTAAATATGCCCAAAACAAGACGTAGAAACAACATGGAATGCTTCACGAACAGCACAATCGAAATGCTATATAAACATAAAAGTCGATTAGTAACCCACATCAAAAATTTGAAAAGAAGCGGAAGGAGCAGTGATCGTCAAATAAACGTATTAAAAACTGAGATCAAAAGGACAAATGAACTCATAACCCAAAATGTAACACTTCAGATAAATAAACACTGGAGGAAAAAAATGGAAGCAGTCAGACCCGGAACACGAATGTTTAAGGACATCCAGTCACTTAGAAGAAAAGCAGAGAGCAACAAAGAAATCCACAGGCTAGAAATCGAGGAATCCGAAACAAACACATTAACAAATATAAATATTAACTGGAACAAAATGCCAAAAGACGGATCAAAATATTTTAGCTACAACGTCCATGATAATCTGAACATTCTAGGAAAATACGTCGAAAAGAACACATATCGTAACGCAACGCTAGGCAAGAAAAGGCATGAACAAATTATTACACAAATAATACAGAGCATTAAGCTTCAACAAGCATACGACAAAGCTAAGGGCATCACTAAAGGTAGCTTTCACAATAACAACAAAGCGAACGAGCAACAAACGGGGAATCAGTGCAATTTCATCACAATAGAAGAATTAAAAACCATTCTAGCCAGTGCAAACAATAAAAAATCATACGGTACAGACAATATACCAAGTATCATATTGAAACACCTACCAGAGCAAATAATGCTAGAACTATGTACCATATTCAATAATTTGTTAAATAACAGAACTTTCCCCAAGTGCTGGAAACAGGCAAAAATAGTTCCAATAAAAAAAAAAGACAAAAATGCTTCCAACCCGCTAAGCTACAGACCGATAAGCTTACTATCAAACTTGGGCAAAATATATGAAATTATCATATACAATAAGATTTACACGCATACAATAGAAAATGGTTTGATGCCGGACAACCAGTTCGGATTCAGAAATAATTGCACAACCACACACGCTATAGCTAATTTAACATCACATGTGTGTCACAAATTAAATTATAACATATGTACGGGAGCGACACTACTAGACATGGAAAAAGCATTCGAATCGGTGTGGCTAGACGGACTAATATATAAATTGAACAAAATGAAATTCAACAAGGACATAGTCTTGATACTTATGGGCATGCTTTACAACAGAGAATTCATCATCTCTAATGGAGGCATTTCTACCACAAAAATATTTACGGTACACAATGGCTTGCAACAAGGATCCATTACCGCGCCAATACTGTTCAATCTATATACAAAAGATTTAATTAGCAACGAAAAAATGAACACACATAACATCCAGACGATTGCCTATGCAGATGATATTGTAGTGTTTAGCTCAGACCGGAAAATATGCAACATCCAAGAAAACCTGCAAAAGGCTATAGATTTCACGGTCAATTATCTACACACTTGGAAGATCCGAATCAACGAAGGAAAATGTGAAACGATACTATTCAGAAGATCGTACAAGTTAGCAAATAATGACACACGGAAAAACAAGAACAATTTGAAGATACAAATTAACAACACAACTATCGAACAAAAAGCGGCAGTGAAGTATCTGGGAGTTAATATTGACCAATTCTGTTATTTAAACAAACACATAACGACACAACTCAATAAAGCGAGAAATGCTTTCTTCTTAAACAAAGCAATTTTTTGTTCAAAATTCATCGTTCCAGAGGTCAAAAGAATATGTTATAAAACACTAATAAGGCCAATAATAACGTACGGATGCCCCATTTGGTTTAACTGCAATGCCAGCTACATGGAACGTATCCGACTCTTTGAGAGAAAATGTATTCGATATTGTATGGGACAACATCGTAAAGCTGAAACAGCCTTCAAACACTACATTTCCAACCGAGTGCAATACAAGAATTTCAAAACGGATCGAATAGATCTACATATCATTAAACTGATCAGAAATCATATAAATAGAACCACAATAAACTGTGAAAATTCACTTACATACGGAAAATATTACACGGAAGACTGTATAATAAAAAAGAGTGTTATGCCACACAACATACCGGGGCCAGAAGCGTTCATCTATTTAGACAAAATAGGGTACATCCAAGATGAGCAACAGCTACCGTTAATATATCATATAAAAAGACAGCCAAACGAAAAAGGGTTCGAGCCAACAATATTCAGGAATGTAAACTTAGATCATTTGAGGTTTAGCACTGAGTTCAACAAAATAAGCGAAGATAAATTCATTGCACAAATGAACAAATACTGGTGGTTGCAAAGAAGTTAGCCACATAGCTTAGGTATTTAGTTTTAAGTAGTCAATTTTTCATTTCAAATTGATTAATGGCAGTTTTATAATGAAGCTATTTTCTGCCTACATTATATATATACATAATTTTAAATAAGTTGTTACAAACTTAATACAAAAAAATGTTAAAGCGTCAAACAAAAGAAGAATTAATATTAAACAAAATTACTTGAGCTTCTCATGGAACAGTAGTATCAAACAAAGATAACGACCATTGGATTTTTTGTAATATTCTTTACCAATCATTATTTGTAAAATATTAATAGCTTAAATAAAGAAAAGTTTTATAAAAAAAAAAAAAAAAAAAGTGGTAAGTATCCCCGCCTGTCACGCGGGAGACCGGGGTTCGATTCCCCGCCGGGGAGGTAATCTTTTATGGAACCTGTAACTAATTCTGAGGAACTGGCATATGTTTGAATAAATCATCTAAATATCTTCTTTTAAATGTTTAATTTTTTTTATTCACCACCCGTGGTGGTATCGGTCGGCGATGTCATATAGGTTGTCGAGCGCTGACATTGATAAATAATTTAAAAAAAAAGAAAAATAATACAAAAATTTTAAACAAAAACAGACGATTGAAGAGAGGGGAATGCGAGGTTAGCTGGATGATGATGGACAAATGATGAGATCAGTTTTTTTTGGAGTTTTGATTTGAAATCAACAAAAATAAAAATTAAATTTTAGAATCTAAGGGGTTTTTGCTTAAAAAAATTGAAATGATCAATAAAAAGTTATTCCTATGAAATATTGTATAAAAAAATAAAAAAAAATTGTAAATAAATTTACTGATTAATTATTTGAAAATTATAAGAAAAAAATAGAAAAAAAAATGGACGTGAGTTTTTATTGAAGACATGAGAAAACTTTTTTTTTTGTGTAATTGTAAACGGCAGAATTAAAATTATAATATTGATACTTACATTTAATAGTATTGTTTTTACATTATTACATAAACGATTATCTGCTGGAATTTAAGTGCATGTGTATAAAATGTTCATTGTGAAATATTAAAATATATTTTCTTTTCTGGAAAACAAAAGAAAACATTTCTGTGTTTCATTCACTTTTAATGGTTTTTCTCCGTAATCATTGTGTGGCATGAAATAAAATAATAATTATATAAAGTGTTACCACAACGTTATGATTGGATAATAATTTTTTTTGAATACTGGCTCGTAGTGGATTCAGGCGTGGGTAAAGACATTGACTCGCACCGTTAGCAAGCAGCGGTTGTGCAGAACAAACTTTTGGGCATATTAACGTGGAAAACTTGGTGTTGATTAAGACACCAAGTTACATGCTATGTATAACTTTTCACATACGAATTATATTCATTTACCATTTTGGCCTTGTATTGTTTTCGTATTTTCTAATTGCCGGTAACGGGAGAACTCATTAATTGGATGGAAAAATCATTATACATTGGTGCGAAACGTGGGTAACGGATGATACGTAGGAACTCGTTATTTTATACAAAGGATTAACCGGTGTTTTGAGCACTGCAAAAGCAAATTAGGTTATTCTATTGGAGGTTAACCGAGATGCGTTATAAATTAACATTACAAAGGAGGCTGGAATATAGAAAAATTTTCATCGGTTCACATGGTAAATTATTGCGAATTACTGCTTTATTAAACAGCAACTACTGCATGGTATTTTATAAGTTTTTTTATTTTATATAATTATCATATTGTTTTTCCTTGGAGATTTTCTTGTTTCTTGAATTTATTATTGATTTTATTATTGAGTTTTCCATTTTACTTTATCTATTTTAAATTTGGATTTTTTTATGAGTTTTGTAAATTTTTGGCTTATCAATTTTCGTAACATAATTTATAATTCAAAACGTGTGCGCACATTTGTTTATCATTATTCAGTTCAAAAGATTTCTTGTCTTCAATCGTTGTTGTTGAAAGCAGCTCAATTGATTATGTCGCGTTAAGAATTTAAGTGGTCCATTAGCAACTTTCCGGTACTCCTGTTGCAACAGCACGATTTTATGTTTTTTTTTACTACAGCAGCTTATCAAGCTCACACTTGGTCCCTATCAAGAACCTCCCCAGCCACTGCACGCTGGCCGGCTGAAAAAGCTGCTAAGGGATTAGCTAAGTGTGAGTCTGCAGCAAGCGGGCCTTCTTTTGAAAGAACGTTTGTTACAAACCACCGATATTTTATAGTTGATTTGTTTAAAATCTTCATTTATTACAGTTATATTGTCACTCTAAAGATAACTGTGATACACCATGAAGTTGCTCATTTTAAATTCCTGTCACGCGGGAGACCGGGGTTCGATTCGCCGCCGGGGAGGTAATCTTTTATGGAACCACCGATATTTTATAGTTGATTTGTTTAAAATCTACATTTATTACAGTTATATTGTCACTATAAAGATAACTGTAATACACCATAAAGTTGCTCATTTTAAATTTTTGGTTAAACCCACCATAGCACTCTAAGACGCTCAATATAATTCAAGTAGAATACATTTTTAACCTACATGAAATCTCTTGCTATTTCTTGATGTCTAAGCTTGTAAGAAATTGCATCTTTAGAACAAAATATATCCTCGGTAGTATAGTGGTAAGTAACCCCGCTTGTTCTCAACTTCAGTTGATGATGTCTCGACATTTTGAAAATCCCTGAATCCGACTAAAATGAACTAATTTTGGAAACTGTTCGCCAAGAGGATCGGGTTCCTGCCCAACAAATTGATCCAAAACCACGTGGTAACATTACCACGTTGAACAATTTTTTATATATAATTACGTTCCAACGAAGTGCATAGTAGCATTTCTCATGCGTCTCATGTAAAAGACGAACATAAAGAAAATGCTTAGTTGCATTTCCCACACTTGGAGAATGCAATTAAAGAAAACATTATAAGATACGCGAAACCCGAGCCAGCGGATAAGCATAAGACGCACACGTAGCATTTTTAATAATTTTAGATTAGAATTAAGAAAATATAATTCATAATTAAGTCAGTTGTAATTTTAACTCCGTAAAAGTGACATGTAGATAAAATAAATGTTAAAAGTTGAATAAATAAATGTTTTTTTATTAAGTCTTACATGCCATGCACGTAATTACATGTTGATTTGAGGGCTAAGTTGGCCATTGTGTTTGTGGTCGAGCTTGCGGTTGAGTTGGGTTCCATTTTAGAGTTGAATTGGGGTTGAGTTGGTGTTGTGTTGGGATTGGATTGGGGTTTTTCTTAAGCAGTTGAGCAATTTTTTTTTGGCTGTTTTGATTTAAGAATTTAGTTGGGCGTTGAGTTTGCGTTTGAGTTGGGCTGCATTTAGGTGTTGAGTTGGGGTTGGGTTTAGTGTGCAGTTCAACTGGCGATTTATTTCATTTCAATTGATTGTTGAATTAGAGTTAGCTTGAGGTCAGTTCACGTAGCCATGTAGTTTTTAAGACTATCTTTTGATTGGGAGTTGAGTTGTGCGTGATTTTGGGGCTGATGGAATGGCTTGCTTGGTTGAAAGGTCGAGTTTAGGTTCATTTGGAAAATTGGTGTAAGTTTAGGTTTAGTTGGAGCTAAGTTGGGATTTAGTTGAGTAGGAGTCAGCGAGTAAGTTCGGTATTTATTAGGGGTTCTGTTGAGGATTGAGTTGGAAGTTAGCTTGAGTTGTTCTGAGTTGAATTCATGTACAAATTAGATTTCGAGTCGTGTTGATTACAGAATTGAGTTACGTGTTGAGTTTTGGGTTAAGTTGAGGGTTCACTTGGGCCTCAAGTTAGATGTTGAGTTGAGTTCACAAACGCATACAGTTTTCGGACCGTATTGGTTTCAGGAATTGGATTTGGGCTTAACTTAAAATGATGTACCACTCGATCTTATGCATTATTATGATTTGAAAAGGGTAGTTATTTGGGTCGATCGTGAGTCGTGACCGGAATTAAGGATGTCCAATTGATTTTAGACAATGAAATACAATCAAATTTATATATTATAAAAAATGTATAACATTATTATGATATATTATGTAAAACTTAAAACATACAATATTTAGGATAAAACGTATTCCGTTTCGAAAGACTATGCAAAAACACTTGTGATTCTTTATCGTATCGACGTCTTGCCTCTAAAATGTTTAATACTGTTTTTGTGACATCACTACTTGTGGTTAAATTTAAATGCGTTTGATTCTTGACAAAACTGTCCGGAACATCTGATAATGAGATGTAACATTCACCCAGGAATACTTCCGTTTTAAAAACTAATGAACGATTCCATACGGTAAGTAAAATTAGTGTACCATCACGTTCGGTGGGTTGTAATTTAATCATACATTTTTCATCGATTAGCGGTACGGTGGTATTTTTATGCATTTTAGTTGTGTACTCGATGTGGTTTCGCCTCAATCGTAACAAATGTACTTTAACAATTGGATTACATTTCACATCGTGAGCTGGTAAAATTGTTTCTAAATTTCTTGCATTGATTATTTCAATCTGGAAATAAAATTTAATTTATTTATGATTCGGCTTAAAATAAAATTTAATTTGCGGTCAACACTTACAATTAAATTATCATCTTCATTGAAATGGCATCGGATAGTTAGAGTTGCGTTTTTCGCGTTAAACATATCATTCTGTGATTGGGCCCGAATCAAATGAAATCGCTGTACTAAATTGGCGGTTTCGAGCGCGTTAAGGCCAATTAGGTTATCGAGGTACAATAAACTTGGATAATTTTTCATAAATTGTTCATTCTTTGGTTCCACTGTCGTCACGATATATACCACATTATAGAAAAAATGTTGAAGATTTAAATAGAATTCAGAACGATTCCGATTTTGAACCGCCAATGCTAAGGTATCTTCTAAGATACTGACCAATTCGTCCCACAATAATTCCACAGTTCTTTCGAAATTAATCGAATTTAAATCGTTACGCAATGTTGTCATTGATTTATCGATATAATTAAATAAATCAACAATGGCATTGGTTTTAAAATTATCCGAATTAACAACTGTTGCTAGATTACTGCGAATGGCCGATGCTAAATGTCGTATAACTTGGTTAATTGATTGTAAAATTGTGGAATTTTTTATTTCATTTATATACTCCATTATGTTTTGGAACGTTTCAGCGGCACGTTCCGCTTCAAACGTATTGTATAGGTTTGAAATGCGAGTGACCATATTCTGAATACTAATTTCATTGATGAATGAGTTGATCTTAGCTCGAATGAATTCTATATTATTGATCGCTAAGCACCATTGTTGTGTCACTTGGAAATTTTCTTGAGTATGTTTGTGATTCAGATGTAAATTTTCCAGGGATGATTGAATTTTATTAGCATAAAATGCGCATAGTCGGCAAATGTCCTAGAATAACAAATAAATACATAATTAACATTTGAAAAATAATAATAATTTTTTGATTTGGATTTCTTACATAAATTATTTTGCCAATAATCATAAATGATCCTATATCATCCGTCCATTCAAGTTGTTCCCAAATATATTTCACTTGGTAAAAAATTCCTAATGTATCAATGGCTGATGAGCTATACTTTGCATCTTCATGTTCAGGTTCGAAGTTGTCTCTGTTAACGGCTGATTCGATCCTTATCAATGCTTTTTCCACACCTAGCTCCAGCCAATGAGTTAATGCCCCACTAAACCAAATTTGACATTGATTCAATTTCGCCGATTCACTATTAACGATAATTTTAGCGCCCACTGCCAATAATTCCTTTAGCGTTAAATATAATTGAAAGAGGGCTACTGTAATATTTTTCTCCTGAGCTTCATGTATCACATCGGGTTGATCGACCGCACAGTACAATATTTGCCAATCAGTGTCGTTTAGGATACTTTCCAAAATGTAACCTAATTTTTCGTCATACACAAGAAATAGTGTTTCGGCAAACCTTAAATTATTTGTCTCCTTGAAGATTTCATCTAATTTTATAGCTTCCGTTAAATCGTCTTGCAACGTGCGAGTGAAGTCTTTTATTTTCGTAATATTTTCATAATCAGTTATAAGGGTTATGTTTTGCTCAATTAATTGTTTGTCGAACCATTCATTTGATCCATCAATCACAGCGTTCTCCAATGCATTGAAAATACTAAAGATGAAAATTTCATTTCGATGTTCTATTGTTGTTTTGTCGATAAGACCTTGTAATTTTGACAAAATATTTAAGATAATTTTTAAAGTTGCATCATGATTTTTGTTTGCTATTTGGCCTTGAGTCTGAGCTAAACAGGATGGCAATAGACGTGCAGCACCTTCCCAAATATATTTTAGATCTGTATCATATTCGTTGTCGACAAGTGATGTAGAAAGTGTATGCAACAGCGAATCAAATAATATAAATGATAAGGGATGGTTCACATGAATCGTTGAGAATGCTGCCCATTTTGAGACGGCAATATCATGTTTCGATAAATGTACTCTTGATCGATATGCTCGTAATATTGCTTCACCGGGTTCACTAAATTTTCCATCCCACCAATAGTCTGCTACGTGTGATACTTGTAGTTCGTACTGTAATAAATTCTGTAACAAGCACTGATATTCTTCCAACGACACGTCTCGTGGTTTTTCCGCACAATACCTCACTTGGACATTAATCATTCCGCGATTATTATATTTCCCGTTTTTCTCCAAATTGAGCCATACATCAAGACCATCATGCTTAATTGACTCCAACGAAATAGACGCCCTACCAACTAATTTATTTTTATTTCCAGTTTGTGTTAATTCCTTGATCAATGATTTTAATCCACGTATTGAACCCGATTCACTTGAACTATCCGATTTTTTAAGATCTCCTTCATCTGAGTAGAAGCAATCGAATACCTCAAATACAAGTCTGTCATTATCAATACTTTTTATTATTGGAACAGAAAATAGTTCCGTCCATTTTGGATTGTTGGTGTCCAATTGTATTTGAGTACTGTTAACGTGACCTGGTGATGATGTTTTAAAAATATTTACCATATAATTGCCGGTGCCAGTGATCGATGTTGATCGTAAATATTTAGCTTCGGTGCATTTAACATCAACACGTAAAATTGGTGGATTCCGACGGTGGGCTAGTTTTAGTAATTTATTGTGATGGTTATCGTCAATGTTAAATGCATTTTGTATGTAATCAAATAGTGTCCCAACTTCAAGTTTTTCATCGAGTTCTAAACTATTATTATGCAATAATGTGTACAAAATCTCTTCATAAATGGGGTCAATCTGTAAATAAAGATTTAAATTCTCATTAGATTTTAGTCCAAACGTTTTATGATTCAGGCAAGCACAGTTTTACTCAAATTTTAATAATATTGTACGGTCGAACGTGTTTAAAAGAGAACAAAAATCTTAAAAATCCCCAATCAATAATAAAACAGAAAAATCCCCAACACAATCTTAATAATTTACTTGCCTACATACATGAAAAGCACGAAATTAAGAAAAGAAACTACCATAATCGTACATAAATTATGACGTCGTAGACTAAATCATAATTGATACTCGTCTGAAAACTATTTTTAGACGTTAACTTGCTTGGTTTTTCCCCGCGTCTTCTTATTGTAAGATAAACTTAGTTTCTTCTTGTTTTAACCTACAGCGATTGAGATCGTTTTGATTTACTGTCGTTTTGAATTATTGTTGCAATTGTTAAGAAATTCACTAGAATGTTTAATAATTTAATCGAATTTAGATAGTTGTAAAGCTCTTAAACGTATTAAATTTTGTTAACTGACTAACTAATTTTGAGGCTGTAACTAATATAATGGCCAAGAGGATAAAACTCAACAACTAGCGGCTTAAAAGTGTAATGATGGCTTTGGAAGGTACAGTCGCAGTTCTATGAATGCAATGCAAGCATTGTATGCGTAAAGAATGCTACACATCATTGAGGGATTTGGCCGCTTCATGATGAAGTTTCATAATCATTTTTTTTAACGGATTAGTGATTAGTTCTTTGATCCCATATTAAACCAGCCGTGATTTTTTCATCACCGTCAGGATACTTGCTATTGCTTTTGATATGTAGTGTAAGTAGCTCGTATCAGCTTTCCGCCATTCTCCTTGACATCGACGTGTGCACATTCTCTCGAATTTTCGAAATCGTTCCATATATAACCCGCGGAATAATTGTACCATAATGGGCAACCATAAGTGATGATGGGTCGATTGTTTGACTGTTGGACTCAGATATTTCGAATAAAATATTTTTTGTTATAAAGGACTGCTTTTTTGACTTTGGTTAGCTATAGATTGATGCCCAAGTATTTCACACTTTTTTTTTAAATCTATGTTTTCATTGGCAATTTTGATTCTAAATGATTTCCAGTTTTTCTTCGTATCGCCTGTCGCGAAATGATATGGCTTCCTGAACAGAATCGTTTCACATTTGTTGGCATTGATTTGAATTCGCCAGGTTATCAAAAATGCGGTGATGAAATTGGTTGTTGTTTGAATATTTTCTTATATTTGATTGATTCTTGATGCGGCGCTATATACCACTAAGCCGTCGGCATAGAGTTTCATTTATTGTCCCTTGCTGTAAGCCATTATGCAATTGGAATATGATCTTGAATGTTTCAGTTCCCGTGGTGCTTATGAACTGTCTATTGTAGAACATATCAATGAGGATTTCGATTATGTCTTTGCTGAATTTTAATTTTTGGTGTTTAAACATTAAACCGTCTAACCATACAGATTCAATAGCCTTTGCCATCTAACATTACTGCCCCGGTACACATATCTTTCTCGTTAAGGTTGCGACACACATCGGATCTCAGCTTCGTGATCGCGTGAATTGTAGAGTGACCATGCCGGAAACCAAATTGGTTATCTGGCATGATGTTGTTTTTTTTGTATATGGATAACAATTTCATAAATTTTGCTTAGATTCGACAGTAAACTGATAGGCCGATAGCTCTGTGCGTCCTTCGAATCTTTATTCTACAATACTTAAGGATTGGAAAGATTCGGCCCATTTTTCAACACGACGGGAATGATCTATTAAGAAGATTATTAAATATGGTGCACAGATCCGCTACAATCTCGTCTGGTAAATGTTTGAGCACTGTATTTGGTATTTTGTCGATTCCATACGATTTTTTGGTGTTGCAGGCAGCACCACAGGATATGTTTAAATTCGTTTATGGTGATAAAGTATGAATTGTCCGATGATGACGATGTCAATAAATTTGTTTTGGTTTGATTTGCGCGATTGAGTACGATTTGCTCTTTGAGTGCATCTGCTTGGTATTCGATGATTGATGCGTGCGGTGTTCCATTTGATCTTATCTTTAGCATGGTTTGCTTCTTTATATAGTGCCCGATTATATCCATATTTTGTTGGACGTTGAAGCTGCTGCATTTGTTAGCGCTGGATTTGGGAATGTTGTTCCAGTCAATATGTATGTTTCTGGCTTCGCTCTCATCAATTTCCAGTTTCGTTATGTGGTTCCGTTCTTCGACCTCCAAATACTTCGAATCGTGGCAAACATTTCTAGCCCTTAGCTAGTAAGCTGATTTGTTCGTTTTATCTGGGCTTTCAGCAAGATTATTTAGCTGCTCTGTGTTATTACGATACCTCCTTTTCGTTTCAGCTTTCGATCGTTTGGTTCGTGTAGCACTCCATATTGTTTTTAAAACGTACTTTCGGTTGTATCATCTTGATGTTCTGGTGGATAAGTTCTTTGATTATATTGATAAAAGACTCAATATGATTGTTTGGGACTAGGTTTTGTTTAATATAATTTCGTTTGCAAAATTTACAATAAATATTTCTTAGTTTTTAGTCCACAGAGACCAATCGATTGCTCACTTCTCTGAATTGCTGAACATTTGATTTGAATCGCTCTATGGTCACTTTCATAGTGTAGCATGGGTATCTCACGATCATTTTTTGTACTGATATGTAATTGGTTGTCTGCAATTGCCAGATCCAAATAACTTCCTTCTAGTTCGACTGCCTGGTGTTCATGTCTCCTGCTAAGATAAAGTTATTGTTTATGTTTATCAGCTCCAATACCTCGAAAATTTGCATCCACTCTTTCTCAAATTGTTATGCATTTTCTGCGTTGTTATAACTTGAACAGTACACCGATACTAGATACAATTTCTTATTATTGTTCAACTTAATTTTGATAATTGAGTTATCGATAACTTTGACATTTTGTATCATGCTAATTTTGACTTGTTCGAATCGTACGTTTCGTTTAACCAAGATCGCGGTACTCCGCGAATAAATTCATAATTTTTGAATTCAATATGACTTCTGCGATTTAATTTCGTTTCGCTGATCAACATCACGTCCGGTTGATGTAATTCCAAAAATTTTACTAAATTTAGTCGTCTGTCTATGCTGACGATATAATTTACGTTGAGCGCTATTATTTTTAGATTGTTCATAGTGAACCGATAACCTTTAGGAGTTGAGTGATTTGTTCACTCTGTTGTTGTATCGTTTGGGCCATTTTGCCCATCCTTAGCGCTAGATTTTCTACGGATAATTCATTTGACCCTTTGGGTTTTAGCATATCTGAATATGTGCCGTTTTGTATGTTCACTGGAATTGTTTCGAATGTCCTAGGTGATTAAGATTGGTTTTCTTTTATCTTATTTCTTACTTTTGCCAGCATTCTCTGATATACTGGGCAACCCTTGAATAGATACAGTTCTATTCGATTTTCTCTTTTATAATGCGCTATCCCGCATTATGTTGGCTGGAACATTTGACACATCGGTACAATAAATTACAATTCGACGCTACGTGGCCGAATCATGGACATTTATGTCGTTTTGTTTTTTTAAAGTTTCCCATGAGACTCGCTGATAGTTGAGTGTCTTGACGTTCAAAACATTCGACATTTTCGTTTTTGATTGGTATATTGTACGATGTAGAGTGGCAATTTTTGTCCTATTTTCATGTCGTCGTTACAATAAATATTTCAATCTCAACCACGTTCTTTACAGCGTTGGACTCGAAATTAGCGATTTTCACATTTTTGGCGCGCCGTTCTGGAGTTTCTGACACAATTTCATTTTTTATCGATTGTTTAACACTAAATTAATTGGAATTTCTCCCCCATTATTTGTTGGCGGGTTATTAGCATTCCACAATGACTCCATGCGTTCAATTCGTTCACGTCTTTTAGTGTTTTCCTTTTAAAGCACTTTAATTTTGTTAATGGCCCTCTGATCTGAGGAAATCAGTATGGGTTTCGCACGTACCGATTTGTTTTTGAAAGGCATTTTCACTATACTAGTGGTAATCCCATCCTTATTATTTTGTTCCACTGGTATACAGGCATTAAAAAAATTTGTTTATATCGTCGCCGTAGTTCTATCTTGGTGTAAGTTCAAAATAACCAATTTTTAGGTTTAACATTTTATATACGTAATTTTATCTGCTCTTTCTATATCTTCAATCAAAATTGTTCTATCTGCCGTGCAGTTTGGTGTAAGCACCTCATACAATCAAACAAAAATGTTCATTTTTGTTGTATATCTATAACTAGAAAATTTGTATGCAGTGGAACAAGAATCCACTGGATTTTATAAATTTTCCATAATCATTCAATTTTGTTCTAACTCCCACTGTTTTGCTTAATTTGGTGTAATTAATTGTACGAACTAATTTTTTTTATTCTCACGTGATAATATAGTATCGTTCCGTTGCATCATGACTATGTAGTCTAATTTAAATCGTTAGTGAAATAGATGGTGTGTAAACTATGCGAAATTAATCGAATGGTACGATTATTTACGTTTAAGGTGGTAAACGAATTTTAATTAGTGTAATTTACGATATTGTGCATTATGGTTATTTATTAATATACATACATACATACTAAGTATTAGTAATTACTATAAATAAATTTAATATTTTTTTTTAAAAATGGACGTTTCTGATCAGCAAGAGTAAGTAACAGCAAGACACTAATTATATTTTTAATTATAATATTATAATTGTAAAGTGTATTATTAATTTTTTAGAGTTTTTGATCAAATATTATTGTCGGATCTCGGCTGGAAGTTTTGACGATTCGGATGCAGATTCGGATTTAAGCCGCTCGATTGTTCTTCAAATGAAGAAACTCCAACTAAAGTTGTTGTATGTGATAAACAAGGTAAAATTCCTTAACGAGTGAAGCCTATTGTAGTAATTTACTAGCACATAGTTAGGCTCGGCATGCCAAACCGTCAAAATCATTTTTGACAAAGTTTCGCATGTCGGTCGACATGCGAGTCATGATAGCTTACAAGAAAATTTTGCAAATAAAATGCACTCTCAAATTAAAACAAATTATAAATAAATTATATACATAAATATTTATACCGATTTTATATTCCGGTTGTCACGTCCAAATTAAAAGTTAATTTAAACGAAGCTGATAACAATAATTCTCTGTCCGACTTCCGACAATGTTGATTCGTTGCCAATTAATACTACAACTAATGTTATAAACTCACACGAGCTTGTGGAAAAAAATTGTGTAGAAAACGTAAAAGTGAGCCATGGTTTGTGGCGTAAGAATATCACCAAAAATTTAAGATGTCAAGGAAGAGAATATAAGAATACAAAAGGTGTCGTTCAAAGGGCTCGACGAATAAATGAAGCATGCGCTGAGGCTTGTATTAATTCTTGTACAAAAATTTTTAGTGAGGAGGATCGTTTAATGGTTCACAATGCATTCTGGAGTCTTACTGACGATAATAAATTAAATTTTTACTCGAAATTTACTCGAAAGGTTCCAAAAGAAAGGAAAAGAGCATCAAGCGTCAACTCACGAAGGAGATACATTCCTTTATTTTTTCGAGAAGGACAGTAGTTTCATTAAGGTATGCAAAACCTTTTTTTTAACGCTTGACGTGAGCGAAAACCGGATTTATTATTTTCACAATACCAGAAGTACGAAAATTAGAACGAGTAGCCCCGTAGCTCATGGAACACATTAAAAGTTTTCCTCTAATTGAATCCCATTATTGCCGCGCTTCCATCGAACGGAAATATCTGGAGACTCGACTAATCATTCAAAAAATGTTTAGGCTAAATTTAAGTACTACGAACGATCCCGTAAAATTTAATATTTATTCAAAAATATTTAATCAGGAATTCAATTTATCCTTTTTCGTACCAAAAAAGGGCCAATGTGATCGATGTGTAGTTGCTCATGGCTTTGTAACAGATGAAACAACGAAGTAGACTCAAGCATATCTCAGTCACAAACATAACTTGGAGCTTACTAAGGCTGAGCGAGATTTGGATAGATCCAATAAAGATGAGTTTACAGCGGTGGAATGCTTCGACCTGCATAATGTATTTGCGCTACCTGGTGCATCTGTTTCAAACTTTTTTTATAGAAGGAAATTTTCAGTGTATAATTGTGCCTATTTCAGTGTATAATTGAGGTGTACACCGATTTTCCCCATTTTTCCCGAAAAATTTGCTATTCTCGGAAAAATTATTGTACCTACAGCTTACACTAGATCATAATTTATCATTTAGTCCAAGTATAATTGACCTCGGTTTTAATAAATTTATGGTTACATGGTTTCAAACTTCAAAACTGAATATCTCAAAACCTAAATGTTGGTGGTTACACCAATATAGAACTATGGCGACGATATATAAATGGGATTGTCCCATTTACATTTTCGTTTGTACAATTTGCGCTTATTTTGTCTATAATTCACCGATTTTCACAATTTAAACACTTAAAAACACTAATATCCTAGTTTCTGAAGTTAAAATTAATTTTTTTAGAACTTTTACAATTTAATTAACGACGAATTTCAACTTTTTGAATTTTTAAAAAAAGATTTCTATGGAATTAATTTTTTAATTTTTCGTTTTTTTTTGTTTTTGTTTTACGGAAAAACAAAACTTATCGCAAAGGCAACTCGATTTTGGTATTCTGATGCTAACAACTGTGTCACCGGTGTGGCAAAATGTTATTTGTTAAATTAAAATTGTTCTTTGTTCCATTACTTCGATCAATTTGGATTATAGAACGCATCTCAACCCTTTGCAAATTTCGAGTAATATTGAAAAACGCGATATTCACAAGAAATTTGGAATAAACCCGAAAAATTTCGAATAGACTTAGAATCCTACAATAATCTTAAAATATTAAGAATCACTAAGATTATCGAATAACTTCATACCAAAACTTCAATGCCAATGTTCATGACCCTATACTTAATTCAACAACAAGTCAAACTTGAGTGATATCGGAAGTCTCCAATAATACTCAACACTAATCAAATCTTAATCTTTAAATTCTTTGGAATATCGAAAATATCGGTGAATCACTATAAGTTTGTAATATATCGCATCTAAAGCGCTCTTTACAAATTTAAAGTAATACCGAGAAGCTCGAATAGGCTCGAATGAATTCGAAAAGCTGGAAGAACCACCTTAAAATTCTAGAATAATCACAAAACGTATTTCTCCTAAAAATAACTGAAAGTTGATAATTTTGAATAAAATCTACATTAATCCAAAAATCTTGGATTTTGAGCAATTCGCCTAAACTTCAATGCTACGCTTAACTCAATCCAAGCAAACTCAAATAATCTCGGAAAATCTATAAAATCTTGCGTAATTTCTATATGTCCTCGTACAAGATAATAACTCCAAACAAACCTCGAACACGCTTGAACCTCGAAAAATCACATAAAATATCGAAAATTCCGATGCACCTGTAATTTGGTAAAATTTGGCGTTCTAGTTTATAAAACTTAAATTTATTTTTAAAAAATTTATAAAAACACAAAATCCTAAAATCGGGATGTCTGGTGGCCGTTAGTTTCAAATTTTGTTTTGTTTTTTTTTTTTTTTGATAATCCGGGTCACGTTTCATCGCAATTCGGACTTTGTTATTTACGAGTTCTCGACACTCGAAACTCGAAATACGAAAGCTACATAACCGAGACACGCCCATACGGGTAACCCTGGCAGGTGAAATTGAAATGGTGGATGGATTACGATAACTGTGTATAACTTGCTGTATAAAATTCAAGTACAGTAGGCTAACAATTTGATTGAAGAATTTGTTTTTTACAAGCCGAAGGTAGTTATAGCATGCGTGAAAATTGATTCCCTTGAAACCTTAAATGAATCACCTGTACCTGATGAAATATTCCCGTTGCTCGGTCTTGTAAAGTTTGCACTGTTATAGAGAAAAGTAAAAGCGGCTTTTATTCCAAAAGGATCCTCCAAACTGATAAAAAAAAATTCGGGAAAAATTTCCCATCTTGAGGAAAACGAAGAATTTCTTAAATATGTGCAAAGTGGATCAACGTGTGGAAGTGTAAGCCATGTGAAAGTATTGAGATAGATGAACTAAACACTATTATTGCATATGATAAGCGCCTCTCGAGGAAAAAAAATAAAACGATGTTTTTTTTTTGGAAAATCGGATCCAAAAATTTGTTGGATAGTTATTCTTTTTAGAACAAATAAAAGCGAATTTTTAATTTGTTTTTAATTAAGTAATTAAGGGATTTTTAATTTTTCTTCAAAAATAACGTAATTCGACTTTCATAACTTAAAATTTGATAAATCAAAAATATTTTATAAGCCAAATTTTGAATTTAAGTCAACAAATATTGTTTTTTAGAAATTATAAAAGTTTTACTTTTGGCCTTATGTCCGCTAATATCTCAATAGTTTATTGCACATTATTTGACGATCAGGAGTTCTTCTAGAAATTTTGCGATTATTGTTTTTATTCGTTAACGTATGTGCCTTTATCAAAAATGAAATAATCCACGTTGTGACATTTATAGCTGCCTGCATACAATTCTGAATTGGACGTAATGATTGTGAATGAAATTTTAAGTAGAATAATTAGGCAAAATTTTAAATTTAATTTAGAAATGAAAAAAATTCAGCATTCAAACATAAATTTTAGTAAAATGTTGAGTGCCATTTACGTGAGAAAAGTCCAACATACGTTTGTGAATTTCAACATATCGAATATAAAATCAGAATTTCGAACAAAAATCTGAATGATAATTGGAATTCCCAAATGTAATTGAATAAATTCTTGAGCAGAAACTTAAATTGGATTTAAAAATTTAAAAGTTGAATTAGAATTACAAAACTAGATTTGAACAATATCTTGTGTTTAATGTGAATCAAAAGCTAATCGTAGTTTTCAGCAGAAATTTAGTTACAAATAGAGTTTGAATTCCAATCTTTGAATACAAATTCCAACCAGGGCTTGACTAAATATTGAGTGCATTTAATAAAATTTTAAATCGATAAATTTTCAGTTTGAAATTGAATAAATACAATTTTAATTGAGTTACAATTCGAACTACGACGCCAACAACATTTTGAGTGAAATTTAAAATAGAAAGTAACAAAATGTTTCTGGATTAAACTACATTTTGCATGAAATTTAAAAAGTACAAATTGTTGTACAGTATTACTTGTGTTAAAAATTGATTTGGAAATTTAGATTAGAAATTGATTACCACATTCTGCATGTTTTTGAGCAAAAATTTGAGTGTAAATTTATTGTTCCAAACTAGATCTAAACATAGTTTTAATTGCAATTAGATAACAATTGAGTTGCAATATGAGATTTGATCTCAAACAACCAACAACATTTCCTTTGCATTTAGTTTAGAAATTTGAATCGAAAATTTTGAGTGAAATTTGAATGGTTTTGGTATTCCAAACCAAATAAAATCTTTGCTATTAGTTGTATATATGAATTGAGTTACAACTCGAATTTTGATTTCACAAAATTTTGAGAGATATATAAGTTTGCATTGCACAATAAATGTACTGAGTAGATTTTTAATTAGAAAACCAAAAAATGAGAGCAAATTAGGTGGGGCAAAGAATAGATGTCAAGGGAAAACCAAAATACATGAAAAATTAGACTGGAAAAGAAGACAGTTTGAAGGCAATCGAATGAAACCTTAGATGCATCCAGAATAAAATTAGATTACAATTCCATCTGGATTTTAATAAACTTTGAGTGACATTTTAATCCGAAATAAAGCTAAACTTCCAAATTGTACTTGAATGTTGATTGTAATTTTGATCACGCTCATTGAATTAAATTGAAATAAATACTTGAGTGAAATTTAAAGTTTTAACAAATGTTCTACTAATTGATTAGTGTAATTTTCCTTTCAATATATGTGAGCGATATTCAGACTAGTATCTTAGTTTAAAATCAAAATGAATTCGAAAAAAATTAAGATTTTTAGCCAGAAATTTAGTTCCAAGCTGTTTTCGAAGTTAAACAAAATGATAAATGGAATTTTGAATATAAATCTAGTTTAAATTGGTCAACTGCATTCGGCAAAGAAGAAATTGATTAAGATAACGAAATTTTAAAGAGAGAAAATTAGCTTGAATTCTAAACTCAATATAATGAGTTTGAGCACATTTTGAAAACAATTTTAGCAAACTATTTAATGCACTTTATGTGACTGAGTTTAAATTCTAAACACGATTTCAACAAATTTTTAGAGCAAAAATCTGTATGCCTTTTTTTTTTATAATAGAAGCATTTCAATTTTAAACCGTAATTGAATAATAAAATCTTAAGTAGGAACTTACGAGTTTAAATAACAATTTGATTTAAGCAAACACACGAGCTTAAATTAGCTTTAAACTTGAGTTTGGAACTTCTGCACTGCCTTTAATAATAGTTTGAGTGAATTTAAAAAATTTAATTAATATTATTTAAGCAAAATATTTATTTAGAACGGGATAAAACAAGATTTGAACAAAGTTTGGACTAAAAATTTTATTTCTATCCAACCAAAAAAATATTTAAAAATTAAATTTAAATTCCAAATTTAATTAACACAAAATTCTGGTTGCGAAATTTTATGAAATTTTGTTTACAAATTAAGTAAAAATTCCAATCTAGATTTGTCTAAATGTGCTTGATTTGAAATTTGGAGTACAACTTCAGCTGTAGTTGCAAGTGCATTTTAAGAAAAATTCGAGTGTTATTATTATTAGAAATGCTAAAAGAGAGTAGAATTTAAAACTCTAGTTTGCGTCAAAAAGGTTTGTTAAATTTGTATCAGAATTTTGAGCTGAAATCCGGGTAAGTATCGAAGTATTTGAATTTTAAGAGTAGAAATTGAATTTGAATAGTAATTTTGACTTGACCAAAAACATAACTGTAATGTAGTTTTTAGTTTAAAAGTTGAGTTTGTATTTCGAATTGGACTGGCAAGAGAAAAATTAAAGATTAAGTTACAATTGTAAAATAGATTTGAGCAAAATTTTATGTTTAGTGAGGGCAAAATTCTGAGAAAAAGTATTGCAAAATTTCAGTTGCAAGAAATGTTGTTATATTTTGAATACAAGTAGGCTAAATTTCAAACTCGATTTGACAAAATTGACGGAGGAATTGAGTTATAATTTTGAGTGAAATTTAAAATACAAAATTTATTGTTCAATTTCAGTTTTCATTTTAAAATGATACGAGAAGTGTAATTTTGATATTCCAAACTAAATTTTAATTGAAATTAGTAAAAATTACAATACGAAACATGATTTCTTCTTGAAGGCAAGTTAAATTAAAAAATTGATTTTGAATTAAAATTTGAGTTGAGCAAAAATATGAGCGTTATTTAGTTTTTCTTGTGTAATTTTTAAGTGTATTACTTCTCCATGACTTTGTAACCCGGAAAAGTTAGTTTATCCAACTTTATAGCCAAAAACTTGATACTCTTTTGTTAATGAGGGAATTGAAATCCTCTTAGGATAAGGTCTAGTTTTGGTTTTCTTTTCAAAATTTGACCACATATTTTGCCATTTCAGTTACATATTTTAGGAACATATTTTTGATTTTTTAGAACCTAAAAATCCTAAGCCTAGTAATCACTTTGTAATAAGCCACTTTCCGCTCTCGGTCTATGTCTTACAGAATTAAATTATTTGCATGTCAATTTGATTTTTTATTTTTTTTATGTTATTTGCCTTTATTGAAAAATGGTCGATAATGAAACACAATTTTCTTAATTTTGTTTATTATAATTCATGCTAAACATATCCTACATCCAAGATTTTAGTGTAGATGGTGACAAAAACTTTTTGCTTTTTTCGATGGAATTGTAAACTTCACATTGAATAGTCGCAAAATATCAACCAACATACATATAATAGTTTTTTTTGTATGAACAGTATTTTGTGCACAATTTATTTGTTAAAAGATTATTAAAATTGGTTAATATTTTATCAAAATAAAAAATAAAAAATCCCCGGCGTAGTATAACTATTTACAAAAAACACTTGGTTAATATAAAAATAGCTTTCTTTACACAAGCAAAGATAACCAAAACACTTAACACAGATTTAAAACAAAAACTGAAGAACAATCACAAATATGAATAAAAATAGTATTCCCAATCCCCCATTTCTAATCACCATTCAACATTTTATCAAAATCAACTGATTTACTCACATCAATGTTTTTTAAATTAAACCACATTTTATTGCTTATATTAAATACTATAGGATATCAGAAACATACAATTAATACACAAGAATGGTTAACACTTTGTCAGATTAAAATTAAAATTATTGATCACTTTTCACAAACTTTAAAATTTTTATAAATTATTCATTGCGGTTTACCCAATGAAGTTTCGATGAAGACTAAAACTTGATTTCAACTACACTGCTCTCTTATAGACTGTATAGTTTTCATGTTTCTTGTCAATAATTCACAAATATCTTATGTGTTATTATCCAATGGAGGATATTGAATAACGACTTTGATCGTTTATTGATATTGTTTTGATTTGAATTTTTGTGTAAATGTATGGTCACGGCCAGCTAGCGTTGGACGGGCCACTATCAATTAAAGATGCAACTAAAATTATTGTATTTTATAGAAAAATTTATAATTGATTAAATTATAAATAAGGGTTACATATAATAATTATATGAAACAAATCGAAATCATCTCAAACATTTCGGTAAGATGATGGCGTTTTACTTACTTAATAAAAAAATTATCAAACAAAGGCAGAAATATCGCAAAGTGTTATATCTAGTTTTTAGCAGTTTTTTTTTATAAACAATTTTCATTTAATAAATTTGAGTAGTGAACCAACCACTACCGGATGCCGGCAAAATCAAATATTTCCGATAATTACACTCTTGGAAAAAATTAAGAATTTTTCAAAAATATAGTATTTAAATATAGGCGTATCTCCTCTCACACAAAAATGATTTTTGCTCAAAATTAATTAAGGAACCGTCTTTTAAAATACTTGCACAACGTTCAAGTTCATAACACGCTAGAACTATCCCATAATCTATATCTAAAATCATTTTTAATGAAGCCGTGGTCCGATGGCTTTAGAACAAGTAGTCACATAACATTTCGTTAGAGATATTCCCATCTTTGTCAATTTACCCGAGATCCATCCATCAAGGTCATTGGCAGATTAAGATAAATCCGTGCTAAAGGCAAGGTTTCGTTTCCAGGCCTCAAAAAATAATTGGAAAATCTAAGCTCTAAGCAAGCTTTCTCTAAGCAAGGGAGGTATTGTTCTCTAAGCAAGGGAGGTATTGTTTTATGGATATTTTATAAGCAAGGGAGGTATTGTTTTATGGATATTTTATAGTTGATTTGTTTAAAATCTACATTTATTACAGTTATATTGTCACTATAAAGATAACTGTAATACACCATGAAGTTGCTCATTTTTAATTTTCGAATAAACCAACCATAGCACTCTAAGACGCTCAATATAACTGAAGTAGAATAAATTTTTTAACCTACATGAAATCTCTTGCTATTTCTTGATGTCTGAGATTGTAAGAAATTGCATCTTTAGAACAAAATATATCCTCGGTAGTATAGTGGTAAGTAACCCCGCTTGTTCTCAACTTCAGTTGATGATGTCTCGACATTTTGAAAATCCCTGAATCCGACTAAAATGAACTAATTTTGGAAACTGTTCGCCAAGAGGATCGGGTTCCTGCCCAACGAATTGACCCACCACGTCGTAACATTACCACGTTGAACAATTTTTTATATATGTTGATTTGAGGGCTAAGTTGGCCATTGTGTTTGTGGTCGAGCTTGCGGTTGAGTTGGTTTCTATTTTAGAATAGAATTGGGGTTCGAGTTGGTGTTGTGTTGGGATTTGATTAGGGTTTTTCTTAAGCAGTTGAGCAATTTTTTTTTGGCTGTGTTGATTTAAGGATTTAGTTTGGCGTTGAGTTTGCGTTTGAGTTGGGTTCCATTTAGGAGTTGGGTTGGGTTTGGGTTTAGTGAGCAGTTCAACTGGCGATTTATTTCAGTTCAATTGATTGTTGAATTAGAGTTAGATTGAGGTCAGTTCACGTAGCCATGTAGTTTTTAAGACTATCTTTTGATTGGGAGTGGAGTTGTGCGTGATTTTGGGGCTGATGGAAGGGCTTGGTTGAACGGTCGAGTTCAGGTTCAGTTGGAAAATTGGTGTAAGTTTAGGTTTAGTTGGAGCTAAGTTGGGATTGAGCTGAGTAGGAGTCAGCGAGTAAGTTCGAAACTTATTAGGGGTTCTGTTGAGGATTGAGTTGGAAGTTTGCTTGAGTTGTTCTGAGTTGAGCACATGTACAAAGTAGATTTTGAGTCGTGTTGATTAGAGAATTGAGTTACGTGTTGAGTTTGGGGTTAAGTTGAGGGTTCAGTTGGGCCTCAAGTTAGATTTTGAGTTGAGTTCACAAACGCATACAGTTTTCGGTCCGTATTGGTTTCAGGAATTGGATTTGGGGTTGACTTAAAATGATGTACCACTCGATCTTTGTGCATTATTATGATTTGAAATGGGTAGTTATTTGGGTCGATGGTGAATCGTGACCGGAATTAAGGATGTCCAATTGATTTTAGACAATGAAATACAATCAAATTTATATATTATAAAAAATGTATAACATTATTATGATATATTATGTAAAACTTAAAACATACAACATTTAGGATAAAACGTATTCCGTTTCGAAATACTGTGCAAAAACGCTTGTGATTCTTTATCGTATCGACGTCTTGCCTCTAAAATGTTTAATACTGTTTTTGTGACATCACTACTTGTGGTTAAATTTAAATGCGTTTGATTCATGACAAAACTGTCCGGAACATCTGTTAATGAGATGTAACATTCACCCAGGAATACTTCCGTTTTAAAAACTAATGAACGATTCCATACGGTAAATAAAATTAGTGTACCATCACGTTCGGTGGGTTGTAATTTAATCATACATTTTTCATCGATTAACGGTACGGTGGTATTTTTATGCATTTTTGTTGTGTACTCGATGTGGTTTTGCCTCAATCGTAACAAATGTACTTTAATAATTGGATTACATTTCACATCGTGAGCTGGTAAAATTGTTTCTAAATTTCTTGCATTGATTATTTCAATCTGAAAATAAAATTTAATTTATTTATGATTCGGCTAAAAATAAAATTTAATTTGCGGTCAACACTTACAATTAAATTATCATCTTCATTGAAATGGCATCGGATAGTTAGAGTTGCATTTTTCGCGTTAAACATATCATTCTGTGATTGGGCCCGAATCAAATGAAATCGCTGTACTAAATTGGCGGTTTCCAGCGCATTAATGCCAATTAGGTTATCGACGTATAATAAACTTGGATAATTTTTCATAAATTGTTCATTCTTTGGTTCCACTGTCGTCACGATATATACCACATTATAGAAAAAATGTTGAAGATTTAAATAGAATTCAGAACGATTCCGATTTTGAACCGCTAATGCTAAGGTATCTTCTAAGATACTGACCAATTCGTCCCACAATAATTCCACAGTTCTTTCGAAATTAATCGAATTTAAATCGTTACGCAGTGTTGTCATTGATTTATCGATATAATTAAATAAATCAACAATGGCATTGGTTTTAAAATTATCCGAATTAACAACTGTTGCTAGATTACTGCGAATGGCCGATGCTAAATGTCGTATAACTTGGTTAATTGATTGTAAAATTGTGGAATTTTTTATTTCATTTATATACTCCATTATGTTTTGGAATGTTTCAGCGGCACGTTCCGCTTCAAACGTATTGTATAGGTTTGAAATGCGAGTGACCATATTCTGAATACTAATTTCATTGATGAATGAGTTGATCTTAGCTCGAATGAATTCTATATTATTGATCGCTAAGCACCATTGTTGTGTCACTTGGAAATTTTCTTGAGTATGTTTGTGATTCAGATGTAAATTTTCCAGGGATGATTGAATTTTATTAGCATAAAATGCGCATAGTCGGCAAATGTCCTAGAATAACAAATAAATTTATAATTAACATTTAAAAAATAATTAATTTTTTGATTTGGATTTCTTACATAAATTATTTTGCCAATAATCATAAATGATCCTATATCATCCGTCCATTCAAGTTGTTCCCAAATATATTTCACTTGGTAAAAAATTCCTAATGTATCAATGGCTGATGAGCTGTACTTAGCATCTTCATGTTCAGGTTCGAAGTTGTCTCTGTTAACGGCTGATTCGATCCTTATCAATGCTTTTTCCACACCTAGCTCCAGCCAATGAGTTAATGCCCCACTAAACCAAATTTGGCATTGATTCAATTTCACCGATTCACTATTAACGATAATTTTAGCGCCCACTGCCAATAATTCCTTTAGCGTTAAATATAATTGAAAGAGGGCTACTGTAATATTTTTCTCCTGAGCTTCATGTATCACATCGGGTTGATCGACCGCACAGTACAATATTTGCCAATCACCATCAGTGTCGTTTAGGATATTTTCCAAAATGTAACCTAATTTTTCGTCATACACAAGAAATAGTGTTTCGGCAAACCTTAAATTATTTGTCTCCTTGAAGATTTCATCTAATTTTATAGCTTCCGTTAAATCGTCTTGCAACGTGCGAGTGAAGTCTTTTATTTTCGTGATATTTTCAGAATCAGTTATAAGGGTTATGTTTTGCTCAATTAATTGTTTGTCGAACCATTCATTTGATCCATCAATCACAGCGTTCTCCAATGCATTGAAAATACTAAAGTTGAAAATTTCATTTCGATGTTCTATTGTTGTTTTGTCGATAAGACCTTGTAATTTTGACAAAATATTTAAGATAATTTTTAAAGTTGCATCATGATTTTTGTTTGCTATTTGGTCTTGAGTCTGAGCTAAACAGGATGGCAAAAGACGTGCAGCACCTTCCCAAATATATTTTAGATCTGTATCATATTCGTTGTCGACAAGTGATGTAGAAAGTGTATGCAACAGCGAATCAAATAATATAAATGATAAGGGATGGTTCACATGAATCGTTGAGAATGCTGCCCATTTTGAGACGGCAATATCATGTTTCGATAAATGTACTCTTGATCGATATGCTCGTAATATTGCTTCACCGGGTTCACTAAATTTTCCATCCCACCAATAGTCTACTACGTGTGATACTTGCAGTTCGTACTGTAATAAATTTTGTAACAAGCACTGATATTCTTCCAACGACACGTCTCGTGGTTTTTCCGCACAATACCTCACTTGGACATTAATCATTCCGCGATTATTATATTTCCCGTTTTTCTCCAAATTGAGCCATACATCAAGACCATCATGCTTAATTGACTCCAACGAAATAGACGCCCTACCAACTAATTTATTTTTATTTCCAGTTTGTGTTAATTCCTTGATCAATGATTTTAAACCACGTATTGAACCCGATTCACTTGAACTATCCGATTTTTTAAGATCCCCTTCATCTGAGTAGCAGCAATCGAATACCTCAAATACAAGTCTGTCATTATCAATATTTTTTATTATTGGAACAGAAAATAGTTCCGTCCATTTTGGATTGTTGGTGTCCAATTGTATTTGAGTGCTGTTAACATGACCTGGTGATGATGTTTTAAAAATATTTACCATATAATTGCCGGTGCCAGTGATCGATGTTGATCGTAAATATTTAGCTTCGGTGCATTTAACATCAACACGTAAAATTGGTGGATTCCGACGGTGGGCTAGTTTTAGTAATTTATTGTGATGGTTATCGTCAATGTTAAATGCATTTTGTATGTAATCAAATAGTGTCCCAACTTCAAGTTTTTCATCGAGTTCTAAACTATTATTATGCAATAATGTGTACAAAATCTCTTCATAAATGGGGTCAATCTGTAAATAAAGATTTAAATTCTCATTAGATTTTAGTCCAAACGTTTTATGATTCATGCAAGCACAGTTTTACCCAAATTTTAATAATATTGTATGGTCGAACGTGTTTAAAAGAGAACACAAATCTTAAAAATCCCCAATCAATAATAAAACAGAAAAATCCCCAACACAATCTTAATAATTTACTTGCCTACATACATGAAAAGCACGAAATTAAGAAAAGAAACTACCATAATCGTACATAAATTATGACGTCGTAGACTAAATCATAATTGATACTCGTCTGAAAACTATTTTTAGACGTTAACTTGCTTGGTTTTTCCCCGCGTCTTCTTATTGTAAGATAAACTTAGTTTCTTCTTGTTTTAACCTACAGCGATTGAGATCGTTTTGATTTTTCTGTCGTTTTGAATTATTGTTGCAATTGTTAAGAAATTCACTAGAATGTTTAATAATTTAATCGAATTTAGATAGTTGTAAAGCTCTTAAACGTATTAAATTTTGTTAACTGACTAACTAATTTTGAGGCTGTAACTAATCCAATGGCCAAGAGGATAAAACTCAACAACTAGCGGCTTAAAAGTGTAATGATGGCTTTGGAAGGTACAGTCGCAGTTCTATGAATGCAATGCAAGCATTGTATGCGTAAAGAATGCTACACACCATTGAGGGATTTGGCCGCTTCATGATGAAGTTTCATAATCATTTTTTTTAACGGATTAGTGATTAGTTCTTTGATCCCATATTAAACCAGCCGTGATTTTTTCATCACCGTCAGGATACTTGCTATTGCTTTTGATATGTAGTGTAAGTAGCCCGTATCAGCTTTCCGCCATTCTCCTTGACATCGA
The DNA here is from genome assembly GCA_958295665.1 of Tipula vernalis. Lineage (NCBI taxonomy): Eukaryota > Metazoa > Arthropoda > Insecta > Diptera > Tipulidae > Tipula > Tipula vernalis. The sequence continues at coordinate 328,677,270 of OY282558.1, forward strand.
CGTGTGCACATTCTCTCGAATTTTCGAAATCGTTCCATATATAACCCGCTGAATAATTGTACCATAATGGGCCACCATAAGTGATGATGGGTCGGATTATTGTTTGATAGCATATCCTTTTGACTGTTGGACTCAGATATTTCGAATAAAATATTTTTTGTTATAAAGGACTGCTTTTTTGACTTTGGTTAGCTATAGATTGATGCCCAAGTATTTCACACTTTTTTTTAATCTATGTTTTCATTGGCAATTTTGATTCTAAATGATTTCCAGTTTTTCTTCGTATCACCTGTCGCGAACTGATATGGCTTCCTGAACAGAATCGTTTCACATTTGTTGGCATTGATTTGAATTCGCCAGGTTATCAAAAATGCGGTGATGAAATTGGTTGTTGTTTGAATATTTTCTTATATTTGATTGATTCTTGATGCGGCGCTATATACCACTAAGTCGTCGGCATAGAGTTTCATTTATTGTCCCTTGCTGTAAGCCATTATGCAATTGGAATATGCTCTTGAATGTTTCAGTTCCCGTGGTGCTTATGAACTGTCTATTGTACAACATATCAATGAGGATTTCGATTATATCTTTGCTGAATTTTAATTTTTGCTGTTTAAACATTAAACCGTCTAACCATACAGATTCAGAAGCCTTTGCCATCTAACATTACTGCCCCGGTACACATATCTTTCTCGTTAAGGTTGCGACACACATCGGATCCCAGCTTCGTGATCGCATGAATTGTAGAGTGACCATGCCGGAAACCAAATTGGTTATCTGGCATGATGTTGTTTTTTTGTATATGGATAACAATTTCATAAATTTTGCTTAGATTCGACAGTAAACTGATAGGCCGATAGCTCTGTGCGTCCTTGATATGTTTCAATTCGTTTAAGGTGATAAAGTACGAATTGTCCGATGATGACGATGTCAATAAATTTGTTTTGGTTTGATTTGCGCGATTGAGCACGATTTACTCTTTGAGTGCATCTGCTTGGTATTCGATGATTGATGCGTGCGGTGTTCCATTTGATCTTATCTTTAGCATGGTTTGCTTCTTTATATAGTGCCCGATTATATCCATATTTTGTTGGACGTTGAAGCTGCTGCATTTGTTAGCGCTGGATTTGGGAATGTTGTTCCAGTCAATATTTATGTTTCTGGCTTCGCTCTCATCAATTTCCAGTTCCGTTATGTGGTTCCGTTCTTCGACCTCCAAATACTTCGAATCGTGGCAAACATTTTTATCCCTTGTTGTATTGATTTAATTTTGTTTTGCCAGTGCTTGTTCGTTTGGAGCTTGATATTTTCAATGATAAGCTGATTTGTTCGTTTTATCTGGGCTTTCAGCAAGATTATTTAGCTGCTCTGTGTTATTACGATACCTCCTTTTCATTTCAGCTTTCGATCGTTTGGTTCGTGTAGCACTCCATATTGTTTTTAAAACGTACTTTCGGTTGTATCATCTTGATGTTCTGGTGGATAAGTTCTTTGATTATATTGATAAAAGACTCAATATGATTGTTTGGGACTAGGTTTTGTTTAATATAATTTCGTTTGCAAAATTTACAATAAATATTTCTTAGTTTTTTAGTCCACAGAGACCAATCGATTGCTCACTTCTCTGAATTACTGAACATTTGATTTGAATCGCTCTATGGTCACTTTCATAGTGTAGCATGGGTATCTCACGATCATTTTTTGTACTGATATGTAATTGGTTGTCTGCAATTGCCAGATCCAAATAACTTCCTTCTAGTTCGACTGCCTGGTGTTCATGTCTCCTGCTAAGATAAATTTATTGTTTATGTTTATCAGCTCCAATACCTCGAAAATTTGCATCCACTCTTTCTCAAATTGTTATGCATTTTCTGCGTTGTTATAACTTGAACAGTACACCGATACTAGATACAATTTCTTATTATTGTTCAACTTAATTTTGATAATTGAGTTATCGATAACTTTGACATTTTGTATCATGCTAATTTTGACTTGTTCGAATCGTACGTTTCGTTTAACCAAGATCGCGGTACCCCGCGAATAAATTCATAATTTTTGAATTCAATATGACTTCTGCGATTTAATTTCGTTTCGCTGATCAACATCACGTCCGGTTGATGTAATTCCAAAAATTTTACTAAATTTAGTCGTCTGTCTATGCTGACGATATAATTTACGTTGAGCGCTATTATTTTTAGATTGTTCATAGTGAACCGATAACCTTTAAGAGTTGAGTGATTTGTTCACACTGTTGTTGTATCGTTTAGGCCATATGGCCATCTTTAGCGCTAGATTTTCTACGGATAATTCATTTGACCCTTTTGGTTTTAGCATATCTGAATATGTGCCGTTTTGTATGTTTACTGGAATTGTTTCGAATGTCCTAGGTGATTAAGATTGGTTTTCTTTTATCTTATTTCTTAGTTTTTCCAGCATTCTCTGATATACTGGGCAACCCTTTAATAGATACAATTCTATTCGATTTTCTCTTTTATAATGCACTATCCCGCATTATGTTGGCTGAAACATTTGACACATAGGTACAATAAATTACAATTCGACGCTATGTGGCCGAATCGTGGACATTTATGTCGTTTTGTTTTTTTAAAGTTCCCATGAGACTCGCTGATAGTTGAGTGTCTTGACGTTCAAAACATTCGACATTTTCGTTTTTGATTATGGTATATTGTACGATGTAGAGTGGCAATTTTTGTCCTATTTTCATGTCGTCGTTACAATAAATATTTCAATCTCAACCACGTTCTTTACAGCGTTGGACTCGAAATTAGCGATTTTCACATTTTTGGCGCGCTGTTCTGGAGTTTCTGACACAATTTCATTTTTTATCGATTGTTTAACACTAAATTAATTGGATGTCTCCCCCATTATTTGTTGGCGGGTTATTAGCATTCCACAATGACTCCATGCGTTCAATTCGTTCACGTCTTTTAGTGTTTTCCTTTTAAAGCACTTTAATTTTGTTAATGGCCCTCTGATCTGAGGAAATCAGTATGGGTTTCGCACGTACCGATTTGTTTTTGAAAGAAGGCATTTTCACTATACTAGTGGTAATCCCATCCTTATTATTTTGTTCCACTGGTATACAGGCATTAAAAAAATTTGTTTATATCGTCGCCGTAGTTCTATCTTGGTGTAAGTTCAAAATAACCAATTTTTAGGTTTAACATTTTATATACGTAATTTTATCTGCTCTTTCTATATCTTCAATCAAAATTGTTCTATCTGCCGTGCAGTTTGGTGTAAGCACCTCATACAATCAAACAAAAATGTTCATTTTTGTTATATATCTATAACTAGAAAATTTGTATGCAGTGGAACAAGAATCCACTGGATTTTATAAATTTTCCATAATCATTCGATTTTGTTCTAACTCCCACTGTTTTGCTTAATTTGGTGTACGTAATTGTACGAACTAATTTTTTTATTCTCACGTGATAATATAGTATCGTTCCGTTGCATCATGACTATGTAGTCTAATTTAAATCGTTAGTGAAATAGATGGTGTGTAAACTATGCGAAATTAATCGAATGGTACGATTATTTACGTTTAAGGTGGTAAACGAATTTTAATTAGTGTAATTTACGATATTGTGCATTATGGTTATTTATTAAGATACATACATACATACTAAGTATTAGTAATTACTATAAATAAATTTAATTTTTTTTTTAAAAAATGGACGTTTCTGATCAGCAAGAGTAAGTATAAGACACTAATTATATTTTTAATTATAATATTATAATTGTAAAGTGTATTACTAATTTTTTAGAGTTTTTGATCAAATATTATGGAGATGGATACAGATTCGGATTTAAGCCGCTCGATTGTTCTTCAAATGAAGAAACTCCAACTAAAGTTGTTGTATGTGATAAACAAGGTAAAATTCCTTAACGAGTGAAGCCTATTGTGGTAATTTACTAGCACATAGTTAGGCTCGGCATGCCAAACCGTCAAAATCAATTTTGACAAAGTTTCGCATGTCGGTCGACATGCGAGCCATGATAGCTTACAAGAAAATTTTGCAAATAAAATGCACTCTCAAATTAAAACAAATTATAAATAAATTATATACATAAATATTTATACCGATTTTATATTCCAGCTGTCACGTCCATAATTAAAAGTTAATTTAAACGAAGCTGATAACAATAATTCTCTGTCCGACATTGCTGATTCGTTGCCAATTAATACTACAACTAATGTTATAAACTTACACGAGCTTGTGGAAAAAAAATTGTGTAGAAAACGTAAAAGTGAGCCATGATTTGTGGCGTAAGAATATCACCAAAAATTTAAGATGTCAAAGAAGAGAATATAAGAATTCAAAAGGTGTCGTTCAAAGGGCTCGACGAATAAATAAAGCATGCGCTGAGACTTGTATTTATTCTTGTATACAAATTTTTAGTGAGGAGGATCGTTTAATGGTTCAGAATGCATTCTGGAGGCTTACTGACGATAATAAATTAAATTTTTACTCGAAATTTACTCGAAAGGTTCCAAAAGAAAGGAAAAGGATATCAAGCGTCAACTCACAAAGGCAAGATACATTCCTTTATTTTTTCGAGAAGGACAGTAGTTTCATTAAGGTATGCAAAACCTTTTTTTTTAACGCTTGACGTGAGCGAAAACCGGATTTATTATTTTCACAATGCCAGAAGTACGAAAATTGGAACGAGTAGCCCCGTAGCTCATGGAACACATTAAAAGTTTTCCTCTAATTGAATCCCATTATTGCCGCGCTTCCATCGAACGGAAATATCTGGAGACTCGACTAATCATTCAAAAATGTTTAGGCTAAATTTAAGTACTACGAACGATCCCGTAAAATTTAATATTTATTCAAAAATATTTAATCAGGAATTCAATTTATCCTTTTTCGTACCAAAAAAGGGCCAATGTGATCGATGTGTAGTTGCTCATGGCTTTGTAACAGATGAAACAACGAAGCAGACTCAAGCATATCTCAGTCACAAACATAACTTGGAGCTTACTAAGGCTGAGCGAGATTTGGATAGATCCAATAAAGATGAGTTTACAGCGTATGTATTTGCGCTACCTCGTGCATCTGTTTCAAACTTTTTTTATAGAAGGAAATTTTCAGTGTATAATTGTGCCTATTTCAGTGTATAATTGAGGTGTACACCGATTTTCCCCATTTTTCCCGAAAAATTTGCTATTCTCGGAAAAATTATTGTACCTACAGCTTACACTAGATCATAATTTATCATTTAGTCCAAGTATAATTGACCTCGGTTTTAATAAATTTATGGTTACATGGTTTCAAACTTCAAAACTGAATATCTCAAAACCTAAATGTTGGTGGTTACACCAATATAGAACCATGGCGACGATATATAAATGGGATTGTCCCATTTACATTTTCGTTTGTACAATTTGCGCTTATTTTGTCTATAATTCACCGATTTTCACAATTTAAACACTTAAAAACACTAATATCCTAGTTTCTGAAGTTAAAATTAATTTTTTTAGAACTTTTACAATTTAATTAACGACGAATTTCAACTTTTTGAATTTTAAAAAAAAGATTTCTATGGAATTAATTTTTTAATTTTTCGTTTTTTTTGTTTTTGTTTTACGGAAAACAAAACTTATCGCAAAGGCAACTCGATTTTGGTATTCTGATGCTAACAACTGTGTCACCGGTGTGGCAAAATGTTATTTGTTAAATTAAAATTGTTCTTTGTTCCATTACTTCGATCAATTTGGATTATAGAATGCATCTCAACCCTTTGCAAATTTCGAGAAATATTGAAAAACGCGATATTCACAAGAAATTTGGAATAAACCCGAAAAATTTCGAATAGACTTAGAATCCTACAATAATCTTAAAATATTAAGAATCACTAAGATTATCGAATAACTTCATACCAAAACTTCAATGCCAATGTTCATGACCCTATACTTAATTCAACACGAAGTCAAACTTGAGTGATATCGGAAGTCTCCAATAATACTCAACACTAATTAAATCTTAATCTTTAAATTCTTTGAAATATCGAAAATATCGGTGAATCACTATAAGTTTGTAATATATCGCATCTAAAGCGCTCTTTACAAATTTAAAGTAATACCGAGAAGCTCGAATAGGCTCGAATGAATTCGAAAAGCTGGAAGAACCACCTTAAAATTCTAGAATAATCACAAAACGTATTTCTCCTAAAAATAACTGAAAGTTGATAATTTTGAATAAAATCTACATTAATCCAAAAATCTTGGATTTTGAGCAATTCGCCTAAACTTCAATGCTACGCTTAACTCAATCCAAGCAAACTCAAATAATCTCGCAAAATCTATAAAATCTTGCGTAATTTCTATATGTCCTCGTACAAGATAATAACTCCAAACAAACCTCGAACACGCTTGAACCTCGAAAAATCACATAAAATATCGAAAATTCCGATGCACCTGTAATTTGGTAAAATTTGGCGTTCTAGTTTATAAAACTTAAATTTATTTTTAAAAAATGTATAAAAACACAAAATCCTAAAATCGGGATGTCTGGTGGCCGTTAGTTTCAAATTTTGTTTTGTTTTTTTTTTTTTGATAATCCGGGTCACGTTTCATCGCAATTCGGACTTTGTTATTTACGAGTTCTCGACACTCGAAACTCGAAATACGAAAGCTACATAACCGAGACACGCCCATACGGGTAACCCTGGCAGGTGAAATTGAAATGGTGGATGGATTACGATAACTGTGTATAACTTGCTGTATAAAATTCAAGTACAGTAGGCTAACAATTTGATTGAAGAATTTGTTTTTTACAAGCCGAAGGTAGTTATAGCATGCGTGAAAATTGATTCCCTTGAAACCTTAAATGAATCACCTGTACCTGATGAAATATTCCCGTTGCTCGGTCTTGTAAAGTTTGCACTGTTATAGAGAAAAGTAAAAGCGGCTTTTATTCCAAAAGGATCCTCCAAACTGATAAAAAAAAAATTCGGGAAAAATTTCCCATCTTGAGGAAAACGAAGAATTTCTTAAATATGTGCAAAGTGGATCAACGTGTGGAAGTGTAAGCCATGTGAAAGTATTGAGATAGATGAACTAAACACTATTATTGCATATGATAAGCGCCTCTCGAGGAAAAAAAATAAAACGATGTTTTTTTTTTGGAAAATCGGATCCAAAAATTTGTTGGATAGTTATTCTTTTTAGAACAAATAAAAGCGAATTTTTAATTTATTTTTAATTAAGTAATTAAGGGATTTTTAATTTTTCTTCAAAAATGACGTAATTCGACTTTCATAACTTAAAATTTGATAAATCAAAAATATTTTATAAGCCAAATTTTGAATTTAAGTCAACAAATATTGTTTTTTAGAAATTATAAAAGTTTTACTTTTGGCCTTATGTCCGCTAATATCTCAATAGTTTATTGCACATTATTTGACGATCAGGAGTTCTTCTAGAAATTTTGCGATTATTGTTTTTATTCGTTAACGTATGTGCCTTTATCAAAAATGAAATAATCCACGTTGTGACATTTATAGCTGCATACAATTCTGAATTGGACGTAATGATTGTGAATGAAATTTTAAGTAGAATAATTAGGCAAAATTTTAAATTTAATTTAAAAATGAAAAAATTCAGGATTGAAACATAAATTTTAGTAAAATGTTGAATGCCATTTACGTGAGAAAAGTCCAACATACGTTTGTGAATTTCAACATATCGAATATAAAATCAAAATTTCGAACAAAAATCTGAATGATAATTTGAATTCCCAAAGGTAATTGAATAAATTCTTGAGCAGAAACTTAAATTGGATTTAAAAATTTAAAAGTTGAATTAGAATTACAAAACTAGATTTGAACAATATCTTGTGTTTAATGTGAATCAAAAGCTAATCGTAGTTTTCAGCAGAAATTTAGTTACAAATAGAGTTTGAATTCCAATCTTTGCATACAAATTCCAACCAGGGCTTGACTAAATATTGAGTGCATTTAATAAAATTTTAAATCGATAAATTTTCAGTTTGAAATTGAATAAATACAATTTTAATTGAGTTACAATTCGAACTACGACGCCAACAACATTTTGAGTGAAATTTAAAATAGAAAGTAACAAAATGTTTCTGGATTAAACTACATTTTGCATGAAATTTAAAAAGTACAAATTGTTGTACAGTATTACTTGGGTTAAAAATTGATTTGGAAATTTAGATTAGAAATTGATTACCACATTCTGCATGTTTTTGATTGATTTGATTGATTGATATGAATGCACGGCCAAGCTTATGAAGCAAGAAATCCCGTGTTAGTGATGTGGTCATTAAACTGTAACACCAACTTTATAACACAGGTGAATGCTTTCCTTACTGAAGATACCTAAGCACCATTACAGCAAGGAGAGCACAATCACCCGCGATATCACATAAATGTGACAGCATCATGTCCACCCCTGGCCGGGTCCCACCGTGCACTCTTTCACACATAAGAAAACCGAAGGATAGGATAGGATAGTTAGAAGTGACAGAATCGGCCCGGTTACAGACACCTAGGTATAGCCGATAGTTAGTAAATTGTTAATAATTAAATAGTAAAATAGTTAGCACAGGACAACACAATTTCTAAACTACAGCTAATTTACTACTTCTTGATCCTGGAGGGTTGATTCAAGCTAAAATTTAATTCTGAAACAGGATTAATTTAATCCCTATAATAATGATTAATTTTGGAACTATATTATATTCTGAAAATTGGATTATTTATTAACATATTAAGGAAGAGACCCCTTTAAATATTCTTTAAACTAAACTAATTAATATACATTAATAAACAAAACACAACATAATAAAAAGATTAGCACAAGACAGCACAATCTAACTACATTATTAGATGATCATTTCTTTGGAATCCAGGGCCGGATACTCAGGACTCCCTAAATCCTAAATCTAAAACAGGACTTAAAAATTATTAATGCTCTAATTATACCCCTGTCCGCCTTTCATTAATTTACCTGATAAAATAATTAAAAGAAATTTAAAATAACAACACTTATTTCCTTATTACTGTTTCTTTTATCTCCAATTAAATAATTGTTATTTACTGCTACAAGAATTAACATGAACATTAAACTATTTAAACATAAAAATTTAACTTAAAACTAATCATCAATTTCCTACCGATACAGAAAATAAAATAAATACTTATTAATTCAATTATTTTATAAAATTTATTTAAAATGATTTAAATGATAATATTACCGCACCGCCACACCTAGACTTATTAATAATTCAATTATGTACTATAAGTATATCAAGAATCAACAAATAAAATTAATATAAAAATTCCCGGACGACTCTGAAAACTAAATAAAACTAATAACCACCATAATACCAAATTTTATTACTCAAATGAATAATTATTATAACAGGATCTTCATTATTCCCCGGGCACACATCGTACCCCCATTTACACCTCCCTAACCGAAAGATAAGATAAGATTACTAGTTGGGACAGATTAAATCCATTAGCAGTCACCTAAGCAATTAATAGATAATCCATTATTAGTACAATAAATGTTAAATGATAAAAGTTAAACAGGTTAGCATAAGATAGCACAATTTAACTATGTACATGATTAGATGCTCGTTCCTCAGGAATCCAATGCCAGAACTCAGGATTCTTTAAATCTATAAATCTAAATCAGGACATCAAAAATTATTATTATTATTAATGATTTACTTTTAACTAATCTTGTTGACATAATTAATATTAGTTGATTGAAAAATTCTTCCGCAAATTTGAAAACATAATTAAAATTAAATATTTATTCATTTTTTAAAACCGTCTTACACCATAATTCAACGGATTTAACTTATCAAAATGTTAGTGATATAAATGATAATATATTTAGCACACAACCATACACTTTTACACTACATGATAACAGGGTGCTTTTAGCTCCTTAAGGCCAAGCAAGAAATTATCTGCATTTCTGAAAATTCAAATTAAAATCACTCAATTATTTCTAATTTCTACATTAAACTTAAAACCAAATAAATATTAGAAAACTTTTATAATGCGATTCCTTTATTTCCTATTTGATGCTTATGAACCGCCAAACGTAATAGCATGAACACACGGACTCCTAGCCGTACATCATATAGCCTTTTACATATAACAAAATCTAGCTGAAAAATAGAATTATTGCCAAGGTCCGACTATACCCAGATACCTGCACCTAAGCTATCATCTAAAAATTAAATTAAATCAAATTAAATATTAAATATGAAATATGACATATGACATATGAAAAATAAAACAAATTAATACATTTATAAAATTTAAAGTAAATACACATCACTCATTTCCCACGCATCCACTTACAATACATTTACAAAGAGGACGACGAAAACTCGTCTATCCTCTTTGAGCGTCAACCTTTATACCATTCAAATCAATTTAGTACATTTAATAAATTTCAATGTAGTTAATAAAATAATTAAAATAAATTATATAATTAAAACTAAACTTCGATGTCCCTTATTAAAATTATTCCTACCCAAATAAGTAACCCTGTATGTATCATATATTGAGTTACCCATTCAATTTAAATTTCCTCGATTATACGAAGAATAAGAATCCTACTTGAATGGAGTACATGAGAATTTGTGTCGTACTTTTGTGTAGCTCGTAGTACATAAAGAGCACCATCAAAATCAACAAATACTCTCATAAAAATTTTCTCAATATTTGCTTATGGCTTGTTCTGTTTCATATGATATTAGACAACACACAAAAACAAAACAGACTTATTCGGATTATGCAATTGAAGCCGCACTTCTTGACGGAGCTCTCCGGATCAGATCAAAATTTACTTGTGAAGCAACAACAACATTTGATCCAACATTCATTTTGGTAGTGATGTGCTAAATCGATCTTTTTTGTTCTGTTTTGTTTATTTTCTCATAGGATTTTTAACAAAAAAGATCGATCCAGCCCATCACCACATTTTTGATCACAAATGGTGATCCAAAAATAGTTGAACAATATTTCGTAGTTGAACAATATTTTGTAAAGCGACAAAGAATATAATGAATGCAGTACGAGTATGAAGAGGCAGATTCAAAACGAAACGAGACAAAAAAAATTGAATCTTGGTGTTTGTTTGTTTTACGCATTTTTGTGTCGCTTCATGAGACATGATCCGATCCTGATCAGATCAAACGTCAAGAAATGCGGCTTGTGTATACCCATAAAATGTATCTTTCTATATCTCAAGTGTTTGTACCGTATGGCTTATATATATAATTTCCAGTTTTGATATCACATAAATGACTTATGTAACTTAGCCACAGATAGCGAAAACCATATCAGATAAAATTAGGGAAATCGTACTACAATACTAAACTACAACCACATATAAGGAAAATTTATATTTACATATAATCTCTTATGCTCTTTGTCGGCCATATATTTTACTAATCTGTATTTGTTTTCACTAAATACACACACAATACACATCATACACTAACAGCAAACAAAATTCAATTATAATAAAAGATACACACATTTAACTATTAAAAACTATGTATATGTATAAAAATCAATTCCCTTTATTAAATTTTCAAGAATAATTTGAGAGAATTGTACACAAAACAAAACATTAAAATCTTCTTTTGTATTAGTGACAATCCAATAAGACATGAAGATTAACCACGCAACTTAAATTGCGACAAATTTACTATTTTAAAATTTAGATTTTGTGCACAATTGTACCCATATTAAATCAAAATCAAAATGAAAATGCAATTAATTAATAAATCAAGAATTTTAATTTCTTTTATTATAAATTAAAAACATTGCCTGCTAAATGCATCCCGGTGGATTACATTTTCCAAATTAAACTTCACTACACTCATTTCAATGTTTATTATTATTTATAATAATTAATTAATTAATTTAATTTGAATTTGTTCACCAACACAAAACATAAATATAACACTAAAATTTAAACAAAAGTAATTAAATTAAATTAAATTACATTACAATAAATTTACAAAGAGGACGACGAAAACACGTCTATCCTCTTTGAGCGTCAACGACTCTCCAACCACATTCTGCATGTTTTTGAGCAAAAATTTGAGTGTAAATTTATTGTTCCAAACTAGATCTAAACATAGTTTTAATTGCAATTAGATAACAATTGAGTTGCAATATGAGATTTGATCTCAAACAACCAACAACATTTCCTTTGCATTTAGTTTAGAAATTTGAATCGAAAATTTTGAGTGAAATTTGAATGGTTTTGGTATTCCAAACCAAATAAAATCTTTGCTATTAGTTGTATATATGAATTGAGTTACAACTCGAATTTTGATTTCACAAAATTTTGAGAGATATATAAGTTTGCATTGCACAATAAATGTACTGAGTAGATTTTCAATTAGAAATCCAAAAAATGAGAGCAAATTAGGTGGGGCAAAGAATAGATGTCAAGGGAAAACCAAAATACATCAAAAATTAGACTGGAAAAGAAGACAGTTTGAATGCATTCGAATGAAACCTTAGATGCATCCAGAATAAAATTAGATTACAATTCCATCTGGATTTTAATAAACTTTGAGTGACATTTTAATCCGAAATAAAGCTAAACTTCCAAATTGTACTTGAATGTTGATTGTAATTTTGATCACGCTCATTGAATTAAATTGAAATAAATACTTGAGTGAAATTTAAAGTTTTAACAAATATTCTACTAATTAATTATTGTAATTTTCCTTTTAATATGTGTGAGCGGTATTCAGACTAGTGGCTTAGTTTAAAATCAAAATGAATTCGAAAAAAATTAAGATTTTTAGCCAGAAATTTAGTTCCAAGCTGTTTTCGAAGTTAAACAAAATGATAAATGGAATTTTGAATATAAATCTAGTCTAAATTGGTCAACTGCATTCGACAAAGAGAAAATTGATTAAGATAACGAAATTTTAAAGAGACAAAATTAGCTTGAATTCTAAACTCAATATAATGAGTTTGAGCACATTTTGAAAACAATTTTAGCAAAATATTTAATGCACTTTGTGTGACTGAGTTTAAATTCTAAACACGATTTCAACATATTTTTAGAGCAAAAATCTGTATGCCTTTTTTTTATAATAGAAGCATTTCAATTTTAAACCGTAATTGAATAATAAAATCTTAAGTAGGAACTTACGAGTTTAAATAACAATTTGATTTAAGCAAACACACGAGCTTAAATTAGCTTTAAACTTGAGTTTGGAACTTCTGCACTGCCTTTAATAATAGTTTGAGTGAATTTAAAAAATTTAATTAATATTATTTAAGCAAAATATTTATTTAGAACGGGATAAAACAAGATTTGAACAAAGTTTGGACTAAAAATTTTATTTCTATCCAACCAAAAAAATATTTAAAAATTAAATTTAAATTCCAAATTTAATTAACACAAAATTCTGGTTGCGAAATTTTATGAAATTTTGTTTACAAATTAAGTAAAAATTCCAGCCTAGATTTGTCTAAATGTGCTTGATTCGAAATTTGGAGTACAACTTCAGCTGTAGTTGCAAGTCCATTTTAAGAAAAATTCGAATGTTATTAGAAATGCTAAGAAAGAGTAGAATTTAAAACTCTAGTTTGCGTCAAAAGGTTTGTTAAATTTGTATCAGAATTTTGAGCTGAAATCCGGGTAAGTATCGAAGTATTTGAATTTTAAGAGTAGAAATTGAATTTGAATAGTAATTTGGACTTGACCAAAAACATAACTGTAATGTAGTTTTTAGTTTAAAAGTTGAGTTTGTATTTCGAATTGGACTGGCAAGAGAAAAATTAAAGATTAAGTTACAATTGTAAAATAGATTTGAGCAAAATTTTATGTTTAGTGAGGGCAAAATTCTGAGAAAAAGTATTGCAAAATTTTAGTTACAAGAAATGTTGTTATATTTTGAATACAAGTAGGCTAAATTTCAAACTCGATTTGACAAAATTGACGGAGGAATTGAGTTATAATTTTGAGTGAAATTTAAAATACAAAATTTACTGTTCAATTTCAGTTTTCATTTTAAAAAGATACGAGAAGTGTAATTTTGATATTCCAAACTAAATTTTAATTGAAATTAGTAAAAATTACAATACGAAACATGATTTCTTCTTGATGGCAAGTTAAATTAAAAAATTGAGTTTGAAATAAAATTTGAGTTGAGCAAAATAAGCCAGTTTCCGCGCTCGGTCTATGTCATACAGAATTAAATTATTTGCATGTCAATTTGATTTTTTATTTTTTTTATGTTTATGTCATTTGCCTTTATTGAAAAATGGTCGATAATGAAACACAATTTTCTTAATTTTGTTTATTATTATTCATGCTAAGTATATCCTACATCCAAGATTTTAGTGTAGATGGTGACAAAAACTTTTTGCTTTTTTCGATGGAATTGTAAACTTCACATTGAATAGTCGCAAAATATCAACCAACATACATATAATAGTTTTTTTTTGTATGAACAGTATTTTGTGCACAATTTATTTGTTAAAAGATTATTAAAATTGGTTAATATTTTATCAAAATAAAAAATAAAAAATCCCCGGCGTAGTATAACTATTTACAAAAAACACTTGGTTAATATAAAAATAACTTTCTTTACACAAGCAAAGATAACCAAAACACTTAACACAGATTTAAAACAAAAACTGAAGAACAATCACAAATATGAATAAAAATAGTATTCCCAATCCCCCATTTCTAATCACCATTCAACATTTTATCAAAATCAACAGATTTACTCACATCAATGTTTTTTAAATTACTCCACATTTTATTGCTTATATTAAATACTATAGGATATCAAAAACATAGAATTAATACACAAGAATGGTTAACAGTTTGTCACATTAAAATTAAAATTATTGATCACTTTTCACAAACTTTAACAATTTTATAATTTATTCATTGCGGTTTACCCAATGAAGTTTCGATGACAACTAAAACTTGATTTCAACTACACTGGTCTCTTATAGACTGTACAATTTTTATGTTTCTTGTCAATAATTCACAAATATCTTATGTGTTATTATCCAATGGAGGATATTGAATAACGACTTTGATCGTTTATTGATATCGTTTTGATTTGAATTTTTGTGCAAATGTATGGTCACGGCCAGCTAGCGTAGGACGGCCCACTATCAATTAAAGATGTAACAAAAATTATTTTATAGAAAAATTTATAATTGATTAAATTATAAATAAGGGTTACGTATATTAATTATATGAAACAAATCGTAATCATCCCAAAGATTTCGGTAAGACGATGGCGTTTTACTTACTTAATAAAAAAATAATCAAACAAAGGCAGAAATAGCGCAAAGTGTTATATCTAGTTTTTAGCAGTTTTTTTTATAAACAATTTTGATTTAATAAATTTGAGTAGTGAACCAACCACTACCGGATGCCGGCAAAATCAAATATTTCCGATAATTACACTCTTGGAAAAAATTAAGAATTTTTCAAAAATATAGTATTTAAATATAGGCGTATCTCCTCTCACACAAAAATGATTTTTGCTCAAAATTAATTAAGGAACCGTCTTTTAAAATACTTGCACAACGTTCAAGTTCATAACACGCTAGAACTATCCCATAATCTATATCTAAAATAATTTTTAATGAAGCCGTGGTCCGATGGCTTTAGAACACGTAGTCACATAACATTTCGGGTAATCGCATGTCGCAGTTTATAACGTTCATCGCACGAAAGGCAATTATCACCACCGAAAAGTGTTAGTCTCGACGACATTTTCACCAATTTCGAAAAGCATATAATGTCGGAAATATCAGCGTTAATGGATCAGTCACATAAAAGCCGAGAACGCAGTCGCACTTCCGATCGACGTCACTAAAGGTCCGCATCCCGAGCCAATAAAGCAGAAGACGGAAATTGTTTCTTTCACAGGAAATTTGGGGAACAAGCGGTAAAATATGTATCCTCCTGCAAACGACACGTAGAATTAATTAAAAATGCACAGACCAACTCAAAAAACTAATTTCGAAATCGAGTCGCCTATTAATAACGGAAATAAACACCAAACGCAAGTTCCTAATAGACACAGGAACGGATATTCCATGATTCCACCGGGCTGAAACAAAAACCTAAATCTAGCACCCGAATTCAATTTATATGCCGCCAATAGCTCGCGCGTTCAAGCATACGGATCAAAAACGCTCCCTCTAAATCTCGGATTATGAAGAAATTATAGTTGGAAATTCATTATCGCCGATATCTCCATACCTATGATAGGGGCAGATTTCCTAAAATGTCGGCCCAGCAAAAGAGCATGGTTCAGCCCACTACATTTGGTATTGAAAAAGAATAGCGATTTGCGTCCATGTGGCGATTACAGGTCACTCAATAATGTAACCATTCCCGACCGATACCCAGTACCACACCTCCAGGATTTAGCGTTCCATGTTTAGTACATCGAAACAGTTTTCAAAAGATTGTCAGAATATGGTCTAATGATAAACGTCGGCAAATTTGTATTCGCTAAACCGGCAATCAACTTTCTACGACATGCAGTTAACGCACAAGGCATACTACCGGCAGCAGAACGAGTACAAGCTCCAGCCCCCATTCCTGGGGGTAATCAATTTCTACAGGAGATTCATACCCAAGGCAGCAGAAGACGAAATTGTACTCAACAATTACCTTAGGGGATATAAGAAAAATAGCAAGATATGGCATTTGACAAATGCAAAGCGAAGTTATGTAATGCGACAGTGCTAGCCCACCCATCTATGCGACAGATTTGGCCATCGGATTTGGCAACCATTAAGTTTTTCTTTCACTCCGCCTAACTGATATACAACAGAGCTACAGCACGTACGACAGAGAGTTACTGGCGGCATACCTAAGTGTCAAAAATTTTAAATATGTCCTGGAGAGTCGAAATTTTACGATGTATACGGAATATAAACCAATCACATTCGCTTTTAAACATAACTCCGAAAAAGCTTCACCACGGCCATTCTGGCATTTAGATTACATCGGCCAGTTCACAACGAACATTCAACACGTGGCAGGAGCAGACAACATAGTAGCAGAAACGCTATCCAGAATCAACGAAATAACGATACCAGAAAATATAAATTACGAGGCCATAGAGGATGCGCAGATCGAAGACGAGGTATTAGCAGAATACGGCAATCACATTCAACTAGGACAAAAAATTATATTGTAACGTTTCAAAAATTCAGAAAAAGTGTTTTCACATCACTCCACAATCTGCCACACCCCGGAATCAAAGCTCCGGTGAAATTATTGACCGACAATGTAATTTGGTAAGGATGTAAGGGACATGGCAAAAAAGTGTATCGATTGCTCAAAAGCAAAAATCCATAAACACAGAAAATCACCCACATGGACAACAACGCGAACAGTCGGTTCTTGGAAGTGCACCTAAACATCGTTGGCCCTTTACCAATATCAGATAATCAGCGATATTGTGTTACATTGATAGACCGATACACACGTTGGGTCGAAGCCATTCCAGTTTCAGACAAAGCGGCATCATAAGTGGTAGCATGGGCAGTGTACTCAGGAGATCAGGAATCGCAATTTGAATCGCAGCTATTCGCCGCGATTATATAATAGTAGTAATATTACTAGAACTAGTGTACGGCAGTACCATACGTATACCGGGTCAATTCCTAGACAAAACCAAAACCGGCATACCTCAAACGGAATTCATAAAAACACTTAAAGATCACCTCAAGGAATTTGCACCCAAGCCAGCATCAAGACACCGTCAGGATGAAGTCTTCGTAAGTGAAGAATTAAACACCTACAGTCACGCCTCCGTAAGTACAGACGCGGTACGCAAAGCATTACAACCATCGTACACTGGGCCATACCAAGTAGTACAATGCTATGAAATATTTTTTCGATATCCATATTAACGGCAAGAAGAAAAAGTTTCAATCGACAGGCTTAAACCGTGCGACCAGGAAAATGCAGAAATGGGTGCATTAAGTGAAAACCACAGTCCGAGCACGTACAATAACGGTAAAATCTCCTCGCCAATCCACATAAACACAAACAAAGTCACATTCAAACTAGACACTCCGTAGTATGTTCAACTAAACAAGGTAAATAGTACAAAATCGGGTAGAGCAATAAAATTGCCAGCGCGTAAGATTTTACTGGAGGGGTAGTGTGTGGCGTGTGTGTCCATACACCACAAGTCAATCATTCCTAAATTCTCGAAATTCCAAATTATTTCGCATATTGTACATTTTATTGTTAGAAATACTTAGAATTTGTAGACGTCTTTGGCGATGTATCACACACAACGCATAACTTCGCTGATGTACTTGCCGGCTTGCAGACCGCATGATATAGAAGGAAATATTCGTCGGAACCCCTTTTAGCATGAAGTTTATTTAGGACGCCTTTAAATCTGGATTGCTGTTCAATTTTTATTTTAAATATTGTAATTGGTTAACAGCCTTTTTTAAATCTCCCAAACTTTGAATTGGTTCACGAAATGTTAACCTTACCACGTAACGTCCGTCAGTATCTCTTTGATAACTGGTTTCATATAACCCTTCACATTTTTTCTTTTCTAGATTCAGAACGTGATTCAGTTCAATGGCTTTAAATAAAACGAAATTTCCTACAATTAACTCAATGCTTTGCAACAAAGCATCACAAATTTTGAACATAATTTGAAAAATATCAAGAATTTCGAAATAATCTCAAAAATGTTGAATTTTTAAAGTATCTTAAATATTCTAGATAATTCTCAAATATCGATTATCCGCAAATAAGTAAAACCAAAAGAATGTAAAACGTAAATCACCTGGACATTCTTGAATAATTTCGAATAACCTATAGGAAATTGAAGAAATATCGACATTTTGGCATAATCTCGAAAAAATATACTATCACGGTATTCAGATTTATATGGGTAACTCTGCAAATTCCCATAATTCAAAGCTAAGCCCAGAACATTGCCTAACAAACTGCGAATAAATTTGAAAATCTTTAAAATTCTCGAATAATCCTATAGGAATGTCGAAAAACTTAAGAAATTTCCCTTGATCTCGATCAATTTCAATACTACCGAAAAATTAGGATGTTAATGAGTAATTCTGCAAAAACTGTAAAAATCGGAAATACACACAGAAATTTCGCAAATTCGTTTAAATATCGAATTACTTGTCTAGTAATTTAATGTTACTAATACTACTAAGCAAGCTGAGGCTAAGGTCAACAAAATGATATGAAATAAGAATGGAACCCTCAAATTGTACCGAATAGGCTGTAAGATTCTCGAGTCGAACCATCAAAAACACCCTACAATCTCAAACATACTCCAATAACCTCGAAAATCTCAATAACCTGACTCTTCCGAAACACCAATTATTCCATGCTATACACTGCAATAATCTCGAGACATTTTAAAAAGTGATTAAACCATGAAATCCCAAACAAGGGGATATTAAATAGGAGAACTCGCCAAAAAGAAGCAAAAGAAAACACCATCACTAACTGTAAAATTAATTTGGAATTTGCAATTTCCTTATATTTGAAATAGGTTTTCAAAATAAACCGCTTTTTATCTGGTTTACCGGTAATAAAAAAGATTCGGTAAATGAGAAACTATAAATCGAACAAATTCAATATAGAGACTGACTGGTTTGGCATCCGTTGAATCCTTTTTCTAAAAACAAAGGCGCTCCTAACGAGGGAAACAAGAAGTTCGGTATCGTAGGTACTTTTCTGCGAAGAAAGTTTCAAGAATTTTTGTTTTTCAGATTAGTATTAGCTCCTTTTAACAAATCAGATTATCCTTTTTCAAATAAAATTCAACCTTTTCTAATCAAAATTAGATTTGTAAAAGGTTGAATTTGATGCGAAAAATAGGTAAATTGAGGTTTTTGAGTGCAAAATGCGTGTTACAATTAAATCAATCCAGTAAACCCTAAAATCGTTATCATTTGATGGTGAAAGCTTTAATTTCAAACGAGTTTAGCAAATTTAAATATATGTCAAAACCTAAGCCCATTTTTATTTGTATGGGCACCTTCAGCAACCGAGAAGAAATTGTTGGACCTGTCTTAAGAAAATATCTAATAGCAACAGGAACGATTTCTTCTTTCTCTAAAAACTACAAACCACTGCCTTTTCTTAAAAATTTTCTAGAAATGGTTCGTTCTGCAAATTTGCAAGGGTGGTCTACTTTAAGCTTAATCTGAGCTACCTGACTTTGAACTAATATTCAAACGCCTGATAAATCTCGTGGGTCCCAATAACCGGAGGACCCCCGCGGCTGCGGGTACCTAGTTATGCCGGCCACTGAACTAATCCATTGCGTTTACCATTACAATTTGTACATCGTTCACTGATCTTACAAGTGAAACCTTTGTAACGACTTTTTAAACAATTTTGACACAATTCTAATTATTTCGACTTTTGCTTTGGTGTCATAGCCAAAAATGTATCACAATTCGTTATGAAATGTTATTGTTTACATAACAAACATGAATAATGGTTTTGTGTAGTATGATCGAATGATACGACAAATGAATTTTGAAGTGTCTTTCGTGAAATATTATTCGTTTCCTTGGATGGTTTAACAGCATGACATCTTTTATACATAAATATAACCATTTCTTGCCAAGTTCTTTGTATACTTCTGGTATATGCTCATTTTTTCCTAACTTCCTTGTATGCTCATTTTTCCATAACACCGCGTCGCCGCTTAACTTTTCATCTAACTTTTCAAGCCGACGCACGTGTCTGACTATCATCCAATAACCGCAAAATTCCCGAACGGCTCTCACCATTGATTGATTTTAAATTAAAAAATGTATGCTAAAGATTTTCTAGGATTTCCCTTGAACATAAGTGATTTCCATACTAAATGAAATCCATTTGACGTAAATGCAATATTTTTAATAGTTTTTTTTTGTCCGATTGCGATGTTGTTAATCACCAAATCGATAAATGAGTCTTTATATTCTAACCAATCATCCACGTCACCATCAAAAAATGCTAACTTTATCTGCGGCAATTTTATCGATCTTTCAAAATTAATATCACTATATGAACACGAATGAGGCAATGATTTTATTTCACTTTTTCCATCATTCTTTTGTGTTCCTTACAACTTTGTATATATAACAGCATATAATGGCAGCATATAATCCATTTCCACTTCTTGAATTCCAGCATATCACGTCTGTAAATTGCATTATAATCATGTTCGCAACGTTAATGGTCGAAATTTAGTGCGAATTATCCAAAGTCATTACCCAAAAAATTTTCGAATTGAGGAAAAGTTTAAAGAGCTAGCCTTGTATTTAGTGAAACTAGTTGGGAAATCTTTTCATCAATTTTGTAAAATTGTTAATTTGGCTTGAAAAAGATTATGATGTTTAGGTGGATAACTCATCTTTAAATTTTTAAATGTTTACACATAAATTCAACTATAGTTTAGCAAACAGCCGCTATTAATTTTAATCAGTTTTTTAACATGTTTGCAATTTTAAATATACAAGTATTTAAAATTAAACTTAATACTTGCAAGATACCAATAAACTTGACGCGAGAAGATAATGCGAATGTTTGACTTAGCAGATAATTTTTTAATTTATATTTTAAATAAAAAATGAAATACCTAGAATTCTTATTAGGTTTGGTTAAATAAGAATGGATATCAAATATGTCAACAATCAACGCGCATAATCAATTTTAAAATCTAAATCTTTTTAAAATTTTATATGTTGATTTATATTATGTACTGCGCGTAAATAGTTATGTAAATTGAAAAATCCTAATTATTTTGTAAGTTGTGTTTCTTGCCAGCCAACCCGATCCAAACGTAATAACATTGAACAGTATTTGCTTAGTAATTTTGAAGATTTATTTTAAATTATTGCCAAATGTTGTGTAATTGCAACATTTAAGTATGATGTTTTAAATTTAAATATTGTTTTATATGTAACGACATCAAAATGATCTATGTATGTATAACAAAACGCTCAAATAAAACTACGTTTTTCAGAAATTCTACTCCCTTTGTAACTGCCCTCTGTAACTCCCACAGCAATTGTTCTGACAAATAGAACAAATAGACGATTATGATTTTTAATTTTTTTTTGTGGATTGCGTTTCCGTACGCATTCATAATGATACATTTTTATAGAGAATACAAACTCAGCACGCATTGTTTGTTTGGATCCAATTTCACTTTTGATTTCTGTGCAACCTTTATTTAAATCTCACAATTTTGGGTCAAACGCGCGAATACTATATCCATTTATTCTTAACCTGAGTGGAATAAATTTACATTGATAGGCCGGAATCTGCTAATTTGATGGTTGACTTTGATACGCAAAGATAAATATTGGTTTTTCTTGGAGCTTACTAATATTTTTAATTTTCTTATTAAAATTTATGGTTTGTTTAAAATTTTTATTGGCGATTTTCCAATTTTATTATTTTTTTTTTATTGAATACTTGTATGATTCATTGCTTTCTTTGGATGAAAAATTAAAAGTTTCGGTTAGTTGAGCAATAGATTTGTTTGCCGCAGTATAAATTGGCGGCTTAAAAATTAATGAAAAATTTTGTGCATTCTAAATTAATGTGTGAGAATTCTGTTCAAAAAAATATTCATAATTCTTTCTTGGTGATCGCCAATTGGTCGTACTGCGGAAAAAACTGATTGGTATAAAGATAAATTCTTCATCTTTGTGTGATTCGGGGGACAACGCACCATTCAAACGAGAAACCGTAAGTTAGTGAACAGTTCAATCGGTATCTATACTCATATAAAATTAAAAATTAAGCAAAAACTAACTTAAACAAAATTAAAATTTCACATACAATATGAAAATAAAATTAAATTTTAGCTTCATCGAAGTGTCAACCTTTTTCTTTTATTATCTTCTCGCATATTCTATTAATTAATTCCTTAAAATAATCTTCATCTAACTTGTTCCATTCGTTCTCTAATAGTTGCAACAAACGTTCTGAGCTCATAGGAGATCGATTTTTCTTTTTGCCGGCGTACAAACACACGTTTATTTAATCCGAAAATTTGAAACTTTGAATTATCACTACAAAGGACAAAAAGGGAAAATTTTCGTATGTTGTCCAGTTTTTATGCGCCTTTGCCCATTCTATTCTATTTTTCTTATGTTGGATTGTTAGTTTTGGTTTTTAGGTAGCAACACATCCTATTAGTCCCGCAGACAGTAGATGTCTTTTGATAGTTATTATTGAAATTGGTGTTTCTCGCATATCATTCAGGGATGCGTTAACTTGTGGTGCAGTTAAGCGTCGATTCCATTTAGAGGAACTCTGATGAAGTTATTCTCTTGATTTGTTGTGGTTTTGGGACTACCAAATCTTTTGCTATCTTCATTTTTCCCAGTTTCTTGTTTTCTAGCAAGGTTATAGTGGACACCTTTACAAGAAATTCCAAGCCTTTCTGCGATTTGACGTTCACTGTAACGTTCCTCACGTAGAGTACAAATAGCGCTTCGCTGTTCGAGCATGATTTGCTTACATTTTGCCATTTTCGGAAGAAAAAATACGGCCAAAGCACTGCTCGCTTAAGTGCGACTAAATAGGGTTCAAAAAAGTTAAAACCACGAAATATTTTCAATAAAACCACACCATTGCATAAAAGAAAGTACCGTACGGTCAAAAAACGTACGATTAAGTCAAAAAACACGTGTTTCGTCAAAATCAAGGAATTTCTTAAAATTGATGAATGTCTGACGATAATTCTTTTGTTTTTTTTTGTTTCTCTTTTGTTTTTTAATCAATTAGGTCAATCAATAATCTTAATCTAACTTGTTCCATTCGTTCTCTAATAGTTGCAACAAACGTTCTGAGCTCGTAGGAGATCGATTTTTCTTTTTACCGGCGTACAAACACACGTTTATTTAATCCGAAAATTTGAAACTTTGAATTATCACTACAAAGGACAAAAAGGGAAAATTTTCGAATGTTGTCCAGTTTTTATGCACCTTTGCCCAATGCCCATTCTATTCTATTTTTCTTATGTTGGATTGTTAGTTTTGATTTTTAGGTAGCAACACATCCTATTAGTCCCGCAGACAGTAGATGTCTTTTAATAGTTGTTATTGAAATTGGTGTTTCTCGCATATCATTCAGGGATGCGTTAACTTGTGGTGCAGTTCTTCTCTTGATTTGTTGTGGTTTTGGGACTACCAGATCTTTTTCTATCTTCATTTTTCCCAGTTTCTTGTTTTCTAGCAAGGTCATAGTGGACACCTTTACAAGAAATTCCGAGCCTTTCTGCGATTTGACGTTCACTGTAACGTTCCTCACGTAGAGCACAAATAGCGCTTCGCTGTTCGAGCATGATTTACTTACATTTTGCCATTTTCGGAAGAAAAAATACGGCCAAAGCACTGCTCGCTTAAGTGCGACTAAATAGGGTTCAAAAAAGTTAAAACCACGAAATATTTTCAATAAAACCACACCATTGCATAAAAGAAAGTACCGTACGGTCAAAAAACGTACGATTAAGTCAAAAAACACGTGTTTCGTCAAAATCTAGGAATTTCTTAAAATTGATGAATGTCTGACGATAATTCTTTTTTTTTTTTTGTTTCTCTTTTGTTTTTTAATCAATTAGGTCTTCCAAAGGACCTAATTACGAAGACTTAGTTATAACATAAAAAGTCAATCAATCGACGGACACTCCTTCCAGTTACATATATGGTATTTGGTTAAAACATTTTTCTCGGAACTGCCAATGGACTGAACTCTTTTGCAAACTTCTGTACTCGAGGAAAATTTGATCAAAACCGTTCCATACAGATTCCACGTTTGCTCGACAAATAGATGAGGATCATCATATTTCGTATTCTCTGCTTGAAGGACTTGGTATAGGTATGGCGTCACAAACAGCTCTGGGTTATCTACATATTGTGTTGCTTGGGAGTAACGAAAAGCTGCTTAAAATATGGTTTGGAAAAACTTCTATTCCCAAAACACATAAAAAGTTTAATTTCTAGTAAATTGTTATTTCTAAACCAATTTCTACCAAATAATTCTTCAAAGGCAGCTGATGTCTAGATTGGTGTATAAAATACAATACGTTTGCAGAAGTTATTTTGAACTATTTTTTACAGGAAAATTGCATTTTGTATGGCTTAGGTATGACTAGCTGAATGTCCGTGTGTTAAGGCATTTACCAAAGGAAGTGTTAGTTTTCCAAGGATCTTTAGATGTGTGTTCAGGTTTTCAGTTCGAGTCGTATATGAGTCCGTTTAAAAAATTTTTGCCAGCTCTTAGACACTCATTGATTTAGTTTGCCAAGATACTTAATGAAACTAATAATTGCTTAAGTAAGTGGAATTAAAGAAAAAAAAAAAGATGGAACTGAAAACGAGCGATTATAAATTTAATAATACCTCGCTGAAAAAATCGACTTTTACACAAATCCAATAAAATCTTCTAAGCTCAACATATACCATTGCCAAAATATAACACTAACAGTTGAAAAATTACATTTCTACACAAAAAACTTGTAGGGGTTGTAAGATTTGCATGGCTGACAGAGATGGTAAGTAAGGAATGTTTTTGCCCAAAACCAAAAAGTTGGAGTACAGGGTTCAAAAATTATGGACTACTGAGGGAGGATTGGATTCAACATTCGTGTCGGGTATTGAAATATGTCCAAGATTTTGAAAACCGGAATTTAAAAAATCAGGATTAACAAAAAACCAGGATTTTGACAAATCGGTATTTTGAAAACCGGGATTTCGGTAAATACCCATTATTTTTTATATAAACTCTCTTCTTTTTAAATAAATCAATATCTGAAATAATTTACGTCGTTTAGTACGTCAAAAATTGGTTATTCTTAAACGTCAAAGGTCGTAAGTGTTTGCAGGATTAAAAATCTGATAACCAAACAGATTTAAAGTAGATAAAAAAATGAATCTCTCGGCGAATAATCGACTTGTGGTTTACCGGGAACATCTACACTGCCTTGCTAAGAAAAAATGTCTCAATTGCCGTTTTGTGTAGTTTTGAAGTAATTTCAATTTTACATTTTTTGTTTGCCATCTCTTAATATGAAACTTGACTAATAAATAACGTGATTCTAAGGCATTTGATGGAGCAGAAAAATACATATTTGTTTGCAGAACCCAAATATGCTCCTATAACGCATTTATCGACTTTTGGCGTTAGTGACTTTTTTCCTTAAGACGACAGTACACTACTGCTGACTTAAATAAGAAATTACATATATTATCAAAAAGGAATAAATAAAAATAACCTGTTAAAGAGCATAATTAAAATCTTGAAAGTATGTATGTATGTATATGTTTCTAAAAAAGGCTTGGGAACTAGACCTTCTAATACAGCATCAATGTTCAAATTGTTCCAAATGCTTATTCCCTAACAAAAAATGGCGAATTCATCAGGCCTTTAACATTTGCATGCGATTAGAGGATTTTTTCAACTTAAATAATCACAACACTCAAAAAGTATATAATGCATGTAGCGAGCAACCGAATATCAAATTGGAATAACACGAGATATGGACATTTTGCCTTAGACTGGAGACATATCCGACTCAGCTATATATTAGATACCCTAAGTGTAATTAATCGATTGTTTCGTAGTTTTGCAATGTTAAAGAACACAAAAAATATGAGTCACATATTTTTTTTGGTGCTAACTCGCTAATATAAGGGGTAAAAACTACCCCCGATCTTCTACCCCCTAAACACATTTTTATAAATACATATCTCGTATACCATGGATATGCATTTTTCTTTCTGACAACTTAAAACATTAATTGTCAGATTGAATTTTTTTCGAAATATTCGTAGAAGTGGAAATTGTACCCTTGATAATGGCGGAAAAGATCGTCGAAATGTCACTTCTTATTAACAAAATTACCTAAAAAACCAAATAATTATTTTATTATAATAAAAAAAAAAATCTTTAAAATTTTGCTCAAAGTCCAAATACATTTGATGTAAACTAAAATCGTGAATCACCTACATAACCAAGGGGTATGTAGAGGATAAGATTCTGTACAAAAATTTCTATTACGACTTTTTGAAATTCGTTACCATTATGCCGATGGTGAAACGATCTCGTTTCACTTTTTTAACAATACTTCAAAAACAAGAAGTACTATGAGCGCCTTTTTTGGTTTATTCGATAACAAAACATTTGTTGTTTTACATTGTAGCTACCCTCCCGGCGCAAAAATGTATACAGCAAAAATGTACAGCGTACGAACAGTTTACGAACGCTTTTTTTTATAATACACTGCTACATTTACATTCTCTATACACAGTGCTGTCAATTATATATTGCGGCTTTGTTTTAGTTTCAATTTTTTTTTGTACAAATTAAATTGAAGTTGTCGTATTGTGAAAATATAAAAACTTCTGATAATTATTGTTAGTTTTTCGTGGCATTCAAGAGCAGCACTATATCCATAATATCATATAAAAATCATTATAATGAATATTTTGAAAGGTATTTAAATAATACTCGAAGTACTTCATCTATGATTGAAACATTTTATTTCATTTCAGAAAAAGATTAATTAACAAATTTGGCACGTTGTGTCTTGTGTTGCGGCTTATTTGAAGAAAAATACAAATAAAAGATAAGATTGATTTAAAAAAATTGTTTTATTCTAATTAAATGGGGCAATTCGCACTAAACCGTTCGTCAATGTTACGCTTAAGCAGTTCGAAAACATTACGTTTAAGCGTACACATTATGAACACTTTTATACATGCTAATACATACACAAGTCTTCGCAAATTTGTTTCACTTCTCATGTGACAAAAGTACACATTACGTACTATATTCGTACCGTTTTAGTGTAACGTTTACGAACACCTTAGTATAGCAAAGTCTTCGTAAACCGTACGTTTATGATACACCTGGTCTGGAGGGTAATATTTGACTCGAAATTGAAAATAAAGGAGCATGCATCGAAAATATGCCTTTGCATATATGTAATGTATATTAACTTAGTGACCACACGGTTTATATTAAGATTTAATTTCAATTTGACCAGAATGGACGGTTTATATTAAAACTTGATTAATTATAGTTTAAATAAACCAAATTTTACAAGAGAATGAAAACGATTTGTGAAAACGATTATGTGTTGAAATATTTATGGAAATCTCTCAGAGATCATATTGAAGAATTTATAAAGTTTTCATTTAAATATTTGTCTTAGATAAACAGTGATTTCCCATGTGTTTTATATGAAAGGTTTATTTTCCCCTCGTATATCTGATTCCTTAATGAAAATACATAAAAATGCCTTGTTTATTTGTAAATTTGTAACATAACTCTAAAATGATTTCAGTATGCCTTGAATTTTTGTATTTTTAATATTTCACTTAGTTAAGATGCATTTCACTATGGTTCAATATAACTTACGATTATTAAGTATGCCATGCCTTAAAATTATTGTATTTGCCCCTTTTGTTTGTATTTGTATAACATGAGGTAAAATGATTTCAGTATGCCTTGAATTTTTGTATTTTTGAAATTTCACTTACAGAACATCCCCCAAAAAAACACATTTTACAGTGACTTTTGCCTTTTAATTTAACTTAAAAAATAGCATACCCAATGGATGGTTTACTTTCAATTTTCGTATAGCACAATCAAAATATTCAGTGTATCGTGAATTAAATTCAATAATAGTTTTTAAAAATAAAGGTTCAGTTAAAAAAGTGTATAAATCGAATTATTTGTATATTAGCTGTCAATTGTCATTCGTTGAATTGAATAACAAACGTTCTATGTATGGTGTTTTCTAAATGTTGTGTTCATTAAAAGTATGAATTTGAGAGATCGCCTTGTTGATTTGACGCTTTTGTCGTTGTTATGTGTGTTATTGGGTTCATCCACTTTGGCAGCAAAGAACTCAATTTGGATATTACAAAACCTTAATAAAGAATCTTTTTTAATATTCCGCGAAATTTAAAAATTATTGACGATTGACTATCGAAGAATAAGAGGAGCTATTAAAAATTGTTTCGCCATTGAGAAAAAAACCAGCGCACGGAAAAGTATATCTCCAAGTCTCTGGTTAATGGTGACTTTGAGGTAAAATACAAAATAATTTTTTTAATCGGTTCTAGCCAATTTCGGAACTCGATATATTTGAAGTTTGCGGAGCTATTTGAGCAGCCAAACCGCCAACTGAGACTGAGTGGCATTCAATTGCTTGAGATTTCTACACTATGTGGAACTTTCCAAATTGTTTGGGGTATATCGATGGTAAGCATGTTATCATACAACGCCCAAACGTAATTAGCTTTGATTTTCAAGTCAATCAGTCGATCGTTTTCTCCCAACATTTTTCGGAAAAGTGATTTGTTTTGGGTATAATGGGTCTAGTTTAATGTGAAAATGTTTATTCCAACCGTAGTAGCCACTTAGAAATATCAAAATAAAATTCATGAAAATTTTGATTATTAATTTAGTTGTACTATTGGCCTATTCACATAAAACGTGATTTTACTCGTATGAGTAAAAATGATTCACGAATTTCTCTTAAATTACGTCGTAAAATAAATATTATTTTTAACACTTTTTTTAATAAATACACATTTCCTAATAAAAACTGCAAAAAATGTTTAAATCTCGACCATATTGGAAAATTCGCACGAGTAAACACTTTCTTGCAATTTTTCACATTCCGAATTGTTTATTACCTATTTTTTAAGAGACTAGTATAAATTGTACGATGTAATTTAGGAGAAATCCGTGAATCATTTTTGCTTGTACGAGTAAAATTGCGATTCATGTGAATAGGCCATAAGGAACAAAATATGGAATCCTAGCCTAATTTTTCTATATATTCAGTTCATAAGTAAAATAATAATATAATAATAAAAACTATTCAATTTGTTTTATTTAAATAAGAAATAAATAAAAATATAAATAAACTTCAACAGATCAGAGGAATTTTCTTCGTATAGGACCGTGGTTAACTTGAAAATAGGCCAAAGTCGTTTTTTTTCGGAATTTTTGCCGTTGATGTACCGATGCACCTAAATTGGAAAAGTGCTCCACTTCTGGGAACACTGCGCATTCCGCGTTCCGCTATTTCAGGACTTCAATTGCCTTGATGATTTTCTCCTCTAATTGACTTTTTTTAGTTTTCTCGTTTTACCATCTTGTAATGGATACGCTCGGTCTGCAGCGAATATTTTTCTTTTTCCTCTTCATTGATAATCCCTTGGATCTGTTCGAAGAGGTCGTCTTCGCTTCGCTATCTAAAGTAGAATTCTGGGGTCGAATCCCCGACCGTAAATATTTTCGTTATCGACCTTATCGGAATCGACGTTCAAATAGTTTTCCATCATTTTTGGACTAGGGACGTTACCAAAAGTTCAAAAAGATAAATAAAATCATCAAGTAACTCTAACTTTAAATAATCAACAACGTAAATTTCTTGTTGATAAGAGAGCTGATAAATCTTTTATTAATCCTAAATTTATTTCAAATCAAAATAAAATTATTAAAACCCGTATGCAAATAACTAGCTTATTTCGAACTTCTATGATTAAGCAGAAAATGTCATTAAAATTCGATGAAATTTCTCAATCAAATTTCTCATGGAAATAATTAACCTTTCCAAACAGGAAAAGGAAATAATATCGGTATTCCTATTATTAGTATTATGTTACAATGTTGTAACGTTAAATTAATTTCAAATTTTTGCAATCCAATAAGATTTTTAGTATTTTCTCGAGAAGGTACATTTCAGGTGTCACACCTAACTGTAAGAAATTTCAGTTCAAGCTCATTTCAAAATGTTACATTCATTTCACTTTCGATGATAACATTTGTTTTTCAACCTTCTAATTTTTGTGGCGGAATAAATTTATATTTATCAGCTGAGTTAAATTCATTTGGAAAATGAATTAAATCCGCAATAAAGCTTTACTTTTAGTTAGATCAATGGAAAGTGACTTATTTTTGGCCCACGACGGAATATTCTTAAGATGTGCATTAAGTTGCCTAACGTTTTCCTGAAATTTTAACAAGTGATCACAAATATACAGTTGTAAATCATCAGCGTAAAGATGAAATCGATAATTTAAAATATGCCATGGTTGGTCATTTATATAAATGGAAAAAAGTAAAGCTTTACGAATTGTTTAAGATTACTCAAATAAGGATGGAGCAACAAAGTAGCAGAATCGGAAAACTTATAATATTTTTTTTTTATTTATTTATTTATTTCTTTATTTCAACTTACAACTTAATAATAATACAAACAAATTATAAACTAATTAACATATTATAGTTGAACAAAGTAAAGCTCCGTTTAGATTAAAATCTGTGGTGGAGCAAATAAACAATTTCAACATGCTATTCTATAAAATCTTTGGACACATTGAGTTAAATATATATTACACAATAGTTTTCTTATTTATATATGTATATATGGAAAAAAATAATAATTACACTTAGTTGCCTTTAAATTTACAATTGTTTAATGTTTACGATAACAGCTTTAATTGGTGAAATTACCCGAAGCTATATAATGTTAATTTCAGAAAAATCTTTCAACATTTTCTATGTTGAGCAGCCAATTTCGAACGCCCCTCTCAAATTTATGTTTACGTCCAATCGTTAGAATTTTTATATCTTTAGGTAAAATATGAAAAAAATACGGTGCCATATAAAGATAAAATCTTCTAAACTTCTCACAATTGCAACGGAAATCAGCATTATAGTAATTTGGATTTCTTGTATTATACACCTGTGTAATCCGATTGTGAAAACTGTTACTACGGATAAAAAACATTTTCAAGACTTTATATATGTAAAGATATCTAAGTGGTAGCAAATTTAGTTGTCGAAACATAGGAATTGATGGTGTTGTTTGAGGAAGGTGGTATATTAATTTAATAATCCTTTTCTGGGCAATATATTGACCTTCAATGTTACTAAAATAAGTGCCACCCCAACTGGATATTCCATACATTATTATTGATTCAACTATGGCGTGATATAGTTTCCGCAGAGTACTGTTTGGGCATAATTTCTTAAGATTATAGAATATATGTATAGCACCAAGTACGTTTTTCCTAGTGACATTGAGATGAGACTTCCAATTTAGTTGAGCATCCACTGTTAAACCCAAATATCTAAACTCGTTAACAAATTCAAGTGCAAAACACTGAGACGAGCAAATGACTGTATCACAGGGATGGACATGGTATTTTAAATGGTATACCGAAGAATTAGTGATATTCTTCCCAAATAGTATAACTTTTGATTTAACGCTTATAGCGAGCCGATGATGATAAAACCATTTACTTAGTTTGATTAAGTCGTTTTCAAGCATTAATTTAGTGTCGACATCGCTATTCGTACCATAGCTCAAAGCCAGATCATCAGCAAAGGCTGTGGCGTGTCCTAATAGATCAATACCGAAGATCGAATTAAAGTAGATTAAAAATAATAAAGGCCCCAGAACTGATCCTTGAGGAACGCCACAACTTATTAAACCTTCGCAGCTAGTTACCTCACCTATTTTTACCACCTGACGACGATTTTCAATATAACTTGCAAACCAATCAAAAATGTTACCTCTAATACCAATTTTAGCTAACTTCAATAAAAGCATTCCATGGTCAACAGTGTCAAACGCCTTTGCGATATCGACAAAAAAAGCTATGGGTCTCCGAGTATCATTAATATGTTTATAAATCTCACTCAAGCAGTGCAAAAGAGCTTCTTCAGTTGATTTGCCGGCAGTAAACCCAAATTGATTTTTATTTAAAAATTTAATCTTATCCAAATAACAAATTAACCGATGCTTAACTAGTTTCTCAAAAATCTTGGAGAAAGTGCTTAGAAGTGAAATCGGCCTGTAACTATTTGGTTGTAATTCATCACCCTTCTTAAAAATCGGGATCACAACAGCTATTTTTAAATCATCTGGAAATTGACCGCTGTTCAAGCTAAGATTATATAGGTATTGCAGAACATCCACCAAATACCATGAACATATTTTAACTAAAAAATTATTAATGCCGTCAAAGCCCTTTGACCCTTTGTTATCTAATTGTTTTATCTCAGATAGGATTTCCGAAGAAGATATAGGCTCAAAGAAACAAGATGAACTGTAGTTTCTATCAGCTCCATAAATATACTTTTTAAATTCAATTGAAGTAACATCACTAGTAATTACATTAAAATTGGAGGTTGATCCTTGCGAAACTTTTACGAAATATTTGCAGAATTCATCAGAGATCGATTTTGGGGACGTGAGAATGCTATTAGTATCGGCTTGATAAATTTATGTATTTGTTTATACATCCGATTACGTCCTAAAACTTCATCAATTATTTTCCATGTGTGCTTTGAATTCTTACTAGCCCAATCAAATTTGCTTTTGTAATAATTATTTTTGACGATTTTTACATCCGCTTTAATATTTCCCGAAAGTTTTTTAACAAATTTTGCTAATTTAATATTATTTGGATGACATCTTAGTTTACGAGAAAATTTTTTTAATTTGTTAATTTTAAATAATAGATTAGGACTCATCCATGGCTTTAACTTATTTATTTTAGGAGGAGCAATAATGAATTTTGATGCGGCAATATGCGAGTTAAGTATAAACAAATATTTTGCAAAAGCTAAACTGCAAATCCTTTCGCTATAAACAGAATCCCAACATTCAAACTTTAGAAAATTATTGAGTTTATCGTAACAAATTCTTGATTGATTCGAAGTATTAACAGAAACTGGTTGCCTGATGGATGAGGAAGAAATATTAACTTTGATCAAATTGTGGTCAGAAAAATGCATGGGCATATAACTTTAACTTTTGAAGCAAAACGATATGATTAACACAATCAAACGCTTTAAAAGTCTAATAGGACCAAAATTGTAAATGAATTCCCTTTGTCTAAAATAGCAGATAGATCATCACCAATATGCACAAGTGCAGTAGTAGTACTGTGGTCCGATTTGTATCCAGACTGAAATTTGCACAGATAATTAAATCTATTGAGGTACTCAAGAATTTGAAGTTGTATAATTTTTTCCAGGAGCTTTGGGTAGGGCAGGCAAAATACTAATCGGACGAATGTCACAAATATTAGAAATTTCATCCTTTTTAGGTAGGGGAATAATCGATGCCATCTTACACAAATTAGGAAATACTGATTTGGTGAAACACTGGTTAATGATAAATATAATTTGAGACAGAAACAAATCAATAAATAATTTTAGTACTCTGAAGCTTACCGTGTCATATCCCATCGAATCAGACTTAACTGTACGAATTGCATTCAATACCACAAGTTCATCGACACGGTCAAAAACGAAAGCATAACTACCAGAACTAATAAAATCAAAATCAGGTAAAGGCAAAACACCTAAAGATTCGTTAAGTTTACTGATCCATGCCAAAATTTAATCAGACTGCTTCAGTCGACTTACATGAAAGACCTAATGTTTTCAAATTGCTCCACGTTGTTTAAGGTTTGTGCAAATTCTCAAAATAGAATAGACATACATATATCTAGATATATGTATATAGATTGTAATAAAACCGTTTATCAACTAGAATCGAAAAAAAAACCGGGGAGTGTCTTTGCCGAGTTCTCCTTAGTTAAGTGTTATGCAAATTTAATTAATTGTATTGTTTTTTTATCTAATTTATTTTGTTATTTTACTTCGAATTTTAGAGTTTCCGCATCATCTGCTCTGGCTCCTTCTACCTCCATTCAATATAAGCCGTACAATGACCAGTATGAGCGTATTTCTATCGCTCACCTATGTATGAAGTTTAGTGAAACATATTGATGAAGTTAGAATTTTGATGCAGACTAAACATTTTGATATTTTGGGTTTGAGTGAATTTCATCTTCTAATGTGACAATTTCAGATTATAAAATGCTTCGTCACTATCGGATTGCTGGTAAGAAAAAATCAGGATGTGGGGGCTGGCCGTGTATTTTAAATCGTCTTTAAATATCAAATGTGTTGATCGTCTTGTTTTGAGAAAGACTGAGTTTATTATTTTATAATTAAACGTTAAATATACTAAGTATTGATTTTGATTTGAATTAAAATTTGACAAAATTTCCCTCCCGTCGATATCCGACCATTATTTAATTTATATGTCCTATAAAACGAAGTTCAAACGGCAAATACCAACAGCTTCCTATATTCTAGTGCATAATAATATCAATATGAAGTTAATGTGAAAACACCTTTGCTGAACTGAACTTTGAAATGTTAAAGAGCATGGTTAATTTGAACAACATTTGCAATTTATTTCACGATTTCATAGATATAATAAACACCAATTAAGGAACAAGCACCGTGATCTAGTTCAATAAAGCTAATTATTGTAACTATAGAAATCAAGTTACTAGACCTATTCGAGAATGTTTTTGAACATTTTTCAACCATTCCTTCTACTAGTATCGTGTTACCATTAACGGATTTTAATAGTGATTCTGAATCTAGATTTCAAAGTTCACCGTTCCAATTTAAATGCGTCAGAGACTTTGATATAGTGAATGCAGTTAGAAAAATTAAATCAAACGTGGCTGGATATGATGGAATGAATCTTAAGTGTCTAAAATTAATACTGCCATTAGTTTTTGGAATATGGATATATGGAAAAGGCTATAGTTATCCATTTAAAAAAAATTAAAGAAGTTCATAATTTACATGGACTAAGATCAATAAGTGTTACCCCTCTTCTATCTAAGGTGTTTGAATTGGTTTTAAAGGATCAAATTTCATTGTATCTTAGTGAGTTATATATTAAAGCGTTTTTAATGTGGATTTTGTAAATTTCTTAGCCGAACTTCTGCTTTGGTTAATGTTGTAGATGATATTTCGCTTATCCTTAATGAACCTAAATCTTTTGCTGTAATTGTCCTCTTGGATTTTTCCAAGGCGTTTGATTCTTTTAATCATTAGTTTCTTCTGCAAAAGTGGAAGTTATTTTACAATTTTTCCGATTGTGCTGTTCGTTTATTATCTTCCTATCTGCCGGATAGGACTCAGATTGTAAATTTGTAAGGGTCCTTATCACAAGAAGATTCAGTTAATTGTGGAGTTCCTCAAGGGTTTATTGTTGGGCCAATAGTATTTTCCCTTTTTATAAATGATTTAGCTGATTGTATTTCTGGTTCAAAATTCTACTTCTAAGCGGACGTTGTTCAATTATATATTGGTGATTCATTAGAAAATATAAATGAAATTTTTTCCAAAATTAATGAAGATGTAAGAAGTATTTATTCATGGTTAACGTCAAATGGTCTTATTTTAAATACGAAGAAAACACAAGCCAACTTTATTTGTAGAAGCAATTATTCGAGTATAATACCGAATTTATATATTAATAATGATAAATTAGCATTTGTTGATACAGTTTGTAATCTGGTTCTACGCATGAATATCAATTTCACTTGCTGCGACCACATTCTTGAGAAGGTGTCGCAAGCTAAACTCTATTCTGTATGGCTTAATACTTCATAGAAAATTTGTCCGGAGAACTTAATATTTAATACTAAATTGATGCTGATGCATTTGTTAGTTTTATTTCTTTAAATATTTAAATGATTCAAAATCGAGGTCTAATCCAAATCTTTTATATATTTTGTAAGCCAAATCTCTACGTTGCATAAAACCCAAAATATGTGCATTTAACCATGACGTAGTGGGACATTTATTTTTACTCGTTTTACGAAGCACACAAATATTATCTAGTTTTAAGAAATTTGAGTTGAATTCTTCAAGTGTATCATTCACATCAGGATATAAATTAAGATTTAACCAGTCTAAAGGAAACAATTTATAAAAATATAACGGGCTGAAACATCATGAGGTGATCAGAACTTCGGTCAATTCAACTATCAAATCAATCCCTAACTGAACCTCTTAAGTAAATCTTCAGCTCACCCTCCAACTCAATTTATAACTTAGCCTCCAACTCAATCGCAATCACCAAATTAACCGCCAACCCAACCCTCAAATCAACTTTAAAATTAACCCTTAACCTAACCCCAAATCAACCCTTAAATAATTCCCCAACCGAGCAACTCACTCAATTCCAATGCAAGCTAACTACATACCCTAACTTAACTTTAGCTTGACTTAGCTCGAACCAAATCTCAACCGTTTGCTTAACTTGACACTTAATGGTTAACCCAATCCTAAAATCAAGTTGATTCGCAAGCTGCATGCGTGTATGAACTGGGCCCCAAATTAATCCCAAACCGAACTTCTCACTCAAATCCAACTCAAATTTAATTCAAACCTTAGTCACCATCATACCACAATAGCAATGTACAATCATAACCTTAAACAATCATTCCATCATATGGTTATTCTACTTTACCATCATACGGATATACCGACATGACTCTATACTATTAAACCATCATACAATCAAAATAACGTAGCATGGTAAAGTCGAACCATCACACCATCTTACAAAGTTTTAATAGTTTATCTTACCATCAATCCATCGAACCTTCATACCATCCTATTCCTGACATCGTACCATCGTATCATCATTCCACCATATACAATAATACCAAACCATCATACCATCATATTTACCATGATACCAAGATACCACCATACCATCGTACGGTCAGACCGTCATGCCATTACACCATCGTACCATCATACCATCTTATTACTATAACATCATACCATCATATCATCATACCGTCGTACCATCACACCATCCTACCATCATACGATCATACCATCATTCCATTATACAATTGTACCATCATACCAGCATACAGGTTTTACACTTCAAATTGAACCTTTTACATTTAAAATTGAACCTTTAGCAAATTATATGAATGTCCTATTAGGATGCAGCTTGGCTATTCCTTAACTGATTATTATGAAATTTGACCTGTGCGCTGGAAATAGGTTTTTAAAATAATTTTTAGATGAAGTTCTGGAATATGTCCAATTAGGACGGAACTTGGCTATATCTCAACGGATTTTAGTAAAATTTGACATCCACAATGGAAATGGGATTCTAGAAAATTTTTTGGATAAGGTTTTGGAAAATGGATAATTTAGGACGGAACTTGGCTATTCTATTCTATGGTTTCTATAAAGTTGCCTGTTTAAGTTTCTGTGAATCATGCAGCTGTTGAGGTTCCTTTGAGCCACTCAATATTATCTCTGTAATAAAGTTTCGGTTAAAAACTTTTCTTGCCAATCCTTCCATTTAAATTTTGGGTTATGTTTTCTGAGTATTTGCTGTTAAAGCGGTAAGTTTAGAAAAATATAGTGTGTGACGGACACGCGCCGCAGTATTGAAACTACTGTATTGTAGAGTTTCGGAATTAGAAACATTATTTTAAATCCTCATTTCCAATCTCGAATTTCATTATAATCGGCTAAGGAATAGCAAACTTCCAACCTACTGGGCCATATTCCAGAACATTGTCTAAAAATCATTTTAGAATCCCATTTTCATCGCACGTGTAAAATTCTTCTAAAATCCGTTAAGAAACAGATAGGTTCTATCCTAACTGGCCATATTCCAGAATTTGATCTAAAAATAATTTTAGAACTCCAATACTAGTGTATACCTATCGAATTTCATCATAATTGGTTGAGAAATAAGTAAGTTCTATCATACTTGGCTATATTCCTAAACTTCATCCAAAAATCGGTTGAGACATGGGCAAGTTGCTTCATCCTTGGCCATATTCCACAATTTCATTCAAAAACCATTTTAGAATCTCATTTCCAATGCACATGTCAAATTTCATCATAATCGGTTGTAAAATAGGCAAGCTCCCCTATAATTGGCCATATTCCAGAACTTTTTCCAAAAATAATTTTAGAAACACATTTCCATCGTGGATATTTCATTAAAATCCATTAAGAAATAGAAAAATTCCATCCTTTGACCGTTCATATAATTTGCTAAAGGCACAATTTGTAATGTAAAAGGTTCAATTTGAGGTTTGACCTGTGCTCAAGAATTAAAAGGGCGTAAGTCGATTTATGGTACAAAAAACTCTTGCGCACTTCTTGTTTAATTTTCTATTAATTCGTTCTCATATCAATTTTTACTGTAATATCAAAGAGAATAAGATATCTTACCCTCTTTGATATTACCTTAAAAATTGGCAAATGAAGAGGTTTTAATTGAAAATTAAACAGAAAATGCGCAAAAATTGATTGCGGTATAAGCCGACTTATGCCCTTTTAATTCTTGAGCACAGAATATATTAACCACCTTGTCTTAAATAATATTTTTGTAAAATTTGGTTCAAATCGGTCAAAGCGTGTTGATTTGTTTAATTATCATACAAATATGCTGTTATTTATACAAACACTTTCTTTTACATATATATATATATATATATATATATATATATATATATATATATATATATATATATATATATATATATATATATATATATATATATATATATATATATATATATACATATTTATATATATATATATATATATATATATATATATATATATATATATATATATATATATATATATATATATATATATATATATATATATATATATATATATATATATATATATATATATATATATATATATATATTGCTCAAATGCTCACTAAACACTAATCCGACCTCAACTCAAGCCCAATTCAACCCAGAAAGGCCCCTAACTCAACCCTCAACCCAACCACAAACTCTCATTCAACTCCATCCTCAAACCTGCTTATATAAACAATTGATCAACTGCTCACTATATCTTAATCCAACCTCAACTCAACTTCAATTCAACCCGTAAATTGACCCCTAACTTAACCTCCAACTTAACCCCAAACTCAATGCCCAATTCAATATTCAAATCAGCATTTATATAAAAAATTGGTAAATATTTCTACAAATAACCAGGTGTTTTGGGTTAATTCGTATGGCAGATACCCGACCCTTGACGTAAGGATTCCAAAAGCTTTTCAAATCTCCGCCTTGACCATAGAAACAGATTGGCAGATTGGCGAAATAAAAATTCTAAATCGTACAAGCGGTTCTCCAAATACCACGAGTACAGACATCCAGACATTCAGACATTCAGACATTCAGACATTCAGACATCCAGACATCTAGACGTCCAGACAGACGGACGGATTTTTTTTTTTTTTTTTTGATTTTTGGAGTCGGGGACTTTCAAAACGTCGAGAAAAGTGGTTTTGGACCTACCAAATTTTAGGTCATTTTTCACACCATTTCAATACTTTGGACCGAAGACTCATGATTGATTGCTTTATAATCAGGAACAACAATATAACAAATTTTATCTCTGGTACGATGGAACTTAACGCAGGCAATTGCAATCAAATCATCCATTTGTATCAAGAAATTGAAATAAAGCTATTTTTGTTTCCAAAATTTTGTCCTTAGAAAACGAATTCTCAATAAACTTCCAATGCAACTAAGGTCTTGGTCAAATTGACCCAATATGATTAAAAATATAGAACATCAAATACCTCGTAAGCGTTTAATTTAAAAAAAAAAATCTTAGTGGAATATATTAAAAGTTCGGTCATTTTGACTCATCGCTAGTTAGAATTAGTAAGTTAAATTAATTTTGTTGATTTAGTTAATTCAGATAATTTAGTTAATTCACTCCAATCGAATACGCTTTAAATTTTTTCGTTTACCCGTATTCTCCATGAATAAAGTGTATCCCATAATTAATCTGAATGACTTACAGACAATACAGACTTAAAATAATTCAATCCGACGTATTAATAAAACGTTTATATGTTTCAAGTTGAATGATATGCTATTCTTAATTCCGGAAACTTACCACGATTAAAAAAATTATGATTACCTGAATTATTGCAGAAACTTTGATAAAAAATGTTTAAATATGTCACTGAACAATAGATTATTTATACATATAGACATAACAAGCAAATAATTACAAAATCATCACAGACGTTAATAATAATTTATTTTTAGAAATTGGCTCACTCCAATCAAAAACGAATAATAAATTGCTTTCCATATTAGTAAATACACAATTCAATTAACATAATAATTAACCCACCTTAATCATAGCTGATGATTGAAAATGTAAATTAAAATATCACCAAATCACAGATTAAAGACACTTGTTCGATTTATCTTGTTATCGCTCTTAAATTTTTCAAACACTTCTCAAAAATATTCGGAACTTCAAACACTTAAATAGTTACGATAAGTCATAAACACCTTTTCTTAACAATATTTGCTCTAATATTACGGATTCGACAGAAAAATAAATACTGATTGGAAGAGCTAATAGGAACCATAAGTTTAGCCAAAAACATGTATGAACAATTCTTGGGTTTTATTTGATTCAATCAATAAAATTATTTAACAAAATATCGCGTGTATGCTTTATACTACATACCTATGGCAGAGCGTTAGTTTTGTGTTTAGTTATTTCATTTCTTCTTTGTTGCTTGGGGATTACCCGCTCCGTGAATTTGCTTCTCTGTGTTAACAATGCGCGCTCTACACATTTTTGATTGTTGTTAATTTTGATTTTCTTTCACCAAGCGTTAAATTATTACAGAATTTGGATTTTTTTTTTTTTGTATTCAAAATGATTCATCGGATTTTTGTGAGACTATACATAGTGCTTGCTACTTATCTACACTAATTTATAAAATTGGTTGATGAGGTTGGTGCGAATTGGAGAATGATAATTAAATATCAACAAATATTTACATAAGTACGTAGCGAAGGAATCACCTAAGAAGTAAAGTAATTTTGTAGATTTTTAACTTCACAATTATTTATATTCGTTGAGTAATTTACAACATTTTTCGGGGATTTTATCTACGTAGACTTTCTCTTGTTTTTTTATTTGTTTAATGCTACTCAGTCTAGCTGATAAACACACTTTAGTAGCATATCTTGAAGAAATTCTCATTGATCTTAACACATTGTTTGTGATAAGCATAAAAATACGTTTTTTTTTATAGAGTTATGGTAGAATGAACGAAGTTATACAACTATTATTTCTAATGCGCTACTGTTTGATGTTGCCCTGCCTTAAATATAGTACAAACTGAAGATCAAAATAATACTGATAAATTGCTCTAATCACAAAATGCACCAGTATAAAATGCCCGACTGCAATGTGTTAAAAAAACATTTTAATCGGAGTGACGTTTACCCCAAAAGCACAAAATAG
Organism: Tipula vernalis; assembly: GCA_958295665.1. NCBI lineage: Eukaryota > Metazoa > Arthropoda > Insecta > Diptera > Tipulidae > Tipula > Tipula vernalis. Next base: position 328,719,541 of record OY282558.1, read on the forward strand.
TTACCCAAAAGTATTTCATTTTTCATTCCGCATATTTTTATTGATGGATTAGAAAATAAAATCTGTTCAAAGAAAATGTTTAAAAAAATTAACAATAACAAATTGGGAAAACGTTTCAGTAGAAATGGTTGAATGATTGATTAATTGATTTTGAATGTACGATCAAGCATTTAGCAAGATCTCCCGGTAATTCTGAGAATTTTTGACGCAGACCGTACACCCTTTTTACATTTACATACTTGTTAGTATAGTATTGAGATCGACCTGAGTTCGCTCCGAGGAGTAAAACCTAAAATGCAAATTATGTCGCGTCCTTGATACCCAAAAAATCCATTAAAGTTATTAAATAGTACAACCACTCATTTATATGAATAAATAAATTATATTATATTAGTAACAGAGAATCTATCCGGTTCCAGACACCCAAGCAGTTGACAGCTAGTGAGCCCGTTGGCAATAAACAAACTAGCTCAATAGCTGCTCACGTGCATACTCTTAATTAACTTATTTTTAATTTAAATTTAACTTAATTTCCATAAACATTTCCATCCACAATTTTAATGTTGGTATTAGTAATCTGTTTCTCTTGACTACTTCTGGTTTCAGTGCTTGTTCCTGTAAACTCGTTGTTATGCTTAAAAGCTATTTAAATCTAGCTATTGCTATCTATCTAAATCTAATGTTGTAGTTTATTAGGATGATACCTGTAACGGGGTTTGAGATGAACTGATTTTCCCGGGGGGGGGGGGGGGGGGGAAGGGGGGGGGGTGATGGACGAGAACTCCAATTTTGGGTGTTGCTTTTTTCCATACTGTTTTTGGGAGCTCAGGCAGGCAGTGCAACCGGCGGATTGTGGAGAAAAATTCATGCCAGCTGTTCCACTCCACCGTTCACAGCTATAAAATAAAAATTCATTTTTCCTAAACCTCGTGTATTTCCATATCCTCTCCTCGTCGGCTATCAGGTGGACAAATTAATTATGCATGGCGCGCCGAGCGTTAAAATACCAATACGTAACTAATCGCGTGGGAGATACAGGTTTGTTTTTTTAAATAAAAAAAAAAATAACACAAAAAAAAAATGAAAAAAGCACCCATACTAGGACGAGGGTAGCTAATATAAGGTGCGCGCGTCGAACATGAAGGGGAGAAGAGTTTTGAAAATTAGAAAGCGATCATCGTGAGATCAAAAAAAAAGATAATAATAAAAAAAGTTTTGAATGTGATTTTAATATTTTGGTGATTTGATTAATAATAATACGAAATAAAAAAAAAAGGAAGATGTTAAGTGTTATAACTAACAATCTCATAATAAATTTGTGTGCTAATTATTGCAACGGAGCATAATAATAGTGGATTTTGTGTACGTGTGTTTATTACGCCGGATCAGTCGATAAACAATTGAGTATAACGGTTGTGCTTTGCCAAGTGGCATGATTTTTGTGAAAGTCGGAAATATAAGTGTATATAAAAAAAAAACAAGTATACGGTAGTTATTTTATAAACAATAGGGTAAGCCAATAAATTCGTCAGATGCAAATTTGTGAAATGTGTTCAAGCAAAACTGGATCTAGGAAACGGTTATGAGACAGGTTTCGTAAGATTATAAATAAATAAAAAAAGGAAGAAATCCAAATAGCTTACCGTTTATGTTTTGTGGTTGTTTTGTTCTGTATGTATACAGTAAAAAAAAACATTTGAGTGTAAAGAAAATTCGATAAGCTTTCCGTTGCAATAAATAAGTAGTGCGCGCAGTTTCTATGTATAGTGATCGAAGGGGAAGACAAATTCCCGGGACAGAAGTGTGTTGGTGATAAGTAAAGAAAAGTAGTTTGGTCCCGAGTGTTATCAGAGTAGACGGGACAAAGTACTAAACGGTGGTGTTAAGCAACTCAGCTATTTCTTGTGCTGTGGATATTTACATAGAAATAGATATACTGAACATAAATAGTGGAACGATTTTATACCGATATTTACTTATGTATCTTTGCGTATGAGTGCGTATGCAGACGATTGCCACTTGCCAGACACGCAATTTTGGTATGCAGGACAGTGCTGAATAGCCGGTGAGTGTTTCCTTTTTTTGTTTTATTTTCCAGCAAAATAACTCTCCTTGGCGACGCCGATTTTCCAAAACAACTCACGCCGAGTGGATTGCTAGACTGAGCTCTAGTTAGGCAAACCATAACGCGCGGCAGGTTTCTCCAGTTTACTGAAGTGGCGCCCAATTAAAATTTTCTTACTTTACCTGCGGGAGAATCACGTCGCCAACTCAATAAATTTTTGTTCAGTGCGAGGACTCAAACAGCTGAAACATATAGACAGTTATATCGAGGCGAAGGTGGTCATTCGCAAGCCAATCACGAGGAACATCCATCCCAAACACAGTCAAGCATCAGGGGAGGTCAGCCGTAATTATAAAAAAAAATAATAGAAAAAGAAAAAAAAGTTTTTGTATGATTAATAAACTTCAATGTTGTGCTAATAAAAATTGTTTTGATCTAATGGGCTTGAAACTTTTAATTTTTGAGTTTTGTTATTTGTCGGTCGTAAGTTTTCAGTTTTGAGTGCTGAGCGTTACATACCTGCATTCTGGAAATAACATTTATTAGTTTGCTGGCTCAGATTTCTGAACATTTTAGTCATTATTACTTTAAATTTCAATTAAAACTTATAACATCAGCTCTGGGAATACATTTAATTTGATTAGAATAAGCCGCTTACTCAAATGATTTCCGCCATACTGGACCCTGCCGCAACCTATAACTAAAGTTTAGCTCAAACTGCTACGTACGATTTGAGTGATTTATTGTTCAAACGAATAACATGAATATAAAGACAGTTTGATTCAAGACACTTAAGGCTATTGCTACCCATCAACGGTATTTTGCGACAATATCTCTAATGTCCATATATTGGTTTGAACAGTAAGTTATTCAGACGAACAAAGGCGATACGACGGTACAAAAAATAAAATTTGGTATTCTTCCCCACCGTTGAGAAACGGTGTATACACAATTTGATTAGGTTACTTAAGGCTATTATTCCCCGTCAATAGCGTTTGAACCAAATTTGGTAAAATTTGTGATTCCTTTCCATAGTGAAGAAATTACGTATACCTAAACAATGACGTATGACAACTAAGACCTGTCAGCATCAAGTATCATCTCTAGCTCTTGTATATTACGAATAAAACAAAACTCCAATTAGAATTATTTACGTACACGCGTTATATTTTTGCTATAAACAACACAGGCATTTGGTCGATCTAGAGCATTAACAATGAAAAACTACAGGTTTGTAATATTTTACAACTTAACGAACAAACATTTTGCTCCTTATATTGGAAATTCAAACAAACTTGTAAAAAGTTTTTTCATTGTGAATGCTCTGTAATATTTGAAATATTATATTTTTGTTTGGCTCGTACCCCCTTTGATATGATCGAAGCGGTTTTGGATACATATTTTTCTAATCTAAATATTTATTCAAAACCCCATCGAACATATCGACGCGACCCTTATGAGCCGAACTGGAATATTTCAAAACTTAGAACATTTTTACTATCCCTCAAAATTTTTTTCGTAATTTTGAAAATCTCTGAGATTTTCGATCGTGTACATGAATGGGCTGGTTTTTCTAATCTAAATACATTTTCAAAACCTCTGTCTTGTACCACAAGGTCAGATTCCAAAATAAAATGGCAAACGTGGTACAAGAATGAAGGTGCAATAAACTTGATATCGGTACGGTATATATTGGTTGGTTTTTGGATAAAAACACTTTTTTAAAGCACGATTGTGTTATGGGTTTTATAACAATTTTATTTTTACAAGCCTTAATTTTGCACAATAATTTGATTTTTATAAGTTGATGTGAACTCTTCGATGGTTGATTTTAGAAGACAGAGATTTTTATTTTTATTTAATTTTACAAAATTTTCTTATTATAGTAACATTATTGTTAATTTTTATGGTTGATGACAGATGGCCAAAAATCTACACAACATTTAAAAGTTTTGTAAGTTAAGATTAATTAACATTTATAATGTTTTTAATGTGAATATGTATGCATTCAGGGTAATTTATATGTCATTATTAAAACATAAACAAATTCAACCAAAAGGTAAACAAGGTAAATTTCATTATTAAATTTAAATCTAAATTATTTAATCTAAATGTTTATTTATTTAGTAGTTAAAATTATTGGAACTGACGATGGATGAAATCCGAAACCGGTCTTCCTAATTTAAATTTATTATTATTTTCACATTAAGAAAGATAATTTTAACCACAAGTGTTTTTTAAAAATTTGTTTATTTTTATTTTGTATAAATAAAATTTGTGTTTTTTTAAAAAGACATGTCAATGTGGACATTTTAAATAAAACTAATAGTTTTTATTTAAAAAATACATTAAAAATGTATTAATTAAGTAAAATAGAAAATTTAAATATAGTAATTTGATTTTAGGTTATGATGCATATTATGGAAATTACAGTGGTATTTCGAAGGAACATCAAATTTAAGATAAGTGTCTGGTAATGTGTTGTATACATATAATTTCTTCTAATTTTGTTTCCTTTATTTTTTAGGGTTTGTCAGCTTCAGTGGCTTCAACAACCTCTTTGGTTTTATCGACGCGGCTTTATTTAATACTAAATTCCACTCAAACTGTTTTTGAAATAATTTTCTATTTTCTTTTTTCGGAATAGTAATAATAAAGGATGTAAAAATACATCCTATAGTTAAATATACAAATATTAAGGTACAAACAAGTCACCTTTTAAATGAAATTATTTTAATTTTTTTTTATAAAATTGAAAAATGAATTTGAACTAATAAAATATTTTTGTGAAGGTTGTTTGATTGATTGATTGATTGATTGCGATGTACGATCAAGCATTAAGCAAGTCTCCCGTATTATAAATGCGAATACCACACCACTATACCCATGTTGCAACACGACACCATAACTCTCCCTTACCAAGGAAATATATACCATCATACTCCACTTTTCATGAAGCCAACATAGCAATACTTCACCCCGTAAAGGAAGGCGCCACATCGATAACCACATAAGTCTAATAGTTGTGATATCCGCCCCTGGCCAGGCCGCCGTCGTACACCTTTTAACATATAACAAAATCGAGGGATGGGAAAGGAATGTTAGCAACAAAGACTCAACCCGGTTCCAGACACCTAAGTAGTTGATAGTTAGTAAATTGGTTAGTAATATATTTTTAGTAATTTATTTAGCACATGACAATACAATTTAAAGTTCATCTACTGCTCCAACTCCTGTAAGGTTGTTTCAGGTTCTTCAAGACATTCCTAAATTTAAAATATGCATTAATTCTTTATAATAACTATTTTAAAATTAATTAAGTATAAATTTGATTCTCTGAAATAAATTCTAACTCAATCCCTATGTACCACAAATAAATAACCATTAATAGTTTGACAATCACTCAACCAACTACCATCTGGCCATCGTGCTGTCATCACAGCCATTGTCATCATGGTCGAGTTTCTCAGGAGTGTTCTAAACTAAAACCAGTTTAACTAACCAATATGAATACTAATACCAAAAACTATCATTAACAATTATACCAACAAGTATGAACATTAACACCAGTACCAACACCAATACCAACACCCACTTCAATACCAATACCAACCTCAACCATAATATTAAGCCATATGAATAATTTAACATCAACAATAAAATTCTACGGGAATGTTCAAAAAATTAGAAATTGCTAAGTTATAATTAAAATTCACAGCACTTGTTTCATTTGCCACCCACCGTTCTCCTGTAGATAGTTAATTAATGGTTTACCTACTGCAACTAGATTCAAAAATAAAAGCTGAAAAAATATATATTTTATATATTTAACCATGCTATTAAAAATTCAACTAATCGGCAATTTCCTAAAAATCTTGCAAAAGAATAATTATAATGCTTAAATTACTTATTTATTTAGTCAGTTAATGATGTTTAAATTAATTATTATATACTACTCAAAAGGTTTAGAATATTAATCGTTTAGTTAAGCACTACATGTACCTATATATGATATTTACTAATAAGACTCAAATAGAGTTTCCCAGGTTTCTCTGAAAACTAAATTGCTTTACTACTTAATTAATAGCAATTAACTTATATAAATTAGTTAGTAATAAATAAAAATAAAATAGATATCACAAGGCAATACAATTTCTACGATACATATCTGCTGTATGCTTAGCGTTTCTGGGGGTTGAGCGAGAATTCACCAATACTTCTGTAGCTTGGAGACGATCTAACAATTATATATAATTTAGTATAATTTATAACAACCACACCATCAGACAAAATACTTGAACAAACTATGACACTTTGATATAATTAAATTCAACAAACCAAAAAGTGCTGAAATGTTTCCATCAATACCTCAAATATTCTTGCAATGTAATATAGTATACAATATCATATAAAAAAAAATTTCCCCTATCATAGGTAACGTGCGATGCTGTTCATTCAATTATTATATTGTTTCAATCTACATATATAAATTACAATTTAACACTAATAAAGTGATTGATTTCAGCAGAAGATTTTTTTGTCACCTTAGAACAACATTTTTAACTATCTTTATACAGGCATTGTTATGTTTGATTGATTGATTAATTGATCGCTTGCAATGCATGGTCAAGCATTAAGCCAGTCCCCCATATCATAAATGCGAATATACCACCCCACTATACCCATGTCACAACACGACACCACAACTCTCATACACAGCATTACCTTAAAGAAGATGGTAAATTAATAAGGAAGAAATGTCAAGAAAGTATTAAACAGGATCGGGAGTTCAGCTTTCGAGAATTGTATTTTTTTATAATGAGTTTAAATTTTTGTAAGTTATTTACCAAAAGGAACGTTTGATAATTTCTGAACAATTTGCTCAATATAGTCAAATAAAATATCAAACCCATAATGAGCGGTATCTTTAGGAATATTAAGGCTTCAAACAGTTGAAATCATAGTTCGCACTTTGGCTTAAATAACTGTGGATGGAATAAATGAGAAGCCTTCTGCGGCAAATCAGCCGGATGGATTAAGGAATAATCAAGTGAAAGCCATATGGGTTCCATCACCCACACCTTCATTACGTTTAACAAATTTTCCTAGCTGAATCCAAGTAGTTATGTTCGTGTGTTATTTCTTGAATATTTAAGTAAATTCGAGTAAATAATATCTGAGTGTCAGCAACGAATGGTGTTGGCAAATGCAAAATTGTATAAACTAATCTCAACCCCTCAACTTTGTGAAAATTGTAACAAGCCCTTCAAAGGAACATGACGAGAAACTCTATGTTGTAAATTGTCATATTTACCTTGAATAAGTATTTTTAAACTGGTTAGCTACCGGCTTTCTAGGAGGCTTTTTAGGAGGTTCAAGAACAAAGAATGTGAGCTATTAAGCTTTGAATATGATGCGAGTTATTAGTAAAACCATGGTAATTTGTGCAAAAGCTCTAAACCTCATATTACCAGTAGGATGGTAAAGAATTGAGGATACAAATTTGGATAGATTATCTATATTAAAAAAATGGATCCACTATTCATTTCCACTTTATAAATGAAATGGGAAACAAAGATAAAAGCAACAACGTTCAATGGCCCCTTTAATCCCTGTTACATCATCATCCATCAATACCAATAATTAGATTTCTTTCGACCACCAATTTTTTCAGGTTTTTGAATAGTCCCAATAATTTCCGACTTGAAGACGTCAGCCATCCGCAATGATGATGAGCAACACATTAGACAAATAATTCTACTCCCAAAAATCGTAATTAAAATATTAAGGAAAAATTTAAGAAAAAACACGAACAAACTTTACATAAAAACTCTCTGATTTCAAATTTAATGTTACGATCAAATTTCTAATTAAATTTTATCAGACAACATCGAAAACACACAAAAAATTGGTTATTCCAGAATTCTAGTGCAACTTTTCACCACTAGGTAACACAATGACAGATTTGCACTCAAACCCTCCCGGCGCTAAAATGTATACATCAAAAGTATTTCGTTTACGAACAGTTTACGAAAGGTTCCCATTACAACACACCACTACATCCACACTCTCCATACACAGTGCTATCAATTATATCCTGCGGATTCGCTTTATTTTCAATCCTCTTTGTACAAATCAAATTAAAGTTGTCGTATTGTGAAAATATAAAAACTTCTGACAACCATTGTTAGCCCCTCGTGGCATTCAAGATCAGCACCACATCCCCAATATCGTATAAAAATCATTACAATGATCATTTTGAAAGGTATTTAAGCAATATTCGAAGTACCTCATCTTTGACTGAAACATTCTATTTCACTTCAGAAAAAGATCAATTAGGAAATTTGGCACGTTGTTTCTTGTGTTGCGGCTCATTTGAAGAAAAACCCAAATAAAAGATAAGATTGTTTCAAAAAAACTATTTTATTCTAACCAAATATGGCAAGTCGCACTAAACCGTTCGTCAACGTTACGCTCAAGCAGCCCGCAAATATTACGTTTAAGCGTACACGTTATGAACACCTTTATACATACCAATACATACACAAGTCATCGCAAATTTGTTTCACTTCACATGTGACCAAAGTATACATTACGTACTACATTCGTACCGCTCCAGCGCAACGTCCGCGAACACCCCAGTATAGCAAAGTCTTCGTAAACCGTACGTTTATGATACACCTGGTCTGGAGGGAATAAACGCCGATAAAGCAGTCGATAATTGTCAAAATATGATATTACTTTAAAAACACGCAAACTTTGTTCAATAATTCAGCAACCACCATAGTCGTTCAGTTAAACACGAATTAACCGCGATACATTTAATTAATTAATGCACAAAAAATTAATTTAAAACTACTAAAAAACACAATAACCAAAAATGTATAATTGATTGTCGATACGGCAATCACATATTTTATGTGAGATACAAAACAAATGGCCTTGAAAAGCTTTCATCTCGAAATCTTCAACTTTTATTCTTGATTCAATCACACAATTATCATGGAAATCGATGATTCAGTGTATTTACCCTTGCTAGCATTTTAAATAAAATCACAGAAACCGAAAAATTTTCACCTTCATCCTGTGAAAACACAACAGAGACACCATCGAACCACACACACACAAAACACAATAAACTCAATGCACAAGCACTCAACAAATACACCAAATTGTAATCACGATTCAAAAAGAAAATTAATGATAATTAATTATAATTATCAGGTTTATAGGCGATATGAAAATTAATTGATTGATACCCTTGTGTTGAGGCATTCCATTGATTTTATTGATGATGCTGGCCGATTGGATTTGTAAAGTACAAATTATAAAAACCACGACTTTGTGTGGTTATGGTAAGGAGACTTGTTGGTTGAGTGATTTTATTTAAGCCTATAATTTATTTAATATGTTATGAAGCAGGTACTAAATTATAAAAAAAACCGCCTTCCCTAAATATTCAATGCACAAGCGAGAATATTTTTTTTTTATCGGAAAACTTCTGTAGGACCAACAGACAGTTCACAGGTACTGCAAATACTACTAGTATTAATTCAGCAGCCCTGTAAAGCAAACCAAATGGCATTGGTGCGACAGTTACAGTTCCGAAAACTTGATGAACTTGATGATTCAAACCAATTGATTTTGAAGGAATCCAAATGCGCGCTGGCTGGCACGTTTTTGTCACTCCCCATATACATACAACATGACAAAACATACAAACATTTCGTGCTTTTTTCACTTAATATGTATACAAAGAACCGCTACATCGACTCCGTATATATCCAACCAAATAATCATATAACAATCAATAAAAACATGTAAATATAAATAAAGAGCAATCAATTTTTCACACATTCATATTCCATGTACATAATGCACAAAGACCAGTCCATGCAATATGAACTACACCTCGTAAAAAAGTTCCGTTAGAACCCCCTTTGTAACACAAACTACCAGTCTGTGTCCATCCTGATTTGATCACTGTTTTAATCCAATCAACACTACACTACAACCACTTTACACATCACCACACTTTATGTACATATAAGAACACTGAGAAACCCAAGCTGCACATAAAACAACTAATTTAGCCAACATATTTTCCTAAAATCTAAAGATTTGAACATGTACACTCTAACACAAATATAATCACATTTTCCATTTACGTATAAACTTCACTGCATTCCTCCTTCTTTCCCAAACACTACAATCTTCTTCCTTCACTTGTTTTACAAACCACCATCACTTTAAACTAAACTACTTTAAACTAAACAAATAAATAAAAATAAAGGCTATAGTAAACTTCTCGGGGGTACATAAATTAAATAAATTTTTCATTCAAAATATTTTTGTGAAGGTTGTACAAATAAAAAATAAATATGCCTTTGTATGAAAATATGTAAATGTAAAGTAAAATGCAATGTTGCCATTGTCATTTAGTTAAAAATACTACCTTCAGAAGGCAAATAAGTAGTGGCATCTGACAGCGAAAAAAATAATTGGTCTTGCAATTATAGAAGTTTTTGATATAAATATGTATCAAGGTATAAATTATTTTATGTTTCTCAGTGTTATGTTCTTGAACAAAACCTGCTAGAATTCTCTTTAGAAAGCCTGCTTGTCTTGCTGATACGCAGACACATATTTATAAATATCAACCTTTGCGCGTAGTAGTCACTACGAAAAACCATATAAAAAAAAATTGAAATTTATTTGTTTATCACTAACACCACTCAATGTACAATATTTATCACATACACTGGTAGTCTGTACTTTTTCTTTAAATTTTGATTTAATTTTGTCAGCTGTATGTCTTTCTGTTCAGAAAGAAGAGGCGAAAAGGCATTACCCTGAGCGGATTAGAAGATGGCAATCTACGATAGATGAACAAAGAGATCCCTGAGAGCGCGAACGTCAGCGTAAAGCGAAACGTCAGCAAATAGATTGCGACGAAAATTTTTGTCTTATGGTAATAGCCAAACAGAACTACAACGTAAGGCGGGGTATTAGGGGTATAGGGCGCCAACAAACCGCAAGCGTGAAAGTAATATTGCTAATAACTGTAGTCTTATGAACACTATTTAGAAATTTTGCCACTCTAAACATTTTGCGGCTGAACAACCATCTGATGAACTTTGAAATTATTCAATCAGTGCTGTCACAAATGTAAAGCCAAATTGAATGAGTTAAGGTCTGCCTCAGTCATTGAATAATTAATGATTGAATGAACTTGAATTAAGGTTTGCCTAAGTCATTAATAGTTCTTTAGCACTTGCATTTATGGAAGCTGCAAACCAAAGATTGAGAAATACATCAAAAGCAAAATGTAATCCTGATTTATTGCATGAATTAAGTGTTTTTATGTCTAAATTTAACGATGCTTATGTTAAAACTGAAGCCATTCGGCTTAATTGTATACGGAAAAATCAAAACCAACTGGTTTTATGAATTGGATAGTGAAGCAGCTACAAGGGGTATGCTTCCAGATACATCCATCAAAATACCTTCTTCATTCCAAGGAAGCCCAAGCAATAAGGCACAAAATTTTCAAGATGCAATGGCCATTCGTAAGGATGATGCAGATTATTTTTTAGATTTGGTATACACTTCTATTACGAATGAGCTGTGACTCAAAATAGAGTGATAAAAATTTAAAAATGTAGACTGTCGCAGCGTAACACAATAGTTTTGCGAATAGCGCACAACACCTTTTAAAAAAAATAAAATGGATTCACTTTTATCACTTTTCACAAACCAAATCGATAAACAGGACGTAAATTCAAGATCAAGTAAAACTGAAGGTTTTTCAAAAAACAATTGTCACCATTGGCCGTATTTATTTAATAAAAAAAAATAACAATCAGCGTAATCTCCAAGTTGCCCGTCTCGATGGTCTCTCAAAAAGTGAACGAGATTTTCTTGCGTAAAAAATTACAAGAAGTTGACATTTTCCATAATTATTATGGCATCGGAAATACCATAAAATGCATTTTAATTACTTAACTAAGTGGATTTTGTGATGTGACAACTGAAATTCTGCGATCGTCATTATCTTCTATTGGAAGTGGAATTAGTTTTACAATTGGCCTTTTAAATTCGCCCCTGGACGTTTTAACTGTTGCCACTCGAACGAAACCGTCTTTACTGGCGTGCACCTGTAGAATTCGGCCTATAATCCATTGTGATTGTGGAATTTTGTCATCTCGAATAAGTACAATTTGATTAACGTCTAAGTTTGTTGTTTTAGTGCGCCATTTGACTCGTTGATTAAGTGTACTTAAGTAGTCTCTTGACCATGATGCCCAAAAGGATTGAACGCAGTTTTGAATGTTTTGCCATTTAGACAATCGGCTTGTAGTGATGTGAACTAAATCGGGTTCCGGAATGCTCATGAGTGGTTCTCCAATCAGAAAATGTGCCGGAGTTAATACATCATACGACGTGACATCATCTGAAATCGCACAAAGCGGTCTCGAATTCAGTACAGCTTCAATTTGAATAAGTAAGGTGGTTGCTTCTTCATAAGTGAACGTTGTATTTCCGGATACTCTATATAGGTGAGATTTAATTCCCTTTATATTAGATTCCCACAATCTTCCGAAGTGTGGAGCGCTTGCAGGGTTAAATCTAAATCTGATTTTCTGTGGAGATAAGAAATCATATATTAGCTTAATTTGATTTTCAGATTTGAATTGATCATAGAGGGACTGAATTTCATTTCGGGCTCCAACAAAATTACTTCCATTGTCACAAAAAATTTGACTAGGAATGCCACGACGTGAGATGAAGCGCTTTAAAGCTGCAATAAACGTCTCTGTCGGCATATCGGATACAAGCTCAATGTGTACAGCTTTTATTGACAAACATATAAACAGAGCAATATATGCCTTTGTAGTGTGATGTCTGCCTCTTCCCTTTCGGTCCTTAATGTACAAGGGGCCTGCATAGTCGACTCCTGTATTGAGAAATGGTCGCCCTATAGTGACTCGTTCCTTTGGTAGATCTGCCATAAGCTGTTGATTTGTTACCCGTTTTTTCATAAAACACAAAATGCATTTTTGAACGTAGAATCTTCTTGCATTGCGGCAACCAATTATCCAAAATTTCTGGCGGATAATATTTGTGAGTAGCGTTGATCCTGGATGAAAGTTATCACTATGGTACTTATCGATTATAAGCTTCGAAAATACGTGATTCTGTGATAATATGATGGGATGTTTCGTGTCAAACTTGCAGCTTGAATTTGCTATTCTCCCTCCAACACGAAGTATACCCTGGTCGTCAATAAACGGTGTCAGCGACAAAATTGTGCTACCACGATTGACTTCACCATGCCGCAAGATGTACTGAAGGTCATCTGGAAATGATTCTGCTTGAGCCCATTTAATGCAAATAATTTCAGCTTGTATTATTTCGTCGACTGTAGGTGGAAAAATACAATTTTTTAAATGTATTGTTTCTTCTGTAATCAATCGCCTAGACTTATACATGAATCTGATTGTGTAACTTAAAACTTGATAAATTTTTGAGAGTGACGAATATTTGCTAAACAGTATCTGACAAGGATGACTGGAGTCTACTCTGGTGTGGTAGGTTTTCAAATATTTACTGCGAATCTCGAGCTGATCATTTGTTGTGTTGTTACTCATAAAGGTGATTGGCGTACTTTTGGGCCAATGTTGTTCATCTTGCTTTATCCATTCAGGTCCGTACCACCATAAGTTATCTGTAGTAGCAACTGCGGAGTAAGTCCCCGGGATGCTGAATCCGCTGGATTTTGTTTTGACAGAACATACATCCAGTGATCTCGAGGAATGGTTTCTAAGATGTATGAAGTTCTATTGCCAATAAAACATTTCCACCGTTTTGGTAAATCCGACAACCAGGCCAAAACAATTTGGGAATCGGTCCATGCGTGAATTGAGTTGATTTCCAACTTAGCAGCTTGTTGTATGTACTTAATTAAACGGCATAAAAGTACTGCGGCACATAATTCAAGGCGTGGTACGGAAATTTGCTTAATTGAAGCAACTTTCGTCTTTGCAGCAAGTAGGTTGACCAAAATGTTCCCAGTAGAATCTTGTACACGTATATACACTGCGGTACCATATGCCAGCTCCGATGCATCAGAAAACCCGTGCAACTGGATATTGGTAACTTATGGGCAACATGTAAATACAAATTGTGGAATCTGGATGCTTTGAAGGTGGTGTAATGAAGATCTGATTTTCAGCCAATTCTGCATAACATCTTCAGGCAGTTCATCATCCCAGTTAAGTTTACGCAACCAAAGCTGTTGGAATAGACTTTTTATTATTATTACGCATGGAGACAGCCACCCAAGTGGATCGAATATTCGGCAAGCTTCTGATAACAGAGTTCTTTCAGTCAGTTTGGGTTTGTCGTCTAGTGAAACTCGGAAATTAAAGCAATCATTTTGTGGGTTCCAAAACAGGCCAAGTGTTTTTATTAGCGATATGCCGTCAAATTCTAAAAATTTTGTTTCTTTTTCGGACTCTGGTATATGTAAAGCTAATACTGGATCATTTGTCATCCATTTTCGCAATTTGAATCCTCCCTTTTGCAATAGTGATGACATATCTTCGTATATTTGAATGGCTTCGTTTGAATCGTGGCAACCAGTTAGCATATCATCAACATAACAACTAGATTTCAATCTGCTAGCGGCATCTGGGTATACGTCGTTGTAATCATCCGCTAGTTGACCTTGTGGTGATTGAGCCCTTTTGCCAAATTATTAATGCGAAATGTCATCACTAACGTCAAAACAGAAAGGGTTGAACAATGCGAGCTCCGAATAAGAAAATTTAGTAACTTTTCGGTATTGTCCATAGAGCTCATTTTAAAAAGGTAAAATATGGAAACAATTATTTAAAAGAAAATACAGAAACCGTTTAAAAAAAAACAAGAATTTAAAAAGTTGTTTTTTACGAATGAAAAAATTAATTAACAGGGGATTGGAACAATAAAAGCGCTGGTAGTCAGTCGCATTAGATTTACAAGATACCAGAAATAGCCAAGTCCCTATATAAAGGGCAAATCAAAATATTTGTAAATTTTTAATTCAGTTTAATATTCAATATTCAATAAATATTAAATAATAAAAAAAAACAACATAAAAATAAAATACGTTGTTTGATTACAAAAAACAATAACTAAAAAGGTGAAATAGCGCAGCTCAAAAATACACATCGTCTACCAGAGTCCACCGAAGAGACTGTAGACTGTTCCAGCTTGTGTTCACTGGAAGAGGACGCAAACTGGTGTTAGTTATCCGTGAGAATCTTCCAAAACCTAATGTACGACAAGCCAGGAATGGAGCACTTGATGTGCCATAAGTAACCGTCGTGAGACGAAACTGTTGAAGGTCTTCAGCTGGTGAATTCCACCAAATAATACGTTGAACGTCTTGATCATCCCTATGAACTTTAATCTGGCGATACATTTTTTCTATGTCGGCTGAAATAGCAATTTTGTGCATCGGAAAACGTAGAAGTATCGTTGTAAGGTCATCCTGTATTGTTGGTCCCACTAGCAAAATATCGTTCAATGAGTACCCGGTTGTGCTTTTACAGGACCCATCGAAAACGACTCTTAGCTTAGTCGTGCTACTAGAGTCCTTGGTTACGCAATGATGAGGTAAATTGATAGCTCGCTTGAAATTGGTTTGAAACGTTATCACCTGTTTCAACTTTCTCCATGTGGCCAAGTGCTCTGTACTCCTTCACAAATTCCACATATTCTTGTTTTAATTTATCATTTTTGCTGAATTTTTTCTCCAACAATGAAAATCGTCTTAATGCTTGATGATACGTGGATCCAAGATTTTCTCGCGGTAACTTGAACGGAAGTTTGACAATATACCGTCCATTGTCTGCCCTTGTTGTAGTTTGCTTGTAATGAACTTCACATTCATCTTCATAAGGATGGTTTGTTGTAGAACAAGAAATTTGTTCAATTTCCCAAAACCGACTGATTAACTCCCTTTCAGTCTCATTATTCGAAATAGTTGTGTGGAAAATTTTAGGTTCTTCTTCTGCCGTAAAGTTAGCTATTTTTCCGCCAGTGACCCAGCCAAATATGGTAGATTGCGCGAAAAGATGATCTGTGATTTGCAGTTTTTCTGATCGAATAATTTTATAAAAAACATCACTGCCCATGATTATATCAATCACGCCAGGAATATTAAAGGTTGGATCAGCTAAGGTTAGGTGTTTTATTATCGGCCAACAGGTATCATCACATTTATTGATAGGTAGATTGGAAGTTAAGCTGCTGAGAATTAATGCTTTTACAATAATATTGCTTTCAGGTTCCACTGTGGATACAATATGCAATTTTACTTCGCCCTTTGTCACTCCAGCCTTTTGCGATGACAATCCATTAATTGTGACATTTGATTTACTCCTATGAAGCCCAATGCGTTTTACGCAAGCTTCGCTGATAAGGGTAGCTTGCGACCCTGAGTCGAGTAATCCTCTAGCCCTGTGAGTAATGCCAAATTGATCGATGATGCTGAAAACAGCTGTGGACAACAATGTATTTACTGGACCCCCAGCATGTGTTGATAGAATATTTTGCAGGTTGGAATCATCAGTTGAACAACAATACGTTAAAGATTCTGCTGATTTGGTCATATCAAATTTAAGTCCAACTTTACTATTTGTTGGAGTTGGTTGAAATGTTGTTGATGAGTTGACACACGTAGATTTGTTGATTGAAGGCATAATGTTGAGTGTAGACTAATTATCATTCTTGTTAATTGTAGAATCAATAGTAGCGATATAATTTGAGGCTGATTTGGGTTGGTTGAGTAAATTATTCGATTGTGAAGTGTCACTGGTTACGTTATCTTGATGAAGTAGCGTGTGGTGTCTATTTCCACACTTAAAATATCGGTTTCGGCTTTGGCAGCTACTAGTTTCATGCCTTGAAGTAAGACAGTTTTGGCACAAAATGCTTTCTACAAAATGCTTTCTCTCAACTATATTAAGTTTTTTAAACCTGAAACACTTAAAGATTAGGTGGTTGGTGGCCTTGCACATAGCGCAATTAGTTAAATCAGCTGTAACTGTATGTACCTTAGTATGTGGACGACTAGAATTTGGGCGTTTTGCTGTTGTGCAAGTCTCTAAAGCATCGCAGCGTGCTGTTAGAAATTCTAAAAGACCATTAATTGTGGGTACATCAATATCTATCGCATGTTTTGCCCAAGCTTGTTAAGTTTCGATGTCGAGCTTTTTCATCACAATGTGTATTAACCACGGGTCACGAGTTTGCCATTCTGTACCCAGAGCTTGAAGACCCCGAAGTACTTCATCTGAAGTATCGCATAAGATTCGCAATTGTTTGTGTCCTTCAGCATGTACGGACGGTTGATTCAAAAAAGTTTCGATAATTTCCCTGACTGAGTAATTCTTCTTGTCGTATCTTTTCTTCAGTTTTCCCAGGCTAACATATAATTTGCTTCGGTCATCGCCATATGTCTAATCAATTACGCTGCCTCATTTTTCAATAAGCCTTTCAAATACTGAAACTTGTGAATGGTTGAAAGGTTATCTTTTGAGTGGATGGAGGATTCAAATTGATCCTGAAAGGACTGCCATTTGGCGTAGTCCCCACCAAACTGTTCAATTATTACACGTGGTAGGCGAAGATCACATGATTGATAACTCGAACGCTCGCAAGGATTTTCAAACATCGATCGATCATGTGTAGTATTTGCACCGTGATTTGAGAATTCGCTTTAGAGACCCTTTTATTTCATAGAATCGATCTTCGAAATCATCGGCTTCAGACAACCCATTGTCAAGAAGCAAGATTTGGTTGTCAATATCGTGGAACTCGATCCATGCTTCATTAAGTTTTTCAATTCGGGCTTCGATTTGTTCCACAATTACAGCATGATTCGGATCTAGAATAAACTTGTCAGTAAATTTTTTAATATTTGTCACTGTGGCTTTTAGACTACCACGTTTTTAATCAAGGCTTGTAACTCCGCCATTGTATAAATTCACAGGAATGCGAATAATAATAATACGTAATAATGGAACACAGTTAAATTACGCACTAGACGTGTAGCAAATAGAAAATGTAATTGAAACTTCACACTTCACTATAATGGTAATTGAGCGAAGCAAATAGTAAATAGCACTAAACTACACCGTTTTATTGTAATTTAATTGTTCCCGGGTTTCGGCACCATAAACTGTCGCAGCGTAACACAAGAGTTTTGCGAATAGCGCACAACACCTTTTAAAAAAAATAAAATCGATTCACTTTTATCACTTTTCACAAACCAAATCGATAAACAGGACGTAAATTCAAGATCAAGTAAAACTGAAGGTTTTTCAAAAAACAATTGTCACCATTGGCCGTATTTATTTAATAAAAAAAAATAACAATCAGCGTAATCTCCAAGTTGCCCGTCTCGATGGTCTCTCAAAAAGTGAACGAGATTTTCTTGCGTAAAAAATTACAAGAAGTTGACATTTTCCATAATTATTATGGCATCGGAAATACCATAAAAAGCCTTTTATAAATAGATAAACCATCCTGCTGTCGATTATGCAGATCGATCATGTTTGACATTGTTCAAAATAACAAACATTTTGGCTGTGTTGGTTTTAGTGTACATTTTCTATTTTATCACATAACTAATATAATTTATTTTTTTTAATATACATTTATTTAAGTTTAAGGCGTGAACATAGACAAATAAATAAATAAATAAGGCCATAAATATCAAATAACTTAGAATAAGGCCAATCATCAGAATTTCGACCTGATTTAGTCTCACGGGTATTTAAATTAAAACTAGATGATCTTTTGGTGATATACCCAAAAAAACATCAACCAAACACTCCGGTTATAATTGACAAAGTAATTTCGGCTCAAATTGCAAATATGGAAACTTGCCCCTGATTACATCAAATTGTAGCAAAACAAATTGTATATGGACCGTGCGGAGAGTATAACTTGAATTCTCCCTATATGACTGACGGAAAATGAAACAAAAAATTTCCAAAAGATTTTCAAAAAGAAACATTGGACAACGTAATATGGTTGTTATAAATATTACCGTCCAAATAATGGAACAGAAATTATTGTTAATGGTAACAATATCAACAATTGATGGGTTGTTCCATGTAATAAGTACCTCAGTCCGAAAATTTAGCTGTCATTTAAATGTCAAAAGTTATGCCTTAATAAAGAGCGTAAAATACTTATTTAAATATGTTTATAAGGGACCTGATTGTGCAAATGTACAAATAGAAGGATGGAATCTTGATGAAATTCGAACTTTTTTAGATTCGCGATACGTTAGGGCTCCCGAAGCTGCTTGGAGGCTTTTCAGTTTTAAAATGCTTGATCAATCTCACACAGTCGTGCGACTTCAGGTTCAAAGAAGCTGTAGTTGAAAGAGAAGCTATATGAGAGATACCAACCTAACTTCATGGTTTAAGTTGAACCAGAGAGACGAAAGAGCATGTGATTATTTATTTGTTGAAATTCCATTTCATTATGGACTCGATCAAAAGAATCGAAAATATAAAGGATAGGGAGTTTTCTGTTGCTTCATATACGGATTTTCTCTTTTGACGCCTGTAAAACTATTGATAATATATTATGATCAACTTTCAAAGGAGCAGCCCAAAACGGTTCTATTTGGAACGAATCATCTGAGGCAGATACAATTTTATCTGAACAAATGCCAAGACAACTGCGAGAGCTGTTTGCTTATCTTTGTGTTTTTGCGGTACACCAAATAAAGTCGAACTTTTTTGAGTACAATAAAAATGTTTGTGAAGTCTTTATAGAAGACAGCATATTAATTACTCAGAGGATTGTACTAATTGTTAAAATTAGGCATTACAAAAAAATACAGAATACACCTATTATTTACGTTAAAAAAATGTGTTGACTTTGGGCTACTCACTCCGCCTTCAGATGCTTTTTCCTAGACGGCCTGGGGCGCAGCGGCAAAACTTATCTAAATAAATTGCTATTAAGCGAAATAAGGGGGCAAGGAAATATTGCACTGTCCTTGAAGGCGGAGGAAGATATCATTCTTTATTTAAAGTTCTGATTCCTATAGTAGGAAACATCCGTATCATCAATGAGGTTGAACTTTGTTGACGCCAAGTTTATAAGAGGTTATAAGATACGCTATGGTTCCTAATCATGTAATTACATGAGGACTAAATGAACCATTAAACACAACAACCTTTCGAATGGGTTTGAAATATTGAAATAAAGATTGAATGAATGATAATGATTTAATAAATTTTAATTATATTATAAGAAATAAATCTAAACCAACAAAGATTAGCAACAAATCGACTTTAGTTTTCCCCATTAATTTTGGCGGGCTTTATTCTAGTAAATATTAAATATGATAACTATTAACTATTTTTATAGAGTGATATTTTATTATATTAAAACAATTATTTGATTTTTAGCAAGTAAATCTGTAGCAAGTAAGCATAAAACATTTTATAAAATTATGAAATACAAAATACTCGTTACAAATTTTTTTTCTAATTATAAATTAAAACTAAATTCGCATGTAATATAACATTTTACATTTGTATGAATTTCGCTTTTCGTTTCGGGCTTAATTAAATTTAATTTGATTGAAGAAATCATCTAGTATTTGAATTATGACGCTTAAAAACCAAATTATTGTTTTATTATTTGAACAGCGTTAAATAATTTACATAAAAGAAAATTAAATTATCTACTAATCTAATTGCTGAATAAAACAAAATTGTTTTTGTATCAACTATATAACCGATTATAGTTATGGTTTGTTTCCCAACTAAAATCAACCATAAAAAAATTACTGACATCTATCTAAAGTTTCGTGTACTAAAGTAAATTATAACTGTTCAATTGTGTTGATTTAATTTATACTACCAGTTATACAAGAAATTTTTTATAGATTTTATTTTCTTTACGATTTACCTTAATTTTAAAAATTTATAGTCGGTCTTAATTGGTTTAGAATAATACTTCGTTAAGATTTGCAAATTAAAAAAGTTTTTCAATATTTTGGGTTGGAATTTGGATCAATATTACTTGTGATAATTATATATCCTCGGTAGTATAGTGGTAAGTATCCCCGCCTGTCACGCGGGAGACCGGGGTTCGATTCCCCGCCGGGGAGGATTATTTTTTTTTTTTGTGTATGTTTAAATTATATTTGAACTTATCTGAAGTGTTTTTGTCGAATGTTGAAGCAATTAATTAGCAATTAAAAGTAAACGGACAAAACATATTCAGGTTTTCCTAACTAAACGAAACCGTTTCTGATTTAAGAGAAACATTTTATTGATGTTTGAATAAATTAAATAATAATTTAAGTGTTTAAGACTCACACAACAATAGAATCGAGTCATATTTAAAGAAATGGCTTTGTAAGCCTTTTTAAATTGGTAAGTTAATTTCTAGAACGAGTTTCATGTCAATCTGTGAAGAACTGAGTTAGTTTCAATTTTTAGAACCACATCGGAAATTCATACTGAAATCAAATTTTAATCATAGAAACAAAACAAAATAAGCCAGTTTCCAGAACTTTATTGGAATTCCATTTACATTATACAAATTCAAGTTTCATCCCACTCAGTTGAGAAATGCATTGTTCCATTCAAGTTAGTAATTTATCAAACCAACATCAGAACCCCATGTTAGAATATCATTTTCATCAAACACACCGTGTTTCATCTCAATCGGATTAAAATGGCGTAATTCCATTCAAATTGTAAATTTTCTAGAGCCACACCCGGAATTAATTTTGACAACTCATTTTCATCATACAAACCGAGCCTTATCTAAATCGGTTTAAAAATAGCTTAGTTCCATTCAAATTGGGCATTTTGGCTGAAAATATATCCTAATCGATTGAGAAATAACTAAGTTTCATTCAAACTAGCCATTTTCCAGAACCCATTAGGCCCGGGCCCCACTGAAGAACCACCTTGAACGAATTTTCCTAAAAATCAAGACTAAGTAGTCGCAATCGCTTCCTGGTACTCGAAAACCCCTCCTCACCAATTTTAATCAAAATCGACCGTGCCGTTGTCGGAACCCATGATACAAACAAACATATAAACAATTGTATGGCCTTTAAATATAGTAGATTTAAATGAATTGAGAATTTGTATAAAGACACGACCTTTAAACGTAAAACAACGACTTTGCTTTAAGGTAAGAGGATGCATGGTACATTTTGCTTGAAGCGGTTTTAGTTTCATTTTAGTTAAATCGTTCATTTAAATCAAATATTGATTTAGGTACATTTTGATTGTTCATAGCTAAATTTGGTATAGTTGGCGATTAAAAAATATTGCGATTTTATGGTAAAATTCTGGAATTGGTAAATCTAACAAAAGATTAAAGTTTCTGATGAGTAGAAAATCGAAATTGTTTAATACCAAGAGAAAGTATTTTATACTAAGCCTCCGAAGTTTTAAAACCAAGAAAATGTTTAAGTATAGTGAATAACTTTTTAACTAATAACTTATTGCGCATCCAACACGTTCAGATCTCACTAAAAGATAAAGGCCTCAGACATCTCACATGCTGATTGCAAAATGCCTCACTAAAAAAAGTAGATAATCTCACTTCGGTTTGAGCTTTCGCTACTATTTTCTTGAATTTAAATAAACCATTATTTATAATACAATGGATAAACAAAAAATCCCGGAAATTATAAGTAAAACTAAAATATAGATTTACCTCCAGCATCTCAAAAGTAGACCTCAACGTGCTCAAGGGTACGCCCATTATATCGATAGTTTTACAATTTACTGCTAATATACCCGTACACTATTTCTCGAAAATGAAATATCGCGGTCGTAATTTTTCATAAATATGTATATAAAATTCAGAATCAGAATTAAGGCAATCTACTAAATCTAGTTAATGGGTTGTTTGAAAAATTTGAAGCACGAATTTAGCAAGTTTTAATTTTTAGTTTAATTCGTTTTACGTAGGAGGTATTAAGAACTAAGCCAAACTTAATAAATGTTGCGTGTGTAAACACAAATTATTGCTAAAACGCCCCAAAAATTAATAAAATATAAGACTATTCCGGATAATAGAGCCAAATAATTATTCTTACGAAGAAGGTTAAATTATTATTGGTTTGCAATTTCAGTTTTGATCTGATGGCGAGGGTTATGAAAATTGTGATCTCTATTATCTCACCAGCCTATTATTTGTTTTATTTTTATATTAGTTTTTTACATCTAATTTACATTTTAATGTAATTTACACAGTTTTATACATTTTTTACTTGCAAAATGTACAATACGGTTTTTACCCGAATATGCCCAACTTTACCCCTACCTTACGTACTACTACGACTGAAATTATTCTAGTACTACTTGTGTGGAAAAGAAAGAAAGAAAAAATATTCAGGTCCGCCATGTTAAAAATACATGGAAAAAGCGCGTAGATACTAACAAACATACAGTCCACTTATTAAGGGGCATCATTGGTCTTTCGAGCCGGATTGTTCATACTATATTTGCGAGAATGCTTGAAAGATGGGTCTGGTTATCAATTTATTGAGGGAATTCTTAACTCGGAACAAAATTATGAACAAGTTTTGAATTCCATTTTCAAGCATTACAAGAACGAACCACGAACCAAAACATTACACATGCAACTACAAACTACTATATGATTTAAAACCTGTACGTAAAGAAAATAATGCGGTTGAGCTAAGATTATTTATTGATTCTTTTTGGAAACAATTTAATGCTTTTAAGGCACTCAAAGCTCCTGTTGAGCATTGGAATCTTTTTTTGGTATATCATGTTTTAAGATTACTTGATCCAGCTTCATGCCAACATGTCGAAAACAAAAGACCAGTAGATTCTCAACCAAATATATGGAAGTTCCAGAAATCAACTCAATCGTTGGTATTCAGCGTCGAAAATCGTATCGCTTGTTTGTATTGTAAAGAAAATCATCCTATTTATAAATGTGTCAAGTTCATTTTATTACCGTGGAAAAAGAAAAGTCAATGGGTTTACGACAAAAAACTATGCCAAAATTGTTTTGGAACACATCACATAGCAAATTGTAAGTCCAAATTCACATGTCACAAATGTAAAAGGAGACATCACACCTTGTTGCATATCACAAATGTCGAGTCCGATCCCCTACCGGATCGTCCGGTTTCGTCCAAGGTTCAGGAATGTAAACAAAGTCAGTTAATCGTAACCCCTAATAAATCAGTGTTTATGCCTGAAAGAAATAATAAAATTGATTAAATCAAATCATTATGTTGTAATTTAAATGATACTTATCTTATTGTAATTAGTTAATTCATCAGGAGTATACAGCTCAACGCAATGACATTTCGCAATGTAAACAAAATATAATGGTGGCAAATGTATGTATTGTTGTTGAGTTGGCTACTCTTGTATCGATAAGATTGGTGTAGCAGTATTGATGAATGTAGATTGATCGTTATCGAATTAATGTAGACTGTTCATTAATGTAGATGGTTTGGTCTCGAATTAATGTAGAGTAGACGGATTTTCGTTATCGTTAGTCTGAAATCGTTAATATGATGTTGCAAAAAATATTTTTTTTTTACAATTTTTTTTCTCTTTGCGATTGGCCTTAAAACGAGTAAGTGCGAAATTCAAAATTTCTAAAAACTTTATCCATTATATAAGAATATTGAATTTTCATTAAAAATTATATAGAATAAAGTATAGATCTAATAATTATATATGGTTTGAATTAATAAATAAAATTTATAGTTTCCTTATAAATTAATTAAGTTTATTAAAAATATTTAATGACCATATTATATTTGAATGAATTCCTATAATTTCAAAAATAAATAAATAAAGTTAATAAACAAAATTAATAGTGAAAACTTAAGTTCAATAAATTAAGTGTCGTGTGTGTTTTATTTTTACGTTCAAAATTCCTCACCGCGACATTTTGGTGCCGAAACCCGGGAATTTAATTCCCAATTTAACGTAGTTGTGGTTATTGTTAAAGTCGATTATTTTCACGCATCTTTATTGCTACTATCAACATTTACTTTAGTTAACTTAGTTTACTTGGTGATCTTTCTATTTTTCAATTATCTCTTTAATATTTAGTTGATAAACAGTGATCATTTCTAATATCGTTTAAAATGGCCGAAGTAGCTAGTTTAGTAAAGAGGCGTGGTTCGATAAAAGCCACAGTTACAAATATTAAAAAATTCACGGACAGGGTTGCTGTCGACCAAGAAGCCGGCCAAGCTGTGAACAAAGAGCAAATTGAAACTCGATTAGAAAAATTAAGAGAAGCTTGGATTGAGTTTCATGAGGTCGAAAACTTACTTTCATTACACCCTGGACCAATTTTAGAATCAGAAGATTTTGAAGACAAATACTACGATACCATGGCCGCATTACGGCACATGTTAAATAGTCGAACTCCGAGTATAGCACCTCAGGCATCTATTTCTAACAATATTTCCGGCAGCAGAGGTATATATGATGGAGCGTATGTAGGCGCAGATATACGACTCCCAAGGGTTGCAATCGAACCATTCTATGGAGATTATTCAAAATGGCAGTCGTTTCAGGACCAATTTACTACATCAATTGATGCAAACGAATCATTATCCAGCATCCACAAATTTCAGTACTTAAAAGGTTTTTTAAAGGGAGATGCGGCAAACCTGATTCGACACTTGGCCTTAACTGAAGCCAATTACATGGAAGCATGGAACAAACTTGTGAAACGGTACGATAAAAAGAAACGCACAGTAAAAGAAATGATTGAGCTATTTTTAAATCAGCCATCCGATATGTCCGGCTCAGTTAAAGTGTTACGATCAATATGTGACGTCTCAGATGAAGTACTTAGAGGGCTTAAGGCACTTGGTAAGCAATGGGAGACTCGAGAGCCATGGCTAATTCATTTGGTGCTTAAAAAGGTGGATATCGAGACGCAGCAGTTATGGGCACAGCATTCCAATGATATTGATTGTCCAAGTGTCACCGAACTATTAGAGTTTCTTACAAACCGTTGTGATGCACTTGAATCCTGTGCTCTAACTAAACGGTCTACTCAGGTACGTCAATATCCAACTGCTAAAATACTTACATCAACCACTGCAGAAAGTACCTCTGGTTGTCCAATGTGTAACAAGCGACACCCGCTATTTCGTTGCTTTCAATTTAAGAAATTAAAAGCTAATGCACGAACAAATTTTGTTCACCAGAAACAGCTATGTCAAAGATGTATGAGCTCAAGTCACAGTATTGAGACATGCGGAATAAAGCTAACATGTTACCATTGTGGAGGCGACCACAATACCCTTCTCCATATCAACGAAAATTCGTCTACTCTACATCAAATTGAAGGTTCTTCAACGGAAAATCAACCCATGGTTACATATACCACTACAGCTCAACAATCGTCCATTAACAAGACAACGGCTTCAACAATCAACACCGACAATATGTCTTCAATCAACAGTGAAAATAATCAGACAGGAAACAACTCTTACCCAAAACGCGAACAAAGTTTAGAAATTTCGAATTCGTACTCAAATTTCAATGCTACAAATCGCACGTCGTGTTCCAACGCTGGTACTACGTTTAGTCCATCACGAGCAATATTGTCAACAATTTCAGTTAAAGTGTCAGTTACTAACGGTTCATCGGCTGTAATTCGAGCATTATTGGATAGTGGTTCACAATCATCGTTAATTAGTGAAAGCTGTGTTCATAGAATTGGTCTTAAGAGAGTACGAGCTTCTGTGATTGTGAATGGTCTTGGTGCAAAGCGAGCGAGTTATACAAAAGGTGCTGTTGAACTAAACATATATTCCAGATATGACGATACACATTCCACTAGGATAAATGCTTTAATTCTTCCAAAGCTAACAACATGCCTTCCGTCAGTTAGCATTGACAAAAGCAAATGGCCCATTCTAGACACAATCAACTTGGCGGATCCATCTTTCAATATTCCTGGAGAAATCGACATCATTCTTGGGAACGACGTATTTCTGGATATCATGATGCCAGAGAAAATCAATATCGAAAATCACTTGTTTGCACAAAACACAAGATTTGGTTGGATTATTGGAGGGCACTTTCAGGAAAATAATCATAACCATATTACCAGCTTTCATGTATCTGTTGCTAACAATGATCTAGAGCTGCAGCTTTTACAAAGATTTTGGGAACTTGAAGAAATGCAACCAAATGTCAAACTGACCGAAGCTGAACAACATTGTGAAGATCACTACGTCAAATCAACAACAAGAGATTGCAATGGCCGTTACATAGTTCGATTACCGTTCAAAGAATCTACAGATATCCTTGGTGCTTCGTTGTACTGCGCGGCCAAACGCTTAACAGCAATGGAAAGGAAATTCCACAAAAACCAGATGTTTGGGGAAAAATATGAACATTTTATGAAAGAGTATTTTAATCTTGGCCATATGGAGATCATTCCAACCAATGAATTATCTAATAAGCATGTATACCTACCCCATCACGCTGTATGTAAAGAAACCAGCACAACTACGAAATTACGTGTAGTGTTCGACGGGTCATGTAAGACAACTTCAGGTGTTTCTCTCAACGATGCTTTGTTGGTGGGTCCGACGATTCAGGAGGAGCTCTTGTCAATTTTACTCCGCTTTCGCAGACACAACGTAGTCCTATCTGCTGATATCGAAAAAATGTACCGTCAGGTTAAATTGCATTCCGAAGATTGTGACTTCCAGAGGATAGTATGGAGAAGTAAATTAATTGAAGCTGTGCAACACTATCGATTAAATACCGTGACCTATGGTACGTCAAGCGCACCTTTTCTAGCGATCAGAACTTTGCACCAATTAGCGGATGATTACAAAGAGAAATATCCTGAAGCGGCAGCAATAGTAAAAAGGGATTATTATGTTGATGACATGCTGACTGGATGCGAAGATGTGCAGCAGGCAATAACCATATTCAACGACATGTCAAAGTTACTAGCTGAAGGGGGATTTAAACTGCGAAAATGGCATTCAAATAGCGAGGAAGTACTCAGTCATATACCGATTGAATTACGTGATACGAGCGATCTAGAATTGGACGATACTGCAAGTGTAAAGACATTGGGGCTACACTGGAACCCAGTCCAAGATACATTCACTTTTAAAATTTCTCTCGATCTAGATATTAAATGCACAAAAAGGTCATTGCTATCAGAGGCGTCGCGAATATTTGACCCTCTTGGATGGATTTCTCCAACAACGATTTCAATTAAGTTGTTATTTCAACAATTATGGCTTCGAAAAAGTGATTGGGATGACGAACTCCCAAAGGACATGCAGGAAAAATGGGTCAAACTTCGATCGTATTTACCAGAGCTGGCGCAGATTTCAATTCCAAGACCGTTGCAGGCAGCAAATAATATAAATGCTCAAATCCATATATTTTCAGACGCATCAGAATTGGCGTATTGCGCTGTTGCTTACCTGCGGACCGAAAAAATGGGAATCTTTACTACTCGACTAATTGCTGCAAAAACCAGAGTTGCTCCAATCAAGCACGTTTCATTACCCAGGCTAGAATTATGTGGTGCAGTTTTGTCGTGTCGGTTGATGAAATACATTCAACGATCTTTGGCAATCAATTCCTGTGACGTTTTCGCCTGGACGGATTCCCGGATAGTATTAGCATGGCTATCGGATCATCCTAGAAAATGGAAATGTTTTGTGGCTAATCGGGTTTCAGAAATAATAGAGACAATTCCAAGAAAACACTGGATGTATGTGCTATCGAGAGAAAATCCAGCTGACCTTGGATCTCGTGGAGTAATTCCGTCTATCTTAATACAAAATGAACTATGGTGGAATGGTCCTAATTGGTTGGGGAAAAATAATGAACAATGGCCAAATGATCCTGGGCAATCGGAGAAACTACGCATCGACGAGCGGAAGAAGAATTACGACTGCTTTCATGCTCATATTCAAATTGATATTTGTGCTACGTTATTCGAAAATGTTTCATCATTGCAGAAAATTTATCGGATACTTAGTTATGTATATAAATTTATTTCTTTAATAAAAGTAAGAATACGAAAACGAGCCGAAGAAGAGAAACAATTATTACCGGATCCAGAAACATCAATAACACTTTACGAATTAATTCTTGCCGAAAATTTATGTATTCGATGGGCACAAGAAGAATCATTTTTAGACGAGATAACAAGTCTGAAAAAAAATAGGCAATTACCAGTTCGGAGCAATCTGTTAAGCTTAACACCATTTTTAGATGAGAACGGAATATTAAGAGTTGGTGGTAGAATTCAAGAAGCAAGCTGCAGTTTTGATACGAAACATCCGATAATACTACCAAAGAATCACGTATTGAGCCACTCCATCATCACGTATTATCACACGAAGTATTTGCATCCAGGAGCCACACTACTAAGCACTCTAATCAAGCAGAGATTTTGGATAATAGGGTGTCGAAACATGACTAGATTTGCCGTGGCAAAATGCGTGACGTGCTTCAAATACAAACAACATAGCAATCAACAACTAATGGGCAATCTACCAAAGGCTCGGGTGTCATCGTGTCGACCATTTTTAAGCACTGGGGTTGATTACGCAGGTCCAATATATATAAAAGAAAGAACTGGCAGAGGTCCCTGTAAAACTAAAAAAGGATATATTGCCTTATTTGTTTGTATGTCTGTTAAGGCGGTACACATTGAGATCGTGAACGATATGACTAGCGAGACGTTCATAGCTGCATTACAAAGATTTGTATCCCGAAGAGGGTTACCTGTTGAAATTTTTTGTGATAACGGCAGTAATTTTGTTGGCAGTAAACGTGAACTTGACGAATTATTTGATCTTTACAAATCAGAAAAACATTTTAATCTAATATCACAATTTTTATCTTCGCAGAGAATCAAGTTTAACTTTAATCCTGCCAGCGCACCACACTTTGGGGGATTATGGGAGGCTAATGTGAAATCAGCGAAACAGCATCTAAGAAGAGTCGCTGGGACGATACCGCTAACATTTGAAGAGCTCACTACATTAATGACAC
This sequence comes from Tipula vernalis, assembly GCA_958295665.1. Taxonomy (NCBI): domain Eukaryota; kingdom Metazoa; phylum Arthropoda; class Insecta; order Diptera; family Tipulidae; genus Tipula; species Tipula vernalis. Next base: position 328,749,715 of record OY282558.1, read on the forward strand.
AAATTGAGGCTGTTCTCAATTCACGACCACTATGCCAAATGTCAGAAGATGTATCTTCCTTTGATGTGCTAACACCTGGGCATTTTTTGATTGGTGAACCTCTTACAGCAATACCGGAGCCAAATCTAATGCATTTGAATACATCAAAATTATCGAAGTGGCAGAATATCCAAAATCGTGTCCAAGGCTTTTGGAAAGTCTGGTCAAAAGATTATCTGACTAGTTTAAATCAAAGGTCAAAATGGAAAACAACAACAAAAAATTTGGCTGTTGATCAATTGGTTCTCATCCAAAACGACAACATTCCGAAGGGTACCTGGTTACTTGGGCGTATTGTGGAGTTACATGCTGGACATGATGGATGTGTTCGAGTAGCAACTATTAAAACAACCAAAGGATTAATTAAGCGGCCAATCGTAAAATTAATCCCGGTACCTATAGAATAAAATTAAAAAAAAAAAAAGCGAAACGTTTTATTCCATGTCAATGCATAATAACTCAGGCCTTCAGCCGCATATTTGTATTTCATTTGTTAATGTTCTTGCTTTAAATCTTAATCATTAGTGTAAAATTTGAATGTCGCATTTATTCATTATATTTTTTGATTTGATTCCATCAATTTTGTGGCCCAGAATGTTTATGCCTGAAAGAAATAATAAAATTGATTAAATCAAATCATTATGTTGTAATTTAAATGATACTTATCTTATTGTAATTAGTTAATTCATCAGGAGTATACAGCTCAACGCAATGACATTTCGCAATGTAAACAAAATATAATGGTGGCAAATGTATGTATTGTTGTTGAGTTGGCTACTCTTGTATCGATAAGATTGGTGTAGCAGTATTGATGAATGTAGATTGATCGTTATCGAATTAATGTAGACTGTTCATTAATGTAGATGGTTTGGTCTCGAATTAATGTAGAGTAGACGGATTTTCGTTATCGTTAGTCTGAAATCGTTAATATGATGTTGCAAAAAATATTTTTTTTTTACAATTTTTTTTCTCTTTGCGATTGGCCTTAAAACGAGTAAGTGCGAAATTCAAAATTTCTAAAAACTTTATCCATTATATAAGAATATTGAATTTTCATTAAAAATTATATAGAATAAAGTATAGATCTAATAATTATATATGGTTTGAATTAATAAATAAAATTTATAGTTTCCTTATAAATTAATTAAGTTTATTAAAAATATTTAATGACCATATTATATTTGAATGAATTCCTATAATTTCAAAAATAAATAAATAAAGTTAATAAACAAAATTAATAGTGAAAACTTAAGTTCAATAAATTAAGTGTCGTGTGTGTTTTATTTTTACGTTCAAAATTCCTCACCGCGACAATCAGTACCAGGTAAATCTGTAGCATCGGCAATGTCCGAAAATAGTTCTATCAATGCAGCTCCATCTAACACAACATTTAATTCAGACAATCAAGCTAGATCATTGGTTTATGCTAGCTCTATGAATCAGATTAGTTCATTTCATACATCTTCATCCCAGGTATTATTGTCGAAAGTTGTAATCTGGGTAGAAGATAAAAATGAGATACGAACACTATTATGTGCCTTTTTAGATTTAGGGTCACAATCAAACTTTGTGACAGAACATGCATGTCAAAAATTAAATGCTAACAAAAAATCATTCCATATTCCAGTTACTGGAATAAATCAAAATATAACTGAAATAAAGCATGAGGTTGAGTTATCAGTGGAATCGCGTTTCCAAAAGTACAAAACAAATTTAAATTTTTTAGTTTTATCCAATATAACTGATCGTATAGACATGCTACTTGGCGCGGAAAATTATTGTGACATATTTATGGGAGAAAAAATTACCATTTGCCAAGAATTACCACCTTTTCAAGCAACGGTTTTTGGATATGTGATTTGTGGAAAGACGAAATCTCCAATTCAGCTACCGTCGCTTCCATTATTTTGTTGCAACATCGATGAGGTGCGGAAAGAAATACAAAAGTTTTATATTATCGAAGACGTAAAAGTCAGAAACAATTTTTCAATTGAGGAAAAAGCTTGCGAAACCCATTTTGCTAGCCACGTCACGCATGAGCAGGATGGCAAGTACAATGTCGCTCTTCCTATCAAATCTAACATCAAAAACTTAGAGAATAATAAGCAAAATGCATTGAAACAGTTTAATCAATTAGAAAAAAGATTTGCAGCAAATCTCGAATTGAAACGTTATTATTGTCAGTTTGTAGACGAATACGTCGCGCTAAATCATTGCGAGATATCCTCTTTCTGATACCTCATATTGTTTACCTCATCACGCAGTGATGAAACAATAGTCGACCACTACTAAGCTTCGGGTCATATTTAACGGATCATCAAGGTCCGCTTCGGGGTTGTCATTGAATGATTGTTTAATGACAGGACTAACCATTCAACCAGATTTATTCTCATTAATTATGCGTTTCCGAAAATATGTAATTAAAATATATCAACTAAATACCGTCACTTATGGTACAGCAAGCGCTCCCTTTCAGGCGTTAAGGTCTCTAAGGCAACTAGCAATTGACGAACATTATAATTTCCCAACCGTATCTCAGAACTTGCTCGATGATGTCTACGTCGACGATTTTTTGTCAGGTGCAAATACTGTTGCAGAAACAAAAGAGTTAAAGTCTAACATCACCTCGCTCCTCGCTAAGGGAGGGTTATTATTATTATTATTATTATTGGGGGGGCCATGCGGGCGATCAGCCACTTCGCACTGCGACCTAAAAGATCTATTGTGCTGGCCCCTGCTTAATTATCCGTCCAGTCAATATTCAGGTTCTTAATGAACCTGACAATACTGCCTCCCGGTACGTGATACATACTATCTGGGCATATTGCTCTCCCTCCTAGATGTTTACTACAGCATGTAGTTCCGCTAGAAAGACGGTAGCATTGGAGCTCAAGGACCTCGAGAGGGTTTGTCACTCCCGTATATTCCTACTCCTGCCCCGTATTCCGTTTGATTTTACTCTTACGAGTTGCTGGGAATTGCAAATCACCTGTAGGTCACCCAGCTTTACTACAGGAAGGCTAAAAATAAAACTGGAGGGTGCCTGGTATCCAGAGTCCGCATATTTTGGGCTGATTAACCTATCAGCCATTCATCTTTCGGCATATGCTGTTCCACCTTAGATTAGGGTTTTTTGTCAAGGTTTTCTCCTTTAGCGCCGTACTTTGGCCTGTGCCAAATGGCCTAAAATGTGCCAAGTGGCCTTAGTTACCAGTGGTTGCCACGAGGAGGCAGTACGTACACTTGCGAATTGTGAACAGGTTACCCCTTACACAATTGTACCCATCACGCAGCTGCCTAATGACAAGACCAGAACAGCTCACGTGATGCGCACCCTACTGGAAGGTTACGGAGCTGGTAGATTAATCTACTCAACTTTGATCCCCCCCTCCAATAGACGCCAAACCACCTAAGGGAGGGTTTGTAGTTCCTGATCAAAATGATTTTACCATTGGGATTTTGGGAATAAAATGGGACTGTCTAGATGACTCTATTATTATTTCATTAATGAAGGATAACGGTGAAGTAAATTTTAAAAAAAATTTGTCTTTGTTGCGAAGGTTTTTATGCAAAAGTTATGGGCTATTCCAAACTTAAAATGGGACGATGAACTATTTGATCCTATCAAATGGGAATGGTTTGAATTTTATAACCAGATAAGAATTTTGAATGTCGTCAAAATTCCAAGATCGATTATGAGTTCAAATTCTATTAAAAGAATAGAAATGCCCGGATTCGGTGATGCTTCCCAGATTGGTTATGGTTGCTGAATTTATATTCGTATTCTAGATATGAACAATCAATACAAGATACGCCTGATCGCGCCGATTTGGCGCAAAAAATCACGTGTTTCACCACTTAAAGGTCAGACAACACCTCGGCTGGAATTATGTGCTGCACTATTGTTGAGCCAGTTATACGAACAGGTGCAAAAATCTATGAAAATTTAACTTGACAAGGTCATGTTATGGTCAGATTCAGCAAATAACGCTTTTTCGCATACGTTCATCACCATCAAAATATGCAACATTTGTTGCTAATCGAATATCACAAATTCAGGAATTAAATCCTGCTGACATCATTTCGCGTGGATTGATGCCTTCAGAATTAATGCATAACCATTTATGGTGGAACGGACCTCCATTTCTTTCCCAGAATGACGGTGACTGGCAAATAACAAAACTAAACAAAACTAACACGGATTAAGATGATCCTGAACAATCAAAAACTAGCAGTGTTTTATCGAAATACTCACATCTAATTATTTCGTTGAGCTATTTTCTAATTACAACAAATTAATCCGTATGGCTGCTTTGTGTATACGATTTATCAACAATATCTGTAAACATCCGTAAAACTAAGGTGTAATCTCTACAAGACAAAGTCAATAATCCCAGTTCATCGAAAACTGTGAGATGAAGGCCATAACGCTACAAGAATTAGAAAATCAGCATTTTTCTCATGAAATTAAACAATTGCGTTCCAAAAACGTAATTCATAGACAAAACCATCTTGCTAAATTAAATCCGTTTTTGGATAAATGTGATATTGTTCGTGTTGGTGGCCGGTTGGTCAATTCCAATCTATCGTACTATCAAAAGCATTCCATTTTATTGCCATGTAATGATCCATTTGTAATGTTATTAGTCCAGAGACAACATGTCAGAAACTTTCATTGTGCGGACCTCAAGCCCTACACTATATCATACGTCAGAGGTTTTGGGTTATTGGGGGACGAAGATTATGTCGTAAGGTCATGAATGACTGTATTATATGCTTCAGAACCAGGGCAAGATCAGTAGAGAAGATAATGGGCCAATTACCCGCAGAGAGTGTGCGTCCTTTTTGGGCATTTGAAAATATCGGAATCGATTTTTGCGGTCCCTTCACAGTTATGTACAAAAGTTCGTTCTAAAGTTACATCCAAAGTTTATATCGCTGTTTTCATTTGCTTCGTCACCAAGGCGACACATTTTGAAGTTGTCTCGGATTTGAGACTACAAGAGAGTTTTAAGCCGCACTTAGGCGTTTTGTATCAAGGAGGGGTCGACCATCTAATATACTCAGCGACAATGCAACCAACTTCGTTGGAGCCCAATCAGAATTACGAAATCTTCTAAAATTATTTGACAACGAACTTCATCAACATGAAGTATTGAAATATTGTTGTGAAGAGAGCATACGGTGGAACACAATTCCTCCAAAATCACCTCATTTTGGAGGATTGTGGGAAGCCGCAGTCAAGAGCGCAAAATCCCATTTAAAAAGAGTTTTGGTATATGATTGCACATTTGAAGAGTTAGACACTCTGATTATTCAAATAGAAAAATATCTTAATTCAAGACCTCTTAGTCCACTATCAAATTCCGAAACCTACACTTCTGAATCTTGATTTCAACCGTTTAAGTAGATACCAGCGATTGCAATATTCAATGCAGCAATTTTGGAAACGACTTTCAAACGAATATCTCAACGAATTACACCAAAATGGAGATTTCGTACTCCTAATATTGAGATTGGTAATTTAGTTCTTCTTAAGGAAGGAAATTTGCCTCCTATGAAATGGGTTATGGGTCGTGTGGTACAAGTTCACCCAGGTTTTGACAGTTCAGTTCGAGTCGTTACGGTTAAAACATCGACGGGTGAATTCAAGCGAGCTATCGCTAAAATATGCATGTTGCCGATCGAGACCCGATCAATTCATCAAAATGTAATGTTATAATTATATTGAATGTTCTCCAAATTTGAATTTACACATTTACTTCATTGTCATATTATACGATCTATTTAAACTTGAAGTACCACTTAATGTTTTTATTTTTTATTTTTGGAAGTCACAATCGCAAGTAAATAATTAATTCAGCACATGTTAATAATAACAAATAAAAAATTTAAAAAATAAAAAAACTGTCACCAAATATGTAAAATGTAATATGAATTAAATTAAATTAATAATAAGCTAGTTTTAAGCATAAATATCTTCAAACCGATATTATAAAAATTGTTGAAAATTGAAATATTCAATTTTCAACAATTTTTATAATATAGGTTTGAAGATATGTATATTTATACTTAAAACTAGCTTATTATTAATTAAGGTGGCCGGAATGTTGAATTTTAATGTTAATTATGTTACGTACGCAAAGTTTATAAAGATTCAGACTGAAATTATTCTAGTACTACTTGTGTGGTAAAGAAAGAAAGAAAAAACATTCAGGTCCGCCATGTTAAAAATACACGAAAAATAAAAATAAAATATTCTTTGTGTAACGTTCAGCGAATAAAGTGTGTGAAATAAATAAAATAAATAATTTTAAAAATAATTATTAAGAGCAATTAAATTATTGTTTTAATTGATAAAAAGTTAGCGCATAGATGCTAACAAACATACAGTCCACTTATTAAGGGAAATCACAAATAAAGCTACCATTTACACCATCTATATATCGTATAGTACTATTTTTGTCTATTAGCGTGTTTTTTTATTAGCTCCGGATAGCAAGCTATCGGGAGCACAAGGGAAATTTCTGTTGAAAGTTGTTCTATTATACACGTGTGTCGCTAATAAACAAAAAACTAAAATTTTACTTAACTTCATGCAGTTGTATGACATTTCTGCAAGATTGTTACTCGGATTGCTGTAAAATGTTTACTATCTAGCGGCAGCGGAATTACCTTGTACAAAATTTTAATTTGTCGTCAGGTAACATGTCAAGGTTGTTTAACGAACAGCAAGCAAACGATTTAAGTTTGTAAGTTATATTCGAAGAAGTATACAAATTATGATTCAATAAAACTGAATCTTTGAATAAAATTAATAAGCCTTACTGGAAATCGTGGAAGATAAGAAACATAAATACATGTTGGATTATTTTTAATATATTCAGTGATTATTTAAATACATATATGTACATCTTTTCATATCGGCTTCGAATGATTTGTTTCTCTTGTCCTTTAATGATTTTTCCACTTCGAGAATATTTTACCATAAGCTTCCCAAGCAAATAGTTCTGCTTTAGAATATTTTTCCATGTCTCCAGTACACAACTCAACTCTAAAATAATAAAATTAATTAATTTATTTAATTCTAAACTTAGTGAACAAAAATTATTTACTCTTCAGGGGCCCTATTTTCGAATTCCACATCCATTTTCCACATGTGGACATCAGTCAAAATTCATAAAAATGGAATTTTTTTGGTACTAAGGGAATATTTCCGAATGGATATAAGCAGGTGGAAGAAATTTTCCATATAGGAAAATGGCCATGTATCAAGTGTTTTATATCCCAATTAAAATTTCCGAACGTTTTGATGAATTTTGACAGATGTCTGCATGTGGAAAATGGATGTGGTGTTTTGGATCATAATATGCCGAATTTTGGTTCAAATTTCTGTGATATTAAGCTGTGTCTTCACGTATACGTAGAATACGTACAGTAATTCTTTGTTTTGAATCGACTTGACTTTTGTACCAGGCATGTCAATTTCATCAAAATATTATTTATCTTCATCTTCGTCACCTTCCGATAATGATGCATCTCGATTATCGTTTTGCTTTCCAACTTTTAAAAATATTTTTGCAGCTTCTACTTTAACGTATTCCTCATCAATATCCCGATGATTTTTTATTTGGAAGAAATGTCATACAACCATATGACATTTGAATTTGACATCTATCAAAATTTTTAAACCAAAATGAAGTTTGCCACAATTAGGGTTGTACAAAATTCAAAAATATTTCAAATTTCCCTTTGCTCCGGATAGCAGCTCCAGATAAATAGGTAGAGCTAAATATTTTTTTATAGGTTTTTAGTTAAAAAGTTGAATTAAAAATTATAGATTAGTTTTAAATAAATTATTTATATGTATAAATAGCTTGTCAAACATAAGTTTTATAATAGAAAATTAGCTGCTCCGGATACCAGCTATCCGGAGCTAATAAAAAAACACGCTCTATATCACCCTAACCTTAATTTTTCCAGAATTTGTTTATTTCGATTATGGGGCAAAACAACTAACGAAAAACTTTTCACATTTTTTTATGTGTACATCACATCAAGAGAACACCATGTGAGAAAATCCAAGTTTTCTATATATAGTATATTTCGCACCTTTCTGATTGTGCAATTTTGTGCCTGTATTTTAGCTAAAGTGTAGAAAACGTGAATCTTGGCCAGTATGTTGACTATTAGTATATCACCTATTCGAAAAATCCCAATTTTGATAAATCGTGGAGGTTCTTTAATTCGCATCTTAGTAAAAGGTGGGATTTCTGGAAATCGCCCATATCACCTCTTCGAAAAACCGCAATTTTGATAAATTGTGTACGTTCTTTAGCCGATTATGACTAAAGTGTAATATGCACAAACTTGAATCTTGCCCAGTATATTAATAAAATTTTGTTTATATCACTGCAAGGTGAGATTTTCATGAAAAATGGAGATTGTTTTTATATATGCAATCTTTTTTGCGGCTCAAGTTGGCACTCCCAACTCTTTCGCAGTTCATTTTACCGTCCTACTTTACGCCGTAGTAGCCAAATCGAGGACGTACGGTAACACACCCGCTTTTGTTTAAACCACCTGCACATTGCATTGCTTCCTGTCAGCCTATAGTGCTGACATGAAAGGTGGGTCGGCCCATGGATTCTGCACTCTCAACAGGGGGTCATAGATAGATGTGTTCATCGTCATCACCGATCGTAATCAGAAATCCCTTTTGCCCTATGATCATAAACCGAAAATTATATTTTACTACGAAAACGGAATATATAGGATTTCTGTTCTGTTCTGTTTCCAAAGGACGCTATGCACAAATTTTCTTAATATAGGCACAAAATTGCAGAATCACAAAGGTGCCAAATATATGAAAGAAAACTTTTGGTTTTCCAAAATGGGATTTCTGGTGTAATTTACATTTTTTAATTATGCTTTCTAAACAGTGGATAATTTTTAGGCATATACGTATCGGACAAATACGGCACTTTTCATCGTCCACCTTCTTCAACTTATAACACACAACTAAAAATGTGACCGTTTTTATCTTCGTCGTTATGGTTATTTTGTATTAATCAAAAGTAATACAAACGCTCTACTGCTATCAATAGCCAAATATCAATAGATAGGGTTATTTAGTACATAATAAAACATTAACACAAAAAAACACTTTTTTGAGTTGTGGCACTGTTGAAGCGGGAGTGCGATATATTCTCACCTACCATGTAGTTTCATTTCACTTACAAAGGGGAGAAGTTATTAAGAATTCTGCAAATTCAGTTTCGATCTGACGAGTATTATGAATAATTAATCATTTTTCAATAATCTCATTATCAGTCTGTAGCGACTGTTCAGCTAACTTATTACCCTGATTTTTTCCTAAATATAGGAATCAACCATGAACTGAGAGTATTAGCGAATTTTAAAGTACCTCTTAAAAACTTTTAACATCAATGTTATTGTTTAACGCATACATGCAGATTCTATTTCAAACATTAAATCATTTTGGAATTAGCCAGATAGACCAATATTTTTATGAAGGGGAGAAATTGTTAAGAGTTCTTTAAGAATTGAATTTGCAGAGCTCTTAACAATTTTTCCCAGCTGTGAAAAATATTATTCTATCTGGCTAATTTTAGAATAATTTAATGTTTGAAATTTCAATTACAGTAACTTCCGAGAGGATACCAACATATTCCCCAAAAATCCCCAAAAAATACAAGTTTTGTGTCCCATTAAAACGCGAAGATCCTAATACTTGGATAATTATTAAAAAAAAAGATTTTTTTGAAAAATGTTCAAAATTTCTCTGAATTAAGGAATTTGTACAGATGTTCCACAAGAAAGGATATAAATAAACTAAGTGATATTTGTTTCTCAAAATAGATATTAAAACACCATTATTGTCTTTTATAGAGTGACATCTCCTATCACTAAATTCAACCGCATATCTGGAGTAAAGTCTTTCCAATGTTTTTAGAGGCGCGGACGATCTGTTATGTGGTTGTTATTCCTTTTCCTCCAAGCTTTGTCTTCACAAGAAAACAAACGTTGTCGATTTGGATTTTTTTGTTTAGGGTCGTTATCGTCCAATTATTTTCCCGTAAAATCCTATTTTTACTTCCATATTTATTGTTGGTTTTTTCTCGAACAACTAAAAAATAACTTTATCGTCCTTTTCTGAAGGGACTCTATCTAAAACGCTTCCAGGTAAGTCATTCATATTTCCGCAATCTCCATACCGCTTAATCCACTTCTTCACAAATGGCACAGAGGTTTTGGTATATTTTGCTACCTGCTTTCCTCTTATTTTAGTCCTTTGAGACGTGTCACTAAGAACACCACTTCATAACGCTTTTTTAATATTGTTGGAAAGCGTACTAAAACATAATGCTGTGTTTCTTATTTAAATCCATAGATCGAGCAGATTTTTAAATCTGAAATCAGCTCGATCTGACCGATCTGAAGTAATAAGAACAGGTTTTATAGTTGGTAGATCAAAAAAATTATCAACTGTGCAATGCGAAAATTAAATATTGATTTAAAAGTGATTTCTATTGACACAAACGTACATTGGAAACGAAATACCGCTAAACGAATTTTAGACTCAGCCATATATTATCGGGTTCAAATAGCTTAACTAAAATCAATCTGAGAAATCGGAATATTTTTGCAAATCGAAACAATCGATCTAACTAATCTGAAAAAAATAATTAACAGCAAGAAAATTGATCAGATCGATCTGAGCGGAAATAAGAAGCAGATTTGTAGTATTCAGATCAATAAGATCGATAAGATCGAAAAAAAGAAACACAGTTTAAATTCGTTTGCAACGATTGCCGATGCAGGAGAATCGTGCGATGAGTTATTCGGAAATTGTAAAATTAAAGAAGACAATCGAGCCTGATTTGTCATACTTCTATCTGCCATTCTTATCTCTTAAACTCGGAGTCTTCCGCAGTTTTACGACATTCTAGTAAACCAGTATTTTCGGCCTCATAGTGTTGTAGTGCATGAATTTCGCGATCGTCTACGTCCAAAAAACTTGATAGACCATCATCGGCCATCACGGGATTCATAAATGACAACAGTACTTCAAATAATAAATTCTAACCTTTTAAATTTTAATTTTTTTAACTCTAACACATAGGGATGTGATTCATAGGGTTCTAACAATATCATCAATGGTCCGACCAATTTTATTAGTGGCCGGGCAACTGTTACTTTAATTGAAATCACATGCGATCAAAATCAAACAATTTCTGTCTTGGCACCTTGGAATCCAACTATGATAAAATAGTTCTGACCGAAACATGATTGACGATAGATTTTCATTCCGCAGAACTGTCCCCGTCGGAATTTCACGATTGAATGCTTATTGTTGTTCGGAAAAATTTTGTTTCGAATTCGAGTTTATTGCGATCAGGCTTAAATTAGATTCATATAACATTTAATATTTAGCTTAGTATACTTCCTCCTTTATCCTGATACTGTTTCAATTGAACTTTCTTATGAAAATGGTAATAATCCTAACTACTTTAAGAATTGTACTGTTTGGGGTTATTCACGCGCTGACCACATTTCAATAAATGATGTTCGGAAAGTGAGCCACACAAAATTGTACCCTTGGTCGTAGGCAATTACTCATCAATAATATATATGATCACATTGGTTTCCCTTAGGCTTAATGCCGCATGCGTAATATTATCGCAATGTAGCAAGAGAACGCCTCATCTGATCGGAGTAATTCTGATAACAATGTATCTCCAAATAAATTTTAATTAAAATGACAAACTACAAAATATCGATTTACAATGCTTGGGAGCACTGTAGCGAGAGCGAAAGAACACGTAAATACTAACATAAACAGCGTTATGCAGTTATGCTAGACTGCGTTTTTAACACACTAACCTCGACGAATATTATAAAATGTTATCACGACGAATGTTATCACGCAAAACACCTACGGCCGTGTAGACCACACAGCCCACTCCTCTAAACTTTTGTAGTTCATTTGGACTGGATAATTATGGTTAGACATATTGTTATTCCAGTTACATACAATACATTTCGAAAAGGATGTCATTCAAATAATTTTGGAAATGTTATACAGCATAAAATTTAAAGAAAGAATCAACACACACATTTAGATTATTTAATGGCCTACAATAAGGCTCAATTAATGCACCAATTTTGTTTAATTTGTACGTTAAAGATCTAATAAGTAATGGTAAATTAAATTCTAACGAAATAAAATTGGTAGCTTACGCAGATGATATAATAATTTACAGCGCAGCTCCAAAAATCCAGAAAATTCAAAAAAGATTACAAGGCGCCACCAATTTTATACAGGACTATCTTCATACATGGAAAATAAGAATTAATGAGACTAAATGTGAAACCATCTTATTTAGGAAGTCATTTCGGTTGGTGAATCACGACACGCAGTAAAATTGGAAAAGTTGTCGAAGAATCGTTTTATTCAAAATATATCGACAGTGACGTTAAACAAATATGATACCAAACAGTGATTAAGTAGACGGATTTTAACGTACGGTTACCCAGTTTGGTTCAATTGTAACAATAGCTATATATGGAACGTATGAGGAAATTAGAAAGAAAATGCATTCGACATTGTACAGGACAACATAGAAAAGCAGAAACCGGGTAAAACCATTATATTTCGAACCAAAACCAGTATGATAACTTTGCAACTGACCGCATTGCTCTGCATATAATTGATCTAATAAGAAATCATGTAAGGAACGCAACATCAAATACATCCATGGACCATATTTTACGATGAAAAGGATAATCAAGCAATCGATACACAGCGATAAGATACCAGCAACAGAAGCATTTATCTGCTTAGATACAAAAGGATACATTCAAGACGCAAACCAGATCCCTACGATTTTCGAAGGTCCTTTGCAATTCGTCGATATTCTCACGCGTACTTGAATAACTTAAACACGGTCTTCAATCGAATACGACTCCATACCGATAAATGGCAAACATCCAACTAACAAAATGACATGAAATGACAGGAAACAAACATGGCATCTTTGCAAAATGATTTTTTATTTTCCTGCATCTCATTTGGACAACCCTTTATATGTATTTGGAAGATTATAGCTTTAAAATGTAAATTTTTCAAATAAAAATTTACATTTTATATGATAACTATATTTCAAACTATAGATCGGCGCCATTTTCCCAGACTTCCTTCATCGCTTCGATTAATTCTGATTTGTGCGGGCACTTCCCTGCTTCTTTTTGTTCAAGAATAGCCCAGATATTTCGATAGGATTCAAATCAGGGCCATTCGCTGGGCAATCAATGATTTGGATGCCGTTGGTCCTTAAATATTCGGTGACTTTGGCCGCCGTATGGTACGAAGCCTTGTCATGCATAAAAACTCCGCCCCCATTAAATTTTTCACTCATAATTGGTACCAGGTGTAATAGCAGAACAGTTAAATATTAATCCGTGTTCCTTATTCCGTTAACTACATAAAGTGGCAAGAGTCTTGGTTGTTTGACCTGCTGTACACAGGAAGGTAAATATTCTTCTCATTATGATACATGAACGGTCCTGGACATTGGTAATGTTAAAGTCATCATGGTCTCTGAATACAAAATAATCAAGAAATAGAAAAAGATAAACTTGAAAGAGACATTTATTGAAAGGTGTAGACTAGAGATAAAATTCTAATTTACTAAATTTTTCATAGTATTTACTAAACATGTAACAATCTTGACATCCTTACTTTTAAGATGGATTTTTTTGTAGTGTTATCCTGCAGTATTTAATAACTTGGAAGATTTTGTGGGCTTGTTAACGTTACTCAAGTAAAGTGGAGGTTAAGAAACCTTCGAAAATGTCTTTAAAGTAAATAAAACTGAACGGTCGAATTGCCAGTCATGAAATTGTAAATACATTTTTAGTAGACTTAACTACTTTTCTAGGTCTAGAAGACTTCCAAATATACCTTAGAATTGTGCTGTCACATCGTTACTCTTTAAGTAACATCTTACGTTTCCGTTACTTTCATGTTAACTTCAAAAATAGGGATATGTTTAGTAGCAATGAGAGTAACTTTTAAATGTTCTCAACTTTGAAAAATTAATTGAAAGATTATATACAAATAAGTTAATGTTCTAAAAGTACATATATTACTTTAAAGTAATAGTAGTGGTTTTGAGCGGGCTTTCAACTCCAAAATTTCTAAAGTATTTCCGCCATTTAAAAAAAAAAAAGATTTTTAACCCAAAATTCAAAAGTTTTGACATGAAAAATTAATTTGGTTTTATTTAAATAAAAATTGTAGCTAAATAGTGTTAATGTAGCTAAACAAATGTAGCTAAATAGTGTTAATATTTAAAAATAAAAATAAATATAATTAGTTAAAATGTTTCAATTTTAGTTTGTGTTGTAGTTCCGACAAAACATTTTTATAAGTAAAAACCTATTTATTTATAAAAGATAGACATACATTTAGTAATAGTTTCTCTTTCCAACTTTCTGTGTCTTCTTTTAATTCTGTCTCCTTTATGCTATTTATAGAGTCCATTTAAAGTAAATATTACGACAAAAGTGGAAGCTTCGACGTAACCAAACTAGAACGTCGCGGGAATCCTAAAATCATTTCCCATTTAGGTAGTAAACATGGTGCCTTTAGACCAATTTACAATGATCGCTAGATTTTTTCATTAGTGAAGAGAACTACCCCAGTACCTAAAATGTTGCTTGAGGCCCTACTTGATTATATAAAAAATTGAAATTTTATCGTTCCGCAAATGTTCCACTCGTTACACAAATGGAGGCAATTCCTAACTGATTGCATAAATAGCTATTATTATATTGATTCATTTGAAGTTTCCTAATCATTTTGGCCTGAAGTATAGGCTGAAGAGTAAGCAGAGCATTTTGTTTTTTTTCATTGCTGCTCTTGAAAAATTCACGATACAATATTTTGGGATTCATAAAAGTTAACTCTCTATACTAAATCAGACGGTTGAATTTTGAATGAAATATGTAAACTTCAAAACTATAAGAGAAGGGGAATAAAGCAATTTCCACATTAGGATCAAATTTTAAATTTTCGAGTTGGCCAACCAGCCGACGGGCAGTAGTTAAAAAGCGAACGTAAGAAAAACGTATGGTATTTATATTTTAAAATACGGACATTCCAATTGGGAAACCCTTTAGTATTAAAGATTTTTAAGAAACAACAAGTTGCGAAAATTTTGAAAATCCGATCTAACAAAAAAATAGTTCTTAAAAAAATTGACAAGGAAGTATGAAATTATAAAAAATAAGAACGAGTACCAAATTATAATCAGAAATAATTAATAAGATGATCATGATTTATCAGATAACTCGAGTATTACAATTCCTGGCTGGTATTACCAACTCCTTCTTTATTAAGCGAAAACAAGTCCACGACAATAAGAAATCTTGGGGAGATTGACACGTATACAAACCGTAGGGTGTTACAAATTTAAAAAAATATGATAAATTAATTTAGTACAAATTAGTACTTGCTAAATTTAGAACATAAAATACAACATAATATTTAGTACACAATTATATTTAATTATAAATATGCCGGCCACCCTGTATAAAGTTTGTATTTCAATTAAATTTTTTTTTTTTTTTATAGAAAAATATTTTATTGCAATTCAAATAAAATTAGTGTTTTTGAAATTGCCGAGATAAAAACACTATTTCTCAAGAATCAAGAATTCCCAAAATTAGTGAAATTAAATTTTCTCTAGAAACGAGATTTAAAAATTTTAAAAATCCTCGAGAATTCTCGAGAGAGGAATTCCCGATCGCCATCTCTACTCTAGACCATGTAAAATGTCCATTTGGCCATGTTTTTCTTTGTTGAATCATCCTAGCGTTTAACATTTGCTCCTTGCGAGGTCTTCTTACATATAGGCAAGATCGAAAAAGTCTACGTTTCTCTGTTCTCTTTCCACACCAACGTTACGCATCGTATTCCTCAGAGACTTACTGGATACCGCTCGATCTTCTTAAGCTTTCCGCAGTAAAAATATTTCCTGGCTGGCTGTTGTTTTACGATTGTGACCACATTTTCCTATTCTTCTGGGATTTGTTGGAGACTGAGATGTTATTTTTTTGGAAAATTTGCTGACGAATATCAATTCTACTTTCTGCGCTGTTTCCGCATGCATGTACTGGCTATTACTTCCAAATACGTCGATTTTTTTTTATGCGCGTCCGTTTACTGGTTCACTTCCATATACGTCGAATGTTTTTTTAGTATTATTCATTTCCGACCAACGGCACGGCTTTGCAAAAATGGCTTACGTCATTAAATACAATGAAAGGTTAAAATTTCCTAGCAACTTCAATATTTCTAACAACCTTTAAACAAAAGCCTAGCGACTCGTTTTTTAAATTCCTCTCTGGAAATATTAAAATCAAAACAATTCGCAACGGTGTTGAGATCTCGTTGAATGCGCGCTATAGGGCCATGAAAGCTATAGTTGCTACTTGC
This sequence comes from Tipula vernalis, assembly GCA_958295665.1. Lineage (NCBI taxonomy): Eukaryota > Metazoa > Arthropoda > Insecta > Diptera > Tipulidae > Tipula > Tipula vernalis. The sequence goes on from OY282558.1 coordinate 328,766,279, forward strand.
TGTCGGAATATGAAGAAGTTCTCAGCGGCGTAAGTTGCTTTGAGGAGCATAAATATTAAAACGTGACAGAATGTCAGTACAGTCTATTTTACCACTTGCACATGTACGCCTAGCACTCAAAGATTGGAGATTCAATTGTCACGCTCAAAGGACGGTAATTTTCTGAGAACAAATAATATAAACTGTTTTTGAACACTTTCAATTCTATTTGAATGAGACTCGTACAACGGAGACTATATGCCAGTTGCGTACTCAAGCTATGAACGACCAAATGAAGTGTACAGTGACTTGAAAGTTAATGTGTCGTGAAAATCCTTCTAATTTCGTTCAATAAACCCCAACATCGAAAAGGCGCTTTGTTAACAACCGCATCGACATGAGAATTAAACTTTAAATCCGAGCTAAAGATAACGCCCAAATCAGTAACCACATTAACTCTCCCCAATCTAATGTCATTTAGAAAATAGTCAAAAACTACTGGAGGCTTAGTCTGGAATAGGTGATTACGTGACATAAGGTTAGTAATACACCAACCGCAAAGTGTGTTCAGGTCACGCTGAAATTGATCACCATCCAAGTGTTTCCATATATTTTCATGTCGTCAGCAAATAAAATATAGTCTGATAATAGTAAAATATAGTCGTATTGTCAATCTAGAGATACATTTTACGATCCTATAAATAAGACATAAGCCAATTTAACGGAATAATGTCGCAACCAAGTTCACTGAGCTTATTCAACAAATTCCTGTAATTAAGTTTATCGAACGCTTTAGCGAAGTTGGTATAAACCACATCGACTTGAGCTTTCGATGTAACAGAGGCAATTAAATTATTTTGAAACACTGCTAAATTAGTAACCGTTGACAGGCCCGAAAAAATCTATGCTGACGTATGCTTTAATACGTTGCTTGGAGTGGTAGTAGATCACATTGTTAACTATTGACTCGAATAGTTTAGGAATGCAAGATAGTATTGCAATTCCACGATAATTAGTTACATCACATCGGGGCATAAAGGAGCGGCAACACCGACTGTACATAGCTATAATAGAGACACTGGTAAACCATCTGGTCCAGAATCCTTTCAAACGTCACCGTTTTTACGGTTCTTAAATTTGATAAATCGTCACCCCAGTATTTAAGTGTTTTAAACAACAAAAAGGTAAATTGGAGATAAATGCATTTATAGTTTAAGTGATTATAATTTGACACCTATAAACTTTTTAATATAATTTTTTGAGTCATTTGGAAGTATCCAATACCCTGACTTTTACATCCAAAAAGTTTTCTGTTTAGAACTATAGTTTTTCCGAAAATTGGATTAGAATTTTTTTCAAAATGCATATGTGACATAAACATTTTTCAGATTTTTTGAATTTGTATTGTATATAACACTTTTACAAAAATTTTCAGTTGCTTATGTATCATTTAAAAACTGAATTCTAATTTGTGAATAAGTCATGCTTCCATAGAAAATTAATTAAAAATAGTCAACTTTAATTATTATTATTTTTAATTTTTATTTAATTAACGATATAAAAATAACAATTTATATAAAAATTCATCATTGCATAACAACTTAAAATTAAAAAATTTTGGAGTTCTTTGGTAAATCACAAAAAAATATGATTTTATTTTCACCCCTATTTGGACAAAAAATAATAATATAAACTAAAGGAATTCAACGTTACAGGTTCACAACCAACAAGATATTTAAAAAATAATAGCTCAGACTTCAAATAAATAACAGAGACAAATCATGTAACAAAGTATTACAATTCTAAATTCAAATTAATTTTAGAAAAGGTTTAAATTTGGATTATTTTTTTGTTTTACTACTTCGTGGAGTAATAACTTTCGTTAAAGCTCTTCTAGGTTTTGGAATCACATTTTTTAGCTGATCCAGATCATTTTGTTTATTTAGTACAGCGTTGTAGTAGTCTTCATCGACTTTATCCATATATCTCATCATTGATTTAATGTCCTTCTTCTTTTCCTCACTAACTGCCCAATTGAATTTTAACGGTTTTACCACTATTTTCGGGATATTGTTTTTACAGTTTTTGAACAATTTTATATTTGTGAATGGTTCTGTGGCAGATAACGTGCATTTATAATCAACGGCTCCCAAATCTTCAGATTTGTATTGAATAATTCTAGCTTTTAAAAACGGCAACATATTGGTAAATATTTTAGATGCTAAATTAAAATTATAAAAATCAACATCCTTCAACTGCATAATTTTTAAATGGACTCTGTCATAGTTTATTTTTTTAAATTGCTGCAATAACGTCACTGGGCTGTAAATTGTAACCCCTCGCAAATGTCTTTCTATGGCACTATGCACAGAATCTATCTCCTGTAGCTGACTATGCCCCGGCTCCGAATATTTATGTATTATAGCTTCTATTTTTGGATTCTCCTGAAGAAATTTCAAAATCATAGTAGTATTTACTTTGTTTTTATTTTGTGCCACACAACTATCTGACCACAATACTATTTTGTTAATTGTTTGGAGATCTTGGACAACGGTTTTTAAAATCTTATAGAGTGCACTGGAAATATCATTTCTAGCTCTCCCACTTTGTGCTTCTGTCCACAGACTGCAGTACGTAGTTTTATTTAGATTACAATGCCCGGTCAAATTATATACGGCAAATTTTCTTTTGTAATAAAAATTTGATATTTCTGCTTTCGGCAGAGCGAATACGTTCTCTCGATCGTAAGTAATTATTGCCGTGTTTTCATCTTTATTTTTCCTATCTTTATCTCTCTCAGATTTTGCATGAATCTTATTATTTTCATGTAGACTGAATTTAGTCTGATCTGCATCATTTAAATTAGGTTTATTTTTAAATTGTGCGCACAGATCGCACTGGTCTTTTTTAGGCAAATGGAATGCACAATTAAACTCTTCATTAAAAATTTTAGAATACATGTGGCCTTTTACTGGAGTTCCCTCGCATGATTCCTTATATAAATTGTACATTTTTTGTATACTTAGGTTACTACCTAAATACTCCTTTTGAGTGTTTTCTCGACAGTAATGTGATTCCATGCGAGGAAAACTTTTAATATGATTTCTAACTTCGTCTAATTTATTATTTGGGATCTTTTTTTTAATGTGCTTCCCTTTCGTAGGAGATGTTGCAATACCGGTCACTTCATTAAACTTATTGGCAAAAAACCATTGGATTCGTCTTGAACTTATATCCAACGTTTTTAAACAGAAAGCTTGGCAAACTCTTACTAACTCATCGTGTAACTTAAAAAAGTAACAATAAGAGAATTCGCGTTTCTTAACAGGATGTTTTTTAGTTTTCCTCTTGACCGGCGTTCTTTGCACAAACTGCGCGTAATGGTGATTTTTTGCTTTATCGTCAAGTCTCCAAAACGCTTCATGCAACAATTGCCGTTCAGTTTCGTCAAATTTACTGCAACATCTAAACGTGCAGGAACACTTTACAAGTTTAACTGATTTAGCAGCATGCGCATTTTCTAGAATATCAATATAGGATTGACCTTTTTAACGACAAACCGGACGTACGTTGCATTTCCACAGAGATTCGTTTTTTTTCTCTTACGTGACGGAGGAGTATTTTGATTTAGTTCACGATTCGTTGGAGTAGCCGGATTTTCTAGATTTATAGTCAATGTCGACGTGATTTTATGAGGCTTCTCGTTTACTCTTTTCTTACGTTTGATTTCATAATTTTTTGATTTTTTTGCAACTGGTGTTTCATCACTGCACTCCGAATCAAACGTTGTTTCATAATTCGGGTCAGCTAAAGAATCATCTGAATCAAAGTCGAACATAACGGTTAAGCTGCAAAAAATAATTAAGATTAATCGTATAATGGGGACTAACAAAATTATATTATAATAATTTTCGTTGCTTACCTTTGAAATGGAGCTGGATTAATATTGTTTAGCAAACTTGTTTCACAATTTTCATTATTGAGTTGCACTTGAACATCGTATGTAAGTTCAATATCCATAGCTTTGCTGCAAAATAATAGAGATTAATTTTATACTGGGGACTAAACAATAATTTTCGTTGGTTACCTTTGTAATGGAGCTGCAGCTATGTTGGCTTTGGCTAGCAAATTTATATTACTATTTGCAATACTGGGCGACATTTGAACACCTGAAATAATTTCTATATACATAAAAGTGTGATAGTTAATAAATATGTTAATAAATAAAACGGTAATGTGCATTGTAGGGTATACCTTTCTGTGTATTACAGCTATTTTCATAGTCGGATAAAATACCTTTCATTGCATTTAAAATGTCTTCTGCTAGTTCAGGTACTGGTGATGAACTGTATAAAATAAAATATCGTTTATTACAAATGTACGGTTAAGCCTCTAAACATTATGTTAAAATTCCTCACCTGCAGCTCATTTTGCGATATTCTTCCTTCTATATTTTTAGTAAAAATGACAAAATGTGTTTTGTGACACTCCTATTTATACTAAAATCAAAAATTTATCCCAACGGTTTTTAAAGTAGTATGCATGTAACAGTTAAATGTTTCTTTTTTGCAATGCAGATGTATCAGTTTAAAAAAAAAAATTGTATGTACATAATATGTAACATTTAGATTCTGAACGATTTTCCTCAGATTATGATTTATGTATATGATAGTATATTGTATATATAACATTTAAATTCTTAAACTGATACTTTGCATTATGCCTCGTTGATAATAATTATTGTATTTATATAACACTTTTATTCTGTATTTAAATTTTGCGTTTATCCTTAGGTCGATAGTAAATTGTAGGTAAGTAACAGTCAAATTCTGAGTGCAAATTTTGCATTTATGCCCAAGTCGTGCATTAATTGTATGTAAGTAACACTTAAATTTTGAATTCGTATTTTGCATTTATGCTTAGTTCGATAGTTAATTGTATGTAAGTTACATATAAATTCTGAATTTCATTTCATGGTTTATCTCCAAGTCGGCGGTAAATTGTATGTAAGTAACATACTTATTCGGAATTCTTGAGTTGCATATATTATCATGATCAAATGGAATTGTATCTATGTCACACTTAAGCATTTATAAATTGATACGAAAATATTAGTACAAAATTATGTTATTTCAATATAAACGCATAAGTAACATTTAAATATTTACTTTTTGTTATGCATTATGCAAATGTAACATTTGGCATACTGATATCTTTGCAATAGAAGCAGTTATCAAAATTTTGAAACTACCAATCGAAAGATCTCGTTTTTTTAAGTAAGGTGGCATTGTTAACTCAAAAATGGCGAAAACGCATTTAAATCATTGTAATACTGAGGTGACGAAATCTCCAGAAATTCTTCGGATTACATCGCAAATCGTCTTCAATGTCAATTAAGTATTATATATTTCCTGTGACATTTATTATGCAGGTCTTCAGGTTGTTTAAATTCTTTAGTAAACGATTGATCGTTCCGAGCAACCTTCATTGAAGGTGTCTAATGAACTGTTGATAATAAATGTTTGATAGAGTATAAGGCCAATGCACTTCAGCTAAAAAGTCATTTAATGAGCTGTGATTGGCGCGCGAGTAATCAAATACGGTATAATTTTTAGTAAAGTTCAAATTATTAGAAATCTTGTAGGAAAACTGAATTGAAACCGGGATATTATAAACACTCGAAGATCCGGCAAAGTCGTCGCATGATTCTAGTTTAAAAGATCTATTATTAGTGTATAAAACCAAATTTATTATTCAACAGCCACGGCTGTTTGGAACACTGTTATTTTGCGAAGTACCCATGTTTGCCAAAAAAATCACAAATTAGGGCTGATGAATCGTTAGTATTTGCAGGAATGAATATACTGTTATCCATCATCCAAATTAGATCTGGAACGTTGAAATCGCCGAAAATAACAAATTCAGTGACAAAATGACGAGGTTGCTTCTAGAGGACTGCGCTAATTATTATGTAAAATGTACCTAGTTTGAGTTTAACAGCAATGAACTCCATGATTGGGTCGGAAATTAAAAGTTCACAAGAATAGTTTTTCCGTACCTTTGGTTACAGCACTGATGTCCACACCTTTGGTTACAGCACTGATGTCCTTTGCTTTACCCATATTGAATTTCACTAATTTTTACAAAAAACAGTTTTCATGTTCACTTTTCAAGGAGTACTACCCGGGTATATTAAATTTTTACTGCACGAATTCCTTGTATTGGTTGATATCTACCTTAATGACGTGTCAATTACAAAAAGGGTTGCACTTCTGGCATTAAAAATCACATTACCAAGAATTTCCTGTGAGTTCATAATAATTTGGCCACATTTATATAAACAAACTTGATAACAACTGAATAACGTAAACGTACTTGTAACTGCACCCGGACATTGTCATTAGATTTTTAGTGAAGAAAACCTCTTCCAGGTTGGGTTTCAGTTTTTATTTTGTATAGTTATTGTAGTTTGGTAATGAGGAATGATAAGTGCCCGTTACAAAGTACTAAAAGGAATTTATTTCAGATTTTGTGGAGATGAGTTGAACAATCTTCTGTCCTTAATTATCTGGGCTTTGAAAATACAATTTCGTACATTGATCGTAACATTTCATTTAAACTATTTGATGTTGTTTTGCATATTGCATAACGCCCACCACAACAATTGTGAATATCAGCAAAACACATTTGCTTTGTTTTCATTCCCACCTTATTAATTTCGACTATATCACTTAACCCTTAGGTTTAAGCTTTAAATTAAAATTAACAGACTTATTTTGTTCTACGACTAATTTTTTTGTGATCCTCAGAGAAATGTAAATATGAAGGCCCCCGTATAAAACACTGGCTACTAAAGGTCAATGTTCTCAATTGAAATTTTCATTGTTATCATTTATATGTATATGCAGTGGCGATAATATTTATATACGAAACGTACAATTGACCAATCACAACAAAGGTTACAATAAATTTAAAAGGGAAATGATAATACAAATAAAATCATATGACATCAATATTGCACAAAATAAAAATTTTTACTTTGTAAAAAATCGATATTTTTATTAAAGTTGGGACTTGGGAACTACAAGCTACTCGCAATTCTTATTAATAATGATATGCGATTTAAATAATTTTCATTTAGTGATGTGTAATGCAAAACATTTATTTATAAACCCTAACATCTTGTCGGATGATTCTATCGAAATTTTTAACTTCTTGGTATTTAATTTAAATTTAACTTAATGGATGTATAATAAAATTAATTAAAATTTCATTAAATATACACACAGACATACACATACCAGTTTAATATTCGCCGAAGTTAATCAAATATCAACTGTATATACTAAATAGCATACATTCTGTTTGAATATGAAGTAGTGAGGTGGTTTTCTAACATGTTTTCTGAATTAAAATTTAAAAAAAAAATAAATAAAAACTATTTTAAAAGAGTATTGTTACAGAACCGTGACGATAATATTGTTCAATTCTTTATAGTTTAGTTGTGTTGTTGTATCTGTGTAATAGTTTTTATTTTTATTTTTTATTATTACGAGTATTTTGTTTGGTTCACTATTGTGTCGTGTATAGTAACCGTATAATATGAAGAAAACAAAAACTAAATTAAAAACAATCCCTTTAATTCGAATATGTAACACATACACCAGACTAAAAAACTGTAATAAAACTACTTAGTGTGTTGTTTTGATCTATCGCATAAGTTTCGTATCTGACACGGCCATAGTAGTATCATTGGTTCGCGCGCCGCACATATAATGGTGATTAACGTAATAAATTTTCCCAAAACAAAAAAATTTCAGTTCGATTTTTGTTTTTCACAAAAAGAAAATTTTCAAAAGGAAAATTTATTTTTCATTTTAGTTTACGTCTATCGTTAACTGTGTGAACATCCATGCATACAGTGGGTTTTGTGTTTATTTTTGTGTTTCACACATTGTGTGTAAAGTTTTAAGTCAATTCTCTAGAGATAAGATGTGTATCTTTGTTATCTAAAATATTTTTTATCTGTGTATAAATTTAAAGTGTAGTGATTCATATATATTTTATTACATTAAGATGTTAAAATCAGTTGGTGTAGTACTATCACCTGTTAAAATGGGAGTGAATACATTAGAAAAACCTACACCAGAAATAATTAAACCAAATCATAGCAATAATATTGATGTAACCAAAAAGAGTTGGAAATTTTTTAAAAAGTCCAAATCAAAATTAAATCTCTGTGATTCGTTGAATACGAATATAGTAGTGCCCAGTGAAATAAAGCCGGAACGAATTTTAGTGGACCAAGAACAGCAATACGATGAAAATGATATACCGCAATGTTTTCAATACGAAGAAAAGAGGTTAGTTTTTAGGGGGTTAATTGAATAATGACAGTCGACCAAATTTTTTGTGTTGTTTTTTTGTAGCAAATAATATTGATTGTTTACATTTAAATGTATATACAAAATTAATTAGAAAACACTTAAACTCTACAAAAACTGAGGTTTATTCTATTTTTGGCTTATAAAATTAAACGTCAAAAATCGTAAAGCAAAATGTTGATAGGAAAATCAATATGAAAAGTTTTTGCTGGTCATTTTAATTCGCTTTTCTTTTGAATTCTTTGGTTTGGTCGGATGTCGTTAAATTAATGAGTGTTATTTGATATAAAATATTCGAATCATTAAAATACAATTTGCCACTGCGGTCTCTAAACAAACAATTTCGTTTTCACCTTCTTTCAAGTGTATAATGGTTAGAGACAATGTGTCATTAGACTTTGGATGATTCATTTACGATTATTGTAAATTCATGTAGAGCTTAATATGAAATAGACTCTGGCATGCACAAAAGTATAAAACTTAATTATTTTATTTACATTGTGCTAATTCATTCAAATTAATAACCTAAATTAGATTTGACTTGAATAAAACATTTTAATTTTATCTAGAATCAAATTCAATAGGATACTCAAATGTTCCGCAAAACCTATCATCCTTGATAATTTTAAGTTGGCGGTATTGATATAAATATAGGTCGTGTTATCTTAATTGTCTTACATAACTTTAAACTGAGTGACTAAAGTCGTGCCCGATCAAAAAAAGTGGTGAAATTAAATTATATAAACAAACTGCTGATCATTCTGGCACAACCAAAATACTGAGAAATTCGAATTGAAGCCTGTTATAGCGAAATCCACAAACACTTCTGAAAATACGATTTGTTCTAATGGCTTTCTGTGCTTTTCAGATTTCAATTTTGAATTGAGCCAAATTTGCAATAGAGTTTGAAGAGAAAAAAACACTACCAGAATAAAAAACTGAGATGTATTATTTATAAATAATAATTTAGTCGAATCACGAAAAAACACGGGTGCGCACTTCCTTTTTGGTCTTCCTGAGATTTCTGTTAATGAAGCTAACATCTGACTTTCTTAAACAAACGTTTTGGCATAGCTGTATTGTCGGCAAAACTAAGGATGTATCAACGCTGTTGAGCTCGCCGCTTTTGCCACTTGAGCTACTAAAATGAAAACATTTTCAGATTCATATTCCGCCTTGTCCGAGCTTAACCAAAAATAGGAGGTGTATTGTACGTCTCCGAATAATAAAACACTTAAATTCAAAATTATTTAGATTAATGTCGAAGATGAAAAAATAAATTCAACAAAAAATTAGGTTTGAGTGATGTATTTTGTAGGTTTTTTTTGTAATGCCCAAATTCACATCGTTTTAGGACCGCTCTATCGGTTTAAATAATTTTTGCAGTTTCTTTTATTTTTTATTGCCGCTATAACTTAAGCAGAACTCTTCAGGCTCCTAGCCACTAGTCAACTACTCAACTAGGGATTTTCATAATTTTCAATTTCAAAAATTGTTGCTTTGACACCAAAGTCGGCCACATTGAAATTTGAATAGAAAGTAGAGTAGCCAAAACTAGGAACAGGTAAACATTATCATACTTAGGACCGGAGATAAACGATGATAAAAACGATGCGTACGAAAATGAGAGTGAAAAGTCAGCTAATTTTTGGAATGAAAAGTCGATTTATTTGTCCTGCGTTTAGCTCGATACACTTAGCCCTGGATGTTTCAATTTTTTTAAGGCATCCAAAAAATACGATTTGTCTAACTCTGCAAATTGGACCTCGATCGATGTGAACCGCTTTCCTCCGAGCCGTTTATTTTTATGTTTGGAAACAGGAATAGGTCAGAGGGTGAATGAGCGCAGGGTGTTAGTGGTGCTGTTTCCACCCTATCCAAAATCAGTAAACCACTTATGAACCCTGAAATGTTAAGGATCAGAGTCGCCTTTATGGTTTTAATTTTTCTTCGGTTTCTATAATAGTTTTTCCGTGCGATGGCGTTTAATCTACGAAATTTGCCTTTCCCCAAAACTTTTTTGCTTTCGATAGTAATCAAATGCGATCGGAACTCCATCTCTTAGAAAGTAGCTGACTTTTCATTCAACTCTCTTTCATAGATTCACAGAATTGACGATTGGAAAATTAAAGAATGCAATACATATCGAAAATAATACCAACTCTACCTAGTATCCTAGATTCAAGCAATATAAAACGTAAGGAATGCCATTAAAACCATAACACAGTTCAATCGTCAATTATTTCTATTACAATATAAATAGGTAATTATTAGAGATTAATACGTCGTGCCTTTTGTTCATCAAACGAAATTGTATTCGATTAGAGTTTGCCCTAAATATGTCCTAAAATTACAAAAAAACATTTAGGACAAACTTCAAGCGACTGCACAAACGTGTGATGTTTGTCTTAATTGCAAATAAATATTCACAAATAAAGAAAGTTTTAAATCTCAATCTTTATACGAACTTACATATAGGAATAAAATATAAATACTAAATACACTAAAGTATAAATCAAAAACATTTATAGTACGCATATTATTACAAATTATGTTAAGTATCAGCACACTAGCTACAAAAAACAGCGTACAACCAGCATCTATCGTCACTAATCCGGACCCCTGAAGGCTATACGAGTCGATGTTTGGTCCGCATATGATATCAACTGTCGTTTTATTTGTAATTACGTATATCCATTGATTTGGAGCATGCAGTTTTATAAAATGGTTGGTTGAATTTATTTCTTTAACATTAAATAATGTATCAAGCGTTGGTTTTCGCTGTAAGATTGCTACTTTACACTGGGTTTTGTTAGTCAATGCATTGAAAATTGGTGATATTTCGCATGGAAATTGCGTAGGTTGGAATATTTGACAACGTTTCACTTCTTCTGTTGTTAGAGTGGCAAAATGTTCTCTATGATTGTCCATTGCTAGATATTTTGTTGATGTAACGATGTGTGATTGAGTGCCGTTATGATTAATATCCGGAACTGGGAAGACAGCTAACAGGTAACGGTATGATAATCTCAATTATCACATTTCGTTGTGTTACCCTACTACGTACATCCATGCTTTGATATATGTGCATGAGGTCATGAATGTTATGGCCAGGAATGGTTATTGATGCTGGTGTATGTTGACGAATAAATTGCAATTGGTTTTCTAATTGTGACGGCGCGAGTATCGATGGATGCAAAATACTATGATGTGCATAGTAAATAATACCAAGTAGACCTTGTTGCGTATCCTCTAGGTTTTTTAGTATTAAGGTCAACTCGAGTGCGCTCATTAATATCAGGTGAACCCTTTCTTCGTATGTTCGATATTCCTTTAGTTGTATCATCTCCAATTTTATAGCCTCTGTTGATCCTTTATCAAATTGTTCAATGATGTTGTTGTGAGATTGGAATTATATTTCATCAGCTTGATTGTGTTATCGATTATTGATGTTTGGTTTCTCATTAATGTCATTAGATGCCTTTCGTTATTGTTGATATTCTCGAATTGGGTTTCATACTGGTTGGCCTCGCGCTGGGTAAGAATTCCAAACATGTCTCCTAAGATAATGCCTGTTGTGTCTCCTAAACCGCACTTCACTTGTCGACGTTCTTTATTGCTTGTTAATAGTAAAACATTGTCTGCAATCAAGTTGTTGAGCTGCCATTGATGTTGCTGCATGATTACGTCGCAGTTAAAACCAGACAATCCTTTACAAGCTGCTCCCAGTTCGCCTTGGGCTTGTTTAAAAGTTTCGATCTCTTCCCAACAGTTCGTTATGTTGTAATAGATCACTAATGCGCACTTCATGGCTACCAATTCAAGTTTGCCTAAATTCTCGAAATATATTCCTGTGGAGTAGTTAAATAGGGCAGCGAGCTTGCGCCTGTCCTAGAATATAGCAAATTGAGAGTAATGCTAGTGCAAGATAATTTACTTTTATTAAATTCCTTGCTTGTCTGTGAGGCTGCACTCTTTGGTTTTGATTGCCCTTTCCGGGCAGCGGTAGTCCTTTTTCTATAGACTGCGGACTGTTCATCTGCGTGATTGTTCTTCATGAATCTGTTTCGTCTAGGCTTTGTGGGGTTGGTAGTTGTTGAGTTGTGCTTGTATCTTTAGTTACTACCGCATGAACTGGATAATTCTTCTTGTTTTGCATGTTAATGTAGTCCTTTGGCTCGTTAGATATCGGTAGGCGGCATATTTTAGTAATATTCCTTTTAAACGTATTGTTCCTGTATTTCAGTGTGACTACTCTAACAAGCCCATCTTGTCCTGGATGAAGTTCAATGACTCTTGCTAGTGGCCAGTGCGTAGGAGGTAGTTGTTCGTCTTTGAGGATTATTAGTTCTCCCAATTGGATGTTAGGTTGTTTTTGCAACCATTTTGGTCTTCGTTGTAGTCGTGAGAGATATTCCATACGCCATTTTTTTCCAAAATCCTTGACTGAGCTTGGTGAGCAAATTCCATCTTGTAACGGTTTGGATACTCTCCATATCAGGTTGTGGCAATGATATGATGAGAGTGGAGCTAGTGGCCTAGAGTTAAGCATGCCTCTATTTGAGCTAGAAGTGTTGAGAGCTGCTCAAAAGTTAATGTATGAGTTCCAATTACTTTGCGTAGGTGTTGTTTTGTTGACTTGAGTCCGGCTTCCCATATTCCTCCAAAGTGAGGACTTCCCGGGGGTACAAAGTGCCACTCAGTTCCCATCTGATCTATTTTACCCTTAATTTCTGCTTCTTGTTGCTTTGCCTGCCTTTGCAGTTGTTTGTCTGCTCCAATAAAATTTGTACCACAGTCACTGAATATCTTCAGACAAATTCCTCTTCTTGATATGAATCGTCGGTATGCGGCCAAAAAAGCGTCTGTTGATAAGTCACTTACAAGTTCTAGATGAATTACCTTTGTGGCTCGGCATATTAAAATGGCAATGTATCCCTTTGTTGTTTTGTTACAGCGGCCTTTCCACAATTTTATATTAGTCGGACCAGCATAGTCTACTCCCCTGTTAGTGAACGGTGGTGCTGGTATTATCCGTTCTTTTGGTAACATGTCCATTAGCTGGTGTGACGCCAGTTTCCTTGTTCTCGTACAGACTATACATTCATGTATATTGTGACGAATCATATTTTTGGCATTCATTACCCAATACTGCGTTCTTAGGTGTGCTAAAGTTGCTTGATTGCCACCATGTAGTGTTTTTATATGAGCTTCTTTGATAAGCAATTAGTTGAAAATTTGTGACCTCTGGGCATTATATATGTATATACCTTTGGTAGGTTTTGATTCGCTTTTAACTTCTTTAATTCTGGTTCAAAAACTTCCTGCTGTGCGACTCTGATTATCGACCTTAGCGATGCGTTCAGTTCCTCTGGTTTGAAATAGGAATTTTTATTTTTTGATTTTGCATTTGATGGAAATCGTAGACAGTATGCAATGCTATGAACAAGCCATTGTAACGAAGAGAATCAATCGAATTCAATCACATGCTTTTTCACTGTTGTTGTAAATGTGCTTATTGATTTTCGTTCCATGTTGGCCGCTTGTTCCATTTCTTCATTATTGATTTTTGTTATTGGATAGCTCAAATCCTTTAGCCATGTTGGCCCTTCCCAACAAATTTTGTGGTTTAATAATTGAACTGGGTTTAATCCTCGAGATGCACAGTCAGCAGGATTCTCATTAGAGACCACGTGATGCCATTGGTTAGGATCGGTGATGGCTTGTATCTCTGTTATTCTGTTCGCCACAACAGTCTTATGGTATTGTGGGTTTCCTTTTATCCAGCCCAAAACTGCTGTGGAATCGCTCGTGTATATGTTTGACATTTTTGAGCAATTTAGAAAGTAGCAATGCGGCGTTCAGCTCTAATCTTGGTTGTTTATTTTACTGTATACCACTGCAGCATATGCTTGATTCGAGGCGTCACAGAAACCATGTAGTTCAATTTTGGCGTCACTGTTGTAATTTATCCAACGGTGAATTCTGATTTCCTCTAAACGTGGTAATTCCATTTAACCATCTTTTCTCAAGATTTAAGTGGAGTTGTTCGTCCCATCCTACACCGGAAGCCCATAAATCTTAAAGTAGAAGTTTTGCCTGGATTTTTGCCACTGGTGCTAACCATCCTAGCGGATCGAAAAGCCTTGATGCCTCTGATAAGATTGTTCGTTTGGATATTGTTGTTTTAGATCCTGACAAAACAACTTTGAATTGAAAGGTGTCTGTTGAAGAGTCCAAGTGTTTTCACTGTATCACTAAATTCTGTAGTGTGGAGTCCTGTTTCTTTCAGATTTTCTGCAAGCTCTTCTAATAACGCCTTTTCATTGCTGGACCATTTTCTGAGGTTGAAACCTCCACCGGAAAGGAGACTTACGAGTAGTAGCCACAGTAGTAGATCATCTACATAGAAATCGTTTTGAACAATCTTTGAACCAATTGGATATCTTGACGCTTCATCAATGGCTAATTGTTGTAACGTTTTTGTAGCCAAATAAGTTGCAGACGCTGTTCTGTATGTAATAGTTTTTAATCTATAACTGCTCATTTGCTTATTTGTCTCAGATCGCCAGAGGATTCGTTGAAAATCTTGATCTTCGCGGGCTATTCTGATCTGTCTGAACATTTTCCCAATGTCCGCTGCAATCACGTAACGATGTTTTTTCCATCTGATCAATATTGCCGTTAAGTTGTCTTGTAATGTTGGACCTACATGCATCATTTCATTTAGTGGTGTTCCTGTTGTTGTTTTGCAGGAAGCGTCAAAAACTACCCTCAATCTCGTAGTTGTGCTATCTTCTTTTATGACAGAATGGTGTGGCATGTAATAAACCCGAGAAGCATCTCTTCCCGTATCATCTTTAATTAGTTCCATGTGGTTCAACTGGATGTACTCGTTCATGAAATTGTGATAATGATTCTTAAACTCTTCATCCTTCTTGAATCTTTTTTCAATTTGAAGCAATCTAGCTGCTGCTTTACTTTTAGATTCTCCTATTCCCACTTCTTTGAGCTTGTTGTTGTGAAGCGGCATTCGAACTTCGTATCGTCCATTTGTTAATCGCTTGTGAGGTACTGCTCACATTCGATCTCTTCAGCAGTTAGACTTCGTTTAGGATGCAGTTCTTCGGATTCCCAAAAGCATTTTAATTGCTTGTCTACTTCTGCTAATGTGACGTGGCTATTTAACCGGGTGACTGAAATGCTGCTGGTTTGAGTTAGACGACCAGATATGATCCATCCTAGCTCTGATTTTTTCGCTATGCACTTATGATGCGGATCCCTTTTTATGCCTTCTAACATGATTTCTCCATATATGTCGGCACCTATTAAAAGATCAATAGGTCCGGGAGTATCGAAATTAGGGTCGGCTAGGATTACTTCTTTTTGTAGTTCGCTGTCTAAACCCAATGAGTTCTTGTCTGGAAGTGGTTTAGTGATAGTTCCCAGAACTAAAGCATTAACTTCGATCTTGAAAATCGATGGAAATCTTGGACTTATTTCTATCGCTATCTGTTGATGGGCTCGTCCTTTTGTCGCTGAAATTCCGGAAATTTCAGTTAGAACCCTTGTAGTTGGCAGGCCTAGTTGTTATGCTGTTTGCTCTGTGATGAAAGTAGGCTGTGAGCCTGGATCGATCAGTGCTCGTAGTAGAGTAAAACTACCGAACATATTCTGCACTTTTATTAGGGCTGTTGCTAAAAGTACCGGGCCACTATCCTTGTAGAGTGTTGAGATGTTCAGCTTGGCAATACTGTTTTCATGATTTTTTACGTATAGCAACGTATGATGTCTGCCTTTGCAGGTAAAACAACTCAGTTTGATGCTGCAACTTGTTGTCGAATGGTTTTGGCTGAGATAATTTCCGCACAAATTGTCCACCATGACCATCTGATTTCTTTCAGAAATGTTTAAATCTTTGAAACGTTGGCATGATTAGGTCCTGTGGTTTTTCTGACAGCATACGCCAATATTATTTGGTTGTGTAGCAGTTACAAATGCGCGTTTTAGCGGTTGTGGTTGAAATCTTACTTGTTGGGTTGGTATTATCTTGTTGTTACCGATTGCTTCTAAAGATTGGAAACGCCTTTCTAGAAACTTCAAGAATTGGTTTGTTTCGTGAAATTCTCTTGGGTTTTCTAGAGAGCTTTCGTATAGCCATCGTGACTCGTTGTCCTACTTTTTTAACAAGCTGAAGATGATGAAAGGACTCCATGCCTGTGTTCCTTATGGCGTATAGGCACTCGGTTGTTGTGTCATGCAAGTGTTTGATCGCAGCAGCCGACTTCGTGTTGCTCGTATGCTGATTCAATAAAGTGTTCAACAAATTAGATAAGAGTAATCTCCTGTTGTTGAAGCGGTTCTCTAATATCTCCCAAGCTACATCGTAATTGTCTCCACTAGGTTCCAAATGACTCAATAATTTTCCAGCTGACCCTTCTACGTGACTTTTAAGGTAGTTCATTTTATGTGTCGTGGTGAGCTGATTGTTGTTATGAACTAAACGTTTGAATGTATCAGAGAAATTTACCCACTTCGTGTAGTCCCCGTTAAACTGTAGGATTTCTACTGGTGGTAGACGAATTTCTAATGGTTTTATCTTGCCTAATTCCTCTTCTTCCAATAATGTTGTTAATTGTATTACAATCTTCTCGTGTTCATTGTTTAAATTTTCATAGTGTTGGTCTACGAAATATTTTGAATTTACTTCCTGTTCTTCGGAAGTTTCCATGCACATTTGTTCACGAAAGTCCGTGATCTGCATCATCATTCTCTCCATGTTTTTTAATTTGATTTTTAAAGCTGGCCTGGATCTGTTGTTATTAGATAGTATGTCCTCAGCTAATCTGATTTCTCGATATAAACCCCGCATTCGGATGTCTAGCTGCTTCAACTGTTGGATGAATTTTGGCAATTGGCTGAATGCAACGTTTGACTCCCCGGTCGACGCCTCGAGTAGTCGTCTGTGTTTAACTTTAATTGTTGATGTTCCAGGCTCTGTTGTGTTGTTGTTGACCACTTCAGATGGGATAAAGTTAAATTTTTCATTTGTTCCTGCTGCATCTGATGTTGGAATTGGTGTGGATGGCAAACTCGGTGTGTTAAGGCGTTGGCGAATATCCTCAATGGTTGTTCTGTATCTTATCGAAACCGTTTCTCTATCCTTGAAGTATTGATGTGTTGATGTCAATGGATTTTGAAAGTCTCTAATCTTGTTGTCTTCATCAACATACTCGTTGTAAGACTTGTTCAACGCTGCGATTTAATTTTTAAGATAGGTTTTTGTTTTCCGCTGCGCTCCATCTTTGTTGTAATTTGAGATGAGCCGCTGTTTCTCTTCTACTTTTTGTTCTTGTTTTCTTAGCAGTTCTTCCATATTTATGGTTGTACTTGAAAAAGCTTATTAGGCGGCAAGTGGCAGGAATAATTTTTAATGCGAACTAGTGTTTCGTGGTGCAGCTTCTATGGTTGTTGTTTGGTATTTTACTTGAATTTGCCAATTTAAATTGTGTCAATTTAAATTCTGCCTTATTTTATTCAATGCTACACTTTAAATATAATTTTCAATTTGCAATGTCAGCACAATAGATACAATAAAACAACAAACACTAAATTTTATACTTTGGTGGAAATTAAACGTTGTAATGTTGATGAGTTAAAATGCTGAGTCAACAAAGTATGTTCACTTGGGTACGATCTTTGGGCCAGATTGAGACATTTTTTTGATTGAGAAATTGTTTCTTTAGGCAATTTAAATTGAAACTTTATTTAAATGTTTGTTTGTAAATATAAATACGCCTTATCAATTAAAAGTTTAATTTCCTTGATCGTCGATAGTTTTGTTTATTCAAAGAATTGTAAAACCATTTTTGGTGCGGTATGTACAGATGTTGGTATTTTAAATGTCCTGCTTCTTACAAATTCCTTCGTATAGCGTCACATTTGACAGTAGTCCTAAATGAAATACCGTGTCCTTGATGAGAGAAAGTCTTAGTATTTTGCTGATTCAGCTTTTTAAAGAGACCTACCTGTTAAAACCAGGCTCAGATGTGACTGCTTCCTTCTCCATTGGTAATAAACATAACTGAGTGATGGGCCTTATCAATTCGCCTCTTTCCGTCTTTTACTTACATGTTCGTACCTTGTCATCTCGTCCACTAAATACTTCGATGATCCTGGCCATCAGCCATTGACTAGGTGGCGTCATTTCATTTTTAACAAACACCAGGTCTCCTACCTTCAATGACCTATCTTCGCTAGCCCATTTGTTTCGACGTTGCTGTTCTGTGATGTATTCTTGCGACCATCTTGCCCGGAATTCTTGTTGCCTCTTCCGGATTCTCTGCCAAGCTGTTAACCGGTTTGATGGTACCTCAGCCAGCATAGATTCATAAGGGGTAATAATTGGTTGGCCAGCTAGAAAATGACCCGGCGATAATGTTGACAAATCAGTTGGATCATTACTTATCGGCGTCAAAGGTCTTGAATTCAAACATGCAGCGATTTTTGCTAACAACGTGGCTAATTCCTCAAAGGTATACAACTGTGCTCCACCTACTTTTTTCAAGTGATTTTTGACTGATTTAACTGCGGCTTTTCAAAGACCTCCTTGGTGCGGGGCTTTCGGTGCATTATAGTGCCACTGGATAGAATGCGCTTGCAGATAATTCATTACTGCTGCGGTTTCCTATAGTTCGACCGCCTCATGGAGACTTCTGTCAGCCCCAACAAAATTACCACCATTGTCACTATACATATGATGGACGGCTCCTGCTCTCAGATTAACAAAACGAGTCAATGCAGCTGTCGAATCTGCTGGCCAGCTCCAAATGAAGCGCGTTGTATGCCATACAAACAAATACCGCTATATAACCTTTTATTGTCACATTACGACCTTGCTTTATTTGTACCGGGCCAGCATAATCGACGCCGCAATGGTAAAACGCTGGTGTCGGCTCTAGTCGGTAGGCCGGCAAGTCTGCCATTATCTGTTAATCCGCTTCTTGTCTGTGTCGGCAACATCTCACACACTGATGCACGACACGGCGCAGCAGAATACAACATTTCACAATCCAGTACTTGTTTCTTAAATACTCCGTACAAAGTTGCACCAAGTAAGTTGCAAAGTTTGGCAACCCTACATTTCGAAGCACTGCCCTATATTCAGCTGGAAATGATTGTTTTTGAGATGTAATCAACCAATAATTCATTGCATTGTCAATTTCGTTAACTGATAATCCAGGAACGAGGACTCTCTCTCCTCCTATCATCACTGTGACAACGTTGCTCCCTTGTAACGTTGGTGTTTCATGGTCAACCAAAAGGCTGTTTGCCTTATTATCATTAGTCCTTACTCGTCTCCTTCTGACAATTTCAAAACACCCTACAAAATCGAATAACATACGCTGTTATACGACATACTGACTCTTAAGACGATATTTTGTTCATTAAATCGATTTCTTGATTATCACTTCCGACCATCGTTAGCAGGACATTATCAAACTTTACCGGTGGATCCTTGCATTCCGACTGAATCTGCTCCATTACTTCTTTCCCAAATACCTTCGGGGTCCATATTGGCCAACCTTCAACATCCTCCCTTAACAAGTCTGGACCTTTCCACCATAATTTGTTAGTTAACAAATTGTCAGCCTTTATCCCTGATATATCGAAATTGTTCCAATGTTATTCCTCCTAAAATTTTACTAACTCGATTAGCTACAAATGGTCTCAACTCATTTATAGGTTTCCTTAACCAGTGCAACACTATCTCTGAATCTGTCCAAACACTAATTGGTGCAGTCTCAAATATGGGTATTCCTTTAATCTTGGGAATCAATTTACAGCCGAGCTCTACTGCACATAATTCCAACCTTGGTATTGTGACTAATTTGATGAGTGTTGCTCTACTCCTAGCGCATAACAAGCTTACGGTCCATTGGCCCTCAGTATAGGCTCGCACATAAACTGCAACACCATATGCTTTGCTTGAAGCATCCGCAAACACGTGAATTTGTACCTTTTGCTCACTGAATGTTTGAATCCATCGTGGTATTCTCAATTTGTTAATTAATTGTAATTCGCTATAAAAATCCTTCCACTCCTGCTGTATGGATGCTAGCAATGGATCGTCCCAACCACTGCCCATACGCCATAACTCCTGAATGAACAACTTTGCTCTAATGGTTACTGGTGACACCCAACCCTTGCGGCCTCACTAGTAATAAATCGTTTATTGATAACTTCAGGCTGATCTCGATCCTGCACGTGTAACTGAAATTCATCTTTTGAAAAATCCCAAAAAATTCCCAGCACACTGGTGTTGTTTGCCAATTCGACAGCCTTTACTGACATTTCTTTTTCCATAATTTGGGAACTATTGGATCACCATTTCGCTAGCTTGAAACCCCCCTGTTCAAGGAGTTCAATAATCTCCGCTTTCAAACTGACTGCCTGAGACACCGATTCTACTGATGTCAACATGTCGTCCTTGTAAAAATCATTTAATACTACTCGGCTTGCTGTAGGCATCTCCTTTCTATTATCGAGAGCACATTGGTTCAATGCCTTGACTGCTAAGTATGGGGATGAACCCAATCCGTAGGTTACCACTGTCAGCCAATAATCATGAATTGGTTCCTTTGGCTCTCTTCTCCATACTATTCTTTGCAAGTCCCAATGAATTGGTTGTATTTCCACTTGCCGAAACATTTTACAAATATCGGCAGAAACCGCAATTCTACCGATTCGAAATTTGATGACAATATCTAGCAAGTCCTTTTGAAGACGTGGTCCGGTGGACTGTACATCATTTAATGACTTCCCGTTTGAGGCTTTTGCAGAACCGTCAAAAACGACCCTAAATTTACGGTCAACCGAAACCGCGTGATGTGGTATATAATTATGCAATTCCATCGGATCCAATGTGGTTGCTAGTTGCATGTGTCCTAGAGCCTCAAAAAATTTTGTGCAACCATTATTTCATTTTTCATACATTCTTTTGCTTAAACTATCATTAAACCACCCCCAAATATAATAAAAATTAATACAAAATCTAGACTCTCAAGACCAGTCGAGCCGTCCGAATCCATTTACCATTGTCTCTTCTACAAGTTTGCTCAATACAACGTAGCATTATTATTATTGCTTTTCTACAACGTGGCTCAATTTCCTAAGGGCCCATCTAGGTTCACTGGATTTTTCGGACATAAAATACTATTATGTCTTGTTCCACAACGGTGGCATGCACCTGGCAGTTTGAATTTAATTTAATTCTAAAATGTGTATAAATGGTTGTCTTTGGTCACAAACAAAAAATAATACTACACAGATGAATATGGAGAAAATATTGAGAAGTGGAATACTAGGAATGCTACCTGTGGATCGTCAGGTCAAATCTGGAGCTATCACAAGGAGTGACAGCTTGCTTGGTGGAAGAGGTGGGCCACGGTCGGGTTAGCCCAAAACGTAATGTGGATATAATGGGAAATTTCGCAAAAGTTAATCGCGAAATAACAAGATGCAAATAAAGATGAGACGCCATCACGGATATGAAGATGTGCTGCGATTGTGAAACTATTAGTTGTAAAGTTTTTTTTTTAAATAATTTTTTATTTTATGCTGCACAATCTGTTGTAAATGAGCTACTGCTCAAAACAGGATGTGGTAGCTTCGGGTACAAAATGTATGTCAATAAACTCAACGTATTGGGTACACTTCTTCTTGAACTTCCTCGATCACCTGCCGGATAATGGTCTTTTGTTGTTGGTGTACCTTTTACAAATGTGATAGGGTTGAATTCCTTGCTCGGTTCGATTTTCGACATGCACGCTGGAGCCATTGGTTCTTCGCCTGCTCCGCATTTCCTTTTTTCAATTTCTTGCGTTTTGGCATTGAGCCCTTGTTTACTCCTCTGTAATTTCGGCAATCCCCCCATAATCTAGCTCCCTTAATCGTTCGCTTAATCGCTCGGCTGCTAATATGGACAGTTGGCGATATTCCATCATGATAGTTCCGAGATCGGGGTCTTTAACTAGCCCAGTTTGGCTCTGGATCTCCCGATTTACGTTGACCATTTCGTCCTGCAACTCCGTTAGATAGGGACGATTGTATTCCCGATCCCGGTTGTCCAATTTCCTTACGATGGTCCTTATTTGTTCCATTTTGGCCCTAATATATCCAGCCAAGAAATGGTCTGTTGTTATCCTTGGCATTAGCACTAAAAGAAAAGAAAAAAAAATACTACTTACTACGTTGCTCATACAAATTTTCATTATCTCTACAATCTCACAACACAATGTTTCACAGTACAACTATTCTTATTTGGATTCAAGCGACTCACTGTTCCTCCACACAATTCACTCCCCTTAACCAAATTGTTTCTAGGCTCAATGATCACTGTTTTACAGCATTTTATTTTCCTCCACTGTCGTAATTAGTTATTCTACTCAGTACTTCACTTGCTAATTAACACGAGAACCTATTCAACCTTTTAAAACCTCAATCATCGTTCACCTCCATGCGACACGACTCATCGTGTGCCTCCATACGACACGAGAACACTATTCAACTTTTCTTTAACACAATCATCGTGCGCCTCCATGCGACACGAGAACACCCTTACAATTTATCCCCCGTAACCGCACGTGAATTCAATCCGGCAGAGCGATCAAGCATGTGTGGCCACACAATACTGCACAATTACAATTGCGGGGTATGAAAATAAAAGACTAGAATAGTTACTTTACTAAGACCACTCAACCTTCATGGATCCCCGATTGGCAACGGTACGAATTTCTTCGGGCTTACAACCTTGCATCTAGCTGATACCTATTCTTTCGTCTTATTTTTATCTTTTCCACATTTCTCCTTCTATTTTTTTTTATTTATTTATTTACAGCAATATTTCATTTACCGTTACCCACGTTTCAAATTTTCATTTTATACCGCATTATTTCATTTACCGTTACCCACGTTTCAAATTTTCATTTTATACCGCACTATTTCATTTACCGTTACCCATGTTTCAAATTTTCATTTTATACCGCATTATTTCATTTACCGTTACCCACCTTTGTGATATCACTCCTGAATTTTTCCACTTCTCTCGCGCTGCACCGCTGTTCTCCAATACTATTTTCCGTTTCTCTTTTTAGGTGAATTTACCAATTAGCTCTCCTCTATTCAACAAAAATACTAATTTGCTTTATTTATCACTACTTATAATTTCCACTTTACTTTATTAGACTGAATTTTTAACACAGTCCCCGAATCGTTCCCGGGTTTCTGGCACCAATTTTTGCGCTTCTACTGCACAAAAATATATTTTGGTAACGAAAATAAAACACGTCTTGTTTGTACAAAAGTTCTATTGCGATTAAACGTTTTTTATTACATTTTCTTACTTGACAGCGATTAATGCGTTCGGGTTCTTAATAGTAGAAATGTCCATCCCTAGATGGCGTTAGTTCACATAAAAGAGAAATAATATTTTAATAATACTACAGAAATACAGATGGCACTAATAAATAGTTATATAATTCAAATAATATCCGTTAATTCAAATAAGGTCCATTGGTTTATTTCCATTACGGTGGCCGTAACACTACTTACTTCTTCAACATTTACTTTATCTGATTGATTTTGGAAAATTTGTCGTATTGGATTTTTTAATCTGCAATAATTTCGAAAAGATAAGAACGTTAAAAATAACGTTAAAAGTGGGGGGGATATCAAAAAACACTTATACTAATGCCTAATTGTATAAAACAAATGTTTGTTGTACATCAAGACATCAAAACAGAAAATGAATTGAAGAAACTGGTATAAATATTTACACTGTTAAAAATGATTAATAAATTATTTTTATTACTCGTAAATTGTCGAGTATCGAGAAGTCAGTTGACTCTGTGTTGCTTTCTTCTACAGCTAAGATTGCCGTGTCATCTGTAAAAGTTTTCACAGTGTTGTTTTCTAATATAGGGGGGTTTTATGTAAGTGTATAATAAGTATAAACCTGTCTTGATTTATTTCAATTCAGAAAAGGTATATCATCTGACTTAATGCTGAAGAATCTATCATTCCATTGGTAGAAAATGCCTTAACCAGTGGTTAAATTCTTCATACGAAAAGCTAGTGCGACGACTAAAAATAACGTTGAGCAGACTTTCTTCTCCTCTAGTGATTTCTCCATTATTTTGGTTATTTATACTTGATCAATTATTGATTGTTGGTTACGAAAACCGAACTGATGATTTGGGATCAAGTTTTTACGTTCGATTACTGAATTTAAGGAATATTATTTACCGCAAAGAAATGAGATTTTTTTTTTCTGAATAACTTTTTCACTTAATGCCAGGAGCATTAGACAATGACGAGAGTTTAAGTCCTGACTTTCGCCTATTTGTTAATAATTTACAGTTATGTTCTTAATTATGAAGAACTCGATCAGATCTGGTACTTTGTTTGGATAATTTGGTGAGTAGTTAGTTTT
This sequence comes from Tipula vernalis, assembly GCA_958295665.1. Lineage (NCBI taxonomy): Eukaryota > Metazoa > Arthropoda > Insecta > Diptera > Tipulidae > Tipula > Tipula vernalis. The sequence goes on from OY282558.1 coordinate 328,791,134, forward strand.
CCAGTTGATAAGGCTAACCAAGTGGATTCCTGAAAGCTTCTTTTAGGAGTTCTGTACCTTTAGTTATTGTTAACCTAATCCCCAGTTGATATGGATACTTTTTGCAATAAACTCTCTTGATGGCTATTTATAATGATATCGAATACTCTTCCTAATTTTCTTATTTTGTTTGTGGTTGACGTGCGTGCAAATGCTACGACTTCTATTATTTTTGTTGTATATCCTTAAAGTTATAATCGTCGGAAGGAATCGTTGAATTTTTACCTTTCAAAATATGTGCTATACTCTTTCATTTATAGCCCGAAGCTTAATCGTTCCTTTCTTCCTTCCGCTGGCGCTACATCCCATGAAGGGATTTGGCCGCCACAACGATGTTCCGCCAAATAGTTTGATCCGACACAAGAGAACGCGAATACGGTTTTACTTTATACTAACCAAACATTGTGAAATGTATAAAAAATTATGAATTTCAAAATCAAACCTTGATTGTATTTTGATTTTCACTACATGAAATAACAAATGAATATCTTTTAACGGATTTTATTTGATTTTAAAGAAATCTTCCTGTAGAACTTTTTACTCCAGAGAAATTTTCGTAAAATCAATATAGCACGTTGCGGCGGTGTAAAGATTTGTGATTATCAATCAATATATCATAAATCTTTTCCTAGAAACTTCAAACGCTTACTACTTAAAATTCTATCTTTGTTAGTTAGTTGGTTCTGGTTCCTTGTGGCGTGTTTAGGGGAGGTTACCTGGTTAGTTAAAGCAACATGTTCTGGTGTAACGTTATTTAAAAAAAAATTTTTAAAGTGTACGCATAAATTAATTTACTTACCTAATTTTAGTATTATTGTATTTGGCAACACTTTTCTTTTTTTTTTTTTTGTTGAATAATTTATAAGTTTTTCAAGCAAAAAAAGTCAGAAAGTTGTTGAGGCGAAGAATTCACTTACTGGTGTTGATACGACTTAATGCATACATACACTTGTACATATGTAGGTATTACTTGTATATTGTAAGTATATTGTAATATTGTAAGTCAAAATAATTTTATTATAACTTTATGCAAAATGTAAATTAATAGTTCGTATGTCTATTCACTAAGAAATTGTAAGTGTGTCAATAAAAGTTTTTTTTTTCAAATATTGTCATGCTATTTAATATGAGATTAATGCATATGATAAGAATAAAAAAAGTATTTTTAATAGTGGTCAATAGAGTAAGGGCGGAAATAAAATCAAAATCATGGTCAATGCTTTTATTTATGGTGTATTGTGTAATTGTGGTTTATGTCATTTAACCATAATAATTATGTTTGGTTATGTTTTTATGACTCGGTATGTATCATCCAAGTGTAGTTGGATTTGTGTTGTGTCGATTTTATTGCGTAGCAAATTTATCTTGTAAGTTTGCTAAAACCTAGCAAATAACCAAATGCTGTAAAGTATTTGGTAAAAAAAATTAAATAGTGAGAATCGCATTCTCGCAACATTTGACTGCATTTATCTACAAATTGTCACTGTAATGTAAAGCAATGGTTAAGAGTTTGCTTAATATGTGTTTAGTGTGGTTCACGAAACCTCATTAGAGAAGGGGAAAGAATTGATTGTATGACCTCTGAAGAGTCTAAGCTACAGACAAAAACAAAAAGTAATAACAGAACTCGACGACAACCCGAAGAAAACAAATTTTTTTTTGGAATCCTAGTTACTTTGCTAAACTAATGCTATCGTCTTTTTTTAATTCTACTCATTTTTCCATACAGACTATTTTAGCCCAGCCTTCAAATCTCCTGGGCGAAAATATTAATAATGCTTCTGATATTAACAAACAAACATTAAAATATTAACAATGCTTGAACGAGTGTCCTTTCTCTAAATGTTTTTAGAATAATCATCTGTAATCAAATTCATCATCTGTGAATCAAATTCATTAATCGGGTTGTAAGTGAATGATATATTGTATAACCGATATATCAAGCACTAAGTGAGATGAAGAATCTTACCAGATTTACAAAGATACTATTAGAAGTATAAACAATTACGATTTATGTATTAGTCATTGGGTAATCTCCCATCTTAAGCACTAATAACAATTATAAGTAAAAGATTTTTACTCGTCATTGATGGCCCGAACAGTGTCAACAATTTGGCCCCTTCGATATTGATGACGAACCAGTTTTTCTATTATTCTGAACAATCAGAATAAGCGAGGGTATCCTCTATGATGATGAGCCACCAGCGTCGACAGCGACTTCTGTCCGAATCGAGTGACCGAGCTAGCGTATTCACTTTTCTTTACTATCCTTTAATTTTATGATCCGCGTTATTCGAATCCAACGAATGGTTTTGCGGTCTAACAGAAATCATACGTGCTATATCATCGTAGTGTTTAGGGCTAAATATCACACGCATGACTGGTCTCTTGAATGCCGTTATTCAGCAAAATTTCGTAATAAATGTCATAATGTACCTCATCAATACTCTGTATAACTTTAGCTTTGTGGTATTTGCAAGAAATTAGTCATTATCAATAACACCATAGTCAGATATTTTCCACACCGCTCTCTAACAGTGGCGGATCCCGTTATTTCTATGAAGAGGGCCATTTTTTAAATTTAGTGGGAGAGAATTTTTGAAATGGACTCAGGTACTTTCAATTATTTCTAGAATTTTTGACTTCTTGCATTGTAGTGCTTTTCATCCTTCGGGATGGTAGTCGTTTATGTACATGTGCATTCTATTCGAACGAAGATACAGAAATAACGGGTTAATTACGACGATATACCTCCAAACAAATTATTTAAAAACTAGTAATAACCCGTCAAAAATGACGGACGTTTTTCATACGTTTTTTGTTCGATTCTTGAACGTCGAACTTGTTCAGAAACTTGTGCTCTCGATTTTGCAAATTTAGATAATTTAATAAAATTAACTATGTTAGCGTAATTTCTTTACTACGCACCGATAATCTCAGTTGACAGCCATATTTCATTTTCAATACGTAGTGTAGGTATATCGGTGTGAAGTATATCACACAAAGTGTAACTACACAAATTAATGAAAAGTGTACGTATGCTGAAAAAGGGTATTCATTCATAGAAAAGTGTAAATAACCAGTAGAATCAGTTATGGGACGATATTTTCATACAGTGAATAGATCAAGCTTTCCGAAATGATTTTTGTTATTAAGATAAAAAGGGTTGGACATGTTTTCACAATTTTCAATAATAACAAAAATTGTTTCTGAAAGCTTGACCTTTCCACTTTATGGAAATATAAGTTTACATCTGGTAACATCTCTGAGATTGTAGGAAATGGCCTTAGTGTAGATTTGAACATTTTAAGTCATTTTCACAATTTTCAAAAATGCGTCGAACGTGTCCGACCCTTTTTATAATTAAATCACTAATCATACCTTTAAGCAATTAAGTTTAAATTTAAGTTTAATTTAATTTCTATAAACCTGTTATTCATTAGTCTTTAAGTACTACAAAACCTTAATATTAATATTAGTATACTATTTCCTTTGGCTGCTTCGGATTCCAGAACCCGTCTCCGGAAGTTTGTGGTTGCAGCATGATTAATAGCTGTCTAAATCTAATTATTAACTATCTATATACTGCATTCTGAAATAACGTTTATAATTTTGCTGGGTCAGATTTCTGCGCGCTTCTTAAATTGTAATCATTATTAATTTTAAATTTCACTTAGAACTTATCAGCAATAGTTCAGGGACGATCTAACATAATAAATATAATTAGTATTCGTTACTTATTCAAATGATTTCCGCCATACTGTTCATTATCGCAACTTGCCCTACAATTTAGCACAACTGCCTTTATAAATGAAGCATTTCCGTGGACCTGCCACTAAGATTATAGACGTTTGATCTATGTTGGCTGCTGTCCTGTAATGAATTACAAGTACGAAGTCCGACCTGGAATTCTTGTGAATATAGATGACAAAATTCAAGACAGCACAATTTCTAAACTACCTGTCCGCTGGGTGCTTAAATTTTTTGGAAATCTGTATTAGGTTCCTCAGATATTCTGAAAATCCAGATCAAATTTTGTTAATTATAACTAGGTACTACTTTGAAATAAACTAAAATTCATTAAACTCTGGAATCCTTATGGTTTAGTTTTGTTTTAAATCATCTACATAAACAATAAAATTAAATTATAAATAAACAAAATAAAAGAAATTAAATTAAATAACAAAATAAATAAGTTGTACTTAGTTGTTTAATAATCTTATTTTGTTGGCAATGTGCTAATATTAATCTAATTTATCTAACATTTGTACTAGAATAACATCGCAAAGAAATTGCAAATTGCGGCCAACTTCATTTATAGCTAAATTGACATGTCGGAGAACGGTCACCCATCATGTCAAAGTAAGCAAAATTGTATCCAAGCAAAGTCAAATTAACAAAAACTCTACCATAAGCAACATTATTCCCCTTTCGGCTCGACCAGCAGCAATTGATATTACAGCAGCCCCCATACTCCGACAAATCAAATACCGCTAAACCACTTTTATAACATTTAACCAAAATACACATTTCTCACTAAATCCATTCAAAGATTTTAAACAACATTGTTTCGATCCGACTACAAATTATAAACCAGCATTATGTGAATCTTATTGTAAATGTGACTAAAGAAACGACACAACGTATACTCACCCGCCTTCGGGACTCGATCCACAATTTGTTCAAAAACCATTGGAAATATTTTTTTTGTCCTTTTTTGATCAGGTGGGTTTCGAAATATGCCACGAAAAGTTATACCAAAATTAATTTCAGAGGTGCAAACATAAACTACAAAAAACATTCCGGTTACGACCACCACGCCTTAAACTGAAGAATCGAGACTGAATCGAGGGCAACCACAAATGTACGCCCTCCTTTTAACATTTGTAATTTTTAAAACACAGCACGATCCACCTCAATTTAACTCCGGCTTCACAGCAAAACCACATCTACATCTTCGACGTTCGTGCGGCGAATTAATTATGTTTAATAAATTAATCGAAAGTCATGGCCAACCCAACTGCGATTTTCGTCTGATCAGAAAACATCTGATCACGTGAACTCCATAATATTGGCACAATATTCCCATATTCCTAAATTGGCCAATGACTTTAACAAACAAAAAAGACAAGCGCTTTAATTATGTTCCAGAAGCAAAAATAACAAAATTCCAAAGAAAGCAAAAATACAAAATTACCAAAATTTTTTGAATTATTTGTTTAATTAATTAATCTTTTTAATTATTATAAATGTTTAACGACACGTAAACATGTACAAGATTTTTTGCTCTTTCAAATGTGAGCAGATTTATAATCGATAATTTATTCAACCCCAATTCGAAACTGTCCTATCAATGTTGGGTCATAGATGCTGGAATGTTTAACAACTTTAAGGCTAACGTTGATAAAGATATTTTGATGTTTCACTTATTAAGAGCCAGTGTTTTACTCTCATTCAAAGATTTCATCAGCTTTTTTTTTCATTGTTGAGTCTACAGTTGTTAGCAAATCCCCATCGAGTACTGAGTTTCTGTCGAGTTGATTTCATCGATGAAATGCTCATTAAATATTTTCGACGTATCGATATCAATTGATGAAATCTTGTACCATTTTAGTATTTTGTGATGGATCGTTCTGAAAATTATATTTTAAATGTTTATAAGGAAATTTAATTTGTTTCTTGAACGTTTAATAATTTATTTTTTCGCAGATTTTCTTCCAACGCACTACTAGTGTTCGATAGTAAAATTGTTTATAAAACCGTTATACTGACAAAATTCGTATACACTGAGAGCCGAATTGAGTTCAATCTAGGTTGTTCCGTTGATTGATTAATTACATTTAGTTTATAATATAACCAAGATTCTTGCCGCTTACGAGATTTACACCATCAAATTTCACTTTGCGAAGTGCATTGCATTTTTTCGAATATTCCTCTAATAATGTTAACACCATCCCTCATCAAGGTTAATTTTTTTCTCATAGGAGTGTCACCTGTTAATTTATAAAGACTTGTTAAAACAAAATGATAACAAATTATTTTAAAACTACCTTTGATCAGTCCTGGGTGAAATTTACCCTCACAAATTCACGTCAAACAGTTTTGGTTTGTACCACTAACTAAAGAAACAGGATCCGATGAATCTCGATGCGCTACATATTTAAAATTAAATCACTTTTGTAGAAGTATTGTCGATCGTTTAAGTACTTCCCGTGACGTCCTCTTTTTTTATTCTGACGGACCAGAACTCCATAGAAAATCTTTCGAAAATTTGATAGTTAATGTTTAAGACGGAAAACTACCATTAACAAGATTTCAAATCCTCCATTTTTAGAAAACATTTTCTTATACGACCTATTCAGCCGTACCTTGCCCAAATCTCTGAGCATACTTGTTAGTGGACTTACAGGAAAAAATACTTTGAAGATTTAATTCATTTATGTTTTAATTGGAATTTAGGAGCGTTTTTTTTTTTTGGTTTGGTAATTTTTTGTTTTACATTAAATAATTACGTTTTAATTTTTTGTTAGGAACTTCATAGTAATAAAGCCTGATTTCCATTATGAAACATTTTCTGACAGTATAAACAAAATGGCATAAAAATATGTATTCGAGTAATGCGGAATAGAAAAAAATTCTTGCCTATTTTTTTATTCACACCGAGCAGTGTAGTGTACAATTTTTCTTTGTTTCTCTAATAGAAAACAATGAAAGCAGACAAGGAAAAATAATGAACTGCACTGCACCGGGTGAATAAAAATACAGACCCATAATATGATCATTATACATTTGTTTCTTCAATTATAATGATATCCAGTATTCACTGCTAATTTATCTAGTAGTCTCTTCTTCCATTATTCGCTACTACCAAGTAAAAATTTCATTTTTGAAATTTTATCTAGTAGTCTCTTGCCAGTGTTACCAATTTAGCGTTTTTGCCGCTAAATTTAGCGTTTTTTGTATTGCCGCAGCGGCAAAATAAATTGTATACCGCTATAGCGGTTTGTTTGGCGACATTTTTCATGGTGCAGCGCCATTTAGCGGTTTGCGTTTATTTTCAATTTGTACCATACAAAAACACTTCCACAAGAAATTTTAGCACCACTATTTCTATGGACATTTGTTTCTCTCAAAACAAAACCAAAAAAGTAAAAGACATTAACCAAAGTAGACTGGAAAGTTTTATTGAAACAATATAAGAATTTTTGAATTTTGATTAACAAACCGTATTGGCTTCAATTGAAATAGAGAATCTCAATAGATTTTGTGTATTAATAAAAGTGCATTTTTTTTTTCTATGTATGTACGATATATAAGTCAATTTCTATCATTTCTCTGGTTTTTCATAAAACATTTTTAGTACATTTTTGGGTTTTCTAGTTTCGTTTGTTTTGCGGTTTTTTGGAACAGTGGTTTACCGTTTACTATACTTTTATCATGTTACTGTTAAATTTTGCTACTCAGTTTTAGAATTTTAAAAGGTAAAACATTAAAATTGTACTTATATAATTATATTGCGTATTAATTTTGAATTTTTTTATAGATGCCAAAAAACAAGAAAGAATCGCCGCTCCCAGGAAAACAATATATTCAGACTTTTCGGTTGAATTGGTTACAACACCCTGATTTGAAAGATTGGCTAATATACGTTATTGTTCCACCGGATGACACAAAACAAGCAAAATGTAAATATTGCCACACAGTATTAGGCAATAAATTGAGCGATTTAAAAATCATACGACTAGGGCTAAGCATGTTAATGCTGTCGGTATGTTATCTTTAAATATGACATTCCATTTAAAAAAGTTTCCGAACTTGATTTAACAAAAAATGCTGAAGCAATGATTTCCCTGTACATCGCTGAGCATAGCTCTATCTTAAGCGTTAACCATTTGGGTGTTCTGGCTAAAACGGCATTTAAAGATTCTAAAGCTGCAAATGCATTCACGCTTCACAAAACAAAATGTGCAGCCATAATAATGAACGTTTTCGAACCACATTTTAAATCGGAATTGTTGAATGATATTGGTGATTCTCGGTTGAGTTTGTTAATAGATGAAAGCACCGATATTAGCGTGAATAAATACTTAGGGATTGTAATAATTTATTACAGTGACACTAAAAATAAAACTGTATCTACTTTCTGTGAATTAATGCCTTTACAAAGTGGAACTGCTCAAGCAATCGTGGATGCAATACTTGAATGCTTAAGTCAATGCAAGTTGAAATTAGAAAGCATTGTTTCGATTGGAACAGATAATGCGAACGTAATGGTTGGCACGAATGCCGGCGTAATTGAACTGTTACGAGCTAAATGTCCTCACATTATTTTAATTCGATGTGTGTGCCATTCGTTACAACTTGCTGCTTCATATGCTGCTAAAGACGCAATGCCAAAAGCTTTGGAATTTTTGATAGCCGAAACTTATAATTGGTTTGCTAGATCATCCTCCCGCCAAATTCAATATCGAAAGACATATAACCTTATAAACAATGACGAGGATCCATTAAAAATTATCCAGTGTTCAAATACTCGTTGGCTATCTATTGAACGAGCCGTGAAACGAATAATGGACCAGTGGTTGGAGCTGGAGACGCATTTTAGTATAATGGCTCATCGAGAGCGATGTTATTCATCCGACCAACTTTCTTACATGTACAAAGATAAAAAAAATTATGCTTTTCTTCAATTCTTATATCCAATTTTGGCTCAAATTCAGATAGTGGTAAACATTTTTGAAAGCAACACAGCTGACCAAAGTAAAATATTTAATGATATTTTAATGTTAATAACTTTTCTTTTAACAAAAGTTGTAATTCCAGCGGTTCGAATTGATCCACTTTCCACCGATTTTGAAAATCATTTAGACCCAGCTCCTTACATGGGTTACTCTTTCGAGCAAGAGATAAAAGAATTGAAAAAAAACATAAATTTTACAAATGCAGATGAAACCGATTTACGATCAAGGTGCAGAAAATTTGTTATAATTTTAATAAAACAATTACAACAACGACTGCCAGAAAATATTAGAATATTGAAAAAAATCAATTTGGTCACTGTAACAAATGTACTAAAACAATTTAAAGAACCAATTTCAAAACTTTTGGAGGAATTTAAATATACTCCTGACAAAATAACAAAAATAGAAAGTCAATATGGTAAAATAAGTTTAGTAAAGTGGGACGAAACAAAGGATACGAAAAAGTTTTGGGCCGAAGTAAATGTTTTTAAAGATAGAGGTGATTCAAACCCATTTGAAGATATAGTTGATTTCGCAAAAACATGTTTGGTTATGCCCGTTGTACCTGAACCTGCACATGCTTGCTCATATTAAATTCCGGGAGCTCCGGCTGGGCGGGTACGTTAGACAGCAACCCCAACTATGTTACAAAACTTAAATTTTATCATGTGCAACAAAATTAAATAAATAATAAGAAGAAGAAAGAGACAAAAAAAGAAATACGAAATGACCAAGACGAAACCAGTACCAATCCACTCAAGTGGTTTTTACCATGTGAACATCACGAGATGTCTATTTGGCCCCCCCTGGAATCCCACAAGTTCCCCAACCCTCCCTCCATCGACGTAATTCAACAATTCATATTACCTAGTATTTACCTATTACGATTAACGAAAATAAAAACAGTAAAGTTAAGTTACCAAACCCGTTTATTTAACCAAAGAAAACATTCGAGATCGATAGTATACTAATTTAAATAATCTTTCGGAAAATAAAAATAAACATAGGTAATTATATAAACTGATTAATGATGAGGATTGAAATTTTATACAAACATTAGTTATGTAACTTTAATTTGGGAAGAAAAAAAAAACTAACTGCGTGAGAGCCTTCATACTAACTTACACAATAGTATGAACCACTAACTGGACTGTAATAGATTGTATAACATTCACAATCTAATTCGCGGTTAACTGTTTGTTCGCCCAGGTATCCAATTTATTATATGAAAAATTTACCAGACAAAAAAAAATTTACTCACCCTTCAAAGTCTGCAAAGCGCTCCGCGACGTTGAAGCTGAAAGAAACAGTCCCTACTGGCCACAGCCCAAGAACCCTTAATGAAATTAGTTCACTTGGACGACAAACTATTATTATTATTTTTAGATTCTTCGATTTCCAATCACGAATTGTTCGAAATATATATTTTTTTTTCCTTTCCACTAATACAAAGGCTCACACACTCACAAAAACACTAATTTTCAGAAAATTTAAGAACAACAATAAATAAATATAAGAGCAATTTAACTATAAGATTTTAGTAGAACACTATAGATTCTAGGTTTTTTACTTTCTTTTACTCTAGTAAAATAAAGTATAGTAATCATGAAAATTTTGGACCTTGAGATTTTTAGAGATTTATTTGTTTTGAGGTCCCCTGAGTCCGAAAAAGTCGGTTTCGAAATGGTGTCTGTCTGTCTGTCTGTTAGTCTGTCAGTCTGTCCATCTGTCAGTCTGTCTGTGTCCTCTCTACAGCCCAGATGGTTTAACCAATCGAACTGAAACTTCAGACTTAAGCTTTTTTGATAAATTGGGAAGTCCCAGTGAATTATACTCCAAATCGGCTAACCGGAAGTGGCCACTCCCTTGGTCCAGAAAATTTATTTTGCAAATATCTTAAAAAGTATAAGGTTTACAATGAACTGCTTTATACAAAATGTTTCCAAAAATTAAAAACAAATAAAAATAAAAAATAAAAAATTAAAAAAAAAAATTAAAAAATTTAAAAATTAAAAAAAAAAAATTTAAAAATTATTGATTGATTGATTGATTGATTGATATGAATGCACGGCCAAGCTTATAAAGCAAGAAATCCCGTGTTAGTGATGTGGTCATTAAACTGTCACACCAACTTTATAACACAGGTGAATGCTTTCCTTACTGAAGATACCTAAGCACCATTACAACAAGGAGAGCACAACCACTCGCGATATCACATAAATGTGACAGCATCATGTCCACCCCTGGCCGGGTCCCACCGTGCACTCTTTCACACATAACAAAACCGAAGGATAGGATAGGATAGTTAGAAGTGACAGAATCGGCCCGGTTACAGACACCTAGGTATAGCCGATAGTTAGTAAATTGTTAGTAATTATATAGTAAAATAGTTAGCACAGGACAACACAATTTCTAAACTACAGCTAATTTACTACTTCTTGATCCTGGAGCGTTGATTCAAGCTAAAATTTAATTCTGAAACTCAGGATTAATTTAATCCCTATAATAATGATTAATTCTGGAACTATGTTATATTCTGAAAATTGGATTATTTATTATCATATTAAGGAAGAGATCCCTTTAAATATTCTCTTAACTAAATTAATTAATATACATTAATAAACAAAACACAACATAATAAAAAGATTAGCACAAGACAGCACAATCTAACTACATTATTAGATGATCATGTCTCTGGAATCCAGGGTCGGATACTCAGGACTCCCTAAATTTATAACAGGACTTAGAAAAATTATTAATAATGTTGTAATTTCACCCCTGTCCGCTTATCATTCATTTACCTGCTAAAATATTTAAGAAAAATATAAAATAACAACACTTATTTCCTTATTCATAGTCCTTTTATATTTAATTAATTAATTATTACGTGCTGCAACAAGGATTAACATTAACATTTAAACATAAAATTTAACTTAAAACCAATCATCTATTTCCTACCGAATCAGAAAAAGAAAATACATCATAATAGATCCAATTATTCTATAAAATTTATATAAAATGATTTAAATGATAATGTTACAGTACCACAACACCTAGACTTATCAATAATTCAATTAGGTACTATAATTATATGAAGAATCAACAAATAAAATTAATATAAAATTTAATATAAAAATTTCCAGGCGACTCTGAAAACTAAATTTAATTAATAAAACACCGTAATATCAAATTTTATTACTTAAATGAATAATTATTATAACAGGATCTTCAGTATTCACGATCACACATCGTATACACTCATTTACACATACCAAAACCGATGAATAGAATATGATTATAAGTTGGGACTGCTAAGCGATTGATATATAGCAAATTATTAGTACAATAAATGATAAACAGGTTAGTACAAGATAGCCATTTTAACTACATGATTAGATGCTCGTTTCTCTGTAAACCAATGCCAGAACTCAGGATTCTTTAAATCTAAATCAGGACATCAACAATTATTATTATAATTAATGTTTTAATTTACTAATTTTGTTGACATAATTAAGATAAACAAAAATCAAAATCTACGAAATTTATACTTATTATATACCCCATAAAACTTCGGCTCCGTTTATGGACGTATTACCCTGCAAAATCAAGCATGCAATGTAAATAAAATAATAAATCAATGAAAAGAACCTGAAACGTTATTTTCTTAAAAATTTATCGGTGTACCATTTCAGTAAAATTGACGTTTGTATGTAAACATTGCAACCTAAACTTCAAAAAATCCATTAAGTTAATTAATTAAGTTCAATACATTTAGCATAACAATTTGTCTTTACATAATTCCACGTTGTTCACATTCGTTTAATCAAAATTTGGCATGCATAAATAAATACGTCATTATGTGTTGCAAACCAAATCACAACTCAACTTAAAATTAATATTTCAAAATTAGTATTTAATTATCTAACTTAGTTAATTTATAAACTTATAATATTAATAAAAATCAATTAAATATAATTTAATGTAGTTTATAATACCCTGTAAAAAATAAATCATACCCAAATATACTCTTAAATAAATCTAAGGACGTGTTCGAAGTTTGTAATAATTATTCCAGCTGTAATAATTATGACACTATTTTGTATGCAACCAAATTATTACAGCTACTACGGGTTGTAATTTTGACAGTTCTGTAATAATATTCATAAACAAAAGTGCACAATAACAATAATTAAGCCGTATTACGTTAATTTATTTCAAAAAAAAATTGTACAAATAAAACTTATTACAAAATTTGAAAGAGACAATTATTTCACTTCTGTCAAAATTATTACAAAAACAAAATTATTACAAACTTCGAACACGTCCTAAATATAGTATATCCATAAAACTTTATCTCATTTCTCGTACATATTACCCTGCCACTAAATTATGCACACATAAATCTTAAACTCAAATCATCATTTTCAAATTAGCATTTTATTTATATATTTAGTTACTTTATAATTTTATAATATTAAATTAAATTAATTTAAAATCAATTTGATGCAATTTGTAATACCCTGTAAAAAAATTATTAATCATAAATAAATAAACTATTTTCAATGAATTGTATAAGACGGATTCCAATTCGACTCAAACCCATTCGATTATACGAAGTATAAGAATCCTATTTTGTATAGTATCTACATTATATGCATACAAATAGCGTCACAATGCCTCGAACTAAAATTATATATAAAAGGAATACCAATCCATACATACGAACGATCACCACTGCCAGTATAGACACTATCATTTGTGCTACCATACATTTACACCGCTTTTATTCAGTGGCAATAGTTATAAATAATTTCAAAAAACCAACAAAAATGTCCATACAAGACAATACATACAAAGAAAATATATAAATTTATATTATCTTCCATGTGCGTAGCAGGGGACATAACAAAGCGTACGCGTATTATCTATAATACCTATAGACAATTCACTTATGAATAACAAAACCCAATTATATGCATACGTATAGATCCACTCAAAATACAAATTATATAAACAAAAAATCATACTAAATTCCTGTTCTATATAACAAACAATATTCAGGAACATATTTGTGTCGATTGTCAAAACCAACATTAATGTACCACAAACCTGATTGTCACCAATTTTATAAATTTATTTTGCGCTTATACATGAAAGGATTGGTGATCGACAGATTATATAAATGAGTGAGAAAAACAAACAAATTGTAGATAAAACAAAACAAACGAATTGTGAAGGGAGAATTGGGTATGTTAATAATGAAAAGAAAAAACTAATTGGGAATGGGATTGGTTAGATGAGAGTATTTTGATTTTATTCTATTTTTGCACCAACACTTTCAACTATAAGCTATTAAACGTAAGAGTGCATCTGTGTGCTTCATCAGTGAATTAGGCCTGTAGTATTACATTAGTGTTGGTTTTGCGATTGCACATACAATAAAACACAAGAACACTTATAAATATGCGTAAAAATAAAATAAGATATGAAAATTAACTACGTACATTATATCAAATTAAACTAAAATCAATTTTAATACAATCCAATTATTAGATTTTAGTAATTAAATTGTATGTACAACCACAAGGAAATTTAAAATCATGCACTTAATCAAAAAATCAAGAATTTTGATTTCTTTAGCTATAAATACAAAACATTGCCTGATAAATGCATCCCGGTGGATTGCATTTTCCAAAATTACACTTTAACTATTATTTCACTTTAAATAAATTGAATTAAATTAAATTAAATTAAATTAGAATTAAAATGTATGTCCATTTGTATATAAAGTATATACATAACACTTCACACTAACACATAAATAAAAAATAAAAATTAAATTAAATTAAATTAAATTTTGAAGAGGAAAGACAAAATACGTCTATCCTCTTTGAATGTTCGCTCGATCCTCAAAAAAAAAAAAAAAAAAAAAAAAAAAAAAAAAAAAAAAAATTTAAAAATTATAAAAAAAAATTAAATTTCTCAAAATTCTCTGTTCGTAAAAGAAAGTCGTGTGTTGGCCACACCTCAATTTTTTTTTTTCACAACAAACAACACTGTAATCCACACGGTTAATATAATTTCACGCCATGAGGAAATGAAGGTCAGCACATAATCCGTTCTTGAAATTCCGCTGACTTTTATGATGACTATCTCGTATTGGTTTATACGGTAGGAATTCTAAAGCGGTAACCCTGGTAGTTAGCGAGAAATCACGCTATAATCGAAAAAAAACAGGGTTAATGCGATTAACGCACGAACCACAACACCAATCTTACCTCGGCCAATATATGATAATTTATAGATGAATAATACTATACTTATTTAGATCAATTTTTAATTTAGTTGATTTGCACTAACTGACAAGACGATCGCCTGATATCGAATGATCATTGTTTGCAGTAATTTATTATTTAATGACACCGGATCAAATTTGGATTCATAAACATTGAAACCAGTTTGCGAAAATATAGGGGAAAAACAACGTCGTATCACTTCTATGTTACAGTCTGCCACACAACGTTACACCGTTTCTAATGCAGATGTCGAACGGGTTTTTTCTGTAATGAATGTGATTAAACCAAAGGCGAAAAACAGAATGAAAATTAAACTATTGAAGTGTTTACTTACTATACGTTGTGGTCTAAAGGTAGCTGGTCATACTTGCAATACGTATAATATACCGAAGGAAGTCGTGGCAAAAATCGGTACAATGCAAACTTACAAAGGTACTGAAGCGGATCTGGATGATCTTATTGATAGTCAATTTTGAAAATTATAAAATATATTATTAATTAAATGTTACATGAAAGAGAAGCTTTACTCTGTGTTATTAAAGTTATTATTTAGATATTATTTATTTATTTGATAAAGCAATATTAATTTTGAATTCAAATATATTGTACAACATGTTCGAAAATACATGTTCTCGAAATCGTTTGTTTAATTTATAAAAATATTATTTATGTACATGTAGGTTCTATAATTAATTCAATTGTAACTTTATTTGGAAAACCTAAATACTATTAATTAAAGTTTGGTCATTTCAATCAAATCTAAAAAAAAAACCTCAAAATTCCTTCATTCATCATTTAGCGGTTTCTAGCGGCTTTTTCAAACACTTCTAGCGATAGTAATTTTGTGTAGTTGGCAACACTGTACTCTTGCCATTTTCATTAAAATTAAATTGAGACGTCAAAATGTCGACGGAATTTATTTTAGGATTATTTAAAGGATTTTATTCTAAAATACAATAGTTTTTATCGGTCGTGGACAAAGTGTGGTATTCTACTCGCATGTATTGGCTGGATTCCCCGAAAATTCATCGAAGCACATTTCATTCTTCGCAATAACAATTCATCGAAATCACAATTCACCGAAAAATTCATATTAAAAGTTCCAAAAGATCCATAATAAAATGATTTTAGTATGAGACTTCGTTTATTTATTATTTTAAATAAGGGTCGAGCTTAGTTAACTAAATGATGACTTGATTACGTTTATAGTGAAAGATAACCCATGTTTAACCAACGTTTAACCCTAAGTATAAACATACTAATTATCTACGATAGAAAAGATTTTATTAGAATTTCAATTCGCAAAAGGTTGAATTTGATTTGTAAGAAGCTAAATTTGAAATGAAAAAGGTTGAATTTGAACTGAAAATCCTGCTCTTACGTGCGGCACGCAGTATGACATGTTTGCTGATCCCGGCTCCTATGTCCCCCGAAGTTCAAATCTAAAGCTCCTCGGAGGGCTAAGCGTGCCCGTGAGAGTTATCGAAGCCTCTACAATTCTATTTATATTTTTGGTTATTTACGTTTCGTAACCGAAATCCAAATTTTCCAGAATTTATTAAAAACAAGATTTTGAAGAACAAGATTTCGATCCGCTCCTAAATAATTTTCTTCTTCGCATTATTTGTATTTTTGCTGAGTGAGTGTTTTTTTTTTTGATATATAATTCGTTCGAATAATTATAAAAATTATATTGTTAATAACAAATTAAAATTAAAATGTTTAACAATTATTCTTGTTAATCAATTAAAAAACAAAACAAAAATTAAACGAAGTCTCACACTAAAATCGTTTTATTATGGATCTTTTGGAACTTTTAATATAAATTTTTTGGTGAATTATGATGTGATTTCGTAAAATTGTTGTACTCTGAAATGTTGTTCGCAGAATTGTGCTTCGATGAACTTTCGGGATACCATTGGCTGTTATTCACTCATGTGATTTACGACACTCGCATATTCAAAGATAATTAAGATACCTCGAAAATGTAAATGGAAGCATTACTATTTAAAAAAGACGCTTGGGGATATGTAAACGGTTATAATATCAAGCCTGCAATTATGGAAGGAAATGCTGCGTCGATTGCTACTGAAAAGACATGAACGGAGAAAAATCGAAAGGCAAGATAGGATATTATTGTATCAATAAATTCATCAGAGCTAAAATAAATAAAAGGCTGTGGAAGTTCTCGCGAGGTTTGGTTAAAGCTTGAGAATATTTATCGATCAAGAAGACCAGCTCGTAAAGCAACGATTCTTAGCAATTAACACTCCAGAGGATGCAGGAAGGGATAATATGCGCGGCCATATTCAAAACTTTTTCGACACAGTCGATAAACTTGAAGACTTATTGACAATCATTGTATTGTACAGTTTACCGTCAAATTTTGAAAATTTTCGATGTGGAATGGAGTCTCGTGTCGAATTGCCATCACCAGAAGTACTCAAAATAAAAACCATAGAAGAAGACGAAGCGAGGAAGAGTAATGCGCGAGCAGCAGTTCCCGATGCGTTATTTGTAAAGAAATTTACGATGAAACAGAAATTCCAATGAGGAAATAATGATGAAACAAAAACGCCGAAGAAAGGGGCTAATTGCTGGCACAGATCTAAGCAGAGTAATTCAACTTATGTTGTATACTGGATCGAAATTTTCGAATGAATACTCCGCACTAAAAGCTGAGAACGAAAATATAAATCAATGATGGTGTCTCAATAGTGGATATTCCACACATCTTTGTAAGAATGAAGAAAAATTAGAGCAATAATATGTTGTTGTATGTAAGAGTTAATAAAATAAAATTATGGAATTTAGCCTTTTTTAACAAAATTATAAATGAAACATTTATTTTTTCCTAACAAATAACAAATTAAAATTTAAACTTTGTTATTATTTTATTTTAATATTTCGGCATTCATACCATTTTCAAAAAATATTCACTGAAAAACAATTGAAACCAAATTAAAAATTAATCAATTAGTACTTCCTTACTTTATTAAGAATTTAATTTTTGTAACCCTTAGGTTAGGTTAGGTTGGAGTGGCTGCCTTACATAAAGAAAAATTTGAAGACATGCCTCTTGTTTCAAATCGGACATTAAATCTCGCGAGCAACACATCTACGATGGTGAGTGGCAAAGGAACCGTAAAACGAAGGCTGCAGTAGAAAAACATAAGTTTAAACAACGCTGTATATGTACAGGATACAACGGAATCAGATACGGCAAACAAGAAACCTACAGGGCCATTTAAACATGAGAAGTTTACAGGAATCTCAACGCGATAAAGCGATTAATGGATTATATCTCGAAAAAGTCAACGAGTCAACATCTTTTCCAAAGAAGTCGAGTCGTGAAACGGAATTTTTAGAAATAATGCATAGCGATGTGTGCGGGGTCCTATGCGTACTGAATCGAATGGGAAAGCGAGATCTATCGATGACTATTCGAGATGGTGCGAAATTAAATTCACCAAAACAAAAGATGAAGTTTTCAAAACATTCAAGGCGTTTAAGGCAAGCGCGGAGAATCAAACCGGAAGAAAAATAAAACATTTACAATCGGATAACCGTAAGGAATACGTGAACAACAAATTTGATGCATTTCTACAAGAAAATGATATCAAAAGACGGCTCACGGTTCCATATAATCTAGAACAAAATGGGGTGGCTAAAAGGAGGAATCGTACACTCACAGATGTAACGAGATGTCTCTTAACAGATTTACAACTTCCGCAATCTTTTTGGGCCGAAGCAATGTCAACACCGAATTATATTCGAAATCATTGCCCTTCGAGCAGCAGAAAAATTCCCGATGTGAGTTTCTTTCACACATTCGGAATAATTGGATACGGTCTTAACCGAGATCCTATCAGAGAAAAATTCGATCCTCGATCAAAGAAATGTATATTTGGTTATTCCGATCATTCTAAGGTGTTCATTCTAACTCGAGATATTAAATTCTTAAAGAATCAAAACAGATTGACAGAAATATAAAATGGTCCAAAAACTTAAAAATAACCATGAGCACGAAAAGAAGAAAAGCCGAGAAGTGGATATTGAATTAAAAACTATTGATTTTATCGACAACAACGATTTTATGAATGACGACGAAATTGATATAAATCCAGCAGAATTATCCACATCATCATCATCATCCTCATAGGAAAGCGAGGAAGGTGAAAATTCTTAGCAAGGGGAAGAAGAATGTCAAGAACATGTAGCTCGTAGAGATCGAGGGAGACCTGGAAGGATTCTCAGTGGTTATAGAGGACAACCGAAAAAGAATTACCTTATGCAACTTGCAAATAACGCAGAAACGGAATATAGGAACATTAATGATGTCGTAGAATGAAACAAAGCCATCGCGTCTGAACTCAAATCAATCATTAAAAAAGGTACGTGGAAAATCGTAGATCGTCCTAACGAAAAGAAAATCAATGGTAGTCGAGTCGTACTCCAGAATCAATATAGTCCTGATGGAATGAACAATAGTATAACAATCTATAATGACTCTCGCGGCATGATACCGTATGACCGTTCATCAGATCGACATTAAAATGGCATATTTAAACGGAGTAAATTTCGAAAAAGGCACTGTACGGCGAAGTGTTGACGTCTACATCTACTTGGAATCAAAGACGTGAACATGAAGATGCATTAATACCTCTCACATCGAGAGGAAGTGTTAAAGTTTATAAAAATATCATAGCAACTTTGTTATAAAATCCAGGGTGTTTTTATTTAACGGATTTGTTTTCTGTTTTTTCCTGTTTTAAAATATTGTACTGGAGATAATATTTCTTTATCAATGAATAAATTCTACAAGCTTCAATTATCCAAAACTGCGCTAATAATATTTTTATAAAAATTGTGTACGGATGTGAAATTTTTCAAAAACAATTAAAAACAAAAAATGGTCACTAGAATTTTTGACTCTCTTTGTTTTTATTGGTACTACGAGTTGGTACGACGAGTAAAAAATACTGTCAGGTGTCAGTAAATATTTCATAATGGACAAGTTCCAGTAGGATCTTTGTTTTGAGTATTTCTAATTTTATATACAAATTTTTTGTTATTTGTTATTTTTTGTCAGAAACTTCATGTCGGTCATTATTAAGTTTATTCGATAAATTTAGATCGAATGGTACGAGTATAGTTATTGAAAATTGATTAGTAATTAAGAATTAATAACATTTAAACAGTCTATAATCTAAATAAGTTGAAGTGGTTTTACTTTGATCTCAAACATAATGATTCGAAAAAATACTGTTACTATGATAGTCTAGCGTTGTTTTCAAAATTTTTTGTATTCTGGTATAAATATTATGGAATCACAAACCACCAAATGTATACAGCACTGTTTTTCTAAATTATTTCTATTTTCTACTATGACTCTTTATCAAACTATCCGTAATAAATCATTTTTAATTTATTATTATTTTTTGTAAAGTTAAACAAATAGAAAAATCTAATGTACGCCGAACTGATCGAACATACTTTTAATTATTTGCACTATATATGTACAGTTGTTTAGTTAAGTTTTCATCAGTTTTATGGTAAAACATAAATTATTTTTAATTTTAAGTAATTTTCTATCCAATCTTTAATTTATTTGATCTTCTCTCTATATGAATTGTAAATTTCTGTTATTTTCGTTTTATAAATATTTATATGTACGGCACGGAGTATAGAAAAAAAAAAATTGAAAAACTAAAATTCTAAATATCTACATATAGTATATATGTAAGTGAAATTACTCTGCTAGCTAGTTGTTATGTTACTGTAAAACAAATATGGTTTAATTATTTACATTAGAACATTATATAAACGATTAGGTCACACACCGTTTTATAATAAGAATACAACTTTTTAATTAATATGATTGGGTCTGAATTGGTACGACCGCTGGTTTACTTGCTGTAGCAGACTATCGCAAATAATCTAACATTAAAATAAAGAGGGGCAATTATACTCAAATTCAAAGTTATTTTTGATCCGATAACATCAATAAATTTAAATCAAAAAGCATATAAATGAAATGCCATCTAGAAGGCAGGGCTGCGAAGTCGGTAAAATAATTCTTCGACTCCGACTCCGATGTATTAAAAGTTGATTATCCGACTCCGACTCGGACTCATTCATGTAATGAAAATATTATAAAATTCGTAGTACTGCTCTTATTCAAATTCTTTCGTCCTAAGGACATATTTTAAGCATAACAAAAATTAAAGAATACAGTATGACCCAGGCCTCGAATCAGGCTTATTCATTCATTTCGTTCTTACTCATACGTTATCAAGCAGAAACGTAACGAGATTTTTCCTAAGAGGAACATTACGCTATGCCAGCCATTCATTATAAAATTGACCGGGGGTCAAATATACTGATCAAAGTCTTTTTGTACCTAAGGGTAAAGTGAATTTTAGGAAAGAAAGAAAATATAAAATGCAGGGTCGGAGTATTTTTCCGACTCCGTTAAAAGGGCTCCGCAGCCCTGCTAGAATGTATTATTTTCAACCAGTTTTAAATTTAAACTGGGTGTAAAAATTTATTATCGCTTGCTTTTATTTTCTTTAAATTTGGTACTTTAGAAAATGGTTTTAAATTATCACAAATTAAAACTACCAATCGAAAACACTTACACTGTCGAAGTTAAACTTATTAAAACAACTGGCTTGAATATTATTCGGTAATTTATAAGTATCTCGGATACTAATGAAATTGTGGTGACCGAACTGGAGTTAGGATAAGCAAATTCTGTTGCTGCAGACGGTAATTTTTTTTAAATTCAATTGAAGTTGGTGTTGTTGTTATAATATCAAATATTTGGTACGAATGACCTTTGTGGCAATAGAAACGAGGTTGTTGTACAACATATTTTGGATTATTATACACACATATTTTAGACACGGTGAAACACGCTTATTCCGACATTAAACCGGATGTGAACCGTGAATTAGGCGCCGAGAAAATTATCGACAAAAAATATCTAGAATTATTAATGGAAATCTCACTTATCCTTGAACCACTTATGCTAGTGCTACAAGAACTAAGCAAAGAAAGGCGACACTAATAACAGCTGAAGCCACTGTTACTTTGGTCTAAAAAGATCAAAGTATTGAAATCCTGTGGAAAATGCCCAAAAATTTGGTTGGTCCAAAACCACTTTGCTCGACGTTTTCAAAGTCCCTGGGGTCCAAAAAAGCAACAACAAAAAAATTACCGTCTAGATGTTATGGATGTCTGGATTTCTCGATGTCTCGATGTGTAGAGGTCTGAATGTCTGGATGTCTGAACATGATGTGATGGTTGGATGCTGCGACGTCACTATGGTATGATGGTATGACTGTAGGATGTATTAATGATATAGTGTCATGATGGTATAATGGAATAATAATATGGTATGATGGAATGATTATTTAAGGTTATGATGGTACGACGGTACATATGCTATTATGGTAAGATATTGAGTAGGGTTTGAGTTGAAATTGAGTTGGGTTTGAGAGAGAAGTTCGACGTAGAACTTGAAGGAACAACTGGATTTATTGAGCTACAGTGATGTCTTATATCATAAGGAACCATAAAACCTAACGATAAAATGGAAGGTTTAAACGTCGAGCAAGGACATAAGCGGATCTAAATTATGGATAATTTACACGAAGGAATTCTTACTATAATAAACCGTATATCAAAGGCTTGTTTTCAGTAGCGGGAAATATAGTTACAAAACATCGAAGTTACTTAGCCGTTTCTACACTTTCTACACTTAATGGCTTTTAATTTTTGAAATTTTTGATAACTAAAAAATAAAAGTGAATATTATAACTCTTGAACTAACCTGCCTTTATTGAACGTACATATATTTACATAAGATAAATTGTTCGGATAATATACGTATTACTTGTCTTACAGAATCTTGTAAAAAGACTTTCACATTTCTCGACGAACCAAGTTACCAAAGGTGCTATGCTTAAATTAATACGAACATTTTGTAAAAGTATTACGAAAACTAGGATTTTCGTTATGATTAAGGTGTTTTGTACTAACTTTTGTACTAACTCGCAATAGGAAAATTTGCGTAATGGTTCAAGAATAGCACCAGAACTCAAAAACGTTGCTTAAGAAAATGTCATGTTCCTCCTTCCGGTGTTAACTTTAGGGCCCATTCGAGTTTTGGGGTTTCTTTGATAATTAGCACGGAGCTGTACACTGTACGGAGCAAGTTGACCCTCATGCACAGTTTATAGTTGTGAAACATTCACGCTGTGCACAGGGCCTTCTTTTTGTTGATTTAACAGTTCACCATCTTGTTTTATTTATTTTGGTTTATTTAAACTAGGGCATGGATAAATTAATCGATTAATCGATTGTCCGATTAATCGGAAATTATTAATCGACTATGAAATTGTGGATTGTAGTGAAATTTGGCATGTGTATTGGAAATGGGATTCTCAAATAATTTTTAAATGAACTTCTGGAATACGGCCAGGATAGAACTTGGATATTTCTTAACCGATTTTTGATCTGGCTTCAGGAGATAAACCTCGACAGCTATCTAGTTCACAGAAATCTGAACCAGACAATAACTATTATGAACTGTAGAGGTTTCTCTTTAGTAAATTTATTATACCTGCCGGGGAATTTATTCACAATCAAAGGAAACTTAAAAAAAAAGTTTGTGATCGCACGCGTAGCGTTAGTTGAACTACTTAGGGTATTGTAGGGTCCCGGAATTAGAAAAATCACTTTAGAATGTCATTTTCATAGTGCTTTCTTGCTCAAACACACTTTCAAAATATCACTTAAATCGGTTAAGGAATAATCAAGTTCCATCCTAATTTACCATATTCCAGGATGTTACCCAAAAATCAGTTAGAATCCAATTTCCAATACATACGCAAAATTTCGCAAAATTCACCTCTAGGCCATATTCAGAGCTTTATCTAAAAATCATTTTGGAATCCGATTTCCAACGTACATTTCGAATTTCATCATAATCGGTTAAGGAATAGCTGAATTCCTTCCCATTTCCCAGTTTTATCATAATCGCCTAACAAATAGCCAAGTTCTATTAGTAGTTCCAGAACTTTGTCCAAAAATTATTTTAAATTCCCATTTCTATCGCACATGTCAAATTTCACTAAAATCCGGTAAAAAATAGCCAAGTTCTATTCAAATTGGTCAAATTCCCGAACTTCATCTCAATATAATTTTAGAATACAACTTTCCCCATCTGTCGAATTTCATCGTAAGCGGTTGAAAAAAACCAAGTTTCATTCTAACTTGCCATATTCCAAAAATTCACCTAAAAATCATTTCAGTGTTGCTTTTTCAACGCGCATATCAAATTACATAATAATCTGTTAAAGAACAACGAAGTTCTATCCTAAATTGTCAAATATCAGAAATTCGTTTAAAATAATGTATAGCATAAAAGACTAATCGATTAATCGGTCTAAAAATGAACAATTAATCGTTTTTCGTTTTGTTCGGATAATCGGTTTCCGTTGCGGTTCATCGCTCTAACGTGAAGCTAGTTTTTTGCGTGAAAATAAATTAATGGACTTATTAGTTGTTTTCCAATCGACCAACCGCAAGCACCCGCTAGCAAACCGCTAGTAGAAAGGTTCTTGTCCTTGCTATGGTCGATTGGAACAACTAAAATGGATGATGTTAGTAAAACATACCCTATAAATCGTATATGTTTTGCAATTGCTGTCAAAATTTTAGTGTGGCGAACAATTAAAAATAAAAATATTTTTTTTTTAACAGCTTAACCAACGTATTGACAAATACGATAGAAAAATGTTTATTTTTGACACACAAAAAATAAATATTTTTGATATAAAAAAGCGGTTCTACACTCAACCGTCTAGCGGCAAAATTTTGCGTAACTGCTTCTTACTGCTCGTAAAAAATAGCAAGAGCAGTTACGAGTAGTTCATTGAGTGCGAGTTTACGACCATTTTCTGAAGAAAAATTTTCAACAGGCAACCAATCAACGTAGTCTATTTTGTAAACAAATTTCCCCTTCCGTACCTAATTCTTTTGTTTTCCATTTAAAATGTATTGAATCTGCTGAAAATTTTTCTTCAGAAAATGGTCGTAAACTCGCACTAAGCGAAGACAAAAACCTTTCTACTAGCGGTTTGCTAGCGGGTACTTGCGGTTGGTCGATTGGAAAACAACTATTACTTACTTTTAACGCCTTCCATTGTTTTTCATAATTTGCACTGCTTGCTCTTACTTGTCATCCAGTGTACATTCCTTGACACCGTGTGTAAAAAAATGCATACTAGGCGAAATACAAAACGCCGTGTGATAGTGTAAATTTGAACCGGTTCAATATAAAACCCACACCGTTCGAGCTGTACTCAAATGAGCTTACCGGAGTATTTAATGCAACAACTGTTTCCGAGGTAATATCAAACTTTACGATGAAATATTTTTCTACGGTTAATACACTTTCCTTAAATTTCAAAATTTAAATTTCAAAACTAAAATATATCTAGTAAGCTTTTAAATATGAATTCTTTCTGTCACGTTTTACCGTTTTTTTAAAAACATTTTATGACATTTTATTGATTGAAATTTCAGTGACATGTTGATCAATTTATTATTTGTGAATAGCTTTAATATAATCGCCTCTAGAGCAGTGCTGTCGCTCTGAAAACTTTAAACGGAGTACTTTTCAAATTTTTAGGAGAGTTTTTCTAGTCAGATGGGAGTACATACCAAATACAATACGTAATTGGTGGTGTTTTGGGTTTTAAAATATCACGATCCAGCAAATTACCCTAAAACTGCATTTAGATTTTGAGTCAAATTTCAATATTAAATAAAAACTGTTTTATTTATTGGTTTAGAGCTCTTTATCTGATCGGCCACAACTCTCCAAGAAATCACAGATATTTTAAGATTATCGTTTTGAGATTTTTAAGTTCTTCTCGTAGGGAAGAGTACCGATCAGCGGAAACGGAAGCACAATTTTTAATTTTTAGCTAATTTTACCTAAATTTTACGTGGTAAATGGAAAATTTATGTTAAAGCAGCTGTAGCTTTAAACCCTTTTCACTTTCAAAAGCGACCTACATATATGCAAATTCAAATATGTCAAATATCCGAACATGTTCGTCATTTTCACAAAGCTAATTTTCAAGAATTGGAAAATATTTTCGTGCAATTTACAAAAAATGTTATTGCCAAAAAATAACTAAACCTGGACGACATCTGAAAAAATCGCCTTATAAAAAACGAAACGTCTCGAAATATGTCATGTATTTGAATTAAAGGAAATTGCTATATAACATTGGTTTAGTGGCGACAACTGTACTGCGATTTTGTTGTGTACATGAGAGTATGGGAGTAAATAACCGGAACGCAATAGTATTTTCAAATGTTGATGTGTTAGTGAATGTTGTTATTGTTTATTTTTTATTTGATGTGGTTTTCGATTCACCAAAAAAGAGCAAGCCTGCTCTTTCTGCTGTCAAACTGTTCGATTTGTCAAGAAAAGTCGCTCGGTCGAGCAAAATTGTTGTTGTTTTACGAATCTCGATTTTTTGGCAGATTTACTAACAAAACACAAAAAGAACTGTCATTTTGAAAGCGTCATTTGTGTTTTATGTTTTTTTGTGTTTCTGGTTTATTTATATATAAATATTTTATATTAAAGAATTAACCTGTTGTTGTTATGTTGTTTTGCATATAACACAATATGTTGTTTTTTATCGAGTGTAAAAATCATAGGATATGTTTATATAAACGTCGAAAACACATACATATATAATACGGAGCAACTGTTCGATTCACACAGCAATAGAGAGTGATCTTTCAAAGATTTGGTAAAAGGCGAATCGAAATCGACATGAGATTGACGAGAGTTAATTTTAAAATATTAGGGATTTAGAATATAAATTATTTTAGATTTTTAAAATTTAAATGGGGCAAAAATCAGTAGCCGCCAAAAGTTAAACTTCAGCCAAATTATTTAAAAATGCTACAATATATTAAAATTATAGATAAAAAATAAATACTCCCCTATATTGTACGTGTACATGTATTATAAATACTCCACTATAATGTACGCACTAATGTATTACATTCATTACTTACCTACCATATATATAAATATATATATTAATTTAGTTTAGTTTAAATTTGTTCTTAATCTAAAAAAAAATTTTATTAAAATTGACAAAAAAAATTGTAAACCTAAAACATACAATTCAAAATGTCAATATTCCCATATTCCCAATCTAAAAAGCATGGGAAAAAATATTCCCATAGGAAGATAAGCACCAAAAAATTTGAACCGATTTCACCCGATTGAATAATTTTTGATGCTTACTGGTACAAATACCACACGAACACAAATAAAATTAATGACAACACACAGTAACAAAATTTTATACTTTACATGGTGTACGTATACAAAACTCCCTGTGAGTAAATTCCCATGTACACAACAAAATCGCACTTGGTGAAATCTCTTCTATAAAAGTTTCATACCCGCTAACTTCATTCATAATTTGGAGGTGCTAAAGTAATTCATTGATCATCAAAGTATATTGGTTAAGTCAGATAATATCATTTCAATGGAGTTTGTGCATAATCATAACAGCTCCATTTTGGGGCAGGGATGGAGGTTCTTAAATAACACATGGCCAGAATTCAACAAATATTGCAAGTTATACTCCTTAGACAAAAATTTGGAGGAATTAGATTTGGACATTTGTTACTGATGTTTTGGTTGATTAATGAAATTTTGGTTGATGCTATTTATCAGAAACATTGTTTCATCAATTTCTTTTTTTTTGTTTTTGTTTTACATAGCCAACTAATCCAGATAAAGTATGTACTACGTCTCCAGGAAATAGATGGCACGTTTGTGGTTAGATTTTAGTAGAATTTATATCTGAGATTTGAGATATTAAGTCGATTCGTTAAATATCGCCTAATATAAAATTTATTATTTCAAACACAGCATATGGGGTCGAATTTATTAATTAAACCATCGCTCAAAATCAGGATATTTTTGGGTTGAAACTTTAAATCAAAAATGACATTCGCAGAATTTATTTGTACATATTTAGCTAATTCAAACTATCTTCTCAGTCTCCAGCATCAAATGGATGGAAAATGCACATTTGTTGATGGATTGTAGTGAAATTTTATTTCGAAGATGTTAGGCCAATTCTATATAAATATTGTAGTTCCTAACCTTAAACATATTAAATCACGTTCCAAAGAAGTTTTTAGGGCAGTCATTTGGGCTGGTGGCTTTTGGCTAGAAAGGTTAAATGAATGTTGAAATTTTCTTACAGTATTATTGTTCATAGAAGTCCTAGTCTAAGCTTAAGGAAGGATTTGAGCGCATTGTAAATCCAGACTTCTATACATTGTTTTTGTGCGGTAAGGCTAAATGACATAGTTTGTCTTGCAGCGTAATTTCTGTATTCAGAACGTCCTAATGTAAATATTTAGCCAAAGCAGATAAAAGTTGTTTTGTTAAAATCGGAATTATCTTTTTGTAAGTTTTATCAACAAATCTTCAGATTTTGAAAAAAAGAAGGTTTATGAAGTTGAAATAATTTTGTTCGCAAAGTTGACATGTTTAAATTTTGATTGGCTGCTAAAATGACTGACACATTACTGCAAGAAAACCGTGTTACGGGTTTTTACCGGAGAATGAGCCCATACCTCTAGAGGTATTATTTCTGAGTAATATTTTTTTAGTATTACTAATACCGATTATTAACTCTGATTTTGTTTTATTTGTTTGTATTGCTCGAATGGTGCTCAGCGATGTTTCATCCAGACTGAAGCACTGAGTAAAGAAATGTTGAAAATTGTGGATGCTTTAGGTAATTCTTAAAGGTCGAAGATGAAAAATAGCGAATGTAATTTTGTTTGCTTGCTGTTCAACAAGTCTAAATGACCTAATATTAATTGTGCGTGTTCCCAAGCGATTACATTTTCCCATGTGACGTTTGATTACATATTTCCCTGTCGAAAACTGTTTATAAAGCTTACCCCAAACCAACCTTTAAGCCATCATTGTATTATATAATTTTTGTTTAATAGTTGTGCGGAAATTGTTTGTGCCGTATTTCTTTAATCGACGCTTTAGCCTGGCAGAGATGTTGACACTTTGTTTTTTGTTATTCTCTTGGTCGTAGTTTGCTTTTAACCAAGCAAGGATTCGCCGTTTTGCTACTGCCTGTTAAGATTAACCACTGAGGACTTTGTAATTCCAGCCAATTCGGCAATTTTACATTGTCTTAAGGTAATTTCTTTCAACAATTGTTTTACATAGCGTTTTGTATCCTCAAAAACATCTTGTTTTCGTCCCAAAATGATGGGGTTTACGCTACGTTTAAATCACAATGTATCACAAACGATTACACAATTGAAATGCCTAAAAACGAAGAAAAAAAATGAATCTCGACAAAACCGATAATAACGGGAAAATATTTTTCTGTGCAAAACAAAGGAATATTTAAACAATGTAACAAAAGTCTCCTTTGGCTTCTAAGAAAATTTGCAGTAGTTTAAATGAGATATAAACAAATAGTTCATATGAAATTGGCTATGTACTGTATGTTGTAATGACCAATTGTATTAGACAAAAGATTTCCAAATGTAAGAAATTCCGAAACATCTTTTAAGGACTGCCCCTGCTCAAAGGAGAAGTTTTGTAAAAGTAACTGGTTAGTTTCGTGTCGTTGGAGGAGTCGGACAGACCTACATTTTTATTTTATTTGAATGTTGTTAAGTGTTTGTGGAATATAACCCGTTGAAGCCGTCTTACTGCGTAAGACGCGAATCAGCATTTTGATGGTGTTTGGTATTCCATTCCCTTATGTACCGGTACGTTCACCATAATACGTGCGAGTCTTAATTGGTGATTCGGTGTCTCGAAACCGTTAGATTATTCGAGATTTTTGAGATTATCCGAGTATGTTTGAAATTGTCGGATGTATTTGATAGTTCGATGTTACTCGAGGATCTTAGAGTCATATTCGGAGAATATGATTGTTCGATATTTACGAAATTTTCCGATCTATTTGATGGTACCATTATTATTGCATATCGTTTTGCTGAACTTAGCCTTAACTTGTTTAGTACCACATTGCTTAATAGTACTAAAAAATTTATTTATTTATTATTTATTTACCAACTTTAAAAAAAATATCTGGTTACAATTTTGAAATATTCTACATTACGTTACAAAAAAAAAACTATCAAAAATTAGAAAGAAAATCTGACATCAAAACCTTAAATGCATCGCTTGGCAAATTAAAATCAAAAATCGACCGTACTTTATTAAAAGCAACCGAGACATTATAAACAGGTTCATTCATAGCTAAATTACTCCTCCGTATTGGTAATTTAAGAACAAACTCCCCACTCGATCATAACATACGTGTTGGAACGTAAATAGAAAATAAATCGAGAATCTCATTACAAATAATTTTACAAACAAGGAGATCACAGACAAAAGTGACACACGTCGCAGTTTTACGAATAGAGAGAGGTTCCAATTTTAATAGTTTACGTCGTCCCCTATAAGGAGAAAGAATATAATTGGGAAGATTATTGTCCCTAGGTAATCTATGCAAGGCATATTTTAAGAACTGTCTTTGAACCCTTTCTAGAAGATCAGAAGAATCTTGATAAAATGGATCCCAAATAACTACGCCATAATCTAATTGCGAGCGCACTAACGTAATATACAAGATTCTAATCGCATAAGGATCCCAGAAGTCTTTGGAGAATCTTTTAACAAACCCTAACATGGAAAACGGCTTAGAAACAATGCCCTGTATATGAATTTGGAAGGATAAATTAGAAGCGAATGTGATACCCAAATCTTTGAAAGTGTTCACTTTCTCAATTCTATGGTCTTTGAGAAAAAATTCGTAGTCGAAGTTCAAGATATTCCTTCTACGGGAAAATCGCATTGTTTTACACTTCTTAGTATTCAATAATAAATTTTGATAAGTAACATCCGATAAATCCGACTGTAGCTCCTCTGCATCTCGAATATTCGAAATAGTTTTAAAAATTTTAATATCGTCAGCATATATAAGAATCTCAAAATACTTAATGTAGTTAATCACATCATTAATAAAAGAATGAATAAAAGGAGACCCAAATGGCTTCCCTGGGGAACCCCTGACGTAACATGAATCCGTCTAGACATGTAATTCCCTATCTTAACGATTTGAGTTCTTCCATTTAAGTATGACTTAATCCACCTAATAGGTAAACTATTACAATCCAAAGATTCCAATTTAAGGAATAGCAGTTTGTGATCAATTTTGTCAAAGGCCTTGCTAAAATCTAAATAACCTGTACATACATCCCCAATTCAAAAGCCGTTGAAATATAATTGGTCAGTAAAAACAAATTCGAGACAGTTGATCTTCCAGGAAGGAATCCATGTTGCTTAGAAGAAATAAACCTACGAGTATAAAAAAAATAAAATCTTTGACTGTTTTTTCAAAAAGCTTCGGCAAAACGGATAAAATACTGATGGCTCGATTAATTAGTAATATCACTTCTGGAACCTGACTTAAATATTGGTTTAATTAAAGAGCATTTCCAAAAGTTCGGGAAGTATCCTTGTCGAAGGCTTTTGTTAAAAAGAACTGAGATTGGAAAAGCGACAGCATATGCTGTCATTCTAAGAACCAAGGGAGGGATGGAATCGAACCCTGCACTTTGATTGATATCAAGCGAGAGTAGACCATTCAAAACAGTATCAAGTTCCAATTGCAAAGAACAATTTATATTAGCCACTGAACAATAGCTCGATATCGAATCTGTCGTTAACGGTTTCTTTACATAAACACTCTCAAAAAAGTCAGCGAACAAGTTACAATTATCTTTCAAAATATGACCCAAACGATCGTCCAAAAACATAGTAGACGGATATCCCTTATAGTTTTTCTTTTAGAATCAACGAATCTCCAGAA
The DNA here is from genome assembly GCA_958295665.1 of Tipula vernalis. Taxonomy (NCBI): domain Eukaryota; kingdom Metazoa; phylum Arthropoda; class Insecta; order Diptera; family Tipulidae; genus Tipula; species Tipula vernalis. Next base: position 328,823,192 of record OY282558.1, read on the forward strand.
GCTATCAGTGCTGAGATGTTCTAACATCACTATTTTCGATATTCGATACGCTTTATCTCTCTTTTTTCATGAACAAAGTTGCCCATTATTTCGCTTCCTCAATTACGCTGATCTATTGCGATCTCAGCCTATTAGAATACATTTCTTTACTATCCTTTTTCAACATAATCGACAAAGTATCACAAAAAATTTTTGTAGTGATAAAGTGATGAAGAAATAGCAGGCTGAATCGAAAATACTTAGGCGGATATTACATTATCACATTTATATACAGTGAAATCCGGCTATAACAAACCCCGTTTATAAAAAACATCCGGTTATTATAAACTTTTGGAAAATTCTTCGGATATAACAAACTTCGGTTATAACAATATAGCAAACTACATAGTTGAAATGAAATATTTAAATATGTATACATGTTAAGTTTTGGTTTATATAAAATGACAAGAATATTTGCCAACAATTTTCGCATTGGAGTTTACTATAAAAATCTATCAAAATTTATTTTTCTAAACAAACTTCGGATTTAACAAACTGTGTTTGTTATAAACGAAGCCCTGTTTATAACAAACCTCCGTTTATAATAAACTTTTTTGTTTTCCCTTGGGAGTTTGTTATAGCGGGATTTCACTGTAATTGTATAAATATAATTATATTTTTTTACACAAAAAATATTGTTATATTTAGCTTCAAGAAGCTAAATGTAACAGTATTTTCTTTGTAAAAAAATATAATTATATTTATATAATTATATAAATGTGATAATGTAATACCCGCCACAGACATTAATAGGAAAAACGTCATTAAATAAGTGAAAGATAATGCGATTTTGTTCTTGAAAAAAGAGACATACCGCACAGGTCTATCCTTTATGTTCGATTCGATCTACAAATTGTAATTGTTGTAAAGAAATTTATTCAATATTCTGAATTCATTTCTCAAGGATTCAAATATAGCGTACCTATCAGGAGTAGGGAAAAGTTTAAATCTCTTATGAGCCTTGTCTTTACGGTTTTTCAGATTAATAAGCTGTTTATTATACCACGGTTCCTTCAACTGACGCGTAGTTTTAAATTTAGGAATAAATTTCACCATTTCTACATTTAGAGCATTATAAAATTCATCCAGTACTTCCTCTAAATGATGATTACCCTCAAACGCACTCCAATCATAATTATCAAGAAAAGCATTCAAGGAATCGTATTCCCCAATTGTATAAATCAAATTTTCAACAAATAACTCATCCTTGACAATTTCACATACATCGAAAGACAGTGACACTTTTATTGGAAAGTGGTATATATCGTCACACGTCTCGACAATAACTTCTTGATCCAACGGCAAAAATACCAGGTCCAAAACATTGCCACACTTGTTCTTGACGTCCATACATTGTTTGAGACCCATTGAAAGTAATCCCGTCATGAAGTTATCATAATTCCCATTCAAGTTCAACGGAGTTAAAAAATCATCAACTCGAAGCCAATTAACATTTGGTAAATTGAAATCACCCAATATACATAAACGATCCTCTGGTTGCAAAATGGGTGTGGTGATATATTCCTAAATAAATCCTATCCAAAAATTATTTGTTCAGATTCGTATTGTCAACAAGTGAGTAAACAAATAGAAGCAATCATAGAGTTCAATAAAATATGAAACGCTTACATTCTCCCCTAAACGCAGTGTTCATAAAAACATAGCTTTTTTACCAACAAACATTTTGTTTGAAAATAAAATGAAGGAAAATAGAGATTGGAAATATGCAGTTCATTACTATATGTACTAAAAATAAATATAAATATAGTATGAACGATATGCATATTTAAAGGTTATAACGTTCTTTTAAAAAATACATTAAATAAATATAATAAATAATAAAGATTTATTTAAATAAATAAAATTTATGGTGTGTTTTAATAATCAAATGAATAGTTAATTAAAACCCCATAACTGGTGACCCCGACGTGATCAAAAAACGCAACCAACCAAAGAACAAGCAGAACAACTGCATAATAACCAGCAATCAGCAAAACCGTATTAACCAGCAATACAGCACAACAATCAGCAAAGCCGTTAACCAGCAATACAGCATAACAACCAGCGAAGCCGTTAACCAGCAATACAGCATAATAGCCAGCAAAGCCGTTTTAAACAACAATACCGTTTAGCTATATCGGCCAGCCAAAACATCGCTATAAATCAACAACTAAACTGCTAATAACAGTGAGTTTAAATCAACCATTTTCCAGACACCAAACATCTGAATATTGCATTGACGACATAGCTCCCACCAGTGGTAAGCGGTCAACCGAAATATTCAGTGTAGTTAATACATAAACAGTTCTGGCCCCCACCCGTGGTAAGCTAAAAGAGTTTTTGTTGTTTAGCCGTGCAAGGTCGCACAAGGAAGACATCATCACTAACCAAAAAGCGTACACGACGAAAGGAGGAGAACCGTGAGTATTCCAAATTTTAAAGAACTACATGTTAAAAAATTTAAAAAAAAAAAACGAAAAATCAATATTATTTTGGTGTCGTTTATTTGTTGGTTTACTCATTTGTCGTCAGTTCACAATATTATTCTTACCTCGTTTGTTTCACTGTCCACAATTATCACCATTTTCTCACCTATTTAAAAAAATTTTCCTTCGTGTTAAATTTATTTTTATTTTTAAAAAAATTATGGATCCCAATACTCCTCAAATAGATGACACACCAGACAGAACCATGACTAACGAAGAAATTTTGGCTTTAATAGACGCACTACGACAACAACTGACAATCGATGATAACAGTGCTGAGGAAGGTCCAAGCCCATCAACCAATTCTCCACCTCCAGTTATAACATCAATACCAGCTAATGTGACAAATAGCGCACATGTAGCGTTTAGACCTCCACAACACCTATACAGTCAAAATCCGGTCATTTGGTTTTCGATATTAGAGCAGTCATTCCTGTTAGCAAACATTACCACGGAACAGACAAAATACGCACACGCACTCGCAGCTTTAGACGCACGACATCACGACACTTTTGGAAATATAATACTACGGGACAAAAAGACTACTCCTTACACTGCGTTCAAGGAGGAAGTTGTACGAGTGTTAGGAGAGACGGAACGGACGAAATTAAATAATGTTTTACACGGACTTACTCTCGGAGACCAGAAACCATCCATGCTACTCAATAAATTCAGACTGAACACGGGAACAGTTTTCGATGACAACGCAATACGACAACTATGGATGAAACGACTTCCAGCACAAATACAGATGATACTGACTCCATTTGAAAATGACGTTTCACTAGCAATATTAGCCACTCGAGCAGACAATATTTTGGAGACGATGACAAACTCATTAAACATCAACAGCATATCAGATTCTACAACAGAAAATACAGAACTGAAACATTATAAAGCAGAGACGGACAGCAAAATTGATAAACTAACAGGAATGATTGCAGAATTATGTAGCAATTCTCGTGCACGTCCAAATTCTCGGTCAAAATTTCGAAGTCCGTCACGATCACCAATTCGAAAACTGAATCCAAAATTTAAAATTTGTTATTTTCATTTTAAATTCGGTGAAAACGCAAAACAATGTGTGAAGGGGTGCGAACATTTTGAGGAACACTCAAAAAATGTTGACAAAAATTTTCGCTAGACCATCACGAATTAACGGCAAGTGTTGATGGTCAACTAGCGAGCCGTTTAGTAATTTTTGATAGAAACACAAGACTAAAATTTTTAGTGGACACCGGAGCAGATGTTTCAGTCATTCCAGAAAATCTGTATCAAACAACACTTATATCAAATTCTACAAAAAAATTATTCGCGGCAAACGGCACTCCGGTAAAATCTGTCGGCACTAAAATTTTAAAATTAGACTTCGGACTTCGACGAGAATTCCGTTGGGAGTTTATCATCGCTGAAGTTTCATTGCCAATGATAGGGGCGGATTTTTTAAAACAAACAGGCCTTTTAGTAGACATCCAGGGACAGAGGATAATTGATCCGTTAACCTCCCTGTTTGTCAGAGGTGTCTTATCACAAGAACCAAATCCGACCCTATCTTTTATTAACAAAACGAACCAAAATTCTAAAATCGACATTTTGATCGGGAAATTTCCGGGTTTAGTGAACAGTGGTCTATCTACTAAATTAATTAAACACAAAATTACTCACCGTTTGGAAACTAATGGACCCCCTGTATCTTGTAAAACACGACGTTTGGCACCCGACAAACTGCAAATTGCAAAAGTTGAGTTCGAACACATGATGGCACAAGGAATATGCAGACCAAGTAGCAGTGCCGGGTCCAGTCCACTTCATTTAGTCAAGAAGAAGAATGGAACATGGAGACCATGTGGTGATTATAGGTCGTTGAATAATATAACCATCCCAGATCGTTACCCCATTCCGCACCTTCAAGATTTTTCGTATCAACTTGAAGGTTGCACCATTTTTTCGACACTAGACCTTGTCCAGGCGTACCACCAAATTCCCATCGAACCAACGGACATACCCAAAACAGCAATATACCTTTCGGCCTTTTTGAATTCACAAAAATAACATTCGGACTACGGAATGCAGCACAGACATTTCAAAGACTAATGCATTCCATACTTTTAGGCCTTAACTTCTGTTTTGTATATTTAGACGACGTATTAATTGCATCCAAATCACTTGACGAACATTTAGAACACCTCGAAATTGTTTTTCAAAAATTTTCAGACAACGGACTTATAATTAATACGGACAAATGCGTTTTCGCACAGACAGAAATTGTATTTTTAGGACACACGGTCACTGGACAAGGTATACTTCCAAATCAAGACCGCATCCAAATTGTCAAAAACTATAAACGCCCAGAAACTGTTGATGGTATCAAACGTTTTTTGGGCACGATAAATTTTTACAGACGTTTCATTCCCGGCGCCGTGGCAGACCAAATTCTTCTAAACGATTTACTCAAAGGTTATAAAAAAAACAGCAAACAACTAATTGAGTGGTCAACACCACTAATTCAAGCTTTTGAAAATTGTAAATCAAAATTATGCGAAGCAACGTTGCTGAATCACCCAGCGATTTTAGCTCCACTCGCAATCATGGTCGACGCTTCAGATACGGCAATTGGGGCAGTTGTACAGCAGTACATCTCCGATACTTGGCAACCACTCGGTTTCTTCTCAGTACGACTTAACGAAACGCAAAAACGGTACAGTGCTTATGACAGAGAGTTGCTTGCAGCTTACTCTGGCATTAAGCACTTCAAATTCTTATTGGAAGGTCGTGAGTTCACATTGTTCACCGACCACAAACCATTAATCTACGCATTCAAACAAAACCCTGAAAAAGCATCTCCTCGTCAATTCAGACATCTAGATTTCATCGGCCAATTCACTACCGATATTCAACACGTCTCCGGCATAAATAATGTCGTTGCAGATACCCTCTCCCGCATCAATCAAATTTCTATTCCTGAAAGCATTGATTATGCAGCAATCGCAGATGCTCAAACCAATGATATCGAACTACGAGAGATTTTAAATAATAATACAAACACATCTCTTAAACTAGTGCAAATTCCTCTAACGTTCAACGCAACTAAATCCATATGTTGCGACGTATCAACCGGTGTACCAAGACCCTTCATTCCGCCAGCATTTCGGAAAATTGTTTTTGAATCTTTACATAATTTATCTCATCCGGGTGTAAAAGCTTCCATAAAATTATTGACTTGTTTGGCCCTCCATTTCCAAAGATTCAAAAACGATGGCTCAAAATTGTATACCATGTCAAAAATCGAAAATTTCAAGGCACATCCAATCACCTCTCGGCTCTTACAATCTCGCTTCTCAACGATTCACAGAAATTCACTTGGATATCATTGGTCCACTTCCAATCTCCGGAAACAACCGATATTGCGTGACGTTAATTGATCGTTACTCGCGTTGGGCTGAGGCGGTGCCAGTGCCGGACATGACTGCTGTCACTGTCGCATTTGCCGTATATTCAACTTGGATAGCTCGATTCGGCGTGCCAGAATTCATCGTTACAGATCAGGGGGCTCAATTCGAATCACATTTATTTTCGGAATTATCTACACTTTTAGGCTTCCAACATCGACGTACAACTAGCTACAATCCAAAATGTAATGGCATGATTGAAAGATGGCATCGCACCATCAAATCAGCCATTATGTGTCACAACAGACCAGATTGGGCTAACATTTTACCGACAATTCTACTGGGACTTCGTACCACTTACAGCGAAGAACTATAAACTACACCAGCAGAACTAGTTTATGGGTCCACTGTTCGAATTCCTGGACAATTTTTTGATCAATCTTCCGATACCAAAATTTCACAAAACGATTTCGTTCAAAATTTGAAAAATCATTTCAAAGAAATACGACCAACACCAGCATCTCGGCATTCTACGAACAAAATTTTCATTTCGAAAGACTTGCCGTCCTCATCTCATGTTTTCTTACGGACGGACGCATTACGGAAATCACTTGAACCGCCGTACACAGGACCCTACAGAGTTATAGAGAAAACAGATAAAACTTTTACACTTGAAATTAAAGGCAAACCGGTCAAAGTATCAATCGACAGACTAAAACCGTGTCATTTGGAAAACACTCAAGACGTACAAACACCAACTACTAAAGCCAATAGACCAAATTTCGACCAACAATTAATAGTTTCAGAGAACGGTAAAACTACATCAACAAAAAAAGTTACTTTCGATTTACAACAAAAACCACCTACAGAACCGACTCAAACAAGATCAAGACGAATTATCAGAACACCGTCACGATACAAACAATAATACCACAAGACTTCACACAATCACAAAATTCAATTATTTCAGACGAACGATACTTACTCACTTATACGTAAATTCATACAGAATCTACTGGAAGGGGAGTATTGTGGTGATATATTCCTAAATAAATCCTATCCAAAAATTATTTGTTCAGATTCGTATTGTCAACAAGTGAGTAAACAAATAGAAGCAATCATAGAGTTCAATAAAATATGGAACGCTTACATTCTCCCCTAAACGCAGTGTTCATAAAAACATAGTTTTTTTACCAACAAACATTTTGTTTGAAAATAAAATCAAGTTGAAAACAGAGATTGGAAATATGCAGTTCATTACTATATGTACTAAAAATAAATATAAATATAGTATGAACGATATGCATATTTAAAGGTTATAACGTTCTTTTAAAAAATACATTAAATAAATATAATAAATAATAAAGATTTATTTAAATAAATAAAATTTATGGTGTGTTTTAATAATCAAATGAATAGTTAATTAAAACCCCATATGGGTGCTATGCTAGACTTGATAATATCAATGACTTTATCATACACCCCAAAATTAGAATCGCATGGAATATACATGACACAAACGATTAGCGAAAACGTATGATATCTGATTCTTACTGCGATTATATCCGATTCTTACTGCGATTATATCCAAGTCGCAATCCGTTAATATTAAAGGTACAGATGAAAATTTATCCGCAACAGCAATTAGCTCACCTCTACCTTTTTCATATGTGTCTTTAAGAAGATGCCTGTCTCGACAATGAACAACAAGTAGCCAGCAGTGATTTACAATCCACCTGCTCAGCATTATGCAGTCCAATATTTTCGAGCAAATATAAGTTTGTACAGCCTCCTTTTTCACCGAGGGATGGAACCTACTAACATATAGATACATTGTATCCTGTACAACAGCTGGATATAATGTATCCACAGGCTGCCCCGTCCCGATAATGCCCTGATTAGAAGAAGGTCTCAACAATCTTGAAGAACTATTAGTATGGTTTACATCATTCACATATGATGGATGTTCAGATGAATCCGATACACCGATTGCTTTATCCACTAATGTACCAATTAACTCTTTGTTTTTGGCCACTTCTTATTTCAATTTTTTTATTTCAACAGCCTCCAACGCTCTATCCGCAATAGCATCAAATTTTTTAAATAGCTTTGTTGTATTGTTATTCGCGAACCACTGCTTGCAGCTGTTACAGTGGTAAGCAACGCACACAAATTTTTTAATTGAGTTTCCCAAATTTGCTTGTGTTCTCTAGATATTTATAGAGATTCCATAATATTGAAATTATACGAATTTTCGATCCGCGATTTATTCTAGATTTCTTAAGATTTTCGACATTTCTAGGATTATTTTGAAAGATTTTCAAATTTATTCGAATTTCGCCATACAGGCTATGTTCTGCGACTAGGTTTGAGTCGTGGGAACTTGCACAGTTACACCGCATCCCCAATGAAATACTTTTTATACCTTTGCCTTACAGGATTATTTGAATTTCCAACACAATGAACAAACATTTTTGTTCATTATTGGAAATCCATTCAATCCTGTAAGGCAAAAGGAAAACAAATATTTCATTGGGGGTGCGATGTTACAGATATAAATCTGAACCGTGGTATTTAGTATATTTTTCAAGATTTCGATATTTCTCCAATTTCCTTCCCTTCGAATCGAAATTTTGTGATGTTTTATCGATATATTTAGAAATCTGCATTTCATTGAGCTGATTGCAAGAAATTTCGTTTTATTTACAAGTTAAGGAGGCCGCATGTATGCAGATAATTTGCGGATAAATATTTATCGGCGTTTTCAACCAAACAAATCACCGAAAACGAAAGAGAATTTCCCCTCCCAAATTAAAAAAATTTTATCTTTGTGCGGATAATATTGCTCAAAGATAACTTGGGAGGGAAAAGTCTCTTTCGTTTTCAGTGATTTGTTTGGTTGAAAACGCGGATAAATATTTATCCGCAAATTATCTGCATACATACGGCCGCCTTAACTGAATCAAGTGCGGTTTCGTACTGTCGAAATCAAACACTTTTAATTAATGCGAGGCTGGACGTTAGGAAAAAATAAATTTTTAATTAAAAGCTGGTTCATAGTTACAAGAACCATTTTTAGGAAAATAATTTTTGCGGGGGAGGGGGGGGGGGGGGCGACATTTGGAGTTACGCCCCTGGTTAGCTCAGAGTTTCTTCCTATGAGGCAATACATTTTTCTATATTTGATGTTTAATTCTTCTTTTTTCTTTTAAACTTGCCATCATGGGTTACGCCTAAATATTTTGCCGTGTTTGAATGTGGAATTGGTTGTGGTAACCAATTAACTTTTTTGTTGGTGAAGTTTACCTGCATAGATTTACTTTCGTTGGGTTGCTATTGTTTCATTTGTGCTTGTTACGTCTCTTGAATTATATGTATATAGTATTGGCCCCAAACACACTTCCTTCTATAGAACTCCAGCCGATATTTTCTTTAGTTTGGAGTATTCCTCTTCATGTTTTACACGAAAGAGTCGATCAACTAGACACTTCTTTAAAATCAGGTAAAACTACTTCGGCAGATATTTGTCTAGTTTAAATTGCTGGCCTCAGTGCCTTACTTTGTAGCTTGAGAGAAAATACTTGAACATATTTTTTGTTTTCCAGTGCATGTTCAATTAAATCTGTGCACTTGATCTATGGTAGAAAAATATCTCTCTAAAAAGAAATTGGTGAGGAGCAATGAGTTTTCTTAGTCTATCACTGATTTTAACCTCTTGAAAAGAAGATTTGAAATGTGTCTTCAAGATAGGCTGCATACAATGAAGCTTTTCTGTGGCACCTATAACCCAAGTTAAATTGTGATACTTGATTGGAGCTTTTTATACTTTATTCCTTTTAAGCCCTTAGTTGCTTTCTAAAGGGAAAATTAGTGGCCCTTTGTTCAGAAAGTCTGACTAGGATTCGCTAACAGGTTCATTCTTCATTATTTTTGATACTATTGCAATTCTTTATGGTGGTTTTATCACAGGGTTAGAGTGTCCTATTACTGGGCATTTCATTATTTAGCGGGCAATATTTTCTTTTATTTCTCAGATTTGTCAGTTCCCTTATTATATTACATCCTCTATAATTTGGGGGCGTACTTTTTTTAAAAATTACCAGCTTGGACGAGATGTTCCCCCTAACATTTCACACACCTTTTACACATTCTCGTATCCACTATGGTGGCTTTTCTTACCACTTCTAATCTATCTGTCGTCTTAGGGACTGCCACCATTGCAAATTCTTCCCACGTAAGCATAAACAGTGGAAGCCCCTTTTAGTAATTTTCATCCTTTGAACACTAACGGTTTTTCATTTGCTGCGTCCTTTATTTTCAAGGTTTTCCATTATTTCCTACCTTGAATATGTTGAGTGAATATCTACATCAATTACTTTGATCGAACGACCATTTTTGTCCTCGTATGTGTACCATTCCTTGCCTTCATCTGTAAGCTTTGCGGCCAAGGTTCTATAAGTTTCAGTATCTATTGAAGGTAGTTGTGTAGCTTTTCATTAAATCAAAATCAATTAAACTCATTTAGAATTAATACTATCTTAGCAGATCTTAGCAATTTCATTAAATTTATTCTCTTCTACTTTTTCTTTTAGATTATCATATCATCCATCACAAAATTTACCATCAACATCTTCAAACGAATCATACAACTCATCAACATCATCATCGTTCAATAAAGAAAAATCACGATCTTGTGACGTAGTATTTTTAAATTCACAAGATCCGTGCTACATTCAAGATGAGTCATCGCCTACGGTGCAGAGTGAACAAATAAAATTAAATAATTTAAATTACAAACGGAATTCGTTAATATTTCGTGATAGTTTAAGGAATCGTATAAAAATTGAAATTTCCTATAATCCGACCACGATCAATAATAATTTTGATGATGATTATTATGATGACACAGATGATTTATCATTTGTAACGGCGGCAACATCGTCGAATTTCAGACGTAACTATCGTAGTAATGAAAATGGTGAAACAATACTCAATATAAATGGTTTTAATGATTGTGATGTATCAAAGAGGAATTCTATAGCGAGCAGTTGTGATACAACAAGTAATAAAAATTTTATGCGACGGAAATTAACAACACAGTCTAGAACGCTGTTACCGCTGACTAATTCTGAATTAGCTAAGGTAAACTAAATGTAGTTGTTTGATTTTAACGCCCTCTAAAATAAATTCTAGTTAAAAATCTAGAGAAGTTATTATTTATAATCATTTTAATATAGTGATATGCTCTCTATGCTAGTATTTATACTTGAAAATCCTTCAGATTTGCGTCCATGATAATCTTGATATGTTCTAACCACTTAATTATAAGTTTTTATTATGAATCAAAATCACTTTTTAGCTATTTTTGTTTAGCATGTTTGTATATAGCTGAACGTGATTTATTAATCCTCTCATATATTTTTTTAGGTTTATAAATAGAAAATGATATTAGTTTAAGTTTTCGCAAATTATTATTGTTTTGGTTAAAAAATGTATGCTCATGAATTTCTTTTTTTAAAAATTAATGGATTCTACAGTGCGCACGCAAGCATCATGGTTAATGTCGATATTAAATTGAAATGCATGCAATTAAAATATTTGCATGAAGAAGAGTATTTTGAGTTATTGAATCAAATTGAATTGGTTTATTTGATCTTGATAATCAGTATTGGTACAAATGATTTACCATAACGTTCTTCAATTAATTTAATTAACTCAATGAAACAGACACACACTGAATTAATACACAAATGCATCTAAATCACAACAAATTTGATGTTTATCTCCCCTTCAAACAATTATTTTCACATTATTTGCTTTGAAAACTTTTATGCTATCAGAATAAATGAGAATATTAGAATGCCTCTATGGCAGTCAACTACATCATTAATCAACAGTATGAATCGTTCATGAAGGATAGTTGTCGTACACCCGTTTAAAACAAATATAATAGTTACCATATTTGTTGTTTACTCGTGAACTAATATCACAAACAAAAAGATTTTATATAATAAAACACAATATTTTTGGTTTTGTCACTTTCTTTAATGTGATATTTATTTTATTTGAAAATGAAATTAAGATCGTTTAGGATGTTACTCCTTTATCAATTTTCTAACAAACAATAACTAAAATTATGCTAAAAACTGCTTTTATACCATATTTTTTGTGCCAACGTGCCTTTTGAATCTTCTTTCCCCCTTATTTTGTTTTTTCTTCTTAAAGGGGTGGTACCGCCCTCCTTTTTTGTATATACCATCTGGTGCCTGTTTATAATAAAAAACAGAGAAGAATTTGTTGGCCATCTGGTGTGTGTGTGTGGGTGTGAATATCAACAAAGTTATATCTTAACACCCGACACGAATGGTTGTAATCTTATGTGGTGTCAGAAGTGAAAACTAAAAAAAAAAAAAAATCAAAAAAAAATCGAAATAATCATTGATCGAAACGTTTCAAAGAATAAAAAACACGAATCAATAATAATTACTGAGTAATAATTAAATAAAATAAATAAAAACTAAAGCAAGCGGAAATTTTTTTTCATAAAAATTTAAAATAGTAGTCCTTATCGAAGAAAAAGTAGTTCGAGAAGACCAACAACATGGCGGAGCATCTTCGACCACCAAAACAATTAATCATCACAGAAAATATAGCGTATGATTGGAAAGTGTGGATACAACAATTCCAGTTCTATAGCAAAGCAACGAAGCTAGACAAACAAGAGGGAGAAATTAGAGCGGAATAGGAATCGAAGCGGGAAAAATCTTCGAAACATTCCAGCTAAAGGAAGACAAAATTAATTACGACGCAGTGGTAAAAAAGTTTGCCGAGCATTTTACACTAAAGAAGAACATCACGTATGAACGGTATGTGTTTAATAAAATGTCGTAAGCGCAGAACGAAAATTTTGATGAATTCTTTACAAGAATCAAAATTCAGTTAATGAAGTGCAATTTTGAGAAATTAGCCGATGAAATGTTACGTGACAAGATAGTTGTAGGTGTATATTCAAACAAAGTAAAAGAACGTTTGTTGGTCGATACTGAACTACAGCTAGCTAAAGCAATAGATATACATATGCAAAGCGAGTGAATCAACCAGCAAGCAATGATCTGAAATAAATGAAAATCAAGCATTGCATGTTATAGAAATTAAGAAATCAGATAGAATTAAGTCAAATGATACAAAAAAGTCGAGAGAGGACCAGGTTTCTGACATGACACATAATAATTGTAATCCGAAAATTTCCTTTTGCAATCGTTGCAAAACTAAACACGTTAGAAAAAGTTGTTTGGTCATCTGGCAATAGCATGCAGAATGAAAGATAAAAACATTAATGAATTAAATGAAAATTTCGGCGACGAAGCCGAAGAATTGTATCTCGGTCAACGAAGAGGAACGAGAGAAATCGAAAGCGTGGTTTGAAAAAATTAAAATAGGCAACGATGTGATAGAATTCAAGCTTGACACTGGGGCTCAATGTAATGTGATAGATAAAAAGTTGGCAGACAGTCTTAATTTCAAAATTGACACGTCGAATACAAAAAGGCTAATTTAGGAGGGGTTATAGGTCAAGCATCCATAAATTGCATAGCAAAAAATAAACCAGTGTAGGTCCAATATTAGGAATTAATTTATGCATAGATTTTGGTCTAGTAAAACGAACGGACGAAATAAACATACAATCGAATGATGAAAGTTTAGCAATCGAAGATCATGTATTCGAAGGACTAGGTTGTTTGAAAAATTACGCTTATGATATTGATCTCAAGCTAATCCGGACCTTGTAGTTATCCCGCCGAGACGTATCCCGCACGCGATAAGAAATGATGTAAAAAACGAATTAGAGAACATGACTAAATTAGGAGTCATTAAACCAATCAAAGAACCGACGCCAATGGTGTCACCAATGGTCATTATAAGAAAAAAAAAAATAAGATGCGAGTATATATAGATCCTTCTAACATAAATAAAAATATTCTTATAGATGTCATTATCGACTAAAAACTTTAGAAGAAATATCAGCACGAGTTAAAGGATCAAAATTATTTGCGGTTTTAGACTGTAAACGTGGATTCTGGCAAATCAAAGTCACCGAAATAACGCAGAAATATCTGGCGTTTTCGACACCATGGGGTCGTTACACCTGCCTGAGATTACCATTTGGGTTAGCGTCGGCTCCTGAGGTGTTCCAACAAATAATGTCACAAATGTTAGATAATTTCGAAAATGTAGAATGTTCGATGGACGTGATTAAAAAACTCACATCAGCTGGCTTGAAGCTAAATAGGGACAAATGCTTGTTAAATAAAAAAAAAACTTAAATTCCTAGGGCATATTTATCATCTGAAGGGCTAACACTAGATGATGGAAAGATTGAGGTCATCGGAAAAATCAAGACACCCAAAAATACGAAGCAACTACAAAGGTTTCTGGGAATGGTTACGTATGTAGCTAAATTTATCCCCAATTGTTCTGAAATTACTTCGCCACTCAGGGAATTAGTGAAAAAGAAAATTAGCGTTGTATGGGATTATGAACAACAGCAAGCATTCGTCAAATTAAAACAACTATTAGCTTCAGCTCCAGTCTTGAGATATCATGATAATTGTCAGTGGATGCAAGTCAAAAAGTGATGGGTACGGTATTAATGCAAAATGACCAACCTATAGCATATGCATCAAAAGCTCTAACCCAAGCGCAACAAAACTATCCGCAGATCGAGAAAGAAGCGACAGCCATAAAATTTGCTTGTAATAAGTTCCACGAGTACATATACGGTAAACGCCTGGAAATACGTAGAATAATATTCGATGTGGTGCAATATGCACCTAACGTAATATACAAGAAAGGTACTGAGATACCAATCGCGGCTACATTAAGCAGAGATTGCATCACGGAACCCGACAATACGGAGGAGGAAGAGTTACAAATACAAATGATAGTGCCTATGTTACCAGAAACGCAGTATAAATTGACAGAAGATGTCAAAATGGACAAAGATCTCAGTCAGGTTGTCACATATATCATAAATGAGTGGCCTGATGAAGAAAGGGACATATCGCAAAGTATTAGGCATTTTATTAATTTCAAAGAGGAACTGGCTGTATACGAGAGAATTATCTTTAAAGGTGACAAAATAGTAGTGCCAAACGCACAAATTGAAAAAATACTAAACACAGCACACACTGGTCACTTGGGCATTATGAGCACACTGAAACGGATAAAACAATTATTCTATTGGAAAAACTTATCCAAGGATGTGATTGAACTCGTACAGAAATGCTCAATATGTCAACAAACACAAAGGAAAAATGTAAAAGAACCAATCTTGAACAAGGAAATCCCAAAATATCCGTGGCAAAGAGTAGCAACCGACATATTTACAATTCGAATCACAAGAACATCTGGTAATAGTGGATAGCTACTCAGGGTATGTGGACTTCGAAAAATTACAAACTAGCACGTCTGTGGAAGTAATAAAAATTCTGAAGAAATCGTTCGCTATACACGGAACGCCAGAAGTGCTAGAGAGAGCGATAACGGCCCTCAATTCTCATCACGTGAGTTTTAAAATTTCGCAGGGAATTGGGAATTTGTTCAGGAAACATCTACGAGTAGTTCACATTTTCCAAGGGCTAATGGTTTGGCAGAACGAGCCGTTCAAACCGTTAAGTCACTACTAAGAAAATGTTCCAAAGACAAGACAGATATTTATAAAGCATTGCAAAATCTGAGAAATATGCCAAGGGATAATAGCCTAGAATCACCGAATCAGAGATTGCTAAGCAGAATGACTCGAACGAATCTACCGATCAAAAAAGATCTTCTTAAGCCAAGATCAATTGAAAATGTCACAGAAAATTTACAAAGAGTTATGCCGATAAATGGACTAAAGAAGCTCCGGATTTAAAAATCAATGACAGAATCGGAATACAAACAGGACATAGAGAGTGGACGTCAGGTACAGTTATAGGTAAACCAGATGCACCACGGTCGCTGATAGTGAAAACAGACGATGAGCGAACATTCCGTAGAAGCAAACATTATTTGGCTAATACTACACCTATCTCCCGCTTTACACGGAAGATAGGTTCCTCACAAAACCGTGTAACTCGAAAAATTAACTTCCATTTCTATCAAAGTTGATACTAGGAATTCGTAATACAATACGTACAAAATTGTATTCTTTGCATGTATGTTGGCAGTACAACATTTTAAATGTTACTGTCAATGTTTTTGGTAAAATTTTTTTTGATTTTAAAAACCGTGTAAGATCGAAAACGTGTTAAACGGGGGATTGGTGTATAGCTCACATCAAACCTAAAACGGAAATCACCCCGGACACTTCCCGGATCGTCGATGACAATCGGTGACAAAAATCCCTTTTGCATCCCGCCCCTATCGGGATTCGAACCCGGTACCTCCTGATCCAAACGCCGCAGCTTGAACCACTTTTTTTTTTTTGTTTTTTCTAAATTGATTCTTTATTTAAAGCTTTGTTCATTTACAATTTTTGCTTAACGTAAGAATATTACAAGAACCGTTGATTATATTACAATTTTTGAGATCCTCTGCTCCTTTACGGATTCTCAGGACTTATTATTATTTCAATTTTGATTTTAGTTATATTAATTGACTATATTACAGTTTTAGTTTAATACTTCTGACCTGTTTGGTTTTGAATTGGCGTAAAATTTGCTTAACAATAAAACCACCATGATCAATTTCTTTACTATTTACAACTATTGACAACTTATTCTAATTTAAACTTAACCTAAATGTAAAGGAATTAATTCTAATATTAATGGAGCCACCAATATTTCTGCTTTTGGGCTGTGAACCGGTGTTCTTCAGTTTTTTATGGCGGTGCTGTGTACCTCATATAATCTGCAGTATTGTTGAACTTGATGGGATCGAAACCTTTTTCGTTTGGTTGCCTCTTTATATGGTATATTATTGGTATTTGGTCATCATCATGTATGTAACCTATTTTGTCCAAGTAAAGGAACGCTTCTGGCCCTGGGATTTTATTTGGTTGTATACATCTTCTTATTACGGTGTCATCAGTATAATAAGAACGGAATATACCGGAATTTCTTTGTTCAGCATCTGTTGAGCGAAGTATGTGGTTCCTGGTTAATCTTATCATATGGGCATCGATTCTCTCAATTCCGAAGTTGTTGTACTGTGTTTGGTTTGATATGTAGTGCAGATAATCTGTATCCGCTTTTCACCACTCTCCTTGACAACGTCGTATGCAAGCTCTCTCAAACTTGCGTATTCGTTCCATGTAACTTGCTGAACAATTATACCACACAGGACAGGCATAGGTGATAACTGGTCGAATAAGAGTCTGATAACAAATTTTCTTGACTGCTGGGTTCAAATATTTAGAGTTGAAAATTTTTTTGTGTCCACATATTGCACTTCTCGCCTTAGTTAACTGAATATTGATGTGTTCGGTTAAGTAGCAAAAACGATCCAAATTGATGCCCAGGTACTTAACAATTTTATTTTGGTTGAAAGCTTTCCAGTTTTTCTTTGTGTCCCCATTCTCGAGTTTCTACTATTTTCTAAATAGAATCGATTCACATATATTGGCGTTTGTTTGTATACGCCAGGTCTTCAAAAAATTTGTGATGAAATTGATTGCGGACTGAATATTATTTTGGATGTCTATGATTCTAGAAGCGGCACTATATACTACCATTTCATCTGCATAAGCTATCGTTTGTAGTTTTGTGGAGTTCAGCTGTTCGTTCGAGATGAGATCCATCGTGTAAAGGTTAAAGAAAACAGGCGCATTTATTGTCCCTTGCTGAAGGCCATTATATAGTTGGAATGTATTTTTAGATGTTTCGGTTCCCGTGGTGGTTATGAACTGCCTGTCGTACAGCATATCTATTAGGATTTTAATGATGTCTTCACTAAAGTTCAATTTATGTAGCTTAAACATTAAACCGTCAAGCCACACTGACTCAAAAGCCTTCGCCATATCAATCATTACTACCCCAGTACACATATCTTTATCGTTCAGATTTCGACAAACATCGGTTGTAAGCCTCGTGATCGCATGAAATGTGGAGTGACCGTGTCGAAATCCAAATTGGTTATCTGGTATGATGTTGTGTCTTTGTATGTGGTGTTGTATTTGGTTATGAATAATAATTTCGGAAAAATTCTAGCTGTTTTCCAGCACGACGGGAACGATCGGTTATTTAATAGATTATTAAAGATGCTACATAGGTCTGCAATAATTTCGTCCGGTAAATGTTTCAGCACAATATTTGGAGTCTCGTTGATGCCAAAAGATTTTTTTGTATTGCAACACTTTAAGATACACTTCAATTCGTCTATGTGGATAAAATATTGGCTACTTTCCGTTGATGGATTTCGTTCTGGGTCATTTGCTCTATTGGTGTTGTTAAACCTGGTTATGGTAATGTTATTGTTTATTTCCAGTTTATGTTGTTCTTTTAAGATGCTAACATGATGTTCTATAACGGATGAATGTGGAGTTCTTTCTAATGTTGTATCTGGAACGGTTTGTTTTTGTATATAATGGCCGATTATATCGAGGTTTTCTTGTGTATTGAAACTCCTGTATTTCCCATCATCAGATTTAGGTATTTTGTTCCACTCAATATTTATGTCTCTTGAATCACTTTCATCAACTGTAAGTTCTTTATAGATTGAATTTTATTTTGCCAGTAAGTATTTGTTTGCAGCTTGATGTTTTCCATGATTAACTGATTTGTTCTTTTTATTTGAGCTTTCAACAAATTTATTTGGCTGCTCTGACTCGTTGTACCTCCTTTTTGTTTTAGTTTCTTTATTTCGGTAATAAAGTGACTTTTCTTTTTGTATAGCCGTTCGATCGTACGATTTGTGTAGCATTCCATTTGGTTATTGTATCTTATTTTGGTTGAGTCATTTTGATGTTCTGATGAATAAGTCCCTTAATGATTTTGATGAATGATTCGATATCGTCATTGCTTAAATTTTCATTGTTGGGCACGATGTTTTCGCCACAGTTGTTCATTTTGCAGTATTTAACATAAATCCCTCTTAATTTGTTGGTCCAATTTGTCCATTCGGTGTTTGCAAATTGATAAATCAATCTCTTTGTTGTGACCTCGTCCATGAAGTCTTGACTTCTTTCAATTGTTGAGCAATGAATCTTAATAGCTCTGTGGACACTTTCATAAAATAGTGTGGGTATCTCATCTTCGTCGTTCTTGTTAATTACCAGCCTATTGTCTGGAATCGATGATGGATCAGATATAAATAACTACCAGTTGGTCTGTATGTCGGCTTATTCGGCTTATATAATTTTGTTTTGTATAAGAAACCTTTTTCCGTTTACCAACGATTTAGCGTGATGCCTCGTTTGTTATTATTCGTGTTAACCCAATTCGAGTGCCTGGCATTTAAGTCTCCTGCTATCACGAAATAATTATTAATATTAAATAATTTTAATGACTCGAAAATATACGTCCACTCCTTCTCAAACTGTTGTCCAACTTCCGTACTGTTATGACTTGAACAGTAGACCGATATTAAATATATTTTTTTGTTGTCTTTTAGCTTAACTCTTATTACAGTATTCTCAACATCTTTTAGGTTTTGGCGTTGATTCATTTTGACTTGCTCAAATTTGATGTGATTTTTAATCAAAATTGTTGTGCCACCTCCGTTGAATGAATTTGGTCGATCTTGTCGTATAAGTTGGTAATTTTTAAATTCCACGTGATGTCTGTCGCTTAATTTTGTTTCGCTGATCATCATCACATCTGGTTGGTGAAGTTCTAGGAATTTTGTTAGATTTAGATGTCTATATACACTGACGATAGAATTTACGTTTAGAGCAATTATTTTTATGCCGTTCATAGTGCGCCGATTACTTTTAGATGTTGAGCAATTTGTTCACTCTGCTGTTGGATTGTTCGAGACATTTTTTCCATGTTTAATGTTAGCTTTTCTATTGTCGCTGTTCCTTTTGGCTTTAACATTTCTGCGTATATTCCATTTTCTTTGTTCACCGGAATTGTGTTGAACATCGTCTTTGTGGGAATGTTTAATTGTTTTTCCTTAATCCGGCTTTTTAGTTTCTCCAACATTCGTTGGTATACTAGGCAACCCTTGAAGGATGCAGGGTGTCCTGTTTTCTGGCAATTTATGCAGTAAATATCGTTTTGCTCAATTTTCGACATAATGCTGCATTCTCCTGGCTTGTGGTTGGATGCACATTTCACACAACGGTAAAATAAATTACAATTGTTAGCTGCATCTGTAAAACGTTGACATTTTCGACATTACATGATGTCATTCTGTTTCTTAATGCTTTCCCAAGAAACTCGTTGGTAATTAATTTTTATTTTGTAAATGCTGGTCATGTTTGTCTATGGCTGACATTGTACAATGTAAAGAGATAATTTGCGCCTAATTTCACCCGGACGTTTGCTTTTTATTTGAGTTATATTTATAATTTTAATGTCATCGTTTGACTTCAGATCGAATTTTATTTCATCGATGTCCTCATCTTCCGTTAGCCCTTTCAACACTATGGTTTTTGGCTTCAGTGATTTCAGAGTATAGGTGAAAAACTGCGTATTAACCTCCTTCAACAATTGGTTGGTTTTTTCGTAGTCAACCAATGTGTTTACTATGATTGAGTGTTTGGCATTGCTCACTCTTCGTATCTCAAACTTTTCCATTTTGGCGCCCTTCAACAATTCAAGTAAATCTTTCACGGTTTGGTTATGGATGTGAATTGGTAGGGGCTTCACAATTTTTTAAATTATTTTCTTATCAATTGGCGTAATTTGTAGTTTTTCCGAAGCACTTTTCACAATATTTTCGCCTTCATATTTCGCTACTTTTTTTGGATTTTCCCACCCCATAATATTTTTTCGTTTGATTGTTTGTTTCAAATTATCAAAACTTTGGCATCGTCCATAGTATCATTATCAACAACCAAAGATTGAAATTTGTTTACATTTACTAGAATATCTGCCACGTTGACTGGAATATCTGCCTTATTATTCACTGGAACATTCTTTGCTCCCCACAATAGCTCCATTCGTTCAATTCGTTCACGTAATTGAAGATTTTCAGATTGTAGCCTTTCGATTTTGCTCGGGCACGTTTCGATTTCGTGCACACTACTATACACACCATAAGATTATTATCTTGCTGGTTATTAATAGTTACGGATGAATGCTCATTCAACATTAAATAGTTGAAAATGGGGTGGCCCCATTTACGATTTTGTCTTTGTTATTTACACTGATTTTGGTTGATTTTCACCGATTTTCACAATTCAAAAAACCAGGAAACACAATATTTAACACTATATTTCAATTTAATTAAGTGTTTTTACAATTTTGCACTTGGATAACTGAATAATTAAGAAAAACTTAATTTTTTGAGAAAAAAGAAAAACAAAAAATTTTTACATGAAAAATTTTCTTTTGTTTTTTCTTGATTTTATTTAAATTTTGTAGCGAGAGAAAACAATTGTGACTATTCGCAAAGACAACTCGATTTAAACTCAGCTTGAACCACTGCGCCATTTGGTCGGTATATTTTGCTTTCCTTTCGTTAATAAAATTCCCGTTGCAGTTTGTACTAAAAAAATACAGTATACAGTGGCGTGCCCCAAATAATAAATGACATATGGAACATAACAAAACTTAACGCAGTAACATAATAAAATATGTATATGATAAATTATTTTTTAAAACTCCCCTCCGGTACACAAATGTTTTCCTCCATCGGTTTACCCTCTTTGTCGGGTGTACGCCCCTGACTCCATTCTTATCGAGGCTGAGCGTACGTGTCCATCCCTTGATCTGTTGACTTTAACAATGACACTTTTAGGCCACTGCCTTCTGCTATTCCTTTCTGACATAACGATCACTACAACATCTACCTTTACCTCCTTTCCTGGGCCGAACCATTTCGTGCGTTTTGTCAAATAGTGCATATATTCGTTGATTTATCGTTTGCATACATATTCTGCTACCTTTTGTGTTGTTAACCAAATGCGATACAACGTACGACTTGACGAATCAATGGTGGCATAGATGATTAGGCGTGAGCGCTTCTCCATCAGCCACCACGGGCAAATAGGTTAGTGGTCTTTAGTTGATCATGTTTTCGACTTCGGCGAGTGGTGTTTGTAATATTTTAACATTTAACCACTAGTTTTGCATCGCTCTAAACAAGTTTCGTTTCACGCTACGCACCATTCGTTCCCATGCTCCTCCAAAGTAAGGGGATGCTGGTAGGATAAAGCTCCACTTAATCTCCGATAAACGTTCCTGTGCTTCTTCTATTCCACTTTTCATATGACTAAAGTTTCGGTATGTGCTTTGAAATGTGTGCAAAAAATTAAATGAATAATAAAAAATATATAAAGCATTATTTACCTTCCTCGAGCTAAACCCACACATTGCTCTAAACAACTTAAGGCTAAATTCCACGGCACTGATAATTTATTATATTTCACCGTCAAATTCCACGACGAGAAATTTTGTCGTTTCATTCCACAAAAGCGAGATTTATTTTCTCATTCCACTGTTACCATTATTGGCCCAAAGTAATCTATTCCTACTTAACTGAACGGCCTACAATACATTGCCAATCGTGCCGATGGTAACGATGCCATCTCTGGTGGTTTGGGTACAGCTTTTTCATTTTTACACACTTGACATTGTTTTACTACATTTTGAATCACTGATCTCAGATGTTGGATACAGTACAATTTTCGAATTTCGTTAACTGTTGTCTCATCGTTTGGATGATTATACTTCTCATGACACCACTGGATAATTAATTCCGTCGTACGATCATCGCTTTACACTAATCGGGATACCAGCAGCGTTGTCTATGCGCCCTCGAACTCGCATCACACCATCTTCATCTAAGTACGGCGAACATTTGTAAAGTTTACACGTTCTGTCTACCTCGTCATGGTATCTTGTATATTGAACACTTTTTGTTTAATTTCACCGAATGTTATAACCTTCATGACGTATGTTTCCGGCTTAGCATTAACGTTTAAATCTCGCCACAGAAAACGCTGAGAATCTTGATCGGCCTTATTGACCGTGATCCGGTGAAACATTTCTGCGATGTCTCCTGATAACCGCCACCCTCTCTTGTCTGAATTTGAATATAACATTTACCAATGACGTTAACTGGTCTGGACCTTTCAGCAGCTCACTATTTACTTTTGCTGCTCCATCCCAAAACAAATCGTACTTTCCCAGATTTGTTTGGATTTGTCACCGTAAACATTGGCAGGCGCCATGATCTCGCTTTTAGTGGTAATTCATCCAGGTTTAATTTTCGGATATATTTTTTTCTTGCGTATTCTTCAAAGAGCCAGACTCGGTTCCTTTAGCAATTTGCTTTCGAAAGTATACAGTCTGCGCAGTGTCATTGTCATGTTGTTCGGCAATTTGGCTGTGGCATTTCTCCATAGCAGACCAGCTTCATACCGATTCCCATTATATTTAATATTTTGTGTCAATATTTCGCGTGAACGTATCAATTCCTCTGATTCAAGTTTACGGCTAGTATAGACGAATCCAAAACGTAGAATGACTTCACCATTTCGTGTAGTTGATCATTTGTTATTTCGCCGTTTGTTGATGTATGTTGAAGTCCATCGGCTTTCTCGTAAGTTCACCGTAAACAGCCCAGCCCAAGTTAATTTTTGTGGCAATTAACAAACTCCTTCCATTATGTTTTATTTCGATCGGTACTGTTAAGCACGCTTCGTTTGAACCCAATAGAATCATTGGCTGTGCATGTTTGTATGTTTCTATCGTTACCTCGTTTAGATGTTCTGGTAGCTGTTCTGGTAGCGGTTTCTGGATTCTACCGTTCGAATATTTTTTAATTCGTATAATTTATAATCATTACTAATGCCCGATATTTTCAAATTGACTAGTTTTGATCCATACTCGGTTGTTGTCACATCTTTTGTCGATTTGAGACAAACATCACTCGTCGGGCCTTCCAGATTTCGATTTCCAAATGTCTCAATTCGTTCATTATTTGACCGGTAAAGCACCACCGGTAATATTCGATGTAGAACTTCTGTGTTTTTGGGGCGCATCTTTATATGTAATGTTGTATTGTGGTTGCTACCACTCGTTTTGTTAGTCGATGACATGATGCCGCTTTCCGCAGTTGTCGATGCTATAGGTTCGCTTTGCTTTGCACCTTTTATAGTTATGTGATGCAATGCATTTGCCGTACCATTTTTTTTTTGTTTCAAGTAATTTCACTCACCGTATAGCGACACACTCATTGCTCTGAATTTCGGACAGTTTATTGATTCATGATTTTCCCCTTCGCACGCCAGGCATCTTATGGTATTGTTAGCCGTAGTTTCCATATGATGAGCACTAATACTAATATGCTCACTCCTTGAATGACGCTTCGTATTTTTAAGATCCGGCAGATACTTCGTTAGATCCATTTGTATAACATGTGCTGCACTTTCAGTCACTTCATCCAACCTTCTTGCAAATGCTGTCAAATCAACTTCCTTTGTTATTGTACACTGTTTACCCTATTCAAGAGCTAGCAAACAGCACAAATTATCAAACTCAGATGCAAAACCAATAATTGACCCAATTCTATCGCCTCGTAAATTTGGTAAATTTCGCACCTGCTGAATCAGGGAGCATACCACCACTTCGAGGCGACGGTACTGTATCTGATATTATCAATCGATTCTTGACTACATCGTATGCTGATGGCCTTAATGCCTTCTGCAATCCAACGAGATTGTCGACGTTAGAATAGCCGCACTATACCTTGATTGTTCTTTTTTATCGACCTCTCCTTCGATTCATAGTTATATCACTCTCTGGCGTACTGCTCACTTGCGTAGCGCCTTGACTGAAGACTGATTCAGCATAAGTATCTGAACTTTTGGAAGACGCAGTTTCTTTTAACAATTTACTTCTACACATGGCAAATTCAAACCCTTTATTGATACGCTCATTCATAACAAAACTTAACGAAGTAACATGATGTATAATCAATTATTTTTTAACGCTTGTGCACAGGACCAATGCTAAGCGACTTTGAGGAATAATTTTAATACGTTTTACACGTTAGAGGATGGGGTTATCGCCAACACATCCGTTTTGACGTTTAATTGAAATTCTAACTCATTTTTTGGATGTTTTTTTGGGATTTTTAATTTAGGGAAAATGATGGTATCTCCATTAGTATTACTTATTTAAAATTTATAAAATGTCCAAACAGTAAACACACATTTGAGTACGTATAAGAAACTTTAGTATTAAAATAAAGAAAACATTTGTTTTAAAAATATCGCGCATCTTTCGCTGATATTTTTATTAACACAACCAATGTTTGTGAGAAACATATGCATTCTGGATTCTGTTATTATCAATAAGGTTAATTGTTTTCTTGACGTCAATTAGAAGTATATGACACATTTTTAAAAAATTTCTAGTCTCGAGCTCACAATATCGAAGAATCTCAATGTCAAAATATATTAGTACTGATTTAACCCTTGTATCAATACGAAACACTTGGTTGAATTTTTAAATGTAAAAATGAAAGTAAATGTAAGTTCCTGTCGAACTGAGCTTTCAAGTAGCAGCTGTGCTAATATTATTTAGAACTTATTTACCTTCTTACATCTCGTACACATAAAGAACACATCTGATCCGGATGGGTAAGTTTATAAAATGTAACTATTACATGTACAATTAGAGCCAAACTGTTTAAATTGAACATGTGTCATCTATTTGCCGATGAACAACAAAAAAAATGGGGTTTATCCGACTCCTCGGACGACACTCTCCCCACAAAGCGTCCGTTAAAAATCACTAAACCAACCACTTACTTCGGTTCGTTTTAAACGAAAAAAGTAAGATTTGCAATTTTGTAGTTTGGTTGTAGCTACCTGATGAGTAGACCAACTTTTTATCAGTGCGAAACCAAACTACCGAAGGAGCTTATGGAAAACGCTCATAATATACTTTACATAATCCTTGAGGTAAAATCACGGAATGGGGATAGGGGGGGGGGGTGTGGATGATATTTCTACTTTTTATTAGTAGATTGTGAGTAGATGACTCTTTATTTTACTGTCTCAAACGAATAAAAAACTTCTAAATTATTTTAAAGGCGTCCCTCAGTAATTTGCTATTAAGTTTTATATACGCCCTTTAGGTTAGGTTAGGTTTAGGTGGCGGCTCATTAGGACCAGGCATAGACACAAAATTGTCCGTAGCGATACCACGATTTACTTATTTTTCGCCCAACTCATTGAAACCATTTTGAGTTGCTAACGAAACGCTGGAGATAGTCCTGACTCCTCTACGTAAGGTCATTGAAGAGGAGTATCCCTAGAAACTTTAGTCTATTTCGTTCCGGACGAGGGCAGGTGCAAAGAAGATGAAGTACTGTCTCTTCTTCCTCTTCGTCCTCGCAACTACGACAGTAGTCATGTAAAAAAAAACCAAGCCTACTCGCATGCGATATAAGGCCTTGCTCAAACTTATCAAAAGAAAATTTACTGCCCACACAGCACTTTCATTTAGCTTTCGGACTAACTATTATATTCTATAATATATTTTAGAAATACTTCAATTTATAAAATTTTAATTTTAACAATAATAATTCGTCTAAAAACTCCGCACTTGACTAACTTTAAAAAAAACCAACTCCAGACTTGACTCGACTTCGACTGTTCGATTCAACAATCCAAACTTGACTGTCCTCCCGCATTGCAAACTTTTTTTTTTTTCATATATTTTTTTATTTTTCTCAAACTCTCTCAAACAAAAAAAAAATCAGACCACGAACAACAGACTCACTCGTCGCTTTGTAATCACGCCATCGTCCACTACCACACTGACCAACTCAACCATGCAAATCATATACCCTGCAAGAAACACAAAAAAATATACACACAGCATCTCGAATTTTCCATCTTTTCATTCAACAATCATGCCTCTCAGTCACACGATAACCACACAAAATCATACGCGCCACATCAACACCACAAATCGTCATCAATCATTCCAATTATTGATTTTTAATTGTCATTAAGGCGATAATAAAAATCAATATTCAACAGATCTGGCCAAACTGTTTACCACGCACCAGACCAATGCGCGACTGCTTGTTACGTAAAGGAACGGTGTCGTAACAAGCAAAACCATGCAATTCTATACGCTTACCATCAGTATTGACGCAGCGCGGAAGCCTAAATGTTTGAATTGCTGGTAGTTCACATCGGAAATTCTTCCAAAATTCGGCCTCATGTTGCGGGAGTGGATCATCCCTTGCAATTTGGAATTGCCAAAGCCGTTGTAGATATAATTTTGCTGTTACTATTACTGGGCCTAGAAATTTCAGCGCGTCGAATACCTTCGCTACCTCTGATAACACAATTCGCTTTGTTACCGTTCGATTTGGTTCAAGATAATCAACGTTGAACGTGAATACATCTTCGATGAGGTTCCATTTTATACCGAGGGTCTTTATTGTTTGGTTAGTATGAGTTTCGTCTAAACTCAATTGTTGTTCTCGATCACCGATTGGAATTTGCTGCAGCAATGCAGTAGAGTTTGATGAAAATTTTTTTAGTTTCATGCCTCTCTTTGTTAACATGTCTGACAGTTGTTGTGCGATTCTGTAAGCGTCTTCTTCAGTAGATGCACCTGCAAGTACATCATCCATGTAGAAGTCATCCATGATATAGGCTGGTAGCTGATAGTTCTCCGATTCGTCAATATGTATTTGTTTCAACGTTCGTTGTGCTAAATGCGGTGCCGCCAATGTTCCATACGTTATGGTTTGCATTTCATGTGTTTGAATTGGAGTTTTCCGTTCGTTTCGCCATAATATTCGTTGGTACCTTCGATGTTCCTTTTTTACCCAAACTTGGCGGTACATTTTTTCGATATCCGCCGAGAATACGATATTATGCTTGCGGAATCGTAGCACAATTGAAAATAAATCGTTTTGTATAGTTGGACCGGTAAGTAGGACGTCGTTTGGCGAAAGTCCTGATGCATTTTTTGCCGATGCATCGAAGACGACGCGACATTTGGTGGTCGAGCTTGTTGGTTTTATTATGGCGTGGTGCGGTAAATAAAAACTGTTCGATTGGTCAGCGTTATCATCAGAAACTGGTTCCATATGACTCAAGCTAATTTATTCAGCCATGAATTTGATATACTGCGATTCCTTAAATCTTCGTTACGCTCGAGTCGTTGTTCTAAGTACATCAACCTTTTTAGCGCTGCTTGTTTTGAGTCACCCAATTTTGAAATATTTTCGTTGAACGTAGCTCCAAGGTGTAGCGACCAGCGGATGCATCTCTGGAATAAGTTTTGCCAAAAATGTTTTCACATTCTTTTTCTTCGGGTGTAAAACGGCCTTGATTTGTGACTGGTTCGAGTTGCCACAGTTGTTTCAATTCTTCTTGGAGCGTAGTATCCGCTGAATCAATCGTAACATTAAGCGCAATGGAATCATTCGAGATAACTTCCATTTTACCTCCAATGATAAAACCGAATGACGTGTTTTGAAGTATTGGTAATCTTAGGTGTAAACGAACCTGCTCCATAAGCAGACATTCATAGTAGCATTCAGCTCCAAGCAGCGCGTTGATTTGTTGCGGAATATTAAATTGAAGATCGGCTAATTTTATATGCGAGGGAATTAACCAATTCTTCACACTGTTGCATTTGTGTGGAAGTTTGCAAATAATGTTCGGTACGACCATAAATTGAAGATGTTTTGAGTACGATGTTAATCGTGAGGCTATTGTTGTGGACACAGCTGATTGCACGACCGCTGTTATTCCGCTGATACCTGTAATCTTCGTTTTGCTAGACCGATGCGATAGTTTTAGTTTGTCAACCATCTCTTGCGTAAGAAAATTGGATTGCGCGGCTGCATCTAACAAAGCTCGACACGGATTTACCCTTCCGCAAGAATCCTGAATGTTCACTATCGCAGTTGACAACCAAATCTAACCTTCCGGTTGCGCACCTTCCGATACTACACAGACCTCTCTGATTGCAATTTCCTCAGTCAAATGCGCAGTTAACAGTTAACGCCGTTTGACTTGACGAATCTGCCTGTAACGAGATATTAGCCATATGATTAGAAACATTTGAATTCGCAGAATACGACTGCGTTTTTTCGAAGTGTGAATGGAGCAATGTGTGATGACTTTGTCGACACACATTGCACAATCGCGACCGACACGTGTCTACGTTAAGGCCCAAACGTAGGCAATTATAGGCAATTATATCCCCTGTGGTCGGGGGGCACTATCATGATTCGTAAAGTGCACCTCACGAGCATGTTGATATCCTTAGAATACCACCACAGCATCCAGTGCTTGTCGTAGGAGGCGACTAAAATGGTTGGATCGCTGGGTTAATACCCAGCATCCGTAAAACTTTTTTATTTTTATTTTAACGATTATTTTAGTTCATATATAATTTTGCCCGCGTTCATTTTTTAATATAATTTATTTTTTTAAAAAATTTTATTATTTCATTTTATATTTTTTGTTGGGTCGGTTTTTCTTACATTTTTGCGTACAAAAATGATTTACTATTAATATGAACAACAATAAAAAAAAATCCCCGAAACATGCCTCTTCGGATCGCGGGGCGAGGCATAATCCTCGTAAAGACAAAATGAATAGCCTTAACATCCACTATACCAATGTCAGAGGTCTCGTGACTAACAAAAATTGCGCACATCAACATCTCGAATCACGAAAACCCGACGTATTAGTTCTAACGGAAACAAAAGTATCGTCGAACATCTACGAAAACGAATTCTACTTCAAGCGCTACCAGTTCGAACAAGCTTTCGAGTTGCAACGTGGAGTGTGCATCTATGTTAAAAACCACATACCGTACTCAAGACACAATAAGTACGAAATATTTACAAAAACCGCTCAAACTATTGTGCTTAAAATTTCCCTTCCTAATAAACTCCTTTTTTTAAATAGTTTATACAGATCTCCTAATCAGACGGATTCAGAAACGATTAGCTTCTTTGGGAACTTGTCAGACAAATGTGACGATATTCGTAATCAACATACCGAATGCGAATTAATTATGGTCGGTGACTTTAATGCCCACCATAAAGAATGGTTGAATCACAAAGATACAAATGTCGCTGGGTGCCATGCGGAATGGCTTGCCGTTTCGCATGACCTCACACAGATTGTTAGTGAGTCCACATTTGAATGCCAAAATTTTAGAGGAGTTCATATTCTGGATCTCTGTCTGACATCAATCCCTCATTCCATGGAGGCCCATGTCGAAACTGGAATTGGAAATTCTGACCATAACTTAATAACCACAAAAATATCTGTCGAAACACCACCAGAATTTAGGCAGCAGCCAAGGCGTCTTTGGCATTTTAACAAGGCTGATTTTGATGGTTTACGGTCATTTTTTCAACACTTCCCTTGGGAACGCCATTGCCTACATAACAACAACATAGACGACGCCGTTTCCAGTTTTACTGACACCGTTTTACATGGAATGAATAAATTTATCCCCTCATCATTTTTCAATCCCAATCAAAATTTAAAAATATTTTCAAAAGAAGCCACCAAAGCTGCCAAACAAAATAAATCGGCACACAAAAAATATAAACGCAACAAAATTTCTTATGAGGAATACAAAACGATACGGAACACCTGCAAACAAACCTGTGGTAGAGAAGCGAAAATAGCCGACAGCAAGAAAGCCAATGTGGCTTCCGAGCTGAAAATCTCCGATCGCAACTTTTACCACATGGTCGCATCGGTTGCAAATATTTCGAAAACATCTGTTTCAGCATTGAAATGTGCTGACGGCGCTTTGGTGGTGGATCCATATTTACAAGCCGACTTATTGGCAAGCATCTTCAAATCGAACTCGACATTAGTTGTCCCAGATGGAATTAGGCCTCCATTAGTTCCATATTGTGGTTCTAAAATGAGCCCCGTCACCATCTCGGAGGAAATTGTCTTTACTAATCTGAAGTCAATGAATGTAAACAAGGCCACCGGACCTGATGGAATTCCAGTTCGAATATTGAAGGAGTTTGCCAATGAATTGGCTCCAATATTATCTAAAATTTTCCTACTTTCATACAAGCAAGGCGACTACCCGAACGCCTGGAAGAGTGCAATGGTGCAACCCGTGCTGAAACGGGGTTGTGACAAAACTGACCCTTCAAACTACCGGCCAATATCAATTGTGTCAGCCGTCGCTAAAGTCTTTGAGAAATGCATCAATCAACATATAGTTAAATATCTTGAAGTTAACAAACTAATTTCGGATAGACAATACGGCTTTCGTGAAAGCCGATCCACGACCGATCTCCTGACGTACGTCACAAACAAATGGAATCTCGCCTTAGAACACCACGGAGAGGCCTTTGCAATCGCTTTGGATATATCCAAGGCTTTTGATAAGGTATGGCATGAGAATCTTATTTGTAAACTTGTGGCATACGGGCTGGACGCGATGACCACCAGGTGGATTAAAAGCTATCTCAATGACCGAAAAATCAGCGTCGTACTTAATGGGAGATCATCATCGACGCACTCCCCAAATGCCGGAGTCCCTCAGGGATCACCTTTGTCACCGACCCTGTTTTTGCTATACATCAACGATTTGCTGGATAGCACTGTAAACCCTATCCATAGCTTTGCAGATGATGCCACATTGCATTCTTCTATTTCATTCGAGGCGGAGCCTAGCATTACAGATTTAAATAATAAACGGTCAGAAGTCGTAACTTCTCTTAATTCCGATTTAAGTACAATATTTGAGTGGGGTAACAACAACTTAGTGCAATTTAACGAGAAAAAGACACAAATATGCACATTTTCACGTAAAAAAAGTCGCAACGACTACCCATTTGTGGTAAAAAACCATATCCTTGTGGGTTGCGACTCAATTCGACTGCTTGGTGTTCAAATAAGTAACAAACTCAAATGGAATGAACACATTGTTGCATTGGCTAAATCAGCTTCAAAAAAACTCGGGTTCCTAAATAGATGCAGAAGGTTTTTTAAATCGCATCAAGTTCTCCAGATATATAAAACCTTCATCCGACCATGTATAGAGTATTGCTGTCAAGTTTGGGGAGGTGCGTCTGGTACCACCCTCCAGTTATTGGACAGGGTTCAACGCCGCGCTATCCGAATAATACGGAATCCCAGACTTACCCAAGAACTAGACAGCTTACAGCATCGCAGAGATGTTGCAGAACTCTGCGTCTTCTACAGATGCTTACATGGTAAATGTTCTGCAGAACTATCGGAGAAAATACCACCATTCGTTACAACAACAAGAGTAACAAGAGGAACAACAAATGCACATAGGTTTACGGTGAAGCTCCCGAAACCTCGAACTGAAGAAATTAAGCGCGAATTTGTATATCGAACATCAAAAAAGTGGAATTCGCTAATACACTTCAAATTTCCGGAGGAATACAAAATGAATAAATTTAAGGTAGCTATTAATCTTGAAGGATCGCGCATTGGGTGCAGAAGCTCTGACAGTTACAAGGAGCTAGGACCGTTAATAAGTCCGCTCTGCACCCAATTAAAATATGTATATAAAAAAAAAAAAAAAAAAAAAAAAAATTGATGCATAAATTTAACTGGTTGACTTTTTTAATTCGCTCCGAAACGCTGAGTTGAATAAACTGCGAGCACTGCGACGCGTAATGTAATTTGGACTCACACAGACTACAACATACATTAGTTGGTGTTGTAGCAGTTGCGAACACTCGGGTGGATCCTCTGGAGTAATTTTTAATGAATGGCTTATTCGATTCCTTATTTAACGATATAGCTGTTGATTTCGGTGTTGTTATGGACTGGGATGGCTTTGATTCAATTGTGTCCAATACTCGTGAACGATTGTTTAAAAAATTCAGCAATTTTTCCCACGTTGGAATTTCGTTTATTTCAATAGACATTTCCCACAATGTCTTCGTTTCTTCGAGATTATACGTGCTGAAATTATATTGACAATAATGGTGTCCCAATAATCTACAGATTGTTTCAATGTTTTGAGCGCTGTCAAATGATTAACACAATTATCTATCAATTTATGCAGCTCCGCTGATATTTCAGACCTCATTGTACTGAGATTTAAAATTGAACAAACAATTTTTGAACTCGTTTATTTTTGATTGCAACGCCGATTTCACTTCAATGAATGCGGCTTCGAAACTAAATGCCTGGAAGAAACTGAAAGTAATGAAATACTTTGGTAGCTCTGAACCATTTAGTTGTGTGCAATATTAATAGACATGTTTAAAAAAGAAATGAAGTTAAAGAAACGTACTTCTTTTTGTCGTCTGGCCTTTTACAAAAAGTCAAAATTGCGGGTCAATATGGCCAGCCTGAGACAGCAATTTTATTTCCTTTAAAAACATCCAGGGTATCGCAAATTTTTTAAATGAGCTTAAGCACTAATGTATTTTAACCTTAAGGCGTCGCAAAAGTCTGGAATGAGCTTATTCCGATGTATTTTTCATGCTAAATACAAATATAGCCTCACTTTTGGCTACAAGCTCCGCAGTCATTCCAAATCTCAAATCTTTTCAAAACAGCTAAAATGGAATGAGCAATTTGGATAAATTTGTATAGCTACATAAATACAAATGTTTTCTCCGATTTGACATTTTAGACAAAAGCTCTGCAGTTAATCCCGGGGTGTACAATCATTTATTAGCTGTCTTCCATTCATGGTAGTAAAGTATTTGCGAGTACTTGTAGCTACTCAGAAACAACTGAACAGATGGCTATGTTTTACTTGGTTCACTCAATTTCTTGCTCTATTTGGTATCTACTCACATAAGTACTTCCAAGTAGCAAATTTGTCCCATTGGAAGACGGCTATTGTAAGCACCTAAAAATAAAAAGGAAAACTTCGAACAGACAGATATTGTACTCCTTTTAGACATCCTCATGAAGGAGGACACTTGGGTAAAGATTTACGAAATATATAGAGCCGATTTAAACTAAAATTTCCGTATTTATCGGGGAACGCTTAAAGTACTCGTATGTTGCGATTGCAGAAAAATAATTCAAATTTGATTCTGAATCAATCAACGTATCCAGGAATAAAAATGAAATTGTAAAAATATGCAAATGGATGGAAGCTCATTTGAAGGACAAAATTATTTGAAAGCATAAATGAAAACGTCTCTAATGTTAACAGAGTTACAAGACAAATTTGCCAGTTGGGGAAAACAATAATCGTCCGAAATTAAAATTTTTGACTATAATAGATCCGTCAAGTTGGAGTGTAAATAAAATATATAAAGAATGTAATACATCCCGATGCTTAGCGAAGAAATCTCAGGAACGTATATGTATAACAGCGATTCCAATAGCAGAATTATGCCTGGACAAAACAATAGAAGTAAATGGAATAAAAAGCACAGTGCAAAAACGGATATTGCTCCTAAATCTGAAGGAATTACGTAGTAATAGGTTTTAGTTTTTAGTATTTTTGCTAAGTTACGTCCTAAACACTGTGTTCTTGCTAGAGCTAGTGAAATCGTAAGCTCATGTTAGATACAATAAATATCAAACAACTAACCCAAAATTCATAAATTCCAATATTTAAATATAAAGAAAGTTTGGAACAAGCCATGTGCAATAAACCTTGATGAATGCGACGGTTGCCCCGGTTTTGAAGCATTCTCTTCTATATTGTTAGAATCGCCGGAAAGAGAAAATTACTCTTAAGTATAGTACATCTCTTAGACGGCAACTGACATGCGTAAATGAGAAACATTGAAAGAGAATAATACCGATTTTGTCGGTAGATTATGTACTAAATTAAAAACTCTAAAACCGCACTCATTCATCGCAAAGCAACAAACTGTTTTTATCGCTGCTCAAGCTTTTATCGCATGCAGCTCAAGCATTCCATTTTAATAATGGTCAATGCACTGTATTTCCTGTCATTTATTATCGCAAGACAGTTTCTGGCTTATTCTATAATAATTGCGTATTTTTAGCTAGCAGCTTACATCGCGATTCTGCTGCGGTTTATACCGGTTACTTCTGTGCCACTGATCATGGAAAAAGTTGTTACGATGGGATTGGTGCAGTTAACCAATCAGCTTCTTCCGTTTTAAGTCGACAGCCGCCCAAATCTACTGAGAAAATTGGCTGCAATAATTGGACGATTCTGTGCTTACGCTAGTATACAAGGTTGAGTGAAGATCCTTTAGAGATCGAAGTATACCTAGACCAGTTTGCTACCGTAGGTACTGAGCTAGTTGTGCCATTGGCAGCCGGTAAAACCAGATTTAGATCTGTGTTTTTAAATTACAGTGAATACATTTTCGCAATGGGATGACCGAAAGGTCCGAGCAAGTACCGATCAGATAAGTCTTATTGTTTGTAGAGTGGTTTATAAATAAGCGGCTGGATGTTTGTTTAATCTGAAACAATTTTAAACTCCAAGTGGCTCGGCTTAAAATTGCTTTGTGCGCTTTTGCGCTCGGATATCGCATGTATGGTGGTACCTCCGAATGTAATGAGTGTGAAGTTTATGCTAAAAAAAAATAACAAAAAATTACACTGTTAAATTAACTATTTTCCAATTGGAATTTAAATTATATGAAAATTTAATTTTTTTGTAATTTTGGATTTTTCGTACCACCAAACAGATTCTTTTCATCAGGAAACAGGTTCTTTTCATCGTTTTCAGATAGCTGGACCATCTGTTTATCTCGTTAAGCAAAAACATCTAAATGTGTTGAACATTACTTTAATTCAGATAATTTAAAAGTTGACTGATTTTTGATGGTTTAAATAATTATTTAGCGTCGATCCTGGAAATGTCCCGAAGGTCCCGCACATTTCTTAGAATAGCTAAGCCATATAGCGGTCAATGTCACCAAGCCGAACCAATTATAATGAACTATAATATATTTCACAGTTTTTCGAATTTTTAATAATTTTCCATTATTTTAAAAGTTTTATATCGCCGACCGCAGAGATGTCCATAAGGTCTCGCCTATATTTTCGGATAACTTGGCCATGTGCCAGTCTACGTGGTCAATATTATACAACTGTGATGAACTATACTATACTTTACAAAATTTAGAATTTTTAATAATTTTATTAGTTTTAAAAATTGTTATATCTCTGATCACAGAGATGTCCACAAGGTCTTCCCTATATTTTTGGATAACCTGACCAATAAAACTATTAAAAATTCGAAATTCTGTGAAGTATAGTATAGTTAATCACAATTGGATAAGACTGACCACATAGACTGGCATATGGTCAAGTTATCCAAAAATATAGGCGAGACCTTGTGGACATCTCTGCGGTCGGCGATATAAAACTTTTAAAATAATGAAAAATTATTAAAAATTCCAAAAACTGTGAAATATATTATTATAGTTCATCATAATTGGATTTGCTTTGTGACATTCCCGCTATATGTCTTAGCTGTTCTAAGAAATGTGCGAAGCCTTCGGGACATTTCCAGGATCGGCGCTAAAAAATTATTTAAACCATCAAAACTCAGTCAAATTTTAAATTATCTGAAATATAGTAATGTTCAACACAATTGGATGCTTTTGGTTAACGATATAAAAAGATGGTCCAGCTATCTGAAAAGGATGAAAAGGACCTGTTTTCTGATGAAAAAAATCTGTTTGGTGGTACTAAAAATCCAAAATTACAAATAATTTAAATTTTCATATAATTTAAATTCCAATTGGAAAATATCTAATTTAACAGTGTAATTTTTTGTTATTTTTTTTTAGCATAAACTTCACACTCATCGAATGTATGGTGGTTTCATTTAACATGCTGCCGTTGAACTGTGAGTTTTAGTTCATTCTAGATTGTCTGCTGTGACCATGTGAAAGGTTTGTTGATGTTGCGTAACCTCAAACAATTTGTCTGCGATGATTAAATCCACTTCTGGATTTTATATGGAACGTACTCAGTCTAAACCGCCCGGAGAGCCTCCATCAACTCTTCGACCAAGCATCTACATATAAACTCGACCTCATAGCGCTGCAGGAAATAAGACTAATCGACAATGGCATCATCGATTATAGTCGCTATGGACTAACTTTCTGTCACAGCAATCACATGGATAAACATGAATTTGGCGTCGGATTTTTGATTAGCAACCTTGATTAGCTGTCAGCAATTGGATTTATACACTCAGGTTTCATGGTCGTCACTTTAATATCACATTTATGAACGTTCATACCCCCATCGAGGAGAAACCTGGTCAAATTGAAGACCCTTTCTATGACCAGCTCGAAGCCATCCTGACATCAGAAATAAACGTGGATTTAACATCGATTCAGATCAAATCCACCACATATGATCCTCGTTTCCAGCGCATCATTCGTTGGAACACTGCGACATTAAAGAACCAAATTACTTGGGCCACCTTCAGGATTACTGTATCAGAAATCTTGGAAAATAAACCACTTCAATATCAAAACAGCGGTAACCGTTGCCTCAAAGTCCACCATAGGCCTAAATTTATTTAAGCCTAAAAATCTTTGGTTTGGATAAAGAACATCCCTGTACACAGTTTATTTATAGACTTCCAACAGGCGTTTGACAGCATTAAGGGGAATTCGTTATGGAATGTATTGTCCTACCTGGGCATACCATCAAAATTAGTTTCAACTTGCCAGCTTAAAATGGATGCTTCAATAAGTAAGGTGCTAATAGAAGGCAACTCTAATGGAAAGAACTCCTCCTCCCACTGGAATTAACAGCCCAACAAATTGGCCTTCAGATCAATGAAGCGAAGGATTCATCTAGGATCACTGATCACTGAGCAAAACTCCGTTTCTGTGGACATTTTATCGAGTAACGCGGTAGACTACCAGACATTTTATGCCAATATCAAAATATTCAAGTCTCCTCATACATCGCACAAAATAAAGGAGGGAACCAAGTACAGAAAGCGAATGAATCACGAGATCAGAAATGACCCCGATAAAGTCGTCATCATCGGATTCATAATATCGTCAAGGCTAAGATGGCTTGGACACGTGTTTTGTTCATAAAGTCGTACCACTAAACAGGCCTTGTGTGGGGTTTGCAAGTTCCCCCATCAGGCGCCTCCCCAGGTGGCGGATAGGGGAAAGCTTGCCAGATATGGCAGGTACCGGGGAAATAAAATACTCGGGGAGGACCAAAAACTAGCACACCCAAGCTAAGGTGGCACTACATTCGCCGATGGCTGCGTGGCTAAGAAGGTCCTTAGTCGTTAGTATGTGAACTCCGAATTTGGCGACGTTCGGTTTAAACACGTAGCCTTCCGTTGGATGCCGATACCATGGATTCTGAGGGGGACTAACTATTGCAAAATAAAGGGAACAACTTTCCTCCTTTCCAAGAGTACAAAAATGTTGAGATCACCAATTCTAAAGGTTCCAAATGTAAGTAGTTGTACACTACATCTAAATACGGCTGCGACAGCCGCGACTGCGTACCAAGTAACTAATAATAACTCTCAATCTGAGGAAGTAATCAAAGCTCTAGCCGAGTCTAGACAAGAAAATAAAGAATTAAATAAAGCAATTCAATGGATGCAGCACCATATACCTACTTCTTGAAGAAGAAGTTAAAAACCTTAAACATAATCTAAAGATGGACTACCAAACTTGTCATGAAGTTTCGGTTGAATTAGAAGCCCTTAACCAGGAAAACAACAACAAAGAAACGGAATGTGCTAACTTAATTGAGCACCAAACCGACGAGGAAGATTTAGAAAGAGAGTCCAATTGGATAATGAAAAAGTCAAAAAGGGCTCTAAAATAACAAAAAACACTGGAAGTAAATTCTTCAGTAAAAGGAAAGCTGAGTCGTCCCAAGAAATGAACACTAGTGTGAACATATCGGGAGCAAAGGTAAACCAATTACCAACTATCAGCAAGACCAACAAAGAAAAACCACCACCACCAATCAATATCGCACATGTCGGTGAATTTAGCGTTATTCAAGCGCTAATGAAAGAAGTGACAGAAAAGGAGTATAAGCTTGTGTCGCTAAACAACAACGTCTGGAGGGTAAATATGCCTGATCCAGACGGTTATAGAAAACTTTCAACTGTATTGAATGATAAAGGTCTCCAATGGTATACATATGAAGACAAAAATACCTGACCCATTAGAGTAGTTGCTAGGGGTCTACATCAAACATGCACAACAGATGAGATAATTGAAGACCTCAAAAGAAAAAATTTAACGATCTTAGATGCAGTTAATAAGTGTAAAACTGAAAGGAAGTCTACCGGCAAAGGAGGGAGTATTATTAATAAAATAAAGTTACCACTATTCACTCTGAGCTCTGACCTTTGCAAACTCAGAGAAAATTGAGATTCAACATTAGGAACATCTTGGGAATGGTTGTCCGAATGGAGCCATTGAAAAAGGCAACAGGGATCATACCACAATGCAAAAAGTGTCAGGCATACAACCACAAGCAAAAATACTGCAATCGTGAAATCAGATGCGTAAAATGTGCGGGAAAGCATGACACTAAAGAATGCGTGATAGATATGAACACTCCAGCAAAATGTGCTAACTGCCAAGGAACCCATCCCGCTAGCTATAGAGGGTGTGAAGTAGCCAAAACACTGCAAAACATGCGAAATAGGACAAACAAAAACTAGCCAAAGAGAGCAACGAAAGAAAAAGAAATCCCAACAAAAACTGTCACTACGTTCCATAGTGCGAAAGTGGCAGAGGGATTCTCATACTCACAAGCAGCAAGACAAGAACTACCTGGGCGTACAGAACAAAATGTTGGAATTCAATAAGCTATGACAACAATGCAAAACACCTTGAATGCTATTGTCAATCGCCTTTCTAAAATAGAAGAAAATATAGAGTTTCTAAACAAGAGACAAGTTAATATTGAACAACAAGTAGGACATCGAGAAAAAATTAAGGAGATTTCTAGCAAAAAAGTTGCTTTATCTTCTGATCCTTCACTCCAAAAAAAATGAACAAAACACTAAGAATATTAACCTGGAATGCTAATGGACTTCTACAGCATCTTCAAAACTAAAAGGTTACTCTTGTTACCATTCTATACATCCAGCAGAAAGTGCTAGGGGTGGACCAACAATATTCATCAGAGAAATCATCAAACACTTCGAAGATGTCAAACTCGAAATAGAGGCAATGCAAATTGTATCACTTTGCGTGCAACTAAACAATAAGCTGCGGGTTGCTGCGATATATTGTCCACCAAGGCATCAACTTAAAAATAATGATTAGCTCTCAATGCTCAAAATGATGGGCTCAAATTTCGTCCTAGGAGGAGACTTCAATGCCAAACATACGCATTGGGATTCGAGACTAATATCACCTAAAGGTAGAGAACTATTAGAAGCTGGACATCAAATAAACTGCGAATTTCATTCAAGTGGTATTCCTACTTACTGGCCAACGGATACAAACTA
Organism: Tipula vernalis; assembly: GCA_958295665.1. Lineage (NCBI taxonomy): Eukaryota > Metazoa > Arthropoda > Insecta > Diptera > Tipulidae > Tipula > Tipula vernalis. The sequence continues at coordinate 328,863,638 of OY282558.1, forward strand.
AATACCAGACGTGATTGACTTTTTCATAGCCAAAGGTATTTCAGAAAACTATATCCACATCGAAAATAATGAAGGGTTATCCTCGGATCATTCTCCAATCATACTTACGATCAGTGAAAAAATAATTGGAAAAGAAAACCCACCAAGCTTAACAAGCGGAAAGACCAATTGGGGAAAATTCGCATTCTTAATTGAGGAAAGTTTTGATCTTCAAGTCCCAATCAAAAACCGAACACAACTTGAAAGAGAAGTAGAGCTGCTCATAAACAATATTCAGACTGCAGCATGAGAAAGCACTCCTCCTGCCAAAAATAAACCTTACAAGAATGAAACATATACACAGGAAATAAGGAATCTGGTCAGAGAAAAGAAGAAAGCTCGCAAAATCTGGCATAGAAATCGAGCACCGGAGAGCAAAACTATCTTCAATCAGCTCAAAAACAAGCTACAGAAGTTATTACTCTTTATGGAAAGCTACAAAGGGACTAATGAGACCAAAAGAGCAGGTGCCGCCAATTAAAAAAGCAGATGGTACGTGGGCCAAAAGCCCGAAAGATAAAGCTGATCATTTTGCTGAACATCTGGAAGAGACGTTTCAACCATTGACTAGACAAACAGCAGATGAAAATACCTTTCTAATGCAAAAACAAGATGAGTTAGACATACAACCAGCTACAATGAAATAACTCAAAAATGAAATCAAACATAACCTAAATGCAAAAAAGGCTCCTGGATACGATCTTATTACAGGAAAAGTTATTAAAAATTTGCCAGGAAAATGTCTTAAGAAGTTGCTACACATAATTAACGCAACTTTTAGAATGAAATATGTTCCTCAGCGGTGGAAAATAGCAAAAGTTATTATGATACCTAAGCCTAATAAGCCACCTAATGAGAAAACGTGATACAGACCTATATCTGTATTACCATCATTGTCCAAACTCTTCGAAAAATTACTCCTCAAAAGATTGAAGAAAGACACCTGTTACCTAACGTGATTGAGAAGACGCTTGAAAACAAAAAGGTATGTTCTGGAGTTTTCCTTGATGTTGCCCAGGCCTTTGACCGAGTCTGGCATCGAGGACTGGAATATAAATTACATCGCGACCTTCCTAAGCAGTTCTATGAGATATTAAAATCATACAATGAAGGAAGATATTTCAGAGTGAAATATGAAGGAGAGTTCTCATCACTCAAGAGAATTAAAGCAGGCGTACCACAAGGGAGCGTGCTCGGACCAGTCTTGTATTTGCTTTATACGAGAGACATACCTATTACTGGAGGAACAGATATTGTAACCTTTGCGGATGATACAGCAATCTTGGCAGTTGAAAGTACAATCGAAGAAACAACCTGCAAATTACAGCACACTGTGAATGAGATTGTCCACTGGACAAAAAAATGGAGATTAAAATTGAATGAGCTAAAATCAATTCACACAATATTCAGCTATCTAAAAGTTGATCACTTACCTATTTACATAAATAGGCAGGAAATACCACATGCGAACACGGCAAAATACCTAGGAATGACGCTCGGCGCCAAGTTAAAATGGAAAGAGCATGTCAAGAAAAACAGGCAAGAATTGGATATAAAGTTCAGAAAAATGTATTGGCTTATTAGAAGAAATAGTGAGCTTAACATTCACAATAAGCTGCTTTTATACAAGCAAATACTTAAGCCTGTGTGGGCCTTTGGCATCCAGTTCTGGGGATGCACAAAGAAAACGAACGTTAAAATTATACAAACGTTCCAGAACAAAGTACTGCGATGCATTGTCAATGCACCTTGGTATATTAGAAACGATAATCTACAGAGGGATCTAAAGATGGAAACCGTCAACGAAGAAATCACAAAAAATGCCAAAAAATATATCCAGCGTTTACAACTCCATGAAAACATGGATATTCAACATTTGTCAACGACGTCGATAGCGCAGTGACAAGACGGCTAAAGAGAACGAAGCCGCTTGATTTAGTTCCTCAGGGCTGAAAGTTGCTGATGTAACCGGAAGATCTGGGCCCACTGGGAATAACTACTGTGCTATAGCTCAACTAACAGAGAATTAAAATAAGAAAGAAAAATTGCTAAATGAGTTGTAATAACTTAGTCCTAATAAATTTAAAAAAAAAAAAAAACTAAACAGGCCTTCGAGTCGACACCAACGAAAGTAGGACCTCGTGAGAGACCACCTATTTCACGGGATGGATGGGAAGGAAAGGCTCCGGATTTGATTTCTCCTGCTTGCTAAAGTCAGAACCATGAAAATAAAAGCATAATGATAAAAGGGCGGCAAATAAATTAGGCTATATACGAGTACTTAAGCTCATATAGTGCCAGTTCCCGTTATACAGAATTAACTTGAATTTTTTTTCGCATAGGGTACATCCACAAAATCTCTCACTCAACAAAGTTGAGAACCAGAAAACAAAGTGTGCATCAATTAAAATGGGCCATTGCAATATGATTTTACATCGCCATTCACAATTTAAGGACTGACACTAAGTATCTACACATTCTATGAAGGAGTCATCTTGTCTCGTAATTTCTTCCATTTACACAATATTAAAATTAATGTAGAGTCACATGCATGCACTCTTTTCTATTCCCTTAATATTTCTTCCACGTTTAGAAATTCAGCTATCATGACAAATAAGATGATTTGTTTGTAAGACTCCTTCACTCTTAAAATATTCAAGACATTTCGTATTTTTTATATTTACTGAAGCTTCCTCACAGCTATTAGGAAATTGACAGTTTAGCCGGTTACATCCTGCTTATCGCACACCTCCGTTAATATACGTTCCATTTCTGATAATGTAATCTCGTTCTTAGGGTGTAATAATACGTTGTGGGAGCGAAATCAAGAGTCACTTGGGTTTCTAATACTTTTTGATATAAGTCCTGAACTACCTAATGACCTCCACGGGCGGAAATCTTCAGGTCACAATTTTCAATCTAGAACAAAAAAACCAAACAGATCTTTACAGAAGATATCATAGTGAAGTACTACCTAGGTCCGATAATTTCCCATAAATCATCTTGTTCCATCGGATTTTGGCACGGTATGAATAATTTAAACTGAATTATCTAAGCGAGATACTTTATTAGTAAACAGTCGGATTTACATTTATTAACCTTCTATAGAATACATATATCGTTAATTGATTACGATTGGTTATATTCGACGTAAAATATTAATTCATCGCGATTGGTAAAAATATGAATTTACTTAATTTGTCATTGTTTGGATTAGCTGTTGATTTTTTTTTTTTTTTTTTTTGACTAAAATAGATTAAGGTTACCAATAAACTATCACGTAGGTAAAATATATTCTTATTGATTTCGTATCTGCTAACTTTAAAATTAATTTACGATGTCAAAGTTTAATGGATTTTGTAGTTGCTAAGCATCCTTATCATTTGGTAAATATTAATTTTTTCGGATCGTACCAATCAAAGAAAGGTAAAATTAAATTCAAACTGCTTAATTTAATTCCAGGTGATTCAAAATGTTATCTAAAGTTTTTGCTTGTTTAATTAATGTACATAAACCATTATTCCTTATTATGTACTGATATCTTATCCATAACTTTAATACTATTTAGTTGTGTTACAACAATTCAGCAGAATTGTACAAAATCGCGATAAAATAAAATTAATATTTCGTATTAAACTGTTATTGATATAATTTTTTTTTTTCTAAACCATTCGTAGGAAGAGTGGATCCAACTTGAAGAGGATGAATTCAAAGAAAATAACCATTCAAATCAAGTGAACATAAATTTAGTGAATCCATTTACAGCGGCGCCAAATAAATCAACAAACGTTGTTACGATAAATTTAAATCCACCGCCATCAAAAGTAGTACAACCAATTGGATTACGAAAATCACAAATTTCATTGCAACAAAACGCACAATCATTGAATCGTTCGGCCACATTACAAAGCGTATCAAATTCAACGATCAGCGAACAGCAACGTTCTCATTCAACATTAGAAAATCATCGAAAACATACACCCGATCTACTCTCGAGCCGAATCGATTTATTCTCAATACTCAATCGCCGCAACGATCCAATTTTCGATCCAAGTAGGAATAGTGGTTCGAGTCAAGATGACAACAGCGGAAAAAATTATAAATTTAAGAAAAATTCTGATTTAAAAAATAATCAACGGAATTTTGGAAGCAATATTTATAGCAATAATACAACCAATACAAGTACAAATGCGACGAAACGGAATTCAGGATCTTTTTTTCAAAATACGTTGTGCGATCGCCTGAGTGGAAGTTTTCAAAATTTGTCGAATAAAATTAAAGTGAATACCAAAAAAATGAGTGCCAGTGAATCAAATTTAGTGAAATTACAGCAACAAGAGCTAAAGAAAAAATCAAGTAAAACCAATAATATGCGACATAGTGATACGATGTCGCCGAGTGGTTATAGTTCATCGGTGTTCTTTAGTAAATCGAAACGGAATATAAATTCTAAAATGGGAAATGTAAATAATGATCATAGTTTAACGGCGACATGGAGGAAATTTTTACCAAAAATATTCAAAACGAAGCGAGTGAAAAGTGGAAGAGAGTAAGTAATTTAAAAATTATTGTATCAAAATATTCATAGGTTGACGTCACTCTACTTTTTTGTTGTTCTCAACCTAAATTTTCCGCATTTTAATTATTTGTTGAGACTCACTCTCATATGTCGGTATTCGCTTACTTAAAATTGAAGCTCTCTAAAATATGTCAATAAACGAACTTTATTTTTTGAGGTTTCAACTTGCATTTCTATTCAACGTTAGTTTGCCGCAAGACGTCTTGCAATATTTTGTTTTTATTTTGCGCTCGCAAATTCTTAAACCACAAAAATACCGATTCAGTCTTTCGTAGAAGGACTATCACATTAACTCGCTTTTATACTCCCTTGGTTGACCCAGAGATCAAAGCCTTCTGCAATTCATTCCTTGTTTCTTTAAATTCTGAAAATGATGGGCAAGTAGAGACAGATAGAGATCAAATTAATTCCTAAAAGTCTTTGAAAAAATATTTCATTACAACAAAAACAGTTTCATTCATTCTTACGCAAAATAAAATTAGAAAGTGAACCTTACACGTACAATATTATCCATAACACTTACGTCATTATTCCTTTATTATTTTCAAACAGACGTTTGAAAAATAATGGAAATCGCCGCGCATTTTTATTATCAACGTTATTGAATTGGCGTAATTATGCCGTGTAATTAGAGTTAAACGAGACAGTTAAGTACATAATACACTCGTAACGGAATCCATGATAATGAAGATTATAATTGAAAATTGTAATGGTTAGTAATGATCGAAAATTGGCACCGCCATCGACATAGCGGAATAGTTTAATTTCCAGTTGATTGATCTAATACATTAGAGGCATATTTTGGATTCAGCAAACAAATACCTATTTTTCTGCTCGGTTAAAAAGCCACATATCCGTCATCAAATGCCACAAATTCACGTTATTACTTCGGTCTAAAAAGGCCAAAGTATTGAAATCATTTTCTCAACGTTTTGATTCTGAAAAAGCAAAAAAGGAATGTCCGTCCTTCTGTCTGGATATCTGGATGTCTGGATGTCCGAATGTCTGGATGTCTGGACGACTGGACGTCGGGATGTCTGAATGTCTGTACCCATGGTATCACGAGAATGGCTTGTCTGATTTGGAATTTTTTTCGTCAATCTGTTTCTATGTATGGTCAAGGCTGAGATTTGAAAAGCGTTTGGAAAATGTACGTCAAGAGGGTGAGGTACCTGCCATACGAATTGAACCAAAACACCTGGTTATATATGGTAAAAATATTTACGAATTTTTTATATAGTTATAGCTTTCACAATTTAACAAATATAAAAAAAACTTTATTTATTTAACTTTATATTAATTCTTACTTTCCTTAACAGAGTTTGATTAAAAACTAAAACTTTAAAATCTAAAATCTAACTTTACAATTAAAATTCTTACCGAAATGTTCTAAATCAGCAAAATATTGGAATAAATCAAAATTAATAACTCTGGATGTGAAACCACTATCTGAGTTCTGGAATTAAGATAAGATCTGATCCAGTCCAGTGTGAGAAAACTACAATGCAAGGAATCAAGTTTCTTCAACAGCAAGTCATGATCAATCTTATCAAAGGCCTTACAGAAATCAGTGTACACAACCTGCACAATTTTACCTCTATGTAAGGCATTAGAGACACAATTTGTAAGCAAGAGTAAATTAGTAACAGTTGATCTGCCTGGAAAGAAACCATGCTGTTTAGGAGAGATAAAAGTTTTCACGTGAAAGAATAATTGATCTTTAACAAGTTTCTCAAACAACTTGGGTAAGACTGAAATTATACAAATACCCCTATAGTTCTCAATATTACCACAAATCCCGGATTTGAAAATAGGTTTAATAAGCGATCGCTTCCAAAGAGTGACGAAATATCCCTCTCTTAGACTTCTATTAAATAGAAAGCACACCGGAGCGGCAATTGCGTTACCGGTCAATTTTAAAAATAAAGGCGGTAACGAATCTAAGCCGGCACTATGGTTAATGTCAAGATTTGACAATTCCGATAAGATTGTATCAATTTCCAAACGAAACATTGAAAATTTCTTATAACTCGTGATATTATCAAGCTGCAGAGATTAGAACCTGAATCTGGATTATAAACGCTCTCAAAGAAATCAGCAAACAAATTAACCTTATCTAACTAATCTTAACCCCCCACGGCATAAGTGTCCTGCTGTAGATGTCTGTCTTTCCGATAAACTGCATAAGTTGGTGGAAAATACTCCTCGGTTCTGTAATGGGCCGTCAACCACGTTTCCGTGATGCAAATGACGTCGTAATTCTCCTCCAAAATTAACAGAATATAGAGACTTAGATTTAGTTCGAATGCCGCTCGAATTGTGGTAATATATTGTAACGAGTGGGGTTTGACTTAAAGCCAGCTTCCACTCATTACATAGAATTTGTCTTACTTGCTTGTGATACCAGGCGGCATGATTCCTGCAGCTGAGTCAGGTAGAGGATTTTGTAGTGGGTCAGGTATCTCAAGTAAGACCTAGTTTACCGCCTATGGAACATTGTGAGCAAATTGCTCAATTTAGGATAATTTGTTGATGGGGCTAAAGCACCCAAAACGTGAGTTGCTAATTGCAACTCGGAGAAAAGGAGGATGAAAACAGTAAACAAAAATTTGGATTTAGGGTAGCATGTTTACCCTGAGCTTGAAATCTACTAAATTAAAATTTGACCACTGGCCGCGGTTAGAGTAGGCCATTGGTCCCTAACTGCTGGTTAGTATAGAAAAGACTGGCGGACGTTGTCAAAAGAAAGGCGGGTATGGTGGTTAACACCATGTGTTCCCTTGCCTGCCTCTTGCGAGGCTATTGACAGACTTCCAACAAAAAAAAACTAAAAAGCCTCAAATAAAATATTGGCGAAGTTTTTATACAATTTTTCTGCTGATTAACCAAAAAAGAAAAATTATTTTCTATATTGATCAATCAACCGAAAAATGCATTCTTCCCCCCTCCAATATTTCGTTGATAAGCAAATATGCAAAAATTTGCAAATATTTGGCTCGTTTATGTTCCATGTGTAAACACATGAATTGCCCAAGTTGCAAAAAAAAGAAAAAAATGTGTTTTCACGTTTATTCACCTGATGGAATTCAACCTAGTTGACAATGACCTCAGACGAATAAACGCAAAAGAAAATAGCAACAACACAAAAAATCAAAAAAAAAAAAAAAAATTTGTGCTCACACGTATGTGTTAAAAAAGAAGAAATATTTTTTTTATGTTTATTTACTGAAACTTGAGTAGAGATAGTTTTGTAAATAAGCATAAATGAAAATATTAGCTGTATGGGCACGCGCCACTAGAATTAATAGAATTTTACACTAATTTACTTGTTGTTTGTAATACTTGTTTATGTGCATAATTCCGCTAAGTATAAACAAGTTTGATACAACACAAACTAGCGTAAATAGAATTATTACTGCATCCGGGAATTGTCATTATAATTTTTAGTCGTTTTTGGAAGAAAATATCTTCAAAGGTGGGATGCAGTTTTATCAGTTTATTTTTGTGGGAATTAGGTGTATGTTGTAACGGGGATGACAAACGCCCGTTACAATATATTTAAGATTGAATAAGGGTGGGGATTTGTTCCGCAGTTGAGAGGCTTAAAAGATGGTGTAATGGCAGGCGCAGAAGTTATTATTTGGTTGGGAATGTTACCCCAGTCCGGTTTTTACCACACGTGGATAGCTGGTAAATGGCCGAATTATTACCCCAAGTGGCCAAGCCTCAGAATTATTGAGCATATAGTAATGGGTTTCCTTCAATTCGATTTTAAATGAGATGAATGTTAGTGAATTATCGATAACACGATCCTTGGATAGTAACAATTTATATTCAATGCCCTCTGATGAACAGTCCTGCAGTTTGTCACAAATGTACTCCACAATTCGATCAGAAGTGACAGATGGATCAAAACGACTAAAATATATAAAAATATTTTGTTCGGCAGAGGTACAGTTCTAATCGAGTTGATCTGTGTCCCAGTACCCATGGCTTCCTGTGTTAGTCCTGGCGAAGTATAGCTAATGGGATTGGACACTGTCTCAGCTACTACTACAGGGCCTAGATTCTGATCAAGTGACAAATGACAATTTTTTGTGACTTTGTACTAAAATTTTAACTGCTATAAAGTGACAATATAGTTGTGAGTTCTAAAATGCGATTCTGATGAAGTGACTTTTTCAAAATGTCACAAGAAACAAAATGACAAATTAAACAAAATTGTCATTGATTTGGTTTTCCGTGGCAAAAGTCTGCTGCATTTTTAAATAAAATATGTGTTAGTATATTTTGTTAATTTTTAATAATTCTTGTTATAAATTTTTATCTATTTCTATATATGTATGTATGTAAATGTACTATATATAATGTGTATGTAGCGTGTAATATCATTAAAATTAACCTTAAAATATAAACTAGAAATGCAACTGCTGTTAATGTCATAACTCATTTCATCAGAATCGCAAATTTTCCGTGACAATATTTTGTACTAATAACAAAATGTCACGAAAAATTGTCATTTCATCAGAATCTACCCCCAGATAATGGTTTATTAGCAATATCAACAGTATTTTTATCCAGCAAGGCATTGATTAATTTGCGGTTTTCAGCACCTTCCGTTTCAATTTTTTTTAAGTCCAATTTTTCGGTAGCTCTGTCAACAATCACGTCAATTTTTTTTAAGAGCTTTGTCATATCCTTATTTACGAACCAAATTTTACAGCTATTCCAGAAGTAACATAAATTCGCAAACTTTTTCATAGAGTTAATAGCGGCGCGGTCAATTCCACAACACTTATAGCAACATTGTATGTCACAAAGTTTGCATAAAACAACATCAGTAGTCGAAAAAACTTTATTACATGTTACACAAGACATTGTCAGTATTAATAATTCACTGTATTAAATATTTAAAAATGTTTAAAAAATGTTTATAACAAACGGGATATATAGTAAGTGTTATAATTATGATTATAAGTTGTATCACAGAATTTTTATGAATGAGATGATTATGAGAATGATTATTCTAGTTAAGTAACGCTTCACCTTACACGCGCAGCATGTGTTATGTTGATTCAGTCATTTATATGACCATAACTCCTCCCGGGGGTGAAGAAAGGGCGTCCACGTCCTTAATTTTGATGCCGGCTTATGTTAATGGGTCTGAATATGATGTTACGGATGATCTCATTTAGTGCTGCTTGACAGTTCCACCTTCGTTCTTATTATTGCATCCTGGATGTCTTCCAAAATTGCATTAATTGTATTGCCAAAATTGTATTGCTGCCTATGTATGTTTACTATAGTGGCAAGCATTTCTATTTCCGTTAATCATTTACTATATCTGTAATTGTTTGAATTCGTCTGTCAATTTGTTCATTTCCTTGGAATTGTTGGTTGTTTGCTTCGATTAGTTGGTTCAACGAACTGTTAATGATACGTAAATCCTCGGCATCTGGGTTTCCCGATACCCAAGTCCATACTGTTCCCAACGTGTCCCATCTTTTATGTCTGTTAGTTTGGGTAGGTTTAATTTGACGGAGATTGTTGTGTAGTTTCTTAAATTTATGTCTTATTATTCTATTAAGTTCTAACTTATCATACAATTTATCTGTAATAATTTTACTAATTGATTCTACAGCCATTTCTATTTTACTTTGGTTGGTTTTAATTAATAATATGGGGTCTTCATGTAAATTTTTGATTTCTAATTTTTGAGCATTACTAATATAAAATAGAAATGTGAAAATCACTAAATTTGGCTTTTTAATCATTATTTACAATTATTTTTATTTAAGTCTTTTAATTTTATTAACATTTCTCTTAATATTTCTCAATGTTCTAAAATTTTTACGATTTACATCTTTCATCTTAGTTTCGATGCCCCTAGGTTGTGTTTTTGTCCTAATATTTGGTTTAATGTAAACTAATTGGTCCTCCCTTAAATTTGGGGGTCCCTCTTTATTATTATTCTAATGTTTCATCCTATTTATTGTCTTTTCTAAATGAACCTTTTACTTGATTAAAGATAGCATTTGCTTAATCTTGTATTTCTTTCGGGTTCATTAGGCAGTTTTGATTGAAAATGACTTCGTTCGTTGTGGAACCGGTTGAAGAATGTACTGAATTATTGTACAATGCTACTGAAAGTTCGATTGCATTTGGAATACTTAAATTTGGAAATTTGTCTCGATTGGTATTAACAATTTCTATTATTGTTGAATGTGTCTTTTCAACTTGGCCATTTGATTCTGAGAATGATACAAGTTAACGGAGTTGCTTCGTAGAGATATAAAAAAATGATTTATTTTTAATGTTCTTTCTTCTACAATACTTTTACAACTAATCATACAATATTTTTTATTTAAAACTAGAATATGTAGAAAAATCGACACACGGCTTGGCGGGTGTCGAGTTCAAATATTTTCACATGAAAATTCCTAACATGATTTTACACGTTAAAACATAATTTAAAAGGTGTCTAATTATATGTTACAACATTTGTTAATTTAGCATTTATCTAAAAAAGTTTTCATGCTGCTTCAATTTCATTAGAATATGGAAGCGTTTCTACTTTCGTTATTAATCGGCTAATTTCCATCTGGTCCAATAAATTAGTGTTGATGATTTTCTTTTGCTAGTTGCGCTGCTCTAACTATCTCTTTTATTTCCTCTTTAATAATAAGGAGCCGATTGAATATGCAGCTTATCATCCGAGTCATCATTTACATGGTCCATAATCTTATTGAATTCGATGAGCATCTGGCTTGTTGTGTCCATTAAGGCTTTGTTAATTTTGTACTGTTGTTTGTTATTAGTGATAATTTGGTTTTGACTTTTAACGATCTGATCCCAATCTGTGGCATCTGGCGATCCCGCGATCCACTTCCATGCGCTCCCGATCCAGTTGATTGATCGTTTGGCTCTGGTGTTCTGTCTTATCCAGATTAACCCGTAAGTTGGCCTTTTCTAATTTTGAAAAAACTTTCCTGATGTTCGTTAGATGTTCTTCCTCAGTTCTCCCTCCGAATACTATTATATCGTCTATATAGACGTAACATATCTCGCCGATAAATTCTTTTAGGACGTCATCTATCGTTCTTTGAAAAATGGCGGGCGCGTTCTTAAAACCAAATGGGAGCATTAAAAACTCGTATTTGCCGTTCATCGTTGAGAACGAGGTTTTGGGTATATCGGCTTCCTTCATTTATCTGATGGAATCCTGACGTTAAATCAATGGTGGTAAAAAATTTCGAATTCCCAAGTTTTGCGATTGTATTGCTTATATCAGGAATTGCATAAGTGTCCGCTGTTGTTACTGCATTCAATCTTTTGAAGTCAATCACCATCCTATATTTTTTTGTCTGTGACGCATCCATTTTCTTTTCAACGATCCAAATCGGTGAATTGTATGGGCTCTTAGAAGGTCTAATTTTTCCGTTAGGAGTTGGTCAATTAGTTTTTCCACTTCCTGCCTCATGTGGTATGGATACGGGTACGACTTCGTGTCTTTGTTTTAATTTCGGCTCTTACTTCAGTGGTGATTGTTTCCTTATTACTTACAGGTCCGAAAAGTGCATGAAATGGTGAAACAATGGTTTGGAGTTTTTGCTTCGTGTTCGGTAACAGATGATTGTCGCGAATTTCAATATTGTTGACCTGATGTGTTTTTTTTTTCGTAGAGTGGAATTTTGATGTTCGGTGATATCGTTAATGTGTTGTTCCCGCGATCAATAATTCCTCCTAATTCTTTCAAGGTATCGTCACCGATAATACCGTCGAATGTTTTTAAGCCAGGCAAAACTAAGAAATCAATCACGTTGTTGATGCCTAAGCTTTTGAAAAATTGTCCGCTAATTATTTTGCTGATTCCTATATATCCTGCTGCTTTTCTTCCACTAGTTGGTTATAATGATCCTCCACTTCCTCTTGAGTTTCCATGTGATTAATATACGAGTTTTCCCGTTTGAATTGTTGATTATTTTGGTAGTTCGGGCGATTGATGTAATTGACCTGTCTTGTTTGCACGGATGGGTCAACACTCATTGGTACCATGGTATCGGTGGTTTAGGATTGTTTGGTCTAGGCGGAACTGGATTGGCTTGGTGTTGAATATTATATGCCATGTTCCTCTGTTGTAGTGGCATCGCTCCAGAATTTCTTTGTGGAATGTACGGTTGTCTTGGTGCAATTTGATTTATAGGTACGGTTACAGAATTATTATAATTTCTTTTATGAATTGGTATGTTCCTGAAGTTCAGATTCTGTATTTCTAGACAAGATGTGTACGCTTCCGGAAGAGTTTGTGATCTTTGAATCATTAGCATTTTTGACAGGTCGCCATTCAAACCTCTGATAAATACGCCTAATGCCTGATTCCGGTAGGTTGCGATGAAAATTTTAATAGTCTCAGGTGTGTAGTCCTCCGTTTTTATTTTGTTCACTATGAGCGAAAACTGTGGTTCACGTTTGAGTAGAATTCATCCAAGCTCATGTTTCGTTGGTAGAGATTGCTTAGTTGATGTTCGAGGGTTCGCAAATCTCTTTTGTCCGCGTAGTGTAGAGATAAGCACTTCTTAATTGTTACCCGTTCGTTATCGAAAATATTATATGAAATAAGCACTGAATCTGCTTTGCCTCTTATTTTTTGTCTGATGCTTTGAAGTATAGCTCTATATATAGGTTTGTTGAGCAGGAAATGTACTGGGTGGGGTTGCCATCGAAATGTTGAAGTTCTTTAACGCTGTCCGGCAATTTGCTGATGTCATGTAGATCTTGTTCCGTTTTTAGAGGTGTCAATATTGTTGTTGTTTGGTGAACTATCGGATTTTGTAATTTTCCCAATCTTCCGTTAATTTGTTTAATTTGCTCCATCAGAGCATTTACAGCTCCTTCCAAGGTTCTTAAAGAATTTTTTATTTCCTCCATTGTTGAAAAAAATTATTTATTATTGTTTACACTTTTAATTAATTTTATCCTTAGTTAAGAGACTGATCTCTATTATTATTCACTTTAACACTAGATTTCCTTTTTTGGTTAATTTTTATCGTTTATTACTTCGATGATTAATTATTTATATTATTTTTATTAATTACTATCGTTTTAGTTTATTATTTCATATTTTATTATATTTTTTATAAAATTTTGTTGGTATTTACTTGGTTTGCTTACATTATTATTACGAGGATCATGCCCTCGGTTTTTTTTTTTTTTTATTTATTTGAAGATTTGAAGTTTCTTCAAAGGTATTTATAGTGTACGGCCGATGAAATACACTTGTAAACCGTCGATTGTATCTCGCTTAGTTAGATGTTCTAATGGCCTTTCAGTGCTTGGTTGTGGGGAATTTTTGATATTATATGGTTTCCGATCATATTTATGTTCTTTGCAAATACTACACGCGTGGATGTGTCTCTTAATTATATTGATCATTTCAGGGGAAAAGTAGGATCATCTTAACTGACTTTCCACCTCTCTTGTTCCGCGGTGCGCTCTCTCGTATTCTTTGAGTACAATTGTATTCTGACGCCTATCGTTGGTTACTTCTTCGACCATTTTGTGGTGAAAACAAAATGGATTTTTTCAGAAAAAATTTCTCGAAATGCTTCTTGAATAGTTTGGGTAAAGCTTTTCTGGTCCCAGGATTGCTGTCTGCTTCCCATTATAAAATCTCTTGAGGAAGTTAGTAATTTCTTCTTTTTGAAAAGATTCCTTTGAAATTATGATTCGTTTAAACTTAGGAAATATATCCTCCATAATTATCGTATCTAAATTCGAGATCTTGAAAACTAGTTGATTCCTATAATAGTTTATAGGACGATCGTGGATAGTTTCTACGTCACTATCATTAACGGAGCGGTTTCCTGTTCTTCTTCCAGATTCACTTGAATTGTTACTCATCTTCTCGTTGAAATTTTGTTCGTTATTTTCTGATGGTATTCTGCTCAGGGGCATCTGCCACTACATTTGCTCTTCCTTCTTTGTAGATTACATCGTAATCATAATTCTCCAATTCGAGTCTCCACCTCAGAATTTTTGAATTTTTTCCCCCACCATATTATGGCCAATGCATCTTTTTCATTAGTCGCATAGTTTATTTCTGTAGAGTTTATGGTGTGTGAAGAGAACGCAATAGGTCTTTAAACGTTACTTTGAATCTGAGATAGGACTGCACCCAGAGCGAAGGCTGATGCGTCCGTTATTAAAATAAAATGTTTGGTGAAATCTGGGTTCGCTAATATCTGATCAGATACTTGTGTCTTTAGGTATTTGGACATAGGTTTTGTTATTTTAGAATAATCCTTAATTAATCTTCTATAATTGCCTGCGAGTCCTAAGAATTATTTGAATTCTTTGGGATTTTTAGGAAGCGGTTAGCCCAAAATTTTTTGTATTTTTGGTTTCACGCCGTCCTGTGTTATTATGTGTCCGAGAAACTTTGCTTTCCGTTTTAGAAATTCACATTTGTTGGATTTTCAGATTGAAATGTGACAGTCTCGTAAGCATCTTATTAAAATTCTGTATGTAGTTATCCAAGTTATGTCCCACAACAATTATGTCATCTAAATATCCGTGACATATATCCCCAATTATATCTTGTAAAACATTGTTCACGGCACGTTGGAACGTAGCAGGGCCATTTTTTAGGCCAAAAGGCATTCTGTTGAACTCGAAATAACCTTTTCCAGTTGAGAATGCTGTTTTCTCCTGCGATTTTTCGTCCGTTGGGATCTGGTGGAAACCGGATTTTAAATCCAAGGTTGAAAAGTACGCCGATTTTCCCACGTTTTCCAGGATTTACTATATTTGCGGAATCGGATACTTGTTATCTAAGTTCTGGAATTTCGCCAAGTAGGATGGAACTTGGGTATTCCTTAATTGATTATGATGAAATTTGACATGTGCATTGGAAATGAGATTCTAAAATGATTTGTAGGTGAAGTTTTGGAAAATGGCCAATTAGGACGGAACTTGCCTATTTATCAACAGATTATGATGAAATTTGACAAGTGCGTTGTAAATTGCACTAGAGATTTTACAATGGGAGGAGGAATTTCGATTTACACCAAAAAGACACTACAATTTGAATATTGTTTTAGTGAATGCTATCAAGAAAATCAAATACTTATCGTTAAATTAAACTCTTTGAAACTAAACCTCTTGGGAGTTTAAAAGCCACCCCCCGCAGATTCTCAACAATTCCTAGAATATTTTGACCAAGTATTAATAAAGCTCCCAAATTTTGTAATCATTGGTGATTTAAACATTAAACTGTTAAACAGTAGTGATGCAACTGTGATTAGTTACAATAGCCTATTGAGTTCAAACGGACTTACAGTGCAAGGAAATCAAACATGGTCAACACGATAATAGACCATATATTAACCTCAGTAAATGGAAAATTTAGCACCAATACGTCTTTGTATCGTTTTCTTTACCTTCAAAGGTTAATCCTCCACCCGTTCAGATTGATGTTGTAAATTATCCATTGTTAGATTTTACTGTCGATTATAGTCAATTTCACTTCTAATTTGTAAATATTGTCAAAAGCTGTACGAGCAATAAACAGAAAATTATCGGTGGAAGAAGCTATAATAAGCCATGGTTTAATACAGCCTTGCATGCTATTTTCAAAGAACGTGATAAACTATGAAGGTCTGTAAAGCTGAGCTTGTTAAATCTAAACAAAGATACTTTTCCAGACAATTTGAACCTAGTTCTAGGAATTCTATGCAGCAAATGAACTGAATCGTTTTTTTTTGTAATGTTTGTAAAGCTATCGCTGACAATATTAACTGTAAGATTCCGTACGTAAATTTCAATCTTTACAAAATTCAATTCCCACTTCTTAAATTTTCAAACACAATTGCAAAATTTACGAATCGCTCATTTTCGGTTGGTAAATTTCCCGACAGCCTGAAACTGGTTAAAGTGACACCGATTTTCAAAACTAAGGGGCTAAAGCTAATAAAAGCAATTACCGTCCAATATTTGTTTTACCCATCATTTCTAAGATACTTGAAAGAGCTATTTTGAGCCAGATACAAAACCATGTCAATATAAACAATATTATAGATAAGAATCAATCTTATGGAATCAATTTACCATGGGCAAAATCAAAAATATTACAGCATGCCTAACAAGTGATTTATGCAAAGCGTTCGATTGTGTATGCCATAATATTCTTCAGTACAAGCTTGACCAAATTGGAATCCGCGAAAAATCACTAGAATTGATTTCAGACTACTTAAGCAATCGGTCACAATTTGTTAAGGTAAACAACTTAGTGTCTGAAACACTAAAAATAATGTTAGGGGTCCTAAAGGATTCAAGTCTGGGTCCAGTCGTTTTCATAATCAATATCAATGATATTTTTTCCTTGAGTTTAAACAGTAGCCTTCAACTTTTCGCTGATGATGTTATTTTGGTAAACTCAAATTGATGGAGATGATGGTTCGTGATGTAAAAAATCCTTGCAAATCATAAATTGGCGATGAATTTTAACAAGACTTCATTTATTTTATTTCAACTAAAGAATAATTTAGAATTCTGGTCTACTCTCAACGAAATAATTGTTGATAGAATTTCTATTAAGCGATCTGATACCATAGAGTTACCTCGAATTTGACGTGGACAAATCATATTCAGAGATTGCGGCTCTAAATATCTCCCATGATTGGTGTTCTGAAACGTATCGGCAAATATCACAACATTTTTCTCATATTCACTCACATCTACTTTAATCTAATTCCAATATGGGGTGGAACCTCTAAAAGCAATTTACACAAAATTCAAATATTACAAAACAAACTTTTGAAAATATTGTGTGGGTTACCGATAAGCGAACCAACCAAGAACTTATATTCAGCTTCAATCTTGCCGATAAGTAAGCTTATTGAGTTTGAATTTTTGTTTTCAATTTATAAGATTAGAAATGAGATGTTACGGTATAATTTGATTCTACCAACTGATTTAAGTGTAACCAATAGAAGTAGTCGATTTGCTCTACGTTATCGGTTGCCGACTTTTACATATTGACTATTACAAGAAACGTTTTTTTCCCATGGCTTCCACCTTTACAATGAATTATCACAAAATATTAAAGATTCAAGCATAGGTCGCTAGGAGATATTCAAATATTATTAATCGTAAAATAAAATAAATAATACTTATTTTTAGCCATAACGATAGCCCGTTCGTTTGATACTCTAATTTGACAAGTACGCAAATAATAAATTATAATAATTCAATTACTAAACATTATTAACGTCATTAATGAAAAAATGTAAAATTAAACAAGAAAAAGTTTTTTTTAACTTTTTTTTTCGTTATGTTAGTTTTTCAATCACAAAAATATAAAGGGCTGAAACCTGATGAGGTAGTCAGAACTTCGGTCTTGATTAATTTCAACTACCAGATTAATCCCGAAATGAATCTCTTAAGTCAATGTTTAGCTCGGCCTTCAGCTCAATATATTAGTCAACCTCCATCTCCATCGCAACATAATTCTAACCGCAATCACCAAATTAACCGCCAACCAAACCCTCAAATCAATCACCAAATCAACCCCAAAAAAACTTTCAAATAAACCCTTAACCTAACCCCAAATCAACTCTTAAATAATTCCCCAACCGAACAGATCACTTAACCCAATTCAGGCTAACTAAATCCTTAGTCAACTTAAACTCAACTTAGCTCGAGCTAAATCTCAACTCTCTGCTCAACTCATACCACCAAACCAACATACCATCATACCATTACCATCGTAACATCATACCATCATATCATCATCATCATCATCCCACCATCTCAACAATGCGTGTGCATTTGTTTAAATATCATACATATAGTATATGGTATACTGAACATATTATAAATACTCACTTTTAAATACAGTGAAACCTCATTTCAACAGACACTCAATTTAGCGCAATCCTCACTTCAACGGATAAACTTTTAAGTCCAATGCAATTAAAGTTTTCCAATGAAAACCTCCCTTAAATAAGCTGACACTTTATTAGAGCGGACACAGACAGATATTTCTGCGATGGTACAGGTTTTACGAGTACAATTCAAATTGAAACTTTACCACATTAATTTGTTCCGTTTACACTTCAAATTGACCTTTTTACATTTCAAATTGATTTGGGTTTAGTGAAATTTGATATCCATGTTTGAAATGCGATTCTTAAATGATTTTTGGATAAAATTCTAGAATATGGCCAAAAAAAAAAATAATAATAATTTTTAGATCTAAAACTCGGTTTAGAAACAAATTTCCATCACACACGTCAAATTTTATCATAATCGGTTAAGAAATAGGCAAATTCCGTTCTCATTGGCCATATTCCAGAACATTATCCAAAAATCGTTTTAGAAGCCAATGTTCATCACCCACATCAAATTTCATCATAATCAATTAAGGAATAGCCTAGTTCCATCCTACTTGGCCATATTCCAGAACTTCATCTACAAATCATTTTAGAATCACATTTCCATTGAAAATGGTGGATTTCTTCAAAATTGGATAAGATATAGAATCCCAATAAAATTTTTATAAAAAAAATCAGAAATCCTCAGTTTAACGGATAACGTTTTTGGCCCCATCGATTTCCGTTGTAGTGAGGTCTCCCTATATATCGCACTATCCATACAAGAAGACTTTAAGTACTAGTTAATGCATTTTTGAATAGTACCAATAATGTGGTACCCACAGAAAAAATGTATTTTGTGGTATGGTTCCTCCTGCATAATCTACAAGCTATAATAGAAGAACACTGTCTTCATATTAAATTTAAACTCCAATCAAAAACATGATAAGTCAACTTAGATTACACGAAAAAAATACAGCCTTGACCAAAATTATAAAGCACCCCTCCCAAATTGCAGTATCTACAAAACGAATGAAGACAAAAATTAAAACTCAATATTTTTAGGAAATACTTTTTATATTTTATTAATTTTAGTATTTTGTAGGTCCTCCTTTGGCTTTGATGACAGCCAGGACTCTTTTATTCATCGACCGTACTAATTTTTTGCAGGTATTTCTCGATATATTTTTCCATTCCTCTGTCAGCGCACGTTTGAGGTCTTCCTTTGAAGTAATACTGCGATCCTTGATTTTTTTTTTTTAAAATTGACCACAAATTTTCAATGGGATTTAGGTCTGGTGACTGGGCGGGCCAGTCCATGACTCGAATTTGTTTTTTTCGAAACCAACTCATCGTAACGCGGGAAGTATGGCAGGGGGCATTATCCTGTTGATAAATTATCGAAGAACTATCCGTTTCCCCAAAGATTTGCCGAATTGAGGCATTCAATGCAGCCTCGAGGACGGTAACATATTTGGTACTGTTCATCGGACCCTCACAAAACAACAGTTTTCCCACCCCTGATGATGCCATACAACCTCACACCATCAGTTTACCCCCTCCATGCTTTACGGTAGGCACTATACAATCAGGATTGTATGCTTCCCCGACTCTTCTTCTTACGATGGTTGCGCCAGTAGTTCCAAAAATCTATAAGAATTCCATCAAATTTAACATAAATTTCTCTATTAATTCTTTTAAAATACATAGCACAATTTTTTATTTTTTTTTTTTGACTAATTATTTTTTAATATTTATTTTTTATATTTACCTCAAAAGTAGATTCATCTGACCAAACAACTCTCGCCCAATCCACGTCATTCCAATGTTTGTGTTCTCGAGCCCATCTCAAGCGACTTTTTATGTTGGTAAGTGAGAGCAAAGGTTTTTTTCTTGCTTTACAACCTTTCAATCCAGCTTGCAGGAGCCTTCTTCTAACTGTCCGTGCCGAAATGTGAACTTCTTGTTCTGTTAAATGCTCTGCAGCTATCTCAGCAGATGTTTTTCTTCGGTTTTTGAGAGATTTTCGCACAATTTGTCGATCGTCTCTTACCGAAGTGATACGATTTCTGCCTGAGCGTAGTTTATAGGCATAGTCGCCGGTCTCTTTAACCCTTTTCAATGTAGATTGAACTGCTCCACGAGAGCATTTTAATTTTTGGGATATTTTAATTTGGCTTACACCCTGGGAATCCAACAACACAATTTGTGCCCTTATTCCTTCACTGAGTTGGCACGCTTTAGGCATAATTATCACAAACACACTTTTTTTCTCAAAAAACTTACGAAAACTCTTTTTGATTTAAAACACTTTATGTGAAGACTGCACACGATCAAATACAAAACTAAAATAAAAAAATTTTACGACGCTACAACTTCTTGTTAAGAACCTAAAACAAAACAAAAATTGGTGATTTTCAATAATTAAGGGTCGCATTCGGTGGGATGACTCGTTCGTTAACACCCATTGTTTAGAAAGACATAATATTAATATATAATGCTAATAGATAGGGGTGCTTTATATTTTTGGCCATCGAATTTATATAAGATTACACGAAAAAAATAAAAAAACTCTATAAAAACTTATAACATAGTTTTCATAGAAAATCAAACTTTTCATACAATATTTATATTTCTGCAAAGTACATTAAGTACTACATATACTTTTTTTATCGAAACATTTTAATCAAGTACTCAATGCCTGTAATAATTGAAATTTTTCTGTTTGTCAATTTATAATTCTCGAAAATGTTATGTGATATATCCTCCCCGACAAAACAAAGAGAAAAATGATATTATCGTTATAACTTTTTTTAAAGTTATTTTTTTAAAATTTAGATTTCTGCTAAATTAAACTAATTATATTTCATATAAGTTACATCCATAGAAAATATATATGTATCAGTAAAATTTTTAAAAAAAAATCAGTTTCCTTAAAAATTTATTATTTCATGCGACAAAACAAAGAGAAAATATTTTTATGAATTCAAATATGGCAGTTTTTTTAAAATTAATATTTAGTTCGATCGCCTTGGGCTTTAATAATTGCAAATATTCTTCGCGGCAGAGAATCATATAATTTTTTGATGAACAATATTGGAATTTTTTTCGATTCTCTTATAATCGCTTATAAGCTCTTCTACGCTTTCATACTGTTTGCCTTCTGGATATACTTTTCGGCAAAGGTATCCCTATATGTCTTGAATTATATTCATAGCAGGCGAAATTGCTGGCCACTCCATCAACTCTACATTTTCCGTTTTAAATATTGATTTTACTATGTGTGCAGTGTGAATTGCAGCGTTATCCTGCTGAAAAATGAAATTGTCGGATTCCAAAACCTCTCTAATTTTGATGAATTGTGTGTTTAGTAACTCAACATATTTAGTGCTATTCTGTCGACCACTGATGAACCCTAAATCAATGGCACCTGACTTTGAAATGGCGCCCCAAACCATTACGGATTCACCTCCCATTTGGCGCTTTGACAAATATAATTGCTGCTTTCTTAGGTCGTGATAATAAAAGTCGAAGCCGTCGGAGCCATCTAAATTAAATTTTTCTCGTCAGAGAAAATGACCTTGTCCCATTTATCTGTCCAAGACATATGCTTTTGTGCCCAGTCAAGTCGTGCTAATTTATGGTGGTGTTTAAAGCAGGTATTCTTTTGATTTTTTTCCCGTTGTATATGCTCAGCTGACCTTAGAAACCTTTGAACGATCCTTACTGATACATATAATATCAAATCACACTTTATCGCTGCAGCAGACTTTATAGAATTAGAAGAAGATCTTAATATGAGCAGTTTAACCTTTGGAGTGATAGCACTATTTCTTCCAACTTTCGGTTTCTCGTAATTTTCTTCAAATTGTTGCTTGAGATATCGATAAATGGTTGACAATCCCCTGCCTAGTGCTTTGGAAATATCAGCTGCTGACCAATTTTCCCGCTGAAGTTCATTTATTTTGTCCACTTTGGACAAATATGTTCGTACAAATCGTAGAAAACGTTTTCATTTTTTCTGGAAGTTGCATATTGCAGTGACTATCTATAGAAGTAAATATATTTAAAAAAGAATAAAAAAAAACACAACTTACCGTAAACAAAATTCAAAGAGAACTAAGATTCTCTTTGTTTTGTCGCATTGTTTTAAACAATTTTATATTCCAGTTGCGTTATTTAAAAAATTAACCAATCAAATATTGATCTTTTATCACGTGAAATGAAGAGCCTACCATAGTGTACCAACTAGACTATAATCATAAACTAATACGCAATACTATTATTTTCTTTAAAGAAATACTTAAATTCTCTTTGTTTTGTCGGGGAGGATAGATGGTAAGTTTAGTTTCTTATTTAAATAATTTTTATTCAAATTTTTTAATTTTTTAAAAGTTTTGTTAAATCTAAATTATATGTAATTTTTCATTTATGGTTAATTTATTCATCTGACAACGAGCATTTATTACTCGCAGATCCAAATGAAACGGACATTTCATTTCTTGTCGATGGAACTAACAAAAATTTACGAAAACGGAAAAGGTGTAGAAATGAAAATAGTTGGGGCCGGAATATGTGGAAAATAAGAAAAAATCAAGGGAAAGATTATAAGAATTATCTCGGTTTGCTGATTCCTGCGAAATCTATTAGAAAAGGGTGTGGACCAAAGTGTCGTAATAAGTGCCAAGAAATATTATCCATCGAAATTAGAACAGAGAGTTTTAATTTTTTTTATAAATTATCAACGAAAGAACGTCAGTGGGACTACATTGCCAGATCAGTTCAGGTAGTAGAGAAAAAGATCACAAAAATATCTTCTGGATGTAGCAAGAGAAATTCATCAAGAATTTATAATTTAAATTATTCATATCAAAATGAAATTTATAGCCAAAAAGTCTGTAAAACAATGTTTCTAGACACTTTATGTATTTCCAACCAAGTTGTTGAAACATCATTGGTGAAAACTGTAGAAGGATCATCAGAAAATCGAGGTAAATATTACGGATATTACCTATTTGAATCTAATTGGCATTTAATAACAAGAGTGGCGCCATAGTAAAGGAATTTTTCACAACATTTATTGTTTTTATAGGTAAATTCTTACGACCAGTTAATGAACTAAAACAACAATCAAAAAACTTAGTGATACGCCATATTGACAAATTTCCGAAAGTTGAGTCTCATTTTTTAAGGGCCCAAACTTCAAAAGTATATTTGGATGGCAACCTAACTATTGCAAAAATGTTTCGTTTGTTCAAAGAATGGATAAGCAATGAAGGAATAACTATCAAAAATATTACGGAGAGACAGTACCGCGATATATTCAATAGTAATTTCAACATTAGCTTCTTTGTTCCAAAAAAGGATCAGTGCAATGACTGTACTAAATTTCTAAATATGCCTACTTCCGAAAAAGAACAAAATAAATCGACATACGAGAAACATTTGGAAATGAAAAAGAAAGCTCTTCAGCCGAAAAACCTTTAAATCGTTATACTGATAATCGCACATTTTGACTTATAGTTATCTTGAATGGATAGTACGACATATATATATATGTATATATATATATATATACATATATATATATATATATATATATATATATATATATATATATATATATATATAATATATATATATATATATATATGTATATATATATATATATATATATATATATATATATATATATATATATATATATATATATATATATAGTACGACATATATATATATGTATATATATATATATACATATATATATATATATATATATATATATATATATATATATATATATATATATATATATATATATATATATATATATATATATATATGTATATATATATATATATATATATATATATATATATATATATATATATATATATATATATATATATATATATATATATATATATATATATAGGGTGTCCCACAGGTACGAGTCCAAACGAGTAGGGCGTATAGCTGGATCAATATTATGAAAAAAAGTTCACTAGCTTGAATGATGTAAATGCCAATAACTCTTCTAAAAATTTTTTCTTTTTCTTTCTTTCTTTTTGTTTTTCTATAATTTTAAAGGCACAGAGTGCTTCTTTCTTCTCTGGAAGTAGGAATACCATGCTTCGTATTTTCCATAAAGAAAACATTGGTGGAATTAAATAAATTGTGCGAGAAATAATAAAAAAATTCATTAAACTCATTTTTTTTTTCGAAAAACTCACTTAATAATTTTGGTTTTTTATTTCAAATTTAGATTTAATAGACTATTTAATACAAAATTGCTTCATCGTTTTTTATCTAATCATGTATAGTTTTTGAGATATTAACGTTTCAGTGTAGTACTTGTTGAAAAAAAATTATTATAAAAACCAGTTGTTATAGAAGTAAAGAAATTTATTATGAAAAACCAAAGCAATCGTTTTAAACAAAAACAACAATTTAGTATGCATGTCCATATGTTGCATTTGTTAAATCTTTTTAATCGTTAGTAAACGTATAGCTAAAATCGTTGTTAATCATCTGAAAATAATTTTTTTGCGCGTTTGTAATCAGAAATAATAAAATTCCACGCTACACTTTCGAAGAACTCGCCGAAATCCGTTTTATTTATGGTGTATGTAACGGAAATGGACGAGCTGCAGAACGTGAATACGCAAACCGTTATCCAGGTAGGCCGGTGCCAGATCATAGAATATTTGAAACAGTTCACAGACGATTACGAAACCGAGGAAGATTGGTCCGCTATGAATACGAAAATGGTAGCCGAATTCAATACGAAGTCATTTCATTATCAATTCATTATTACACTTATAGTCGTTTATGAGTCACAGTGAAAATGGTCCACCCTTAATAAAAAAAAAAAAAAAATGGTGAAAAATTCCTAAAAAATCAAATAATGTAACAAATAAAAATGAATATTTTTAAAAGTTCATTTTAGTCTAGTTTTAATAAAACAAAAAATTTATTAATTCAATATCAGTAACAACAACAAATAACACATTCATAAAAATAAAACAAAAAATCATATCACAATGAAATGGTCCATGTTATTTTACAGTTATAAAATGTATAACAAAAAAGTCCTAAGACTACTTCAGTATTTAGTTGGAAACCCTTTCTGCTTAATAACTAGTTTTAAGCGGTTTGGAATAGATTTCACAAGTTTTCTGGTGTATTCGGAGCTAATTTTATCCCATTCATCCAATAAGACCCTCTTTAAATCATTTTTATTGGATATATCATGTTTTTTAATTTCACACTCCAATTTATGCCATAAATTTTCAATTATATTTAAATCAGACAATTGTGGTGGTGTTTTGATTACTCTAGGACAATTATACAACAGCCATCCTCGTACAATTCCAACTGTGTGCTTGGGATCATTATCTTGATAGAAATGAAATGTGTCTATAATACCCAGTTTATCAGCACTCTGTTTTAAATTTTCTTTTAATACATTTAAATATTGGTATTTGTCCATGTTTCCGTCAATAAATTCAAGTTTCCCAACTCCAGCCGCCGAACACACCCCATACCATCACATGACCGCCACCATGCTTAACTGTGGGACGCAAACATTGTGGATTCATTTCTTGGTTTGGTTTTCGCCAAACGTTTACCCTGCCATCAGACTCAAAAAGATTAAATTTGCTCTCATCTGTAAATATGACATATTGCCACAATGAAAAATCTTTCATTCGATCGTTATGGGCGAACTCCAACCTAACCTTTTTATTTTTCCCACTAACGACGGGCTTCTTCCTGGCAATTATACCATGTGAACCACTTTTGCGTAGGACTCTTCGAACCGTTTCAGCATTGCAATTAATTTTTAGATGTTGGTCCACCATATTTCGAAGTTTCGGTGCGCTCAGTCTTGGGTTCTTCTTCGATTTGTTCACAATTCAACGTTCATCACGATAAGAAAACAGCTTTTCGAGCCTTATTTTTGGCTTATTAAGAATTCTTTTCTCTCTGATGTAACTGCGAATAATATTTTGAACTGTTGTGAGAGCTTTTCTAACAATTTTCGCGCTTTCCCTCTGGCTTTTTCCAATTTTATAATGTGCAATAATTAATTTTCGCAACTCAAATGACGTGTGAGGTCCCATTTTGCAAAGTTAAACTTAACGAAAATCTGTCGACAACTAATGCATTTGCATTGAAGTACAGGAGAGCATAAAAAACAAATAAGAAGAGAACAAAACAAAATTTTGAAAAAGTACCGTTATCTGAGAAAGTTTTGTAAGGTGGACTATTTACATTGTGAGATTAAATTTAGTCTCTTTTCGTTCATTTCTTAATTTTAGTTGCTATTGCTATTAAATTCAAAACATTGTTTGTATTTTTTAAACAGAAATATAATAAGCTTTTATACAAACATATTTTGTGTATTGTTTGATTTTTTTGAAATTTTTCATGAAATATTTTTGTTTTTAAGGATGGACCATTTTCACTGTGACTCACTGTATATACATATATATAGATTGCTCAACTGCTCACTAAACCCTAATCCAACCCCAACTAAACCGCAACGCAACCTTAATTCAACTCGCAAACGAGGCCCAACTTAACCCTCAACTAAACCGCAAACCTTATACGCACTTACTCACTCCTCAAACCAGCATATGTATATCAAAAATTGGTCAACATCTCACTATATCCTATCCAGCCCCAAACTCAACTCCAACTCAACTTTAAATCAACCCCAAATTCAATGCCCAATTCAATAATCAAACCAGCATTTATAAAAAATTGGTAAATATTTCAATAACCAGGTATTTGGGGTCAATTCGTATGACAGGTACCCGACCCTCTTCACGTACAGGTTCCAAAAGCGTTTCAAATCTCGACCTCGACCATAGAAACAGATTGGCAAACAAAAATTCCAAATCGAACAAGCCGTTCTCGAGATACCATGGATACAGACATACAGACGTCCAGACGTCCAGACATCCAGACAGACGGACGGACATTTTTTTTTGCTTTTTTAGACTCAGGGTCTTTCAAAACGTCGAGAAAAGTGGTTTTGGACCAACCAAATTTTTGATCATTTTTGACTGGATTTCAATACTTTGGTCTTTTTAGACCGAAGTGATTAATAAATATTAAGGTCATATTGTAAAAGAAATTCAGATATTTTTGTATAAATTCGATTTCCTTTACTTTTCAGTTTTAAAAAATGTAAATTGTTTTTGGAAGGTAAACAAACATAAACGCAAAATTTTAAAAAATGGGATTCTAAAATGATTTTTAGATGAAGTTCCGGAATATGGCCAATGAGGATGGAACTTGGCTATTTCTAAACCGATTATGATGAAATTTAACATGTGCGATGAAAATGGGGTTCTAAAATGTTTCAGATAAAGTTGTTGCCATAACACTTTAATCTAAAAATCATTTAAGAATCCCATTTTAATCATGTATATAGAATTTCACTAAAACCGGCTATGAAATAGGCAAGTTCCATCCTAATTGGCCATACATATAATTTACAAAGGTTCAATTTGGAATGTAGAAACTTCAATTTGAAATGTTATAGGTTCAATTTGAAGTGTAAAACGAACAAATTGAAGTGTAAAAGATTCAATTTGAAGTGTACTCGTAAAACCTGTATCATCGTAGAAATATCTGTCCGTGTCCTCTCTAATAAAGTGTCAGAATATCTGAAAAACTTCAGTTATATGGGACTTAAAAGTTTGTCCGTTGAAGTGAGCATTCCGCTAAATTAAGGGTCTGTTGAAATGAGGTTTCACTGTATTTAGTATGGTGGTATGTGTATGGTGGGATTAGAAGGGAATCGTATATTATGAGGTTCTAGAACCCAGTCAAACGATTGATGCCAATCTGCACTATCAGCAATTTATCAGATTGTACCAAGCAATTAAAAAAACCGGCCAGAATTGATCCAAAGATAGCTTATTGTCTTCCATCATAACAAAGCCAGACCATAAACGTTTTTGATGACCTGGCAAAAATTGAAAAAGCCTGGCTGGGAAGCTTTTATACATCCACCGTACAGCCCGGACCTTGCCCCTTCTGACTACCATTTGTTTCGATCTCTGCAACCTATATCGGCTGTATCTGGGACAACCAAATATGAGATGTTCAACATCCTCCACACTTCCACTCAAATGACATTCCCACAAGAGTTCCTTCCAGTTTCCATGGTTCAGCCTGATTCTCTCAACCGTTCGCAACATTCGCATGTCTCCTTTGAGCTCCTTATAGAAAGGATTTTTTAGAGGAGTACTACGGACCGCAATTCATTCCCTTCGATCTGTCTATGTGACGAGATCCATTATACGGTCACATCACGTTGATAGCTTCGAACGCATTCAAAAATCATATCCACATATACATTGCCTTTCCTTCCACTTCCACATTTTAGCAAATATTAACCACTAGCGGAAAATAATACTATTTTCCTTTCCCCTTCATTCACAGCCAGTTTAATACCATCAAACATTCCATTCAGTTTAGCGTTCATTATACAGATGCTTTTGTCCACAATAAAATACTTTTCGACATTTTTACTAGGCATAAATATACCAACACCTACTCCATTCTCATTCACACTAGCATCTGTATAAACGGTATCTTCTTGTACATATCACTGGGTGATTTTCCCAAACATAATTTTGGCGATAACTTCATTCATCCCCTTGCTATAATCCTCCATATTCAAGCATACAGTAAGATTATTAGGAACTGGTTGCGGGCCAGCATTGCCTATACTCAGAGACATATTCATATTTTGAAGTGCAATGCTAGTTCCATATGCCGGTTTATATACCGCCCTACTTTATAATCTTACTACCATTTCATACAAAAACTCATTTTTCTTAGTTATCATACTCACTGACTCTCTCACTATGATCCACTATCTCTTATAATCGAGAGATGAATCGCCCATTTCAGACCACAGAAAGTGTATTGGGGTTGCGTTAATCGCTTCCAATACCACCACTCTGGCGCATGCATTTTCTACTTTCATCAATTGGCTAAAAGCACCTTTGGAACCATTCCCATTCACACTAATACCATATCCAATCTTGGAGGATATGAGGGCCTTTCCTAACATGTCAGTCACACGTCAGTCACATGTTTAACCACATTTAAACGTTCCTTGCAGTTATCTGCCAAAATTTTCATGTTTTCCAAAATGCATACGTCTGTCAATCCAAATAGTAATTATCCACACTGATGTTGACATTTGTGACTTTCGTTCTAAAACTCATATAAACACACTTATTAGGATTCACTCTCATATTCAACATTTTAAGTTTTTGCATTAGCTTTTGCATTACTCTGCTTCTACCTTTTTTAATCACTACAAAATCGGCTGCAAATTGTAAAACGATTTGATTGTCTGCATTGATGCGTTGTGTCTCGCTAGTATGAAGGTTGAACAGAGCTGGAAATATTTTACTTCCTTATGGAAGTTCCATATTCGGCACTCTCTCAAACTTAAACCATTTTCCTCTCAGTCATAAAATCTTTTATCCAGATAAATACTTTCCGTGAAAATCCAAAATCCGCTAGAATTGGTTGTAATTTCCACGGAACCACATAATCATAAGCTTTTTCAATATCCAAGAACACTGCAACAGCTATCATATTATCCTTTCTTACTTCCCAAACAAACTTTTCCACACACTCGATTGTAGATTGGTTCTTTCGAAATCCAAATGTTGTCGATACCAACAAATTATTTTCATTCACAAAATCTTTCATCAACATTCAACATATATACATACATTTGCCTCAATAATTTGTTGCGACATTTGGATCTCTATCTCGATTATGGATGGGAACCACGGTGCTCTCTTTCCATTTGCCCGGCATTTTGGAACCCATCCAAACTTTTTTAAGTATCTCAAGCAATTTATATTTTGCTGAGTCACTCAACAACCGAACCATTTTATAACATACGCGATTCGTCCCTGGAGTGATATATTTTGACTAACTTCCCCATTCATACTTACAGTCCATTCTTTCATTTCTACTCGTTCTATCAACTTCATTTATTACATTCAAACCATTGCTTACATTCAATACCATTCTTAAAAATTCTTCACCTTTTTCTCTGTTCTCCAGATTGCGCACATTAAAATGTTTACCATTCACCCTATTGGATATACTCCAAACATCCTTAGTTGTGGTTCTATGTGTCCTATCTCATTCATCTGAATGAGTGTTTTCAACTAAACACTCTATTATCATTCATGATCATTCTGATCATGAAATGATTCCCACCCAAATTCTCTTCTTTTACATTCCAAGTGACCTGGCAGGCCAGTTCAATAGTTGTCATAGACAGATCTATTGCGCTGGCCGTGTCTCCTACATTCGCCATTCTATTTGGTCTTTCATCATTCAAGAGCACCATATCGGAGTCTTGAATTAGGTCGGCCAACTGTTTTCCTCTCGCACAATTGTCAAAACAATCCCACATTCTCGCATGCGCATTCATATCTCCACATACGATCAGGCCACTTTTATCTCTCACCCACTCAAACAATTTTTTAAAGTCACTCAAGGCTCTTTTCCTTTCATGCACCTGGGTTACATACACGCTCAGTAGTAAGAGATTTCTTTCCAAATTCGTCGTTGAATATTTAATTATTTATTTATTTTATTTATTTATTAATTTATTTTTTTAATTTTTAATTTTGGAATCCTAATATTTCTAAATTTTGCAATTTTTAATTTATCAATTGTCAAAATTGTCCAAAATTATTAATTCCTGTAGTTCAATACTTATCGAAAATAAAAAAGTTTCTAACGTCCAATGTCTTAGTATAATCGTCAATTATGGTTGATTGGAAAAGTAGAAAATGCGATACCTATCGGAAACAAAATAAACCATGATAAATGTCAGTGTCTTCTGTATAAGGCAATTTATTTACCTGTAAAATACACCAATACCATATCGTCCAGGCCCTAACGGCAGGTAAATTAGGAATAGGGCCGAATCTCGAAAGGCCGAACGCCGAAAGGCCGAATGCCGAAAGGCCGAATGTCGAACGGCCGAATGGGTCGAAACACCGAATGTCGAAAGGCCGAAAGGGTTGAAAGGCCGAATATCGAAAAGCAGAAGTTCGAAAAGCCGAATGTGCGAAAGGCCGAATAGTGTCGAAAGGCCGAATAGGTCGATAGGCCGAATGTGTCGAAAGGCCGATTGTGTCGAAAGGCCGAATGTCGAAAGGCCGTTTGTATCGAAATTGATATTTTTCATCTTTCCAGAAAGCCGAATGTGTCGAAAGGCCGAATAGGTCGAAAGGCCGAATGTGTCGAAAGGCCGATTGAGTCGAAAGGCCGAATGTCGAAAGGCCGTTTGTATCGAAATTGATATTTTTCATCTTTTCATTAATGAAAATTTGCAAAATTTATATTTTTATGAAAACCGAAATTTATATTTTTATCAAAAATTTTCGTAAAAAAATGTTTAATAGTAAATCGCCTTAAATATTAAAATCTTCTTACGTTTTTTTTTTGTCCTATAATAAATAATTAAATTAATTATTTATAATAAAAAAAGAAAAATAAATAAATTTTTTTCCGCCAAAATTTGATCACATTTGCATACACAGGATTTATTAGCACGTATTTTCAATTTATTTACATCATTTTACATTAAGAAATAAATTCAATGGTTTTAAATATAGATTTCAATCAATGTAAAGGAAAATTTAACTATAATTCGGCCTTTCAACCCAATCGGCTTTTTCACACGACATTCGGCCTTTCGACACATTCATCCTTTAGGCTTTCGGCCGTTTGACCAAATCGGCCATTAGACATTCGGCCTTTTGACACATTCGACCATAAGACGTTCGGCCTTTCGACATTCGGCCTTTAGGCTTTCGGCCTTCCGACCCATTCGGCCTTTCGACATGCCGATGCGAATTCTTGTACAAAATCTTCTGCATAGTAGTTACTCTACAGAACGTTGTATTATTAAGATGTGGACCACTTTAAGATACACTTTGTTAAATGTTAGTAGATAAAACGTAACCCGGGCTCTATTAATTCGAGTTCTTGCAACAGAATTATATCAAAAAGCATTGAATAAAATTACGTCTCAAGAAGAAATATTTAAAAAAATTTAATTTTATTTGATCTTAAGTGGTTCAAATGATTCAAATCGTATGTTATGAACTTTATATATTCATTAGTCATACACAAAAAACGACTTCCAAATTCTAGTTTAAGTGCAATAGACACATATTAGATAAGTGAATATACATATATAACAAGTGTGTGCATGTGGTGTGAAGTAACTTCCGTTAAGAAGAAACAAAGTAATAAAAACGGAAATCGAAATAAACAAACTTCACGCATTTTTGTTCAATATGCCGAAAAACTATTTTGTAATACCTACATACATACCTACCAACTACATATGTATGTGTCCATTTCGTCATGAACCATATTGTTGCCATAGGTTAATTGATTTTAATTGAGATATTGAGTAAATAGATGATAAATGTTTATTAGTCAATATTTGTAACAAAATTTTATGTTTTGTTTATGAAATGCGAATTAATGTTTTTAATGTAATTAATGTACAGGCGGAGTATTTTTACTACGGCCCTCATAATGTGTATAGACAAAGAGTTAATAGCATATAAGTTTTTTTTTTATTAATTATATACAATTTATAATTCTTTCTATGTGACGTAAACAATGCACAAGGTTGTAAATATAGTCTTACTAATGGTACCGTAAATATTGTGTTGTAATGAACTGTATGATACCTACCAACAAAATCAACGAATAAATTGTCTACTGTAATTTTGAAATTTCTATGGGTGGTTAAGAAATATCGGAAGTAATTATCACCGTATTGTTTCCAACCAATTATACAATATAATCTAATCACAAAGTTTTGTGTGCAGTACTGGAAATTAGGGAGAAAATCCAACTAACAACGTTAATATAATGTGCAGCATGTGCAGCACCTATGTATATCGAACCAATTTTTACATTTTGAGTGGTAATAGAAACTAATGTACTGTTAATCAAAACTTTAGGAAAATAATGAAATTTGAAGTGAAACTTACAAAATAGTTCTATTTTCTATATACCGGTAGGTAGCAAATTAGCGTCTATGAGCACCTGTTTTATTTGAGAATAACTGGCTTGATCTAAAGTTTATGAACAAAATTTAAATCTAAAAAAAAAAGACGAAATTCCAATACTTTTATGAATATACAAACTTATCACTTTATTTTGCGATGCCGCAAACTAAAAGTTCCAAAAAAGTTTTTTGTTAATGTACCGAATTTTTGAAATGGTATTTTAATGCGTTGTACACCTTAGCTTAGAGGATCGATGTTGAAAAAAATCATCAAAGAGCGGGCTTCAGGGCAGAAACCGAAATTACTAAAGTAGAGAATCTCACAGCCGCTTAGCACTGCTGTCCTGTGCGCAAAGATGGCGTTAAAGTATGTAGTATCGTTTCGTTTTCATATTGCGGCTAATAAAAATTTAATGTGGTTCCTTTTCAACCCTTACTACGTACATAGGGGTCAACTGGACCCCAGTCGATTTTAAAATTAAAAAAATACGTTTCTTATTATTTAAATGGCACATGCCTTATAAGATAGCCTCAACTAATAACTTATATGTACAGGCAATACAATGAATAGAGGGCCCAAATTACTTGTAAATTTGGTAATTTAGTGGTTTTTATTTGCTTTCTCTATGAAATATATGAAGATATATGTGGGGTTAGATTGACCCCTGTATACTATGGGTAAAGGTAATGGGGAACTTTACTTTGTATTTTTTATGGATTTTCTGGAGATTATATCCTATTCCCTTTATTTTACTACCAAAAAGTAAGAGTAGAATCATTCAAAATATTTGGTGGTATTTTTATTTTAATTTGTTAAAATATTATGTCCAGAAGTTTCGATCGAAACGGGCCGAATGTCAATAAGCCGAATGGATCGAAAGTCCAAAAGGGTCGAAAGGGTGAATGTCGAAAGGCCGAAAGGGTCCAAAGGCCAAATATCGAAAGGCCGAATGTCGAAAGGCCGAATGTGCCAAAAGGCCGATTTTGTCGAAAGGCCGAATCAAAATGAAAGGAATTAAGTGAACGAAAATTTTGTAAAGTAAAGGATGATTTTATTAAGTGAAGAAGTTTTTTTTTAACACCTTTATTGATATGCCTTTTACAATCTTAAACATTATTAATTCATTAGTAAGGTTGACATTAGTACTTATGAGATAAGCATAAACTTGTTTGGGTCTGCTGGACCAGTGCCCAGTTCCCTTGAGATATAATATTCATACGGTTAGCTCATGTGATTTGATTCGTTTGAGCCGCCTTACTGTCCAGTAGTTGTACGGCCTCAACGTTGGTGTGGGTAAGAAGTCTTCACATATCAATTGTATTTTTAGATCATTGTGTATTTCCCTGTTAGTCACAAATCGGTAAGCGTTGGTGACCATTCGAAGAAATTTACTTTGGCTACGTTGTATAATGACTCTATTGGATTTATGAGTACAACCCCGTAGCTGCGCACCATACATCCATATTGGTTTGAAGATTGTCTGGTAGACTAGTCTTTTGCAATACAGGTTCATTTTGGAATAATGTCTAATTAACCAGTACATTTGACGTTATTTAATTCGTATGCTTCACATCCAGAAATACGGCGAGACAATACTTCTTTTCTTCTAACGCTTGCTCTACTACCGTAGTTATTCGATGGACTTGATCTATTGTGGTGTGGTTATTCCTGAATCCAAATTGAAAATCAGGAACGTTTACTATTGTCTTTTGACGTTTTAGTAGTAGTTTTGCAAACAGCTTTGATAAGGTCGGAAGTAGTGAAATTGGTATGTATGATGTTACCTCTTCATCTGGTTTACCTGGTTTCTTCAACATAATTATTTGGGCCGTTTTGAAGCATTTGGGTACATACTTCAATCTCATACAGGCATTAAATAAGAATGTGATGATGATGATTGCTTTGCGTGGAAGTTCCTTTAGTAGACCCGGTGATATTTCATCAATTCCTGGTGCCTTTTTTTGGCTAAGACTTTTGTGTACAGGAATGTGATCAGATGTTAAGTCGTTAATTCCTTCGACTCTTGTGTAACTGGATGAAATACCTTTTATGATGAAGAAATCAAGCAGATCTGGTATTTTTCCTGCATCCGTTGGCCAATACGTTGGCCCCCTTGGAGACAGATATTCACATTTGTTTTCATGAATGGCATTGAACAAAGCATTTCCTTTCCCAGGAGAAAGTAGCCTGGAACCCCAAGCTGTATGTTTTGTATTATAGTCCCCTCCAAAAATCAATCTTGTATCGAGCTTATTAAAGATGTTATTAAATTGTAACTTCGTTGGTGTATGCCGTGGAGGACAGTATGCTGCCATAATATTTAAATGTGCGCCATTATATTGGATTGAGATAACAGTTGCTTGGATGTAGCTTTCTCGAATATCCTCTTGTTGATTATATTTGATATTATTTTTATTTAGTACAGCTGAACCACCTCTGGTTCTTTCACTAGGATGGGTTGTCCAGTAGGGATTAAATCCCTTTATTCTGAAAAAGCTTTTGTTGGAGAAGTGCGTTTCTGAAATAAGTGCAATATCTATGTTGTTTGTATGGAGAAATATTTCCAGTTCTTGGGCTCGTTGGTTGAACCCATTAGCGTTCCAAGTTACAGTGCGTAGGAATGAGTTAATAATTTGTGTGTATGCTGACTTTTTTTGCTAGGCGGATAGAAATTAATTTCTAATTTTGCCACCCTTTCTGTTAAGTGACCAAGTGTCTGTTGAATTTGACTAAGCTTTTTAATAATTTCAAAGTTATTAGACTCGTTACTAACTTCTATGTGTTTGTTGTTTTGGTTTGATTCATCAGCAGATAATTTGGTGATTTGCGCGTAGGATAATCCAACTGTGGATGGTGTGATTGTTGTTTGTGGTTTAGCAGCTTTGGTTTGTAATCGCTGTACTACGCTTGTTCTATTATTCTGTTGACTTTAATTTTGTTCTGATATACACAGCATCCTTTATAATTTGCAGTATGTCCTTGTTGTTGACAAAGAGCACATGAAGGCGAGATATCTGGTTGTTTTTTGCATTTTGTGGTGTAATGATCTCCAGCACATTTAACGCATTTGGTTTGACGATAGCAAAAAGTCTTGGGATGTCCATGTTGTTGACAATTCGTACATTGTGGAATGTCCCTTATCTTGTTAGGTGGCTCAATTTTAACTATAGAGTACGCAAGTTTCTTGATGTTGTATACTTCTTTATTGTTGTCTTTTTGATTTAAGTCGATGTAAAACAGTGGAAAGTGTTTCCTGTCTTTTACACCATTGGTTGTGACCATTTTGTATATGTTAGTAATACCTGCGACTTCATGTCCCATTTTTTCTAACTCTGCTTTAATTACATCGTGACTAATGAAAGATGGTAAGCCTCTGATAACCACTCTATAAGTCTTTTCGCTCTTCAGCTGGTAGGTGTGATATTCTATATTTTCTAATTGGTTGCTGGGTTCTTTTTTTAATTCTTCCAGTAATTTTTTGACATTTCTGTAATCATTTTCATTCTGAAATGTAATTTTAATGTCACTATTTGAAAGCACCTTTAAATTAGTTAATTAACTTGGTTTTTATTACTTTTTGTCGAAAAAGTTCGAAATTTTTAATATTGCTCACGTTAATGGGTGGAGGCAGTGGTATTTTTGGGGTTTTCTGTTCAGTGTTATTGATCACAATTTGTGTAGTATTTTTTGGAGGAGTTTTCGTTTTTGTGCGCCTGCGTTTCCTAGCATTTCTGTTATCAGCACTGGAAACTTCTTTTTCTAGTTCTTCCTCATCTGTGCAATACTCCTCTTCACTCAGAGCACTGAATCTATTATTCTGTTGAAAAACTGGAAATTGCTGCAGCAACCAGTTGGAATTATTTGAATGGTCATGTTGACTGGATGATGGCTGAATATGGTTGGAAGAAATTGCATGTAGTTTTTTAAATGTGTCTTCGCTAAATGCACATTTTCCATTTCGGACGCACCCATCGAAAAACAAGTTATCCTAAAATTATAAAATTGGGCTCATTTTAAAGATAAATTAATGGGAATTATAAAAATGGTACCACCTTTCATTTCTTATTTTTTAAAATAGCCGCCGAAACGTTCTTCTTGAATTTTCTCCCATGTTCATCTTGGTTTTCTTTTAATCTTTTTCCCAACAATTTTTTTTTTTTGGTAAGTTGTTCTTGAATGATTTTTAAAAGAAGTTCTGGAATACGGCTAATTAAAAAAGAAGCTGAGTAACCGACTAGTTGAAATTCGAGAAGTGCGAAGTAAGATAAAAAAAATATTTTTAGAAGAAGATCTCTAATTTAGCCAATTAGGAAGGATTAGGGTTATTTGTTAACCTTTCATTTAATCGGTTAAAAAATAACCGTATTGTTGCCTAATCGAATTTTATCTTGATTAATTAAAAAATGGCAAAGTTCTTTCCTGAATTTCATCATAATCGATTAAGAAATAATCAGCTCCATTCCCAAGTGTGCATATTCCAGAACATCTTCTAAATATCATTTTAGAATACTATTTCCTTCATACGAATCAAATTTGATCATACTTGATAAGAAATAGACAAGTTTATTCCTCATTGGTGATATTCCAGAAATCTTACATCCACTTTTTCGTATTCGAACATACCACACTTATTGAACGTTTAAAATTTCCATTGTTGCCAATAAGGACAGATAAAAAGGTCGCAGAAAAAAAGAATCGAGTGTAGTATGAATAAACTTCTATAGGAGATATTTAAATTTTCTACTTTCGCAAATAAGAGACTAGACTTTGATTTTTGACAGATCGTTTTTACCTTAAGTAAGTAACTACTAAATTTTGGTTAACTAATAACTTTTATTTTATGCATCTTCACTAAATTTAATAATATCTTTAAAATTCGGGGTACCATTGGAAATCAAGATTCTCAAACAAACATTCCGACCTCATGGAATTTTTTCTATTAGGCGACGGTGGATTTAAATGTTCATTATAGATCCGTCAGCTAAGATCGAAGTTTTGAAGGAAGGAGGATTCTCAAATTGTCAAATAGCTGAAAAAATTGGTAGATGGAAAACCGCTATTGGATCCTTTATCAATAATACCCGCATTTCTTGACGTTTGATCTAATCCAGATCCCAGATCAGATCATGTCTCATGAAACGACACAAAAATGCGTAAAACAAACAAACACTAAAATTCAATTTGTTTGTCTCGTTTCGTTTTGAATCTGCCTCTTCATACTCGTACTGTATTCATTATATTCTTTGTCGCTTTACAAAATATTGTTCAACTATTTTTAGATCACCATTTGTGATCCAAAGTGAATGTTGGATCAAATGTTGTTGTTGCTTTACATGTAAATTTTGATCTGATCCGGATCACTATTCGTCAAGAAATACAGCTAATATTAAAAATTATGGTAAAAATAGAGAAGGACGCATTGTGGAGGCTACAACGCCCACGGATAAATGGGCGATCATTGGGTCAGCTTCAAATTCATGCTTATCAGCGTAAAAAAATAAGGCAAAAGCCGGAGTCAATGCTAGCTTACCAACGGTTTGACGTGTGATTAACAGTGCTACGCATCTTAAATTGAAAAACTCTAAAAGAAACCTCCTTTGAATGCATCACGCAAAGCAAACTGATTAGAAATTGCCAAAAACCACATGTCATGGAAGCAAGAATGGAACCGCGTTGCATTTTCAGACTCATGAACCAATCAAATTAATTTTTTTTTCGTTTATGTTAGTAATTTATTTTTATTTAATTTGTTTTGATATCCAATTACATTTAATTACTACGTATTTTAAAATGTATGTTGTAAATTAAAAATTTGTTGAAATCGAATTTAATAAAGACCTTCAAAACGTAAGACATATGCTCCGCCAAGGTCTTTCGTTTTGAAGGTCTTTATTAAATTCGGTTTCAACTCATTTTAAATGTGGATATTATTTGGAAATATCAATAAAATTACTAAGCTTGCTATTCCATTAAGATTCGTGTGGCTTGCTTCAGTAAATATATTAATTATTTTAAGCGACAAACTATGACAACAACATATTCAAATGATATTTGGTGGTCATTGCAAACAAAAATCTCATTGAATTACATCGTACCATTGGTACGAGTAAATGAGCCTCACCATAATCAATCAATTG
This sequence comes from Tipula vernalis, assembly GCA_958295665.1. Lineage (NCBI taxonomy): Eukaryota > Metazoa > Arthropoda > Insecta > Diptera > Tipulidae > Tipula > Tipula vernalis. The sequence continues at coordinate 328,903,362 of OY282558.1, forward strand.
CTTTATGGTTATCTCAGTTAAATCCTGTTTAATTTTATGTGCCATTTGTACGTCCAATTTCTCAATGAATTAGCGGCGTTTTGTAATTTACTGGTTATCCTCTATGTTATATCCAATTGCCAAGATTGCAGTATCAACGCAAATGTTGCAATACTTGTTCCTTTTGTGCTTGGTACGTCACTCGTAAATAGTGTATAGAGTATTGGCCCCAGAACACTTTCTTGTGAAACTCCAGCCGATATTTTCTTTAGTTCGGAGTATTCCTCTTTATGGTTTACACGAAAGTGTCGATCAGCTAGATATGACTTTAAAATCAGGTAAAACTGCTTCGGCAGTAGATCTCTGTCTAGCTTAAAATCCAGGCATCGTTGCCATACTTTGTCTCAAACTATTTAATAGTCTTAACCTTTCAATGAAGACCATACTGCATTTAATTAGATGCAAAGTAATTTTTAGTGTGAAATTAAAGTTTGAATTTCGGTTCGTATCTGTTCACCCACTTGATTAAATCAGATGAATAGTGGATTTATTAAATTTTTCAATTAAAATTATCACTCTGAATTATTTAGAGATTGGTTGAAATTTACTTAGAAATGTTGTCCAAATTTATTTAATTAATATTAAAACAGAGTTATCAGCATCTGTTATCGGCAGACCATTCATTTGTTCACCATTTTCGAAATACTGCATTTGTTTGTAATATTTAATCTTTTTCACTGAATCATAGCGGAATATAGTTGTGATAATTTGTTTATAAAACACATAAATTTTATTTAGTATTGGGAAATAGAGAGATAAATCAGTTTCACAAAAATGATTATGGAATATAAATAAAATAAAATTTAGTTTATAATTAATTATTGTAGTTTCTAAAAGTGTAAATCGTGTAGAGAGAGAGCAGACAATAATAAATGAAATGTCAAAATTAATGAAAAATAAATTTCTCAATCGACATTTAAAAGCAATGTCAAGATCATTTCCAAATATCAAAGACGCTGGGGCAACACCCTCGCCCACTTCACCCTCCCAAGCTAATCCGCCAAATTGGGATGTTATTAGTTTGGATGGCAGTGTTAATCTTCCATCGGATGGGTAATTTTTGGGAAAAATTCGGAATTAGATGAATTAACTAAAATAGAAATTTTTTTGTTTCATATATGACGCTTACAGAGATTCTGTTAATTTACTAATGGACCGATCGTGGGATGTAATAAAAAGCCAAGAAGTTACCGGGTATGTAATTACAGTTAGTTTATTTGTATGTATGTGGTATTATTGCCATACTGGTAATTCAAGTGATATGGATAATCTAGGTTTTTTTTTAATCAGCCGGTTAAATGTTTTAATTTTCCGTTGATCATAACTCCGGATTTAAATCTGAAAGTTTATTTTTAGATGCGTATAGTGATAAATATTAAATTATAAACAATAGTGCACGGTGCAAAAATAATGTTTAAGCCCCAATTCCACTGTGAAAAATTGACTGAGCTGACTTGAAGTTGGAAGAAGACAAAAAAAAATAATCCATCAGAGAGACAAAGATAAAGTATTTTGTTATTGTTTTTGTTTATAGTAAATTTTATGGATACATCTTGACAGCAAACAAAAACATAACCAAGAATTATTAAAAAAAATTATGATTTAGTGTTAATTCGAGTATTTTCACGTTTCAAAATAATCTAAAAATTTAATTATTATTAATACTCATATCAGAATTATTTTAGTCAAATTATTTCCGTCATAAAATACAAAATTCTACAAAATACATCTTTCCCATAAAAATACCAAACAATTAAAATTATCAGCGGGTGCGAGAAATATTTTTCATCGGTACACAATATTTATGTACATGTATTAGTTGGACTGCCATAAAATGTTCTCGATTTGATACTTTTTTTTAATTTCGACCTCAGTGCACTAACACACAGATACACATTTTTTGTAAGTAAAAACTTGACTGACTCCGTTGTGTGTCTCGTTCACGCAACCACCGATTTTATATTTTTATCTCAAGTTATTTAGACTGACAAACTTGGATTCACAATGGAATTGAGGCATTAGTATTCATTTATTTGCTGGAAAACAGAATTTTAGATTTAGGGAGCCGCCACAAAAAAAAACGAATTTGTTGCTGAATTGACGATAGGATAGCGTGTTTGTAAACTAAAAGTGGGAATTGGTTAAAACCCGTGATGTATGGTTTTTTTTTTTTTTTTTTTTTTTAATAACGATTACACTTAATCTTATTTTACCTTTTACATTTTAACATCTCCAGTACCATTATAGGTTTTATTGTCACCACAAACCACCTTTTTTGAATCTGCTGCAATTGCTCGCATTGTTACATGCCTGGGAGCCTGGGTATCTGGCATTTGACGTACCTGCTTGTGGCCAGTCCTGAGAGAGTATAGATACGGTTTTGATTATAAAAGAGTAGAGAATCACAATTTTATAATTTTTGTGAATTTCGCAATATTGTGAATTTTTCAAGAGCATTAATGCAATAAAAATGTTTTGTTTTCTCTGTGTCCAAACTAAAACTCAAACTGAAAGAAAGGATTCTTCGTCTCTTTCTTTCTTTTGTAAGTATTTTTTAGTAAATTTTTACTAATTTAGAAAATATCAAAATTTCCGAAAACTGTCGAGATAAAAAAAATTTAAAACCCCGAATTCTCGAGAAATGAAATTGGTCGGGCAGCAAAATTCTTGGTTTCTCGGACAATCACTGTTGCAGTTCCAACCTCTTATGGGACTACTTTTATAATACCTTTGACTCTATTTTTAAAATCATCTTCCGGATGTCAGATATTTTGCGTTAAAAAACGAATAAGAGAATTTTTTCAGTTGGACAGCCGATGCGTCTTACCCTAACAAAGGTTTAAACAGAATATATCCGCTCCGCTCCATCCGTTTTTTTCTATTCCACACCGTTCGTTTCACAAAACAAAATGCATCCAACAGGGCCATAAAAAATGATTTAACTGTTTCCATAAAAAATAAAATATTTCTTTTTTCAAACGTCAAAAGCGTACAGGTTGAGGTTATGTCGTTCTGAAAATTTTAAATTTGTATTTAGTGTCCGGTTCGCTATTGTCCCTTCGGTTCGCTGTTCACTTTTCGTTTTTAAAATAAATTGACAGTTCTATTGTAATAGAACGGAACGGACAAAACGGATACATTCTGTTTGAACTTTTATGTATTTAAGAAAATACCCATTTGCGGCGTTATTTAATTTTTGAGTTACAGGGTTCTTATACGTCGATACCCTGAAAATCACTAATTTTTAGTGATTTAGGTACACGCAAAGAAATAATGGGCTTTAATAACGAAAAAGCAAAGCTAATTTAACAAAACAATTGTTGCAAATTCAACTTACTTGTGACTTTCCTAATAGTACAAATTTCAAAATGTAAAATTAACATATGGAAAAGTAAAATTGAATCAATGATTTTTTTTTTAAATCGCAAAATGCAAAGTAAACTCAACTGAATTGAATGCGTCAATAGCCAATTTATAAAGTAAAATTATCTACCTTGAATTAGTCAATTGTACCAAAAGTATTGTTTAATTTACTATGCATACAATAGTAAAGCTAACCATATTCCGAAGTGAAAATAGCGCAGCATAATAGTGAAATTATCATCAAGTCTGAGAAGTAGAATAACTACGGGTAATAGTTAAATTATGTAATGGAACAAAGATAAACTCACAATTACTCTAAAAGTAAATTTAACTAAATCTCGAGGAAAATATAGAGCAGCACCATAGTGAAATTAACATATTTGTAAAACGTTGAATTAACCATGTCTCAAAGTGTAAATGGCACAATAGTAAGTTAAATTCACATAACATCCAAAGTAGAATTAGGTATGTACCGAGGTAACCAAAGCATAGTTCTTTAGTGAAATTAGCAAATACTACAGTATATATATGTATATATATATATATATATATATATATATATATATATATATATATATATATATGTATATATATATATATATATATATATATATATATATATATATATATATATATATATATATATATACATATCTTCAAAATTCCGCAACACCCATCGTAAACAAATAAATTTGGTAAAAAATCATTAATTTTCATATATTTAATATTTTTAATATATGCATATATTTAGTTTTCGAAAATATGTTATAACAAAATTAAAATGTACATATTATAAAATATAAACTACAATATATTATATTCATATAAGTTTTTAAGTCTTAAGATAAAATTATAACATTTAACAGTCTCAATTCTGTATATATCCTTTAAAATAAATAAACTTAACAAATAAAAACTAATAAAATTAAATAAGTAATTAAAAATCACAAAATTCAGTATCATTTACATCATTAGTACCTATATTATTTTGGTATTATATATTTATTTATATATATATATATATATATATATATATATATATATATATATATATATATATATATATATATATATATATATATATATATATATATATATATATATGTATATAAAAACGTCATAAAAAAACAAAATAAAATAAAACGGTTTCCAGTATCAAAAAGAAAACAAAATTTCCTTCAACTAGATTCAAAATTTTTTTTTTGAAAGGTGTTATTTCACCAAGATACAAGCGTTCAAATCTGGGTATTTTTTCGAAGAAAATTTCTGTTCCGTTTTTTAATTGGCGCAGTGTAATATAATAATATTTGTTTATATTTGAACACTTTCTTACCAATTCTGGTCCAAATGGGTGTTTATATAACGGCCATTCTTCAAATAACGTTCTCAGAGACATATCTTCATTTTTCAAGAGCTCAGCTGTCCGCTCTTTGGATGATAAGCTCCATTTCTCCATAACCAGTACTTTCGAACTTCTTAAATTACGAAGTTCTGTTTTTATTATTAGATATGAAGCTGAATTTTCTGTAAAATAAATTGAACCACTTAGCTATTCAGTTTTATAAACATCTGTGGAAATAAATTATTTTATACCTGTTGATATTGGTGGTTCTGTCCGACGAGTGTTTGGGCTATCAGAATTTGAATTAATAAATTTTTGAACCTTTCTCATTTGATATTTAAACTTATTGTATAAAATTCCAAGAGCCGGTTTTCTTCCTCCCCTATGTGAAAAGTATGTGAGCTGAAAATAGTTTGTTCCATTTTACAATAAATTATATATATACATTCTGTTCCTACCTAATTGTCACATTATCTTCCTCTGCAATTGCTCATATCTCACTTGTCGTAGGTCTCAATTGTTCAATTATTAAGTAGTACTCTACTACTAAAGTGCATAAGCTTTCCCGGTGTAACTGTTCCAAAAATCCGTATTTTGAAAAAACTCTTTTATCACTTTACCACTTTCGCTTTCTCTAAGTATATAAGATACTGATGGCAAAGTTTGAATATTGTTTTCATTAACTTTCCGAGAAGTTGATGGTTGCAGCTCCATAGTATTTGATAACTCGACTGACGGTGAGCGATCGCGAATTTGTCGCGATGTTAAAGGTTGCGAGTCTGGATAATGTGTATAGTTGTAAAATGGCATGCGATGTATAGAACGCAATAGCTCCTCTTTGTATAAAATACCGTCACTCAGCTTCTGCCATGCGAAGAGGCAGTGTTCGAATTTCAAGCGTTTTCCAAGTTCCACTGCCCCAAAAAACTGCGCTATTGACTCTTTTTGCATATATTGCAAACAGTCGATATCAATTCCGCTATCTGAAAAAATTAAAAATTCGATAAATACAACTAAACTGATAAGACAAAAACATATATTTAGACATACAAACATATATATAGACATAGGTTAGCAAAAATATTAAATTAAATTACATATATACAATATATTAATTATAAATTTATAAATTAATTTTACAGAAATAAATGCTTAAAATTTTATTATTAACTGTTAATTTAGTAATAGGCAGAGGTACTTCAAAAATTCAGACTACTACGCAGTTCGTGCAGCATTTTAATTCATATCTGATTTAATTTTAATTTTTGTTCTATTTTAATAGTTATGTAAATAATTTTTAGCATTTATTGAATTTTATTTCCAATTGATTTTTTACCTTAAACGAAATAATGTTCTTATTGTTTGGATGTCGAGGATGCCAGAGTGGCGTAATATTAAACAAATTTAATTAAAATTTAAATAACACAAACGCTTGAACAGGAAGCTGGACAAGTGTTTAATTGCAAAAACTTAAACAAAGTATATAGATTTTCAGCGATATTAAAAAGCTAATCGATTTACACTTAAAGCAAATAAACGTAAACACATAATTTTAAGCATTATATTTGCCACGCGGTATACAACCTAAACTTTTTGTTTAATTTAATAAAAATAAAATACACTTACATTTTATTTTATTATACAGTTCACTTTCAAATTTAGATTTAAATATTTCATGTAATTTATCGACATCCGCCATAATAAAAATAAAAGATTAGCACTAATTTAAATTTAATATTAATTTATTTAAAAATATAAAATCTATATACGAGTAAGTTCTAATTAAACGAACCACCACACTTTTTCGCGATTAAACGAACTATGGTGAAATTTTACCAAATCATAATGGCGATCACCTCGTTACATAATCTTTGGTTAATTTTAATAATCTGCTAAGTTAATTTAGCATAAAATAATAATTTTTACTTATCTGTTAAGTGAATTTGACACATGGATTTGTTATTTTATACTTACCATTTTAGTTAATATAGCAATACTTATGTGCAAAAACATAAAATACTAACTTTTACTTATCTCTTAAGAGAATTTAACATACAAATATGTTATTTTACTTAATTGCTAAGTGAATTTAACACATAGATTTATTAGTTTACTTATCATCTTCTTTTGATTTTTCAAAAATCCTAACGATTAAAACGAACATTCGACAACGAGCATCACAAATTCACAAACGAGACAATCTATACGAAGATCATCAGGAAGAACTTCGAAAAAACGAATTGTATGACGAACAAAATTAAAATTGTATTACATTTACATTCAAACATGTTTATTTAATAAACTTACATACTTATAAGGAAATGAATATACACAAAGAAAAAGGTTTTTATTTTCAAAATACTTACAAGAAAAAAATCATAGCGCAGGCGCAATATTTTCGTAGTTATTCGATAAGCGAGGATGTGCATTATAAAAATATTTTTTAGAGCTAACTCGACTAGACCCACCAAATTTTTTAGGTCGAGTTAACTAAAAAGATAACCTAGGTTAAAACCAGGTTAAACCCTAAGCATAAACGTAATAAATGATGAAAAAATAATAATTCTTGAATGTTCGAACGTTCGAATTTTCAATCCAATCACGTTTAAAAAAATTCAATTAAAACTGTTTCCAGAAAAAAAAATTAAAAGCGTCCTTTTACAAGAAATATTAAATGATTATTTCAACTCGGTTTCAACCTTATTTGAACTCGATCCTATTTGAACTCTGCAGTATATACACCCAAAAAGATAACTACAAAATGATCCAAAGTTAACTAAAAGATGACACGACCCCGAGCATAAACGTATTAACGGCTTGCCTTGGGTATCATTTTTTTTCGTGGCGTCGCATTCGCATATCGATTGTTGAGAGAGTGGAAAAACCCCAATGGTACATTTGAGAAAAAAATTTACATTTATCGGATTTTTCCACTCTCTATACGCGCTTCAGGGTAGTCCAACCGGGATAGGCAAGCTACGCAAACCAGGATGGGCAAATCAGTTTTAAATTAAATTAACGTTTTAAATTAGTCGCCCTTGTTCTTCACGAGTAAGTTATAATTAATAAAAAAAAACATTTTTTTGAAAATTTGTGTTTTACTTTTCCAATTTTGTTAAATTGACAATGCTTATATGCTAATATGACGTGGCACGGTTAGGTTAACTTAACAATAAATTAATGTTAATTTTACTATTTAGCTTTCCATAAATCCGAGGGTTTTTATACTTAGCTACTAAATTAATTTATCATGCCAATAAGTAAATTCTAGATTTAGATGTTGTGACATTATCTTAGCACAATGTTAACTTCACGTAAGTTTATATTAACAAAAATAAACGATTTTTTTTTTGAAAATTTTAATTTTACTTTTCCAATTTTGTTAAATTGACAATGCTTATGCTAATATGACTTGGCATGATTAGGTTAACTTAACAAAAATTTAAGTTGATTTAACAATTCTAAGTTTACTTAGCGCAAGTACATACATTTTTTTTTGCGTGTATTGGACATTAGATTGGTCCAAGTTGAGATTTGTTTGTTTTAATATTTGCACTATCTTGTTCTACTCCTATCACCGGTTGGGCAGCCAACGGAAGAAATACTTGATGTAATAATGGTTAACTGTTTTTCTGTTGTTTGAATTCAGTCGAAAAAATTATCAAGCGAAAAATCAATTGGTCTCACATTGCTAAAGGAGACATGCGACTACGTAGTCAACAGTGCAGAAAACAAGAAAAACTCTACTTTTCAGCTTTTAGTAGAAAAACGAAATTTTTGCATCTGCAAACAAAAGCTTGCTTGGGCCCGGATTTTCCTATTGTTTTGCGAAGGCTCGAAAATGAATGTTTGTCTAGGGCCTGGCTTTTCTTTAATCCGCCATTGCGTTAAAGCTATGTTCAACCGAATTGTTTTGTCAAGATCGCTTTAAATTCAGAATAAAGTCTTTTTTAGGCTGGAATAGAGGAGACTATGAATCTGCTTTTATTTAATTTATCAGTCTAGCAAATGTCGATTAAACAAATGTCGTGTTCTCCTTTAAAAGTATTCAATATTGAAACTTTTTGATACGTAATTTTAGGTGGATACCCCTAAAATTTAATCGTCTTTATTATTGACATGTTGACATATTTATTTTGGCAGTTGATTTATAAAATTTGAAGAAATCAACTTTTTTTTTTTTATTGGTTTCAAACAATCCCTCAATCATCATATTTCGTTTGTCTCTTATCGTGTTTGTAGTTTTAAGCAAACGAATAATTTAGCAAGAATTTTAAATTATTCCTAATACAAAAAATATTTGCAACAGCAGCTGGCAAATGTTAAAGCTTAATATTTACTTTAATAAACTGCATTTATATGTTTGAATCGGTTCTATGCCGTAGCTGGAAACATTCATTCTAAAAGGTTATTTAAAAGTATTTTCTGCACAGTCTCTGCGTTTGGAAAATTGTAAAATAAGTTTTTCTATCAATCTATTGCTTAACATTTGAAACCTTTCCTTTTCGTAGGCTCTTGTTCTTCTCAGACAGAAGAAGAAAAAATATTTTATAATTTATTTGTTTTGATAACGCATACCTACAGTAGAATTAAACACTGCATTTCACGGCTTTTCAGTTATCTTTTAGGTAATTATTAATTTATGGGTTTTCTTTATAATTTTTTTAATTTCATGCGTGCGGGTTGTAATTCCGACAAGGCAACATTTCAATTTAAAACATTTTTACTATCGCTAAATCTTGCTCGGAATTGGACTGATTAACTAAAATGGAATTTTTTTAAATTTTACAGAGTATTTGGATAAACCGTCAAATAAATAAAAGTTTTTGTGATTATGAAAAAATCTATCAATAAACTAATAAACAATAAAGATATGTTATATTAGTGTTCGAATTATTGGGAATATGTACATCAAATACAAATCAAACAAAACATGCGTACGTATTTCCGTTGTATTGCCAAAACAGTCGATAAAATAGCAAGTATCAAGGTTGCACATCAACATAAAAAAAATTACTGATTGAAAATCTACTGAAAATCTATAACAGTAGGTATCTAAAACATATTGTAAATACATAAACGAAGATACATGTAAACACCTTAACAACCTTGACTGAGTATGATTATTTGTATCCACTGTTATTATTTAGTTTACAATTTAAAACAATTATCGTAAATTAAACCTACATAAATTCTAAATTTAAACTACGCAAAATATTTTCTTATCAATCTCATGTGATTAAGTATTACATATATATAAAACGATTAAATATTTGTTTGGTACACAATACACAAGATTTTAATTTGAATAATCTAATCATTGAAATTTATATGTTCTGAGTCAATTTGAAGCAATTGCCCTCATCGAACGGTATTTCTCCGAAATGAGAGTGCGCAGACTTTTTTACTTTATGGTATGTTCAATCGTACAACGAATTTGAACTTGGAATGGGCATTCACACGAAATTTTAACAAATTGCGTGTATGCAAATCAATTGTGATAATAGGTATATGTTTGAAATTGAATTGTGTTTATATCGTACATACAATTTGTTGAAGGGTAAATTTAAATTAAAACTATCGATTTTATTACACATAGTGTTTATGTTTTTTTTTTTATTAAATTGTCACCAAGTAACATTTTTCGAAAGAATAGCCCAAATCAAAACTGCCGGTGTTTAATTTGCTAAACTCTTATTTTAGATGCACGTGAAATTTATCCTAAATTTCTCCTAAATAAAAAAAATGGCGTTTAATATTATTTTAGGAAAAACTTCACACGTCTTTATAGAGATGTGAAGTGTATACTAAATCTTTCAAAATATAAAAAAGTGCGAATGTTTTGGTGAATTGTAAACATTTAGGCGATTTTAATTTATAATTAGGCCGCTTCATGAAGTTCTAATGAATTATACACCCTCAAATATGGCCTGGATTGCACCAACCCACTATGATTTATAATGAAGGGGTAATTTAAAGGAACCGTGTTTCCACAAATTTTAAACCACATAAACTTGGTATTTTAGTTAGTATTAGGCAGGGGCGTAGGGTCTTTGGAAGCAAGGGAAGCACTAATTCCCTGATATGTTAATATGCTTCATTAGATGATCTTTAAAATTTTCATATTGAATATTGATTATTATTAAAGATATCAGTAATACCTAAATGGCTGAAAACGTATACATATGAGTTAGTTTTTCACAACCCGGACCAATAGCCGGGTAAATCATTTAGCATAGTAAATTTTAATTTTAGTACAAATTTACCTCAATTGGCGTACTAATTCTCTAGAAGTAAAAATGGTTTGATGGGTACAAATTAGGATTTGGAGGGTTGAAATCGATGGCTATTAGGTGTAAAGAAAAAATGTCAAATTTTTTTATTGTTTTTCATTCGTTTATTACCTGTACGTACATTTGATACATATAATGGAAACGCGAAAATTTTAACAAAAAACAGTGAAACCAGTGTTGGTCCAACTAGGAGTTTATCATGGAGCGAAACGGTCGATCCGGTTTTGGCTGATGCATCGAATACTAATATTAACATTGTGCTGATGCTATCTTCTTTTAAAACATTGTGATGTGGTAAAAATACACAAGTATCTTAGGTTACCGTTTTTGTGCTAATTTTCATCAAATGTCCGAGTTCAATATATTCCTAAATGAACGATTTATATCTTTTGATATTCTTTACTTTTGACAAATTTTCTCTCCCTGGCGTACAACCTGCTAATTGTTGAATTGAGTGATGTTCCTAGGATCGCCTTGGGTTCCTCAAACAGCAACCTCGGTATTAGCAGCAAAATAGACTTCACTTTCCTCTTCTTCATTTGTTTATTTGGATGGCTCTGTAATCTCCTCCAATTTCACAAAAGGCTCACAACTTTTTTGTCAATATTGAAATCAGTTGAATATTTTGATATTGTAGAAAATGAAGAGCGGTGGTTCGAATATCACCTTGGCGTCCAACCAAACCCATCCAAATAAGGTCTATTGCATGATAATTTGACCTTTATTATTTGGAATTTTGTTATAGCCTAAAATTTGCAAAATTACATCCGACCCCAATAAAATGTCTATTGTGTTTGATTTATTTGTTTCGGGATCTACTAATTCAATGCCAGTCAATTAACTTAAGTCGTTTTGGTGTGGTGTCGGTGGTGGAAGTGCAGCAATTACTTCGACGTGAAATTCTGAGTTGTAGTTGTAAAGGCTGGTCATCTGGATTGATCCAGTATCCAACAGCACATCATATGTAACCCTATTTCCACACCAATCATTTACTTGAACCAAGGCCGTTGGCAGCATTGATTAAACTAATAAATTTGTCTTCAGATATCCTTGTTAACACGTCCGATTCCTGTTGCGGTTAACTTATTTAGACTCTGTTGGATTTAAGTGTAACGAGAGAGTGTCCAAGAGGCAATTAAAGCAATGATTTGATTCCTTACTATCGTTTCTCCGCTAATCAATCGAATTATTCACGAACTTTTTACACTGATACAAAAAATGATCGTTAGAATCGCAAACATCACATTTAACCGAAATTTTTGCAAACGATCGTAAAAGTTTTCCATTAGAATTTGAACCAGTCCTTCTACTTTCTGACTTACGGGATTCCAGAGCCTCTGATCTTTTGCCCAAGAATTTAAAAAAATCGTCAATAGTTAGAAAATTTACATCGCACGTCTTTTGTACATCGCATGACTTTATTGAATAGCATATTAATGAGTCAAGAATCCCGTTACTCAGTTTTCTGCCAATGGTCGCAGCTATCTAATAATTTCGTCTGAACTATTTAGTAGTTCCCGAAAGTTAGTTCAGAAACCGTAGTAAACTGTTTAGATATTAAAACTTTTGGCAACGTATTTTCGTGGATAGTGCCCATATAAAGGTCATAGAATAACTGCCATTCCGTGTAGTCCCCGCTAAATGGAAGAACATTAATTTTTGTCAGTTTCACTTGTGGTATCAAATAATGATGAATCTGTATCATTCATGCTTGCCTTTCGACTCCGTTCATTTAAACTCATATTAAATTATATATAATTAAAAATTTTTTTTATTTAATTATTGATTTTTATTTTATTTATTTAAAATTAATATGCATGATAATCGGGTGCTTTGTTGAATATGGGGCCAAGCTATTGTGCAGTCTACCGCCAACCCGTAGTAATCCGGAATCATCAAGAAAAGGATCCAATGATTTAAGAGAACTGGATTTCCTGACTTCTCCTTCTAACTGCAATGCTTTAATGTCATCTTCGTAAAATTCTTGTTGCTCGTGTTGACAAATTATGCGCACTACTTGGAATAATTCATCTCGCCTTAAATGACTGCCTTCGATTCTGAAATCTAAGGGCTTTGATGCGTTGCCGATGAATCGCAAAATGTAGCACAAAACTCTTTGCAATTTGTGAAATGACGAATACCTACTGATCATTTCGTCGTACCATTCATTGGATTTAGTGCAAATGAAGGCAAAAGTTATCGGTTTATTGGCCCTTTCATCAAGATTACCATAATGACTTGCCTGAGGTGGCCAAGTAGCAGAAGCTTTATGCAACCAACTTGGTCCATTCCACCATAACAGATGTAATTTTAATTCACTAGCTGATAAACCTCTGGAAGCGCAGTCTGCCGGATTGTCGGCTGAAGGAACGTGCCTCCAATTTTTTCGAGATAGACCGGAGAGGATCTCAGCTGTGCGGTTACCTATAAACGTGCTCCATCGTCTTGGGTGGCTTGCTAGCCAATCGAGAACAATTTGTGAATCAGTCCAAGCGAATGTTTCGCTTATATTGGTATTTGTTTCTCGTTTGACAACTTCGATGAGTTTTGTTAATAAAACTGCTGCACATAGTTCGAATCGTGGCAGTGTTTGCTGCTTAATAGGAGCTACCTTTGTTTTCGAGGAAATGAGTTGCACCGACACTTTACCATCTGCTTCGGTTGTTCTGAAAAACACAACAGCTGCATAAGCTGATTGGCTTGCATCGCAGAAGCCATGTATGTCAGTAATGGAATCTTTGAACGAATTTATAAATCTTGGTATCGAAATTTGGTTGATTGTCTTCAAGCTGTTTCTCATTTTCTCCCAAAGAACAACTTTATCATGCGGAATTGGATCGTCCCACTCTAGATTATCTGCCCAAAGCATCTGTAGAAAAATTTTGTAAGTTATTACAACCGGAGATACCCAACCCAGTGGATCAAATATTCGACTTGCTTCGGAAAGAATAGACCGTTTTGTATAGCTGGTGGAATCCGGTAGTTGAGATGTGAAGGTCAGGCTGTCAGTTTTTGGATTCCAATTATTTCCCAGGACCTTAACAGATTCTGAAGGCATTTGGGTGTGATCTTTTATTATTTTGTTTTCAGTATCTTGATGTTCATGAGCGATACTCCTTAATGTTTTATTACTATTGGACTTCCACTTCCGGAGATGAAAACCGTAACCTTCTAAAATTTCAGAGATTTTTTCTCTCAACTGGTGTAATTCATCTTCATTTTCAGCTCCTGTCATGAGATCATCTACGTAAATATCAGTAGCTATCACATGCGAGACGTGTGGTGAAGAATTTTTGTTGTCTTCTGCGATCTGTTTTAAAGCTCGAGTAGCCAGGAATGAAGCTGAAGCCAGCCCATAAGTCACGGTCATTAGGCGGAAATGACGGATAGGTTTTGAAGAATCATCTCTCCAAACTATTTGTTGATATTTTGAATCACTGGGAGATATTTCGACTTGTCGGTACATCTTTTCGATGTCCGCGGAGAGTGCATATTTATGTTCCCTGAATCGAAGAATGATGGCGTACGAACTTGATTGTACGTTAGGCCCAACTGCTAAGCAATCGTTTAGGGAAATACCTGATCTGGATTTCGCAGAACCGTCAAAGACAACTCTCATTTTGCTGGTGTCGCTTGATGCTTTAAGAACACCATGATGTGGTAGATAAAATTGAGATTGTTGGTCCTTTGGTGGTGAAAATTCAATCATATGGTTGAGATTTTGGTATTCCAGCATGAAGTCTTGATATAACTTCGCAAAGCTAGGATCTCGGATGAACCGACGTTCCATACCTCTGAGCCTTTGTATGGCAGATGCTAGTGATTCCCCTAATTGGTCGGGGGATTCCTTAAAGGGAAGTTTGACGATATATAGCCCTTGATTATTTCTTTCTAGATTCTTTGTAAAATGGTTCTCACAAAATGTTTCCTCTGGTGAAAGAATGATTTCTTGGTTGTTGAGTGATTCCAATTCCCAGAATTTTCGTAAGCTTCGGTCGATGTTTATCATTTCGGATTCTTGGTTGGACAAAGCTAGCATTGAAATTAGCTGATCATCTTTGCGATTGCTGGATTGCCCTGAAACTACCCATCCAAAGACTGTATTTTGAAGAATGGGTTCATTCATACTGGTTTTGATTTGGCCGTTTTGGAGGAGGTTAAAAAAATGGTCAGCTCCAATTAAAATGTCTATATTTTTGCTCTGATCAAATTGTGGATCAGCTAATTCGATCCCTTTATAAGATTTTATATTTATAATTAATTTTTGCGGAGGTAATTGGCTGGTTATTTTTGCCATTACAAGAGCATTAATCGAAAATTCGGGGAAATGCTTAGGCCTGACATGAATGGTGACTAAGCCTTTGGATATTCCAGAGCCCGCTTGTCCTATCCCACTTATTGAAATACGCGCATTTTTCTTTTTCAAGCGAAGACGTTGCGCACAGGATTCAGTAATGAAACTGGCTTGTGACCCAGAATCTAAAAGCGCTCTGCAAGGGATTATCATTCCCGAATCGTCAACTGCATTTATGATGGCCGTAGGAAGTATTACGGATGCTGCTTCATATTGTGAATGAAGGCCGTTTACTTTTTCTGTAGACTGAGTTTGCTTTTGGAAGTCATCTGAGCTTTGTTCTGAATGCAGCAGAGTGTTGTGCTTCATACCACATTTTTGACAACGACGTTTTGATGGACATTTAAAAATTGGATGTCTTGTGCTGAAACAGTTAAAGCATCTATTGGTCCCGTTGGCAAATTCCGTGCGCCCTTTCACGTCCATTGATTGAAATTCGTTGCAGGTATATAACGAATGACCCTTTTCTTTGCACATTGCGCATTGATAATCAATCATTGATCTAATCGCAGCATGACCCTGAATTGGTTTCTCTGAATCTTCAGCAACTACATGACTTCTTGTAGCGTGCCAAAATTTAAAAAAATCAGACGAAAATTAATGAAATAAACTTTATAAAAAAATTAATTTATTAACCAAAATTTAATAAGAAATTGGAAAACAACTTAACGTAATTCAAAAAAAAAAAATTATGAATAGAATTAAAATTAATATAATTAAATTTAAATGGAAAGAAAAAAAATTAATAATAATTAATTATAATTAAAACAAAAAAAGGAATGTATAATTTAAACTAATACAAATATATAACTAACAACTAATTATTTGCTAATTATAATATTTTCCGGAGCAAATTAAATTAATTGGTGGTTTTCTGGTCATCCGATGAATTTCCGCCAAGGCCATACTCGGAAAATCTGTTGCAAACTTCATTTATTGGTAGATATCTTTGTTCAAAATGCAATATGGTAGGTTGGGCGCCAGATATCTCGCACGCTGTCCGGCCAAGCTCAGCCCGCAATCCACTCCAGCGTGAGTTCGCGAAAAATAAACCGAACAGATCCTTCCCGAGATCAAATATTTTATCCTAATTGATTCAACAAAACCCGAATGCACCATACATTAATTCAATAAAACTTCATCTCACCATATACTTCCGGAACATCCATCCATGAAAAACCATGTGGTTTTGGATTCCAAATTGAATAGGGTTTCCTCAGACAATCGAGTGATGATTTTTAGCCGATGTATCCCGTTTCTTAAAATAATAGCGGAAATCCACGACCACTTAGCAAATTATCTAATTATAATTACCATTCGGTAATTTTTTTTTTTATTTCTCCACACAAAAATTAATTATTTATTTATTAAGTCGAGTTTTTTTTTTAATTTTTATTTTGATTTATTTTTAAATAAAGTTTAGATTTAATGTTTCTCTTGATTATTAATAATTTATTTACACCACTTATATTATTGTCCACCACTTAATTTAGATAAAAAAAATATTTGGATATCCAAAACACAAAAAAATATATATTTAAAGAAACTCAGGTTAATTCTTACTATCACCAAATTAACCACTCGGCATCAACTCAAAAAAAACTCTCCCTCCTATTTGTAATGGCTCCGGTTTATATAGGCATTCCATTTAACATGCCGGATGTATCTATCCTCGTCTAAATTGTATGGCCATTCCATCAAAGAATCCATTGAAGCTTATCTTCATAATCTGTACTGGTACATTCAGTGCATTTTTTTTCGAAATAATTATTGAATAAACCAAAAACAAATAAAGTTTGCTTTCTGGTTGTAAACTCGGACTGAGCTTGGTCCGACCAACGACATCTATTTTAAATGGTAAAACAAAAATCCGAAACCAAATTCCAAACAAAACACCAATATCTACCATAAAGTTTTAAATTTAAATTATCATGAATGAAATTATTTTTCATTAAAGCTTATTATCTTTGGACATGAAACAAATCGAAAATAATTTTATTTTATTACCTTTTATGACATAGGAATCATAAAAATATTACCGAACTCGATATTCAATATCCAAACCGCCAAAACATTATGATTACCATTGCCTAAGCGATAATTGGAACCTTACATTCTTACTTCGGATTTGGTAATGGTTCGTCTAGAAGCGGAAATCAATGATTCAAGAGTATCTATTCTTCGGCCGAGGAACTTCAGAAATTCTGAGAATTTTGGATTGATCATTTCTGCTGAATATTCTGCCCACAGCGACTTTGATTTTTCGTCTAATTTTTGCAACAGTACGTAGATTAACCATGGATCTCGTGTTTCGCCTATTTCACCAAGAGCTTGAAGTCCGCGAACGACTTCATCTGAGGTATCCATGAGACGTTTGATGTTACTTGCTGTAGAGTGGTGAATGGATGGCTGCTCAAAGAAAGTTCGGATGAAGGTATTTATGATGTATTTTTTGCGATCATATCTCTCTTTTAATTTGTTGAGCGCTCCAATGTAGTTGCTTTCTGTCACTGCAATATGGCGTAGTAAAACCGCTGCTTCACCTCGAAGAAGTCCCTTTAAGTACTGAAACTTTTGGACTGGGTTCAGATTTGGAGATTCATGTATGGTGGTAGTGTACATGTCGAAAAAGGATTGCCACTCAGAGTATTCTCCGGAAAATGCCGGTATGTGTATTTTCGGCAATTTCACTTGGGAGTTTTCACCAATCATGGTCGCATTGGTAGTTTCATCAAGACTAATTACACCTTGATTCAAATTTTTTGACCGAATCAAATTATTTAACGCCGAAGTAGCAACGTAGTAGTTTTCCTCGTACGTGAAATCGCTTTCTTCGGTAGGACTTTCAGTGAATATTCGAAGCTCTAATTCCGTAAATTCCTCCATTAATTTTTCGACGCGTTTTAAACGAGTGTTTAACTCGGTTACATCGGTGGCGGAGTGATCTTCTCGAGCATACTTGACTAAATTAGTCAATTTACACTTATTTGTGCTGCGCTGTTTTTTAAGAGCCGCTAATTTTTCTGCCATATCGAGAGTTCAATTATAGTTAACAAATTAGCTATTGGTTAACGCGATTGGAGCCCTTTATGTTGAGACCCAAAGCACTAAAAACACACGATAAATTGTCTTAGATCACTGGTTAATTTTCTAAATTTCAGCTATGTAATTGTTTTTTTTCAATTATTCACAGGCACAAACTCAATAAAAATTCATTTAATAGCACTTCAAAATTTGTTAAGAATTTAGTTTTTGTTAGAAAATATGAAAATAATAGAAAATGGCTACTTCTGAACATGAGGTTTGCCCGTTGACTTAAATACACAAATTTTCTCGTTTCACTTGAATTTTATTTTATCACAATTGTTCGCGTTTAACAATCAAGGAATTTACGCATAAATAAGCGTCTTTAACTATGTAATTTCACTTTAGCAATCTTATATAAAAGTCTACTTATCTGATTATAACATGCGGTCACGCCTCCGATATTCTATGGCTTCCGGCTGCTTATATTTTAATTTAGCTGGATGATTAAATTAGATTAAACTGATGATAATGTTGATTTGGATGATTACTTCAGCCGATAAATCCGGCTCGAAGGACCAAAATGTTGGGGCAACATTAGTTCTTCAATATGCCTGATGTCTACCAAGAGGAGTAATATGGAATTCCTTTATAACTTCATTTATGTCTTCTTTGGTTTGGTGCGGGACGTTGTTCGGGACATTCATTCAGCTCATTCTACAAACGGTAACGAACTACCAAAAATGAAACTATTAGGAGTTTGTGTTATAGTATCCTCAGATATATCACCAGTGTCATCTTAAGCATTTCGTTTCGATTGTGCTCTGGTTACAGCTGCAACTATTTTAGCGGATTCAGATATGTTGAACCTTTCACAATTTTTTAAACGACTGAGTGCATAATTAAAATTCTCTGGTTTATATTCTATTACATATGAATATTCATCTAATTTATGTCATCGGATTAAACCGAGAAGAAGCTTTCGGGTTGGTTAGCAATCTACTCGCAAATGAGGTTGGTAGATCTCTTCCTTTGACATCTTGTGATAGAATCGCTCCGATTTCGTAATCATTCGCGTCTGTAGTTAGAATGAAGATGTCATTGAAATTAGGACGTTGAAGTATATGAGATGAAGTAACGACTCAATGAGTATTCCATTCAAATTCTACATTTTTCCGTAACAATCGACTTGAAGGTTCGGAGATCTTGGAAAAATCATCAAAATATGCAAAACATATTAAACCATTTAATCCCAATAATATCGTGTTCATGAGCCGCTGAAATGTAATTGGAGCCTTCCTTCAGACCAAATTGCATTTGTAAAAAATGGTAACGACCGGCTTGGGTACTAAACGCTGTTTTTTCTTTATCACCAGCGTGCAGTTTAACTTGATGATACCCATTTGAAAAATCGAGTGTTGGGAAATACATTGCTTTGCCCAGATGGTCTAATATCTCTGTGTTGTTTGGCAGAGGGAAAAATTGATCACTAGTAATATTGTTTAACCTGTGAAATCCTACAACTAAACGCCATTTTCGTTCATCGGCTGAAGATTTCTTGGGAACGATCAATAAAGGAAAGTTCCAAGGACTATTAATTGGTTAGATAATTTTTTCGTTTATCATCTTATCAACTTGTTTATTAATTTCGTCCTTAGGTGATTCGGGGAAACGATATTATTTGACGTGAATAGGTTGCGAATTTTGAAATATTGGAATCTAATGACAACACGCGTTTGTTGTAGTCAGTCAGAGTATTGCTTGCTAAGGTAGAAATCATCGTTGAAATCACAGCTAATTTTGAAAATCGAAAATTTTTCTTTTTCGTTCAAGTGACTGAGATTTAGATTTTCAGTAAGCTTGGTCAATCTTGCTTCTATGTTTGGATTCCATTTCCGATATTTAGTATTATAAAGGAACTTGCTAAAAGCTCAGTTTTATTTTACCGATATTAACTGGATAATCGTTGGTATTCACTAAACTTACTGAAATTGTATCTTCACTGACAAACGTACTCGTTTTATTTTTGATATGGATTAGGTGTACATTCTGTCAAAAAAGTACCGGGAAATGATGATTTAAAAAGCCCGCTTAAAGGGATTGTAGATTTTTTACTATCGCTA
This sequence comes from Tipula vernalis, assembly GCA_958295665.1. NCBI lineage: Eukaryota > Metazoa > Arthropoda > Insecta > Diptera > Tipulidae > Tipula > Tipula vernalis. The sequence goes on from OY282558.1 coordinate 328,923,900, forward strand.
AGTTGGCACATCTGTCCTCTATCATTATGTAAAGTTCGAACGCGATCTGTCATTTAGTCTGTTTACAGTGCTCGATTCTGTCAGTTCTTCACAAGTGAGTTTTGCGATTTTTACAATGAATAAAAATATCGAACAAAGAATTTGTCTCAAATTTTGTATTGCAAATGGAATTTCGTATGTCAAATCGCTGAAAATATTACAGAAGGCTTACAGTGAATCGACTTTATCAAAAACAAGTGCATACGATTGGTACAGTGCATTCAAAAACGGCCGAGATGTGGTGGAAGATTTGCCTCGCTCTGGCTTGAAACATTCGACGTTAATTGAGGCCTAGGTTTGTTCATCAACGAAATCTCTTTATTTTTGCTAATCGACAAGCTTTAACTATTGTTGAGACAGAAATATTCTTGGGAATCTTGGAATGATCTTAATGCGGTTGTTCACTTAAAATTTGGATCAAATTTTTTGGTTCTTCGCCTTCTCTACACAAATACATGCACCATTTAGAGTGGTAACATTGACAGAGTTCAATCAATTCAATTTGAAATTGGTCGACTGAACGAGAATCTTCGAATTGTACTGTTAACTCTTTTTTTAATTGTTCCCATGTTGGCCCATCATGTAATGGCAACTGAGTATTTTGCGCACATTGTCGGTAATACTGTAGATAACACTATTAGGACAATTGTTAAGCACATTCTGTTGATTAATTAATGTCAAATAGGTTTCAGCACGCTGCTCGACAATAACAGATAGTAAAACGTTAAGGAATATAATCAGAATTATTGTATAACGACTTAAGGAAGTTTCGAGCTCACTATTTGCACACACTTCAGAATTTTTAGGTAATAGCTGTGTTTTGAGCTATCGGTCGCTATATATATATATATATATATATATATATATATATATATATATATATATATATATATATATATATATATATATATATATATATATATATATATATATATATATATATATATGCAGGAGCAGCAAATTACAGCTCCGAAACTGACGGAATGTGGTTTATAAAAGGTATTCTTGGATTACATATGCCCTCGATTATGGGGAGCATAAAGTCGCCAGAGCGATTAGAGTACCTCTGCTTATGAGAACAACTGTCCTATAAACCGAAGAGTGTCCACAAATATGATCCTCCGCTGACATGCTCAGGTTTAATTAACAATATTTAATATTAAATTAACAATAAATACTCGTGGACTAATAACATCAATAAAAAATTTTTTTATATAATAAAATACAATATTTCGGTTTTGTCACTTTCTTTAACGTGATATTAATTTTATTTGTAAATGAAATTACTATCGTTTCGGATGTTACTCCTTTATCAAATTTCTATCAAACATTAACTAAAATTATGCTAACAAACTGCTTTTATAATACCCTATTTTTTGTGCATACGTGCCTTTTGAATGTTCTTTCCCCCTTATTTCGTTTTTCTTCTTTTTAGTATATACCATCTGATGTGTATTTTATGATCAAAACAGAGAAGAATTTGTTGACCATTTAGTGTGTGTATGTGAAAAACTATATTAATTACGGATTTACAATGAGGTCGTAAATTTTGTTGCGGCCAATTTTCTCGTTGAGTAAAAATGGGTTATATCGTTCCTTGTATATTTCCAGTTCTTCTAATCTGTTCATTAGTAACCCTTTTCGTATTCTGTGTAATACCTGTGAGTTAGTGTTGATGGCAGTGTAATTATGTTTTTCTGTAGTCAATTGTTGTGCATATTTCGAGTCGATTTTTGGTTTTCCGATTTCTTTTGACCAAACTTTTGACTTTACTCTTATATATGTATATTGATCTCTCCCATCCCTATATATTGATCTCTATTTGGGTATCTGAAATCCAAGGCAAAATTCTAAAACTTGGTCAGTAGTTAAATTAGGCCTACATCTTGTCACCAAATAAAGGAATCCGATGAGCAATGCCTAGAAATGCGTTTAGTATTACGTCAAAGAGTTCGCCAACTTGAGGTATGATTTGTGTTCCCTATATATTCATCTCTATTTGGGTATTTGAAATCCAAGCCAAAATTATAAAACTTGGTCGGTAGTTAAATTAGGCCTACATCTTGTCACCTAATAAAGGAATTCGATGAGCAATTCCTATAAATTCGTTTAGTTTTACGTCAAAGAGTTCGCCAACTTGTTGTATATTGTGTGGTCCCTATATATTGATCTCTATTTGGGTATTTGAAATCCAAGTCAAAATTCTAAAAGTTGATCAATAGTTGCATTAGGCCTACATCTTATCACCCAATAAAGGAACCCGATGAGTAATACCTATAAATGCGTTTAGTATTATGTCAAATTACGTGTTTAAATCGGTACGTGTCGTTCTATTTTAATTTATCTTAAACTTTTAATATATTTAATATATTTTGTATAACTAATAACAATATATAAAATATAGGTAGGTAGGTTTCTGAAAAACACCTAAATGTTACATGTTGACACATACTAACAAACAAATTGTTGTTTTTGTATTTTTAGGATAAATATAGGATAAACTTCATATCCCTTATTTTAGAGAATTTTATCCCCTTTGAAATGTACTTTTTCTAATTTTTTAGGTTATGTTTTAATGCTTCTCGAGCATTACGGTGGGAGTTGGCTGTTAAGCATGCTCCAATTTGAGGGCTTGTTTCGGGTGGGTCCTCTTGCCTCTCACATGTCAGAGAATGGCTCCGTGCTTTGTCGCTTCCACAAGTATTTTTTCTCTCCTGTGTTATTTTTATGTACTTTGAATCGTCAGCCGATCATCCCCAATATCTCAGTTTTGAAGGTCATTTTGAATTATTAAATTAAATTATTCAATAAAACTTTGTCATTCTCCCTCCTCCTAGCATCAATGAATAGCAGGAATGCTTTCGGCTTGGTTACATATTTCTACTCTTATATTTCGCTTATATTTGCACTATAGTGGTGCAAAAACACGATCTTTCAAAGAATTATAGACCACGAGCCGTAGAGGTGTTTGAAATGTTTAATGATTTTTCTTCAAATACATTTAATTTTTAATAATATTTCGGTAATTTTGTGATTGGAAATTAGTGGCCATTTTTAAATATTTAAATAATTTAATAAAAACGGTAATTTTTTCCATTTTAATTTATCTCTACTTTTTAAAGTATGTTTTCTCCATCAAATGTTTGGTTTTTAGGCTCTTAACGCGACTTTCACCTCAAATACCTACTTCTGTACAATAAAACATGAGAATTAGGCTGGCTGGGCGTAAAGGTGCATCAAGACGCATGCAATCAATATTTGCGAAATATATTACTACAAAACCAATCAATTACCAAAAGGTCATTATTTAAGATCAATTTTATGTACAGCTAATTTAACTACAAATATACAAATTACCATATTTTTAAAGATTAAGGCAGCGTAAATGCTGGAATCCAATGAATTATAAAGATATTGTGCCGGTGACACCTAGTGTGTAATAGAAGAAGTTAAATGAATAGCTTAATGTTTAACTGTACTAAAATGGAATTTTCCATGATAAAATTGTTACGTAATGTTTCTACGCTATTCTAACTGGAAAAGTCATGAGTTTTCTAGAAGTTTGGTTTGTGTATATAAAAAGGAGAACGAAGTCGAATTTGAACAGTAATATTTGGTAAGCGATAGAGTAAAGATTAAAAAGGAATTAAATAGTGAATTAAAAAGTGTTTTTGTGGAAATAAAAATTATAAGTGAACAGTAAAATTTAATAATAATTTATATAAAGTGATTTTGTGAATTTTTATTGATAAACCGTGTTGTAATAAATTTTGTGTAATAAATAAATTCGTTGGAGATAAATTAAATTGATTTTGTATTATTCACAATCCAGTGATACGAACCTTATTTGACAAGGCAAGAACGTAACAATATTCAGATTTTTCAGTATAAAATTAACTCGTAAAGAAAAAATATTTTTGCTTTGTTTCATCATCACCTTTTTAAGCAAACCAATTGGCAATCAGCATTGTTTTCTTCCGTATTAATTATTCCGTATTATTCTTTCCTTACCAACTGTGTTTTATTTCCATGTACTATAGTACGCTGCCATTTGCAAAAACATGTATACACGATATTTAAATGGAGAAAGAAAAAAATTTGAAAATATGGTTGTAGCGATGTTTATAGTAGACACCAGCGAATCAGGAATGATATTTAGGGTGGATTAGGACATTTTTGGCTCTTTGAATTTGAAAAAGTTCCAAAATACTGTAACGACCATCGCTGCAAAAGTCGCTCCAAGTTTGGGTTGTTTTATACCCCTGCAACATTCTACTTTTTTTATATTATTTACAATTCAAGCCATAAATCAGAAATAAAATCGCGGGAAAAACTTGTCTTTGTGGGGAAATCAAATTGGATTGTCCCGTTCCAAAAATTTGGGTGGGATGGTCCATTGTGTTTTTCAACGATAAATGTAAGTTGCAAATGCAAAATAGGGGTCAGTTTTTAGTTTTTTTTTGAGTAGATCGCATGATTATCGTGGTGCGAAGGAAAAGAAATTGGATGACTCTAAGTACAAAAAAAAAGTAAAATGTTAAATGTTAAATGGAGTTTCATTTCAATAATTTTATATTAAAGTTTAACTTCAATTTGTGAATTTATATAAAACAGAAAATTACGATTGGATTTATTATTAAAAATAACGGAATCAAATAAGAAAATGTGTTTGGACAAATTAATCAAAAATGTGCGATAAGAAAAAAAAAAAATTCATGTTAGTTATTAGGAATAGAATAATGCAGTGATTTTCAACTGTAAGAAAAATCACAAAATTAAATAAATAAAAAAAAAATGTGTGTGGACAAATTAATCGAAAACGTGCGATAAAAATTCATGTTAGTCGTAATAAAATATCTGGTGATTTTCTACTGTAAAAAAAAAAAAAAGAAAACAAAAAAATCACAGTATAAGACACATATTATTCAATTATTTTAATACCTATGTTAATAATAGTGGAAATAAATATATAATAGTTAAAAACACATATTGTGAATCGTTCTAAGATTAAAATTAATAATCTTTAAAACGAAAGAAGGAAAAGAAAACTGTTGAGAAATTACCGTGCGACATTGGTCGAAATACGAAACCAAATATAAAACCATGTGGTGGTTCTTGGTTATAATCGTAAAATATGGAATGTTTGGTAAACTGTGAGTGAATTTGTGTAATAAATAAAAGTTAAAAGAAACAGAAATTTATTGATAATTAAAAGAAAAAAATAATTATAACATACAACAATAATAACAATACAAACGCAAATCTTGTATAAACATAATTCTAAATAAAAAAACAATTCATTCATAATACTAAGTTTCAATAATAATAACGTAAATTTCAATAATAATATCATTTGTGGACCATAAATCTGAACACCAAACAAAATTGGCGACAGTTCAGGGTCACATTACCACAATATTACGAATATATTTTACAACATTCAACAATCAACATACAACAGCTTTAATCTTCATGTATCCGTACATTTGATGGAAAACAAATTTAAGTACTTAGTTGTTATATTATATTTTATTATTATATTTTTTTTTGATTATATTCTATAATTAAGTTCATACAAAAACAAAAATTATTATTACTTTGGTGAAGGGTAGTGACTTATACCACAATTAATTATAATCAGGACGTCCTTAGATAAGAATCTGATTATGTTAGTTTTAGTTTTTCTCATTTATTTACTCACATTTTTTTTCGTGTTTGAAGTTATTTCTAAAATAAATAATTTCGGATTTGGCGATTGATAAATCATTAGTTTTCTGATTGCGACTTCGACTTCTTATTTCATCATCCAATTTTTTTTCTCGTTCGAATTTTTTTTTTGTCGCTTTTCAGGATGAGAAGCTAAGAGCTGCGTCATAGGATGAATTGGTGAGTGCGCAAATACATCGGTGAGGTGAGTTGATCCATCCCTTTGTTTTTCCCTTCTTTTTTTTCTTCCTCTTTCTTCTTTGGTTCCCTTCTAGCGGTCTGACAAGGTTCATTTATGCTTTGGGAAACCCCACTCCCACTACCCTGAGCTTTAGCCGGCCAAAGATGACCGCCCCAAAGCCTCTAAATGAACAAAATTTCTGTTAACAGGCCGATAGCGACTATCGGTCCCGTTACAATACTTTCGACCCAATAAAGAACTTTTTTTAAAATATTTTTATTTATTCTTAAATTCAACTGTCAATAAATAATTGTAAGCTTATATATTGTATTTAAAACAACAATGGATTTAGAAACTTTTTGCTTTGCGGCAGTTTAAAACGTAAAGTCGATTATTCGGGCTGTCCCGATTGATTGAATGTTTTTTTAAAGAAAAAAGCAAAACTTCTAACCCTGATTTTCAAAATTTGAGATGGAAGCTTAAAACAGTTAAATGTTCTTTAAGTTATTGCAATCTTTCGGCTATTATGTTGCAATCTTAATTCCAAACAAAAAGAAGTCCCTGAAAATCCATAGATGACTGAAAAATCGAAAAATTTAATAAGTCGTTACAAATTCTTAGCTGAAAATTTTTTGATTGAATTTCCTTAAAATAAAACAAAACTTGTTTTGTTTATTTCTTTCATACTCTATACAGAAACTCAATGCTTACTTGACTTGATTTCAGTCCGGAAAACGATTCATTACGGTGTAGCCGAAGAAACCCAATGCAAATGTTTTTAAAATTATCCAGTTACCCAAGTTTATTTTGATTATCAATTTATTTTGTCTGTCCAAATAAATTGGTAGGCACAAAGCTAGGGTAAATTGATAATTTTACAATCATTTACCTTTAAACTATTGTTTTTGGGTTAGATTATCCTTAAATAAAAAAATCTAATTATTCTCACATGTAGTATGTGTTATAATATTTCAATTAAAAGCACTTTATTTAACATTTACTTCATAGGTTTTTATTTGATATAATAATTGTTTTGAATGCATAAACTAATATGTTACTCGGACTTATAAATGTATTTTACTTTTCGACTTTTCAATAACGCGCTTACTTTTTAGACTACAAAAAAGTATTGCCAAATGCCAATATAAATGTATAATAAACCAACAGTATGAAATAAAACGATGTATATTAATTTATTGGCCATTGAATAGATAGTAATTGTTTAATTATAACTGGCTTATTTAATTCATATTTTTAGGCATCTCAACTCAAGCAAAGCGCTAGAGCGAGAGAGATGCCTTATATCCTTGCTGTTGATATCTTTTAACAAATAGTAATTCGAAAAGTACTCGTCCGATTTTCATGAAATAAAGACAGACTAATAGACCTTGATCAAATAAGACAAGGACACAAGGTATGGTTAAGATCTTTAGGTGGTCGGATTCCAAAGTTATAGGTGCGTAAAGATTCCCTTCATAAAACATTCACGTAAAAAACTAAAACAATAAAAGTCATAGAATACTAGATAATTTCAAAATTTTATTTTGCTTATGAAATGAATGAATGAAAATGGTTTTGTTTGTATGTACACATATACATTGAAAGACGGCATTGTCGAGATGACGGTAATGCGATTACATCCTGTAATGAGTTTTTGTGATAACACTGCTCCAAGAGCAAAATTGGATGCAGCAATGGTTAATATAAACGCTTTATAAAAATGTGGATATTTCAAAATTGGTGGATTAGCTAATTTAGACTTTAATGTTAAAAAAACGAAGTGATCTTCATATGTCCATTCAAAGAGAATGTTCTTCTTTAATAGATTACACAGGACAACAAAAAAAATGAGTGGAGGGTTCCCTAAATCAGGCCAAGTGGATTATATGTTTTTTGGGTCGCTGACACCGAATCCGAAACCTGTTTTGCCTCATAACGTCAGAATTTTTTTCTAACCTCAAAAAATAACTTAAAACTATAAAACCCAACAATATCAACCCTTAAACCTTATAAGCCTATACCTTCAAAGCTCAATAACTTGAGATCGATAACCTATAACACTAATGTTCGGTTTCACAAAAAAATATCCAACCCTTAGTTAAAAAATATTTCCTCCTTTTCATCTTTTATAAAATTACGTTTTGTTTCATAATACAAATTCTATGCAGGTTGATTATTTTTTGATTTTTACATAGAAATATTTAGCCTTCAGCTAAATATTTAGCTCGACGAAATTGAGCAGTTAAATATTTAGCTCTCCAGTTAAAATATTCATGTAAAAAAGGAAATAAAATTAGCATGCGTTGAATTTGTGTTATGAAATAAATTGCAATTTAATAAAAGAAGAAAGGGAGGAAACATTATTTAACTAGAGATTAATTCTTTTTTTGTGAAATCGGGCATAAAACCCATAACCTCAAAATCTATAACCTCAAAACTCATAAATCTCAAATCCCCATAAACTACAAACCCAAAATGCAGCAAAAAACCAAAAAAACTTATACGCAAAACTCAAACCTCAACCTCGGTGAGTTTCAGCTTTATAATTCCATACGTCTATCACTTCATAACTTCAAAACCCATAAACCCCACAATCCTGAAGTGTAACATAAGAAAATTGCGTATCATAATATAACCCCGAATCATGTAGAATTAAATTTCATAACTCCACATCCCTATAACTCCATACAATCTAGTACCTCAAAACTCCATAGCGCTATAACCCAGAAATTCCATAACTTTATAGCCCCATAACCGTAACAGCAAAAAGACTTTCAAGTGAGCCTTAAGGAGCTTGTAATCTCAGAAAGCTACAATCAGAACTTATGTTCGAAACTGAATTCCTGTTTTACAGAAAGTTTGAACCAGATATTTAATCTTATTTCTCATAAACTTTGGATCTCCTGCATTGTAATAGCCTATATTTAGCGATACCCAGGAGGGGCGCTTGATTCACGTGAGTCTCCTCGCCTCTCACGATTCTCAAAGAGCTTTACAACTTTGTAAGTTACCATTGATGTGTATTATGGGGGTGATTAATACACTTGCTAATGGTTATGTTGATACACGCTTATACAAGTGAAACACAGTATATACCATAAGTCTTGCTACTCGAGCGTTACAATAGAGAATGCTTTATTAATCCTTTTGACAGTACTATCATGTACTCTAATTCCACTAGGTGGGTTTACAATGCAACATTGCTATTTAGTACAACGGTGTTTAGTACACTCTAAAAGCATACATATCACTTCTCCCTTCTTAAGTTTAAATTTAACTGATAACATTATAATTATATAATGTAAGATCTTCAACTAAAAACTAACGTACTATAGATACATTTAAATTGAACATCTAAAATACATTTTATACATTTAAAAATACTTAATCTAACTTCTATTGTTTTACAGATTTAATTTTATTAGTGGTTTAATCACTTTTTAGCTCGTTTACTCGTATTTTGAACCCGACAATTGTTATCACTCTCATTACTTCCAGACATATTGGGCTGGTGCGCAGACATCTTCACTTTCTCATTTAGCACATCATTCAATGTTGATTCAGAATGTACAGTGTCCTTTTGGGTTTATCAGTATCTACATTCGTTAATGCTTTTGTTACATGGTTCGCATGTCTCTTCCATTTTAGGTTACCGTTTATCAAAATACGATAACAACACTTTCCCAGAATTTCAATCACTTTCCCTTTCACCCATTTTTTAGTTTTAAAATCCTTCACATACACGATGTCGCTCACTTCAATTTTTTTTATATTCTCCCTATTATTCTCAATCCGTTCCTTCGGTTTTAGCAACTCCCATCTAACCAAACCCTACCGTCAAACATTATTTGATATGGTGTTTTATTTGTTGTAGAATGCGTCGTGTTTCGGTTTAAATATAAAAACCGATGAATTATATCAGTTACCTCAACCGTTTTATTTATTAGATCTAATAACATCTTATAAAATCAGGACTTGAACACACGCACAGAATTTTCCGCCTGCCCGTTAGAAGGCGGATGATATGGTGGTGAACTTATATGAGAAATTCCATTACTGCTACAAAAAAAATTCAAACTTCTGAGACACAAATGACGGTCCATTATCTGTAACTATTGTTTTAGGGAAACCAAATTTAACAAACATATCTTTTAACTCAATAAGCACTTTACTTGTTGTCATATCATTCATAGCTACTACGTCTATCCATTTCGAGAACGAATCTACTAATATCAAATAATATTTATTACGAATTGGACCACAAAAATCTAAATGAATACGTTCAAACACACACTTCGATTCAGGCCATCGCTACAATTGCCTGTTCTTTATCTCTGTCTTTATGTAACCCTTCCAAATCTACAACGAAACCAAGGTAGCTCACACTATTTTGAAAAAAATCACATTTACGTACATTTGCCGCAAATCCTGCATTCTGTAGTTTACCCAACACTTCACGCAAATTACTTAAATGCTCTGTCTCGTCATGCTCTGTTACCACAATGTCATCTACAAAAGCTACTGTACCCTCGCAACTTACTAGAACCTTATTTTTACTTGTATTTTCGGATAGCGGCAACTGCAAATATGCTTGTGACAGATCTATGTTTGTGATTTTTTTTCCGACTTGCAGCGCTGTGAATAAACAAATTATCCTTGGCAGTGGATGATTCACGTGTTCTATATGTTTGTTTACAGTGACAGAATAATCTGAACATACTCTTAACGTGCCATCCTTCTTCACGACTGTTACCAGTGGTGTACCCCATAGTCAATTTTCCACTTTGGAAATTATACCCGTACTTTCCAGACGTTCTAACTCATCTTCAAGCTTGCGCTTAAAGGCAAACGGTACCGATCTAGGTCGTACAAACACTGGTTGAGCTTGACTATCTATTTTTAAATTAATTTTTTCACCATTATTATACATTCCTAACTTTTGACTAAAAACCATACCAAATTCTTTCAATAGTACGTCTATCGTCTCAGGAACCGATGGCGATTGAAAAATATTATTCATTTCGTTATTTGTACATATCGTAAAACCCAATAATTTAAAAATATCACGGCCTATTAATGGCCTACAACCACTTTTAATAACCACAAAAGGAACAGTGTAACTCTTACCAAGACGTATAATATCCACGTAAATGTATCCTGATGTGTCAATCAATCCACCGTTATATGCCCTTAATGTAATCGAGAATGGCAACAACTGTACATATATCCGATAGTTTTTCACTATAAAATTTTAACGGAATTGCTGAAATTGCACTTCCTATATCAATCTCGAATTGCTCATCCTGACCCTTCACACTGAGACTCACCACGAACCAACTCGACCTGGAAATATTAAAAAGTTTTTCATTAGAATTTACAATATTTTTATATGTTTTCATTTGATCTACATCGTGATACTTAAATTCTATTATTGTTTGTGCTGCTACTATATCCAGGGAAAATAACGCAGACAAATTTGTCGCTTAAAATGCTGTCCAGATTTACCCCGAACTCGCAACTAACAGCTAATGCTTGAATTTTATTAAAACATTGTAGCACATTTTCGCCAACTTGCTGTTGCGTCTCATAAAATCTCCGAAGTTCTTTGAATAAAACTGTTCTTCCAACAAACTGTTTTGTCAACATTTCCACGGAATCTTCATACGTTTTGTCGCTTGGTGACTTCGGCGAACACATATTCCGCAACAATTTGTACACAGCGATCGATAGGCACGTAAGCAGATGTATTTTTTTCTTCTCCTCTTCTTTCATCTCTTTGACCGCAAATACTAATTCTAGTCGTTTCTTGCGTTCAATGGCATTTCTCCATTCATCATACTCGCCGTAATTTGTATATACACACTCCAAAACTTTTCTTCGTCGCCAGAATGATGTGTATTATGGGGGTGATTAATACACTTGCTAATGGTTATGTTGATATACGGTTACACAAATGAAACACAGTATATACGTCTTGCTACTCGAGCGTTACAATAGAGAATGCTATATTAATTCTTTTGACAGTACTATCATGTACTCTAATTCCACTAGGTGGGTTTACAATGCAACATTGCTATTTAGTACAGCAGTGTTTAGTACACCCTAAAAGCATACATATTAGCCATTTCATGTGTTTTCAGTTTTAGAGTGATAACGCGTTCGTTTATTTGTAAATTACCTTCGTAGTGCTTTTCTTTTGTGTTGGTTTGACGTGTGATGTGTCTCTCTTCAAAGAAGTAGTCTGGCAACATATGGCTATCCCAAACACCCTGATACTCCTTTTAAATATCTTTTAAATTCTGATGGAATCTTTCACCCTGCTCTTCACTAAAATCGCCTAAATTTTCAGGAAAGTACTCAATATGAGAATGAAGAAAATACAGCTTTAGGCATCCTATATTTTTAAATATTTTTACCATATTTTCAACTACAGTCATGTAATTAGGATATTTTCTATTTCCTAGAAATTTTTTCGTAATGTCTCTAACACTTTAGTATTTTTTTTTCAGAATTCATTGTCTTTTAAAAGTTCTTTAAATTGTGACTGACCTAATAAAATTGTCATTATTTTTAAATCTCTACATATTTTCCACTTGTGTTTAGCGTAATCTAATTTTTCGAGTAGGAAGCAAAAGTTGTGGTACTCCTCATTTAACACAACCGAATGACCAACCGTTAGCGGAGCAAGATGGTTGCCATTATGAAGCAAGACTGCTTTTAAACTACGTGTTGAATAATCTATAAATAAACGCCAGTAATTAGCTTCATAAGAAACATTATACTCCTTTATTAGTCCTTCAGTATTTCGGAACAAGTTATTAAGCTCTTCTTAAGAGAAACCATTGGGATTTTTATTAGTCTCGTCTTCTGATTCTTCTGTTCATCTGTATATCCTCAGCGACGTCATCAGCTTCGATATCCAACATTTCCATTGCACTTTTATATTCGTTGCTAGTAGTATTACTTTTTGTTACTCTCTTCAGCTTCAAGAATGGTACGGCAAGTCACAGATTCAACAGTTGTAGAAGAAATCGAAGATTTTGTTTATCGGTTGTGCCCAAAAACTTTCGATAAACAAAAATAGCAATCCTTCTCATGATTTTTGGTTCTCCATCTAATGTTCGTTTCTTTTATTTATTAAGTTGCAAGGAGCATTTTATAAGCATATCGTTTTTGGAGTCCAATGATTGATCAATTCACTTGTTTCTATACCAAAAAAGTCCTGGTATCTACTTTTAAGTACATCTATGTGAATAACTTTCTAAGTTTACTCACAAGATATTCTCCACAAACAACGCATAAAGAGTCTACGCAATTATTGCATGATGTCTTTCTTGTAACATTATACTCTTCAAAGGGCAAGTTACTAATTTCTCTATTCTATTCCTTTCTTTAATTGCGTGTGCTTTAAATCCTAAAATATTATTTTCTCCTTAAGGTTTAATTTCAGGCTGGAATGTTTTTAAAACAATCTCTTCATCCGTTGTGTTGAAAAATTTGAAATACATTATACCTTTAGCAGGTACAATTGTATTTGCTATGTAAATAAAGGGTTGTCCAAATGAGACGCAGGAAAATAAACAATAATTTTGCAAAGCAGCCCTGTTTGTTGTCTGTCATTTCATGCGGATTTTTGAAATGCAGAGTATACATTGATAGTCCAGCCACCATCCAAGACCTAAAAGACAACATCATTGCCGAGATAAATGCCATAGAAACGTCGCCGCGCCGGATCGACGTCTGTAAATCCAGCCGTGGTGAACATTTCAGTGATATCATTTTTCATACATAAACGGTATCGATAAACCTTCAAAATAAAATACCCAACTTGATTCAAAAATAAATATTTGTAGTTTTAGTTTGCGTTTATTTTCCTGCGTCTCAATTGGACAACCCTTTATCTTGTTGAATTTCTTGATTCAAGATTACAGAGTCTTCCTGTAACGATATCTCAACTGCAGATATCATCTCTGTTCTAGGGGAATAGTTATCTGTGAGTATTTCGGTAATTTATGTCCGGTTTGTTCATACCATCCTTAAAAATAGTCATCGTAAAAGTTTCATAATCAGTTTTACAGAGATGTTTCATTAAGAAATCTCTACCTATGATTCCGTTTGTTAGTATTGGAGAATTATTTGGTTCAATTTGGAAAGTCTGATCTGTCCATTGTCCTCCTATTTCTAAATTTATCGTTTTTGATCCTAGAGTCACAATTTCTGTTTTTGACATCTCTGTTAATCTATATAAGTTGTCACTCTCATAACTGACATTTAATTTTATGTTATTAATTTTCCAGAGTGATACGTCTTCACCTGTATCAATTAAAAATCTTAGTCTATTATCATTTATGTCTGTATTTACTACAATGTAGTTTGTGAGATTGTTATTTATGCTATAATATGTTTTTATTGTAATATTCTTTCGATTTTTATAATCCGGACACTTTTTTTCTTGATAAACTATGGTTTAGGGCCCCGATGACCCTTCCTCGTTTCCCGACACTTATTGTATATTTCTAGTTTTATTATTATAATTTGGTTTATAAACAATATTTCTATTGCGACCATTATGTGAATTATTGTTATTACTTGTTTGATACTTGGCTTGGTTGAACATTTCTGTATCTAGCTTAATTAAATCTATATCTAGCCTTGGTTATTTCTTCCTCTATACACATTAAACCTACGTCTGTAATTTCTATTATTTTTTTTATAAATTTATACTTAAATCTTGCATACTTTGTTCCAAGTTAATTTCCAGCGCTATTTTTTGAACATCTAATAAATTATCTGACCCAGCTGCCATATCTGTTGAGTGTCGGGGCTTATTCAGCTCTTTTTTGAAAGCACTAAGAGCTGTTTGCTCGTTAGTCATTCTGATAATTTCAGCGTGCTCATTGCCCGGATTTCTTATTTGTAGATTGTTCAACTCTGTCAACAGAGTAGCTTTCTGTTGTGCGAATTTTTCTAGGCACTCAATAAAATTCGAATGAATATTCCCAAAAATCTCACATAATCTTGAAAAACGTTTTTCGTGCAATTGAAAAGCATAATACATCTTTTTGGAAAATATAAACTTCGGAAAGTTTCAAATAATCTCAAAAATCTAGCATAATGTCGATAGTTTCTATGTAAAGTCACTCTAGAAAATCTAGATTAATCCAATAACCTCAAAACCTGGGATTTCGAAAATCTCAGCACACTCAATGTTAAATTTTACTCAATTTGGTATCGAAAACCGTCTGTTACCAGAGCACTACTAAAACAAATCTCGAATAAGCTTTAAAAGGCCGAAAAATCTCATAAAATATTGAAAATCCCGAAGGCGCGATTCCCTCTAATGCGACTTTGTAAATTGCGAGTTCTCGAAACGACAAATACATAATCGACATTCAGAGGTTATCCCAGCAGGTGGAATTGACATTTATATGGGTTGCAATAACCACATCTTGTTACTTGTGAAAACAGGTTATGACAAAAATTGTTCAATTTTTCATTAAAGAAACACATTTGTATGGCAATGAAATATCGAAAGGCACTTTCTTTAATGAAAATTTGGTAATTTCACTTTTAGAATGACACTAGACATGACCGCATATGTCTCGGTGGTAGATAGAGTAATAGTGGGCTGTTTTTTGACTCTTTTGGAAATCGCTCCTCCATGTTCCATAAATACATATCCGATTGTTGACCGCCTATCTAATGAATCAGCTGCCCAATCAGAATCACAATTTCCCACCATCCTTGTGATAAATTAACTTGTACTTAGATATCTCAAGACATGCTATACTGAGAGCCAATTTGGCACTCCAGCTGTTTGGTTTTTTATACTATCCTCGTTGGAAAATAATATAGGATCGTCGACGTGGCTGAGGATAAGACTTTGGATTTCCGCTAAATCATCTAGTTTCCAAGTTGTCCAAATTCCTTGATCGTGGTGTCAAATACCAATCATCTTCATCCTGAAATGTTTCAAGGTCCTGCAAGGATCCGTATCCCAGTTGATCATTAAAAATTACCGGATCTTCATCTTTCATCTGAGTACCTTCGATTGGCTTATCTACATTGTTTGTGGCAAAAGTTTACGTTTGTCTATTTTCCACTTCAGTTTTATTTTCCGCATTTTCTAATACAAAATAAAATTGACTGCTACCTGATGCCCGACGCACGATTAATTGACTGATACCTGATGCCTGACTGCTACCTGACGCCTGAATCACGGCTAACGATGGTTTTCATTGTTACCGGATCAAAATCAAACAGCCAATACCCCTTAGATTGGTTTCTGTATCCCATCATTATGCATGCTATAGACTTCGAATCGATTTTTTTTTTTTGGCACATGTATCGCTGGACGAACGCCTAACCATACTTCTTCCGGCGTATTACAGCTGACGCATCCATAAGGTGATCGATTTATAATATACGCTGCAGTGCAAGCATACATCATGCTTGTTCCACCAATGTCCTGTTTCTGTTTTCGGCCATACCATTTTGCTTTAGTGACTACAGATCACTAGACTGATGCACAACTCCACACGCCCTAAAAATTTCGAGCAATTCCAGTTGAAATATTCCGTTCCGTTATCTGTTCCATTCCGTTATCTGTAATTTTGCAAATACATTCGACTTTTGTTTGATTAAATAAACGACGACATTTGTACTATAATCAACAGAAAAAGTCTCAAAATAACGAGAACCACCAAACGAATTAACGTAAATTGGGTCACACACGCATCAGAATGTACCAACTCCATAGCTTGCGATGAACTGGAACTAATACTTCTTAATGGTTTCCTTGACTATTGCCTTCTAGGCATATTTCGCACAATTTTCTTTCAGTACTGACAAAATTCAAATAATTAGAAAAATCACTTTTTAATTTGTTCAGATTAAAAAACCCAATATTTTAGATTCACTTTAACGTCACTCAATTTTTATTTTCGTGCCGTTAGCAGTTGTCACAACATGGATTGTACTTTGGTTCACAATCATTCCTTTTGCACTGATTAGCTTTGAAACATGTTTAACTCGCATTGTCATTTTTTACTCTTTTTATTGCCACAGTTTTCAACAAATTTATTATCGGTATGGGCACTTATTTTGGTAATGTCTTACCTTTTTACACTTATACAATTCACTTGCCGAAGGATCATATTTTTCCAATGAGTTGACTTCCTCTAACTACTTCGTTTTGATTTGATCGGACAAAATGTTGACAGCCGAACTTTTGATCGCCATGATCATTGGTTTATAATCATTTTTTAAACCAGCCAGCCACAAAGTACTGATCTAGTCGTCGTATTAGTCGTCGTTCGGCTCCTTTAAATTAGTGCGCGGTAATATTAGTTCTGTTCACGTAGTTCCTACCGTACCGTCAAGCGTCAACCTAACTCTACAAATGTTCCATTTCTAGGAAAGCACGAACCGCGAACTTTGATGTTTCATAGTTCTCGCGCCCCTTCAACTTTTAAATAAATGTTCTCGGCGACATTTTCAACACTCCAAGATCGAATTTAACATGAGAGAATTACACGATTTTCTAAAGTTTTTATATTGCTCTTACAACGAAATATTTTTCATGAAGCTTTATTTACACGACAATCTGCAAATTACAGGCTATTATCTGGGCCCATAACCTGTTTCAAAGTAAGCGAATTTGCAGTGGATTATTACAGATATACATTCATAAAGAGTCATCTGAGAAGTACGATGTCTAAACAGGGATGTCGAATTTCAATTTGAAATTCCCGACCTATTACATTTTATGTAATTATGAAGGGAAATAAACCCAAATTTTTCCATGTTCGTAAATTTTTAATCATAGAACAACCACTTAACGAGAGCGGCAAATGATTTTCGTTTATTCCTCGGTTCAACATTTTCTGTTTTGCTTTAAAGTAATGTTTCTAAATTTGACTAAGAACTGAAAAAAAAAAATCCTAACTAAACTTTGATATTTGTTTTTATACGAAGCCATTAAATCTTTCACCAGTGGTCTGAAGTGGCAGAATGATAATTTGAATGTTTTCAAAAGTCTACTGAAGTAGTATGTTAAAAAACGAGTTGAACCAAATTTCACCATGTAAATAAAAATAGTGTCGCCTTTTCCACTGTACAAAACCAAAAAAATTTAAATCGAGTTCCATGGAAATAGAGGGATTATTATTATTATATTGGGGGGGCCATGCGGGCGATCAGCCACTTCGCACTGCAACCTAAAAGATCTATTGTGCTGGACCCTGCTTAATTATCCGTCCAGTCAATATTCAGGTTCTTAATGAACCTGAAAATACTGCCTCCCGGTACGTGATACATACTATCTGGGCATATTGCTCTCCCTCCTAGATGTTTACTACAGCATGTAGTTCCGCTAGAAAGACGGTAGCATTGGAGCTCAAGGACCTCGAGAGGGTTGTGCCACTCCCGTATATTCCTACTCCTGCCCCGTATTCCATTTGATTTTACTCTTACGAGTTGCTGGGAATTGCAAATCACCTGTAGGTCACCCAGCTTTACTACAAGAAGGCTAAAAATAAAACTGGAGGGTGCCTGGTATCCAGAGTCCGCATATTTTGGGCTGATTAACCTATCAACCATTCATCTTTCGGCATATGCTGTTCCACCTTAGATTAGGGTTTTTTGTCAAGGTTTTCTCGTTTAGCGCCGTACTTTGGCCTGTGCCAAATGGCCTAAAATGTGCCAAATGGCCTTAGTTACCAGTGGTTGCTACGAGGAGGCAGGACGTACACTTGCGAATTGTGCACAGGTTACCCCTTACACAATTGTACCCATCACGCAGCTGCCTAATGACAAGACCAGAACAGCTTACGTGATGCGCACTCTACTGGAAGGTTACGGAGCTGGTAGATTAATCTACTCAACTTTGATCCCCCCCCCCTCCAATAGACGCCAAACCACCAAATAGAGGGATGGATGTATTTAACCCTTTGTACCCGAACCTTTTTTTAGTATGGGTAATATTAATCAGTTACCCGACAGTAGTTTTAATAAAAAATTATAAAAAATCAACCAGAAGATTTTATCATAAAACATAACTTCTAAAGAATAGTGCAAAGGCTTAATAAACTATAAAATTTCTAACTTCACGTAATTTACGGGCGGCAAGAATTCAAAGGGCTTAGGCACGTGACTAGTTTGCCTATGCGCGTTAATCCGCTATGGTTATCTATAGTTTTAGGCTGACAATAGCTTCGAGAGTATTGATTTCATGGCAAATTAGATACCTTATCAGACGCTAGAAAATTCAGATTTCCTCATTTGTTTCTTATTTGTCTAGAGCAAAATCGAAGGATTGAATTACGAAGGATTGCGATATTCGTTAGACGAATTTTTAACTTTTGTGCACAGCTTTGTGCGCTCTTGATAAAGTGACATTTCTATATGAATTAGGGATAAACCTAATTGGAAAATAGGACCAGAACCAAGTGAAATGAGTTTAATGAGTTTATAAAACAAAGATGTAATAAATAAAAACTGGGTTAAATTTGTTTGCCGTTTTCTTTGACTAGAGAAATTTTTGCCTACCTTATAAAACATTGAAGAATGTTTATTAAAGGCATGTTTGATAATTTGTCGCTCGGTGTAGCGCAATCTATAATTTTTTCCTTCGTTAGCCACTGTAAAACAAATTAAAGGGGGCAAGGAAAATAATATGCACTGGACCGCACCGTGCGAATCATCGAACAGGCCCATTTTAGTAATGTCCAGTTTAGTATGGATTTGAAGAAGAGATTTTTACTTTCATTCTACAGTGGATTGTACTTGATTGTTTTAAAAGCTCGTTATTATAAATCGTAACCCAAGTACAACTTGTATCCTCATTACGTTTCATTATGTAAGATGGTAGACTCGCGTCCCAAGTCCCTAACCACAGTTTGAACTTGGCTACTTCCAGTTTTCGAATAGTCCGATTATTTTATGACTCCACCCTCTGTTTTAATAATACTTTCTAGTACTTGTTGCTTCAAAGGAAGGATTCTTCTTTTATCTGTTAAAAAATTATTTCTGACGACACACAAAACTTTTGAATATGCCGTTCAATTCCATTTTGAAATTACCTCAAAAAATGTATTCGATTGATTAGTATTGATGACTATTCTTCGATTGGTAAGGTGATATTTACTCATCTAGAATCACTGCATCATGTTTGGATTTATCGATATTTTAACCTTCTCTTATAATTTGCTAGAATTTTTAATCTGGTGGTTCTCGGGAAAAATAAACTGTACAATTCCCTATATGAAGATACCACATAATTGATTTTATTACCCAAGATTTGTTGTTGAAAGTTTCGTGCGTAATAAACGGATTAATTTTGTTTATGCGCTAACATTCCTATTGCATTTTTAAAGTGGGATACACAATTTTTTCATTTTTTTTGACGATCCTATTTTTTAATTTGCAATGAGACAAATTTTTTAATATTATTATAAATCAAAATAATGGAGGAGGTGATTGACTGTCATAACACAATTTATTATGAAACAAACCAAATATGTCTGATTCAAATTTTTACCAAACCTCAAATTTTAATAATTGTCTTGGCTGCAGGCTGAGTAACATTTTTTGCACATATTTTATTCAAATGCTTTTATTAGAAAAAGTAAACATAAATCAAAACAATGGAAAATAACACTTGTTATTCATTTTAAATATATTATCTATAAGAAAGCTCGTAATGACGTAATTTTTTAAAGCACTTTCTTTTACTATATAGATGCGCATATTGAAATCTAAATGTTTTGTTGATTCATTTAGTCTGAATCTAACATTTTAGCCAGACAAATTGAGAAAAAAAAATCAATTTGAGAAAATGTCGTAAAAAGGCAAATTAAAACCTCCGACTGCGAAACTTCTAAGTGGGTTTTGATGAAACCTTTGTGATTCGGTTTTAAATAGGCAAGCCTTAAACTTGCTTATTTACTGTTAATTTTTTATTAACGTATTACTGTTATTTATTGCAAAATAAAGTGACAAGGAAAGATGGCAGATCCAATATGACCGCTGTAACTTGCAGTTAATTATTCAGTAAATTTACGAAACCTGCCAGAAAAATTCTTGGGGTCGCTGATTACCAAACTGAGGTCAAAAAAATTAAATAGAAAATTTCGGATAATAATTAAAATGGTTCGATAATTATATTTTGTGGCACAACATTGTTTTGGGGAATTAAATTTGCACATGTCGGTAGAATGCGCTCTATCAAGTAGGGTAAAGTGGGACAGAATCGTAACTTTTTAGTTAAATCTCGGTAGAAAAATTATTATTGAATTTTTTAAATCGGTTAAAGGTAATAAATACTTCCCCATTTTCTGAACCAATTGAGAATGTAAGGATTTTTTCTTATTATTACAAAACCTTTTTTCTAATTTCTGATTGAACTGCTTAGAAAGATGAAAGTGCCCCGGCCCGGGGAAATGAAAGGCACTTTCGTCATGGTAACTATTTTAGTAGAATCGTAAGTAATACTATACACATTATAAATAAAAATAAAGGTTGGTATAATTCAGTCTTTTCGTTTTCAAACTAACTCATAAAGGCACTTAACTTAATGGCAGTATTTTATCGAACATTGGGAGACGAGGATGCTTTGGTGTTGGCAACTTCTTTTCAACATCATTTCTATAAATTAATGAAATGTCGTCTTTGTTTGGTTCAACAAGAAAACAACAAGAAGCTTACGACGTAGGAGTTATCAGCTTTCACTACGGTTATTTGCCGCAGCTAAAATATCAAAACGCTCTTTACTATAATTTTAACTAAAACGTACTCGTATGTACCCTTTACCGGTATATCGGTGTCGATAAGAAGCATTTCTGGATCTTCGCGAAAAGAGCCCACCGACTTATCAAATTTGGCATAAGATATTACGTCAGAATCAGTTTCAGACGAAGAAATTTGAATTTTCGGAATTTTTGTTCTCGTTAATTTCTCCCGTCACCATTCGATGCCAAAAACCCTTCCGATTTTCAATAGCGAAACTGTCCCGTAACAACGTGGCGAATGTGCCCCAAGTATCAAAAGAAATACTAAATAAAAAAATGTAATTAATTTTTTTTTTGTTTGATTAATTCACGCACTAACACTTTAAAAATAATTAATTCATTTAATTTCACTGAAACACTCAACAAAACTTAAAAAATGCTTAATAAAAAATGCTACGTTATATTTACATACCAAATATTACACAATACCGGGGGAAGTATTGTGGTTCCGTTTTCAATGATGACTGTCAAACTGCAGAGAAACATTTGAAATAATAACGACATGATTCAGTACTTTTTGTAGATTTTTTAACAGATTTTGCGCGAAATATTATTTTTGCAGTTCTGTTATTAAATAGTTGAGGCTACTTTTAATTTCTTCAGCTGTGAAGTATCCTTTGATTTTTTGCTTGTATTTGTTAATATTCTTGGCGAAACGTAGCAAGTAACATATTACGCGAATAAGTTTGTGAAATGAGCTAATTTTATTAATTAATTCAGAGATATCTTTATTTACTGATAAAGTCAATGTAACTTTTTCCGGTCTAATTTCGCCTGCAACTTCTTTGGATTCATCCTTTGAGGAACAGTGATCCATTCCACCAAGCTTGTGATTCTACTAAATTCCCGATACTGGTGCCTCTTGAAATGAGATTCCCTACATTCTTTTAGCTATTTACTTGCTGACAAGTGCAACTGGTGGTCAAATTTTGTATCTCAGATACCCTATTTACTACATATGTTTCTAAGCGCACTGGATGCATTTTTATCCAACTAAGAACGATGGTCGAGTCAACCCAAAGAAACATGTTTTTAAAATTGATCTTAAATGCTCGAACCACTTTGGTAGCTAATCTAGCCAATAATAGTCCTGCATTTAATTCAAGCCTAGGTATGGTAATCTATTTTAAAGCTACTAATTTTACAGTACAACCTCCAGTCGGCTTCGTACTGCGAACATATAGGCAAGCACCGAAAGCCCTTTCAGACGAATATGAGAAACCATGTAATTCAATTATTTGCTCGGCGAAAGGCGAAAGATTCGATTAAAGAAATGAAATATTTTGCTTTTTATTAGTACCGGAGAGAAGAAACTTAATGGATCGAATATCTGTGTTATATCTGCTAAAATTGTTCTTTTTGATACTTGACTATGAACGGATAATTTTGGAACTATGATTTGTAAAGTATCAGAGCTAGGATTCCATGCTATTCCTAGAGTTTTTATTATTTAATTATATAACTGTTCCATATCCGAGATGCATTCCAGATTTTCTTAACATACTTATTACGTTATTTTGAATACAAATTATCTCGTCCAAATTGTCACAACCAGTTAAGAAGCAATCATCTACATAAAAATCTTCCATCAATGTTTTGGAAGCTATGCGATATTTAATTGAATTGACGTAAAAAATTTCTTTAAGAACTCTAGTAGCTAAATACGGTGCAGAAGTGGTACCGTAAGTAGCTGTTTTCAGTTCGAAAGTTTCAATATTGTTAGAATTGTACCATACAATTTTCTGAAGATGAGTTTTCCGCTGTAAATACATATTTATGGCGGTGAAAGCGTAAAATTATTTAAAATAATTCGGATTGGACATTTGACCCTGTCAATAAAATATCATTTAGTGATATATTATTGACTGTTTTACTAGACGCATCAAACACAACTCTTAATTTAGTTGTGCTACTAGTAGGTTTAAAAATTTGATGATGCGGTAAAACATATTCTGGATTACTGATTACCGTAAGTAAATCGCTAATCTCCTTTCTGGAATTTAAATCTAATCGCCCTAAGATTATTCTGATTATAAGAGCTTCGGATAACCTGTCCAACTTAAACCCACAGGATTGCAATGCATCTATGTTGACAGTCGAAATATCTAAAATATTTTTTTTTTCTCGCTAAATTGTTATTTGAAACTTTCGGATATTTAAAATGGCATTTAGATGACACTCGATTATCGTTTTTTCATTGTCATATCTGCTTAGCCAAATTTGCCACGCATTTTCATATCCATTAGCAGAAATAGGAATATGAGCCACCAACGATTTAGCTTCACCCTTCAATTTACCCAATAAATATGAAAATCTAGCAATATCACTCATCTGATTATTATTATGCACTGCTGCTTTGAATGTGTTCCGAAAACCATTGAATTCTGGTAATTGTAATTCGGGTAATTTGATCTGGTCGATTTTTTATCTGATGGGACGTTTGTCCATTTCAGTATTCAATAGTTGTTTTACACGGTTTACTAACATTTTAAATTTAGCATTTTCTTGATCACATTTCTCCAATAATTCGTCTGGACGTCACTGTCACAAACACCTAAAATAAGATCCATTGTAATATGGGATCCTTTCGTGAGCTGGAGGCGGTTAAAGTCATCATGTTGTATCAGGAAGATTATACTCAAGTACAAATCGCACGAAAATTAGGAGTGAACCAGTCTTCGGTTTCACGAATACTTAAGCGATATCGTGAGACCGGAGAGTATAAAAAAAAGCCCGGACAAGGACGTAAAAGCTGCACAACCGAGCATGACGACCGATTTTTAAAAATTAATTCGTTTACATGATCGAAAGCGTACTTCTACTCAACTAAAAAATGAGTTACTTAGTGCGCGCTAAGTGAATGTTAGTGCCAGAAAAATTAGGCAAAGATTAAAAAAAGTGAACCTAACTCCAAAACGGCCCGTAAAAGTTCCACGGCTTCTTCACCGCCACAAATCCAGTCGTTTAGAATTTGCTCATACTGATGCAAATTGGGGAACTGATCAATGGGCCACTGTTCTCTTTTCAGATGAGACCAGAATCCAATTAGGGAAACCAGATGGACGTAATCTTGTATACAGAAGACCTGGAGAATGCTACGCACCATGTAACATGGTGCAAACTGTAAGCTTTGGTGGAGGTTCAATAATGTTTTGGGGTGGAATCAGTTGGGAGGGCCGTACGGAGCTGGTGGAGATTGGTTTGAGGATGAATGCAGACTGATATGTTCGGAACATTCTTGACGATCACGTTTTGCCGTATGTGGGCTTCATAGGTTATGACAGTTTTGTGTTAATGCATGATAACGCTCCAGTTCACATAGCTGCAACGGTACGACAATATCTCCAAGATATCGATATTAAGTGGCCACCAATGAGTCCCGATCTTAATCAGATCGAACACGTATGGGACATTCTAAAACGCCGCATTAGAGCTAGAAATCCCGCACCAAATTCGTTAGCACAGCTGAAAGTTGCAGCGGAAGAAGAGTGGAATCTCATCCCGCAAGAAATGATACGAAGCCTTCTACTTAGTATGGCCAGAAGGATGGAAGCTGTAATAAGTGCACGAGGGGAAAATACTCATTACTAAATTAATCAAACTAAATTGTAATAAAGCTAATTTTAATGTTTATAAAGCGCTTTTGAAAATTAAAAAAACAAAAAAATAGTTCGTAGATGCTTAAACTATTTTCAACTGGTCATTAAAGCGAAATTAGAATCTAATTTTTATTTAATTTTAATGGGAAATAATGTATACATAAGTTACAAATTGTTTTGGAATTGTAGAGTTTTGTAGGTAACTTTAGGAATTAGGGACTTTTGAAAGCAACTATGTTATTGTTGATCTTTGAAAATAAAAAGTCAGTATTATCACGTAAAAACAATGTTTTCTTACAAAATAAATAAAATAATTTTAATCCAATAATAAAATTCAGTTCATAAAAAAATTAAAATTGATCTTTTAAGCAGCTTTCCGTTTCCAAATTGAGTTGCATTATCCAGGTTGTTTTGGTGGGGCGCAGATCGAAGAACCGATTTATAACAGTCGAGTTCATCCATGTCTTCCCAATTGGCCCCAAAGTGTTTTGTGACTAATTTTGTGACGTCATCAATTTTTGCCGATTTCACAGGCACTCCAATATTTATTTGACTAGGCTGTATTTGCGTTATGTGCTTTCCTTTTTTAAGAACAGATTTGGCTATCCCAAAATCCGACCTGTAGTTTTGCTCCCCACACATTAGTACCGCATTCGTCATTTTTGTGAGAACAAACCTTTTCGCCTTGTTAAATTTGAAATTTTGTGGTTTAACGCATGTTGCAGTAGCTGTTTTCCAGTCATTTACTGGACATGTAGCGGACCCTAGCCGAATAATCTGCCCATGCTCTGAAAACAAGAGATCAACATATTCCCTGGCCGTATTATTCGCTCCTTAGCTTTTATTTTTTTTTCGAGCTGAGCAAACACTCTGTCAGGGGGAATATATGAGTGGCCAGGAACCGGAAATTTTATTTGAACCTCATTAATTTATACCGGTGCCACCTGTCTCAACCAAAAAGAAAGCATTACCATAACGGCTGAATTTTTATTTTGTGTGCCGCACCCATCTCAAATAAGCCGAACGACCGAAGTGCCTTGGAATGAAGTTGAACTTAGCCGGTGGTACAAAGCAGAAGCAATTTCGTTCGATCTTTTCATGTGTTCATTTTCAAGCCAAATATATAAAAAAACATTCGCCTTATGAATATTTGCTGAGCCTTGAACCATACCAAAATTTAACAATGGAAAAGTACGCTGCTTGATCCGGTACTTTTAGGAGCACCATATTTTTCTGGCAATCAAAAGGATATGGTAGGCATCCCATCAATTTCTTCTCTTGCTAGTTGGTAGAAGCTCTTGGGCCGCAAATTATGCACTCTTTTTTTTATCATAATGTCAGACTTTAATTTTGAGTCTGTTGCCATTTTAAATTGTTCAATTAACATAAGGCAGGTAGAACATTTGTCGGAGGAAGGTGTCTTAAATCCTTTGTTTAAAGCATGTATTAAAAATCCAACGAAAATAACTTGCTTTAACGTGTATTTTCTTAGAATGATCTGATAGATACATTCGGTGCATTCTACTGATGGACAAATCGCCTGTTAAATATTGGCGACCAACATTTTTAGAGCGGCAATAGTGTAAGTTCACCTCTTCTTGTTTTAATAACAATATGTTACTGCTACGGTCACCTCCACGAGTTTCAACTGGCAGGGAACGTTTATTAATGAAACGTTTGCATACGCCAATTACTCGATAACTGCTGATATTTAGTATGCCTGTAAACGCTTTTTGGCAAACCCATACAATCCCGCCATTTGTTTTTCGAACGAAGTGTTGATAGCTCTATTGAGCTCTAATGGTGATAGCTCTATTGAGAACAGATCCAGTCTTCTTGCGATTGGTTCTAGTCGGTGGTTTAACTTCGCAGCACGTTAAGATAAATTTATCTTACCAGCATGACGACATTGTGGGATTTTAGGGGGATCCATCATTGTGATCTTTTAGGAAATTACAATTTATTTAAACTCTCATGTTTATACTCACATTTTATAATAACATTAATTTATGAGACTTAAATGCAAACCTGATTTTTTTTTTCTAATTCTCGTTTCCAACCACTCTTATTTAAAATCC
Source organism: Tipula vernalis (assembly GCA_958295665.1). NCBI lineage: Eukaryota > Metazoa > Arthropoda > Insecta > Diptera > Tipulidae > Tipula > Tipula vernalis. The sequence goes on from OY282558.1 coordinate 328,951,291, forward strand.
GTTTTCTGGGTTTAGATCCCGATTCATCAATACCCATTACCATACCAACACTATCCATATTTTCGTATATTATTATTTTATTACACTATTATATTCACATTTACCGTTAATAAATCAAAAGGCACAAAAATTAAACTTTAATGGGACTTCTGTTCCTTAAGAACAATCTTATCAAACTTATCAAAATACAAACTAAAACTTAAACGAGCCAAAAAAAAAACATTTAAGGAATTGGTGGTTTTTGATTATAACTTTAGTAAGGATTTATTGATTTTTGTTACCAAATTTATGAAGGAGTTAGTGGTTTTTGCAACTAACTACAATTTTCAAATAAATTTTTCTCGGGGAATTACACAATTTTATGCATTTTTTTTTTGTTTTATTATATAGAAAAAGTAGCCATCTATCGTTTGACATCTTTACTTAAAATTTTTTAGTTTTTGGAGTTATGGGTTTTTGAAAATAATCGACACATATATCAATTATAATTAGTATATGCCAGAAACAGAAATATCGTTTTTTATACCATATCAATAAAAATAGGATCAACAACAAAAATAAAATTTAATAACTAAATATTTATGGTAATTGCGGGAATTTCAAACGAGTGGAAAATTTCTGTTTTGGAATTAGCATGTATATAGCCGGTATACTGGTGGTACACTGACCGATGACTATATTTGCTTGCGTGGTACACCGATGGCCACTGGCCGCTTGTTGTATTATTCAGTGCGGTATACCGGTGGTACAGCGGCAGAGTACCTGTTAAACGCTGTGAAGCTAGCTAAACATAGTTTGACGAAAGTGCCCCGATAATGAAACTGTCCCACTTTAACCTACTAAAAATAGGTAATATTTTATTACTATATATTTTAAAAGGCCATTTTAGCGGCGTTTTTTTATTCGCTCCGGATAGCTGCTATCGAGAGCCGTCATATAAAAAGTGGCCCCCGATAGCGCTCCGTATAAATAGGTAGAGCCAAATATTTTTTATATCAAGTTTTCGCTAAACAATTGAATTAAAAATGATAGTGTGATGTTAAATAAGTTTAGTTTACCAATAAAAAGCGCGTCAAATTTAAATTTAGGCGTAGAAGTTCAGGCGTGACGGCTCTCGACAGCAGCTATCCGGAGCGAATAAAAAAACACAGTTTTTATGTACGCGAATGAAGTATTTACTAATTCTTACTAAATATAAATAAATGTATTAGCTACTCAAATGCATACATTCAGGGGCAATTCATCAATAAAAGGAATTATTAAAATTAATTTTGCAAATTATATTTTGATAATTTAGAAAAACAACTGCACCAATTCCCTGCTTAACGAATTTATTCGTTGCATAAAAATACATTAAAATCAAAATTTCGTTAAACTAATTTTTATTTTTATTTTGCGTAAAAAACGAAAAGTTAGAAATTAATGAATGAAATAAATGTAATAATTTTAATTTTGGAAGCTTACTACTATTGCTTATAAAATTAAAATACCTAAAAACCTCTATGTTGCCTTCCGCAAATATGGATCACTTGTAGTTTTATTTTTAACATGACTGTATTTTGTAAAAAGATATACCGTAAATCGATAGATTGGTGTTTTTGACATACATTTAATTAATTTACATAAACAATTCAATTCAATTTAATTGTATATTTGGTTTCGTACAAAACTGTATTGACGATATTGAAATGTATTGATTGACTACTATGACCGATATACAAAATTAAATGTTAATTAAAAAAATTTTACTGGCCCAAAATCACACGATAACTATCGGTTAAGCTTTAAGTTCAGCTATATCTATGCAAAAAATTGGGAAGTTCTATTGAACTTTGCTACCCTTAGTATTAAAAACTAAAAACCTCAATTTCACACGATAACTATCGGTTAAGCTATAGGCTCAGCTATATCTATAAAGGACAGCAAAACTTGTTTCGATAACTTGCTTAAAAAAAAAAACATAATAAAATATTTTCTGTATTTGCGTGTGTTTTATTGAACAGCTTTTGACGGTCCGCCAGATTTCCGCGGTCAATATATGGCGGAATGCACCATGTTTCAGTTGAATTTTGAATGTTTCAAAATAATAAGAAACATTTTGTTTCACATTTTTGTAAAAGATGGAATTTTTAAAAATCTTAAGTTGAACCTATAGCTTAACCGATAGTTATCGTGTGATTTTGGGCCAGTAAAATTTTTTTAATTAAACATGTAATTTTGTTGAAATGATTAATCGTTGTAATTTATAACTTAGAGCAGATAATTCTTAATAAACAAAATACTGTATGTATTTTTAAACAATGTATTCATTTTAAGATTAGTACATATTTTATGGAGTATCTCTACCCATCTATAAATATTTCTATAATTCGTTCTTATTTTAATAAATTTCTTTTTCTTTTTCTGATTTCAGGTAAGTGCAAATATAATAAATTAAACCAAATTATTCATTGATTACCGTAAGTACCTAATACACAATTTAAATTTTCATGTTTTCTCTAATAAAGCGCTAGGTGAATGATCTTAAACATTGAATATATTAAAATGCATAAAAAGAAATAATTTGGGGGTTTTCCGAAAATATTAATTCTATTCTTTATCACATAAATAAAAAACTAAAATTCGTTTCTACATATACGAAGCAAGACAATGGTAATTCTCCGGTTTCAGCACATTTACAAGGTTCATTCATTTCTTTCACTAAAAATCAAAAAAATTATTTAGATTTTTATTTTTGCTTGTAGGATTGGGAAAGTAGTTATTAATTAGAAAGTGAATCTCGCGCACACGCGAAATCGTTATTTCTAAGGTTATAATTTAAAACATAAACGAAACTTTATGTGAATGAGTAAACTATAACTATAGTATGTAAATCTTCGGTAACGGGGTCATTCAATTGGTTTGGTTTTTTAGAAACACGAACAAATCTGTATGTACAGTAGTATAAGGATGTTCAACACTACTGACTTCAACATATTTTACACAGTCACTCATATACTTAAATTCATTAATTTACCCAAATAGTTGTGGCGACTTTTGATTAATGCCTTTGTGAATACTAGTATATCAGCCATTTGTTCATCCGTTTGTACATATTCTAATTCAAAATTATTTTCTTGAAATTTTTCACGGATGAAATGATACTGAACATCAATGTGCTTGCTCCGTTTATGAAATACAGGATTCTTGATCAAACGAATAGCACTCTGTTTGTCCATGTAAATTTTTGCTTTAACTTCTTGACCAGGATTCAATTCAGCAACTAAATTTTTAAGCCAAATTAACTCTTTTATACCTTGACAAGCAGCTATATATTCCGACTCCGTTGTTGATGTGTTAACTTATAACAGCTGAACCTTGATTTATTGATTGATTGATTGATTGCGATGTACGATCAAGCATTAAGCAAGTCTCCCGTATTATAAATGCGAATACCACACCACTATACCCATGTTACACAACACACGACACCATTCTTCATGAAGCCAAACCCCGTAAAGAAAGGCGCCACATCGATAACCACATAAGTCTAATAGTTGTGATATCCGCCCCTGGCCAGGCCGCCGTCGTACACCTTTTTACATATAACAAGATCGAGGGATGGGAAAGGAATGTTAGCAACAAAGACTCAACCCGGTTCCAGACACCTAAGTAGTTGATAGTTAGTAAATTTGTTAGTAATATATTTTTTTAGTAATTTATTTTAACACAAGACTATACAATTTTAAAGTTCATCTCTACTGCTCCAACCTGTAAGAAGACACAATAACAACACAAATTTCCTTGTACCGCAAACTCTTTTTTTTTTTCTGAAAAGCTGTAAACAACTATAAACAACTATTATTATTCCCCTCCACCATTTTTTCCATCGGCGGTTGTGAGAGGGGGGCGAGATTTCGTTCCATCATCATGTTCCCATGCGGTCACCCAAATTTGTACTAACTGTAGGTAGTGTTGCTTGACGTTGTTGTTGAAATCGTTGCGTCTCTGCTGTCCCTGCTACTCGCCCCCCCCCCTAACTTATAACAGCTGAACCGATGTTAAAAACATAGCCACTGGTTGACATTCTCGTTTCACTATCACCAGCATAATCTGCATCACTGTAACCAACAAAATCAAATACATCATTACAGTTAAATAATATACCTAACGATGCCGATCCTTTTAAATATTTGAAAATGCGTTTGACTGCATTGACATGACCTTGAGTTGGTTTCTCCAAGTAACGGCTGACAAACACCTACAGCTTAACTAATATCTGGGCGTGTACCAACTGCCAAATACATTAAGCTTCCCACTGCTTCACGATATGGAAAATCTTTATTCTTCTCGTCGTTAACAAAATCACCAAGATTTTGATTGCTATCAGCTGATGTGGATAGCACATTGAAGCGATTCAAGACTTTATTAACATATGCCTTCTGATGAATGCATATCTCGAACCATTTGATGATTGTTCGATTTGTATACCAAGGAAACAATTCAAATTGAACACCTTAACTTTAAAATATTCTTGCAGATACAATATAGCGCTCTTCATCTCGGTTTCATCATTATATGCTATTAAACCATCATCCATATAAATAGCAATAATCGTTATAATTTTAAAATAACTCCGGTAGAAAATACAAGTATCTGATTTACACACTTTGAACCCAAATTTACGTATAAACTCTGTAAATTTTTGATTCCAACAACGTCATGCCTGTTTCAAACCATATAAACCTTTAATTAGTTTTTACATACACGACCACTATTATCATCATATCCGATTAGTTGGCTCATATAAACATTTTCTTTTAAATCACCATTTAAAAATGCTGTTTTGACATCAAACTGCTTTAACTTCATTTTATTTATTGGAGCTAGTGATGAAATAGTACGAATTGATGTGAATTTTACCACAGGACTGAACCTTTCATCATAATCGACACCATACTATTGCGTAAAGCCACGTGCTACTAAACGTGCTTTAAAACGATCAATCGATCCATCAGTTTTTTCTTTAACTTTAAAAATCCAACGATTATCGATGATACTTTTGTCTTTTGGTTTTTCGACCATAACCCATGTATTGTTATGAATTAATGACTCGTACCCCTCATCTATTGCACGCTTCCACTCATTGCACTGTTTTGATTGAATAACCGCTTCATATGTCTTTGGTTCAATCACATCTGCTACATTAGCTTGTTCGATGAGACGTTCTGGAGGTTTAATAATTTCTCGTAAATTATAATGATCTTTTTGGCGTTCATTTTGATTATCGTTATCAATTAATGTTACATCATCTTCAGCATCGTCTTCTAAATTATTTCCTACATTTTCACACGTTGATGATGCATTACCATCATTTTCTTTGGTTTCTTGCTTAACCGCTTCTTTAACTATATTATCGCATGAATCATGAACAACATAAGCTTTGGATTCAATTTCATTAAATTTTACATCACAGCTTATAAATACTTTATCACTATTTGAATCATACAAACGGAAATTTTTCGTTGTAGGCTCATATCCAACCAAATGAACCCTTTTAGCTTTTGGATCCCACTTTTTTCGACCTTGCTGTTTTGGTATTTGCACATAACATTCTGTACCAAATATTTCAATATGACCCAAATATGGTTTACGATCGAACCATTTTTCATATGGTGTACTACCCATGCATTTACTATTTGTTGACCGATTTAACAAATATGTTGCTGTACGTACTGCTTCCGACCATAATAGTTTCGGTAAACCACTTGCAATTAAAATAGTTCTCGCACATTCTTGTATAGTTCTATTATCACGTTCAATACGGCCATATTGTTCTGGTGTGTATGGTACATTATTTTCAACTTGTATACCTTCTTTTGATAATAAACTTTTGACTTTTCCTTTAACAAAAACGAACTTAAACAATTAAAGACTTCATCCTTCGATTTTAACCAAATATACAAATCGAAAACTTGTTGCTTCATCTTTAATTAACATGAAATAACGTATGTCACCAACACCTTTTTCTTCCATTGGACCACATAAATCAACATGCATGTATTCACCTTTTGTTGATGGACGTTTGTCTGATTGTTGGTGCGATGCACGTGTCATTTTACCCAATTGACAATCTTCGCAGAAGAATTTATCGCTATTTGATAAATCAAGACCACTCACTAATCCATCTTTGCCCTGGAGTGAAACAGCAGCTACATTTGCATATTATTTTATACACAAACAAAAATTCATTTTAAGTTGATTCATTTCTACACGTTTACCAACTGCAACAACATTATTTGATTGATGAATCATTTTACAACCGTCTTCCTGAATTATCACTTTAACACCTTTGTCTGTTAAAACTGCTGTTGATAATAAATATTTACGAATGTTTGGAACGTATAATACATTTTCTAATTGACGTAGTTCCCACTGATTGCTTATTCGGGCTTCAATTAAAATTGTACCGATACCATGTAATTATAAACAATGATCATCCGCTACTTCAACGACACATTTTTCTTTCTATTCGACATATTCAGAAAACCATTCACGATGAAATGGCATGTGACTCGACGCACCTAAGTCAGCATACCAACAATTGTTGTTATTACTATCACTTTCACTTTTTCCACTTTTAGTAACAACACACCAAGATAAACCGCTTTCCTTTTTATTTGATGAATTTTTACTATCACCATTTCTATTTTTGGGACATTCTTTTCACCAATCACCAGGTTGATTGCAAGAATGACATCTGGTTATCATCTTTAATTTATCAATCTCCTTCTTTGATTGTTTTTTATTTTTACCTGTTCTTACAGCAAAAGCAACACCAGATGTTGACACATCTTCACCATCAATCCGCTTCAAATTGTCTTCCTCCAATTGTAAATATGACATCAATGTGTCCATTGATCGTGTTTCATTCGTATTATACCAGACTGTTTTATAATTATTATATTTTGGCAGTAAACTACTAATAATACGAACCATCTTTAATTTATCCGACAATTTTTCACCTTGCTGTTCTATTTCAGAAGCCAATTGATTTACCTTGGACACATAACTAGCGACTGTTTCATTCTCTTTCATTTTGAATGCAAAATATTCTTCATATAATGTCATAGCACGAATATCCGAATTCATTTCATAAATGCTGCTTAATTTTTCCATCATTTCTTTGGTTGTTCTACATGTTAAAACAAAATTTGCACGTTCAACATCCAATGATTGAATAATCGCATTCATGGCTTTTCCTTCATCTCGATCATATTTACTTATTACATCTGCATCAGCTTTTGGTGAAGGACATTTTCCTAACATATTATCGGTTACACCACGCGACTTCATATATGTAGTTATTTGAAACTTCCATAACCGGTAATTTGTTCCATTCAATTTGTGTCCGCTGAAATTATTTTCATCATGCTTTTCTGGAAAATATTCATTTTCATATTTTCAATTAGACTTCGACGAGATGGCTTTTGAAAAACAACTTATTTAATTCTTGTGCATAAAAAGTTTACAGTTCGGCAACACGGCTCTTTATATTTTAGCAAATCTTACTTTTTTTTAATATTAAGTGCTCTGGGCCCATAATCTTTTGAAATTTATCAATCAGAGCTGGAAAACTATGTACTAAACAATATTCAGAGATGCATAAATACAAAATACATAACGAAAAGCGAATTTGTTGTTAGTTAATTTATTTACGTCTTTATTGTATGACAATCGAACTAACAAGGGCAAAGAAGAACGTTTATGTTTTTTTGTATTGCTTCATTCAACATAATTTAACAGTATTGCCTCATTTAATTTAATAATATAATTTAACACTATCAAAGAGCAATTGTTCAATCCATTTTCGAGGGTAAAATCCAACCCATAGGACGTAAGCTTAGAATTGAAGGTGTCATGTCATTATCAACCATTAGCTTTAGAAATGTCTAAGCAGATGGCCTGGGACTCCCGAATGCATTGTTGTATTTCGTTGCTCTGTCAAATAAACGAATAGACCTCCTGCAGACCGATGGTTCTGTTGTAGAGTTGACAGTAAAAATGTCACTAATAAATTTCGAGAAGAATTACAAAAGTCAGGTTAGATTTTAGCACAGGTATAGAGATGGACCCAGACTTTACGGAATTGCTGCGAATCTGCTTCAAGAATATACAAAAAGATTTTGTCTAATTATTACCATTCAAACCCTTGCTTAAGATTCATTTAATCAAGTGTCAAACGTAAAAAAGATAATTTAAGAAGTTTGTGATGAAAAATGTCGAATTATACCACGATACGAACATAAATTGTTAATGCAAAAACTTACAATAAAATTTATCAAGGCTAGTTAGGCCGATTCCTGGAAAACCTACATTCTGGAAACAAGATCAATTACGAATTCAATCAAATATTTATGTTCCGTAAACCTCAGTCTTAGAAGCTTCAAACTATGATTTAAATATTCGAAATTTTACTTTATCCTCTCTTAATTTAGATATTGTTCTTTACGGGGGGAGGGGTGGGGGTTTCTTTCTGAATATGATACGAATTCGAATGTATAAGATTCATATTTGATTTAAATACGAAACTAACGAATCGAATCAAGTACGTTCCGCAATCTTACGTGTCGGATTATATTTTATTTGCTATATTTAACTATCTTTACTGTAAAGAAAGGGGATATATTTAATCTGGTTCGAAGGTGCTAACCAATTCTTTCTTCTTCAATTTAAGAAATATCAGTCGTTTTTCGTGTTAACCAACCTTTAACTTGACACCGGTTAACTATTTTTAGTCCTCAGCCCGCACCCCTACCTTATAATAAATTGACAACTGAAGGCGTAGCCCAAACATAAACATTAATAATTTGTTTCAATGTTATAGGCAAAATATAATAAATTTCTACTGTAATTGTAACTTTAGTAAAACAATGTCATATTGTTTCACGAACAATAATTCTATTTAATTTAAATAAGAAGAGGAAAGCGGTCTCTATTTAGATTTACAATAAATCACTTTTGAGTTCTACAAGTAAGTCATCCGATTTGTGTCATCAAAATAATTGCATTTTTATTTTACAGCAATAGGATCTTGCAAACTAGAAAATACCCAACAATTATTTTACAAATTAAAAGATAAAAATACAGATAGGTTTCTGCGTTCAATCATATTATAACGCGGTAATTATTCAAATAGATTCTAAAAAAAAAAAACTTTAAAGCTGTGATTACAATCAGGTTTTTTGTTTTAATTCGATTCACTACTGTCGGTTTTTTTTTAAGTTTCATTTTCTTCTACTACACCACAACACAAAACATACTACAACAATTTTGTTTGTTTTTCGTGGGTAATTTCCAATATGAATTACAAATTTACAACCCTGAATTTAGTATGCAAATAAAACCAGACGTAATAACACGTTATAGTTGTAAAATAAATAATCGTTTACTGCTCGACGGTCTCTTAAGATTTTGTTTGCTTTGGATTTATAATTGTTTAATAATTTTTGCGCTCAGTTTAAAATGAACCATGGTGGTGATTGGAAGTGATTGTGCGACTATTAATTTGAATTTACCGGAAAAAAAAAATAGTGTAAATAAATAGTTTTTAGTGTACTTACTACACCCAACAGTATTATTATTTTGTGATAAACAGTGGCATTGTGTTTTACATATAATTTATTTATAATTACAAACAGTTCTTTTGTGATATATTGTAATAAAGTGCTTTATCGTAATAAGTAATTAAAACTCAAACAATGAGGATATTTAATTTCACCGCATTACCACCTACGCCAGAGTATGTATAGTTTTTAGGAATCTAATTTAATTTATAAACGTATTTTAATTTAAAAAATTTGTAATTTTATTATAAAATCGTGAGCTTTCACAAATTTAAATTAAATTTATTTTGGTATTTTTATGCTGCCACAATATCTCAGTTGTGTAATAACTACTACATATATATGTGTTAACGGCGCATGTCTTACCATGAACATAATAGAGAATTCATGGTTTATGTATTGTGTTTCTGTCGATATAACAACGTGCAGCTAAAATTAAAGTTCGAAAATATAAAAAAAAAAATTACGACTGATAGTGGTATAAAAGTTAATTAAAATTATTTTTGTATCAAAAGATTTAAAAATGTGCTTAGTTACAACTTTTGTTAGTTTTGAAAACTGGTTTGTCCAAATTATTGGTCAAGTTTTTGTTTAGATTTTGTCGCCTGCATTCGACTGAGTAACAAATACAAATGTCACAATTGATCAAAAGTTCATTTTGTGCAAGTCAAATTTTATTTCGGTTCGTATCCATAAAATACTCTTTAACTCGCTGAGTCGCTTTTCACCATCATACCAAATCATTGAATATTTTAAATTGTGATTAGTTTGTAGCTTTCATTCATTTTAGACAAACGATTTATGGTATGCAAGTAGTGTGCCGAATTTCTTTGACCGATGATCACTCATATGCATATAAGCCGAGGAAGAAGACATTTGTCCAGATGAGCACAAAGTGAAATTCAATACATACTCCAAAAAGTTTAGAAAACAAAAGAGAAAAATAAAAATGAAACGTTATGTTATTAACCACTTCAATATGCTTTTACAATACTTCAATTTTTCTAAATGTGCAATCATACATCGGAGAGACTGGTTAGAATTTCACTATTGTGTGACACAATTTAAATTTTACATAATAAGTTGATCAAAATTAAAGGGCTTTCAATCAAATTCACAACTAGATCAAAACTTCACCTCATCAAATCTGGTAAAGTTTAGTATAATGTTTTTTTATATACCAAGGGGTGGCGTTAAGAAATTGTCTCAGGAGAAAAAAAGAATAGGGACTAGGTGAGGAAAGTAGAAAGAAATTAGGAGTTTTGTCTACAATATTTCTCAAGTTGATATTACGTTTGATCTCATTCTTCAGCTTTTTCCACACATATGTTTATATTTCATGTAGACATATCGATATATTTTATTCGATATTTTGCTTTCGATACAATTTTAAACTCTCGAAATCTCAAGAAATTTAATTTTGTAATTTGATTCTCATTTCCCGAGAAAATATTAATTAATATTAATATATTCAAATTTATACTGAAACCATAAATAAAAACAGAAACATTGTAAGGAATTGGAAGATGAGGGCCGTGAAGTTAGTGTTAATTGTAACCCAAAGTGAAGATGGAGCACCATCAAAACCAAGGAAAAATGACTTTTAAATAGTGAGAAATTTGGAAGGCCATAAATGGTTTAAATTTAAGGACTCCACTTTGTATTCATAAATTATTCACAAACACAGAAAATGATGGTTGAAGAAGTAGTTCTAAAATGTATTTTTGATGAATTTTACTCCGATTTCTATGAAATTTGTTCAAACTTGATATTTATTTGATTTTTATCTAATGAATTGTTACGAATTACTTAACCTGGCTTAGAATGCGGGCTAATTACTAGAAATTTTTATTTTTTACTCATGTGCAAGGCACATTTACCAAAAGCAAACATTAATATTTTAGGGTGGCATTCCAAGAATTTTCTTTTTAATCCATTTAAAACGATCCTTTTTTTTAAAAAAAAAATATTCTTGACATTATTCTACCGCCCAGGATGTAAGTGAAGTTAGCCCGAAAACCATCCCACAAAAAAAAATTCTTCTAACAGAAAAAGCCTATCAGCCCGAAAAATATTAAGAAATAACTCAAAATAACATTCCATCCCGAAAAAAATGTATCTGGAATTACATTTTTTTCGTCATTTTCGGTTTATTAATAATTTATTAATTTATCTGTTAATACAAATGAATATCTAAAATGCGTACTAATATTTAATTGAGGGAGCGACAATGTTAAAAAATTTCTCATGTTTCGATTAAACGCGATTAGTTTGTCCCATCTTGTTTCTAAGAGAGCTTTTAATAACTTTTAATTTGCTGAAAGATCTTTCAGATGAAGCTACCATAACCGGAATTGTAAGAAACAATAAAATAGCAGTACTTACTTTAGCATAATCACTTTCCATAAGGGCGTATTCTACCATTAGCAAATCTGCCAAATCTTTTATGGTAGTTTTATCATTTATATCATTTTTAATAAATAATGAAACTACATTTAATAATTGTAATGGAAATTGTTTTGATAAGTCCTCTAAGTAGTTAATTCGAAAAATTTTCGGTGTGTGTGTCTTGGCTGAATATACTAAAAGTTTCGTGAGGGCCCGAAATTTTCAAACAAAAACTACTTTTTATTAGTTTCTATCTCGAAAAAAAATTTAAATCATGAATTATGTTTATCTAAATTTTAAAATAATTAATTAATTTAATATTTTAAAATACATAAAATTTAATGGATACTTGAAATATAAAATAAAATTATCTATACCAATATAAATTATAGTGTAGCGGTGCCCACAAGGATTTCCAAACACATCGACTGATGCCAAAAGATAGTTTTGACTTCCCTGAGTGCAATCTATATAGCCACATTGACAAATGAGGTACATTCAAGGTTCTTACGAAATATTGTTAAAACAAGTGATGAGATATTGAAATAAAATTTTACATTTTTTACAAATGGTGTTTTAACAATATTTCGTAAGAACCTTAAATGGACCTCATATGGCAATGTGGTTATATAGATAGCACTCAGGGAAGTCAAAACTATCTTTTGGCATCAGCCGATGTGTTTGGAAATCCCTGTGGGCACCGCTACACTATAATTTATATTGGTATAGATAATTTTATTTTATATTTACGGATTTCAGTTCATTATATGGTATTTCATCAAGAATGACTTCTTTCCATGTGTAACCTTGAAGTCAAAATTTGCTTATATTTTGACAGAATTTAAACAATTTAGTGTTTACATAACGATAATTAGAACGTTTTTCTGGCGATTCTTGAATTTGCTTCATTTATTGAATTTTGAGCTATCGCGAATAATAGAAAATTTTGAACCTTCAAGAAAATTCTACCATTTATTTAAAGCCAAAAGAATTAAGGGTAATTTTGGTTGTCAATTTTTTGACATAGTTGACTGCCAATATCTATATTCGAAGCAACTGTTGCTACGAAAAACTGTTTGGTATAATCTGGACTGTGGAGACTTGGTGCAGAAAAGACGATTTCAGCTTGTTGTGATGTTCTTACAATTTTGGCTGGTTTGCCTTTTAACAGATCGGTGATGGGAGCGAAAATAGTCGAATAATTTTCAATTAACCGACGATTCCAGGCTGCTACACAGAAAACTGTCTAATTTGTTTAACGGTATTTTGATGGCGAATGTTTTTTAATTGCATCAACTTTATCCGAAACTTCGATTTTTTCTATTTATCGTTAAATTTGCTCCTATTCTACTAGTCTTTTCGAGACTATTTTGCGTTTCAAAATCAGCCGTAGCTATAATTATATCGTCTAGATATGTCCTTACATAAGGAGCTAACACCAATCCAATTAATAATCTGCTAATCTAGCCATTGCAGCTGGCACTCCTTCTAAACCAAACGGCATCCTAGCCGCGAACATGTATAAGGGCCTACCCAGGCAATATTGTTAAACAAAATGCTACAAACATTTTTGTAAATTCAAGTCTGGTTGTTAAATTCTGATTTTTTAGAATTGTTTGGGAATTTTCTCCTAAGACTGGAATTGTGGTACCTGTATCTAGAAGACCTGTTATTGGTTGGTTATTTACTAAAACATTTAGATATAACCGATTATCACCTGGAGTTTGTGAAAAGTTGGTAAATACATCGGAGTTGTCTGACTCGGCCCCTTTGGTAGGAGCAGAAGACGAAGTAGACGGTGAAAAATGATCTGTTTTAATTATTTCATTGGCTGATAAATTCATTGGAATTTTATTTTCAGGTATTAAGTGAGGATGGCAAGTAGTACAACCTGGGAATTTAATGTATTTTCTTCCACATCGGTAACACAAATATTTTGCTCTTCTTGGTTTACTGCATTGCTCTGTTTTATATTTACTTTCAAAGCAGTTAACGCAAGTGAAATACCGACGAGCCTTACCGCGAAGGTTAAGGTTTGTTTGATTAGTATAAAATGTCCGAAAATGTTCTTATTTTGAATTTCCAGGCAGAATATACAGTAAGGAAATCGTTCACATTTTCACCGGAAAATTTCAGTTTCCATTCTCTTATTAGAATTGGACAAAATCTCCTGTTTTAGTTGGTTATGTGCAGGAAAATGCATGTGTTTCTTAATAACCAGTGGTTGATAATTCTTATTATCTGAATTTGTAACTGTTATTTAACTGAGGAACTGAGAGTTTTCCGAACATGGTAGGCAGTTTGTCCGAAGATTTGGATTATAAATGCAATGGCATCAGGAATCGTTAGCATTTATGGTGTACAATGATTTTAAATAGTTAATAAGTTTTGGTTGAGAAAATGGCTTTTGAAAATTATCATGCGGAGCATCGAATTGAATACAATCATGAACTATTTTACTGAGGTCAAGATATATCCCTACTTGCATTTAAAATATTAAAATTTTCGATTGATAACGATTTTCAACTTCATCCAATCGAGAAATATTTGATAATATTTGGGCCAAAGTTAAGTTATTAGTTATTACATTCTAATTGTAAAAACTTAGCTAAAATTTCTACGAGAAGTTCGGTTGGAAAATTGAGTGGGATCAACTTTCCTAATTTGTAGCTCATAAAGAATTCTACATTCGTTTTGAAAAATTGCAATCCAAAATGTACAAGTAAATAAACACTAAGACAAACAAATTAATTTGGGCCACTGATTTGCATAATCAGATAAAAAATTTATTTAAAAAAAAAACTAAATACAAATGTATCATTACTAGAGGAAGCTACATAATTTTGCTGATTGTAGATATGTCTTCACGAGTTACTTTAACCGTATGAATAGTACGATTAAATATAATTATAACTTTTACTAACTAGCTATTTAAGAATATAATATAAAAAAAATAAATTGAAGGTATTTTCAATATATGAAAATATTTACTAATTCCTAAAAAATCAAAACTGGCTAAGGTTGCGGACTGAACACTAGAATTTTTTATTTTTTATTCATGTGCAATAGTTATTTATGGTACTAGTGAGGAAAACGAGATATTATCCATGAGGGATAAGTTTGTCCCACGAGGCGATAGCCAAGTGGGACATTATCCCGAGTGGATAATATCTCTTTGCTCACGAGTGCCATACAACGTTTTATCCACTTTTGTTGAAATAAATTTCGTAAATTAATAAGAAATAGTTCTTTGTGTTTTCACAGTGGAGCATTGAATTTTGAAATACATTTTATCATAGTGACCGTTCTTTAAATTGTCATGGTGTACTTTAATTTAACTAATTTTTGGAATATAGTTTTTCATTCAATTTGACTACGAATAATTTTTCAATGACTACTCAACATTTTGTTATAACAAATATAACTCACGTTGCCCCTGGCAGCGTGAGTTACACAAAAAATTGAAATCAGCATAGTTATCGGGCTATTATATATAAAAAGTGGATAATAGTATATTATTCAACGAGCATATAATGATAGCTGTTATTCACGAAGATGAAGTTTATCGACACGAGCCGATAGGCGAGTGTCGTAAATCATCTGAGTGAATAACAGCCATTATATGCGAGTAGAATACGATACTTTGTCCACGACCGGCAAAAAAATTGTATTGTATTATCAAATCCTGTAAATAAAGCTAAAATAATTTACGTCGACATTTTGACGTTTCAATTTAATAATAATGAAAATAGCAAGAGACTACTAGATAAAATTTCAAAAATGAAATATTTATTTGGTAGTTGTGAATAATGGAAGAAGGGACTACTAGATAAAATAGCAGTGAATAATGGATATCATTATAATTGAAGAAACAAACGTATAATGAGTATATTATACGTTAGTCGTGGACAAAACACATTTACAAAAACCAAGCATTAAAATTTTAGGGTGGCATTCTTCTAAGCCCTTTTAAACGATCGTTTTTTTTCTCCTTTTATTAAATCGCGGTTTGTTCTATAATAAAAATTCAATGCGAGTAAATTTGTTTCCATATAAATATTTGTCCTTCGGCTAAATCTATCGGTATATTTTTTGCTTACACCCTTACACCATGATTCACAACAACCTAAGTAACGGTCACTATTATAAAATGTATTTCCAAATTAATTACCCAAAATACCTAAATTCTACATGTTTGAGGAATTTGTTATGTTCAACGAGCAAATGAAAAATTGTAAAATCGAATTAAATTACTTAAACTATTGGTTTCTGGGTACTCGTTAAAAAGTAAAACTATTAGTTATATTGAGTTCATTACCCCAAACAAACATACTATTCTAGTATACTAGTATATTAAGGCAATGTAGTCTTGTTAGCAAATTTTTATACAGATTTCTTACGTTTTTAAACTAGAAAAGTATATTATCGATTTATTTTACCTAACCCAGTTAGAAATTGGTCGTACGCTTGTTTTATTGGTGGGTAATCCAAAAATGTTGCTTTTAAAAAAACATTCTATTCAATCATTTAGGGTGATCGAACCAAATTAGTTTTTCAGTTTCAGCTGAAATATGGTATTGTTTTCAAGGGGGTATTTGACGTTTTATTAATCTGTAAACCACCATTCATGATTTATTATAACATGGTTACATGGATTGGGTTCACATAAATTAATGGACAGGTGTATTAGAAATCGATTCATTTGGTTATACCTTTATAAATTCAGTATTTCGAAACTTTAATGAGTTTTTTGTAAAGACAACAGACACTAAAAAGATTTTGGAAAAAGATAAAAATAATTAATTACAATCGCGTGTTTTTAACGCATACAAAACCTGAATTTAGTAATTATAATTGTAAAACATGCATAACTCAGTAAATTTTTTTTTTTTTTTGGCTAATACTAACAGGTTTTATTAGATTAGGGCATTTTTTGTTATTAAAATTCACTAATTTTTAGCTTTAGCTTTCTAACCCTATTTAGTCCAATGTTTGACGGTAAAATAGGTTGTTACCTCAGAATTATTACCGACAATACCGATTACCTTAAACTTGGACAGTAAGTAGGGAATAGCTTAAGGAACAAAAGTTATTTAGTGCCAATGTGTGCTTTTACCCCTTCTAGGGGGTGGAAATTAGTATACTCAAAATAACCACAGAAATCGATATAGGGATGAATTCTAAGTAAAAAATATCGTATGAAGTTTTTTCGATAAATGAATATTTTTCGAATTATTCGCGATTGAAAATTTTGATTTTCATCTAAAATATTCGAGAGCAATCCGAAAATTTCACCGACAAACGCGATTGGTTTTTTGACGATAACTTCCTTAATTTTTAAGATATCTAATTGCTCCAAAAATTGCATTTTGCAGGGAATTTCAAGGACTATAAGGCCTGTAAAGGACTTCATTCAACCCTTCGCTTTTGAGTTTGAGTTTAAAAGGCTCGGGGAAGGTGGTCCTCGCACTCAAATGCGAACCTAACACAAAAAACGAAATTTTTTTCAAAAATTTCAAAAATCATTTCAAAATTGAAACAAACTTTTTCTCAAATCTAGGCATTCTAAACCGTTGAAACTACTAGAACAATTTGATAAGTACCTAAGTAAAGTGCACTGTAAATGGATTACGTTTAATTTCAATTCTTGAGGTTAAACCATTGGTTTCATTGCTGATTTTTTCTCCGAAAAACGAGATAACCATTTTATTTTTATCATAACTCCGTAAGTTTTTATGCTAACGACTTTTACTAAAGCTCGTTTTGAAGGTCCTTTCAAATACTTTAAAAAATGTCTAACAAGATCTCCTAACGTAACAAGTTATTTAACGTTGAAAGGTTCGAATTTAGTTTTCGGCGAACAAACATTCATTTTCAACGAGTTACAACTCGGTTCGTATTGCATCTACAGAAATAAAAATTAACCAATCGATTTTTTATTTTATAAACTTTCTTTTGGTCTTTGACAAAATTTTTGATAAAACGTATTTCATCCCTCTATCGATTCCTGTCGTTATTTTGAGTGTACTAATTTCCACATTTCCACCCCTAAGAAGAAGTGGTATCCACCCCCGGGGTAAAATCACACATCGGCACTGTATAACTTTTGTTCTTTGACCCATTTCCTACTTCCATCCAAATTTCACAAAAATCGGTATTGTCCGTAAGAATTCTGAGCGAAAAACTGTCATTAACTGGACTTATTCTTCCATATTCAAAAGCGAATGAAAAATATTCCACAAAATCGTTTTTATTATACAAAAGTAAAGCAATAACCAAAGACTTTAAAATACAATAGACTAGAAATAACCATACGTCAAGCATGGAAAATTCTGTGCCAAAAAGAGAAAGACTAAAATAGTTTAGGGCCGTATTTATAATTTTTAACAATAGATTGGAGTAAAGTGGACTTAAAACAAAGCAATTAAAGTTTAAAAAACATTTTTATTTTAGTTGCAAATACACATATAATAATTTTAAAATTTAATATTTTTAATCAAATTAATTGTATTATTAAATATAACTTTTCTAAAAACGAGGCATTATTTTACACTTTTAGTGCGGGCCTGGTAAAAGTAATTGTAAACAAATCGTAAGGTTTCTCAGGACTCAACAACAACAAAATTATTTTTTTTTTATAATTATTTAATAAATGTAAATTAAAAGTGCACTTTTTTAACCTCTTTGGCAATAACAAACCACGGAAACCTACACGCTCACATGTATTAGGTAAAAACAAATCGTAAAATTGCCAATAAAATCAGACTAATTTGCATTTAAAAAAAAAATGGTAAAATAAAAGATGGATTTAATTGTTTTCGTATTTTTATCTCATGCAGGTCTGTTCAAATATTTAAATAGATCAAATTCCAAATGCAAAATTATTCTCAAGATCACGTTATTCGTCGAGAAATGCGGTTAGGTGCCAAAGAAAAGACCGTTACCACTAATAAAGTGATTTGCGCCAAACTTTCATCGGCGTATTGTTAAAAATGTGTTTGATCCCACGTTGGTAGAATTTGTTATAAATGTTCGAGTAGCTTTGTTTTATATGTATATACAAGTTGCAAAAAAAGTTACATGATGAATGTATCAAAATTGCAGAATTCCAAGTTATGTGAATTTTTGAGTTATTTGAGATTGTCCAAATGAAAATGTCTGTGCCTCAAGGCTTTTCCAGAAGAAATTCTGATCAAAAATCAAAGAAGAAAAATCAAAAATTATTCGACATTACTCTCGGATTTTAATTTGATGTTAACCACTGTATTGCAATTTCTTTAGGTACTTACTTCATTTGCCTAGTTTTACAGAATTATAAACTCCGAAAATATTCAAGCAACTTCATAGTAAAGTCGTCATAGTAAAAGAGTTTTCTAAATTTGTTATTTGTTGACAAACAAAATTTTTGGGCTACTCCTCCCAACCTAGCCAAATTTGACAATTTATTAATGTTATATGGGCATCGATGATTATTTGATCCAATAAAATATTTAGCCTAATCCTCCGCCAATATGTTATTGGTTCTACATATTTTTCTGCACCGAAATAAAAAATGTCGGACTCTGTTTTGTCAGGTAATCAAAGAGAAGTTTAAACATATTTATAATAATGACATGTTGTTTGTGATTCGATAACTTCAGATGATAAACGAGACTTTTGACTACTTAACTTTGCTTTGCTATTTTAATTCATTTTTATTAGATAAATTAATTACTAGGTACAACCTGCAAGGCTGGTTCAAGGTAGCTTAGGAATTTAGTTTGAATAAAAATTAAAATTAAATTTTATGAGACTAAAACAATTTAGGTGAACAAATCATATGAGTTGCCAACAGATGCATAACTTTCAACAATATTGATACAATTTGTATTTGAATTAGTGTGTAGCATTTCCAAAATCGATTTTTTTCTAAAACTTGTTTTCTTATCGAGAATTTTGGTGTTATCTAACTCTAATTTTTACATATGGAATAGTGGTTTCATTTTCTGGTCGAAAAACAGGATTTGCATGAACATGGGAAATACCACCACAATTGGTTCTGAAATAATTGTTGCTTGTAAAATTTTAAAATTTTTTTATTGTCAATCTTGGACTCTTGGACACTTATAAAATTAACACCTTTCAAATTTTGAGCCAAAAAATGTAAATCTGATACAAAGACTGCGAATCGATAGTCGGGTAAATCAATTAATAGGCTTTAAGCGGTCATGCTATTTTTCCAATTTTTGGTTTACTCGAACAAAGCACCTAAATATTCAAGCCGCAGGCATCAAATTCGATGAAAAGTTATGTTTTTTTTTAATTTCATTTTTCTTACTCGTATATGAAAAACAAAAATGAATTTGACTCGTTCATGTTTTTTGAATTATTAGCCATTAGTGACATCTATTTATAAACTCAACTATTAAAATATATTTAAAAAAGATGAAAATATAAGTTGTTGTTCTCGTGTTTAGATTAAAATGGAATAATTCACATATGAAAAAACATTGACAATTCAGCAAAACAAATTCAAAATAAATTCATTTTTCATAAGCTGGTAGTTTATATTTACAATTTCCAAGTCTAATATGTACATAAAAAGCGATATTAAAAAACGTATAAAAAGGACGCGCTCATTGTGGTTTACGGCTTGAAATGTCAAAATTCAAATATTTATTTGGCGAATCGGTTAAATTTAAATTATTTTCGGTGAAAATACAAATTTAACTCGTTTAAAAACAGAAAATTAGCCAAAAAGTAATTAAATCATACTAACTAATTAGAAAGACATTTTCATTAAAATTGTTAAATATTTAAAATAAGTTATTTATTTAATTAACATAAATTCTTAAATTCGCCTGTAGACATCTCTTATATTACAAACTAATTTATAACCAAATAAGACTATCTAGCTTACACGAAGGAAGGGTTAAACGGAATACACGGAAAATTTAGTTCATTAAATGTTGCCTTGCAGAAATGACTAAGCACAACGTGTGTACCGTGCGACGTTGATATTCCAAAATGTGCTCGTAAACAGTAAAGCAGTTAAAGGAAATGGAGCAAAATAAAAGGCATGGAGCACTATAATATTCAGCTTACAAGGTAACAGTTGCACAGTACAGGTTAAAAGTTAAAGGAATTTTTTTACATATTGAAACTTAAAATGTATAATTTTTACGGAAATGTTTACTAAGAATTTCGCTAAGTACCAGCTTACAAACGTGGCGTCAACCAGCCTTAAGAGCGGCCATTGCAAAGTTGGACAAAATTAATCATCATTTTTTCTAAATTATAACTGAATTAGACCTTCGTGAAGTTGGCCCAAAATTCTATCCCAAAAAAATATGATAGTTAACGTTGGCAGCACCACTTCAAATCTTATGAAACAAAGTAAACTATCACGAGAGAAAAATAATAGACCATGTAATGTCAAGATAGATTTCTATAATAAATTTCTTTCTAAACTATTAGTTGAGTTGAAAAGATGTCAATGAAAACTAAGAATAGGTAAATACATTTAACAGAATGCTCCATATTATGGCACCATAAGTTCGTTAGTTATTTTATTTCACCGCTTCCTATTTGAATTTATATTAAAAAAAAAAAAATAATAATAATAATAATCCATTTTATAATGCCAGCCCAAAAAAAACTCTGTCACGATAGCAAAATTTATCACGACAGACTCTCAGCCCAAAAATAAAACTATCATGGGAAAGGAAACATACTAGAATAACTAAGGAGAACTTTGTAAATTTTCGCAATTCAACTGAATATTTTCTGAAGTTCTGTATTGTTGGCACCAATCTCTTGATGATTTTTTATTAGGCCTATCAATTGTGAGTACTCTGGAACATTTTCAGAATTTTGTGATGGGGATAGCATGGTCAAATATGGCCGCAAAGCTTTGTGAGTTGTATTTAATTTGATTTCCGCAATTCAACTGAATATTTTCTGAAGTTCTGTGTTGTTGGCACCAATCTCTTGATGATTTTTTATTAGGCCTATCAATTGTGAGTACTCTGGAACATTTTCAGAATTTTGTGATGGGGATAGCATGGTCAAATATGGCCGCAAAGCCTTTTGAGTCGTATTTAATTTGATTTCTGCAATTCAACTGAATATTTTCTGAAATTCTATGTTGTTGGCACTAATCTCTTGATGATTTTTTATTAGGCCTATCAATTGTGAGTATTCTGGAACATTTTCAGAATTTTGTGATGGGGATAGCATGGTCAAATATGGCCGCAAAGCCCTTTGAGTCGTATTTAATTTGATTTCCGCAATTCAACTGAATATTTTCTGAAGTTCTGTGTTGTTGGCACCAATCTCTTGATGATTTTTTATTAGGCCTATCAATTGTGAGTACTCTGGAACATTTTCAGAATTTTGTAATGGGGATAGCATGGTCAAATATGGCCGCAAAGCATTGTGAATCGTATTTAATTTGATTTCCGCAATTCAACTGAATATTTTCTGAAGTTCTGTGTTGTTGGCACCAATCTCTTGATGATTTTTTATTAGGCCTATCAATTGTGAGTACTCTGGAACATTTTCAGAATTTTGTGATGGGGATAGAATGGTCAAATATGGCCGCAAAGCCTTTTGAGTCGTATTTAATTTGATTTCCGCAATTCAACTCAATATTTTCTAAAGTTCTGTGTTGTTGGCACCAATCTCTTGATGATTTTTTATTAAGCCTATCAATTGTGAGTACTCTGGAACATTTTAAGAATTTTGTGATGGGGATAGCATGGTCAAATATGGCTGCAAAGCCTTTTGAGTCGTATTTAATTTGATTTCTGCAATTCAACTGAATATTTTCTGAAGTTCTGTGTTGTTGGCACCAATCTCTTGATGATTTTTTATTAGGCCTATCAATTGTGAGTACTCTGGAACATTTTCAGAATTTTGTGATGGGGATAGCATGGTCAAATATGGCCGCAAAGCCTTTTGAGTCGTATTTAATTTGATTTCCGCAATTCAACTGAATATTTTCTGAAGTTCTGTGTTGTTGGCACCAATCTCTTGATGATTTTTTATTAGGCCTATCAATTGTGAGTACTCTGGAACATTTTCAGAATTTTGTGATGGGGATAGCATGGTCAAATATGGCCTTTTTATTAGGCCTATAAATTGTGAGTACTCTGTGGAATCTTTAATATTGATTAAACATCCTGTCATATTTGTCAACATTTCTGAAAATATAAGGGTGTACAACGATTTGTCAAATTTTCGAGCCGATTCATCAAATATTCTTTTCCATGTTTCTTCGGGTATCTCAAGCACTTCATTTAAATCGTTATACTTCCGACTAGGAGTTTCCTTTCCTAAAATTTTAAAATTTGAATCGATTTCCAGTGGTTTTGAGATCGCATAATATTGAGATGTGTTTTCTTTGTTTTCAGAAATATTTATTATTTCGGAAATTTCAGCCGAATAAGAAACACCACTGGAACTTGGAGGATACAAGCCGGCTTCCAACTCAGTTAAATTTTCAGGCATTGTTTGAGCTGACCTGTTGCAGTATGATTTTATATTAGAAACCATCTGATTATTTAAATTGTAATTAATTTCTTCTAAAGAAAGACATAGTAAATCATTTACGGATTTACTTCCCGATTCATTTACTGTCGCTTGTTGTCAGTTACTTAATTCACTGACGTTGTATGTGTCGACAAACTTGGACTTTAATTTTATATTCCATAAATCACATCTTCCAGGAATATAAAAAACGTTGTACATTAATGAGTATTGAAATTCGATCGTAAGGTACGTTTGTTAAATGGAACATTAGGTAGGTAATAAAAAATTTAACTTGGTTGTGAATTGAATCAATGAACACACTAATTTACTAAATTAATTAAGGATTTCCACTGAAAAAATAACTGTAAGGCACAAAAACTATAAATCAAAGATATTGAATCATTTTAAACGGCCGAAATAATAAAACAGGAAGTGTAAGACGCACAGGGATGGACCATATAAACTTAAAATGATTCTATCTGGTTATGCTGGTTGAAAATTGGTGAAAAACAATACAGAACATGAGAAAATATTCAGTTGAATTGTGAAAATCAAACTTATTATGTCTCACAAGGTTTTGCAGCTATATTTGACCATGCTATCCCCATCACAAAATTCTGAAAATGTTCCAGAGTACTCACAATTGATAGGCCTAATAAAAAATCATCAAGAGATTGGTGCCAACAACACAGAACTTCAGAAAATATTCAGTTGAATTGCGGAAATCAAATTAAATACGACTCAAAGGGCTTTGCGGCCATATTTGACCATGCTATCCCCATCACAAAATTCTGAAAATGTTCCAGAGTACTCACAATTGATAGGCCTAATAAAAAATCATCAAGAGATTGGTGCCAACAACACAGAACTTCAGAAAATATTCAGTTGAATTGCAGAAATCAAATTAAATACGACTCAAAAGGCTTTGCGGCCATATTTGACCATGCTATCCCCATCACAAAATTCTGAAAATGTTCCAGAGTACTCACAATTGATAGGCCTAATAAAAAATCATCAAGAGATTGGTGCCAACAACACAGAACTTCAGAAAATATTCAGTTGAATTGCGGAAATCAAATTAAATACGACTCAAAGGGCTTTGCGGCCATATTTGACCATGCTATCCCCATCACAAAATTCTGAAAATGTTCCAGAGTACTCACAATTGATAGGCCTAATAAAAAATCATCAAGAGATTGGTGCCAACAACACAGAACTTCAGAAAATATTCAGTTGAATTGCGGAAATCAAATTAAATACAACTCACAAAGCTTTGCGGCCATATTTGACCATGCTATACCCATCACAAAATTCTGAAAATGTTCCAGAGTACTCACAATTGATAGGCCTAATAAAAAATCATCAAGATATTGGTGCCAACAACACAGAACTTTAGAAAATATTCAGTTGAATGGCGGAAATCAAATTAAATACGACTCACAAGGCTTTGCGGCCATATTTGACCATGCTATCCCCATCACAAAATTCTGAAAATGTTCCGGAGTACTCACAATTGATAGGCCTAATAAAAAATCATCAAGAGATTGGTGCCAACAACACAGAACTTCAGAAAATATTCAGTTGAATTGCGGAAATCAAATTAAATACGACTCAAAAGGCTTTGCGGCCATATTTGACCATGCTATCCCCATCACAAAATTCTGAAAATGTTCCAGAGTACTCACAATTGATAGGCCTAATAAAAAATAATCAAGAGATTGGTGCCAACAACACAGAACTTCAGAAAATATTCAGTTGAATTGCGGAAATCAAATTAAATACGACTCAAAAGGCTTTGCGGCCATATTTGACCATGCTATCCCCATCACAAAATTCTGAAAATGTTCTGGAGTACTCACAATTGATAGGCCTAATAAAAAATCATCAAGAGATTGGTGCCAACAATACAGAACTTCAGAAAATATTCAGTTGAATTGCGAAAATTTACAAAGTTCTCCTTAGTTATTCTAGTATGTTTCCTTTCCCATGATAGTTTTGTTTTTGGGCTGAGAGTCTGTCGTGATAAATTTTGCTATCATGATAGAAATTTTTTGGGCTGACATTATAAACTGTGTAATACATCTTTTTTTGGGCTGACACGAAAGTATGAAGAATTTTTTTTTTTTTTGGGCTGACATATTTAAATTGTATCACGATATACCTTTTTTGGGCTGACACTGAATCATGAAGAAAAATTTTATTTTAGTGTTACCCCTGCGTTTTTTTGGGATGAATTTTGGGCCAACTTCACATGCATCTGAATTAGAAGGAACTACTAATAGAAATTTAAAGACTAATATTTAGTTTTTGTATCCGTGCACAACTTTTATAATTTTAGCTTTAATTATAATAGCAAGCCCACGAATTTCGATACAAATATTGATAAATTTGACATTTTTGTCGTAAACCAACAACAGAAACATCTACTTAAGTTGTGTTTTATATCATGTAAAAACAGACGTTTCCTTAGAAACGAATTTTCTATTTATAAATAACTGACTGCATATTTTTGATTTAAATTAATGATCAGAAGTACAAAATAACTCAAATTATTAATTTAAAAAATAAATTTACAATAATTTAACATTTTTAATTGAAAAATGACCGTTTAAGTTATTTTGTACATTTTATCATTTATTTAAAGCAAAAACATGCAGTAAGTTAGGAAAATTTCTTTATTTAAGTATAATAATCAAATATCTAAATTTAAATTATTGATTTCACAAAATATTACACTTAAAGGTTTAATTTACATATAAACCTAAAAACATTCTATGTTGCGAGTATTTTTCATTAATAAAATTTGTATCAAAAATGTTTAATTTTACATGAGTTCTTGCGGAAAATATATCCCCCTTAAATTAAACTTCTTTTAAAAATGGTTTGATAACTGCGGCTTTTATATATAGGAGGCTTTGACCCAATTCGTTGAACAATAAAAAATTAATAATCTAAACAAAACAAATTTAGTGTTTTTTACTCCGTTACTCTCCTTTTGAGGAAGGTAAAGGCATTTACAGAATTTAGTGTATTTACCTGTAGCCTAAATTTGACATTATAAATATAAAAATTTTAAAATTCACTAAAAGGAGCATTATTGTGTACTCGTAAACCGAATGAAAAATTTAGTCTGCATTGTAAAAATTTACTGAACTGAACTATTATTAAACAACAAAAATTACCAAAAATTCTACAATATTTATTTAATTCGAATTTAAATTTCTTGTAAAAAGAAACGCTTTCACAATGTCACAATAGGAAAAGGAAAAATAACCACGTGAAGGTTTGTTTGAAATTTTAGGAATCAAAGCTGATACGATCTCCGATATGAAGGCTGGCCTTCGCGTAACATCCGGTTTTCGCATAACACACTAATTGTTCGGTTATAATATCTCTTGGCCTAAAGATAAATTTACAACAGCCGGTACCATTCTCCAAAATTCGAAAAATGTTTAGCTTAATAAATAATTTTAATTGAACAGAAATTATAAAGTTTCACACGTTTCTTCGTGAGCATTACCAACTCAATTTGTTCACTTAATTAAGCTAATCAAATAATTCCTTCGCTTAACTTTTATAGAAAATGGATCACCATTGAATACATTAATCTCTTTGATATTGAAGCCGTTCCGTTCGCTCAGTTATCTTTGAACAATCGAGTTGTGTTTTCATTTACACGCATTGGATTTACAGGATGCTTTCCCTTTGTCAAATATTCACTAATGATTCTGCATCGGGGATATTAATTATGACAATTATTTATTTTTTATTTTTTTCTTTCAAATTTTGGCTGTTCTCACGGCAGTCAATCATAAACACAATTATTTAAATAAAATAATTACAGATTCTACGCCATGCGCACACTATTTGAATATTAGAGAAGAATTTAAATTTGAACACAAAACCTAAACATGCATCTTTTAAATTAAATATCCTTAAAAAAATTTAACCGACCACAAAATTGTCAACTAAAATGAGTGTAACTGTTTTTACTAATAATTTGAATGCAATTTTAATCGTGTCCAGGCATTTAGAAGTTTTGTTGATTGCTTGCAATAATGTTTTAAAAAGGTAACTATTACAAATCTATTCGAATAAGATAATTTTTCTCAAAGTTTAATAAGGCTGTCTTTTCTAATAAAAAGAAAATCGCTAAAGTTTAGTTATTTTACATCAAACTTCAGCAAAATAGTTTAAATGCATCATTCAGAAATCCATAAACTCAAAACGGTAAAACTTTCTTTTGAAAGCCCCCAAAAATCGGTAGCTGATTTTATTTCAAAAGCAGAGTGTCTATATTTTTTAAAAAATCGTCGATACGACGATTACCTGAAAGAAGAAATAGGATATCTTGAAAAAAAGCAGACTTCGATTTTTTGGGTTTGTTAGACGGATTCCAGAGCTGATTTTATCTTTATTTGGCTTTATGAATTTTTTAATATTAAATTTTAACGTTTTTACAGACGTCGAATTTAGCTAAATTGGTTCCTTTGATAATGTTTCAGCAAATGTATGGTTGTATCTATCAAACTAAACCAATTCGAATTTTAATTTGAACTTTTCTAAAATTTTATCTGCTGGCCTATTATACAATTTTCCATTAAAATTTGAACTAAGGAATTTGAATAAAGGGCGGTAATATTCTCAATATTTATACAAAATTTTCAAATTTTATTTCACAATACTGACGTCATACAATTGTATTCGCAATCTAATTGTACATAAATACCGGCCTTAAAAGTAAAAACTCGTTTAAAGCAGAAGTTAAAAATATGTAGTCAAAAATTGCCTTTAAGAATAATTTCGTCAAATCTTTAAGGTTACCTCTTAAGTGGTAATGTAGTTTAATACATATCATTACCCAAATAAAACGAGCAGAACAAGTACATGTATTTCTGGTTTATGTGATTCACAAGTTACTGACGCGAAGATCACAAAACAAACAACTGGACATTCATTATAATGCCAATACAATTTATTTGAATAATAATGTTAGGCTTAGTTCGGATGGTGTAGAATTATTGGCGGGTTAGGGTTTATGTGAATGATGTAAACGTAATAATATATAGTGAATCACAACAAGATGTAAAATTTGAAAATTTACAGAAAAATGTGACTTTTCTAATGGGAAGGGTCCCATTTATGGTTTTCGACAAAGGCTCAAAAATATTTGATCAAAACACTAACGATGAGACGATGAAAATTTGCCCAAAAATTTAAATTCAATAAATACGAATTATATGTATGTACATAGGCGCCAACTTGCATCGACAGACATAAAAACGATTGTCTATGTCTTTGACCACATAGAATGCTCAACAATACGTTATGATTACAATTGGAAAGGTCCCAGTGGAGAATTGGTAAGGGTTGATTTCGGACCCTTACAGCCATAGATTAATATGAAATAATTTTATTGTTATAGAACTTCTTAAGATGTTCTGTGCTCAGATATGCCTTTTACAAGTAAGATGGAGAATTAAGTCTCAATTTCATCAGTGTCAAAGATGTTAATATTCCAGTCGAGTCGCGAAAGTGAAATTTGTTTGTATGCTAAGTGATTAATTAGTACCAAGCTGATTTTTTGAAAAATTATCTTTACGGATTTCAAACGAAACCGAAATGCTCTCTATAGCGTTGTTTAGTTGGTTAATTACAGATATAAAATCAAAACGCCCGTAAGCCTTTTAAATAAATTAAAGAAATTGTGGTTACTTTATATTGGCTCTTTATGGAATCACTCGCATTTAATTTTAAAGATTATAACTCCATTAGATCCAAAAAAAAATGCGGATGTGTGGAATAGACGCATTATAAGTTATATTGGTTTGATGATCACCACCATCCACCCATCCTTAGAAGAACTGCATTTCAGTAAAAACGAAATATACTTTTTATTGATTCCGAAACGATTGATGTAACTCCCTTGTGGAGTCTGCCCGACTTCTCCGATACCAGACACTGAAATACGTCAATTCAGGTTTGGCTTTGCAATTTTAAGCGATTCATACAGGCTTCCGAGATAAGCAAGAGTTGGGATCCAGTATCGAACAGCACCTTGTATGTAACCCTATTTCCACACCAATCCTTTACTTGAACCAAGGACGTTGGTAGCATGGATTGTACTAATAAATTTGTCTTCAGATTTCCTTGTTAACACGTCCGATGGCTGGTGCGGTTAATTTAGACTCTGTTGGATTTAAGTGTAATGAGAGAGTATCAAAGGGGCAGTTAAAGCAATGATTTGATTCCTTACTATCGTTTCTCCGCTAGTCAATCGATTTATTTGCGAACTTTTTACACTGATATAGAAAAAATGATTGTAAGAATCGCAAACATCCCTTTTTTTCGAAATGGTTGCAAACGATCATAAAAGTTTTCTATTCGAATTTAGGCCAGTCCTTCTACTTTCAGACTTACGGGATTCCAGAGCATCTGATCGTTTGCCTAAGAATTTCAAAAACTCGTCAATAGTTGGAAAATCTACATCGAAGAAAATTAATTTTTGTCAGTTTCACTTGTATAGACCTTTCAGTATTCATTGTGGTATCAAATAATGATGAATCTGTATCATTAATGCTTGGCTTTCGACTCCGTTTATTTAAACTCTTATTAAATGTTTTCGAATATATGAATATATGAATTCCCGTGGCTTCATCATGGCTTATAAAAAATATTTCCCGTTCCACTTCACCAACATTTTTTTAACAATTTATTAGTACGTTTTTGACGAACAGTTATACCAAAAATGTCTGAACTATAGGCTGTAACTGTTGAACATATTTTGCTAATCTAGATATTTGTTCAGTAATTACGCTGTGTTCCTTCTGAAACGGCTCTAATTTTTGTTGATTGGTAGTCATTACTTTTCTATTTTATAATATTTCACAAATATGAAAAAAAATGGAGGCACTAGCAGAAGTTTGCAATGACAGATTTCTACAAGGTGCAGTGATGGTAATTTCAAAGGTTGACGTCGGATGGTTTGCAATTTTACTTGCTCACTTGTGACCGCCTAAACTTAATGGATTTAACTTTATATTAGAGTTATAAGCCGCCTCGGAGGAAGACTCCTTCTTTTCTTACTCATTTGGTTAGTACACAGGGCATTTCCTTATAATAAAACTTCCAGTTTAGCGAATGAAAATTCGTTGCGAAACTAAATTCGTTACACTAAAAGTTTCGTTAAACTGGTAGGTGTTCGATAAAAACAAAGTTGATTGTATTCGTTTTTTCGAGTTGCAAATATATTGTGTGTTTGTGTGTGTAATTTATCGAAAGTACAAAGTTGCAAAACGATTTTTGCAAAATACTTTTCACATATAGACTTTGATTATGTTTTGAGCATGCAGGAAATTGTTTGCGGAGGACACAATTACGATGATATTTTAGATAATTTTTTTTTTTTTTTTTTTTTTTTTTTAAATGTTGATTCTTGAATCTTTCTACATAAGAAACTAACACGAAGTAATCAAATCTTAAGCTAAAATTATTACATAATTTAAGTCTTAACCAATGTTAATACTTATCGTTAGGGCTCACAATTTAATTAATTTAGACTATACTTATGTATATGTATATATCGAATTAAATTTACAGGTTTACAGGTTCATCAGTTCGAGTTGATCTTTTCTTCTCAGACGTCTAAATCACGGCTGTTTCAGTATCTCCCTGGCCAATTCGTTGGGATGTGCTCCTAGTTTTGAGTAATATTTCGAACTGAATTATTTAATTGTTTCTTTAAAGAGGGTATTTGTGAATTCGATTCGAACGTATTCGACTCAAGATTCGATTTATTCGAAGTACAAAGTTCTTCTATAATTAAGAAACGAACGAAACTGATTCATTTCAAAGAAGAATCCAACACAAAATATCGAATCCAACTAACAAATAGCCCCCGTGGCAATATTCTGACACTTCTAGAATATTTATGTATTATTTTTCCATACTATCATAAAATAGTCTAAAAAGTCATAATAAATCAATTCTCTATTCCCAGGGAAAACAAGAATAGTGCTCTGCTTTTTAGCGAATGGGATCAAGTTCGGAACTACATAACGTCAAGTGCTTCTCTACCTCCAAAAACCAGACTACGCCACTGGTTAAGACTATCACCGTCAGAATACAGATTACGACTTTCGTCTTAAAAAAACTAATTTACAAACTGAGTCTTAGCTAAGAGAGTCTTAAAAGTCTTATCGTCAGAATTGGACTGTTAATCAGTATTCTGGTGGTGATAGTTTTAATATTATGTACTAAAAATTCTCCAAAGATTGTGTAGAGCTGTCAAATGGATTTTTTCGCTTTTTCCTAAAATTATCTGAAATTTTTGAGATATATTTGTTGCTTTTGCTTTTCTTTAATTAAATATCCTTTTTATTTATTTAACTAGAACAATTTTGATCTTTTTATATATGTATGTATTATGTTTGTGCAATTTTCAATAAATTCAATTTTATAAATTTAAATTAAATTTATTTAAATTTTGAAAAAATTTAAATAAATTTAATTTAAATTTAAATAAAGAAATTTAAATAAGGAACTTAAAATGAAAAATATATCCCTGAATATATATCAACATATTAAAAATTACACCCATCTAACATTTTATTGATCTTTTTTATACAAGAAATTATAAATTATGACGCTTAAGACCACCAAATGTGTCGAAAGACCGTGTTTTAAGACCAATGACAATCATTACTACGTGCAGAATTCCGTCTTAGCTAAGGCTCGAGTACTAAAATAAAATAATAGTCGTACATTAGACCGATTTTTAAGTCTGTGACTGTGCATCAGATTTAAAATAAAATAAAAGTCTTACATTAGACGATTTTTTAGTCTGTGCGTCAGAATAGGCATGTAAACTGTGCGTCAGAATAGGCATCTAAAACTTTCGCCTTTTAAAAAACAATAATTTACAAACTGGGTCTTAGCTAAGAGAGTCTTAAGAGTCTTATCGTCAGAAGTGGACTGTTAGTAGCACTTATGTCGAATTGTCGAAACAAATTAAGCAGGTTTTTGAACACAAAAATTGATTGAGTCGTGCAAATCAGTGTATATAACTGAATTATTATTAATTATTTTTGCAGAAAAAGCGGATCTGCTGCCTTGTGTGAATATTTAAAAAATTGTTCTTTGTCCTCGCTTTTTATTTTTAGCAAAAAATAACTTTAAAAAATCCTATTTTGTATCTGGTATAGGGCATGCAAATTCACCGACTTTTGAAATTACCGGTAATTCGGTAAAAGTTTTCATAGAATCCGATTAACCGGTAAATTACCGAATTTTTAAATACTATTTTTTTAATCCTTTTGAAGACATTTTTTTATTTACGTACTGCTAAATAAAAAAGTTAATTATTTCAAATCAAGAATTTACTTTTTAATTTTTGTTGAATGTTAATTAATTCTTGTAATTTCTAAATATGCTACCGGTCTTACGACACTTTTAAATGTGTTTTTTATCAACACGTAGAAACATTTTAGTATTTACGAACGGTAATTCAACGAAAACCGGCTAATAGACAGAATTCTATTTATTTAATTTTTAATTTAATATGTTCCGAAGACGGTTTTCGTTGAATTACCGTTCGTAAATACTAAAATGTTTCTACGTGTTAATAAAAAACACATTTAAAAGTGTCGTAAGACCGGTAGCATATTTAGAAATTACAAGAATTAATTAACATTCAACAAAAATTAAAAAGTAAAATTAGCGTTCACAGCTTATGTGATTGTCGTGAAGAAGAAAAAATTGTAATTGAATTTATCTGTATTAGTACGATTCGCTAGTACATAAAGCACAGGACACTCTGTATATATAGAATGTAAATTGTGGTATAGTCAGTCCAGTCGCCGCGGCCTGATGAGAGGATTGATTTTTTCATAATCATAAGCTCATCAGTTCGAAACTGGATTAAATTCTCTTACAATCTTCGGAACATATTAAATCAAGAATTTAATTCATTTGTATTCAATTTCAATAGTTATTACATAAATAATTGTATTTAAAAAAATATAAAAATAAAAGTTATGCAGATGTAACGAAGAAGATGATCAAGATGTATAAAGTGCTAACGGGTAACAACCTGCAAACTTAAAAATTGTTATAAATAGAGCCGACATACGAGAAGTAGTGTTAGAAAAGACATGGACCCAGTTCCAACCATTTAGTCGAATAGTTGATTCTATTTCTTTTTCGGGATGTTCTAAATAACCGAAAATAAAGAAAAAATAGTCAACTTTTTGTCAGATTGTCAATTTAATTAAAAATTAATTGAAAAATACAACAAATCAGTGCGCGCTATGTTCCGCCCCCATAATATCCCGACTATCAAAATTTGGCAAACAAAATCACAACAACAGATAAAAATAATTCCACGTTCATGTTAGTTAGTATTTTTCTTGCACTGTAGCCCCTCGGCTATTACAGCTGCAATCACGTTAATATTGCAATTACACGTTTTCACATAGTTGCACAAGCTGTTATTCCTACGAAATAAACGAATTATTTATTCATAATTAAAGTAAAAAATTAAAATACAAAAACTGTGGAAATCGTGTAATCAGAAGAGGTACATCAAGAACAATTGTTTCCGTGATGAATAATATTATTGTTAAATATCATACAACAATTGTTTTTTTATTCGATTGTACCGAAATGTGTTTTTTGTATGAGATAGTAGCCCGAACAATTCGGATAATAATCACTCCGCTTGCTTGATGAAACAAAAAAGACCTTTTCGTTCTACTTTTAAAAAATTTTCGTCTTAACTTTTTTTGGAACACAATAGATCGATTATTTGACAGCTGATTTTTTTGAGTGTTAAGGAAAATAAACGTCAGTTTATATGAAACTATCATAAAATGTTTCAAAATAGCTTTTAACTGGAACTTCGGAGACAAATGTTTTTCGGACTCACATGGCTAAGCTCAGCGCTTGTCCCATAATTTCCCGTATTCGTCCGAGGAACGACTTTTTTGGCCTTGTATCAAAAAATATTATTTCGTGTACTTAAAGCTTCTTTTCTTCACTAGAATACAGTTAAGAAAACTGCTATTTTTACCTTAGCAACAATTTTCTTCATAGAAATAATTTATGCATTACCCCGCACCGGAAAACTGTTACTTTTCTTTAATTGAAGAAGAATCTACGTACTAAAATCGAAATGCAGTCTGGAAATCGTGTTACAATATTATTTCATCAGGGTTTCATACAAATCATCATTTTTTCTGCCTTATTTTAAACAAAAACTCTTAGCCGAAAGGGTCATTTTCGACATAAATTAACTTTAAAATCAAATAATTGAAACAGAATAAATCCTGGGGAGCGGTTATTTGCGGGGGCGGTAAGCCCATTCTCTAAGGTATACAACAAATTAAAGATACATTGAAGGAATTGTCATAATTTAACATTTGTGATGCTAGCTATCGGACAAAAATAAATTTTTGCTTTCTGTTGCAATAGTTCCAATAATTAAAAATGTTGCCAATTTATTATATTTTGTTCCACTTGTTTTTTTATGATGCCAAGTAATTTTTGTTTGGTGCTAGTTAAATTGTGCTGTTTTATTAATTTTTTCTATCTCAAATATTAATTGTTTTGATGCCGGTTGATTACCCAACCCTAAAGAAAGCATACCACATTGATCCGAAAGGGGAATCACCTGATAATTTGTAACTTCTTCGATGTGACGATTTTGCTTATTTTATGTTTATTGAGCAAAAAACGCCTCATCGCTGAAGTGGTTTTCCTCAGAATAGAGATTCTGAGAAAACTAAATTCTAAAAAACTATTCTGAGAAAACTAAATAGTTTTCGCAGAATAGAGTTTTTGGAATAAATTTTGAGTTTGTTTTTATGTATGTTATTACTCGAACATTGAAAAACGTCCCATGAAAATTAGTCTGTATTTCTTGCTGATATTCATCAAAAATTTTATTAATAAAAAGGAAATTTGGACTTTGCACACCCATCATCAGTTATGTTTTTTGAGTTTAATTTTTTTTTTTTTGCAGTACTTCCCGCGAAAATTCGTTTCCACTTCTGAATATAATCATCGATTTTGACCAATGTTGGGCAAGATTCATAAAAATTACAATTTTATTTCGAGGATAGCAATGCCCTTGGAGGAATTTGATGTCCAACTTCAGAAATTCCAGAAGTCTCACTAGTGCCACATTTCCTACAATTCTATCTTAAGCTGGTTGTTTTTGTTTATTTCTGCGCAATCTATTCTGGGGTCCCAGGCCCTTCCAAACCCACTTTATACACGAAATGGCACGATTCATATTCAGATTTTCCTAGAACCCTCTCACACGAATATTTCATTGGATGAAATAATAAATAATCATCAATAATCTGTGATCTGTTTAAGATTATCGAAACACTAAAAGTACGTCATGTTTACTGTGCCGTACTTCCAGAATTCATTCTAGTTTTGTAATATCGAAAACTGTTTCTTAGTTATTAGTACTCTAAAAGCAATTTTTGCTCTTAAACATGAAAAATCATGAAAACCTTCAAAATCCAAGAATACTGTCCGAATAATCTATAGTGTTCTTTCTCTGGATTGGAATACCTTCTAAAACCTCGAAAAATCTGAAGTAATCTCGAAAACATTGAAAATGTTGCTTTAAATATAACCACCATCTAGCAACTCAACGCTTAAGTCGAAAAAATCTTGTATAATCAACGCAAATCAAAGCAAATTAAATGAAATTATGTTTTAATGTGTTGTTTTGCAGCTCAGGATAATCAGCTCACACCTTAATAAAGTAATAACCAGAGAAACATTTTGGAAATTTTGGGAACCTACTTCATTTTCCAGAAAAATATCGTAACATAAATATGGAAGTAGTTTTTGTGAGTAATAATTGGAGCTGTAA
The DNA here is from genome assembly GCA_958295665.1 of Tipula vernalis. Classification (NCBI taxonomy): domain Eukaryota; kingdom Metazoa; phylum Arthropoda; class Insecta; order Diptera; family Tipulidae; genus Tipula; species Tipula vernalis. Next base: position 328,987,684 of record OY282558.1, read on the forward strand.
TTAGGATTTTCTAATTTGGGATGTCGATATAGAGTAAGAAGAGTTTGTTGAATATTTAGGCCAATTCCAAATATTGGCAGTTTAATATTTGCGAAATGTACAGCTATAATTTTATTTAATATTAGATTTTGGTAAAATCTTTTTTATTTTATAACGTTTTAAATTGTGACTATGACGGATTTACTTAATTTATGTCAAATTCTTTCGGGTTAATCGAAATAAAGTAAATATTTTTGTTGTTGTGTTGGTGAAAAAAAGCAAAAAAAGTGAGGTTATGTTTTACTTCCAGTCCGATTAGTAAAACTTTTTTTATTGTGATAACAACAAGATGGAACCAATTAATTTAGTAGCGCATTAATATTCAAATAAACCACAAATGAAATACGTCGACGAGAAACGCAGAATGTGTAAGTCCATATTTTTGAACTTTCCGTTTTTCACATTAAACGAAAGAGGAAGAAATTGTGAATCGATTACCCTTTTTAAACTTGAAAGTAAATAAGATTTTCCATATCACAGTACGGAGAGTGAGATAGTTTTCATTGTCTCCCGAAAAATTTTTTTTTTTGGAGTTTTGGACTTACACATTCTGGGTTTCTCGCCGACGAATATCAAAATGGAGTTTTTTTTTTGTTTCCAGTTCACATTTCTATGCATTTGTAAAGAGCAAAGCAAATCTATGAAAAAATCCAGAGTAAAGCAAAATACTCTTTTACAAAAAACAAAGTGCTTTATTTATTTTCTCAAAAAGAATTTGTAAAGTCAATTTTGTATTTGTACCCTTCGAGTAAAATTTTTTACCCTCAGGGTGTTTTTTCCCCCGAAAGAATTTAACATTATGTTAAAATAAAATAAAATATGCTCCAAAAGCATTCTCCTCCATGAAAAATACAAAGAATTTCGAAATAATCTCAAAAATGTTGAATTTTCAAAGTATCTTGAATGTTTTAGAATATTCTCAAATATCAAAATATTCGTAAGTATGTAAAACCAAAGGAAATCCTATACGCGCCAGTCACCGCCATGGCATGTAAAGTGTAAACAACCTGGACATTCTTGAATAATCTCCAATACCCTTGGAAATCGGAGGAATATCGAAATGTTGGCATAAGATCGAAAAATCTACTAGATATCACAAGTTTTCTGAGCTTAAAGATATGCACAGAATATTACCATACAAAATTCGAATAAATTCAAAAATCTTTAAAAATCTCGAAGAAATTTAGAATAAATCGCGGAAAAATCTCGATTACCCTAGAAAAATTCGAATAATCTCTATATTATGCGAATTTCGATTGATCTCGAACAATTTCGATAATACCAAAAAAAACTTGTAAAAACCTAGAAAACTCACGAAAATTTCGAAAAACTCCAAAAATTCGTGAAAATATCGAATTAAATGTGAAGTAACTTATTGTTAGTATTAGCAACATTAAGTTAGTTGAGTCGAATTTTCGGAACTTTTCGAACGTTTTCTAGATTTTTACAGGTTTTCCGAAATTATTCGTTAATATTCAGATAACAAAACAAGTTAAGGCTAAAGCTCAACAAAACGATATGCATTAAGGATGGACCTCTCAAATAGTATCGGATAATCTCGTAAATATCGCACAATCATATTCTTCAAGTAGGATCTAAGATCCTAATTAAGGAAACAAGAAATTGTTTTAGGAAGTTTTAATAATTCTTCTTGATTTTCATGAAGGCAGCAAGAGAAATGCAGCAAGGCATATTAATATAACCTCCCTTTTACCATTTGCAATCAAATTTAACCATTTCTTATCAAAACATGATTTGTAAAAGGTTGAAATTGGAGTGGAACATGTATAGTTATTAATTACAAATAAATCAACCCAGCAAATCATTATAATTTGAGGTCGAAAGCTTTGATTTCAAACGAGTTTAGCAAATTTTATACTAAATCTAAATACCTGCAAAACCTAAAAGCATTTTTATTTCTATGGAGTCAGATTAAGTGTAAGTACTCGGTTATTCACCTTCAGCAACCGAGAAGGAATTATTAGGCGTGTCTCAAGAAAATATTTAGTAGCGACAGAAAACGATTCCTTCTTTCTTTAAAAATTAGACCACCGACTTTTCTTAAAAATTACCTAGAAATGTTCCGTTCTCGTAATATTTGGACGCTTGATACTGTGGGTACCTAGTTACGCCACCGTTCTCATGTCTTTCAATTGTCTGCTTGTGCTTAAATCGTTGAATGTATTTTTTATTATTATTATTTGTAAAGGGCCACGCGGGCGACAAGCCACCTCGTACTGCGATCTAAAAGATCTATTGTGCTGGACTCAGCTTAATTATCCGTCCAGTCAATATTCAGGTCTTTAATGAACCTGATAGTACTTATTTTTTGAAATATGTCCATTTTTGTGCACTGATAATACTGCCAGCCGATACGTGATACATACTATCTGGCCTTATTGCCCTCCCTCCTAGATGTTTACTAGAAGAGAGGGCTGCCCCACTCCCGTATATTCCTACCCTGCCCCGTCGTGCAAATCACCTGTAGGTCACCCAGCTTTACTAGAGGAAGGCTAAATAAAACTGGAGGGTGCCTAGTATCCAGGGTCCGCATACTTTGGACTGATTAACCTATCAACTAGATTAAGGGTTTTTGCCAAGGTTTTCTCCTTTAGCGCCATACTTTAGCGTGTGCCAAATGGCCAAAAATGTGCCAAATGGCCTTAGTTACCAGTGGTTGCCACGAGGAGGCAGCATGTACACTTGTGTATTGTGAACAGGTTACCCCTTACACAATTGTATCCATCACGCAGCTACCTAATACATGACCAGAACAGCTCATGTGATGAGCACCCTACTGGAAGGTTACAGAGCTTGTAGATTAATCTATTCAACTTTAGTCCTCCCCTCCAATAGACGCCAAACCACCATCGTTGAATGTAAAAATAGCTTTAGTCGAATCGTTCGTCATGCCGAGAAACAGTCTTTAATATTTCTTCTATAAACCCTATACGACTGATATGACAAACATCGCATTGTCCTGATTCGTTCAAGTGTTATTGTGTATTGCAATTTTGATTCTAAATTGTAAATTAATTAAAATTTTTTTTAGCTTTGGTCACTTATGCTTTGTTTGCCTTTGTTTAGTTTTGATTGCATCTCTACGGCAAGTATCCCAAAATTAGTTGGCACAATCACCTGAAATCTTACCCTTCATTCCCTACCTCCTTTCAATTACCATCCTACCAGAAATGTTTGACCTTGTTTTTATGTAAACTGCCGCAACCTTAAATCGGAACTCTATACTCTTGCCGTTGGCTACTAATTATATTCAAAAGTGTTGTCTAATTTTGTGATAATGATTTTTTTTGTGTATGGGAACACTGTTGTGCTGAAGAGCAAATCGAGAGCGAACTTATTTGTCTTCAACCAGGGACGGTACCTCATTTAATAAGCCAAAATTGAACATTGGCCTTGAAGAAGTGAAGCTTATAAAACATAAACCTAAACGGAATATAATTTACCGTCAACTCTGGAGGACTATATATGTTCAAATTAGTATATTTTTGCATTAGTAATGAAGTTTATGACAAATTGACAAAAAACCTTACAACAGCGAAAAAGTGTAAAAGCAAGTATTACACTTTCGATTCAATCTAGTAAGGAGATGGCTTCATATACTTTGCATTTTATGATAAAATTGTGTAGCTTACACATGCTAATTCGAAAAAAAATTACTTCGGCCTAAAAAGACCAAAGTATTGAAATCCAGTCAAAAATGATCAAAAATTTGGTTGGTTCAAAACCATTTTTCTCGACGTTTTGAAAGTCCCTGAGTCTAAACAAGGAAAAAAAAATGCCCGTCCGTCTGTCTGGATGTCTGTATGTCTGTACCCATGGTATCTCGAGAACGGCTTGTTCGATTTAGAATTTTAGATTGGACAGCCAATCTGTTTCTATTATCAAGGCCGAGATTTGAAAAGCTTTTGGAACCTGTGTGTCAAGAGGGTCGGGTACCTGCCATACGAATTGACCCAAAATACCTGGTTATAGAAATATTTACCAATTTTTTATACGTGCTGGGACGCTATTTGGGCATTCGATTCGAACGTGATCGAGTCTTCGATGTATTAGATTCCTATTTGAATTGAATCAGATTCATTCGTTTATTATTTAAATCAAATATGAATCTTATAAATTGAAGACTCGTTCACGTTCGAATCGAATTCCCAAATAGGCTCCCTGGTTTGAATATTGAGTTGGGCATTGAGTTTGGGGTTGAGTTGAAGGTTAAGTTAGGGGTCAATTTGCGGGTTGAGTTGAAGTTGAGTTGGAGTTGAGTTGGGGTTGGATTAAGATATAGTGAGCAGTTGGCTAATGTTTTATATCTGCTAGTTTGAGTATTGAATTGAAAGAGAGTTTGCGTTTGGGTTGAGGGTTGAGTTGAGAGCCGTTTGCGAATTGAATTGGGGTTGAGTTGGGGTTGAATTAGTGTTTAGTGAGCAGTTAAGATAAGTGAGTGCTTGTATATATGTACAGCATATATGTATGAATTTTAGATTAATTTCTGGAATATGGCCAAAAACGAGGGAACTTCCCTATTTCTCAACCAATTATGATGAAATTCGGCTTATGCATTGGAAATGGAATTTTATCATGTTTTCTGGATAAAGTTGTGGAATATGGCCAGTATGATAGAATTTTGCTATTTCTGCCTATTTAAAGTTCTGGAATATGGTCAAGTATGATGGAACTTGTCTATTTCTCAACTGACTATGGAGAAATTTGATATGTGCGCAGGAAATGGGATTCTAAAATTATTTTTGGATAAAGTTCTGGAATACGACCAAGTACGATTATGAGGAAATTTGACATGTGCGTTGGAAATTGGATTTTAAAATGATTTTTGAATTGAATTAACGAAGACCGAAGTTCTGATCACCTTATGAGGTTCCAGCCCTTTATATTTTAATTTTATATTCAAAATTTTTGGAAACTAAATAAATGTGGTCAGTTGTGTTAAAGCGCGAACGTTATTCTATATAGTTACGCAGAAGTATGTTTTAAGTATATAATAAAAATGAAATTTTTTTTAATTTTCATAAGGCATTAAAATTCAATACTGTAAATATTTTAGCTCATTACAAACGTAAATTGAAACGTTTATTAACAAATGACACGCCATCGTAGAGCTTGTTCCCTGGATCTGAGTAAGCCATCATATTGATATGCATCTATTAAATAATAGAAAGTAATTATCATATTAACGAGACCCCCAACAAACCGGTGGTCGATTTTAAAATATGACATACACTAGAAAGTGTAGTGTATATTCCAGGGCCAACGACAGGCCATCGTAAAGATTATTCCTTGGATCTGAGTATGCCATCACATTGGTATGTATTTAGTGGATAATAGAAAGTAATCGTCATATAAACGCGACCCTCAACGAACCGCTGGTCGATTTAACAATAAGAGATTTGTGAGAGAGTTTCACGTTGCAATGAAAAATTAACTTGCATAAACAATTTTGACTACGTTATGATAAGTCATTTGGTTTATAGAAGGAATATTCAAATTCAACTGTTACTTGACATGACAAATGATATGACTAAGGGAATAGGATCATTAAATGCTAATGTTTGAATGGGAGCCTCAAAAATTCAAGCAACGGCATTGTCCATTTGACAATTATTTAATAAATAGAAAAATTTTATTACTGTTTTGGAGTTTTTTCTCAAGCTCACTTCACTAGAATAGGATCATTAAATGCTAATGTTTGAATGGGTGCCTCAAAAATTCAAGCAACGGCATTGTCCATTTGACAATTATTTAATAAATAGAAAAATTTTATTACTGTTTTGGAGTTTTTTCTCAAGCTCACTTCACTACTTTAAAAAAATTGGAAACCTAAAAAATATTCGAGTGAAAAACATTTTTTCTAGTCGATACTTAATTTGGGCGAAAATTTTAGGATTATTGAAAACTAGTGAAAATAATAGGTAAACCAAACAAAATATTAAATTCGCTCTTAGTTATTTGGGAAAGGAAGTTGTTGAGGAGGTTATCTTTTGTCACTTAAAATGTAAGCGTTGATTTTACCTACAAAACTAAAGGCTTATTAGTGAACAAATCCAGTATCTTGATGACCTCGTCAAAACCAACTGTTTGGTCTCACGGTGCTCTGGAGTCGGTTTAAAAAAAAAATGCGGTGTCTCCGAAATTCTTTCGCCCAATGTTTGGACACCTAAAAAGGAGTACTTTCAGCCGCTACAGAAAAAAATCGGCTCGGCGCTTTTTTTTCTAGGACGAAAATACGAAAAATAATATGCCTGGAGCAGATAACGCCCTTTCATGTGTGATGATGATTCTGGATATATATACAGGGTGTCATATACATTCGCATTGGTTCATACACAGTATAATGGTAGATATAGGGTGTTCAAGAAGTGTACGGCAAGTGTTGTAACTCATAAAAGCATTATTTATTATTATTATTAAAAGCATAAAAACACAACAGAAAAAATGAAAATTTAGAGAGGTTTGTAAAATCCGTTTACGGCCCCCTCGAGGGCCTTGTCTAGACAAGCAAGAAACAAAAAACAATAGCACACATATCATAAATGAAAACTATTATATTCGCATACAGCACGCAATAATTTGAATGAATTATTATTTACTGGAGGGCCATGTGGGCGATAAGCCACCTCGCACCGCGACCTAAAAGATCTATTGTGCTGGAATTTGAATGAATAGTCAGGATGATTTTTTAGTACTTTGTGTCGATTACAAGTCTTACTAACATCTGCATGGGTCGATTCGACAGCTTGTTCGCTGTAAAACCCTAGTCCTCTTTTGGTTTCGGAACAAAAATCTACTACATGGTATAGTATGCCATGAATTTTTGGTGTCACAGGTATCTCGAGTGCTTGATAACTAACCTTGAAATCTTCAATATATCTCTTGAAATTGGGGTCTAGTTTCAATGAAAAGCAAGAATCGACAACTTTCTTCAATTTTCTAAATGTCTCCACATACTTGACACAGCTAAGGCATTTCATGGCACCTAAAATATCCACCTTATCGAGCAAGACCTTACACGCATTTCCTTCAAATATTGGACTACCATAGGTACACTGCCGGTCCACGTGGCACTCCCGAGCCCATTTTAGGCTGACTTCTTCGTTCTCCAACATCATATGGTGGAAGAGGGTATTTACTGCTCCCAACAGTAAATGCAATTCTGGAGGTGGGATTATGTCGATGATCCGCTTATTTTCTTCTGCATTGAAGAGAGGTGGATGTATGCAATTATCAAATAACTTGGCTGATTTTCTAAGTCCTCCTTCTGAACGCCACTTTTCGCATTTGGCGCAACAATCATTGATCGTTCTGTAATTGCCCGAGTTGATTAAGTTTTTTTGGGGAGCATCGCACCATGTGCAAGAATGTGCACTTGTGTTACTCATAAGACCCGAAATAATATTGGCCAGCTTCAAATCCGTTGCAACTGTTCCAAGAAAGGAATTTATATCTAATGCTGACCATATAAGGGAGACATTATGGTAATTTTCCTGAGTGTTAGGGGCGGAATTTTTCAGCATATCTTGTACTTGGAAGCTTTCTTTGAGGTGCCATGGGCGGTTCATCGTTCGATGACTGGATGGAAAGAGAAAATTTTAGAAAACCACCCCCACCGTCAATTCCGAATTTGAGTTGTACATTGGAAACTTGTCGAAACTTCGCAGATTCTTGCAAATGACGACAAACTCTGGAGAATTGACAGATTTTTCACCTTTAGTTGTGACAAGATTTTTCACCTTTAGTCGTGGCTCAAAATACTCGTCAAACCGATGATTACTTTCTGATATTTTTTTTTTTTGATAATTGGGTTCTATTATTCCTGATGTGTTGGTTTCTGCGCGGATGAAAGCAGCAATTCTCAACACTTTTCTGGTACTTAAATCCATATCAGTTTGCATTTGCCGCAGGGAATTTACCGAAATCGATGGTACCTGCGAATTCCTTGTTCCTCCAACCATATTCACGGTCAATGGTTTTCCGTGATGCTGCGAGAGGGATATTAACCCTTCGTCACGCGAGTGTGAGCCTTCTCCTCCACACGAATTTGTAGCTATCTTATGTTCCAATAAGCGAGTTGATATATGCTCTTTTTGTTTCGAATTGAGCCCTAATTTTTGCATGTTATTTAACAAGTTCGTGCTATTGCACACGTGATTAATTTCTCTGGCCAATAATCCTAAACATTTACCACAACGTTTGATAACTGCTTTTTTTTTAATTTCAGGAACCTAGAAGCCTTTCCACATTTTGTCTTTTTTCTCTCCTGGCGATTTTTATTTACGACCACTAGTGTCAGATTTCGCGAGAAATTTGATACCACAGGGCCGGTAACTAACACACAAAGATAACATTGGCACTGGTCTCCTTTCCTAACAGATCTCGTGCTGTACTTCACAGACAGAAATTTTCCAATTTCTGAGAATTCACATCTTTTATCTTCTTTCAATGACTTGCCCAGGCGTAGATTACAAGCTGGGCACAGTACAACTGGCACTCTTGTATCACATTCATCAAAACCCGAGATTACTTCCATCAAGTTTGATTTCACCTTTCCTTGAATGATCACCATTTTTTTTTTGGTTTTTTTCCACAACACAGACATATTTTGAAACGGTTTTCTTCGTGATTTCCACGCTTTTTATAATTCGGATAAAACATATCGAAAATAGAAAAATCAGCGATTTCAGATTATTGTTTACTCGTCAGTGCCTACCGGAATACTAAATGTAAAACATTGGAATACCGAATGTAAACATTGAATCTTGGCTCTCTTTCTCTCATTCAAAACCAAAACATAACAATTTTCTTTATAATTATCTCGAGGCGGTGTAGAACGGGTCTTACGAACGTCTCTAAATCTTTATTATTTTTGTTGTGTTTTTACGCTTTTAGGAATCACATACATTGCCAAACCCTTCTCGGCAACCCTATATCTATCATTATATATGTGTATGAACCAATGCGAATGTATATGACACCCTGTATATGTATCCAGAATCATCATCACACATGAAAGGGCGTTATCTTCTCCAGGCATATTATTTTTCGTATTTTCGTCCTAGAAAAAAAAAGCGCCGAGCCGATTTTTTTCTGTAGCGGCTGAAAGTACTCCATTTTAGGTGTCCAAACGTTGGGCGAAAGAATTTCGGAGACACCGCACTTTTTTTTTAAACCGACTCCAGAGCACCGTGTTACGACCGGCAATCTGGTGGAATACCAAGCATTTGAATATTAAATCAAATTATTTTCAATTCTAATAGCATTGAAAGAATTGCTAAGTATCAAACAAACCAACAATTTCCTGGGAAACCACTTTTACTTTTTATCGTTTCTACGTTTTTTTCATTATTGTGTCTAATTCCAAGTAAAGAAATTCACAAAAAGTTAATTGACATGGGAATTTTACAACAATACAATTATTTAAAGAATTTATATTACAATGTATATTTCATAATAGTTTAATAATTTAAAAGTTCTCAAATATTAACAAAATTGTCGGAAATCTCATGTGCTGAAATAATTATTAAATAATCTAAAGAATCATTCTAGAACAAAACCAAAAAAAAAAGAATATAATAATAGTTTGAAAACTTAAACCCGGAAACAGTAATCTTAACACTAATCACACCATGGTAGTATAAATTATTCCATAAATATACTGAAATCATCATCAAAATTGTTATAGATGACACAAAAAAATGATGATATTAATAGTCATAATACCATATAATTACAAATTAATTTCTATAAAAGTTGGATTAATTATTAAAACAAAAAAATTCCTTATAATCAATTAATGGCGTTTAATAAAAATATATTGTTATGTTACCTATACCTTTACGACTAAACACAATTTTGTTTGTATTTTTAAACTTCCGTCAATGTAAATACGCTATACATACTATATAGCAGAAAAATGTGCTGCGACAATTAATATTCTTGAAATAAATTTGTTAAGTCTACAAAGAAATCTGAACAATGCAATCTACATACAGTATACACTATATTTACTGCATATTTAATTAATTTAAAATTTAAAACATTTCCATGACTTAAGTTTAACGATATTCATGCGTGCCGTGTTAATTAAACGAACGTAATCTGAATGGTAATTTTTACAAAAAAAAAAAAGTTTTTTGTGAAATTTTAGCCAGGTTTCGTTTATAATTAATATTAGATGCAGCGATTGAAAAAAAAAGTTATCGTTTATAATACTTTTATTTAATAAAATTGATGAAATGAAATTGAAAAATACAAAAAATTAGCATTTTGGTAATTAGACGATGTTACAAGAATAGAAATATTCCCACATTACTCGTTACTTCACTTCAGCGCAACATTAGATACACATTCAAGTGTTTCTTAATGTGTGCAAATTGCTAAAAAGTAATAAACAATAGTGTAATAAATGTTTTTATAATTTGAGTCATATTGACTTTGAGTCATGGATTTACCTACAAATATTTGTATTTGTCTATTAACGTACAAAGTCTGTGTCAAAACTAATTTGCATTGCAAAATTTTTTGTATTATATACAGTACAGGAAATCTGTTGGATTTGATAACAAGAGTCGTATAGCTTAGGTTCCGGCTTGTTTTAATGTTGACAATTTTTAAGAAATACTAAATGTCAGTACATATTACAAAACAGGTAGAATATATTTCAAGGCTGATGATTATTTTAACCGTGCAAAACCAAACCATGTAATTTTAATCCGATCTACAAATTTTCTATACTTCATGATGCATGCGGCTACTTCTTGTGAATCTATAATATTACACAACACTAAAAAATATATGTAAGAAATACGAGCTTAATTAAAATATATCGGTAATGAAATTCTTATCAAAATATTATTTATTATAGATTTGAACTCAAATAGTGAGAATATTTTTAATTTCTCAAACGATAAGCAATGTTTTTGAAGACATTATTTATGTCTCAAATTACTCGAATACCAAATCGTAATCTATATAGTCTAATAGTATTCAATTATCAGTATTATGCGATTCATCCATTTACAATGTATGACATTAACGATGTTTTTGGAAAATATCATATTATGTATTAATTTTATCCGTATACAGTGAACGAAATAGGTGTCTACACATTGTCAATTTTGATTTGATCAATTTCAAAATTAGGTTTGTTGGAATTTTGTTAACACAGTATGTAATATCTACATTTCTGGCCAAGTCGAAATTTATCAATTTAGCTTAAGCTAATTATAGTACTAAATTTTACATAGGCAATGTAGTTTAAATTTCCATTTATTAAGCTAAACCAATTTTAGTATCACATTGACATATTTATATAATACATACTTAGAATTTGCTGACTGCCTAGCTAAAATCTCACTTATGACCTAAAATTATTTGGACAAAAAATGTTATCTGATTATAGTTAAAATTAAATAATTCAATTAAGCCTAGTGCGAAATTGGAGTGAGATAAAAGTTTCACAGGCTCCCAAGGCTATGATAAAACAGGACGTAAAAAAGTATTTGTCGATTTTGGTAAAAATTTAAATCAAATACCAAATTGAAAATTTAAATTTAAAAATTTACAATTAAATTACAATACATCATCACGTGCAACCAGTCATCTATATTCCAATATTTTGCTAGCTGAACTGCGCACTACAAAGTGAAATTTAACGATGAAATTTTCGATTTTAATTTCGATTATGTCATCTTTAAATGTAAAATTTCATTTTGCTTTAACAGCTTTCTAGGCTATCTGGTTTACAAGCTTGGACCAGATCTAAATAGTCATAAATGGGTTAAGTAGTACTTTGTGACTTAAGTAAGCGTCGTATGTGCTTTAACCCATTCATCACATTTTTAGTTTTTTTTTCAAGAAAAACATATTTATATCATGGAAATTACAACATGTACACCAAAATAAAAACCAATTAAAATTGTTTAAATTTACTCTATATACGCATATACGAATTTGACATTCCGTAACTCGCATCAGAAAATATTCAATTTTCACATAATTAATTGGAACTCTTAGAATTTGGTGATAGTCTAGGGTGTGCCTGTCCATTATTATTAAAAATTGGCTGGGCCCACCAAGGGTCCATACTCAATGTCACAGAGGGCCCATAGTCCCTGTCCAACTCGAATAAGTATATTTAGCTCCTATAGTAAATATAGCTCCTTTGAATTGAACATGCTTATGGTCAAAAACCTCTAAAATTATAAAATATGAATTTAATTTTGGGATCTTTAGATATCTAAAATTCTTCTAATTGGAAATGTTTGTAACTTGAATATTTTTATTTTTAGGTTCAAAACTATTTAAATTTTTTACTTCATAAAAGGCAAACTAAATATTATCGTAGAGCTGCTAAAGGAATTAAGCCTTCCTTATTTATTTTTACCATAATTCCACAAAAGTACCTAAGCGATATATTTTAGGTATCTGCTTCATAATCAGGAGAATGTTCCTTTTTCTAAGATAATTGGTCAGTCCTGCGGTCCTTTTTTCTCCCAATAGGGTAATATTAGTGTTCTGTTTACGATTTGTGACGTTCCGCTTAAAGGGATACTGAATTCAATCATGTCCTTGATTCTGGTTTCTATGGAGCATAAATAGTTGCTGTTTTTACTAGTTTTTCTATCAGTCCGCAACATCGTAATATCGAATGCTCAAAGACTCTGATGGGTAAACTTCATCAAACTGGTTGTTAACTTGTGTGACCAATATAAGGGTGTATTTCCTATGCTTTGGAATAAATGAGGAGTGTCTGATCAAAAGTCGTTATTTACATCTTACTTTTTGCTACTTACTTTTGATCACTTTTTTGTAGTAAATAGCTTGTTTTGACCAAAATCAAGAATTTTAGGAATATTTTTCATAGAGAAATTGGCAATTTTTGGTCCATACTGGAAATAACCACTTTTGGTCTATTTCACTTAAAAAATTCTGTCCTGATAGAAAAAAAAATTTCATTTTGGAAAATGTAAATAGCGACTTTTGATCAGACACTCCTCAAATCATAAATTGTTTTTATTGGTGTCTTTGAGCAAACCAGCATTAAGTATTATATTGTTTGAGAGAACACTTTGGCTGCGCCTCGGTTGGTAATGAAAACTTTCGACTCCGCCTCGGTTGGTAGTGTTCGTTAGCTTCTTTCATTATTAAAAAGAGAGAAAAGCGTAATGTGAGCGAAATCTTTCTTTAGAATTTTTTTAAAAATGAAGTGTGGCCAAAAAATCGATTTTTTTTTTTACGAACGAAGAATTGTGAAAATTTTGGGGTGGGATATCATAATTTGTTAAGATTGGTTATTGTGTACCAGTGACTATCTCAGGTTTTATTAAACTGGGAATATCACCGCTGCAGACTTCCTCTCAGTTCTACCAGAGCAGCTATTTGAGCAGCTACTTGAGCCAGCTAGCAAGCAGTCTTTGCTGGGCCAAGAGGAAGCTTGAATAAGCTGCTATCTAACAGATTACGCTTGACGGAGTAACAGATGAGGCTGTGGACATATCGTTAGAGGACTAAAATAAACTATTTAGCGAGACATCCTATTACAAAATCAAATATTAACGAAAACAATGCGGTTGGTCAAGAGAGAAAATTATATCCAAAAATTATAATAGCGAATGTTAGGTTGAATCCCATCATAGGCTTTTTGACCAAAAAAAAAAAAATGATCACACACTGAAGCACCGCAACGTAACTTTGTGGATGAAAATTGTTGAAGCACAACACTTTAATTTATTGTTAATCACATTTATTTAGATGTTTTTTTTTATTATAATTAAATCATTTAATTAAATTAAAACAAGTTCAAAATTTGGTTTTACCCCAATTTGAAGGGAAGTTCATTGTTATTTTGGCCTTTCTGAAGAGTCACGCAATAAGCAATATACAGAGTATAGATAATATTTTTTGATAGCTGGCGATTAATTAGAAAGTTTACTTTTATGTGATTAAAAATTTACGTAGGGGGGAATGTAGGGGTGGGGAGACTCTGATATGTTACGATCTCTTACAAGGAAGGAGAGGGGTGGGGGTCAAAAACGCAAAACGATTCGACAACGATTTTGATTTTTTTTTTAACTTTTGTTCTTCGTCATTTTTCTATAAATCTCATATTTTTTGAGATATTTGCAAAATAAATTTTCTGGTTCACGGACGTTGCCACTTCCCGATGGCCGAAATTCACTAAACTCCAATTGGAATTTATGTGAAAACCCCAAATATGAAGTTAAAATTTGATTAGTCAAACCATACGTGTTGCACAAAGCACAAAGACCGACGGACCGACAGCCATCACTTTGAACCCCAGTTTTTCGCACTCAGGGGCCCCAAAACGGATAAAACACCAAAAATCTCAAGGTCAAAAAATGTCTGGTTATTAATGTAAAAGAAACTAATAAGCAAATTACGCGAAACAAACAATGGCAATAATGTGGGCTGTTTAAAATGTCTTACTCGTCATTTTCATAATATATTGTATGATCTTGCTTTCGTCACTAGAGACGAAAGTTAACGTTATAGGATTTTCTCTCATTAGAACCGGAAATTACGTTTTCGCTGGAAGTATCCTAATAACGAAAGATTTATTTTCTTAGTGCATCGTATAAAAAACACCTTTTACGCCACGGAAAAAACTAGGCTTGTTATCAGGAAGAAAACGGATTTTTAATTCAAGAAAATGTTCTTTTTCTTCATTTAAAAGCTAATTTTATTATTTCTTTCGAGTTTTTCTCCATGTATGATTTGTGTTTCTTGCCATGATACAAAATTTCTTGAGTTAAGATTTGTTGCTTAATTTTAATTTTAGATTTAGTTTCTTGCATCTATAATTGGTCAAAATCCTTGATTGAAGAAAAATGAACAACGAATGGAGAAAAATATGATTGGTTTGTTTCCAATTCTTTGCTCCATCTATATCGCCCAATTTTCTTGGAATTGGTTATTTTAAAAATTGGAAACTTTCTTGATGAACACCAAGGCAATTTCTTTATTCAAGAAGCTATTGAAATGTTAAATATAAGATTGAATATTTATTAAAACTATTTCTTAAAACACCCATTTTAAAAATACAACATTTTCTTAATTTGTTCTTAAATTTGTTTTATCAATAATTTTATTTAATTGTTCATCATACTTTGCCGATGGCCCGAAACCCGAAATGGTTCGTATTTTTGTTATTTTTCAATATCAAACTAGTTGCTTTGACTTTCGTCAAATATATTTCTCTAGTAGCATTCATTAATAAACGACTATCGTTAATTATACTTATCAGACCCCCAAATTAAAAATCAAGAGAAGATTCTTTTTATTTAAGATGTATTGATTAAAGTGAAAGACTCAAAGTCGCGTTGTTGAGATCGAAACGTGTTTGAATTCCAGCAGTGATCGAGCAAACTTTAATTGTATACATTTTAAAAAATAGTATATTAAATGTTCACTCCTTGCTCCATACAAACAATTGACATTTACACTCCAATTTTTACTCCATATTTACAATTATATTACCACAAAATGGTGGTGAAAAATAATAATTAAAAGTGACAAATTATATTAAATAAATAAAATAAAATTTAAAAAATAATTTAAAATAAATAAATTTAACGGGGTTATACAATACACACCTATGTTGGGTATCTAGAAATTTCATTATCCGACATAATATTAAGGTTCAGAATATGGAATAGTTTGAAAAATATAGTACAGCATTTCGAATAATTTAGATTATTTTTAATTAGGTTTCACAACAAGGACAAGTTTCTTCTCTCTTCGAAACAACCAATTTTTCTATGTTACTCTTGAACTGAGAGAAAATTTCCAATTGAAGAAACTATTTCTTAATGACTCCTCTAACAAGAAAACTATTATTTTACATCTCTCAGAACAAGAAAACATTTTCTACTCTTAAGCGATCTTACATAAAAATCGTATTTTTCATTTGAACAAAAATTTCTTAATCTGAGAGAATATTTTTAATACAAGAAATTATTTCTTAATATGACAAACTTATTTCTCATAACAAGAGAACAAAGTATTTCAACTAAGTAAGCCTTTCTTGAGACGACAAAAATATCATTAAATTATTATAATTGTACCTTGTACGTAAATGTACCATTATATAATGGATGTTCGCACCATAAAAAAACATTCTATCGCAAACCTTCGACAGTGAAGAACGTAAAAAAGTTTTTTGTTTTTAAGAGTGTGATTTTGTGAAAATATTATTTTGTTAAAGTGCACAAACTTAGATTTTTTTATACTGCGGTGTTTCCACTTCAAAGTGGTGTAAAGTGAAAAAACAGGATTTCTGGAAACATTTAAAAATGTTTTTAATATTTTCTCTCGTCTTGATCGACATTCAAAATTATTCAGATCGAGAAGAACTTAGACAACCTGAATAGTCTATAAAACTACATTTTACATTGAGCTTGAATTTTGAATACCAGTGTATCTATATCTAAATTTACAGAATTCGTAGCAATATGAAGAGCATTTTCAAGATGATTATCGGATATTATCCTTCGTAATTTACCTTTTGTATAAGCTTCGTTCGCGAAAGAAACTGCTCGCAAATATATAGGCCCTTTCAAAAACTGATGTCTTGAACAAAACAACCTCCAGAAGAGCCGGGTGTTTTCCTTAAAGTACATATAATTTGTAAAAATCTAATAAAAATTCAGTTTGAATAAATTTCAGCTCTTAGCTAGTTTGTTTAAACGTTCGTTTTAATTAAAGTGGCAAGACATCTACCAATTAAGGTATAGTCTTTTCTAATAAAATCTCTTCAATGTGTGTTTGACATTGGTTGTACATGTGCAAATTTTATTTGGTCCGTATTTAATTAATAAATTTAATGTTTTAATACATTTTTTGCTATAAACTGGTATAAGGCTGCTTAAAGTTGTGGAAGCTTATAATAACTAATTAATTAATCTATAAGTAAAGGTGGATTTAACTAAAATTTTAATTTTAATACTTATAATATAACATAACCTCAATTAACTATGGGCAAGAAATGTGCAGTTTGTAATAAAAAAGAAGTTGAGCCTAAGTCTTCTAGGCATAGGCAAAATTGGCTGAATTGTAATGGCTGTTTGAAGTGGTTTCATTCGGAATGTGTCGATGTCAAAACGGATGTGGAATTTGAATATCTTAAATCAAAAGCTAAATGGTTTTGTCCACGTTACATTGCGGACAGTAACCTCACTAGTGTTTTGGCTGGCTTGATCAAAGCTAAAGATGCTGAGGTTAAGAAGGATAAACTAGGGAATAAGGATGATATTGAGGATTAGGTGTCAAAGCAATTGAATGCGATGTGGCCGAAAATTACTAGTTACTGCGATGTGAAGGCGAGTTTGTCATCTGAAACATCGAAATTGGTGGAAAGGATTGTTTTTCTTGAGAAGCAATTCGAGCTTTATAAAAGGCGGGATGAACGGAAAAATCAAAGGGTGTTGATGCTTTACGGTATTCCAGATACGGTCAACATTTATGATCACCTATTTTTGACAAATATTACTGTTGAGGTGGGTGTACATAACTTTAATGCTGACGATATTAAGGATGTTTTTAGGATACATAGAAAGAATGGTGGAGGTCCGTCAGTTATAAAGGTTAGCGTCTTCAAGCGGTTGAAGAGGAATCATGTTATGTCTACTTATCTTAAGTACTTAAAGAATAAACCATTATGGATAACTTGTATTGATGACAAATTTCCAAAATCGAGGATATACATACATCAATGAATATCTGTCTAAGGAAGCCAAGGACATTTTAGTTAAAGCGAAGTTGATGAAAACAGCGGGAACGGTATCAAATGTGGTTATAAGAAGAGGTATGGTAGCTATTATTGCGGTAGCTAATGATAGACCGAAAATTGTGCGATCTGCAGAAGAATTGGTTCAATTTAAAAAATAATGGTTTAGATGGTTGATTCAGTTGAACATTTAGTTATTGGTTAATACATATCTTGTACAGTATGTGCATGATTAGTTTATATATTTTGTTCTTATAGCCTTATCTTTGAGTACATTTAGTGCATGATTAGTGCCTGATTAGCATACATTTTGTTCTTAGCCTTATTCAGTTTAGTTATTAAATATGTATTGTAAACTTTTGAATTTAGTTATTAAGTTAATCTTAAATGTAGTAGTTGATAGTTTTACAGTCTTCAGATTTTATAGTTTATCTTCTATATTTTTCCTTATTTTCTTTGCCTATTGTTTTTTCATGCATTGTATCCTGGCTTGTCATTGTGGTTGTGATTATGAGCTTTTTTAATAGTTTATCTAGCATTTCCCCGTTAGCGATAAATTACTTGAAAGTATCTCATATTAATGCGCGTAGTGTTTCGGCGAATATTGATAAATTGAGAATGGAATTTAAGCACATTTCCCATCATTTTATTGGAGTGTCTGAATCAAATCTTAAATCATCGCATACTAAAAATAGTTGTTTGTGTTGCTTATATGCATGTTCGGGACCTTCCTCTTAATGAATTGAGTGAGCTGTTGTCTAATTTAGTTGTGGATTTTGATATGGTTATTTTGGTGGGTGACCTTAATATTGATTTTTTAGACAGGGTTGAAAGCCGTGAATTAAGAAATATCTTTGATTCACTTAATTTGCATACAACGCAAACTCAACCAACAAGAGTTTGTGATACTACTGAAAGACTTCTGGATTACATTGTTTCTAACACCCAATTAGAAACATCTAATTTTCATCAGTCACCCTTCACTGATCATGATCTTATATCAATTGACTTTAACATACCGGTTCAATTCAATGATGAGATTAAGTTTGTGCGCAACTATGATAATATGGATGTTCCCCGCCTTCATTGTGATATACTTAATGTTGATTGGACTGAATTGAGTAGAATTGATACAATTGATGGGAAATTTGAGTTTTTATATGATAAAATCTCGACATGGCTGCATCAGTTTGCTGCACTTTAAAATGATTAAGAAAAAACTCAAGCCTATCCCATGGTTTAGCTATGCTATTAAAAATAAAAAACAACTTGTTGATATGGCTAAAAATGTATGGAAACGATCTTGTTGTGAGGAAGACAAACGAACCTATAAATTTTATGAAAAAGAACTTAATAAGATGGTGAGATCGGCTAAGAGGAAGTTTTTGTGTGATAAGTTGGATCCCAAACTTGGCACTAAATTATTGTGGAGCAATTGGGACAAATATGGGTTTAAAACCAAGGATTCAGCTGAGTTTGTTTCTAAATTTTCTCCTTATGAACTTAATGAAGAGTTTGTTAAAGTGCCAATAATGAATCTGGTGCAGCATTCGGATACTGGGACCTCTTTTAATAACTCTACTTGTTTCAATTTTAATATTATGTCTGATGACGATGTTCTTAAGACAATAGGCTCTCTAACGTCTAATGCAATGGGTGCTGACAATTTACCACTAAGATTTTTAAAAATTATAGCTCCTATGATTGTACCTCATTTAACGTATTTGTTTAATAGTATTGTGGAACATAAATATTATCCTAAAGTGTGGAAAGTTAGTAAAGCTATTGGGCTACCTAAAGTTAAGGAGCCTACATTAGTGTCCGATATGAGACCTATTGCTCAACTATCAGTTCTTTCAAAAGTGTTCGAAAGAATTATTTCTGATCAGATTAAACAATACCTTAATACAAGTAATTTATTATCTTCTCAGCAGTCAGGGTTTAGGGAAAGACATAGTACTGCAACGGTGCTAGTGGATTTGATGAAATTTGTTAGGAGCTGCTTGGACAGGGGGAATTATGTCCTGCTATGTCTACTTGATTTCAGTAAAGCTTTTAACTGTATATCAAGGGCCGGTTGCATATTAGAAATTACACGAATTAATTAACATTCAAAATTAAAAGTAATTTTAATTTTAATTATTTTTATTAACTATTTCTTATTTATTAAAGTTTAATTTTATTTTTGTGTATTAGCTATGGGTGGAAAAGCAATTTCCTTGCGGTCACAGTGTTTTACAAAACAGTGGTTAGTCAATTTGAATCGTTCAGTTGATCTGTCTGGTCTCTCCGATGTAATAAACAAAAGGGGCCAACAAACGTTTAAAATTGAAGAGTAAGCACAAAGGATAACCACACGATGAATTTTTTTAAGGGTAAAAAACAATAAAAATGAAAACATGTCAGTGAATCACCTAAATTACATTTTAGGGTACTTTCGGGAGCCGACGGTTGGACACCTTTGATCTAAACTGAATATATTTTAAGCTAAACCTGAGGTTAATAGTTTAACACCATTTGGAAAAGTTCTGCTAATACTGCGATTTACAATTATTTTTTGAATACCACCTTGATCAAAAAGTTCCCGGAATTTATTGAGAAAATTAAGTTTATTAATCTAAATCTATATTGTCCCCTTCAAAGTAATCCCCATCGACTACAACACACTTATGCCAGCGCTTGATAAAATCCTCGAAACATTTTTTATATTCGGTTTTCGGTATGTCCATCAGTGCTTCCTGCGATTTTTCCATTATTTCCTCTCGGCTGCTGAAACGCGTTCCCCGTAATGGTTTTTTAACTCGATTGAACAGAAAGAAGTCACAGGGAGCCAAATCAGGTGAATTCGGTATTCGGTGGCTGTTGGATGGTATTTGTTGCATTTTTCGTCAAAAAATTACGAATCATGGTGCAAAATCCACGAGTTTTCTGCCACAATTCTGGTCTCTTTCGGCAAATTGCT
Source organism: Tipula vernalis (assembly GCA_958295665.1). Lineage (NCBI taxonomy): Eukaryota > Metazoa > Arthropoda > Insecta > Diptera > Tipulidae > Tipula > Tipula vernalis. Next base: position 329,008,458 of record OY282558.1, read on the forward strand.
TCACGCAAACGTCTCATAACGCCCAAATATTACTCTTTGTTTACGGTCTGGCCTTCTGGCAAAAATTCATGATGCACTACACCGTTGTAATCCATGAAAACCGTGTGCATTGCCTTCTTTTTTGACTGAAAACGACGTGGTTTTTTGGTCTCGGCTCATTTGGTGAACGCCATTCACTTGCCTGATGTCTGGATTGCGTGTCGTACTCATAAACCCACGTCTCGCCTCCAGTAATGATCCTTTTGATGAATGTGGGATCGGATTCAGCCTCGCAAATCATGTCTTTTGCGACGTCAAAGCGGTCTCTTTTTTGCATGAAATTGAGGTCTTTTGGCACCAACTTTGCTGCTACACGACGGAAACCCAAATCATTAACCAAAATGTCTTGGACGGATCCATAGGCAATGTTCAAGTCCTCCGCTATCCCTCTGATGGTTAATTTGCGGTTATTAACCAACATTTCTTTTACTTTATCAATGTTTTCGTCGGTTTTCGATGTCGATGGTCTGCCACTGCGTTCATCATCTTCGATTGACTCACGACCACTTTTAAACCGCTCGTCCCACTGGTAAACGACCGTTTTCTTTAGAGAATCGTTGCCGAAACACTTTTCCAACATTTCCAACGTTCGCTCGCGCACCATTAAATTCGTTTTTTACACAAAATTTAATACAAGTTCGTTGTTGCAAATTTAAATCCATTTCTAAAATTGTAAATAATCGCCAATACACACAGAGATAAATGTACTCTTGACTACGTAACTTTTGCAAATGTCAAGCTATGACGCTAAGATTGAGAGGGAATATCAACAACAGATGTACCAACTTAACAAAAAAAAAATAGAACTCAAATCGGAACGATGGGAGCAGCACACGGTGGTTATTCCGGGAACTTTTTGATCAAAGTGGTATTTACTTGCGGCTTTTTTTATATCCATTTCATGGTGTAATTTTAATTGTGCCTTCATTTTGCATTGTGCCTCAAGTTTTATTAGTGTCTTTCAGGTCGTATTATTAAGGAACTAGATACCTATCTATAGTAGTATACTTTTAGACGTGCATTTTTCTTATTCTTAGCAATCTCAGCATAAAGTTTATTTTTCTGAAGTTCAGTTGCGGAAAGTTGAGTTTCCTACTTGGATTGCCCTTTTGGGAAAAATGGCCTTACAGGCAATAAAATATTCAAAATAATTTGAAATATCCTAAAAGCGCTCTTAGTTTTATAATTTATTTAGTCACACCACACACTCACACTTAAAATTAAAGTTTGCAATCGAAAACATTTTGAACTGACCCTTTTTATTTTGTACCTTGTCTTTGTACCTTGGTACTTGTGTATCTTTTTTGTTTACTTTACTTTGTACTTATGTACATCCGCGGATAGTCACATTTTTAAAATTTTGAAATTACGACTGTCGTGTCGTAAAATATTGAAATTACTCTTACAATAAATTTCAAATTTTTTATCAATTTTTGAAATTTGTCTTTTGACTTTTATTATTTGAAATTTTGAAATATTGCTTATGCCACAATATTCAAGTTTATCGTTTGAATTAAAAACTTTAAAAAAAAAAATTTTTAAATGGGTTCCAAAATCATTCAGTTTTATTGTATTTTGTTATCCCAGAACAACAAGTATTTTTTGGTGGACCGGATTAACCTCGTAAAGCGAAGGCTCCAGCAGTGAACATCCTACATTTCTGGTGAAAAATGTACACCACGAAGTTAGCTGTATGAGTTGAATTATTTCCAACTAGAACAAAAAAGTTGACCAGGGTTACCAATAAACCAAACCAAAAATTAATTTTAACTAAAAATTATAATATTTTGCTAACTTCGTGGTGTACATTTTTCACCAGAATTGAACCATGTACACACCTTCAAGGTGCGTACATGCTCCAATTCTAGTGAAAAAATGTACACCACGAAGTTAGCAAAATAGTAAAATTTTTAGTTAAAATTGGTTACCCTGGTGAACTTTTTGTTCTAGTTGAAAATAATTCAACTCATACAGCTAACTTCGTGGTGCACATTTTTTCACCAGAATGGGACCATGTACACACCTTCACTGTATTCGTTTCCATTACGAAAAACAAAAATAGGTCGATTACTATAAGCTATGACTACTCGATAATTTAAAATTATATATCAAGATGTTCGTCTCCCAAGAACACTTGGTAAAACTTAAAAAATGCAACAAGCTGATTTGATTCCATTCAAAAAAAACAGAAATGAAACTTTCTTTTATTTTTTACAACGAAATTAAATTTATTACCACACGATCTTATTAAATATAATTTCGATATCCAAATCCAATTCACATATAAAACAAAAAATATATAAAAAGCGATCGTTAAAACTATTTCGTGCACTGTATTTTAAATATTATATTAACGAGATGTTGTTGTTATTGGTTTGTTTTCTTCGGTTAGACTTTTTAATTTACAAGTTAATAATAAAAAAATGTTTTAGTTGTATTTTTACCGGCAACTCGTGCATTTGGCTTTAGTGTTTAAGAATCAGTATTATTTAAAAAAAAAAAAAAGTTATTTGTTAAGCAACAATAGAAAAACGGTAATGGGGCAACGTCACAGCATTACGTTTTGTGAATAACTATTAATATGTTTTGTGTTGTATTTTTTGTTTGTGCACTTGATGACCAAAAAAGCATAATAGAAATTATGTTTGAAAAATGTATGAATCAGAATGTAAATAAAGTGTGACGGTGTATTTTAAGCTGACATGACTTAAATATTTTCGGGAACAAACGAATATCTTCTGGCAACAAAATTTTTTTATACTTATGTATCGCTTCACGCGATGTTCTGTTTTATGTTATAAATAGATTTTCAAAGTATTTTGTTATGCGTTCGAAACAGATTCCATTACTTAAAATTATAATTTTCATTTTAAATCTTAACAAAACCAAATGTGATAATTTAAATATAAATATTTTTTTCTTGATGTACCAATTTAAACTATACGCGAAGAAAGTTTTTTGTTCACCAATTTAGTGAATTCCATCGCTGGAAAAATAAAATTAATTAGATTTAATTATGACTGATCACACTAAATAAATAGTAAGATGAATGAATGATTCGCTCACTAAATAAGTATTATGTCAGATGTATTTTCTTATAATATCATAAAACAGCTGATTCATATATTTGTTGTATACTAAAGTACTAAGAAAATAATATACAGTCACAATAATGTTTGTTGTCTTTTTTATTTCTTATAATTTTTTATTTTTGCTTCCCCACGGCCTTTAGATCATTAATTTAGTAAACACTGTAAAGTTCATTAAGTAAGATACAGTTGTTGATAGTTAATAATTGTTATATTGTGACCACAAGTAATAAAAAAGATATAAATTACCAAAAATGGATGAGGAGGCTATGTGGAAAGGTTTTTACGACAAATTACAAGAGATTAAAAAAAATAAGCCACAAGATGAACGCGAAGCAAAGTAAGTTTGATTTTATATATTTTTTTGGCAACCTCCTTTCTTATTTGGTATTGATTTTATACGAAAAAATAGAAAATTTAGTTTAATCGTACTTTTATTTAAAGAACCATAACACTCCTTGAATTAAAATATTCAATGTTACATCAAATATATTTTACGTTCTATTCTATGTGTTCACTCGGTGACGCATTTTTGGCTCGTCACGGTTCGTGCTACTTTCCTATATAAAAATTATATAGTTTGTAATACATAATAATAAATATATATCCCCTACATACAGTCGACATTCTCCACCACAACAATTTTTGATATCTTTTGTGTACATTGTAATGTAATGGTCCATAAAAAGTTTCGAATTAGTTAGTGGGTTTTTTGTGGTTGCACTAAATGAAGTTTTAATTTATCCGTACATACATATAACAAAACAAGATTAAGAAATATCCGCCTACATAAATGAAGTATACTTATATTGTTTACCCATTTTAATGTAACTAACTATAATCTCAAAACGAGAGACAAGCTGACGAATAAGAATTTACTGTCATATAATGTTTGTGTTACTTATTTGAGAATGTCACAGTGTTTTTGGCTGTAATAAATTGAAAATATGTATGTCCATATATGTTTTGTTATTTGGGCTTAGACGAATATGTATTAAATACGATATAGGTAATTCCCCAAAAATGTATTAGTTTCTGATTAATTTGGCTCAAGGTTAAAATTTTTAACATACAGACCTAATAGTAGTATCTACTTATTAATTTAGAATGTGTTAATGGGTTTCTGCCATGGTTTCTTTTTGTCCTGGTTGTTAATGATGCCGCAATTGCTTGGATAGTTATTTTCATAACTTATTGAGACACATACAATATTTTCTATCCTCTCAGATTTCGGCATTTAAATTGCAATTGATAGGAGCATGGCCTTTCAATTCACCGATTCATGTAGTCCAATTTGTATGATTGGTTTTTCTATTTGGTTGTTAATCAATATCCATCCCTTCTATGAGGCTTTCCGTTCCTTAGCTACTACGAGATGAAAAATTTTCCGTTTTGATTTTATTAGGATCATGCCTAACTAATCGTACTTATTATCTAATTGTCTTTTTGGTAACACAAGCAGGTACCACATTACGGAAATTTTGGAAAATCTCTAAATCAATCAATCAATCAAGAGCACTTACAAAAATTTCTTGACATGGTAAAAAAATAATTTTTTACATTTATAATTTGTTGGATTTGGCGCTATTGGAACGGAACACTAAAACATATTTTTAGACATCCAAATAAAGGTTTTGTGAGGTAATCCACCATTAGAAACAAAAAAATAAATAAATTGGCAACAAATTTAATATTTGAGGCAAGCTTACTAACTGCTCTAAAAAACTGAGTTTGAAAAATTAAGTTATAATTAAAAATCAAAATTAGCTTTAAAATATTTTGGAAAAGGGAGATTTAATTATAAAATAGCTTCGCTCTTATATCGGTGCTTTTAATAGTACCACAAATGTTAAAATACAACAATTCTTTCAATGTAATTTTAAATCGTTTTATGATTAAAGAGGGTGATTCTATACCCAACCCTTATTATTTGGATGCAAGATATATGTTTTTTGAACGGACGATTATTTTTTCATCGCATTTTACTTTTTCGATCCGCGTCTTTGCTAAAATAATTTATTTAGCTAAATATTCTAACATTTTGTATATCCGGCGTGACGTTTTCCGACTATTATTTTTAGAAGGTAGTGCTACGCTTCAATAATATTTTGCGTTCGTGGGAAGGTCTCCAAATCAATATTATTTTCACTAACAGCCCAAAATTCGGCTTTGTATCTCGGACGTTAATGGTCTTCAGCTATACTATATAATTTTCTACACAAACTCTGGTCATAATTATTGGGCTTTATTTGGTTTAAAAAAGGCTATTCTTTTAATCATCCTGTTTTGAAGCGAAAAATTTTCCACATTACCATAATTAGCCAATAGTCCTCCTTTTTGGATGTTGCGCCATATTATTTGGTCAAAGAGAAATAAGCATCCTTTATAAGAAGCATTGGGGAAATACAATGCACATTCCAAGCAAATGTTTGGTAAATTATAAAATAACTGGCCGTTCAATTTTCTTGATTTTTTGCTCATCAAACAAAAAACCAAAGGAACCATTTCTTCCTCAATAACCCCATGAAAAAAATTGTCGCAATCGAACTACATCAAAAGTTCCATCAATAATCCAACAACTTGACTCACCTAGGTGTTTTAAAGAATTAAAAGTTCCATTAAAATAATTTTTTAATAATATTCTCTCTAATGGAGATTTTCCGGGATTTTAATATTTTGGAGGTTTTCAGATTCCTTAATTTTATTGGCACGCGCTGTTTGAATTTTGGTTTTTTTAGGCCTTTTTTGATGGAAAGTATACAAGTGAGTTTATGGGTGGAATAATAGATTCTCTCATTTTTTGAAATGGTCCAAATTCTTAGCATAATGTTTGACGATATTATTTACTTGTTCAACAATATTTTCATTTGCTTCGAGCTGATGGGAATGGTTTGAGGGAGATTTCGTGTGCTTCTCGTATTTGAATTTTGGATCTACGAAAATTCAGCAATCAAAAATATTGCACAAATCGTGTTAGTTGTACCTGCAAGTCAGTGTCAGTCGGAAGAATATTTTGAATAAGCTTATAATAACATAATAACTTTATAATGTACAACTACATAATGTTTCATATGATGTAACATAACGAATATATTTTCCGTTTTTCATCACTGATTTTTTCTTATTTTAGCATTATTGGAAAGCCGAACCGATCAGAAATAGTATATATTTGACATTTGGATTTTAGTTCGTTTCTTCTATTTATCGATGGGCACGATTATTTTGTTCCTACCTAATAGGGTATATTATTAGATTCAGTTTATGTCGTTTGTAACAATTAAGTACTGAGGTGACGACTTGTTGAAACAATTTCAGAATTGAAAATTTTTTCGTTTCCCTTTTTTGGGAACCAGAGATCGTATGGTTCCGTCACATTAAGCTGCGAGCTGAGATTTTCCTGAGTCAATTGAGCCGAGAGCCCTCGCGAAATATTAGGAATAATTGTTCTGCCCTGAGGTTTAAGGAAAATGGTGTGGGGCTTGATACAGAAAGTCAGATATAGCACATACTACTAACAGAATGGCTGTAGTATCCAAATCCTATCAGATGATCCAATGAGTTGCCCATCGAAAAGAAAACTATATTTAGGTCTAAGAAAGATGAACTCTATTAAAGGCACAACGCAAGGCTAAAATATAAAAATCAGAAAATTTTAGCGTATCCTCTTAATCCAGGAAGTTACTAATACTAAGATAAGGAAAGTGGAAAGTGTTATTAACCAGTTAAAACAACCAAAAAGGTAGCAAATAGTAATACCTGGTCGAAAGTATTATTCTCAGCCCAATTGCTATTGTGAAAATGCTTAGAATAAATTACAACTAAATATTTACTTAATAAAACTGTCAAAGAAACATGGCTAAATAATTTACTGCATAAATATAGATTGAATCTTTATTGGATCGAAATACTAGATTTAAATATTTCTGATCTTATTGCTCAATCTAAAATTCAAATGTGTATTTATTTATAGTCGCTTAAAAAATTAAGTACCTTCCGTTATCTGATTGCTTCTCTCTCTCTCTGTTATCTAAGACCATTAATACTTTTTTCGAGTGGCGACTGATCCATGAATGCAATGCACGCATTGTATGCAAAAGACACAAGATAATCGCGCCACCTAAATTGGACCTTTTTAAAATTGATTTCTAAAAATTGTACTATAAGTACTTAAAATGTTACATTAGTCAACAAAAAAATTTGAAATGTCAACTTTTCATGTGTAATCGAAATTTATATCGATTTTAACAACATTTGGTAGAAATGAATAATTTTGGCTTGGTAAAAAACGAAAACGAAGTTGAGTTTAATGTTGCTCATTTTCTACAGATAAATCATAAAAGTTATAGCCAAAATACAATCACCAAAAAGTGACCATCACGACGTGATAATTGTGGTGATAATCACATATCGCAAGTGACAAAGAACAGTGACACAACTCAAAATTTCAAATTTTTCCGGAGAGCAAGAGAAAAATGTTAATTTCGATGTTACTATACTATTTTATATGGGCGTCAAAAAAACGAAGATCGGAAAATTAAGCCGTCTCTCGCTTTATAAAATAAATATGAAAACGCCACTATGTCAGGTTATGAAATCGATCATTGCGCATATTTTCGACAAATTATCTCAAAAATTCAATTTTTTGAGTTGTGTCACTTTTTTACGTCATGTGCGATATGTAATTAAACGGGGATCCGGTCGGAACGCAATATTTCAAAATGCGATATGACGAAACGAGTTAAAGTACAAAACGCGATATTTCAAAACGCGATATTTCAAAACACCATATGGTACAAAACGCGATATTTCAAAACGCGATATGGTACAAAACGCGATATTATATAATTATTGAACTTCCTTCACTTCACATATAACATTTTCCTTCACTTTAATGATGAAATTGAATTTGTACGATAGAACTAGGATATGCGTTTTGAAATATCGCGTTTTGTACCGTATCGCGTTTTGTACCGTATCGCGTTTTGTACCGTATCGCATTTTGAAATATCGCGTTTTGAAATATCGTGATTTGTACCATATCGTGTTTTGTACCATATCACGTTTTGAAATATCACGTTTTGTCAAATCGCAAAGCTTAAAATAAAATTCCTGATTAATCACTAATTCCTTAACAAGATGTCACTAAACCCTTGCAAATTTCGGGGAATATGGAGCAAGACGAGTAATTTCAAAAAGCTAGTATAACTTAGAATTCTACAATGATCTCGATATTTCCAAAAAAACTTCGATTATTCCATAAAAACTTGGATTAATTTAAATTCATAGAAATATCTTGAAAAATTAAAAAATTACTAAGAATCTCGAATAATCTGAAAAATACCATGCAGTCTTCGCAAAACCTCGAATAATTTCGAAGATATTAAGTAATGTTGATATTATAATTTCGAACAAATTAAATACCAAGTAACTTATTCTATTGAAACCCAGATACATATCTAGATTATTGGAAAAACCTCAAAACTTCGAATTTCGGAAATCACACTTAACTCAAGATTAATGTCAATGCTTATCGAATAATATCGAAAATCTTGGATAATGTCGAAAAATCTATAAAATCTCAAAAACCTCAAAAATCACTCAAGCTTGAAAATCCCGATGTACCTGTTAGTCGGTAATATCACGCAACATAACGTTAAAATTCGGGAAACTGTAATAATCCCTATTAAGACAATTCTGTTGTATAAATATAAACTTTGTACATGTATTTAAGAAAAACTGTAAAACCGCCCAAATCCGCAAATCGAGACGTTTGGTGTTACATGAATTTCGAGAATTTTCTCGAAATTGCGACAAAACGTGATTATATGTACATTTTGCGTTCTCATACTGCTTTCATAGCCACAGCAGAGGTAACCTTAGTATTTGAAATTGAAATGGATGGATTATAATTAACTATTGCTTGCTGTACAATTAATGTGCGTTAGGCTAACAATTTGCTTGCGGAACCTAATTCTCTTGTGACAAATTGTTTTCACAAAGTTTAAAAAATAATTCGTTTAAATTTTACACTCGGATAATTTGATATCGGATTGATGGAAGTTTTAAATAGTTCAATTAACCTTCATCTGTCTTAATTTCCTACCAATTTTGTCTTCAATAGCCTATGTATGTGGTGAGGTTTTTTAAAATAATAAAAGAAAGCGAATTAAATTTCTTAGATTACAAGAGCGGCGAATTTAATTTATAATTGAAACTAAATTAATTTCGTACAAAAAAATGAATTAATTTCGCGCGGATTTAATTGAGTTTTTAGAAAATGATATCGAGGAATTAGTTTATAATTAAAAATGGATTAATTACGCGACGAAAATAGCGCGAAATGAATTAATTTTTGTCGGGCGAATGAATCCCGCAAATTTTTCGCAATACTGCTGCAAGCTTAACACCACCAATTTGTAAATAAAAACACGTTGGATGGTAGTATTTGTATCGTCATTCTTGTTCCCATACATACATACATACATGCAAATATGCACAAATTTATTTTGTACAATTTAAATGTATGGTATATATGCTAACTGTAGCGAAACTATAGCGAATTTTATAAAAAAACATGTACTAATCGCTTGCAAATAGTGCGGCCAGAAAACGATTTGTATGGTATCCACTTTTAGTAAATTCAGTGAAGTGATAATATGCATGCACAACCGCAGACACATACCACTACATATTTTTATTTATTAGGAAGGAAGAAGGGAAGAAAATTTATGAGGCTTACGGACTCCGCAACACACATACGAGTACACATGCCTACAAGAAAAGACAACACCCAATCGTTACATTGTTTTTTTGTCACGGCCTTATCGGTATCAGCGTTGGCAGGTGGAGTCAATCCTTAATGCCACCTATTCGCCTTTCAAGACATTAAAGTTTAATGACAAAGGAATCGAACCCGTAACCCTCGGAAGATAAAGCAAGCTTGTTACTAACTCTACCATCGGCAGCGAAAACCCCGTTGACACAATATACAAATTAATTACAACTTCAATTCATTTATTTATTCAAATTCGTCCTTTAATTACATTGTGTGTGGAATATTCCACTATCACTAATATACATTACATTGTGTGTGGAATATTCCACTATCACTATAGCCAAAACTTGGGGGTTAGTTCATTTTTGGGAAGTTATTTCGTTTCTTAAATTGAGAACTTATTTCATTATGAATGTCGGATGTGAAATAACACCCTACAATTACTTGGAAGTATTCAGAATATTTTAAAACTAAATCTTCATTTTCCAGAAATTCTGAAATTTAATTTTGAAATCTTTTGGAAAATGGAAATTTGCATTCTAATTTTAAAAATCTAAATCTAGCTAATTCTAACTTTTCAGAATATTTTAAAATTGATTCTTCCTTTTCCAGCTTCTATGATAAAACATAATTCTGGCGCGTAGCAGAAAAGGAAATTTTAAATTCTGGATAATGGAGATTTAATTTTAAAATTTGAATAGAAATCTTCTTTTTCCAGAATATTACAAACCTAAAACTTAATTTTCCAAAATATAACCTTTTATGTTGGGGACTTATTTCATTTTTGGTTTGGAGAGTTATTTCTTTGGGGAGTTATTTTCTATTTCTGTAGAAACAAAAACTCGCTTAATATCACATGACGATATAAGTTCTGGTTGAACAATGTTATTAATCTATGATTTATGCGTTCATTGCATTTACATTCAAAATAGCTGCAGCTACTTTTTTTGCAAAAGGAGTTTTTATACCAAAGCACGAAGAGATCAGTTTACGGAAACAATTGCTAGTTGATTTAAAAAATTACTTTTACTTTAAACTTGAAAAGCGACTGCAATAACGGCAGTTCTGAAGTGTTAAGGTGTTTGTTGTTTTTTTTTTTGTAATAATGTAATTAATTGTAGGTTGAGCGCTATGCGCAGTCTAAAACGTTTAATGAAACTATAGCCAAGATTCGCTCATCTCTTTTCTCTCTATTATTTGTTGCCATGCAAATTTGGTTTGCATAATAATAAATAAAATAAATTAGTAATCTATAAAAAAATTGGCATAATTTCTATTTAAAATTGAATGATACATTCACAATGATGAATGAATGATTTTTCTACAGAAATTGAATACACACTCAAATACGGAAAAGTGTAAACTGTTTTTTACTTGCTACATTCCAGTACCTAATATGCACAAAGAATTCTTATTGAATAATTGAATAATAAAAATTAATTACTAATCATTTGCTCAATTAATTATATCTGTAAAAGAGATTAGACTGAACTAAATAGATAAACTAAATCTTATTTGTTCCAGATTATTTCTTTGTTGAAAATGGGATAAACCCAAAAGTTTCGTTAAATTTCCTATTTCCGGTTGAATTGTAGTTCCAATTTCAATTTATATAAAATACGTATTCTCATGCGTCACACAACCGTAACTAGCACGTTTGAGTATTTGACCTTAGCAAACTTAACAATTTACGACTACAAATCTTATTTATAACTATACATTTTTATACCTTATATAACCGATACATGAAATGATGATACTCAGATGATGAAAACCTTGAATGAGACATAAAAAAAAACATCGTTTTTGGGGGATTCCAAAATCCAAATTCGATATTTTTGGCAGTACGATTGAGTACGGTTAACATTGGAAATTTTAAAAATTCAAATGATGGTAATCCTTATGGAACACATTATCCCCTGTTGGTCTAACAAAATGCCGAATACAGAATTTCAAGTTTATTACGCCAAAGTTCATTGCATGACATTGACGTGTAATACGTCAATTTCCTTGTGATTTGTATGAATGTGATTTCTATGGTTTATGCGGGTAATATTTTTTATTGTATAGAGTAGTGTCTGATATAAACAGAATTTAAAATCGGTGCAACTTTCTTCTTGCTTATTATACTTATTTACATGTCATTTGCATATTATCCACACGCTTTACACAATTTATAACAGTGTTTTGTAGGTCGAATATTATGAGACCATCGTAAGCAAAAATATGAAACCGGTTATAAAATAATATTATTGATTGTATTTACCTGATTCTAAAAATGTATAGGTGCTAATCAATATTTTCTTGCTAACTTGTTGTGATTCACAAGAAATTTGTTTAATATCGTGATTTTGTTCGACAATGGAGTCACTAAATAGCTTAAACTTGAATTTTTGTTCAAGGTTTAATAACTCCAAATAAAATAAAATTTTACGTACGTATTTCGCTCTGTGTATGTGTTGTGTGTAGTTTTAAATTTGAATTCTCACTGTGTAATTGTGTTTACCTGTACTTCTTGTTTACTCGGTTATTTAAGAGTTCGAGTTCAAGTTTAAATTCTCTTTTGATAAAATTTGTGTATACTAATAAGATGGTCAATGACCATACTGCCGTCAGATGCACGTTCCGCACACATTCAAATCGTTAGATTTATCGTATAATAAATCGTAGCATCTGTGGCCTGTTTAAGTTACTTTGATCGCCTTGTGCAAAGAAGTCTGCGCAGAGGTGTTAATAAAAAAAAAAGAAAATTTTTATTTTGAAATTTTAGCATTTCACATTGTATTGATTTATAATTTAATTATGGTGTGCTGCGGAACACAAGCGGAAACTTTTTTCGACTCCGGCCAACTTTCGCACAAGCTCACAAAACATCATTCCCCAGTTACTATCGTTTGGCCTGAAACAAATGCGGAAACGTTTTAAACCTCGTATTTAAGCCAGTGGATCATGATATGAAAAAATCGTTGCAAGAGTTCTATCTCGTATTAAATGGAGGAATTGCAAAATTATATCCGAAATTGTTTTACCGAATTTTTTGAAAAGTTAGGCAAGAGTCACACGGTTAGCAACAAGGTTTCCTCCCTGGCAGATTGACTATTTCAAATTCGTATTTGTTAACAAATTGTATCTCGTCTGTCTTGGATAAAGGGGAATGCTTTACGGGTTGTGTACACTGATTTCAGCAAGGCTTTTGATAAACTAAATCATGGGGTACTATTAAATAAACTGGAGTCATTGGACTGTATTTTGTACATTCTAAAATTCTTATACATTCTAATGAAATAAAAATTGCTAAGGCCATTTCTAATATTTCGGATACTGAAAAAATTCCAATCGGATTTGACAGCTTTCGCTTCATGGTAAAAATTGCTTAAAATGGCATTGAATATTGATTAGTGCAATGCAATGCAATTTTACATCGTATTAAATTTACTGGTAATTTATTGTTTCACATAAGAATGTTAGGTTTTGTTAAAAGGTTCTCTAAAGACTTCTGTGATTCTTATGTGATTAAAACGTGGTATATATGTGTTTTGTGAGGTTGGTATATATGTGTTTTGTATGGCCTTTGTAGATTACCGAAAGTCATTAATCTTCTTCCTTTGTTCCCGCTCCTGATAGGGATAAGTAAATTATTAAATATAGAAGAACTTTTATTTATTCGCAGAAGTACAATGTATGAAACTTTTGTTAGGGATCTTCTTGCTTCGACAGTTGAATGCATTGAGATTCTGCAATTATTACTCATTTACGTTCCGTCTCGCGAGTTGCGTTCAAGTGGTGATTTTATTATTAAATTGTCAATACGTAAGACTAATTTGAATAGAACTGAGCCAATTTATAATGCGTCGGTTTGTCAAGAGATGTATTCAAGATTTCAATGTCCGACATTCTTTCCAATTGCTGGTAGTTTTTATTATGTATTGTTAGTCGATTTTTCATTTTAACTGTTTGTAATGTAAATTATTTTAAAGCGATTTTATATTTATTTAACGTTACCAGATTTTTTATAAAGGTTAGTAATAAATAAATTAATTACCTAGCTCTGAAATGTTATAAAGTAAAGTTGTTTTATAATAAGTTTATAAATGAGACATTATAAAACTTTAAGCAATTCTTACCATTCAGATCTTTGCAGTGTTGCTCTTTTACATAAGATACAAAGGTTACATTTCTTTTATTAAATACAGTGAGGCGATGTTTGTGCCATTTGATATCATATATATTAAGAAACCTGATTAAATCCCAATTTAGCTATTAATTAGTTAAACGGTGCTAATTCAGTGAACATTAAACGAAAGGTGCTAACTCATTAAACATACAAAAACCATGAATATAAAAAGATAACAATTAAAATAAATTACCAATAATTTAAAAGGACTTTCGCAACTCTAGTATGTTGAACAGGTTAACTTTTATTATAGGTTTTATTGCAAAACGATAACTTGATAATATGCACCTACCACTATAAGGAGGTAGTATGAAAGCTGGTATACCTCAAAAAACGTTTTTGAATACTTTCGATGTGATCTGAAAAATTTGCATGCGAAGGACACCATATAATAGCACCGTATTCCAATTGCGATTGTACATACGAACTGTACAAAGTTTTAATAACATATGGATCGTGAAAATCATTGGCAAATCTCTTAATAAATACCATTATCGACATTGGATGCGCAATTACCCTTGAATGTCGAGAACTAGCAATTCACCCCGTATATCTTCCATCTCACCGGTTGAATTTAGTGGCCTTGATTTAGGTGTAGGGAAAGGGAAACCACTTGAATTTCTTTTCTAATTTACAAAATTCGATTAGATTTGACTTTAAATTCAATTTTTAGAATATAACTATTGTATATGAAACGATTCAAATATATAAACTTCTTGCGTATATTACATCAAATGAGCAATATTGGGAAACAATTTATATTACTCAAGAGCTTTACCTTTCTCTTTTTTAAATTAATTAACTGTTTATTGTTCCACGGTACCTTCTTATGGCAAAACCTGCTCATTTTCGGAATAAACTTCTCTATGTATACCTTGATAAATAATATTATAAAATTGATTTAACATATCATCAATATTATTACTCAAACCTCATGAAGACCAATAGTAATCTTGGAGAAATGTATTTAAAGAACCAAAGCCGCCTTTCTTAAAGTTACAACTAACTGATTTTACATTATCGTCTAAATGTTCACAAAATTTAAAAAGTAGCTCAATATTTAGAGGAGAATGATGAATACTTGACGATCCAGCCAAACCCCACATTTAGACTCACTAGCTTCATCATCGAGCGGAAAAAAGACCAAATCCAAAATGTTTCCGGTATCGTTTTTAATTTGTATACATTGTTTCAAACCCAAGGAAAACATGTCGCATATAAAATGTTCAGAATATCATTCATATTAATTGATGCCAAATTATCAACAATACAACCCATTCCACATATTAAAATCACCCAATATCGTTAGACGATGTTGCGGCTGAGGGATTAGAACTATTTCCGATTTGGTGGAAAAATACGTAGCATAAACTACAGGGTGAGGGTTAGATTCGCAAGGAATTTATGTAACGCAGAAGACAATGAAAATGATTTCCAAATCACAATCAACAATGGTTGTAGGCACAGTAGAAATATCTATCTAAGTATAGTATCTAACAATATAATTTGATGGAATAACTCTTGCTATGACCCTCATACTCATTCCAGAGTACAACATTTTTCTGCAATCGCTTTCGAGTCCTCATGTCACAAATGTAACTAAAGACCAGATCGTATACAATTGTCATAATGAACACTGAAAAAAATTATTGGTAAAATTCCCTATTTTTTACGTACTTTCTAACCATAGTTATAGGCGTTTTTGGGACAACAAGAAATTCTAGTCATATGCTCTATATTTTTCCAAACAATCGATTGGGCGAAATTCTTAATTGTATAGGAAATTTAACTATTGGAACAAATGTAATCGAACGAATTTTATGGAATTTTAACTAAACAGTATAGGTGAGTATACTTTACACGTTCGAAAGAAAAATAGTTTACATAGAAGGAATTACCAATAATATAATTGAAATCCCCTTATGGATAGCAATTTCTCAAATATTTGGGCAATAAAGCTACAACAATTATTGATAAAAATCCCATTATACTGTCAACAAGCCTTTATCGATTGATACTTGGTCTTACAAAAATAGGAACATTGCACATTAAAATTGGTGATCTGCCAATTTTTCTGCACATATTTACAATCCAATTTGGAAAAATCGCTATATTACCACGGAATGATCCAGACAATATAGGAGGCCGGCCTCGACAAAAGGGTGGTATTACTATAATCTTAAGAATATTATAGGTAGTATGCTAATACTTTTGAATGATTACCTATAGAGACAGGCACACTTCTCTTTCTCAATTATGTTGAAATAAAAGCTGAATACATTTATTTTATTATTATTGTTTTATTAAACTTATTTTACCAAAATACAAAATCCACTTCACACAAACTAAATTAATTATTAAACCCAAAATCAAACTTTGTATCCCAAATTTAAATCATTTAACTGTATGTTAAGATATATTTTAATATTCTCCTCGTATCCAATTAATAAACGCCTTTTATTAGCATACAAATGACTTCAAGAAATATCGTTTCACTTAAGTTGCACAAAAGTTGAGCTGGTGTAGAGAATATAATAAATAACTAACTATATCAGAACTGCTGTCTTCCGATGATTTTACATGTGATATGTGATATTTTACATGTGATATGTGAGATAAATCGAAAAAATTAAAACGTAAGATTAAGAAATTTTATTTATACATTTCGCTTTTATGCAAAGAAAATCAGTGCACAAACCGCCCTTACCAGTAGGACTTTCCTCCTAAATTTTGCTGAAAAAAGTTAAACAACTTTGCTCTGGGATTCACTTTATTAGCATATTATAATCAACGAGTTTAGTATAATATAACAAATGAGCCGGTAACTTTTTCTTCTTCTGCAAAGAAATAAAGCAAATAAAAAAAAAAACCAGCAAGGAAAGTGGTGAGGTTAAATTTGCTCAAAATTAGGCAAGCCAACAAAATATATAAGCACAGCTATTGAAATGTTAACCATACTTCGTATATCAACTTTAAAAATATGGCTTAATTTAGTTAGATTTCATGTCCAAGTGATTGTCTTAACTCTTCGCGAGGTCTTGATTTTAATTAACTTATTTAAATATTTGTTTATTAAATTTTATCTACTGAAACTTAATATTTAATGCACAAAACTAATTTGAAAAAATCAACCAAAAAAAATATGGTGCACTTGTTCGACTGAAAATCACAACAAGAACTTTGCTGCAACAAACATTATTTTCCAATTAAACAAAAAAATACACATTTGCCTATGTTATAGGAAAAATACAAATAAGCTGTGAAAATTTCCTTTAAAGAAATACCAAACCAATAAGTTTAGTTGATGATTTCAGATTACAGTACTGCGGTTTCTTCTACCAAAATCAAAATTATTAATATTTTTGATGTTAACTGTTTAAATAAGGAATCAATCCAGTGTAAATTGTTAATATACCCATAATGAACCTCTATCATAAAGAAGACTCATTGGCGTCTTACATTTTTATTACTTATCTTGAAAATAGAGCATTTGTTTAATTTAGAAATATATAAACTATAATTTTACTAATTACAATTTATACTTACTCGTACCTGTAGAAATTAAGTTCCTTGGTGCATCCAATGCATTCATAACTTTATGAAATTCGGATAAATTTTTTTTCTTAACTTGCACTGTTTAATTTAATACAAGCAGCACTTAATGACATAACCAAAATAAAACACTAAACTTTATTACATATTTGAATAATTATAAATCCCAATTTAAAAGAGTATTGGCAACTATATGTATATAGGTAAAATTTCTATCAAATTAGTTATGTTTATTAAATATTGTGAACTTGCTATATTTATTGGATGACAACCAATATCATATAGGGCTTTGATCTAAATAATGTAATACCTATACAAAATAAAAAGTTATCTAGAACATCCAATATATATTGGGAAATTATCTGTACAATATATCGATTTCAACAATTTGGTTAGAAATTATTTCTTATAACTTGGGAAAATTACTTTAAGTTCAGGAAAAACGCCTAAATCTTATTTTTCTATATTTTATTTGCTTAACCCCAATACACATTTTTCTCAGTGAAGGTATACCTAAGCACCAGCTGATAATTTTTTGTATAAATGTATGACATACCGCCCAACTATCACAAAGGTGCCACACTCAATTTTAAAATCACCTGAAGTCATGGAAAAATAAACCTTCGAATTAATTTGTGAAATTTTGGAGAGTTGACCTTTAAAACATCATGTACCAGTTTCCACAGTTTTACCCTGAAAAATATTTTCATTTTCCGAGGAAATCGTTCACATTGGTGTGGTCCCTTTCTCTTATACATTATCCTGATTGTTATTTGATGTATAAATCCGTATTAAATTATTTAGTTATGTGGTTCTTGGAGTGATTACAGGGCATTGTCTTAAAGGCAAGGCAAACGAGTAGACTTAGGTTCTTCTCACATGACTACGGTCACAGTTGCGAAGACAAAAAGGAGCAAGAGGCACTACTCCATATTTTTGCACCTGTTCTCGTCTGGCCCGAAACAAACTAAAGTTGCTAGGGCTACACCACTTTGAAATATACTGACAGACCTCAGTAGGATGGATGTCAGGAGTATCCAGCGCTTTGTCAACAGCTCAAAATGGTTTCAATGAGAAGGTCGATAATTAATAAATTGTGCTATGGCTCCGGGCCAGTTTGTGTCTATGCGATCGTCTTGGACCGCCACCTTAACCTAGCCTAACCTAACCTATTTAATTATGATCAAATGCTTTCTCATGTGAGCCTAGATGAACGGACAAACTTATAGTACAAAAAATCAAGAAATAACAACAACAACATTTATCTTAAGAATGAAAGTTTTGTTTTATTAACACTAGACCTACCATGACCGGTCAAATGCCCGTTTTTAAAATTTCGATTAAATTTCCCATAATACACGTACAATAAATTGTTCAATATTCACTTCTTTTTTTTTATTAAGTGGCTTCTGCGAAAAATGTGTAATCTATCTTACCTATCACAACGGGTCATTTGACGTGTTGCGGTAGGAATAGGTATATGTACTATATATGAAGTGTCGGTAGGTTTAGTGTTAAACGTAAAAAAAACCTTATTTTATACCTTCGAAACATTTGCTAAATTCGATTTCCGGAATGTACTTCAAAACCTTCTTTGATACGGCTTGTATTTCATCAATTGAGTCAAAACGATGTCACCGAAGCAGTTTTTTGAGTTAATAGCCAGAATTCGGAGCTAAATCGGGTGCGGAACGATGTGGATCGATTTTTTGTCAAAATAGTTACGAACAACCAATGCAGTTTGAGACGACGCATTATCTTGATACAAAAACCAACAATTGTCTTCCCAAAATTCTGACCCAAATGATATTCGTGTGATATCAAGAAGATTTCTAATTGCCAGTCAATGATTTGTGAGTACCAAATCCTTGAATCTCTTGACGTGGTGTTCATCAAAAGACGTCGAAGGACGGCCAGGACATCCATCGTCTTAAACGCGTTCTATACCTTCTTTAAACACCTTATACCAACACCTTGACACTTTTCCAACATTTCGAACGTTCTGGGGGTCGATTCTGTTTCCGTAACAAAAATGAAATGAAAAAATAGTTTTGTGTAAACCAAGCTCCAATTTGAATTAATTTTTTATAGTTTGCGCCTACTCCGAAATTTAAATATATAAATTTTATAACGAAGGAACAGTAAACGACAAATAATTGTTCGTTTACCCAAGACACCTTGTTTATCGACATTTGTATTAAGAGCCTAATATTTATAGCTGCAGTAATTTTTGTGTGGCAATAAGTGACTATCTTATGTGCGTTGGGCGTATGTTGATAGGTATATCTTATGTTAATAAAGTTATGCAACCATAATTTGAGCTATGGTACGAATAGCGATGTCGACACTAAATTAATGCTTGAAAACGACTTAATCAAACTAAGTAAATGGTTTTATCATCATCGGCTCGCTATAAGCGTTAAATCAAAAGTTATGCTATTTTGGAAGAATATCACTAATTCTTCGGTATACCATTTAAAATACCATGTCCATCCCTGTGATACAATCATTTGCTCGTCTCAGTGTTTTGCACTTGAATTTGTTAACGAGTTTAGATATTTGGGTTTAACAGTGGATGCTCAACTAAATTGGAAGTCTCATCTCAATGTCACTAGGAAAAACGTACTTGGTGCTATACATAAATTCTATAATCTTAAGAAATTATGCCCAAACAGTACTCTGCGGAAACTATATCACGCCATAGTTGAATCAATAATAATGTATGGAATATCCAGTTGGGGTGGCACTTATTTTAGTAACATTGAAGGTCTATATATTGCCCAGAAAAGGATTATTAAATTAATATACCACCTTCCTCAAACAACACCATCAATTCCTATGTTTCGACAACTAAATTTGCTACCACTTAGATATCTTTACATATACAAAGTCTTGAAAATGTTTTTTATCCGTAGTAACAGTTTTCACAATCGGATTACACAGGTATATAATACAAGAAATCCAAATTACTATAATGCTGATTTCCGTTGCAATTGTGAGAAGTTTAGAAGATTTTATCTTTATATGGCACCGTATTTTTTTCATATTTTACCTAAAGATATAAAAATTCTAACGATTGGACGTAAACATAAATTTGAGAGGGACGTTCGAAATTGGCTGCTCAACATAGAAAATGTAGAAAGATTTTTCTGAAATTAACATTATATAGCTTCGGGTAATTTCACCAATTAAAGCTGTTATCGTAAACATTAAACAATTGTAAATTTAAAGGCAACTAAGTGTAATTATTATTTTTTTCCATATATACATATATAAATAAGAAAACTATTGTGTAATATATATTTAACTCAATGTGTCCAAAGATTTTATAGAATAGCATGTTTAAATTGTTTATTTGCTCCACCACAGATTTTCATCTAAACGGAGCTTTACTTTGTTCAACTATAATATGTTAATTAGTTTATAATTTGTTTGTATTATTATTAAGTTATAAGTTGAAATAAATAAATAAATAAAAAAAAAATAATGAACGCAATTCGACACCACCAATAATTTTTTTAGGCTTTCCTTTTTTTTAATAAAGTTTACACTACTTTAGTTGTAACATTTAATGGCGGTC
Organism: Tipula vernalis; assembly: GCA_958295665.1. Taxonomy (NCBI): domain Eukaryota; kingdom Metazoa; phylum Arthropoda; class Insecta; order Diptera; family Tipulidae; genus Tipula; species Tipula vernalis. The sequence goes on from OY282558.1 coordinate 329,029,667, forward strand.
ATCTATTTGTGGAATTTGTAATTTGATATTTTACACAGAAGTTTTGTACATCCATACTTACAAAATTCGATTTTTAAAGTTCGAACTAAGACAAAGTACAAGAGAGTTTGAAATACACAATATTGAAATGTTTATAAAATAATTCTGATTGAAGAATAAAGATAAGTTATGTCGAAATTTGAAATCTTAAAAAGCCCAAACATTTATGTACTAATTTCAATAATTTCACCAATAACCTGTATTTGTCAATTTTTATGAAAATGGGATAGTAAGAATTTCATAAAATTTAAAATGTTCCATATATAGTCTCAAGTTGAAAGTATTTTTGAGTTTACGAATTTTCTTTATTTTGAAATGTCTAGAATCTGAAGAATATTCAAATACCGATCATAGCCTAAGCGTGTGAAGCGTTATTGTGAAAGCATTAAAACTTTTAAATTTTATTTACTACACCGAAATTCGAATTTTTAAATGCAGTTGTTTCGAAAAAATATTTGTAATCTGACATAATTTTGAAACCCTAGACTCAATAGGATATTCTAAATTTACAGATTTTTAAAATAGGAGTAGAAATCAGGTGCTTGAATTTAGGATTAAAGAAGCTTAGGGAATTATAAAATTTTAAAATCAAGGCTTAAAAGGACTATTTTGGAAATCTGGGAATTAAGTCGATTTTAAGAATTCAAGAAATTTGAACCTAAAACGACTGTACATCAATGTGAATTAAAAAATTTCAAAAATATACATTTGAAATAGTTTAGGATTTTGGAAAATGAACAAAAGCTCTTTCTATTTTTCAATACCTTTATAAACTTTGAAAACTACCTAGTTTGCTTGAAGTACGATCAGTTGATGGCGGTCAACCACAACCCTTTGAGATTTTGGACACAACTTTCGGTATATCGGTAAATCAGTACATTAATAGACACATTTAAATAATTTTCTCACCACCAAAATGATTAATGAACAAATTCTTTTCATGTGAGAATATTTTGACGAATATAATCAAGTATACATTAAAAACACTTTGGAATTATGTTTTTTCCACTGAGAAATGTTTTCATTTTATTTTTCATGGAAACAGAATCGGCCCACGGTACTGTGAAAATTATATAACTTTGTGTTTTTTCATTCAAAAAAATAAAAATGGTTGACTAGATGTAAATGAAAAGATTTTTTTTCATTGAATTTTTTCATAGAACAAGAATTGACCCCCTGGAAGCCGAAATTCCATTTTTGAAGCAAAATTTGATGCAACTTCTTTGCTGAACTCATTTTAAAAATCAAAAAATGCACATTTTTAAATGAAAGTAAACAAGAGAACAACAACATTAACTGCTAAAGATATTGACATGAAATTTGACACAGATGTCTGTTAGGGTGATAGAAACCTAGGAAAAAAACTTTTAGAAGTAAAAGAACCCCGGCTTACACTGACGCTTGTGAAATCTGGGCTTTAAGACTTAGAAAGTTTAGAAAAAGAATTATGACGGTAATATTGTTTTGTCAGTCAATACCAACTCGCGTGTCTGATCTCACATGGTGTCAGAAGTGATCTAAAAAAAACAAAAAAAAAAAAACAAAAAAAAAAAAAAAAAAGTGTACAAGCAGCAACATTTATGTCAATTATCGGATTAGACGCAATACGAATTTTCAACACATTCAAACTTGATGATAACCAAAAAGTAGACGTTAAAACAAAAAAAAACAAATTCGAAGAGTATTTCACTCCGAAACGAAATGAAACATATGAACGATATACTATATGTTTAATAAACTTCATCAAGAAACGGGACAGTCATTCGAAGATTTTTTAACAAAAGTAAAAACGCAAGCATCAAAATGCAACTATGAAACACTCATGGATAGTTTAATCAAAGACAAAATAGTAGTAGGAATTGTATCAGCCAACGTTAGAGAGAAACTATTGACAGAAACCGGGTTAACGTTAGATAAGGCAGTCGAAATCTGTAAAATATCAGAACAGACAATGAAACAATTGCAGTCATTAAATCAAGAAAGAAGTAACAATCAAAACATCAACGCTATTGAAATTAAAAATAAGAAAGTATTTTATTGTAAGAGATGTGGATCAACACATTTACGTAAAAACTGCCCAGCTTACGGCAAAATATGCAATAAGTGTAAAATAAAAGGACATTTCGAAAGTGTGTGTAAAACAAAAATACAATAAAAGGAAAACACCCACTAAACAAAGCTATACGAAAATGATGTTTGTTGTTCATACAAAATATCGTTTACGAATCGTTTTTGCGATTCGAAATCGATATGTTTACGAATCCAACGTCCCATGATAATTAGAATTTTTTACATAACGTAAATAAAAAGATGTTTATGATACGTTTACGATGCTTTCTTTTCATATCGTAAACAGATCTAATTATGCGATATATTTACGTATCGTATTTTTCGTGTTGGTTACCATAGTGTTTATTTTGGATTAGCAAAAATAAAAAGTCAATTTTTTAATACGATTATTTTATTATTTATTTAGTTGAAGTATTATAATAAAATAATTATTACATTATATATAATACGTAAAATTTACTTGTTTATATGAATGACGGTTTAATTGTATCGGGTTTCATAATACTTCGCTCCTTAATTCAATCGGCAGTGGTAAAATTTGCTCACATCTTAAAACATAAACAACATAACACCAAATATTTCGTAATGATTTTAATTTCTTTTTACACAAATGTCGCTGTCCGCTTTGCAAGTGAGAAACGCACAATGTACAATTTTTATTTTCATTGTTTATATGGGAGTAAAAATAAAAATAAAGTGCGTAGTGTGTTATAAGAAATTAAGCATCGTTTACATATCGCTATCGTATCGTTTTTTCCGAATCGCTTTTTTTGTTTAGAGGGCAGAGATAAAAACAAAAAATCTCAGAAAAAAGTTCTTAACCTAGAAAACCATGACAGTGACGGCGGAGAGCACTCCGAAGAAAGTAATAGTGAACAACTGAATATCGAAACAATAAAAGTAGATATAATTAAATACAATAGCAGTTGGGTAGAAAAAGTGATGTTTGACAACAAAACAATCGAGTTTAAACTTGATTCGGGCGCACAGTGCAACGTGTTACCTCTAAAAATCGCATCGAAGTTAAACGCGAAAATTGATAAATCAAAAACAAAAATTTTTTTATCATATAGTGGAGATCAGATTAATGTAATTGGAGAAAGTGACATCGAATGCAGAATACAAAATAAACTAGCAAAAATAAAGTTTAAAATAATCGATCAAGATTCATCACCAATACTAGGTAGGATTAAAAACTTGCGGAAAATACAAGTTATTAATTCGTCCCGATTCAAAAACAATAGATTTGATTGACGACGAAATATTTAATGGATTAGGCTGTTTGAAACATTTTCAATATGATATCGATTTAATAGATAATCCGAAATTGGAAATACCACCAGCAAGAAAAAATCCATTTGTGTTAAAAAGCGAAGTTAAAAGAGAACTCGATAAAATGGTGGATATTGGTGTAATTGAAAAAATGAAGGAAGCAACACCAGTAGTATCACCAATGGTAGTTGTGAAGCAAAAAGGCAAATTAAGGATTTGCATCGATCCAAGTAATCTGAACAAAAATATATTACGCAGACATTTTCCACTTCGCACAATAGAAGAAATTTCAACAAGACAAGAATTGCAAGAAGTTTACAAAATTACATTAATTACACAAGTAGATTGTATGAAAGGATTCTGGCAGGTTAAAGTAACAGATAGGACGAAAAAATATCTCACTTTCGCTACTCCATGGGGAAGGTATTGTTGTACTAGGCTACCATTCGGATTATACTCAGCTCCAGAAATATTCCAAGAAGTAATTTCAAGTCTATTAGGCGGATTAGATAATGTGGAAGTATCGATGGATGACATCTTAATACACGACGCGGTTGAAGCAAATTGACAAGAGACAACAAAACAAGTATTAAAAATTCTCAGCGACTCCGGCTTAAAGCTCAATAGAAGCAAGTGTATATTTAATAAAAGCACAGTGAAATTTCTAGGGCATATATTGACAGAAAAAGGAATCAAACCAGACGAGGAAAAAATCGAAGCAATAGACAAGTTGAATGCACCTACAAATAAAAAACAGCTACAAAGGCTACTAGGAATGGTCACTTATTTAGGCAAATTTATCCCTAATCTATCTAAAATAACAGAACCCTTGAGAAGATTGTTACACAAGGATATACAGTTTGGCTGGGAAATTGACCAAGAAAACGCATTCAAAGAACTTAAGGGTTAATTAACAACAGCACCAATACTAAAATATTATGACGTCAATAAAGAAGTTCTATTATCAGTGGACGCCAGCTCGAAAGTATTCGGAGCAGTATTGGTGCAAGACGGACATCCAATTGCATACGCAACAAAAGCGATGACAAAAGCACAGGAAAACTATCCCCAAATCGAAAAGGAAGCAGCTGCAATACGATTCGCGTGCTCGAAATTTCACCAATATATATATGGAAAAAAACTTATCATAGAATCCGACCATAAACCACAAGAGTCTATATTCAAAAAACCGTTGCAGAGGGCACCACCCAGACTTCAAAGAATAATATTTGATGTTCAAAAATATGCGCCAATAGTAGTTTATAAAAAAGGCAACGAAATACCCATTCCAGATACACTAAGCAGAGATTGTAATAACGAAGAAAATAACAACAAGGAAGACAACTTGGAAATACATCTAATACTACCGATGTCGAAAGAATTCAGCAATAATTTGAGACAAGAAATACAAAGGGACGAAGGATTACAAAAAATCATGCATTATCTATTTAATGGTTGGCCTGAAAAAAACACATAAATTCAGGAAAACATAAAACATTACTCTAATTTCAAGGATGAAATCTCATACTATGATGGAATTCTGTTCAAAGGAAGCAAAATAATAATACCCAATTCATTAATCAACTATATACTAAAAGTAAACCATCAAGGTCACCTTGGTATACAAAGTTCAATAAGAAGAGCTCGTCAGTCGGTATACTGGAAAAACTTGGCCCAGGATATTATAAATCAAATTGAAAAATTCCAAGTTTGTCAATCAACACAGCGAAATCAGCCGAAAGAACCAACCATACTAAAGGAGATTCCACAATATCCATTCCAAATAGTTGGATCGGACTTATTCAAATTCAATGCAGATACGTACTTGTTAATAGCAGACAGCTATTCTGGATGGTACGATTTTGTCAAAATAGAACATCAGACGACAGAAGAAAACATAAAACATCTGAAAAAATGGTTCAGTATATTTGGAATACCGGAAATTTTCGAAACAGATAACGGGCCACAATATAGTTCAATGGAATTTAGAACGTTCTCGAAGTCATGGAGTTTCACTCACCAGACATCAAGTCCACATTTTCCACATCGAAAGGACTATCAGAACGTTTTATACAAACAGCAAAGATACTTCTCAAAAAATGCAGCAAAGACGACAAAGATTTAAATTTAGCAATGCTGAATTACAGAAACATACCAAGAAACGTAAATTTGCAATCCCCAAATCAACGAATAATGTGCAGAATAACAAAATCTTTATTTTGTGTTTGTTTTTTAAAAGAAGTACTTCAACCAAAGGTGATAAACAACGTATCAACAAACCTGCAGAATATTCGATTAAAACAAAAATACTACGCCGATAATCATACAAGAATTAAGGAAGAATTAAAAGAAGGGGAGCAAATAGCTATTCAAACAGGGCACAGAAATTGGGTTTCAGGAGAAGTTATAAAGAACTTGGAAGCACCACGATCCCATATCGTTAAAACGAACGAAGGAAAAACGTACAGAAGAAATTCATAACATACCAGTACCAGTGAAATTATCATATCATCCTGATATTGATGGAACATCGAAAGTTCAGCCAACTAACGAAGATATAAACATTTCAAAAAATAATTCATCACTACAATTTAATGAATCAAATCCATCTCAATCATTAACAGTTAATGAAGGGATTATACAACCTACTCAAACGAGACTTGGAAGAATCATCAGGAAACCAGTTAAATTAGACTTATAAATTGATTCTAAATTAAGCAGTTTGGTACGTATGAATTAGTAGTAAAATTTAAGTTTTATATTATAATTTTCAAAAATTGAATTAATCGAAAAACTATAAGTATTATAATTTTGAAAAAAAAAAAAAAAAAAAAAAAACGAAAAAAGGGGGAGGTCACGACATCTACCCTAAAACCATGTAACGCATACTGTAAACGTAGCCACAACTACAATAAAGTGCTCGACAGCAGTCAATATCAACTCGCGTGTCTGATCTCGCACTGGTTTAAAATTTCTCAAAGAATACAGTATTGTCCGTTAATCTTAAACAAAAGATCTTTAAAGAATCTAAAATAATCTGGAACATGATGAAACAATTCAACTCTAAGTGAAACATAGGTAAGCGCCACGCAACTCGATAAATCACCTCGAACAATTGATTAATCCCAAAACCTCAAATAATCTCCTTTGTAAAATCAATCTTAATCTCAAATAATCCCAAAAATATCGAATTCCGAGAAGATCGAAATCATCGCAAAATGTGTAATATCTCGAATAATCTGGATTATCGTTATTGTAACTGTAACTTGTAACTCTTAATCTTCTTCTAATAAATGAAACACGTTATGTAAATTAACTTGTACAATCTTTATTATATCTCTTAAATGTGTGTTCATTCTTCACTTTCTAAATGCTGACTCTCTGACATTTCGTTTTACGCCCCGCGTACCTTAATCCGTATATTACCCAATATACCTTACTGTAAATTAGTATATTCAAAGTATACTCTTATTATAACACTCTAATTATAACAATCGTGCAAATCAAGGATTAAAATCACGAATAATCTCGAAAAACTTGAATAACCTTGGCAACCACGTTTTCAGAATATTTCCAAAACGAAACATTAATTCTGGCACATTGAAAGCAAGAAAACACTTTTCAAAACGTGACAATTCTGTCAAAAACAGGACAATTTATTAAACAGTGAGTAAAGTTCCAATTTGTTAGAAAGCCGATGTGAAACTTCATCAATGTTTGTGCTTGCCATCGCCATGTATTGTGAAACTCTAATATCTTGAGGAGGTTTACTCTTTGAAATGCTTTGCACAGTCGATTTCATTTTTTTTTTCTTTTTTGGTTATGAGAATTGCAGAAAATTGACTGTGGTTCAATCAAATAAAAATTCACTTTGTTATTAAATTTGTGGATTTGCCTGAGGGCTATTTGGGAATTCAATTCGAACCATATTTGATTTAAATAAGAAACGAATGAATCTGATTCAATTCAAATAGGAATCTTATACATCGAAGACTCGATCACGTTGGAATCGAATTCCCACATTCGCAATTGTAAAACCGTCCGTTGAACCTACCACAGACCGTTGAACCTCCAAGGGTCACTTACCGTTCTATTTATTGCCACAACTCCAATGGTTGGTGTCACTCAGCACCAGATATCACAAACTTTACGTGAAATACTGTAAATTTTACAGGATAAGGGATGAATAATGGTAAATACAGAAAATAAACAAAGTAAATTAAACTTGAAGAAAAAACATGTTTTATCCTTCGATGTGCTCTCGTTTGATAAAATAACCCAATAATGAATATTACGAACTTATTCGAGTCTTCTAATTATTCGATTCTTACTTGAATTGAATTAGATTCGTTCGTTTCTTATTTAAATCAAATACGAATCTTATCCTTCGAAGAATCTAATTCACCAGTATAATCTTATCATAGCATTAGAACCTATTATTGATCAAGTAATAAATCGCCACGTTGAGTAAAATTTTAAATATAATAATTACGACGAGTCGAATATAATAAAACGAATAAGATCGTTTCACCTGTATTATATAAATAAAGCTCAAAAGCCTGCACTGCATCTTGGTGAGTGTTTTTTTTTTTTTTTTTTTTTTTGTAAAATACCATACCAAATAGAATTATACGAAGGTCAATAATTCTATTGGTTAAAATATTATAGAGTTGGTGAAGCGCAAACGCTTAAATTTTACTTCGTCGAAAAACAATTTTAGTGTTCATTTCCTCCGTATAAGTTTTTAGTATGTGATTACCACCGCATTATTCGAGGGTTATTTGTCGGTCGATTTAAAAATAGAATTAAAAAATATGATAAAACCAAAACAGAGAGCGTAATAATAAAATTAAAAAAAAAAAGTAAATTACGCGAGCGGCGAGAATAATGTAAATAATATATGTAGCTGTCCTTGTCACTCTGCACATTTTGATTAATTTAAATCAATTAATTGAAATTATAATAGATTAAATTTACATTCTGGAATAAAGCTGTACATGTAATCGTTCATAAAGCAGAAAAATCGGTTCAATTACTCCAAAATTTTGTGTATTTAATTTAATCAATTTATATATCTGTCTCGTCTGTTATTTCGGCGTTTGCGTATTGCAGAGAGAATACAAAACGCAAGTTGAAAAAAAAAAAAAAAAAACAAAAGTATTTTGCTTGGCTTGTGTGTTTTTGACATTACCATTATTTATTTAAGCGGACGATGACTATTGTAGTTTCTAACAAAAATTGAATTGAAAAGTATTTTATTTATTATTAAATAAGTTAAAAAATATATAATAAGTTTAATAAAAAGTATTGTGTAATTGTGATAGTAGAGATTTTGAGCACGGTGTTCGACATTTTGTTATCTCGTCAGTGACGGACCGGGATTAAAATAATATAACAAAACAAAAATGATAAAAGTTTCGCTAATTGCCTCGGCCTTGAATCGTCAAGTTTTGTTCAATATAAAATGGGGACGTAGTTATTTGAGTTCAGTTAGAGCCATGCATTTACTACAGAATAAAGCTTTTATGAATGGAGAGTGGTGTGATTCGGTCACACGAAAAACATTTGATGTGTATAATCCGTCAACTGGTGAAATTGTGGGGTGTGTTCCCGATATGGATGCGGTCGATATGGAGAATGCTATAAATGCGGCATACGAAGCGTTTCATAGCAAGGAGTGGCGTAATAAAACGGCTAAAGAATATTCACAGCTTTTGAAGGTAATTAAATTTGTATTACATATTCTATTTTGACATTTAACTAGAGGTTACGTAATTTTTAGAATTGGTTTCATTTGCTGGAGAAAAATAAAGAAGACATTGCTAAAATTATGACTCTCGAGTCTGGTAAACCGATCAATGAATCATTAGGTGAGGTTACTTATGGAAACTCGTTTATTGAATGGTTTGCTGAGGAAGCCAGACGCATTTATGGTGAGATTGTTCCTAGCCCGGTTGCATCGAAAAAATTAATGATTATACGCCAACCAATTGGTGTTGCGGGTCTGATTACACCGTGGAATTTTCCACATGCCATGATTACCAGAAAAGCTGGAGCTGCGCTGGCTGCAGGTATTTTTTTTTTTTTTCTAATCTGATTTTTAGAACTTTATTTATAAACGTTAAAATTTAATTTTTAGGCTGTTCTGTGGTAATCAAACCAGCTGAAGATACTCCCCTAACCGCATTAGCTTTAGTAAAATTGGCCGAAGAGGCTGGCTATCCTAAAGGCATTATAAATGTAGTAACATCTAGCCGAACACATGCCGCTGCTCATGGCGAACTATTATGCAAGAGCCCAAAAGTTGCGGGAATCTCATTCACCGGTTCCACGCAGGTTGGAAAAATTCTCTACAGACAATGTGCTGATGGAATAAAACGAGTGGGCTTAGAGCTTGGCGGAAATGCACCATTTATCGTGTTTAAATCTGCTAATTTGGATAAAGCAGTTAATGGTGCAATAACATCAAAATTTAGAAATTGTGGCCAAACTTGTGTTTCAGCAAATCGGTTTTTAGTTCAAGCCGACATTTTTGAAGAGTTTGTTGATAAAATAGAGAAAGCTGTTAAAAAACTTAAAATCGGTGATGGTCAATCAAAAGAAACTCAGATTGGACCACTCATAAATAAAGCGCAACTCGATAAAGTGACACGAATGGTCGATGATGCGATTAATAAACATGCTAACCTTATTACTGGAGGAAAACCACTTCCAAAATTCGGAAAATTATTCTATTCACCAACAATCTTAACAAATATTACACACGACATGGAATTATATAACGATGAAGTATTTGGCCCGGTTGTTTCAATAATAAAATTTGAGACTGAAGAAGAAGCGATACGAATCGCAAATAATACTCAACGTGGTTTGGCCGGATATTTCTTTACCGAAGATATAAGTCAAGTTTTCCGAGTTGCTAGACGACTCGAAGTTGGAATGGTTGGTATTAATGAAGGATTGATTTCAACAACCGAAGCTGCATTTGGTGGTGTAAAAGAATCTGGACTTGGGCGTGAAGGGTCAAAACATGGCATTGATGATTATGTCAATATCAAATACATGTGTTTGGGATCATTAGAATATTAATTGTTTAAAAGGCGAGAGGGAAACGATGATCAAATGGTCGTTTTCCCACTAGCTTGTACATTCCACATGGCACAAATATGAAACATTTTTTGGTAACGAATTTCTCATTTGTGATCATTTGGGAGGATTTTTTAAATTAAAGCTTACCTCAATTGGGGATCACAAACGAAAAATTCGTTGCGACAATATTTCATATTTGCGCTATGTGGGAATGCCTTAAAGAGATTTAAAAAATCACAAATAATAAGTCTTCCAAAATCATGAAACTGAATAAAGGTTTACATTTATTAAGAAAATTTAATTATTGTTGAGTTTTATTATTAAATACATTTTATTTAAATTCAAATCCCATTTAAATTTTAACCTGCGTTCAATTAAAACCTTCACTCAAAAAAAATGTCTTGCAATCGAAATATCACTCAAAATCATATATCGGATATTGTTTGCTTTTTAAAACAAAATTGAATCTTTATCCACTCGTTCTCGAAAAAAACGATTTAATTAATAAATTAAATCCAACTTTTACCAGAGTAGTGAAAAATCACTCGAAATTTTACAAACCAAAATCGAAGAAAAGGAAAAATCACTCAAAATGGTAAAGTTACTTCCGTAGATATTTTAAATGATGTAGATACCTGAGTTGTTTTAGTACTAGTAGGTATATTGTATGTGTACACTGTGGCCTAAAACCAATCTTGTCAAATTTAAATTTCCTGCAATTTTACCAAATTTGATAAATAGTTTTAAAGGTAGTTTGGTATATGTATAGTATGTCTGCAACGTCAAATATCAAAGTATCGCGTTTTTAACAATTTATATGGTATAGCTTTGAGTTAAAGTTTTACTGGTTTCGTCTTAAGTCTGGAAAATACCGAATTAATGAATCTACCTAATGTATAAAACTATCAAAAAGCGCCAAAACTTGGTGATCACCATCAATCTATATGCAAAGTTTGAATGGTGTAAAATCCTAGGTGCTTTTGTACATTTAAGTACCTGAGAAATAAGTATTAAGATTTAGAATCTAATCTTGTTGATATGAAAGATAGTTAGCCGATTTGATACATTACTTTTTGATTATCTAGTGTTTGAAGATGATGTTTGATGTGATGTGAAATATTATGTTGATTTATGTTCTTGAAAGATGAGTTGAAAAGTAGTTTGAGTCCTAATTAAATTTTCAGAATTTCGAATTAGTGTCTAGATTTATTAAAAGGACAATTTTTTTTCTGTATAATTAAAGCAAAATGCCCTTTTGAGGTGTACTGTTAAATATTTCAAAATATTCAATGTAAAAGAAGCGCAAAATTCTATTTGGGTTAGCAATCGACAATAAAAACAAATATAATTATGAAAGTTATGTTACAAAGCGGCTTCTTCAACTGGACGGCAATATATAAGAGTTTATTTTATTAACAAAAAAAAAATGTTATGGCATGTTGCCTAAATGTCGAAACTAATTTTAGTGCTTTTTAATTAAAACAAAATTGAGACAAATTAATTTTAAGAATCAAAATTTTTAAATTTATTTGTTAGTTTTAATTTTAATGTTGACACTTGATCAAAAAACTTGAAACATAAAATTTGCACACAACATAATATTTATTTTATTCATCAAGTTTTAATAAATATTTTACTTTCTTTTACTCTAGTAAAATAAAGTATAGTAATCACGAAAATTTTGGACCTTGAGATTTTTAGAGATTTATTTGTTTTGAAGTCCCCTGAGTCCGAAAAAGTGGGTTTCGAAATGGTGTCTGTCTGTCTGTCAGTCTGTCAGTCTGTCTGTGTCCTCTCTACAGCCCAGATGGTTTAACCAATCGAACTGAAACTTCAGATTTAAGCTTTTTTGATAAATTGGGAGGTCCCAGTGAATTTTACTCCAAATCGGCTAACCGGAAGTGGCCCCTCCCTTGGTCCAGAAAATTTATTTTGCAAATATCTTAAAAAGTATAAGGTTTACAAAAAACTATCAAAAACAAAATGTTTCCAAAAATTAAAAACAAATAAAAATATAAAATAAAAAATGAAAAAAAAAATTAAAAAATTAAAAAAAAAAATTTAAAAAAAAAAATTAAATTTCTCAAAATTCTCTGTTCGTAAAAGAAAGTCGTGTGTTACTGTGTTGGCCACACCTCCATTTTTTTTAAATGAGTAATATGTAATGTGTCTTAAAATCAGACTGTTATAGTAAATAATAACCGTTTAATTAATTTAAAGAATATTTCCTCAACTGATTTCTATATAAGTAATTAAAAAACATAAATGTATTTTCGATCACACTATCGATAAACTGACTAACCGATTATCAATTTTGCAGTATTTTCATATTGTTATTAATTCAATATTTGGTTAACATATGTAGTTAGATTACAATAAGGTTGATTACCCGCAGCGCCAGCCCTTTGGTGACCAGCGCCGATTGGATTTATTTATTTATTTTAAATACACCTAAGCACAGGGGTAATTTAGGGGGCTCGTAATTTTCGTGCTTCATTAATGAGGTAGGCTTAGTTTTCCAGAACTGCCACACAGCGAGTTGGAAGATTAGCTAGTAATACCTGTCCTCCAAAAATGTTGTTCTATGTGGTTTGGATTTTTTGCGTAATTAAGAAACAGTCATTAAGTGAAGATTATAGCGACCATATTGGAACCATCATCTTGAATTAGAAAATTTGGACCATAAATTCTAACCAGCAGCCAGAAAATCCCTTGGTACCGAGCCTCATTGCTTAATATTAATTATTAGGTGAATTGCAAATTTTGTCATTTTATTTTGTAATAAGAAACAGTTCACAAAAGGTTTCATCTAAATCCATGTTGAAGCTTCGGAGTCCGAAGTTTTATCAGTCAATAATGTAGAAAACAGACGTTTTAGGAAAAACGACCTACTTTTCACGCTTTTTATGGATAAACAAAATTTTTCTTCCGGAAACGGATGCTTGCACTTAACACACAGTAAAATATTTCAATTAAAGACTTTTTAATTAAAAGATGTTTACTTTAAAACAAATAACATTTAATAGCTCGCTGATGAACTTGAGTTTTTATGGAGCGTGAGGTCGAGCCGGATTCTATTAAATCAACGGTTTTACTAGTTGTAGCAGCAGATTTCGAAGCTTTTCGGAAAAATGACCACAACGTAAACCGATATAAGGTTGCTTTCAACCTAATGCTATTGTTAATGCATCGTGAAACTTTAAGGCTACTTTCTTCAACAGGATGGTTTTCGAGCAAAATGTTTAAACCTGGTTCAGTGTGAAAAGCGCTAGAAAAATCTTTTGATGTTAGATTTCTGACTTCCGTGTTGGTAGTATCATTTACTTCCATGGATGCTGTTCAAAGTTCTTCAACCAAAAATTCAACAAGTTCTTCATTCGCGAGGGTAGTTAAATCATTATATAGCGTTTCATTAAGAACTGATTCTTCAAAATTTTCAAAGCCGTAACGTTATATTCTGGCGAATATGAATATTTTTCAAAACATTATTCATTGTGCTTGATTGTACTTCCTTCCTTCCTTCCAGAACCATTGGATTTTCAGATGACTAAATTAATAAGGCCAGTAACTTAAATTTGCCTGCTGCATTGCCACCAAGAAGTAGTGTTAAACATTCTTTCGAAACTACATATATTCGCAGATGCTGTTTTCAATTCTTTTACAGTGTATGTTGTTTCTGGGGATTTCTAAATTTATCAAAACCATCCTCTACTTGTAGTAAAGTTCTTATACTTTGATTCTTCATCAACCGTGGATTCATTTGCCTTCTCTTGAATAATAATTTTGCTCATTGGGATTTTGCGTTGGATATTTTCCCCTAAACACATTCCATTTCATAAAACAAAAATAATTTAAAGGTTAACTACCGATTAATGGTTTTCGAAAAGTCGGTAAATTCGTCTATATAACCTTAATAACCCCGATAGACACAAACTAGCTAATCGCGAATTCGAGTTTACTTAGTAATTTTTTTCAGTCTATCATACGACTTTAATGCTTTTAGGATTACAATTTTTCGTAAGTAACTTGATTACCGTAATCCATCTTCTATACGCAGGATAGATGTAATGTTGTTTCTAGGATAAATATAAAATTGTGTTAAAGCTTAGAAATAAATGCTTTAATTCAAAACATCATGTGTATTTCGGAAAGAGACCATCTCAATTAATAAGAAAAAAGCAAAACAAACTGCATGTTAACATAAATTTTAGACCATATCGTCGCTATCATCTCAAACTATCGAATGTGAAAAATTCCTTTCCAGGGGCCCTATTCTCGAATTCCACATCCATTTTCCACATGTGGACATCTGTCAAAATTCATAAAAATCGAATTTTTTCGGTACTAAGGGAATATTTCCGAATGGGTATAAGCAGGTGGGAAAAATTCCCCATATATAAAAATGTCCATGCCGCATGTGTTTTATGTACGAATTACAATTTTCGAAAGTTTTTGGGTGAACTTTGACAGATGTCCACACGTGGAAAATGGATGTGGAATTCGAGAATAGGCCCCCAGGATTGCAAAAAATATTCAACAGTGTGATATAGACCACTGAAAAAAATGCGCATATTATTCGAACCTTTGCCCGATCAGATCCATTGTCAATGATTCTATTAAAGCTAAAAAATTCGATGATCTATCACTGAATCATGCCCAATCCTAAAGTTAAGTAGCGAATATGAAAACTTAATTTTTTCATATTCGATTGTTTGGTAGTGACAATATAACTAGCGCCTACTAGCAACAACTTCACGGCTCTTTCACCAGTCAAGTCACCAGCAAGTCTTGTTCAGGTACTAAATTATACCATTTAAATGTGAATCGTCTAAAAACATAATATGTTCAAAACTTTAATTTTAAGGAATAATTCTCTAAACTTGTGCTTAATTATTATCGATAATTTTTACGTTTTGAAACCGTGCTGAAAATTCAACAAGTGCTTAGCACGAGTTGAATTTTCTGCGTCGGTTCTAACTAGTTGAAAATTATCGATCGTTAATTACAGCACGTGTTGTATTTAGTGAGAGAATACAACTTTCGGTCCATGAATTGAACCAAAATTAATCCATTTGACAAAGTTTTATGAAAATGCTTGAGAGTTTTTCTTTAGATGGCTTTTTCATTTGGTTGTGAATATAGAATTCAAAGATAACAAAAGGAAATTAAACTACAATTGTATATTTAGATAAGTATACCTTAATTAAGCATACATACACCCAGCGCCATAAAAATGTACGAATTGGTTTATTTTCACTTTCTCTCGTTTGTTTATTCTATGTTTTTGTTTTTCGCTCAATTTTAATTTATTTTCTGTTTTTTTTCGCTCATTTATTTTTCTTTGTTATTTCATTTGTTGTGAAATATGTAATTTCTAACGGTAATTGGTAATTGGGTGCCTTTCATTGAATTTTTTTTTTTTTTTTTTTTTTTAATGTATTGTTTTAATCTAGACATGATTTAGTGCTTAACTTTAATAAAATTTAACATTTTTATAAATAAATGGTTTTGTAGCTTTTTATTTTTGTTTTTTTTAATTTTAAATTTAATTAAGACGTGTTATTAGCAAACATATTTTGTTCGTGAAAAGTGGATTAACTCTGTTTTTCCGTTATGTATGCCCAGTCCTTCAAATATAGTTACGGCTGTATTTTCTAGCAGCACAAAAACTTTTAAATTGGCGCAATTGAGAAATCTTGTTTACTTTTGTACTCTTCGGTACGCCATTTTTTTGGCCCCTACGGATATTTAAATCACCCATCTTTAATGTTAATGCGTCTTAATAATGTAATATTTTGGTGTTATTTTCTTGCACTATCATAAGAGAGATTATTAATTGTTTTGCTTATCGAGATAATTGTTTAGCATTTTAGCTTAGTAATAAAATGTTGTTATAACTATTTTGCTTGGCAATCTAAATATTATTGCTGTAATAATCACTTTGTCGTAAAATTTTGCATGGTATAATTTGTTAAACTATCAAAAAACTTAACAAATGTTTACACAAAAAATAAATATTTACACAATAAAATATCTTTAAAAATTTTAATTCAAAATCGAAAACGAAAATCGCAAAAAATTAAGTAATAACTTGTAAAAAACTCAGAACTAAATTATTCACAGCAAAACACGTCATTCTAACTTAAATGGTTTAAAGTTGGTCGTTTTATATGTGTCGTCGGATGATTCCATTTATTTCGACCATTATTCAACTAGACCATTGTAGTGTAAGTTAAAGGTCCAAACAGACAACATGCGAAATTTTGCGTGGTTTGCATAATACATGAACATATTTATTTCCATATAAAATAGAGTATTCTAACTTCGATTCATGCAGAATTCTGCACATCTGTTTCCAGAAGACTGATTCACACCAGTCCGCAATACAATACTAAAAAACTTCTCGTGTTGACTTATGTGAATATTGGTTTCTAATTGTCACTGCCGCTTCCATAAGAAAAGTGGAAAAGTATATAAACCACTACTTTGTTCACTGTTCACGTTGGATGTTCACTTTGGATAAAATTTTGGTGAAAATATGTTAGACGATTTTCGATTTCGATTTCCTTTTCAGTTATGCAAAGTACACTATTTGTTAAAGAAATATGTTTCGTAACGCAATTTTCATTTAGGTTGTATGAATTATTAAATTGCTTAATGTAATTCCAAGCTAAACTCGAATGATTTCGGAAATCTCTAAAATTCTCAAAAAATAATGAAATTTCCGCTACGATTCAGAATTTATCACTCACTCGACTGTAGAGTCCTTTCTTTTATATACCAGAGGTTTGAATAACTAGAAAATAATAAATTCTCCATTTTCCAAACGATTTATTAAAGAATTCTCCTCCTTTTTCATAATACGCCACCTTTCCAGAATATTTCCCGCTATTCCAGAATATTTTTAAAGAGTTTAACCATAAATAAACGTCATTTTATAAATTACAATATTTTAGCATAGATTCAAACCAGCTAAGACAAGTGAATGATGAATTGTGCATCGCTTTCGAAATATCAAACAATTTCTATTACATAATACTCAACACCAAGCTAATCCGAAATAAGCTAAAAAACCTCGAGAATCCCTTAAAATATCGAAAATATCGCTCAATCACTATAATTCGGTAACATATCGCATCTACAGTACTTTACAAATTTATAGTAATATCGAGAAATTCGAATAGACTAGAACGAACTCGAAAAGCTTGAATAACCTCGAATCATTTTAAAATTGTAGAATCAGCTCGATATTATTAAAAAATTTCGAATATTCCCGAGAATCCTATAATAATCTTCAAACATCACAATGTTAAGCGATTCAATAGCAAAAAAGGTATTTCTCCCAAAAATAACTGAAAGTTGATAATTTTTAATAAAACCTACATTAATCCAAAAATTTCGAATTTCGGCAATTTCACGCTTAATTCAATCCAAACAAACTTGAACAACCGAAAATCTTTTATAATCTAAAAACTCTACAAACTCTTGAGTAATTTCAATATAAAATATTTCTCAATCGCAAACAAATTTAGAATGCGCTGAAAATCTCGGAAAATCACAAAAAGTATGGGAAATTATGATATATTTACCTGTAATTCAGTAACAGTGGGCGCCACTCAGCGTCAAAGTTCGAGAAAATCTTATGGTTGAGACTAACTCTTATGGTTGTCACATTTGAGTCACTCGGTGATTTCAACTCGCCGAATTCAAATGTTGTATATTATGGTTCTCGAGGTGAGTGTGTCTTGTGTCAAATATGCTCACCTACAATTGGTTGGTGACTTCAATGTAAACAAATAAGTTTTATTCTAAAACGATATGACGGAATTAATTTTCTCAAATTAATTAGTTGTATATACATAGATACTCGTATCTATATACATACATACAACTAATTGTTCAAGAACACCTAAAATTAATTGTTAATACATATTGATATTTTGTAAACAAATAAAAACACTTGTTGATAAACACAGAAAAAATGTTAGCGTTAATTGTCAAAAATCAATTATACCAACTTGGTACTATACTCACCCACATAAAAGCGAGAACCATAATACGAAAATTAAAGACACATGACTCAACAGGTGATGTGAGTCTCTGGGTGAGGTGAGAACCATAATAGGGGTGTAATTTTAAAATATTCTGGAAAATGGACGTTTGTTTTAAAATTGCTTCGTCTATCTTGCAAACACAAATCAAAATTATTATAATTATTAGTTTGTTACTAAAATTATTTTTTTATATTTACTATATTTGTTCCAAAATATTATATTTGTTGCCAATTTATTAATTTTGATGCCCAATGTTATTATACGAGTATTATTCAAATTTTTTTTGTATTCTCATAAGTTTTTTCAACAATACATATTACCAAGGTATTATTTTTGATGCTAATGTTTGTCGCCACAAAATTTTTCTTGGTTGCTCATTTAAATTGGCCCTTTTATTAAAATTCAACAGAACAATAATAACATTTTCTGTTATATATTTAGTATGTAGCTATGTACTTAAAAATCGGATGACTCAAATCCCAGGACTGGATGCAGTTTATGTTGAATAAAGAACTTTATGAAATGAGTTAATCAGTGAAATCGAAATGTGCCAGTAATTATGATCGTGGACTACTAAACTTATGCAACAAAATATTTCCAAAAATACTTACTGTATTGTAAATCTTTTATGTGTACCATACAAGTGTTTTTTTTAAAGGTTCGTGTGATTCTACTTCTTCAATAATGGAATTTTCTTTTTGTGATGTTTTGAAAGTACGATCATGGAAAATTGGTCGGACTATAAATGGTATGAGTATAAATACATACGTAAGTAAGCGACTTATACCCTAGGCAGACTGTGGTTTAATAAATCCGATTTACCTAAACTACATAGTTTAAGTATTCTATGGAAAAACAAAGGGACTAGCTAAAATCGAGGTTGACACACTGCGATTAATCTCGAAAAATTCACTAAATCGGTTTTATTAAATCACAGTGTGTCTAGGGTATTAGAACACTAACAAAATGAACAAATGAAGAATTATATTTTCTTATTTTAATGCCCAAAACATCAGTTTTCTGTTGTTGATTACTTATGGGGGAACCAGCGAGTCACTAACAACTTAAGTAAGAATGCGATATACAGAAAGTGCATGTTACTGACCAGCGAATCTTTAAGAACTTTTCGTTCAGTTCAACCGTCACTTAACAGAGCGAAAATTAACGCGCAAACTGAAGGATATGTCAGAATACATCAAAATTTTCACAGCACACTTTTCTTAAAAATAATAAATTTTGCCATTCACATTACAATTTTAATACTGTATTTGTCAATTGTTACGGTTTCGGTAGCTAATATGTCAAATATTCTGTAAGAAAATAGTTTCGTTAAACTCTTTAAGGATTCTTACTGATTCGCTGGTTAGCCCTGTAGTCGCATGTCTCCCTGAGCAACATGCGTCCCGTCCATGTGATTTTCCATTCACTAATTCACTAAATACTATTTTGTATTCCGTGATAATTTTTTCGATTGAATACAAACAACAACAACAATTTTGTTTTCCTTATATTAATTGAAAAAAAAAACAACGGAACAACAACAAACGCATCGACTGCTCGATTGAAAAAATCTATGTATAGAACATAATCGTTTTGCATTTTGAAAGTTTGTAGGAAAAATAACAAAGTGCATGGTTTAACATACTGTTAAAGATAGCCGAAAGTTGCCAGCCGAAAGTGAAAAATCGAAAATGCAGGAATCTGTTATTGTTAGTCGAAAGCAAACAAATCGGTAATTCAGTTGGTGTTATCCAAGCCGAAAATAAAAAATAAAGTCGTTATTAATCGATACTATTTAGCCGAAAATTTACTATAGGTGTATGG
Source organism: Tipula vernalis (assembly GCA_958295665.1). NCBI lineage: Eukaryota > Metazoa > Arthropoda > Insecta > Diptera > Tipulidae > Tipula > Tipula vernalis. The sequence goes on from OY282558.1 coordinate 329,050,015, forward strand.
ATAGCATTGAAAAGCTTTGTCAATATTCTTATGTGGCAAAACCTAAGTTCCTCGTGAAAAATTGTGGAAAATTCGCGAAACGCAAAAAAAATATTTAAAATTGGAATAAAATCAGCCTCTTGAATGTTTTGTTTGGAGATGGATTGCATTGATGTGACTTGTCAATGACTATTGCAGGAAAAAATTTCAGTAGAAGTTTCTCGTAAAAAATCTGACAAAATTCGATTTTCCAAAAAACATTAGAAAATTTATATAAAATCAGCCTCTGAGGCTGGTTTTATACATTCAGTTTTTTACTTTCGGCTGGAAACTTTGGGCTAACTTTAACATGGTCCAAATAACTATTATCGACCAACTGGCCAAGTCATTCCAACGGTAGAATTTTTCTTTTTTTTCGAAATTTTTGTAGATTATTAAATTATAACTAATTCTAATATCAATAATACTTAAAATCAATTTTTTTAAATTTTTCACTTAGACATAATTACCGGCTCAAGTATCGAATAAGAGTATTATTTTGGAGAATAAGATTATTACCGAATAGGAGTGGGATACGCGTCGCAAATATGATTTTGGTTGATTTTTATCGTTTCCCTAATAAGATTGTATGGTAAAAGATTCGATGTACATAATATCATTGATGGGGTATTGATTAATTTTCATTTTGAAATTTGTGAAAAATACAATATGAAAACTAATCGTTAATATAGCTTTTATCGGTTAAACTCTAATAGTCGCACGATTTTCTCGCACGAAATTAATTTTCGGTTATTTTCAGCCATTTTTGTGTAGAAATAGTTTCGCCGTATCACGTGAGTAGTATCGATAAGGGTTTTTGTTTTAACTATTCAGTTGAAAATGAGGTTTTATTTTGCTTATTTGTCGTTTTTCGGGCGCAATTCATTTCCAATTTTCTCTATTTCTGAACTACTTAGCATTAGTTAATAATGTGAATGATCCATAAAAATGAGACACGAGAGTTGTGTAATGATTTTAAGATTTTTATCACAATACTATTTTGTGGTTCTCCTCAATTTCCATTAAAATTAGATTTTACTTTTTTTTCCCCCAATATATGACATTTAATTAATAAAATAATTTTAACCAATACATTATTTTTACTCTATTTTAGGCTTCAAGATCTTGACGATGGATTTTTTGAAAAGTTTGGTTCACTTCTACGCCAAAAATCTGATTTGGGTGATGATGTTTTACAAGCACCGTTGGCACCAATGCCCGAAAACTACGGTGCCGTAGATGATGCGGCAGCAGAAGTTCGTATGGAAACTATCGAAGAGGCGGAGGTGGACGATCAAACGCCAATAGTATTACAAAGTGAATCAGATCCGGACAGTGAAACGGATGAATTGCAAATGAAACAAATAAAATTTATTGACACTGCCGTTGGCTTGAATGTAAGTAGTTTTTTTTTATACTTTCGAGTCGTTTCGGCAATTTTCAATTTTTTATTAGTTTAACATCGTGACTCAATTCGCTTCGCCGTGTACATAATCTATTTTCGTGTTTTTCTAAGAAAATGTTAAGAAACAAAAGAGAAAATGATAGAGTCGGCTTCGATACATTTTTTTTTTAAATTGCTTTTGATAAAGTACACTTCAGTGTTAAAGTGATTGCTATCAAAATACCAATGAGCTTTCGTTACGTTAGTTTTCATCACTACAAGGCAGGTAATTGTTTTACATTTTTAGTCGATTAATTTTCTTCATTCCAACAATTTTTATTTTGACTAACATTTTTGTGTCGTAAGCGAATAAATCTACCGAGCGATGCGAGTTATTTTTAGTCGTCGAAATGGAAGCCGAAGTTTATAGTTATTTACTAGACAATATACAAAAATATTATAAACCTTTTACAAGGTCACTTTCGTTTTAATGTTACTTCATTTTCTATTTTTCTTTTTTTGTGATTCGGAAAATTCTTACAACCGCGAAAAAATATTTGTCCTATTTATGTGTATTAAATTTTTTTTTTTTGTTAAATATTATTTAATGAAACATTTTTATGAATAAAAATTAAAAATAAAATTTTACGAGAATTGCAAATGAGATTCAAAACAATAAGTGTATAATGTAAATGAGATCGGGCATTACATAAAACAGATTTAAGGTTAACCCTTGTGTCAGCACGACACACTCGGGTATGTATTTGATTTTTTTAATTGATTGAAGTTGTTGTAATTCCTAAAAAACTCATAATACATAAAAAGTGATGTACGAGTATGATGTGATACACACCGGGCTTGTACGTGTTAACAAGAAATCGTTTTGTACTCGTGTTGACACAAAGGTTATTAGAATAGTTTTTGGCTTGAGATATATAAAAATTTATGTTTTATGTAAAAATGCAAATACGTGGTTATTTTAGAATTTGGTAGTTGGCCTAAATGAGGTGGTGTATACAGTAGATTTTCAGATGTTTTTGGTAAACGTTTAGATAAACAAATTTATTTTTAAATAAGTTTTTCGGTTGAAGAAATAAACATATTTATTAGAATTGGCCACAGTTAATTATTTAGTTTTTTTGGTGAAGTCAATAATTTCAGTTTATAAACAGCGTTGTTTTACGGTATTTGGTTTTACATACTCGTAGTCATAAAAAATATAAACTAATAGATGAGGAGCGTGCGAGGTACAAACCCTCAGACTAGCCTATTAGAAGCTTAATTTTTTTATCTCCATTCAATTTTCAATATTGATGCAATGAAGTGCAAAGGAGTATTAAAATTTTAAGAAGTAATATTTAACTGTAGTGTAATTTCTTTTATAATTTCATTAGCTTCGGGTAAACCAAAATCCGGTTAGTTCAACCTCATTTTTAGCAAAATTTGGCGGTGGTGGCATTAATTTTTAATTTCTTTAACAAAAACCAAATTATAAACAAAAGCATATAAGTTTAGCAACAAGCGCAATTCCATATCCAAGATGCTTTAAGCACATTCGGTTTGTTTCTCCGTGATTTCGAATATGTGTAGTGTATTCATAATTAATTAATTGCGGACATTACAAATCAAAACAAAAAATATAACAAATAAGAATAACTAAGGCCAGGTTAGCTCTGAATCATTCACAATCCTTCTCTAATTTAGATATTAAACAAGCTACGGAGTATAGATGTTCACAAAATTAAATGATTAAATTTATGATGAATGCAACACATGCATCACATGCGTAAACAAATTCGGATTTTAAAATAACAAATACACACGCAAATCAAAATTTATTTTGTTTATTTCCACATCAACTCTTTGATCGAACCATAATCAATCGATCAGCAGCCTCTCAACTTTTTCTCTTCATGTTATTTGCAATCACAAGAATTCCCAATAATTTGTAGGCAACATACGTTTTTCGTTTGCATTTTCATGCATCACACATTTATAAAAATGTATATTCGCTTTTTAAATAGAGAAAAAGCGATTTGAATTATGCATGCAAGCGAGAATATTATCTGAGAGGAAATGATTTGTATTGTATTTGTCGGGCTAAAACTTTGATTTATATTAATTATATTATTATGTAGAGTTTAGAAGCTTTCTTTTGTAATCGTGGCTTTGGTTTAATGTTCAATATCAATATATAAACTAATCACATGGGGTTAAATTGATGAACACATCTCAATTTTAGATTCGGTATATAAAAATGGTTGTAAATAAAATGGAATGCATTTTTTAACAGGGACTGTAAAAATATCTAAATGGCCTTATCGGTATCTCAGACGCTCGCAAATTTCTAATATACCTGGAATGCTTCGAATTAGCTTACAATCCTACAATAAACTTAGAAAATTGAAATCTTTACGAATCTCCAATAACTTCATACCAGATTAACTCCAAAAACCTTAAAATCTCGAATTTCGAGAATCTTATCTCTGTAAGATCATTTAACCCAGGGCTATGTAACTCCAAGCTGAACTCGAGTGATATCGAAAATCTCCAATAATCTCATAAAATATTGAAATGTCCAAAAATTTCTGTTACATAATACTCAACACCAAGCCATTCTGAAATAAGCTCAAAAATCTAAAAAATTGATGTATCACTATAATTAACACATAGCATCTACAGTACTTTACAAATTTAAGGTAACTCGAAAAGCTTGAATAATCTCGAAAATTGGAATCGTTAATCTTCTAAAATCTTAATAAAATACGTATTTCTCCTAAAAATAACTGAAATTTGATAATTTTGAATAAAACCGAGAATTTCATTTAACTTAATGATACGCTTAATTTAATCCAAAGAAATTTGAATAATATCGGAAATCTTGGATAATCTCACAAAATCTAAAAAAATTTTGCGTTACATTTAAAATAATTTTCAACCCCACAAAAACTTAGAATGCGCCTACAAACCTCGAAAAATTATCGGATCATTAAATATCGGAAATCCCAATGTACCTGAAATTAGATAACATTTGGTGCAACAACATCAAAATTCGAGAAACTATAGAATAGTTTAGAACAATTCATATATAAAGACATTTCCAACCAGGGCGCCTGGTGGCCGATTTTGTAAGCATTATAATAGTTTTTATTTATTTATTTCTTTTTTTGAAAATGCGACAAAACTCAATTATGTAAGACTTTTCGAATGTAATTATCACTTTGTTAGTTACGAGTTCTCGATACTCGTAATTCGAAATATGAAAGAAACATAACCGACGAAAGATACTTAACACTAGCATGTGAAATTGAAATATGAATGGATTTGGGCTGAGTATTTTTTGTTGAAGAATTCAACAGTTTTTCCCATACAAAATTGTTAAAAAATTGCGACTTAACAGCTTTCGGTTTGTTCTTTAGGTTCATTTTTGCAATGCCCCAAATTGCTTGAAATTCGGGAGGATTAAACTATCCTTTGAACCGACGGCTTTTAAGCGAGATGATGGCTAGTAGTAAAAGATAAATTAAAGGTTAGGGAATATTTCGTTCACGTTCAGTGCGATAACTTAAGCCTCAATTGGAGAAACCTGAACAACACTTAACGGACCGGAACACTCCATGTGCCAGTTAGATATGTAAGTACATAAGAATGATAAAATATTGTCGTGTAATTAAAAATGTGCACAAATGTAAATCTACGTCGACCTTCTTAGGAAGTTGCCATATGTATAAAACGTAAACGACTTTATTATGGGTTGGCTTTATTATTGGTTCATATTAACTGTATAGCAAACAGGAAAAGAGAAAAACTTAATAAATAAATAGGAAGCCAACTAAAATTAACCGAACAAACGGCACGGTGGTTAAAGCTGCGGTGTTTGGTTCGAGTGGTACCGGGTTCGAATCCCGATAGGATCGGGATGCAAAAGGGATTTTTCATCATTTTATTACGATCGAAGATGATGATGGAATACAACTATGACCTCCTGTTGAGAGTGGAGTTCTTCTTTCACGTCAGGCAGGTGTGTTCGTCCTCGATTTGATTACTACTGCGTATAAGGTATAGGATGGAAAACGAACAGCGAAAGAATTAGGAGTGCCATGAGCCCCAGAAATTAGCTGATAAATATTAATTTTGTTTATTTGTCAAATTTTAACGAATATGCGAAATAACGATTAACCAATTTAACTGTCTTTTTAATTCGTTAAAATTGTAAAATACAAATAGTTTCCGAACGCTTTAAAAATTTTGACAAATTTCCTAAATTTTTAAGAATCTTTATTTCCCAAACGTTTTTTAAGGTAGAAAATGCTCTAGAGCTTTGGCGGCTTCAAGAAATAAAAAATAGGATTAAAGTTGTAACATTACTGAACACTTATAATTGCGCTATGGTTAAATGTGTTCGACATATTTAATTTAATTTCTTATTACAAACAATTATTTTGTTTGAAAAGTCGTTTTATTTCGGAAAGATTTTAATTATTGAAAAAGTAAATTTTGAAAATTTTATCAATAACAACCTTTACTAAGACTGAATTTGTTTGAATTAAGTTAAAAGTTTTAGTTTGGTTTTATAATTGTTTGATAAAATGATTGATGACGGTAGACGGTAACAACCACAGAGAACGGATTAACAAATAGTTACGAGAGAGCATCACATAATTGAAAAGAAATTACCAGAAGTGCAAAAATAAAATTTTGTGACAGAATATCATCGCTGCTTAAATATTTTGCACTGGGACTACCAGATTTATCGGGGGAATATGCCGGAAATATGAAAAATATTAATTCAGTATTATAGTATCCCTTAACTGATAAGCATTGATAGTTAAATAAACAGTGGCGGCTGACGATTTAAATTTTCTCACATGCAATAAATGGAGCTAATTTTTTTTTTACTGATTGGGGCACATTGGGCAGACCAATTCTTGTTAAATTTTATTTTTAAATCCTAATTTTGATAAGGGATCTCTCATTTTCTTCAAAACCACAAAGGTTTCACTCTAATATAAAACCGTTAGAAACAAATTATTTAAAAATTACAAATAACGACATAATTGGGCAACTAAAATCCGGTTAAGATTAAGCAATGAATCTAAACTTTTCGGTTAAATCGAACCAACATTATGAGAAGTTTTGGTAATAGTCCTTGTATAAGAATACCCACACATTAGTATTGCCACATCGATTTATCGTGAACTAAAAAATCATTGGCAAGACATTAGGATTTTACGACAAACAACGATTTACAAAAGAAATTCATAAGTGTCTCACTTTAAGAATTTTACAACAACAATGTCATGAATTTTCATTCCGACATCTAATAGCTTTATACCAATTTTTTCTTGATCTAGAATTATTCTAGCAGGGTGTCCCGGTTTTCAAAATCCCGATTTGTCAAAATCCTGTTTTTTTTTGTTAATCCTGATTTTCAAAATCCCGGTTTTGCAAAAATAAACATCCCGATTTTCAGAAAATTTCAATTTTTATTTTTATTTTACGGCTGTACTACGAAATCCCGTTTCAAAATTAAAATTTTCCTTCACCAGAATTTTTAAAAAAATATGTCTTTCAAAACCAGGATTTTGAAAACCGGGATTTTGAAAAGGGATTTTGAAAACCGGAATTTCGCAGTACACCCATTCTAGCAATATTGAAATTCCTTTATGTTTCATTTTTGTTGCTAATTGACAAAAGTTAAAAAAAACGAATCTTGGTTGTTACTTTGAGCAAAATTTTCATATTTCAGTTATCAAAGTAAGACGCTTAATACCAATTTTGCCATTCGATTTGACGTTGAAGCGAAAACGACAATCATAATAGTAGGAGGGTGTGCCAATGTTTCTAAATTTGACTAAAAATTGAAATAATTCATTATTAAACTTTGAACAACGTTCTCAAAGTCTGCTGATATTCCATACATTTGTTGAAATCACATCGAACGAAATTGTCTGCCAACCAACACGCGTTATGTTTTAAACATAAAAGTGATTATTGGCAAAAAAAGGATTGTGTGGAAAACCTCTATCAGAGAACCATATTATCAAAACTGGCCATATCGATTTTCCGTTAAAAATTGAGTTAGATCGGAATATTATGTAAGTTTTTAACCAAAACATTTTCCTCTTAAAACCTGTTAAATTTGGAGTAGAATGTTTTGAAAGATGTACTAAAGGAAAAATACGCTTGTCTGAAGTGATTTAAAACGAGTTCAAATTTCGTCCGCACCATATAGTTTAACAGTGAAAATTAATGTTAACCAAGAAATTAGGAACGTTCAAGTAATTGGTGGTGGCTGCATGGTATACCAGAATAATATTCGAACGCTAATTGCTGTTACTTAGCACTATTGTATTGCTTACAAATTTTAAGCTAAGGGACCTTGATAATGCTCGGCCAACATGAAACCGACATTTTTGTTTGCATTTTTGTATTGGTAACGTTATCTTGGTACATGAAAATTAACTCTTCTGAGATAGAATAATAGGAGGATAGGCTAGACAAACATTTATGTATAAATTGATTGCTTTCCGAAACTTAAGGTTTCATACCACCGAAACATTGGCATTGAAACATATTCGGAAGACAATCATGTCTAAGTTCGGAAGGTGACCAAGATTACGTTGTTTTATTTTCAAACGACGCAATAAAATACTCCCGTAGCAGCAAAGCTAGCCTTATTCAAAATTTATTTTCAAAACTACATAAAAGAAATTATTAAGAAATTTAGACTTTTGTTAAGCAATTACATTCCGTAAATAGTCCATGCTTAAAATTTTTTCTAAATTTTTAAATGTTGTTTTAAATTATTTATTTATTACCTATATATGCACATTTTATATTTACTAACGTTTTAGATTTTCTTTGAAAATGGACTGTAAGTCCGAAATATTAAAAGTTAAATAAATTATGAAATTTTGAAGTGAAGTTCAATAAATCGTTTTACTAAGGCTATATACACGTTGTATGAAGAAGTTTTGCCAAAATTACCTAAAAAATAGACGATCAATTAAAAGTTTTCATTATAAAATACAACTAGAATTGTGCCTACACGAAATTTACGGGCCCCTAAAATTCAGGGGCCATAGGCACGTGCCTGGTTTGCTTAGACATTAATATACGAGAATGTATTATCCGAGATTTTAGAAATTTTTCGAGATTATTCAAGATTTGTGATGCTACTCGAATTTAGATTGGATTGATTTAAACGTAGCATTGGGTTAGGTGAGATTCTCGAAATCCAAGATGATGAGATTTTCTGGGTTTGATTAGCTTTTGAGTTGCTTAGCATTGAGATTCGAACTCTTCAAAATCTATCGAGAGGGTCGATTGGCGTTGAGTGTTATGTATGCATAACTTTCGAATTCATGTTTAGCTTGGTGCTGAATCAAAAATAACATTGAATTACATAATATATGACAGAGGTGTGATTATTGAAATTCCCAATTTTTGGGCTAATCTAGATTTTCAGATTTGAATAGCGTGGTTTTGCGTTACCCTTGATATTTTTCCGATATTTAAATATTCGAAGTATTGAGGATTTTCTAGAATTCTAAGATGATTATTCGAGTCTATAGCCGTGTTTTTCGATATTTCTCGAAATTTGGAAGAAGTATTATTCGACACTTCCGAGATTTTCCTTATTGGGTGTTTGTTAGTGTTACTCGCATGATGTAACTGATTATTCTGAAGATGTTGGAGATCGTTATAAATTGTCCAGATTATTCGAGATTTTTTGATTTTATTGAAAATTTTTCGATGTTTGATAGTTTATTAGTAATCGGTTGCTAGTTTTTATAGTTAATGAATATATGGTATTTTTACAATTAGATCGAAAAGAGGTTCAAGTTACTGTCCTCTGGCCAATAACTGCTTAATGTATCGATGTTGAATTTTCAAAACGTTTATGTTCTCAAGTTGATTGATTCTAGATCATTCCTACCCCCAAAAATAAACCGGTAAATAAAAGTTATTATTCGAACTAAAATTTAAAAAATCAACATAAGGTTGATCGAAAGATCACAAACAATACGATTTCCTCTTATACATATTATTATTTTTTTTTATATTTATTACTTACATATAATTTAACAAAATTCAGAAATATTATACAGTGTTCATTTAAAGAAAAAACTTTCAACTTAATTTAAATTATATTACATCTGAGCAGTTCAGTTTATGAGTTGATTTAACAATTTTTGGTTGTATTTGTTGAGGAAACTATAAAGAAAAAACCTAACTATATTTAATTTAAAACTTTACTTAACTATATTTAAAACTATAACTAATCTTGGTAAAAATGACTAGCTTTTATGATCATTGAACTTATGCTCAGTTCGATATTTTATTAGGTTTACAAATTTTATATTTTAAAATCAATCATTCAGCTAGTGCAAGTACAAGCTTTTAATGAGTGGATTGTCTGAGAATCCAGCATTTATTTTAAATCTAGTACAAAGTTTGGTAACAAAATCTTTCACTAATGCAATATTATTAATTTTATGTAAATCTTGAGTAGAATAGTGTCTTGGTAAATTGTAAACTAGTTTGAGTAGTTTATTTTGAGTAATTTGTAGCTTTTTAAAATGGGTATCTGCACAGCTGCTCCAGACAGGTGCACCATACAGAAGTATAGATCTAAACACAGTCTTGTACAAAATTAATTTATTTTGGGTGGATAGCTTGGATTTTCTATTAATAAATGGGTAGAGAATTTTTATATATTTATTAACTTTGGAAATGGAGTACATGGTATGTTTATTATATGTGGGTGTTTTATCTAAGATAATCCCAAGGTATTTAATGTCAGGGTCCCAAGGTATTTTTTTGTTTTGAATTACTAATTCTCGATTTGGAAGTGATGACAATTTTCTGCGCCTAGTAAAAAACGATGCTTTGTCAATATTTAACTTAATTTTCCATTTTTTATAATAGTTATTTAGGATCGTACTGCCATTTTCTAATTTAGAAATGATTGTATTTGGATCAACAGAGCCAGTTGCAAGTGCAGAATCGTCCGCATATAAAAGTAATTCACAATGTGGCGGGGTTGGAATATCGTAGATAAATAAGTTGTACAGCGTAGGGCTCAAAACAGCCCCTTGAGGTACACCCTTTTGAATTATTTTATTATCAGAGAATTCCGTTAAAATTTTCACTGAAAAAGTTCGGTTTGTAAGATAGCTTTTTATAATCTTAATGATATACAACAGGAACTTCTAAAGCTATTAGTTTGTATAATAGTCCATCATGCCAGACACTGTCAAAAGCCTTTTCTACGTCTAAAAGAACTACCCCAGTCGAAATTTTGTTATTAGTGTTCTGTTTAATTATTGAAACTAGTATTTTAACTTGATGGTTGGTTGAGTGAGATTTTCTAAATCCAAATTGTTCATTGGGTAGAAATTGTTTGATAGTGATGTGGTTTAAAAGTCTAGATTGAATGATACGCTCAAAAAATTTTGATAGAGAACAGAGAAGGCTAATAGGTCTGTAGTTCATAGGGTTTGAATTATCCTTATTCGGTTTAGGTACAGGTATCACTAATGAATGTTTCCAAGAGTTTGGAAAATAATTAAGAGTGAAACAGGAATTGAATAGATAGGTCAGCATTATATGAACATTGCGAGGACAATGTTTTAGAAGCATATTATTGATTTGATCGTTACCTGGACTCTTCGTTGTTTTGAGTGACTTAGTTATATTTTTTATCTCATACGGCGTAGTAAACACAATTTCGCCATTTGGTTGATTATCTAGTATGTTAACGGTTGATTTCACAGTAACCTCAAATACGGAATCTGTATGTATATGCGTGCTATTTTGGACGGAACTAAAGACGTTTGCTATCGCGTTGGCTTTTTCTATATTTGTTATAATGGTATGAGTTATTATGGCGATTATCCATTTTATTATTTTTGTGTATATTTTGTCACTTTAATAATTTATAAATAAAAAACAGCTAACGTGATTTTTAAGTGTATTTTATTGAAAAACGTTTCCTTATAGTAACAATATTTTTAATTTTATTAGTAGAAATTTAATTTCGGAATTATTCCTTCATCAGTTCTTTTTTTTTTTTTTTTTTTTTTTTTTTTTTGGAAAAAAGAACTGATAAAGGAATAATTCCGAAATTAATTTTCTACTAATAAAATTAAAAATATTAAAAATATTTAACGTTTTTCAATAAAATACACTTAAAAATCACGTTAGCTGTTTTTTATTTATAAATTATAATGGTATCATTACCAACTTTTAACGGAGGCTAAAAGCTGTTTTTGTTTCCAATATTTTCGTCATTTTCCAGAAAGGTTTGGAACCCGGTTTGAAACTGTTAAGTAGCTTATCCCAACGTTTGTTACGTAATAAGTTGATTTGGATATCTATCTCGGCTTTCATTTCCAAAAAAATGTATTTAACAAATGGATCTCTTGTACGTTGCCATTGTCGTCGCTTTATATTCTTGACCCTAATGAGCATTTTCAAGTCATCAGGCAGTTGGAGATCTTTATAGGGTTTTATGGGAACTTTAGGTACAGCTCTGTCTCTTGCATTATAGATATTAGATACTATACTATCAAGTTGTTCATCAATTAAATTTGAATTTGTGATATTAATAGCAGTATGGTTATCTAATTTAATAGAATTTTGAAGTGTTTCTTTATATATATTCCATTTTGCAAGGTGATAACACGTTTTCATTGGAGGTCCCTTGAGACGAGATTGACATTGAATTTCAAACCTAACCGCAACATGATCAGACATCAGCTGAGAACATGTTGATGGTTTAGAGATACTATGCAAATTATTAGATAATATTATATCTAAAACAGAGGGTTGGCATCTTTTAGCAGCTGGGTAGAATGTGTGTGTGCATCGAGATAATGAACATAAATATCACGAGAGCATATTAAATCAAATAAAATATTACTCGCTCGATTTGTCCTATTACATCCCCAGAACCTGTGACGAGCATTTAAATCACTACACATAAAATAACTGTCATTTCTTGTACAGATTTTATTTAGATCCATTTTTAAAATAATTAAGGTTTTCTTTAGTAAAAGATGTTCCTGGAAAATATACCGCTATTAAGTTTATACTACCCGAATAATTTACTATATTAATACCAAGACATTCTATCACTTTGGTATTAAACGACGAGAGAAGAGAATGCTGGGTTCCCCGCTTTATCAAAATTGCAATACCACCACCTCTAGAATCTTTATCTAATCTATAACAAATAAAATTTGACACATTTAATCTATCACTAAATTTAAGTTGGGTTTCATTTAAAATCAAAATATCTATTGAATTATCATCAACATATTGAATGGTTTCTATAAGCTTGTTTTTGATACTGAGAGCATTCCAAAAACATACCTTCAGATTATTTATTACTTCCATAACAATATTTTGAGGAAACTTCAAATATTATTTGTAATTGTTGGCTTTTTGAACGGCACATCTGAAACCTACCAATCACTTCTTGAACTATTCTTATAATTTCGTCAGAAGAAAATAAGTCGTCGGACTTATTTTGATTTTGTAGTGTGTGTTGATTATTGTTGTTGTTGACACTGTTTTGAGTATTCCACCAATTATTATGTCTTCCAGCTGTTAGGCCCGGGAAATTTAGTTCGTTCATCAGTGGGGGTGAAGCCTTTGTTTGTCGGGCAGGTTGTGTTTGTTGAAATTTATGTTGAATGTTTTTCTTGATCTGTATAAACTCAGCTTTTTTTGGGCAACTATGAAAGTTGGCCGGATGATTTTCCTTACAGTTGGCACATTTATACCCAGATTGTTTTTTATCTTCTTCTAGTTGGCTGAGCGGGCAGTTTATAATTGTATGCTTATCTCCACAAAGACAACATTTAAAATCCATATGGCAGTTGCTAGTTCCATGGCCAAAAAGTTGACAATTCTTGCATTGTGTTGGACCACGTCTCTGAGATTGGTAGTAATTCCAATTTACTATTATATTATAGACAGACTTACATTTTCTTAAATCGGCTAGAGTTGTTTGACCTTTACTATAGAATAACAGGAACACTATTTGTTGATCATATCTCGGTTTCTTTATATTAAACTTTTTTGTCTCGTTAGGTATTGGAATAGATTCTTCTTTCAACATAGTTTTTATTTCTTCAATTTCAAAATTTGGTAGCCCGGATAGAGTTATTTTGATTGTTGTTTGGGTTTCAAATGTATAATATTGAAACTCCGTTTGTTGTACCAATATTTTAGAAAATGAATGAAAATCATTCATATTATCAATAATAATAATAATAATAATAATTTATTGGCATAACTTAACAAAATTTGGTTTTCTTATAAGTGATTTATATATTGAGATGAGCTACTTATTTAATAGAGCTTTACTACAATTAAATGGTTAATTAATGATATTAGCGATTTACTTCAATTAATTGTGTTACAATTAGGTTAAATGATTAATTCAGCCCATCTTAACCTAATCTTACACTAAACTTAAAACTATAAAAATCACTACACTTTCAACATGCCATATGTACATACCTGAGGCATGTATATTAGCTTTGAAATAATAGGCAATTTATGCATAATCAAAATATGTTTAGATTGAAAATCCTAACGTTTGTATTAATTGATTATCTATAAAATGTAATTTAGATATATATTTTATTTTAGATTCGTTAATGAGTATTTCAATTAATTTTATCTTTACTTCCGAATGCAGCCGATCAGTGTGGTATCTTCTAGGTAAGTTCCTAATAATTTTTAGGAATTTATTCTGAACGATTTGTAACTTTTGAATATGAGTTTTCGGTAGCTCTGCCCATAAGGGAGCCCCATACAATATAATAGGTAGGACCATCGCTTTATAGACAAGTATTTTACTATCAATATTCATTTTACTATTTCTATTTATGAGCGGATAGAGAGATTTCAGTAACTTACTTGTTTTCTCAATTACGCTATTGATATGGCTTTTAAATGTTAGCCTTTGGTCTAAATGAATTCCGAGATACTTCACTGATCGACTCCACTGTAAAGAAGAGCCCATAAGTATGATTGGTCTATCAGGCAATTTTCTCGAGGCCCGGCACCGAGTGAAGTATATTGCTTCACATTTTGCGGTATTTAAACGTAGTTTCCATTTATTGAAATAAGCAGTTAAGTCGTTTATGTACAACTGTAATTTTGACGTAATATTCGACCCTAGTTCATCGGCAGTAAAAATGGCTATGTCGTCCGCAAATAAAGCTATTTCACAGTTGTTCGATTTAGGAATATCATTTATAAATAGATTAAATAACAGTGGGCTTAATACTGCTCCTTGAGGTACACCACTGAAAAGTTCTTCCGTATTTGATGCGCAGTTGGCGATCTGGACAAAATATTTGCGATTCTTTAAGAATGACTTTACCGTTTTTAGTATATATAAGGGAAAATTGAGACATTTCATTTTATAGATTATACCATCTCTCCAAACGAGATCAAAGGCGCTTTTAAGATCTAGTAGTATCGTGCCGGTTGACTTTTGTAATTTACGGTTTGTTTTGATATAATGGGTTAACCTGTGTATTTGATGGATAGTGGAGTGCTGCGATTTAAACCCGAACTGTTCATTAATTAGTATTCTGTTATCGTCTATATAAGTATCCATTCTAGATTTGACTAGTCTTTCAAAAATCTTTCCAATACAACTTAGTAAACTAATCGGACGATAGTTTAGAATTTCGGTAGGATCTTTCCCTGTTTTTATTACAGGTAATACTTTAGCAAGTTTCCATACATTAGGGAAATATCCTGAGGAGAGACATTTGTTGAAAATTTTACACAGCAGAGAAATTGCTATTGGTGGAAGATTTTTTAGTAGTTGATTAAGAATTTTGTCTACTCCTGGAGCTTTAAATGGTCGAACTGATTGTATAACGGAACTTAACTCCTTGCATGTTATTAGTTCTATATTAGAACCAGTATCTGGAATATCAGTCAAATCAATTTCATCACAAACATTTTTTATTTCGTTATCAAGTAAATTAATAGAACTATGTGAATCCGGAAATTTAAACGCTTCGGAGAGTGCATTACATTTTTCTTCGTTAGTAAATAATCTAATGTTGCTAGAGCCGTCCTTAAGTGGTGGAACAGGGCGAGGTTTATTCTTGAAGTTCTTAGCGGTGTACCAGAATTTTTTTGAACCCGTCTCCATATCTTTTAAATTATTTTGCCATTTATGGTTGATCAGAGCCCAGATCATTTCCTGAATTTTTTTATTTAAATAGTTTACTATTGTTTTAAAATATGGAAATCGGTATCTAATAAATTGTCTTCGTCTAAGATTTTTTAGTTTTATTAGATTCTGAATCTCATCAGATAATTGAATACGTTCGGGATGTTTCAATGGAGTTTCTGGCACACTAATAGTCCGAGCTTCTGTAATTATTTCAGAGAATATATTTACCGATTCTTCGATATGTCCGTTATTATCTAATAGAAAATCATGATTTGAAAGTTTATAATTAATATATTGTCGGAATGATTTCCAATCAGCCTCGCGATAATTAGAGTAGGTTGGGACGAATCTACTACATTTAATCTGAAAATTGAATTCGCAAAGGACTGGATAATGGTCTGAATTGAGATCCTGAATTGTCGCTACATTATGCACATACATAGATTGGTTTGTTAAAAATAGGTCCAAATAGCTGGGAATACCTCTATGGCTGTAATAAGTAGGCTTATCCGGTGTTAAAACTGAAAAATTGTTGGAATTGACATGTAAATTATGCAAAGTGCGCCCAGCTTTATTATTTCTCAGGCAGTCCCAACTAGTATGTCTACAGTTAAAATCACCACCAATAATGAATGGGGATGTAAAGTTAGTAAGCTTGATCAAATCATTTCGAAAATCTACAACATTGGAATTTGGACAATAACAAGATATAATTTTTAGATGGTTTCCGTCGTCAAGTTCAACAGCTATTCCAATAGATTCAATCGAATTCATATTAAGATCAGAAGAAAAACTATGAGATATATTCCTTCGGATTAAAATAGCTACTCCACCTTTCTGTTGTCCTACCCGGTCATTTCTATATATAAAATATCCCGTACAATTAAGCGCTATATTAGGCTTCCAATGGGTTTCCGTTAGTAACATAATGTCTATCTTGTTGTCTGTAAGAAATTTTTCCAATAAGTGTTTTTTAGGTTTAACGCTCCGTGCGTTCCATGTGGAAATTTTTAAATTATTATGGATGACCAACATACCTTTGAGCGACTTCTGAGAGCATTCGAATTTGTTCAATTTTTGTTTTACAATTCTTCGATTTGTCAACAATTTCACTAAAAATAAAAAATAATTCGTTAAGTGTAAATAAATCACTGTTTGATTTTACCGCGTTTGCATATCCTTGATTTGATCCTGATGGTTGGTTGTTAACTTTGGGTTGAATATTCTGATTTATTGTAGCTGGAAAGTCGTTTAAGTTCCATTGATATTCTGTATTATATTGTTGCTGCGTTGATTTTGCTTGTAAGTGCTGTTTAATTGATAGTTGTTTCTTCATATTCAAGTATTCGCTCCTAGCTGGGCAAATGACGGAGTTAGCTGCATGATTGCCATTACAGTTGGCACATTTAAATTTTGAAGCATCGTTGTTAAGGGGACATTCTTCCGAATCTTTGTGTGTAATGGTACAGTATCTACATCTTGGTTTCATAAAGCAATTTACAGCGCCATGACCGAACATATGGCATTTGTAGCATTGCGTAAGTCGATTAGGCCGGTTTTGATAGATGTCCCAATTACATACTACGTGCGCTACGTATCTTACGCTTTTAAGTTGATTCAGTTTAATTGTACCTTTTTTATATAAGACGTAGTAAACTGCATCGTTATCAAATCGTTTTTTTTTTAATTCAATTTTATGAACTTTTAAAGGTTCAAAACCTTGATCTTTTAACGAATCCACAATTATTTGAGGATCCATATCTGGTAAACCATATAGTACAAACTTCGTTGTCTTATCATCATTCTTAGTGAACGAATAACCTTCTTGATCACCAGTTTTAATTTCATTTAGAATCTTGTCGTAATCACTTTCACTAAATACAAATACTTTTACTCCTATTTTGATCAACTTTAAACCGTATTTCTCAATTTTTAATTTTTTCATCATATCTACCATATGACTATGACCAATTTTTGTAACAATTGGTGGAATTCTGCTATGTTGCGTAACATTTCTATTGTTGTTACGTTGACTGACATTGATACCGCTAATATTTCGAACGATTGGTTCGAACTGATTTTGACGTACTGGAATTGCGAATATATTATTATCCGTTATGTTGTTATTATCTACATGATTAGACATTTTTAATAATTTGTTCTGGGAATCATTTGATAAGGCCCATGGCCTTTTCTTGAAATTTCCAGCCAATTCTATTCACAATTTATTATTTCTTGTCACTTAAACTTTTATATTCGCTGTTTTCACACACTCTGTTTACAGAATTTAATTGCTTTTATTTACAGTTTTTGTTTTAAATTATTTACCAAAGTAAATTACAATCGATGTGTATACATCGAGAGACAAAACTCAACTCCCATATTATCAATTAAGAGTTTAATTCCAATTGATTGGATTTTAAGTTTATATTTCGTGATGTTGTGTATTTTCAATAAATTATAGACGTCCTTCAGCTTTTTGTTTGTTATATAACAATAGGAGGAATTTTAACTCTGATTGTTTTTGTGATGATTACATTCATCATTATTTTCGTTCAGGTTTTTATTTGATTGTAACGGTGAAAATCTGTTATTTTCCATGTTGTTATCGCAATTGTTAATTGACTGATTTTTTGACATAGTCTGTGACACTATTTGAATATCACTTACACTATTTATTTTAGCAATTTTGCTAGAATTGCCTTGTGTATTATCACATATGAGGGGGCTTAAGCCGCTTTTGGGACGGGAACTACCAATAACTTCAGTAATTTCACACAGTTGTTTACACAAATACAATACACTGAGAGTAATGTAACTGTTATAAAAAAAAAAAAAAAAAAATTACAAAATAAATTTAATTATTTATATGTTTTTTCGGCCGCAGTAGAAACTTGAAAAAATGATACATTTAAATGAAAATTTTTTCCCCTATTAAAAGTTTTTGCTCTTACGAAAATAAAATGAAAAATCTACGTTGCCTAAAAGTGTTATAATAGGCTACAGGTTCCATTTAATGACAATTTTACAATAATAATGCACCCTGTTCAAGTTAGCCGAAAGTTTGCAGCCGAAAGTAAAAAGTCGATAATGCAGATTACGTTATTAACATTTCAGCCGAAAATAAAAAATTTAGTGGTTTTCAGCCGAAAGTAAACAGAATACATCGTGGAAAATATAAAAAAACCAGAAGTGTCCAAAACATTGGACTAAAATCAGCCTCTAAAGTGTATTTCTGAAGATGAATCCTTTTCATGTGATTTATATCGTTGGAAAAATATCAATTCAAGTTTCTAGTAGGAAATCTGGGAAAATTCGATTTCCCAAAAATTGTTAGAAACTTTCTATGTAATCAGCCTCTAGAGTGTTATGTCTGGAGATGTATTGCTTTGATGCGACTTGTCAATAGCTATCGCAGGAAGAAAAATTCAAGAAATTTACATAAACCGGAAAAAATTCTTTTCAATGAGGAATGTAATTTAGATGAGGTGAAGAGATATTAACGGAAAAATTGGATATTGAATTTTTAAACTTTTCTCCATTTTTTCAAATTTTACTTTTGCGATAAGAATCTAACACAATATTTAATAATTGTGTTAGTGGACCAGCAAGGCGTAACTGCTTTAAAACAACGAATAATTTTCCGTTATTATTTGTTTGGTTTTAAATCCTCGGTTTTTCTGACCAAAATATTCATTTCATTAATTCAGCTGAAATCATCCTGGGTAATAATAATGATACAAAAATTTTGACTGTAAGAAGACGTCAAGAGTGTTTTTCAATTCTATTCTTATTTCTAGTAGTATGATCCATAAAATGCTGCTTATGACACATGAAAGGAAAATAACACAAAGCTGATCTGCAAAAAAGCTTAATAGTAAATCAACCGTTGAATTTAACCTTTCTTGAACTTTTAGTATAATATACTGTTCTAATAGAAGTGACCCTTTTCTCTTTAAAAATGGTCGGTTAAGTTTATGGCATTTTATTTTCATCTAATATTCCAGTAATTGTATCCAGATTTTTAAACATAAATATTTTGCTGGTTATCAAGTACTTAGCAATATTAAATCCGTCACTGTTTCCCCCAACTTTATAGTCAAATTCAATTTATGTATATTTAAATAAAAAATCGTGCGATTATAAATCTCTCAAACAAAATAAAGGGTTAATGTGAAAAATGTTACGGTATATTATATTTAGACCAAGAGCACATATTTAAAAATATTAAGACAACACATAACAACAATAATAAACAAACGGTGAGTTATTAAGAAATTTGGTGATGCTGCTGTGACAATGTCATTTCGTAATGATGACATTTACCTACTTTAAAACAATTTTTAAAATATGCTCGCCCATTAATCATTCACCGCGAGTCCCTCCAAAAATAAAACCATCTACAAGCATGTCGTCGTCTTTTCATCCATACACACAAACACGCACATTACAACGTTTTTCACGGTTTTTGTTTCCTATGTTCGAGCACACAAAAAAGCCGATTCTGACTGCTCTCTCTCAGAATAGATTATTTTTTTGGCACAAATAATTTTTTTCAAATTAAAACTTTATTTATTATAATTTTTTTTTTAAATTTTCAATTTGGTCTCGCACTTTTTTTTTTTTTTTTTTTTTTTTTTTTTGAAAAATCTTAAAAGAAGAAAAAATCTGTTTTCATCGTCGTCAGTGATTGTTTAATAGTGTGATCTGTTTTTTTTTTGCGCTCGAGAACGCGTTCGTGATTGCATTTTCAAATCGAAATATTTTTATTTTTATTTTTATTTTTTATTTTTTTTATATACGAATGCAATCGAATTGCTAAAATTAATCGCGAAAATTAATTTAATTTACAAACCAATTCGATTCGTAAACAAAAATAACGAATTAATTAATGAAAATGATTTTAGATTAAATAGAAATTATGCAATCTTTGACAAAAGTCAAAAATAATCCCCCGGTTTAATTGTGTGCGTGTATACGATGTGTCTCTTTACGTGAGTTTATAACAAAATATTGTGATACAGTTATGTGATTCAAACGGCCAAAAATACAAAACAAAAAAAAAAAAAAAACGAAAGAAAATATTCAAATTTAGAACTAAAAAGTTGACCATGACAAATTGGTCTGATTTTCTTTCTGGCGTATTTTCTACATTATTTAGTAGTTTTGGTAATTGCGTTAATATTGGACAAAGCATCGACACGAATAATAACACAACTTGTAAAAGTGCAAATAAAAGTGATACACTGAAAATGAGTTCATTATCGTTGCCACGATTAATAAACAATAATACAGGATTAAGTGATAATCATCAGTTTAATAGAAAATTTGCCAGTTTTCGGCATAAAGGTGGTACTCTGCCGCACGCAAAACCCCGGGGTGTTGCTGATGAATCACGGGCACTAATAACTCGAAATTTTTTGAATCATGATGGTGTTATTAAACGCAATCAGTTTCGCGGAATTAAAAAGGATATGCTCGAGAGGCAGAGAAG
Source organism: Tipula vernalis (assembly GCA_958295665.1). Taxonomy (NCBI): domain Eukaryota; kingdom Metazoa; phylum Arthropoda; class Insecta; order Diptera; family Tipulidae; genus Tipula; species Tipula vernalis. Next base: position 329,071,132 of record OY282558.1, read on the forward strand.
CGTTATTATACATGCGATGACAGTATGTGTTATTTATTTATAATAAATATGTCAACGAAAATTCTATAAATAAAAATAAAGTTTATTAAATTGTGAATTTTTGGTGACATGTGTGTGAAATTTTTTTTTTTTAAATTTTAACCGGAAATAACACAAAATTTCACCTACTTGTACAATATGTGCGTGTATGAACATTACATGTTCTCAACGAAATGAAATGTTTGGAATGCTAAAAAAATTCATTTAAATTTTAATTTTACAAAAAATAAAACTAAAAGTTGATTTTTGTGCCGTCTTAAAATATGTGCAAATTTTAGAAGTTTGCGTGAAGAATTCGAAATTCGAGTTGTTTTTTAATTGCAAAAATGCCAAATCGCTACCAGTTAAAATAATAAATGCCTTAATACGATTTGTGTAGGTGGAGCATTGTACTAATGTTAATAAATTGTGTATACCCGGCTGTACATCTAAAAAATGTGCACCCACTTGTTCAAGAATTATTTACAAAATACACAAAATTTAAGCCAGTATTTATTTGGTGCATGCTTTGAAATTGTTTGATTATCACAAATTAATTCAAAATGCCTGGAATCATTGAATTGTTTTATGATTAACAAAACTGATAAGTTGCTCAATCTACTTCAAACCATATAATTTGTTCGCTTTTAGTATTCAAATCTTGATAATACGGATTTACGGATTGGAATACATAATGATTGAACCATTAAATTTTAGCTTGCTTATTCCATCAAAATTGAAATACTTATCTGTGGCGAAATTGTTTGTTTAATGAAATGGGATTTGCAATCAATTGCTTTCAAAACTCCTCAGTTAATCATATTTTACAAAAAAAGATTCATTTGAAAAAATTCCCGATGAACATAACAATTAAATTAAATTCAATTGCATACAAAGTAAAATTATTTTTAAAAATTTTAAGCGTTTTGGTTTTTACGTTTTATACAGTTATGCGAAATTTGATAATTCTCAATAGACGATGAATTTCACAATTGTGAAGATAAATTCCAGAATAAACGTATTTGCATAAAGGGTTTTGTTAAAAACTTTTTAGTTCGTAATAAAAATAAGAATTGGGTGAAAACGGTTAATGGAAACTTATCAAATTGTAAAATAATTTCGAAATAATTTAGAAATAAAAATTTAAAACAATCTTATTATCTAATTTTGGAAAACGATGTGTTAATTTTAAATTCTGGATTTCGTTTTCGACGTAATTAGGTCTAGATCTGATTGCTAAACATACTATTACCAAAGCTGTCCACATAAAAATAAGTGAGAAGAAAAATCGTGTGTACCATTTATTCTCACATGTCAATCTTGTAATGTGCGTTTTAATCAAATAAATTAAATTAAATTAAATTTAAGTCTAGAAAAGCATTTAATGTATTGTGGAATAGTTTCCCAAAGAATAATTGTTTTATTATGTGGTCCACAATAATAATTTTTATTTGGTTGTGTTATTAAAAAAATTTTACAGATCACTAATTTTTACTGTCAAAATTTATTTGTGAAGAGGTCTATTAGCCAGTTGGATCGTTAAGATATAAAATAAATAATAAATTTCAAGAAGATTTAAGAAATGGTTTTCTCACCTTAAAGTCATATCTGTATAATCCGGTTATGGTGAAACTGGCTTATGATGAACATTCGTTCTTATCTTATGTAGAAAAATTACCCAGTTTTTGGCTATAAAGTATGATAAACTAGCTCTCCTGGGGTGCGATTCCGGTTCAGTGATAAAATGTAATGATAAATTTGAATCGGTGTAAACAAAGCAAAAAGGAGAATTCATTATTTTTCGTATTATACCTACTTTGAAATTTAAATGTTTGAATTTTATCAAGAAGTAAAGTAAAAGAAAAAAAATTATTTAATATGCTAGGTTTACAAGAGTACTAAAAGCTGTATTTGCTATACTTATACCATTCAATATTTGATCGGTAATTTCAGACATTGTTTTTAGAAATCGATTTACGACACCTTATCTCCTTACTAATGTTATACCAAAAACGATACATATGTATAGAGAAATAGTTGATAAAATCTTAATAGGGTGATTTATACTGATACCCATTTATTCTGCCGTGCTAAGAGAAAAAGTCACATTTGCCTTTTTCAATTTTTCTATTTTTGTTTACCATTAATGTCTTAATATGAAACTTAACTATTAAATAACGTGATTTTATAGCATTTGAAGAAGGATATTCAGCTTTTTTAAAAAGCAGAAGAAGAAGTATTTGTTTGCAGAATCCAAATATCGACTTTTGGAGTTTGTCAATTTTTTTTTTCTTAGCACGGCAGTACTGTGCTAGTGCGTATATGCAGTATGTTTTCTTTTCTTCTGTCAATACATACATTGTGCATTTTTTGTTTAGTTTGCTAGAAACCAAACGAATGATAAAGTATCAAAATGTCTTTGAAGGTTGGTCACCGAGTTGGTTAACTATGCATAAATTCAATTCATAATCATATTTTTCCTTGTGTTGTTCGATTTGTAGTGGACACTAAATTCGATCTAAATTACGCAACCCGATACTTTGGAATTTCTTCTTCAAATTCTTGATCAATGCGTAAAACTGTTGATCTAATCAGCAATTTTATATATTTACAAAATGCATTGCCTCAAAATCTGTATCAGTATACGTAATTGTGGAAACCAATTTAAGTCCTGATATACATATATTATTCTGAGTATTTCCCGGCAGATTACATTGTGTACAGGTGTGATCGGTCGCCGTTCGTTCGTCTATTGTAAGTGTAGCTGTTGACAGTGATCCAACAATAGAGCTTAAATGTTTTAACGTGAATATCTTCAGAATTTGTTTTACATTATTGCGGCTTATACATCTGAAGTTTATGCGACATAAACTGTTTATATAATAAGATTTCCAAACTCAATTTGATGATTTCAACTTACCGAACGTTAAATGGCTATAGTTGATGAAGATGTAAATTGTATCATTCCGCACAGTATAACATCGGGTGCTGAATCCATCCGCATAGATTCTATTTTGTCGTATGCCTTTGTCCAGATAAATAATGTTGCCAACTATAATGAAACATTTCTGGATTTATTTTTTGCCAATTCAACGATGTTAACCATAAATCAATGGAAACCAATTTAAACACATCAGAGTTTTTGTAGTCTAATTCCAATATCAACAATTGTAATTCAATTAAATTTTTTGATTTTTAGTATGTATTATCAGCACAATGATATTATGATGTCTTATTTCAAATCGGTTGACTGGGATTCGGGCTTTTCATTGGTCGACATAGACATTAACCGTGATGTGCAAATATTCTATAACATTTTATTCAATGGCTTCAACAAGTATGTCTCTTCTGTTGGAAAGATTAATCTTAACAATCCTCTGCGGTTTAACAACGACCTAATAAATCTTCGAAATCGTAAAAAAAGATTATATCGAAGGTGGAAGTCCTCCAAGAGTGCTGACGACATACTATCATTTTTAGATTTACTGAAACAGTTTGCTTGTTTACAAATAATATTGATAAATAATATAAATCCAAAATCATTCTGGAATTTCGTTGACTCCAAATGAAAAATTTGGTTTTGTTTCCGTCAACAATGTCTAAAATGTTTATAAACGTAGTGACATTGTTAAAGTGTTGTTTTATATCCCTCTCCAGATGATATCATTAAATCCCTTCATCTTTTTAAGGATGGATGTGGCCCAGACGGTATTTCTTCAAATTTTCTTAAAGTTCTCGAGTTTGAGTCGATTGTTTGTGATTATATGTTTTTCGGTCTTAAGTCGCTTATAGTATAGATGAACAGCAAGGTTTTTCCGATTAGGTTTTTCTGTATCAAACTTAGTAGAATTTATGGTGATTGATGGCAATGCTCAACTTGATGTTATTTATACCGACTTCGGTAAGGCGTTTGACTTCTGGAAAAATTAAAATTACTTGGTGTTAATGATAATTTGATCAAATGGCTTGAGCCATATCTTACTGCGCGGATGCAATGTGTAAAAATTAACAATAGTTTGTCTGATACAATTTATGTGCATTCTGGGATACCTCAGGGCTCGCATCTCGGTTCGCTTATTTTCATATTGTTTTTTAATGATATCACAAAAAGTATGAAAATATTTTACCCTATTCGAAATCTAACTGATGCAGAGAAGTTACAAAAGGAATTAGATGCGGTAAAAGTTTGGTATAAGAATAATTTGTTATATTTAAATGTAACAAAGTGCAAAATGATGAGTTTTACACTTTCAACATCGCATCTTATTTATGATTACAATATTGCGAATAATAATTTGGCACGAGTAAATGAAATAAAGAACCTTAGAGTTACATTTATACCTTATTATTTAATCGTCTACCTTAATCGTCGACTTGATCTGTTTTAAAGTCAAATCTATGTTAGAATTCCTAAAACGTACCATAAAAGAGTTTAATAATCCCAGAATTTTTGTTTGGCTGTATCAATTTTTTTTCGCTCACAGCTCGAATATGCATCATGCGTATAATGTTACCGTTACAGGGATCACATAATTAGGATTGAGCCAGTAGAAAAATCTTTTCTAATTTGGTCGGTTTGACAACCGATTACCGTGGTGGGAAAATATTAGATATCTACCTCCATACGTTGAAAGATGTAATTCCTTGAAAATTTTGCCTTTCCTCTTGAAATTCATCGTCAGCACGTACACCCTTGAAAATAAATTCTCATAGAACCAATTATGGAAGTGACGAATCTTGGAATTCAATGTCGAAATGTTATAACGAACTGAGTAGTTTTTGTGACTTTATTTTAATGATTAAATTATTTTTGTGCTATTTGAATATTATGTACTTAAGAGTATGCACAACACGATTAATTGTATTTTTGTTATTGTTTAGAATTGTACTGGAGCTTATGGTTCCTAGTTAATTTTTCTGAAATAAAATTTAGGATCTCGATTTTTTTAAAAGAATGCTTAACGTCGTTATCGGAATACATTTAACTGATTGGGTTATTAAAAAATCCCGATATTCTTCCAATTTTTCAGAAAGCATTTCAGAAGATAAAGATGGTAATACCACAGAATAAAGCACAAACACAATTAATCAGCCAAAAACATTTTTGGCCTTACCTTTCATTTTACGTGTCGAACGACAAACACTTAACGACAATTTAACATTGACGAATCTTACCTTCGCCAACTTGCTATTAAAGCAAGTTTTTATCTAAGAAGAATTAAATTACGCTCATATTGTTGCTCAAATCAAATTGTAATTGTAAAGTTACCATCAAGATTATATTCAATTACAGTTTAGACTTCATTTTCTTTTATACATCGTGCTGATACTAAATAATTTTATTGTTTTATTGCAATCATTTTTGTTTGGAATATCAAAATTATACTTCTCGAATCATTTTAAAATGAAAGCTAAAATTGTAAATTTAGTATTTTAAATTTCACTCAAAATTATAAATCAATTCCTCCTTCAAGTTTTTTCAAATCAAGTTTGGAACTTAGCCTACTTGTATTCAAAATATCACAAAATTTCTATATAATTGCAACCAATATTTTGGAATTCAAAACCAACTTTAACTCAGAATTTTGCCCTTACCAAACATAAAATTTTGCTCAAATCGATTTTATAATTCTAACTTAATCATTAATTTTTCTCTTGCCAGTTCAATTCGAAATACAAACTCAACTTTAAACTAAAAACAAAATTACAGTTATGTTTTTGCTCAAGTCCAAATTACTATTCAAATTCAATTTTTACTCAACATTTTTTTAAATTACGGCTTAAAATTCAAATATTTCGATACTTGCTCAGATTTCTGTTCAAAATTCTGATACAAATTTAACAAACCTTTTGATTCAAACTAGTGTTTTAAATTCGACTTTATTTTACTCAGCATTTCTAATTCTCAAGAAATTTCTTAAACGCACTTGTATTGTAATAGGTTGGAATTTTTACTTAATTTATAAACAAAATATCACAAAATTTCTAGCTTAATTGCAACCATAATTTTGCGTTATTTTAATTTGGAAATCAAGCTCGTTTTTTAAATATTTTATAATTAAATTGCATCTAAATTTTTGCTCAAACTCTCGATTGCATTGAAATTGAATTTTTAGTCCAAACTTTGTTCAAATCTTGTTGTACCCCGTTCTAAATAAAAATTTTGCTCGAATTTTTAACTAAATTTTTAAAATTCACTCAAACTATTAGAGGCAGTCAGTTAAACTCTATTTTTAATGTAAGTTCATACTTAAGATTTTATTCAATTACGGTTCAAAATTGATATGCTTCTAAATTTTTTTCAGGTTTTTGTTGGAATTCTGATTTTCTAGTTGAACTAAAAAATTTGTTGAAATCGTGTTTAGAATTTAAGCTAAGTCGCGTAAAGGGCATTAAATATTTTGCTAAAATTGTTTTTTGAAAATGTGTTTCCCAAATGCAAAATAAAGAAGACAATTTCTAATTAAAATTTCACTCAAATTCATTATATCTAGTTTAGAATTCAAGCTAATTTTGTCTCTTCGTTCTCTTAATCAATTTCCTCTCTGTCGAACGAAGTTGACTAATTTAGACAAGATTTATGTTCAAAATTCCATTTATCATTTTGTTCAACTTCGAAAACTGCTTGGAACTAAATTTCTGACCAAAAATCTTAATTTTTTCGAATCCATTTTGATTTTAAACTAAGTTACTAGAGTGAATACCATTCAGACATGTATTAAAACGAAAATTACAATAATCAATTAGCAGAATACCTAAATATTTGTTTGTTAAAACTATAAATTTCACTCAAATTTTCATTTGAATTTAATACAATGAGCGTGATCAAAATTACAATTAAATGTCCCTCACAATTGATTCAAATCCAGATGGAATTGTAATCTAATATTATTCTGAATGCATCCAATGTTTTATTCGATTCCATAAAAACTATTTTCTTTTCCAGTCTAGTTTTTTGATCGAATTCAAATTGATCTATTCTTTGCTCCACCTAATTTTCTCTCATTTTTTTGTTTTCTAATTGAAAATCCACTCAGCAAATCTATTAAAATTTTGTGAAATCAAAATTCGTGTTGTAACTCAATCCCCATATATAATTTTACCATAGATTTTATTTGGTTTGGAATGCCAAAACCATTTTTTTTAATTTAAATTCCTAATTCAAATTTCTCTCAAAATTTAGTTTAATCCAGAAACATTTTCTTAATTTCTATTTTAAACTTAACTCGAAAATATTGAAAATTGTCGTGGTTCGAATTGTAACTTAATTAAAATTGTACGTATCTGTTTAATATCAATATTATTTTTTGAATCCACTCAATATTTAGTCATGTCCTGGTTGAAATTTTTATTCAAAGATTGGAATTCAAACTATTTATATATTGTATATATTATCTATTTTAAGTTCTGCTGAAAACTACGATTAGTTTTGATTCATATTAAACACAAGATGTTGTTCAAATTTAGTTTGTAATTCTAATTTAATTTTTAAATTTTTAAATCCAATTTGAGTTCCTACTCAAGAATTTATTCAATTACATTTGGGAATTCAAATTTTCATTCAGATTTTTGCTCGAAATTCTGATTTTGAAATTCACAAACGTATGTTGACAAACAATATGTTAACTTTTCTCACGTAAATGGCACTCTATATGTTACTAAACTTCATGTTTGAATTCTGAGTTAGTTTAGAATTGAAGCTAATTTTATTACCTTTACATTTTAATTTAATTTAATTTGTAATCAAATTTACATTCAACATTTCCCTCAACTTGGATTTTTTCGGATTAAAAATTGGTTTTCGTTCGGGCCCATTTTGAATATGGATAACTTTAAAACTGTTGCTACGTTCTTATAGTTTAAGGAAATTTAACGCTTGTATGATTCATTTAAATTCCGATGAATTCTGTTACCTACATTTCCATATTTTGCCTTAATCAGATAAAGGTCACGACGTGGATTGTTTCATTTTTGATAAAGGCCCCCATACGTTAACGAATAAATGCAACAATCACAAAATCTGTTTTTCTAGAAGAACTCCGGATCGTCAAATAATGTGCAGTAAACTATTGAAATGTGTATTTTAATTAGCGGAGTTTAGGCCAAAGTGAAACATTTTTAACTTCTAAAAACAAATATTTGTTGGCCTAACTTTAAAATTTGGCTTATAAAATATATTGCTGTATCAAATTTTAAACTTTGAAAAATTAAAAATATTTGGAATAAACCAAAAAATATGTGGTAAAACGTAAAATAAATGGAAATATGTAAAAATACATATGTGATTATTCCAAAATAGTTAAAAATATGTGGTAACATAAAGGTCTCATTCGCTTTTATTTGTTCTAAAAAGAATAACTATCCAACAAATTTTTGGTTTGGATTTCCCAAACAAAATATTTTTTTACATAAGCATTATTTTTGTCCTTTGAATTTGTACGAAACGTTTTGTTTATTCGTTGTGTTATTTGTTATATTGGATAACGGAGCAAGATTTATATTTTTTGTATATAACAAATTTCATAACTCAGTTTTTGTATGAAAATTTTCCTTCAGTTTCGTTGTATAGTTTATTTTGGTAAATTCAACTGGCTGGAGGGGAGTCTGTACCTAAACTGTTTGGCCCCAACAAAATTTAAGTTTGTTTCAATTTTCAACAAAAATTCTACGTGAGAAATGAATTTTTATGCATTAATACGAACAAGAGATCAAACAAAATATTTTAGTTAAATTTATCTGTCGGATTCAATAAAATGTTAAGGCTCAAACTTAGGCCGTTTTGCCAACTGAAAAATTGTAAATCTGATCCTAACGTGCCATTTGTTTTATTCCTCTTCGTTCTTGGTGTAGTCTTTCATTCAAAATTGTAAAGTAAATTGGGACAAAAAACCCGAGCGAAAGAGAACGGATATATCATTCTGTTTGACCCTTGTGCATAGAAAAAAAATCGACAGATGCACGTAAACAAGTATCGTGTAAACGAGAAGTCTTGCATTGATGTGTTGCATTGTTGCCTCTTGTGAATATTTATTTGATTTTAAACCCTTTTACCCTTCTTTGAAAAATCAACCTCTATTTCTCTGCGAATCGAACAATAAAATCGAATTGTGCGTTTTTATTTATGTGTATGGTATCATTGTAATTATTATGATCATTACTTAATGTAGTATAAACGCACTTATCTTAAAAAGTATCGATCGAGATTAACGGGCTACCGAATATTTCCAAAACTTTTTGCCAAACTGTATTTTTCAGGTTTTCACTGTATCGTATGGGCAGACACCATTGTAACCAATATGGGACCCCAATTTTTAGATAACTAAGATTATACAACATCCGCTCAAGCAATCTTAAAAAATCGATTGAGTCTAAAGAGCTGCAGAAATTTTCCAAACAAACTGGGCTAAACTGAATGTGGCAATTTTTTACTGTATCATATGGGCGGACTCCTATGTAGTTAGTATAGGACCTTGATTTCTGGATAGATTGAATCAGAATTTTTCAAAAAGTTTTACCAAACTGATTTTTTCAGTTTTTTTACTGTATCGTAAAGGCGGACACCCTTGTAACCTGTAAAGGACATGGATTATTAGATACCTTCAATCATAACACTCCATCCAAGCCAACCTTGAAAAATTGGGAGTGTTAAAAAGACCTAAAGAATTTTTCAAAAAATTTGGTCAAACAGAATTTTACAATTTTTTCACAGTATCGTAAGGGCCCTCTTGTAACCAACATGGGACGTTGATTTCTGGGAAGCTGGAATCATAACAAATCTTTACAAGTAATATTAAAAAAAAAATTGATGAAGTTTATATTTGTCAATTTTTTGACTGTATTGGTAGGTAAAACCCCTATGTAACTAATGTAGGACCTGGGATCATGACAATTGTAGAACCATTCTTCAAAAAATCAATCGAGTCTAAAAAGCTTTAGAATTTTTCAAAAAATTTTACCAAACTGAATTTTTCAGTTTTTCCATATTTCTTACTGGCAGACCCATTGTAACCAATATGGGACTCTTATTTTTAAACAACTGGGATCATAACTCATTCAAACAATCAATCATAACTGAAATTGGGTACCTATGGGCGGGATCTCATTGTAATAAAGGACCTTGATTTCTAAATAGCTGGGATCATACCACCAATCAGAGGAGTGTAAAAAACTACAGAATTTTTCATAAAATTTGGCCAAATTAATTTGTCGGTATTTCAATATATATAGTATGGGCCTTTGTAACCAACATTAAACCTTGATCTCTAGATAACTGGGATCATAACACATTCGCACAAGAAATCTCGAAAAAATCGATTTAGTCAAAAAAAAAAAAATTACAGAATTTTTCAAATAAATTATGTAGGTCAAACTGAATTTATCAGATTTTCATTGCATCGTGAGGATGGACCCACTTTTAACCAACGTGAGACCCTGATTTTTAGATAATATTGATCATAAAATATTCGTAGAAGCAATCTTAAAAATATCGATCGAGTCTAAAGAGCTTCTTTCTTTTCAGTTTCCTCTATTTCGTATGGGCAGACCCCGTTGTAACCAACATAAGATCCTTATTTTTAGGTAACTGGGATAAGAATACGTCCGTCCAATTAATCTTAATTGAAATCCATCGAGTCTAGAGAGCTACAGGATTTTTAAAAAAATTTCGCCAAACTTGTCAGTTTTTCACTGTATCGTATGGGCCCTTGCAACTAATATTAAACCTTGATCTCTAGATAGCTATAATAATAACACAATTCGCACAAGTAATTTTGAAAAAATCTAATCTTTCAAATCTAAAGAGCTTCAGAATTTTTCAAAATGTTTTACCAAACTGAATTTTTCAGTTTTTTGGAACTCTAATGTTTAGATATCAGGGATCATAGCATATTCGCACAAGCTATCTTAAAAAATCGATCGAATCTAATGAGCTAAAGAATTTTTCAAAAAATCTTGGCCAAACTGAACTTATCAGCTTTTCACTGTATCGTAAGGGACCTTGTAACCAATATTAAACCTAGATCTCTAGATAACTGGGACTGTACACATTCGCACAACAATCTTAAAAAAAACGATTTAGCCAAAAAAAATACAAAATTTTTAAAATGAATTAGGTCAAACTAATTTTTTCAGATTTCATTACATCACAAGGACCACCCACTTCTAACAAATATGGGACTCTGATTCTTAGATACCTGGGATCATAGCACATTCGTAGAAGCATTGTTAAAATAAATCGATCTAGTCTACAGAGCTTCAGGATTTTTAAAAAAATTTTACCAAACTGAATTTTTCGGTTTTTTACATTTCCTATGGGCTGGAATCATAACACATCCGTACTAGCAAAAATCGATTTAGTTTAAAAATCTACAGAATTTGTCAAATTAATTATGTCAAACCATTGCATCGTGAGGATGAATACACTTTTAACCAATATGGGGCCCTAATTTTTAGGTATCTGTGGGGTTATTCGTGAAGTTTGTCCTAAATTTGTCCTAAAATTACAAAAATAAATTTTGTATTTTTTGAATATACTTCTAAGTAAAGTGTTGTTTTCAAGTAGTCTAAATTGTATCTATCATCTTAAATCTGTTGCTAAGACAAAACATTTGTTGTCAAAAATTTATTGTTTTACTTTAATCTAATTGAAAAAATTAAATTTCAGATAGACCTAAACGCACATCTGATAGTTCAAGAAACTAAGACTAAAGCGTTGAGTTACAATTTACAAAATCTTCTTACTGAACTTGAGATGCTCGAATTTTAAGATTAATTGAAATTTTTCGAGATGATTTTTGGTTACTGCATTATTTAAGATTCTAGATATTAGGGACATTTTGTGTGTGTTGAGTTTTTTTGGCATTCCCTCCTATGACTTTTGTCCAGTAACTCGAGATTTTCAAGATAATTCAGGATAATTTGTGCAATTTACGAGCATGTTCGTTATTTGGTACACACAAAAAAATAAAGGGTCACCACAACACCGAATCGGTGTTACATAGTGTCTCACCGATCGGATATTTAAAATTTGAATCCAATCGGATATTTTAATAAAAATGACATAAAATACATTTGGATAAAAACTTTCACACCGCATAGAAACCAAACAAGAACATTCATGTTTAGGAACGCACCGAAAGGTGTATTTTATTAGGAAAACACCGAAAGGTGTATTTTATTAAATCCAAAAGAAGTTTTTCTAAAAATTTATCTTTTCGGATAGTTAAAAATATTTATCCGTTGATGCGTGTTAAATTTTATAAAACTATATTCGGTTGGACAAAAATAAAATACTTTTTTGGATAAATAACAAATTAACACCGCATATTTTTTTGAGTGTAGACACTGAAGTATTTGACAATGATTTACTTAGGTTTTCCAGACTTTTGAAGTTATTTGTAAGGGAAAGATTAGAGATTTACCAAATTATTCAGGATCTTCGAAAATATTTTAAGATTGTTAGAATAAGTAAGTGCGCATAACGTTATAAAACTACTTAGAGGCAGGGATCGGAAAACCCTAAGATTTCGTTACGTTATTGGAAAAAATTCCCAAATTTTGTTTGATTACGTTATAACGTTATTTAACGTTAAATTATGTGAAACGTTACGTTACTTAACGTTATCTAGCATTAGTTAATGTTTTTAACGTTATAGAACAAATAACGTTATCTAAAGTTAAGTAAGGTTAGTAAAGTTTTAACACTAGAACTACCGACCAGTCAAAATGAGGATTCAAGAATGAGGGAAAAAATTGAATTCAATACATGTACAATCCGTCATTTTGACGGATCAATAGTTCTAGTGTTAAATAATGCTACCAGGAACAAAAACATTTTTTATAAGGTTATTTTATTTGGTTATATCAAAATTTTATAGAGTTATCTGTTACGGTTACGTTATAACATAACCTAATAGGTTTGGTTACGTTTTCTTGAAAAACTTCGCAATTTTAGCGTTTTTTAACGTTATTCGGGTAACGTTATATAACGTTATCCGTCCCTGCTTAGAGGTATTCGACACTATTTTGGTACAGGTACACTCTTTGTGTGAACAATAACTGCAGTACAGTAATTATTCGGTGATTTATTTGCAAACTATTTGATCCGATAGGAACGATTCAGTATGCTCTAAAGTGACTTCAACCCTCAATTTTTGACAATAGATTTTTTTTAAGCGGGTGACACAAAATGTCAATCAAAACGCCTATTTATAAATTAAAATTATAAATAAAATTTCTAGCATGTATATTTTGTCTCTATAATGCAATATAATTTTCATACAATTTCACCCTCGACGTATTCAAACATCTAGTAAGTGGCGGGTTCGCAAATTTTGTTCAAAATGTTGTAAATACTTTCAAAATTATTATAAACATTGTCAATTCGATTCTAATTACAAAACATAAACAAATGTTAAGACTCGATTCGAACAAACATCTAAGTGTGTAAAATCTTAATGTGGTAATTAAACATTAATGTCGACTTCGATTGGGATTGTCAAAAAAATCAAGTTTTCCTACAATCGCCGTGAAAAGCAGGCTTTTTTTTCTCTGTTTTCAAAGCCCAAAGTGTCTGTTTTTTTGACAGTTAATAAACAAATTACTTTGTCACACGTTTCTCTTAGAAACGTGTGACAAAACTTGAAACCGCACGCTAAATTTGAACATATGAAAAGAAGAGTAAGAGTAAAAGAAGAGTATTGAAAAGCGAAATTTCACATAATTATGATGTAATTATTTTTATTGATTATTATTGAAATTTACATTAATGGTACAATTGGTGCAGTTTTGTATGTTGATGCCGCGTTGATTGAGTTCTGGTGATAAATCCGGCGGTGTATTTGAGAGATCGCTGTCACTTAAATCCATTTTTTTTAGTTTTTTGTTGCAAAAAATAAATTGTCAATTTTTAAGAAAGACTAATGTTTGTATAAAACATCAAACCAAATTTTTGTTTTTATTTATGAAAAATAAAAAAAATCTTTGACTACTCGATTGAACAAAATGTCGGTCCTAAAATAAAATCGTATTGTCAGTATAGTAAATTTTACTACAAAATTATCTTTTTATTATATTTTTTAAAATGATTGTAGGAAAAATAAAGTGTGAAACACGTCCGCAAAGTTGTTTGTCACGCTCGAAAGGTTGCTGGCCTCCGTCCCGTCGGCCAGCAATTTCCTTTCTCGCGTGACAAACTGGCACTTTGCGCTCTTGATACACAAATAACTATTTCCTACAATCGCCGTGAAAAGCAGGCTTTTTTTCTCTGTTTTCAAAGCCCAAAGTGTCTGTTTTTTTGACAGTTAATAAACAAATTACTTTGTCACACGTTTCTCTTAGAAACGTGTGACAAAACTTGAAACCTGCACGCAAGACTAATGTTTGTATAAAACATCAAACCAAATTTTTGTTTTTCTTTATGAAAAATAAAAAAAAATATTTGACTACTCGATTGAACAAAATGTCGGTCCTAAAATAAAATCGTATTGTCAGTATAGTAAATTTTACTACAAAATTATCTTTTTATTATATTTTTTAAAATGATTGTAGGAAAAATAAAGTGTGAAACACGTCCGCAAAGTTGTTTGTCGCGCTCGAAAGGTTGCTTGGCTCCGTCCCGTCGGCCAGCAATTTCCTTTCTCGCGTGACAAACTGGCACTTTGCGCTCTTGATACACAAATAACTATTCTGATGCCCAATCGTACGCACAAGAAGCATGTATGTGATTTCTTTTTGAGGTTATGTTAACCGTTAGTAAATCTTTGGTTCGATTATATGTACAAAATTACACAGATTTTGTCAGAAAAATTATTTTAATAACACAACTAAATAACACAAATAAATAACGAACTCGTAAAAATTCCAGAGTGATTAAAAACGACGGATTTTTTTGTCGACTTGAATTGTCACAATTGTGATTGACATTTCGTTTTGTGATTAACATTTTCGCAAAAAATCTCGATTTGTCAAAATTGATTTAAATCAAAAAATAAATGATTTATTCTGCCCAATCGTATGCGCTTAATGATTTAAATCATTTGTTTTGACGGTAAATTGATTTATTTTGTCCAATCGAATTCCACATAAGAAAAAATAAAACAAATTCCAAAACCACTTTACTGTATTTTAACAAAAACTCGGCAAGACAAATCTGTGGTCACAAGGCGTAATCGCATAAGTCAAATTTGATAATTTTTCTAGAGACGTAGAAAAAGTTAAATATTAAATTCATTTTCGTATATGCCGACTAAAGCTGCTACGGCTTGCGATCCCAGCATTTGGCCACAAGGCTTTACCACTTAAGTCAATCATTTAGTGAAGTTAGAAAAGAGCTAGAAAACGTTACACACTGAAAATTATTTTTGTCTTAAGTCGACTTAAGCGGTTATGCCTTGTGACCACAGAAATAAGGGTGTAAATCACACCAAAATCCTTATTTTGAAGAATTTCCTTGGCATCATAAAAATACGAACTCGAAAATTATTTGATTTATTAAGAGCCCCACGACGGCAATCGACCGAATTCAGAACCGGGCATGCCGAATGTTTCGGATTCTTACAACGTCTCTACGCTTGATTCTCTTTTCTATTATGAAATTTTTCGATTTCGCATTTGCAGGAAATCCAAAAAATTTACCCTATTGTGGTGGTGGATTCATGAGGTCGGATTTTTACCCTAGGATATTTTTCCAAACTCCAAAATCAATCAAATCACATTTTTTAATTATTTTAGTTATTGTCGATGAATCAACTATCCATGATTGATAATGATTTGATTGGTTAAGAAGCTCGGAAAAAATACCTTATAGTAAAAATTCGACCTAGTGAACACACCATGAAACTAAATAATTTTAAAGAAGTTGGCAATTTTAAAAGAAGATTAGCACAATATTTACTGAATTTTATAGAATAAAAAAATGCATTAACAGTGTCTAATCATTGATGGTTAAAAAAAATACTCAACTCAACCGCAACTCATATCTCAATTCAACCACCAAATAAATCTGCAACTGAACGATAAAATCAACCTCAAACTCAGCCTTCTACTCAATCCGGAAATCGACATGCGTACATGAACCCCACCCAGACTAATTTCCAAGTTAACTCTCAACCCACTCCAATTCTACTCCTCAACCAACAAAAAATCCAACTTAACCCCAAACTCAGCTTCCAACTTCCTCATCAAATCAACAAGTTCCGAAAAACAACAAATGTGCATTAAGTCACTCTAGCTCTTCCAACACAATCCCAAATAAATTCCCAACTGAACCGCCAATTTAACTTAAACTGGACCAAACTCAACTTAAGCCCAGACTCATCTCGCAAATCAACATGATCTGAAAAACGAGATGCACAGATGAACCCAACTCAAGCTAATTCAAGCTTCAAGCTTTCAAGATTTCAAGAAAATTCGAAAAACCACGATTTTGATCAATTGTGAATGTTTTATGGCCGATTCTGGCTAAAGTGTGATATGCACAAATGTGAATCTTGGCCAGAATAATAACTACACAAAATACATATTTTAGAAAGAAATCATGCTCTGGATCCATACAAAATACATAGTTTTAAGCCAGAATTTATTTAGTGCATGCTTTAACATTGTTTCATTTTATACAAATCGATTCAAAATTACTAGCAGTTGTTGAATTTTGTTACGTTTAACTAATTATAGAATATTGAACCACTAAATTTTAGCTTACTTATTGCTACTCGTATCACGATTGAAATACCATAATTATTTGTGGCAAAATTATTTTTTAATGAAGATGGATTTGCAATCAATTAAATTCAAAATTTCTCATAAAATTGATCAAATTTTAGATTCGCAAAATTCGCAATTTAATTATTTGAAAATTAAGGCATTAAAGTTTATTGGTTTAGAAATTTAAATCCGCAGAACTTTTAAAGTGGCTGTTTTAGTTTGTACAAAAATTTAAATCAAATTTTGAAACAATAGAAATATAAAAGTTTTTAAAACTGTTATTGTCTAATTTTTTGTAAAGAAAGAGTTAATTTTAAATTCTGGTCTAATTTACATTTGCATCAAATTTTGATGTACTCGTAATTGCCACCGGAATTCTTACAGTTTTTACTGTCACTTCAAATAATAACAACATTTTAAATCTACGTACTAAAAACCTTTGTTGGCTCTGTATCTGGTTACTAAGCAGACTACTACCAAAGCTGCCCATTTGAAAACCAGGCGTAACCAGAAAAATCATTTTTTGCTAATAAGGTAGAAAGTACCATGCAATACGACTGTATGAGAGTTATTAGTAAGTCAAATAACATATAGCCATCCATAAAAATGTAATACTTTTAAAGTGGGAACGACTTTAACTGTCTGGAGAAGACTATGTCTAAACGGTATTCTCTATTTTAAATATTGAAGAAAGTTTTCTACTCTCTCTACAGTTTGTCTATCGATTTTATGACTTGCTTGTTGCTGATTTATACGAAAACTATTACCTGTAACAAAAATGAAATGTTGACATTGCCTAATGGTTTGATTTTAAATTTAGATTCAGTGATTATTTACTGAACAGGTTGCTTTTTATTAAAAGTGTAATGTCAACAAAATTGTTGCAGTTATATGCCTCTTTCTCCCCCTACTCAGAATAAATATTCTCATATTCTCCTTTCGAATGCATGCTTACATAATTCGTGGTTGAAAGAAAACCTATAGGTCGATTCCGGTTGATTAAAATTATTTTGTGGAGTTTGATTTAAATGAGAATTTCGCATTCCGATTCAGTGAAATGGGATAAAAAATTTCATTTTTGTGAAAACGAATGTGAAAATATTTCGTCGTGGAATTTTGCGGAGAAATACAATATATTAAATATTTTCTTAGGACAGGCCCAGAGAATGTCAGAGTAATTACACGTAATCTGATGCCAAAGAAATAAAAATGGCTTTTAAACTCAAAGATTTTAGTGTTTGCTGGATTGATTTATTTGTAATATACGTCACTCCAAATTTACCATTTTTGCACTTCAATTTCAACCTTTTACAAATCAAGTTTTGATTGGTTGAAATTGATTTGCAGTAGATTGAATGTGATTGTGTAGTTTCTCATTTACCGAATCCTACCGATAAACGGTAAATACAAGCTTAATTTAACGGTAAACCTGGTAAAACCGGTTATTTTGAAAAGCTTTTAAAAATAAGGAAATTCCAAATTCCAAATTAATTTTGCAATTAGTGATGGTGTCTGTTTTTGGTCGATTTCGGCGTGGTTCTCTTGTTTCAAATCACCTTGTCTCGAATTTCATGTTTTGATCACTTTTTTAAATTTCTCGAGATTATTGGAGTATAGCATGGAAATAGGAGCGGGTGTGAAGTTTGTCCTAAAATTAAACATTTGTCCTAAAAATTGATTTTCCTGTGAATGTATTAGTAAGAATAATAAATCTCTCGTTATTATGAATTTGTACGTAAACATTTATTTTACTTATCTAATTTAAATTTACAAAAAAACTTAAGTCCTTATTTAAATTGTCCAAAAAAACAATTTAAAAAATCAAAGTTCAGTCGAAAAGTGATACATAAAAATTATTCAATCTGGTCCAAAAGGTCGTAACTTAGTGGACACAAGATTTACAAACAGTCGGAGAACCGCGCTACCCTAAAACAATGATAAAGACATCATTCAGGATAGTGAACGATGTCACTACCTAAAAAAAAAACACATTCAAAAATCTAGAAAATAAATGACTTAGGCAGACGTTTTGCTTCCATTTATGTAAAATATGTAAATTCGTAGAAAGAAATTAAGTATTATGTATATTAGCATATAGTTGGATATTAAAAAATGCCCCCTCTTGCCCAAATATCGTACCTAAATGGACATATGAGTTTAAGTTTAGGCGGAGGTCTCCTTAATAAGGGTAGAGGGCAATCCCTTCAGAAGATAAGTAACTTAGGACAGACGTGTTGCGTCCCTATATGTAAGTTCGTATAAAATTGAATATTAAAAAATTCTCAATCTGGCCCCAAGATCGTACCCAAGTGGGGACATACACCAACAAGGATAAATATTACAACTTTCAAAAATCTAGAAGATAAGCGACTTAGGGCCGACGTGTTGCGATTTTTGAAAGTTGTAACATTTCTAAGATAGAGGGGATTTCGCTTTACCCTTATTGATATATGTGCATTTGGGTACGATCTTGGGGCCAGATTGAGAATTTTTTTAATGTCCAACTTTATACAAACATACATATAGGAATGCAACACGTCTGTCCTTAGTCACTTATCTTGTAGATTTTTGAAAGTTGTAACATTTCTAAGATAGAGTGGATTGCCTCCTACCCTTATTGATGTATGTCCACTGGGGTACGATCTTGGGGCCAGATCGAGATATTTTTTAATATCCAACTTTATGCTAATATACATACTATACTTAATTTCTTTATACGAATTTTCATGCAGGGAAGCAAAACACGTCTGCCTAAGTCATTTATCTTCTAGATTTTTGAATGTGTATTTTTTAGGTGTCGATGTCCCGCCCAATATCCTTAATGACGTCTTTATCATTGTTTAGGTTAGAGGGGTTCTCCGACTGTCTGTAAAACTTATGTCCACTTAGTTACGATCTTTTGGACCAGATTGAGTATTTTTTATATATCACTTTTCTAATGAACTTTGATTTTTTAAATTGTTTTTTTGAACAATTTAAAATAAGATTTAAGTTTATTTAGAAGTTTTTTTGTAAATTTAAATTAGATAAGTAAAATAATTGTTTACGTACAAATTCATAATAACGCGAGATTTATTATTCTTACTAATACATTCACAGGAAAATCAATTTTAAGGAGAAATGTTTAATTTTAGTACAAACTTCACACATTTGTTCAGTCGCGTGAAGTTTATCCTAAATTTTGTTTTTGTAATTTTAGGATAAATTTAAGACAAACTTCACGCGAATAAATAGGAAGCGTGATGTTCGAGGCTTAATTGGTGATTTGGTGTTTTAAAATAGTCAGGTTGAGCCTATTCGAAGAAAATGGTTGTTCGATATTTACGAAATTATCCAATACTATTTGAGGGTTACATATACAATATTATTGGAAATCGTTTTGTTGAGGTAATTCTTAACTTGCTTAGTAGCATTTTCCTTAGTCATTAAATTACATGACAAATATTTACGATATTTACGCGAATTTACGGAATTTTTTCGACATTTATATCTAGGATTATTCGAGATTTTTAAAGATTTTCAAATTTATTCGAATTTTATGTGGCAATGTGCTGCGCTTAGCTTTGAGTTGTGGGAACTTCTAATTACACATTTAAATCTGAATCTTGATATTTAGTAGATTTTTCGAGATTTCGATATTTCTCCAATTTCCTAGGTTATTCGAAATTATTCGCGTTTTGGATTTTACGTACTTACGTATAATTCGATATTTGCGAATTTTCTACAATATACAAGATACTTTGAAAATTTGACATTTTTGAGATTATTTCGAAATTTTGTTATTATTCAAATTATACTCGAAATTTGTGGTGCTTTATCGTTATACATATTTAGAAATCGTCATAGAATTGAGTTGATTGCAAGAAATTTCGCTTTGATTGAGACCATTGAATTTGGGGGGGGGGGGTGGGGGAGGGGGGAGTAGGAGCCCAAAATTTGTAGTTACGCCACTGATCAACTAGAACTAAAACCCCGTAAAAAGGACTAGAACACAAATTTGTGGTATAGGTACAGTTATTCAGCGTGAAAACCAAAACGAAAATTTCATGCCACGAAACCGAATTTGACCTGCTATCTACTTACTAGACGAAAAGTATAATTAAAATGAAACCAACCACAAATAAATTCAATTGTTGTATATCAAGTTCGTACAAGAAAATCGTAATTCTCCATTCCAATTGCACGACCAAAATCGATGTTCTGAACAAGGATTATTGCCATAAAACCAGACTTGAAAGCTGTAATTTTGATCGAGATATTGCAGTTTTAGTTTTAGCTATTTTGTCATAAAAACTTATTTTCTCCTCGTGCGACCATGTTTTTCACTAAAACTTCAATAATTCAGCAAGAAGTTTTCGCAAGAAGAGCTTTCATAGCCTTTTATGAAGAAGAAAATTGTTTACAAAATGGCTAACTTGGTTTTGCGAATAAAATTAGATATTTGCGTTGACAATTGTAAAATTTGCATATTTTTTCTCGTTTAGCAAATTTTTATTTAACTAACGAAAAGTCATAAAATCAAACGAAGCCTCAGCATCGGAAAGAATGCTAAATTTCCTTTAATAAAAAAAAAATTAATTCGATATTTGAATAACTATGTACAACAGGGTATTTCTTGAAAAAATTTCCGTAGCGTTCTTTTGCCGCAGTGTATATTGAAACTAAAAGTTCGAAAAAAAATTTATAGACAATTAAAGTTAAAACATTTATAGGAGTTTGATATTAGAATTGGTGAGCTTCAGGGTTTAGAAATTAGAAAGTTTTAAATTTAGGCACAATATTGGGTTAGTTATAGGAAACTTAAAAATTTAAAAGCCAAAAACTAAAAATAATTATTTATTATTTTGCTTTGAAGAAACTTGGCTTAATATAATTTAAAATTAAGAAATTTAATTAAATTGAAATTTAATAAATTTAGAAAAGTTGGTTAGACAAAAAATCGAGCTAAGGTGCTTAAAAAAAGGTTTGGTATAAATTAGAAATAAATTT
Source organism: Tipula vernalis (assembly GCA_958295665.1). Lineage (NCBI taxonomy): Eukaryota > Metazoa > Arthropoda > Insecta > Diptera > Tipulidae > Tipula > Tipula vernalis. The sequence goes on from OY282558.1 coordinate 329,092,840, forward strand.
AAAAAATTTATGTTTTCGATTCAAAAACGTAGAATCAAAATTACTGCCTTGACAGCTCCTCTGGACCCAACCGTGTGCTGCGCAGCTTTCTCATATTCATCTGACGTACGCTTATCCCAACTCTGCTCATCATCAATTTTTGTGAGTGAGTGCAAACGGCACCACCGTTCCAATTCAATTTTTTACTATTTCTTTTTATGTAAAATTTTAAATAGTAGTTGATTTTACCAACTATAATGCAATTAGTCATAAATTAATCAAGACATTTATGTTTAATTTCGACAATCCTTTCGCTCTGAAACAGCCAGTTAAAACAAACTGTGCCGGCACTGGTTAATTTATAAACGAATTCTTTCGAAGGTTTCACCTTATGATATAATTATTTAGATAGGATAAGCTGTACAAGTACCGGAAATTGGTGTCGAACGAAATTAAAGAATGTTCTTGAAAGTTGGTTTTGATTCCTCGCAGATCTGCTTGTGGCCTTACCAAAGTAATGAAATTTAGAAAATTTAAAACAATTGAAATTGAAATTTTGGAAATTTCTTATATTTAGACACCTAGATAAGCATTTTTGATTTTAGAAATTCAGAAATTGAGAAACTTGGATCTTTAGAAATTTGACGAGTAAGAAAATTTTAGAAATTTTAGTATAATTCACTAGGTTAACCTGTACATTATACATTCCAAATATTATTTTGTTTTTCAGATTAAATGAAACCATTTCAAAATTGATCGACAACTTTTACAAATCATTTGAAACTTTACTCAAATAAAACTAAATCGAATATTAGGATCTTCCGGATTTTAGCCAGATTATTATTTTTTACGAAGAACGAAATTATCAAGAGTTCTGCAACTTCAGTTTCGATCTGAATAAGAATTAAACTATTGATAATTTCGCTCTTCGTATAATTATCTGGCTATAATATGGAAGAACCTAATAATTTCAAATACAAATCGCATTTATTCATTAAACAAAGCTCAATAAGTGGTGCGTATAACTCGCTAATTCTTCAACTACATGGTGGTTTTCTTTATGTAAAAAGTAATCAAAAGTGAAATTAGGAATTCAGTCGCTGTAGCCTGACTGAAAATACATTTTTCGTAATTTTCGTTCAGATTGAAACTGAACCACTTTTTTTCCCTGCTGCAGCTGAATGAAATAGTGACAACAATTTAATTAGAACAATCTGCCATTTTAACTGAATCTAGAAAAAGCCTTTTCGATTGTGTTCACCACTGTAAGATGATAAAAATTGTAAGTGATTTTGAAATGCTTGAATAACCACCCTTACACGCATACATTTATTCATTATAGAATTATAGATTTAGAATTTTACGTCTCTAAACTATTTACAATGTCGCTGTTACTTTACTCGCCAATTTTAAAAACCATCTAAAGAGCTTTTTCTAAAATTAGAATAACCACTCGAAATTGGTTGGGTTTTTCACAGCTTAAGGAGAACTCATCACATTTTTGCAAACAATTATAAAAAGTGGGGTGGTCGACATCTCTTGTGATTTTTCGAGATTTTGAGATTTCTCCAATTTCCTAGGTTATTCGAAATTATTCTCATCATTTTACATGGCGGTGATTAGCGCGTTTAGGATTTTACATACTTACGTATAATTCGATATTTGCGAATTTTCTACAATATACAAGATACTTTGAAAATTCGACATTTTTGAGATTATTTCGAAATTTTGTTATTATTAAAATAATTATACTCGAAATTTGTGATGCTTTATCGTTATACATATTTAGAAATCGTCATAGCATTGAGTTGATTGCAAGAAATTTCGTTTTGATGGAGACCATTGAATTTGGGGGGGGGGAAGGGGGGGGGAATAGGAACCCAAAATTTGTTGTTACGCCACTGATCAACTAGAACTAAAACCCCGCAAGAACGACTAGAACACAAATTTGTGGTAAAAAATTATTCAGCGTGAAAACCAAAACGAAAATTTCATGCCATTCCATTCCACGTCACGAAACCGAAATTGACCTGCTAAGCATCGATGTTGGTCGTAAAAAGCTTCGTTTATAATATACTTACTAGACGGAAAGTATAATTAAAATGAAACCAACCACAAATAAATTCAACTGTTGTGTATCAAGTTCGTACAAGAAAATCGTAATTCTCCATTCCGATTCCACGACCAAAATCGATGTTCTGGAAGATAAAAGTTATTTTAATTCGCTGTGTACCTTAAAGGATGGGGGTGGCTATACCTAAACCGCTTTTCGATTTATTAAAATTCCAATATTAATAGAAATGAGAACTTTTTCAAAAATTGGTTTATAATAGACCCAGATTTTCGAAACCTTGGTTGAAAGATTAGATTAAAATTAATATAAAAAACGAGATACATTTTTTAAGCTTGTCAAGCGTTACACACAGAATGAATATTTTATATCCAAATTCAAACTTTATCGAAATTTTTTTGTAAAAAAAAGTTCATAATATGAAGAAAGATGCTAATGCTAAAAAATTCGAGAACATTTGTAGCGTTAGATAATTTTGGACATCTATTAATGAAATTATGCATAAAAAAAAGAGCCCATTTCAATGGAAACCGTCTATTTTAATAATCAAACAAATGACGCGCCAAGTTTAATTGCCGTTATCATGAATAATTATTTTAGTACCATTGTTCCAAATCAAGACAGCCAAAATTTGACGAATATAAACGAATACGATATGCAATACGATATCCTACGGTAACCATTTCATTTGAATTTCTGTTGTAAAGATGAGGTTGAAAAAAAATATTTATGAATTAGATAGTGCAGCTGCAAATAGGTGGAACATATATCAGTCCGATTTTTAAAATATTTTAGCACTAAGTTCTTCAAAAAATTAGTTAAATTTGCGAACGAAATATTTTAAACTAGAACATTTCCAAATCAAATAAAAGTGTCCAAAATAATAACAGTTTCAAAATCAGGTGACAAGCTCCTACCGAATAGCTTTTATTAAATAGATTATGCCTTAGTGTGTTTCAGTTACTTTTGTAGATTTTAGGAGGAAGGCATTTGATAGATTGTTTCGCAAACCGAGTTGAATGTTTTTGATAGCTAATTAAACAACAGGTAACAATTTGTTGAAATTTGTAATGAACGAAGTAGCTACGTAATTTCCAAAATAAGTTTTAACCTTTTCAATATTTATATTTTCTATATTCTGTTTGAAAAAGAAAGTCATGCTGATAAAGTGGTGGTTAAATTTAAATCGGACAATTGACAAAATAAAGAATTGGATATGCAACATGACCTGGATTTTCTCAAATTGTGTGACTGAACAAAAACTATTCAGTTATTTGGTTTAGGATCACAGTTAACTGATGTTTACACTAAATTATGAAGAAAATCCTTTAAAACTAATTTAAATGACTAAATAACCTGGAAAATAGCAAATCAGCTTCATTTGAATTAAGATTTTTGTTTCATTTAGGAACCTTATCTTCTTGACCATATCATAATCGGAAATTAACCGATTGGAAACTATTCTCTTCTAAGCTTGTTTCAATTATTGATCTTTCAACTACTATTCGGATGGTTAAAGATATTGAATTGCAACCATCTGATAACTCTTGTCCACTTGTTACTAAGCAAAAGACTAGGAATAAACCCTTCTGGTGCTCTGACCTTAAAAGGTTAAGGAAACAAACAAGAAAGTTGAAGAATAGAGCTGAAACAACTAATCTTCAAACTGATTGGAATATTTTCATAAGAAAAGCTTAAGATCCGCTCAAAGAATATCTTTGAAAAAATTCTGTGAGGAAATCAATAGCCTTTCTGTTGCAGTTAGACTTTATAAAGCTCTGGCTAAAAATAATGTCTGTAGACTTGATGCCCTTCCTCTATACCTGACGGCACGTAAACCTCCTCGAAAAGAGATAAGTGATAGTGATAAGAGATAAGTCTATCTGTGCAGTTTCCTGGTTGTGACATAATCCACTAGCGGCCACTAACATTTGTAATGCTACTCCCGATTGGGAATTAGCAAATTAATTTGTTACACCTGAAGTTCGGTTCTCCTTTGCAGCATACAAAACTGGTGGTCCTTATGGAATTTTTCCTGCCGAACTTCAGTATGGTTTTCCTCTTATTAGGGACCAGTTGCTACACCTTTTTAGGTCTTGTATTACCTTTAGTTTTATCACACCTTCTTAGAATAGAAATAGGTTTATTTTTATCCAGAAACATGGTAAGTCTGATTATACTGAGCCTAAAGCATTTGGGCCCAATATCCTGTTCTCAACCTTTCTGAAGATATTAGAAGGAACGGTAGACAGATTTTTTTTGTTATAGTAACATGCAACATGCTTACAGAATTGGCAAGTCCTGTGAAATGGCTTTACATGAACTTTTATTGTAGGTGATATTGCCTTTGTATATTATTTCCCTGGATTTGCGGGAGCTTTTGACAGTACGTCGTTTCATTCGATTATTGAAGCTTACACTAAATTTCCCTCCTCAGCGAGGTGTTCTCTTGCTCTGTTGTGGCTTCTGGTTATTGACGAGCTACCTGTCAAACTGCAATAATCTGGTTTCGTCGCACAAAGTTATGCTGACGATCTTTTTATTACTGTTGCTGGTAAACAGTTAAATGTATTATTCGAGGTGATACAACGTGCTTTACTTATTGTGGAGGAGTTGTGGGTTGAAAAGTGTTTACCGCCATGTCAACCTCCATCTAAATCTGTTTTAGTTGTCTTTACTAAGCATAGACATATCGACGATCTGTCTGTTCCTTCTGTTTTTGGGCCACATTTATTCAAATCAGACTACGTTAAACATTTAGGTAATGAACTTTCATGGAAGGATGGATTGCAAACTTCAAAACGCAACTAGTATCTTTTGGCAATTGTAGAAGAGCATTCGGGAATACTTTGTGATGGCTGGTGGTTAGTCGAAAATGTTTCATCGTGAAACTTAATGCTCTACAAAATATTGCTTGTATGGCTATTACTGGCGCGATGTCCTCAACTCCACTCTCTATGCTGCGTTTTGCTTGAAGTGCATTATGGCGTGAAACTTTTACAGTAAAGTTGTGGGGAATAGATCAATTCTTAATAAATATATCTCACTGGTACCAGAAATAGACGTGGTTAGTGATAAACTGATGCCTTAATTCAATTTCACTAAGTCATTTTCGGTGGTTCGTCCATCGAGAGTTCAGTGGAGGTTTCACGATTATAATGAATTATTGTGGGAGTCGATGGTCTTGTTTTCTGGCGGCTCTCACTCTGGATGTAGTGCAGGACTTAGCGTCTACTGTCCTTTGTTTGGCCTTAGATCATCCGATAATTTTCCTAAGTATTACACGATTTTTCAGGTAGAAACAATTGCACTAACACATAATATTGTTAAAAATATTGTTTCCTGTACGGGTAGCATCTCGTACGAGCTTAATTCGTTAGGAAATCCCTTGACCATTTCCAAAGTTGTCAATGCTTCTAAAAAACTTTACCAATCTTCTTTTTTCGAATAACAGTTTCGATTATGTGGGTTTCTGCTCAGTATAACATTGAGGACAATGAGATCGCCGATTCGTTAGCTAAAGCTGGACTCGGAAAAAATTTATCGGTAGTGGTAAGAAAGCAATTAAGAATTTCGCTCTGTGTGAGTTAAACCAGAGATGGCTCGCTAACTCGAGATGTCGTCTGGCTAAATACTTTATTCGTAGGCCGTGTCTAATTTTGCTTTGTCTTTAAAGAAGGATCAGCTAAGAATCTTGGTGGCCTTTTTAAGATTCATCTGCATCGCATGGGGCTGGCTCAGAATCCTTTATGCGATGACTGTCTCGAAGATTTTCACGAACGAAATTTTCATGAAACGCTGCAAAAAGATGTTTTTCGGAAACCAACCTCATTCGTAATCAATTTTCAATTATAATAATACCAACAAGTTTTACTGGAGCTATTTTTTGACTGTATTAACTAAACGTTTAGCCAAACCTGATTGATATGCTATCTCGACTGGTTAAAGAAAGTCGCCAGGTAATCGTAAATTTTTGCCGTAAATTAAAAATGCTGATGTGATATCAAAATCCTCACGGAAACCTGTGCATAATCCGAGCAAGATCGATGATGAAGATCTTGTCCACTACTGATTTCCTGAGGCCAAACATATTTTTGTGTCACCATAATTGATATTGCTTTAATACCAGGGTGTGATAGGTTGCGAACATAGTCGAATACTGTTCAACGATATTCTTTCGAAATGTAGGGGTTCCGGTTCGCCCGGTTGAAATTTCGCAAATATATTTTCCTTCCTACCGAAAACTGTAAACTTTTGTAATTTTACAGAGTTGTCGGATACCATCAGCGTCCACAACTCGTCATCGTTTTGTTGTTCTAATGCAATTTGTTCTTAGTCGAGGTTACTATCAATCATGTTTCAGTAATTCGTGAATGGATTATCTAGGATAGTGATGAAGTGAGTTCGCGACCTTCAAAATAATGTCTGAATTGTTTTACCGAAGGGTAAGCTGCTAATAGTTAGTTTAACTGAAAGAAACTCAACGCCTGCTTTGATTCATTAACATATTGTTAAACAACAGCGCCGATCGAATTATCCTAAGCATCTACCATTACTACTGCAAGCTTCGCATTAGTAAACGGATGATTTATAAGAGTTCCATTTATTAATGGATCTTTAGAGAGCTCGAAAGCATCCTCCAATTCATTTGACCAATCAAATGTTTATCGATCTTTTTTAAAACTATCAGTTGATTATTGAGAATGGCCTGTTCTTTGGCTGCGTGTGAAAGGAATTCTCTGTAAAAATTTGTAATACCAAGATAACGACGTAATTCCGATACAGTTTTTGCTTTAGGGAATTGAATTGCATAGTAGTCTCAATTTTAGTTTTTGATGGTTTAATGCCTGATGTTGACATATCATGACCTAAGAATGTTATTTCTTGCAGTCGAACCACTGATTTACTAGGTTCATCACAAGCTCAGTCTTGTAGGTGTTGCAAATGTTCGTCTTCCGAGTAAATTCGAATAATGCGAAAGGTATTCGAATATCAGTTTTCGGGATATCACACTCATCAATAAGCACTAGAAAAAAAGGCGCGAACTGTATCGATTATGGTTGGTTGCTGATTTAGCTACAAATCCCGGTTTCATACGGTACATGTTTTTATCTCTGATTGATTAGCTGCATATAACAGAAGATCGCTTGGAGCTGCTTTCTCGGAATTATATCATTAAGATTGTTCAACTGAGTTTCCAAACTTTTCAGTTCTTTGATTAAATAATCATATTCATATATGTATTAACGAAAAACCAAACCCCAACAAATTTTTCTTCTAAGATTAGTTTCGAACTCTCTAGTAAGTTATGTTAATTTTATAATCGAATAAATCTTGAATTAAATTTAAAAATAAATATTTTGGAACTTTTATTTTTCAAGATTTCAACGAATATTACTCAATAAATATTTATATCACATATTGACGTCATATTAAATAAAATGTAACAACAAAATATCAAAATGCACAAATTTAATTCAAAACAAATATTTTTGACCTTGCAACAATCATCTGTTTGTTAAAAAATTGTCTAATTTTAGAAACTATAAAATTACACAGCAGACAGTAATCCTAAATGCATATTGATGTCATGATCCGAATAACCCTTTCTATTTCACATACTTTACTGTCTCAATTTTAGATGCACAAAAAAAAATTTTGAAATAATTTTTAATTTTATTCTTAAAGGCCAAACAGAAAATGAATATAAAAAATTTAATCATTAACACTCAAGCACCTAATTCAATGACCCTGTCTCTAATAATTTTTATATTTTGCTTAAGTGTGTAATACACTAATTAAATTTGAAATGATGCCAAAAATATTAAGTGTGTCTAAAAAACCTGTTAACAAATTCTAAACAAACGTAAGGTAACTAAACATAATTTTACATTCTTATTTAAACTTTCTTAATTATAAAAAGAAACAAAAAACAATTTTTTTTAATTTAATGAGAATTTTGTCGTTAATTAAATTTGTATCGATTGATTTTTATAGCAAAATGTAAATTGGATCGTTAAAAATTTGATATACAGTAAAGAAAATACTTTAATTTTTTATTTTTCACATCCATCATCGATTATTGAGTTGTCCAATTATGAGTCAGATTTCGAAAGTATAATTACGCAAGAATATTAAGAACATCCCCCCGCGTAATACATAACTAAACAAATCAATTATAAATTTTACAATATTTTCCCTTTCATTTCAGATCGAAGAATTATATGAGGAAATTTTATATGAAATTTTGCACAACGTCGGTTGTGAACTCGACTCGGCCGTCACTCAACACACTCTATTCAATTATATCCAAGATGCATTTAAAATAACAAATATTCGTCACGATGAAATATTAAAATTAGCTAAAGGCAAGGAAGCGCCAGAGATACGTTTAGATGTTGAATGTGTTGAGGGCAAAGAATTGCATCCAAAAGATCCAAATGGTTTAGCGGATCCATTTGTTACAATGTTTTTGGCATCAGCACCCACCCATCGGTACAACACTTCGGTAAAATCAGAAACATTGGATCCGGTGTGGGAGGAACATTTTTCATTGCCAATCTGCGAGAATCCGAATAATGAAAGTTTGGTGCTTGAAGTATGGGATTTTGATCCGGCCGAAACTATTAAAGAGAAAATGGGTAAAATATCCGATGTAAAAGGTGTCAAGGGATTACGAAAGTTAATGAAAGAGATTGCTGTAACGGCAACATCAGGAAAACATGATAATGAATTGATTGGTCGTACAACAGTGCCATTAAAATCTGTACCAGCCTCGGGTCTCGCCATGTGGTATAGTTTAGATAAAAAGGGAAAACTAAAGAGTCAAGGCATGATTAAAATACGATTAAACTTTAGTTCTGAAAAGAATCGACATGTTGCCGCCCAGGAACATCGACACCTTTTGCGTGTACTTTTAATGCACGAATTAGAAACATCAAAAGTAGCGGAATACTGGTGGGCCGGTAAATTTAGTGAATTCGGTGAATCTGTACTTATTCAGCATTCAGCCCAAAGTGGTTTATCACAAACTGATATTGCGCTCGCCAAATGGTCCACATTTACGGCAATACATGAAAGTTATCCACTGTCATTCGTTCTATTTGATTCGCTACTCGATAAAATCATAAAGCCATTACAATCGTTAAACGTTTCGCAGGACGAAATAAAATTTTTCTGGGAAGGTGCTAAAAAGGTTTTGCCCTCATGTTTGGCGGTGATTCGTAAAATTAGAAAACATATCACTGATAAGCAATCGGTTAGAACTTTAAAAGTTGTTTTAAATATTATTTCTAAAATTGCAATGCTCGAACCGCCAGAAGGAACCGATCTCTTTCCGGCTACTATGTATGGGTAAGCTTAATTTTAGAACTTGTCTTATAACAGTTTTTTATATAAATCATTCATTTTTCATTTTAGATGGATCACACGAGAAAACAATAATCCTAATTGGGATATTAGCAATGCTGTTCGGGATGCTGTAATAACGGGAGCCAATGACTGGTTTACATCAAACTTTGAGAAAATCGCTCGTCTTGATCCATCCGAAGAAGATAAACTTTCTCATTTAGTACAAATGATTCAGTTGGTTCGATCTGATTTGCAGCGAGCTGTTGAATTTTACGATAAAATTTTCCAAGAACTATTAAATTTCCAATTTGCTAAAACTTTATACATCATTTACGAAGGCCGATTGGCCGAAGTTATTAAACCAATTGTAGAAGATGTGGTTCGTGCCTTACGGCGGATTCATTTGCCGCAAGACAATACAGTGAAAATTAATGAAAGTGAAGAGATCAATATGGGAACAACATTGTTTGAATTGTATTTGGTGTTAAAGAAATTCTCGATTTTGGGAACAGCCCTTGCACCGGGCGAGACTAATTTTAAATTGGGCGAATGTCATAGTTGGTTTACGGGTGGTGTTAGCAATTGGCTGGACATATCCGTTTTGAAGGCTTTGACCAGAATTGAAAAAGCAATTGAATTAGATGACCTAATTCCAGTGGATGATTCCGTCAAGTATAGTTCATCCGCCGTCGACACATTAGCAATATTTTATCAAATCAAAATATTCTGGCAACAATTGGCTTGGCCAGATGTTGAGGACTCATTTATGTTTGTTGGAAAAATTGTGGATGTAAGTAAAATTTTAAATTACCAAAAAAATGATTTATAACTGAAAATATTTTATTTTTGTTTCCAGGACATTTGTCACTGTTGTGATTACTTTGCTGATAAAATGTCAATCCGAGTCGAAGGATTGGGTGAAGTTGAAAACATATACGAAAAGAAATTTGAAGTCACACGAGAATGGTGTCTGGCCATCAACAATATCGATTATATTCGTCAAAGTTTAACACCGTTCGTTAAGGAATTGGGTGCGGACGATATTATCGCACGTTTAGCCGACCACCGCAGCCCAATGGAAGCACAACGCTGTGAAGAAACACTGAAAAATGTTATCGAGAATGCAATGGATACAGAACGAAATAAAATTTTAGAACTAATTGAAAGGGTTGCCAGAAAAATGTCTCCGCCGATGCGAAAATTCTTAACAGAAGGCGCAGAATTTTTACAACAGGATTCTAATTCGATGGACCGCTTAATGATGTACTTGGAAAGTTCACTGTCCACATTAAATTCTGAATTGAACGAGGTTAATTTTGAACGAATGTTGGACGCAATATGGGCAGAAATTGCGGTAATTTTGGAAGATCTTGTCAAAAGTAATTTGGACAAGCGACGACCGCCAAGTTTTTTCTCAAATCTTCGCGATACCCTGCAAATAATGGTTGATAATTTCAAGGGGGTTCGGGATTCGAATACAAATAAATCCGATCGCGTTACTTTGGACTCTATATATCGACTATTAGAATTGCATGGTTTAGAGACAGCGGAATTAATACATCATTATCATATTGAACGAATGAAGGAACAAAACAGTATGCCAGAATCAAAATATGGCGTGCTTACAGTCCGATGTGTCTTTAAAGGAGACGTGTTGGAGGTAATTGAGTTTTTTTTTGTATGCGTAAAATTTATTCTAATTGGTTCCATTCTATTTATTACAGATCGAAATTATGAGTGCCAGAAATATAATGCCAATGGATTCAAATGGAACATGTGACCCATTCGTTCGCATTCACTTGATACCGGATGAAAAATTTGTTGGTGTTGTCAAACCTAAAACAAATGTTCAAAATAAAACATTATTCCCATTGTTCGATGAGAAATTCTGTATAAATTTAACGCCTGAACAGAGGAGCATGCGAACTGCCTTAATTTTATTTAGTGTTAAAGATAAAGATTTGTTTGGTATGTCCAATCAATATATAGCCGAATCCTATTTACAATTTAAAGATATCGAAGGGGGATCTGCCAATCAACAAACACATTTAAATTTAACACGCCCAACTAATTTCGCTACAGACTGTATAAATGCCTTAGAATTCCGGCAGGGTGATAAACAAGCCAAGGAATTTTTGAAAAAATTAAAACAAAAAATGAATGCCTGACACGTAATATTTAATTTATTTTCATTTTGATAACGATAACGTAATTAAAAGAAATCATCTACCTACTTACATTACATGAACGACAAAAAATTCATAAATCAAATAAAAATCGCAAAGAAGCAAAAATCTAATTTTGGAATATTTTTTATAAAATAAAATAAATTAATATATCTTTAATACTATTTATATTCGTAAATAAAAATTATATTAAAAAATAAAAGTTATAGTAGAGAAACGGACATTTTATGGTATTTTATCTTTTAATTAAGTGAAACCTGTTCCAGATTATCAGCTCTTTAAAGCTCTTTAATCGCTTTGCCCATTGGAAAATGAAAAACATAAAAAACGAAAAATTGGACAATTTTTAGCATCTTTTCGTTTTGCCTTGCCCATTACCAAACCGAAAAACTGTTTTATTGTTTCCTGGAGTTCTATGTTATTCCTCCTGCTTGCATCCTGAACACATAACCATTAGTCGATCTTCTATCGTCCAAGTCTCTTGCTCAGTCTGAATCAGCATACCCCACAACCGATTAATCCAGCTTGACATCCTCTGTTCCTTTAGGTATATGAGAACACCTTTTGTTGCTGTCCAGTGCGCCTTTCCCAGATTACTTTTAAATTTGATAAGCACAGCAACGGCATAACAAATGTCGGGCCTCGTTACCTGTGCTGCAAATGTCAAGTTTCCAATTGCTTCCTGATATGGTATACTATACGCGACATACTTTTTGACAATTTTTGATTTAGGTTCAAAGATGTAGATGCCACTGTATATTAATTTCCTGTACTGTAACATTAACGTGACGTTTACCAATTTCATGTTATATAATTTCTCTTTGGTATTCGTCCATTATATTGTGTGCGCTCGACTCATACACAACGTCTCCGGTTACCTTTTTATAATCAGTGCTGTAAAAGTTAATTGTTCACAATAAAGTCATTATTATACATAATATCGTGGATTGGTGTTTATCAATAATCCTCCTTCATCCATTATATATTCCATTGGCGACGAGGATTAGTGGATACAGTGTGTTATGGATCAAGCAGCGTTAAATAAAATGTTAAATGATCAGAGAAAATGGATGGAATCGGTGTTGGAAAAAAATCAAACGAGATTTGAAGGTCACCTAGCAACCGCTGTAACGGGACAGGTGAAAAAGTCTACGATTCCAGTATTCCGAAAATTCGATCGGAAGGCAGACAAATGGGAGATGCGTATCTTTTCCAATTATCCCAACATTTTGAAGCAAACTTAGTGAAGGATGATAATACAAAACGAGCACATTTTTTGGCAGGATGCGGATCGGACTTGAATGAAATATTGGTGAAGTTATGCGAAACAGACGACGTAAGTACATTTTCATTCAAGGAGTTTACCTCAAAGCTAACAAATTTAGGTAACAAATAAGTTATTAGGAACAAAAATGCAACAAGGCCAATCCTATTCCGAATGGATCGCCGAGCTAAAGGGCATTACTCACGATTATTTTTTTCTTTGTACTTAAATTCCAATAATTAAATGAATTAAATTTTGCGAATCGGAAATCTTGCCCAGGATGCGGTGTGAATCATGGCCGTAGTCAGTGTTTCCATGCTGAATCAATTTGTAACTATTGCGAACGGAAAGGTTATATAGAAAGCGTTTTTCTCTCCAGACGGAAACAAGAAACCGGTGCCAGTCAAACAAAGTTTCGTTACAACTCTAAAAGTAGGGTTGATAATCGCAATCGATCGCCGCCTCAAAATCAATCAAAGCCTGTTGATTCAGCTACACAATTCAATTGTAATTCAGGGCCAATGGCTCATACCGTATATTCAGTAGAGACAAGGCAGGCTTAAGGCGTCGGAGGGGCTAATGAAAAATATCCACAGCACAAGGGCGTTCTACGCCGGAACGCAAAGGCCAACGGTTTACGTTGAAGCTTGAAGTAAACAAGACAGGGGCGACCGTCTCCCTAGTCGGGTTGTGTGAGTACCGTCAACTCGGTAGCCCGTCTTGTTCCCCAGCTTCGAAAATATTGAACTGTCCTTGCTCGGGACCATTCGCGTAAACGTTCGTTGGAATGAGGTCGACTTAACGATGCTTTAAGTTTTCACATTAGACCATCAGTTAAGCAAACATCAGTGGTCCGAAGCGGAGGCTCCCAAGAAGACTTAATATCAGAGGCCGCGACTCTCTTTCAAAAGCACACAACTATATTTAAAGATGAACTAGGATTGTGTAATGCTTATGTAGCCCTGTTTGATTTAAAACCAAACGCCCAACCAAAATATTTTAAACCTCGTCCTATTCCGTTCTCGCAGATGGCCGCGGTAAAACACGAAATTGGAAGACTAGTTTCGTTGGGAATTCTCAAAGAGCTGCATACCAGTCAGTGGGCTGCGCCAATCGTTGTGGTTATGAAGCGAAATGGGACGCTCAGGATTTGTGGTGATTTTAAAGTCACGATTAACCCCCAATTAAATGTGGATCGGTACCCGATTCCCAGAATAGAGGAGTTTTTTCATAAGCTTCAGGGAGAACATTTTTTTACAAAAATAGATTTATCGGAGGTATATTTGCAAATTCCATTGGATAACGAAGCCAAGAAACTCGCTGTGATTAACACCCCTTTTGGATTGTTCCAATATGAGAGACTACGAGAGATATATGGAACAATTAATAATGGGATTGCCCTATTGTGGAATTTATTTTGACGATTTAATTATAATCGGACTCGACAATATCGAACACTTGCACAACCTTGAGGAGGTTTGTAAAAGGCTGGAAGAGAATGGGTTATGCTGCAAAAGAGATAAATGTCAATTCGCTGCCGCTGAAGTCGTATATCTGGGGCATGTTATCAATTCAAAAGGCATTCGGCCATCGGAAAGTCGAGTTAAGGCTATCGAATACCTACCACGTCCAACAAATCTTAAAGAATTGGAAGCTTCCATAGGAAAAATTAACTACTACAATCGGTATATACAAACTTTTTCACAATTAGCGGCTCCATTGAATCGGTTGAGGGCCAAAAATGTTAATTTCGTCTGGACCGATGAACAGGAAAGAGCTTTCATTCAACTGAAACAAGCGATTATTAAACATATACAGTTAGTACACTTTAGAGAGGACTGCAAAGCAATATTATGTTAGCCACAGGTGCATCGTCACATGGAATATGGGCTGTAATATCTCATATTTATACAGACGGCTCCGAACAGCCTACTGCATTTGCCTCGAAATCACTAACAGACAGTCAGAAAAACTAAAGTCAAATCGAGAGGGAAGCTCTGTCGATAATTTTCGGTGTTAACAAATTTTATCAGTACCTATATGGTCGGCAGTTCGTACTGGTAACAGACCATAAACCGCTCACGACGATTTTCAGCCCAAATAAACAGTTGCCAGAGATGGCAATTCAGCGTTTACAACGATGGGCTATTATGCTAATGAGTTACACATACACTATTCGGTATAGACCAACCGATCGCCAGGGAAATGCAGGTGCTTTGTCGAGACTCCTAATGGGTTCTGATAAAGAATTTGACGAGAAACAAGAGTCGTACAAGTCGTTATTGGACGAATTTCCGGTTATTGCAAAATTAGTGGCTGAACATACACTCCAGGATCAGCATCTACGAAAGATTTCGGAATTTGTAGGAAAGGGTTGGCCTGAAAAGTTAGGTTGCAAGACATCGATTTGTTACCTTATTTCCGTAGGAGGTTGTCTTTGAATGTAAGTACTAACGTTCTTTTGTTACAGACTGATCAACCGCGAGTAGTTTTTGCCAAAAACTTTACAAGCCAGGGTACTCCAAATGCTGCACCAGGGACATTGGAGAATAACTCGCATGAAACAATTGGCCCGCCGATATTGTTGGTGGCCGCGGATTGATCAACACATTGAAGAAGTCGTTGCAGGTTGTATAGTGTGTCAGTCGCAAGCAAGCCATTCGCCGCGAGAGTTTACAAGTTGACCAACTCCAGTTGCTGCCTGGTCTTGAATTCATGTAGACTATGCGGGTCCATTTTTATCAAGGATGTGGCTGATTGTAGTAGATGCATTTTCCAATTTCCCTTTTGTTATAAAGATGTCATCGTCAACATCCGAAGCGACCATTCATGCTTTGCAAACCATTTTTACTATTGAGGGTTTGCCACAAACCATAGTGTCCGAAAACGGAACACCTTTCATTTCTCAGGAGTTTCAAGATTTTTATCACCGCTATTCAATCAATCACTTAACTTCGGCACCTTTTCACCCCGCCTCAAATGGAGAAGCCGAACGAGCCGTGCGTACCTTTAAAACCGCATTAATTAAAAACCTGGACAGTTACAATTGAAATTTACTTGAAAATAGTGTAAATTGTAATCGTGTAAGTATGTAAAATTAAATTTGGTTTATTATATTATGTATTGATTTACAACAATTTCATTCGAATTGTAACCGTAAATAGCACATTTTATTTGTTGTTGTATATTA
This sequence comes from Tipula vernalis, assembly GCA_958295665.1. NCBI lineage: Eukaryota > Metazoa > Arthropoda > Insecta > Diptera > Tipulidae > Tipula > Tipula vernalis. The sequence continues at coordinate 329,108,880 of OY282558.1, forward strand.
TTACAGTCATGTCATGTATTTTTAAAAATAAATTTAATATTGCAAGAAAATGTGTGTTAAATTACATACTTTTTTAAAGAAGAGCATATGAGATCGGCAAAATTCGTAAATTAAACAAAAGTAAAATGCACGATCGAATAAATATGATGAAATTTCATTTTGCCACGCAGTTGATGCAACGCAGATGACGCGAAATAACAAAAAATATTTATATTTAAATTTAAAAAAAAATTAAAAGTGATTAATAGTAATTATTAAAATTAGTACAATTTATTCTTAATTAATATAATCTCTACACTTAGAGTTGGAAAGTGAAATAAGCTTGTTTGTTAACAGGTACGTAAGCAATTCAATAAATTTAAGGTTATGTAATCCTCGTGTTATTAAAGTTTAGCTGCAATGCAAAATGTGTTTACTAAATTTAATTAAACTAAACTTTTCAAATAGGATTTGTTGACTTGGAGAGAACTTGTTCGTAATTGTGAAAGTCCTTTTAATATTTATGAATTTCTTTTCTTAGTGCTATAATGTTTATTTGTGTAAATTGTGATAAAATGTGTGCGTCTTTATCAAAATATAACTCCCATTTAAGAATCCATAAATTAGAAACAAGAGCTGTTTTCAAGTGTCTGTACAATAACTGTGAAAAAAATTTCAATAGGCATAATAATTACCTTTCTCATGTTTACAGAAATCACAGAAAAACCCCAAAAGAAAAAACAGAAATTGAAAACAGTTTTTGTTGTTCTGAAAATGGCTGCTTATTTAGTTCGAACATTTTAGAAAACGTTTTACGTCATGTTATGAAACATTTCCGAAATCCTCAGATCCATCAAATCAAATGCCCAATATCAAAATGTGTAAAAAAATTTACACACGAAAAAACATTTCGTAATCACATAAATACTGTACATAAATTAAAATTTTTAAAAAATAATTCTGGTGTCAGTGATGTTTCGTTTGATAGATATGTAGCTGTTATACCAGAACACTCAATGCCAGAATTATCAGAGCATTCTACGATAGGACCGAATCCCCAATCTAATATACTTACTCTACAAGACGTTGATAGTGATTCTGAGACAGATATTGAAAAGTTAATATCCGAAATGTTATTGAAACTGAAAAGTGAACATAATATTCCTGAACGTGTTATTTCTTTTATAGCTGAGAAACTTGCATATTGTTAACAATCCAAGTTCGAAAGATTATTGATCAACATTTCGCGAAATTTAATAATGCAAATAGTTCTAGAAATGATTGGTTAGTTTCAATATTGCCAAAATTAAATTTGATGTCAAACACTTCATTATCAACTTATAGACGAAATCAAAATGCTATATCGCCTTCCATGGTTAAACCCATTAAAATCAACTTGGGATTAAATAATTATCATAAGAATTGTTTTTATTATTACATCCCTATACTAAATACATTACAATTTCTTTTGGAAGATCTACAAGTTAAATCGCAAATTTCTTCAAACCGAAAATCCAATTATTCTAAACTTCAAGATTACAAAGACGGCTTATTATACAAAAACAACGATTTCTTTTATAACAAAGAGCGTGTGGAGCTTTTGTTCTACGTAGACGCGTTTGAAGTGTGCAACCCATTAGGCTCAGCTAAATCAAAACACAAACTGTTAGGAGTTTATTTTGTTCTTGGAAATTTACATGCTCACAACAGGTCACAAATCAATAATATAATGCTCTGTTTATTATGTACTGAATCACACTTAAAAACATTTGGGTTTAATTCTGTTTTCGAAAACGTTATATCAGATTTGAAGATATTAGAAGAAGATGGAATAATTATTAGAGGAGCTACAGAGTCGATAAAAGGATCAATCATAGCAATTTGTGGCGATAACTTAGGTTTGCATCAAATTGGAGGATTCCTCGAAAACTTCAGTTCTGCTGAATATTTTTGTAGATTTTGTCACATAACATTACCAGAATTTAAAATTAATTACCGAACGCGCCGAGATTTAAGAACCAAGTTTTCGTATAACGATGATGTTTCAAATTTAGTATTTATGGAGTCTAGCAGAGGAGTTAAAAATAATTCATGTTTTAATGATTTAAATTTTTTTCATGTAAGCAGCGGCCTTCCACCTTGTATTGCACATGATTTGTACGAAAATGTTATACCTCAAGATTTATGCTTAGCTATTCATTACTTTGTTAGTCATGATTGGATCACATATTACTATTTCAATATTACATCTAATCGATTAGCAAAATCACGTAAATTTAATGTCAGTTTTCCTGAAATTAAATATATGTAGTAGTAGAAAAGTTGTTGGCCATGCAATGCAAAATTTCTATCAACTCACCTTACTACCATTAGTACTTAATGGTAAAATTAAAAATTTAAATGACAGCGTTCTTGAAATGGTTACACTGCTTTTGGAAATAACTCAAATTGTCTCATCACATCATGTGACTTTTACCCAAATCAATTATTTAGAAGGATTAATTGATCGATATCTCGAACTAAGAATTTTATTATTTCCAGATAAAAGTCTGATTCGAAAGCATCATTATATTCAGCATTATCCATTACTTATGAAATTGTATGGACCATTAGTAAAATTTTCAACAATTAGATTTGAAAGCAAACATCAATATTTTAAACAAATTGCTGTAAAAAGTCGAAATTTTATTAATTTAACAAAATCATTAACTCAAAGACATCAAATTTTGCAATCAACCCTATATGGCCAGAGATTTTCCTCTGATGTTGTAGTAAAAAAATTTTCACAAACAAAATGTTTGTCAGTTGCAAAACAGTTCCCATATCAAACCAGCCAAGTGAGATTTCAAAATGTTGATTATTTTTTGGGCCAGTCGCTGGCGATATCTAATAACCATAATGGGACTGTTAAAGCTCTAACAATAAAAAACATATTAATCAATGAAAATTTTTCAAATTTAGCTTTTTATGGAAACATGTTTTCAATGGTTTTTAATTACAAATTAGGATTATATGAAATCAATAATATATATGCAAATGACATAATAGTCGTTCCTTCCGATTTATCCTCTCCTTTTCCTTTCATGACCTGTACAATTGAGCAAGTCGAATACGCCACATTAACATGGGCCGTACCACACTTTTGGTGAGGTTTAAACATTTTATTACTATAGTTTATTAAATAATTTTTTTTTTCCTTAGATTAAATTTAAATTATGTCATCCGTACGGTTAGTCGTTAAAATTTGGGATACTAGCCGAACCATCAAAAAAAGCTTCGTATTTACTGGTCAATTGTCCACTATTATTGAAAAAGGTATACACTCATAAAAAACTATAAAAACTTTGTATTGATTTAATTTTTTATTTTTAGCAAACGCTGCAGGAATTGAAGGATCCAAGCTAGTTCTTGAATCCGATGGAACTGAAATAGATGATGCAGAAGTGTTCCAATATTATATTGAAAAAAACGAAATTTTTCAATTATATCCGGAAAACGGAAAATGGACACTAGCCTCTTCACTAGAAAATAAACACGAAGCTAGCATGGCAGAACAGCAGAAGGCGACTGATGTTGACACAAGTAATGACGTTATAAACTGGATTAATACTTCAGCAAATGCAAATACTATTTCTACTTTGGAGTATGTAGAACTTCCAAATTCACCTTTAAGCTCAACAATTTCCATGTCTAGTGGGCGGATTTCTTCACTTAACTCCGAAAGATCTGATAATATTGGCATTTTGAATGCTCAAAAATTATTCGCAGGATATCAAATACCATACAACAAAATGCCTGATGAATTAACTGGTTTATTGAATGATCAAAAACCTTTAGGCCGGTATTATACCGATTTTGTTCATACCATTGTAACAAACCGTGGTCACAGCTTCATAAATGACGAACCATGACAACGGTTGTTAACAGAATATTACTGTAGTTTTTTTCTTGGTGCGGTTTGCCTGTCTCTGGCTATTTCTCGTCGGTGTGTCGTGGGTAGTCCAAGACTACAGTAATCTTGAATAAACCGCTTAGATGGAATTACACCTATCTCTAACAATACATAATTGGAAATGGTATGATCACACATCTTAAACCCCTACCATTCACTTCGATTTCACTCCCTGGAAAAACTTAAAAAAATCATTGGAAGATTCCACGGAACAAAAAGCAAAAGAAAATCCATGCGTACAAAGGATTTACAATAATTATATTAATACATGGTTTGGAGAAAAGATAATACTAATAATAAAAGAATAATGATAATAATAATATTAAGATTATGAACAATAATATAAGGAAAGAGAAAACAAGAAAAAATGAAAAAAAACTAAAATAAAATATGAAATATAATAATAATAAAATATAAAGTAAGAAATAATAAAAACTTGCGCTTTCTTGGATACTCAATATCGTCGTAACGGCAACCCAACTGGTCACAAATCACTGTCCTTGTTGTTTTATTTTTTTTATTCCGGTACCGTTGCTCGTGCACCCCAGAATCAAAATTTATTACTCAATACTGACCATTGATGTTTAATAATGGCACTAACCAAATGCATTCACAAAAAACAACGAATTATCAATTATGGTGTTATTGATAAGATTGTGATTGATGCAATTTATAATTTAACAAACAAAAATGTTTTATTGTTTTGGTCGTTGGTTTTATGTTATCTTTTATTATTTTTAGTTTTTTCACTGAACTGTCTTTAAAGCAATATGATCAATTTCACCAACACACATGTTGACAAACAGCAAAACAAATTATACAGGATTTTTATGAACTGGGCTTTTATTAATAAAAAAAAACATAACATTTAAAGTATTGTTTTTATTTATGTTAATTCCACATATTAATGATAATGATTAAGTTTAATTCATTTAATAATCTAAATATAATTATTATATTTATTGTTCGAAATTTTAAATTTTATAACTAATACACATATTATTTCTCATGGATTTTTAATAGCTTTTGTTCTATGTCGCACGACCGTTAACCGTCTTTATTAGATGAACGGGCACAGTTTTCAACATCCGACTTTACGCGGGAAAAAAGACAGAATTGCAGTTTATTATTTCTTTATTATTATTTCGTTTCTTTTTTTTTATTGATAAGGTAATGAATACGCTGTTTAGATATAGTATATTGAAGTACGCTACGTACGCTATGAATTACTGTTTTTTTCTTTATTGACTAAGACACTATATGGTTTAAAGACTTCAATTAAGAGACACTATCACTATTTATTGTTCATAACTTTTAGTTTTACTTAATATTTTATATATATTTTTATTTGTTAATTGTATTACAATGTACAATCTCACAACAAAATAAATAAATTTAATATCGAACTGCACTTATCCAAAAATTTAAATCAACTGTCCCGTACCAATTTATTTCTTCTTTTTTTTTTATCATGATCAGAAGCGGGGAAAAATTCGTATGACGAACAAACCAAGCCAGGTAAGGTCAACTTAATGCGACGTTCACAACGGATAACGATAATTTCTAAAGGCTAACCAACACGAAAAAAAACTTGTGACCAACAAGGTGCGTCACAAATCGTGGGGACGACCCACATGAGAGAGGGTCTCATTAATAGCCGGGCTTAAGAAAATCAGGAATAAGTTTAAGATCGGATGTCCTTTAAATGGTATAACCCTAGGGGTTCCCCATTTTCATCCTTCATGTTATAAGCGACTTGACCAACTTTCTGATGGACGATTGCTGGTACAAATTTGTGATACAACTTAGCAGCAAATTTACATGTAGCATCACTTTGAGCAAAGGATCGTACGAAGACCCTTTGTCCCGGTTTTAACTCACGGCAACGACTTCGTAAATTATAGGTTTGAGCGCTCTTCTCGTAAGCCGATTTTAAATGCATCAATACTTTCTCCTTAACTAAATTAAGTCGGTCAGGTTTAGAGATAATATCCAAATAGTTATCATTTAACCCATCCAGCAAATTCCTTAATTTGTATTCAGACCCATGTAACACCATGTATTGTCCAAATACCAAAAAATGTGGAGGGTATTTTGTGGTACCATGTATACAATTTCGAATAGCGGCAGCGACTTCATGTATATGCAGATCCCAGTTCGAATGAGAATCTACTACATAAGATCGAATCGCTCCAATAATAGTTCGATTCACTCTCTCCGAAGCATTAGCCTGCGGAGAGTACACAGGTGAACGGAAGTGGGTGATTCCATATTTAAGTAAAAGTTCTTGGAACTGTTTGGAAACAAACTGCTTACCGTTATCAGATACGACCGTCTCAGGTACCGAAAACGTATTGAAAATCTGGTGTTCCATAAAATTACATAATGATTTAGTAGTTGCTTCCTCAAAGGTTTCAACAAAATGAATTTCGAAAAGTGATCCAATACAATAAGTAGATAGCAATTTCCATTCTTGGATCTTGGGTACGGTCCCAAAAAGTCGACATACAACCGTTGAAAAGGTCTATACGATTCGGGTTGATATCCCATAGGAGGTTTTAAAATATGATTCACCGGTTTATTCATCTTACAAGTATCGCATTTGAGAACGAATTCTCTAACGTCGGAAGCCATAGTCGACCAGTAGAACTGGCGCTGCAACCGTTCTAAAGTCTTATGCACCCCCATATGAGCTGATGAAGGAGCGCTATGTGCTTGCCTAATGATATCTGCCTGTAATTCCTCTGGGACTAGCAATTTCCATTCAGATATATCAGTGTTAAGATATTTAGAACCATACGCGAGTTGGATTAGAATCATACTATCCCTAACACAATAATTACTGCTGCTTTGAGAACCAAGACTCTCAATATTTCTAATTTTATCTCGATACGCAGCTGAAGAAAATGCAGCGGAATTAAGGTTGATCTGCAACGATGGTAGCTGATCATCAGGAATTGGCGCAACTGGGTCGGATAAATTATCGATGGAGCATAAATAGGAGATCGAGTCAGTTTCAATATCTAACTTATATAGTTTTAACCAGTCTAACATGCTAACAGTGTTAAGCGCTTCACAGAAAGCTCTTGATAACGAATCCGCTACGGTATTTTCTGAACCCTTTCGATAATCAATTACGAAGTTATAAGGCTGGAGTTTTAAACTCCACCTCGCTAATCTTCCCGAGAGGTCCTTCTGGGCCATTAACCACCGTAATGCAGCATGATCTGTGTATATCGTAAATTGATATCCCTCAATATAACACCTAAACTTTTTGACACTGACCACGGCAGCTAAGCATTCCAACTCTGTTACCGTATAATTTTTCTGAGCGGCGTTTAGCTTCTGCGAGATGAATGCTATTGGACGCTCTGCCCCATCGTCATCCACTTGAAATAAAACGCTGCCGATACCCTCCGAACACGCGTCGCATTGAATAAAAAACGGTCTCTTGAAATCAGGGTTGGCCAACACAGGCGCTGTAGAAAGAGCCGTTTTCAACTTTTCAAAGGCCTGCTGAGCGTTAGTAGACCAAACAAGTTTGTTACCCTTCTTAAGAAGGTCAGTTATCGGTGAAGCAAGAATGGAAAAATTCCTGATGAATCTCCTATACCACCCACATAATCCTAAAAATCGCCGTATTTGTTTAACCGTCCTTGGTGTCGGGTAATCCACAATCCCTTGAATCTTCTCTGGATTCACCTTCAAGCAACCATCCCCTACAACATAACCCAGATATACTATCTCCTTAAGTAGGAACTTACATTTAAGTGTATTAACGGTGAGTCCTCCTTTTTTTAAGAGATGAGCTACTAAATATAAGAGTTTAAAGTGCTCATCCAAAGTCGCGGATGTTATAAGCAGATCATCTAAATACGTGAACACAGACTCGTGGAGTTCGGTTGGGATCACCTTGTCCATAAGGCGACACATGGTTTGCGGTGCGTTACACAGACCGAATGGCGTGACCGTGAACTGGTACAAGGGTCGGCCAGGCACTGTGAAAGCAGTTTTATCACGGGAGCTCGAGTCGAGGGGTATTTGCCAAAAGGCATCTTTTAGATCAATTGAACTGATATACTTGGTTTGCTCTAATCGACCTACTAACCCCTCGACAAGAGGTAGTGGGTACGCATCTTTGACCGTAACCTTGTTCAGTTCACGGGCATCCAGACACAACCGCACTTTACCATTCGCCTTATGTACAAGGGTGACTGGAGATGACCATGCGCTTTGACTCACTTCAATGACCCCAAGAGAAAGCATTCGATCCAATTCATCGAAAAGAAGTTTTTGTTTCGCAGGTGAAATTGCGTAAAAACGCTGTTTAATGGGTTCAACTCCGTCACGGATTTTAATGGTATGGGACACTAATGTGGTTTTACCAAGCCCTATGTCGGATGAAGATGGGAACTGATTTATTAATTGTTCAAGTTTATGACTTTGCTCCTGGGTTAAATGGTGATGTTTAGACTCATCAATGGCAGGAGTTAAGCTATTTACGGTCGGTACCGTTGGAGAAATTTGGAAACGATTCCAGAAATCTATACCAAGGTATAGGGATTGTGTTAGATCTGGTACAATGTGTAGAGGAAGTTTATGGATCTGATTATTGAAGGTAATTTCGGCCAATATATAACCAAACACTCTCTTCTTGTCACCGCCCGAAGTATTTACATGAGAAAATGAATCGTGAAAATGGGCAGAAGAACTATTAATGTATTTTTCAGAACCTGCACCCAAAATACTGACGGTTGCTCCACTGTCCAGCAAACCCTTATAATGAACCCCGTTAATTAATACGTTAGCATACGGCCTCGAATCATTGATTTCGGTATCAATAATGGATGCTGAGACAGCAACTCGTCGTTGTCTTTTAATATACCAGTAACCCCGAGAACGCCGCCTTTGAGCTTGATTATGAACTCGCTTCTTGGGTGTTGTTAGTGAAGATTTAGGCAAGGTGGAAACCGGTAATTTAGAAATGTTATTTGATTGACATGAAAATAAATTATTTATTAAATTTGGATGAGATGAAAAGCTATTTTGTTTCTCTTGGATTGGGTCATAAGAATCTACATACGTGGATGATGTGACTGTATTTGTATTGGATTGTCGACATTTTGGCTGGGGTTCACTTGATGAGGTGCAGGGATCCCAGACCTCCACTGGCCCCTCGGTAAGTTTCCCATACAACGCGGACATTGAGGACTAGTTGTATTACGATATCCACACCGATAACAAAATAAACCTTGCGGTAATGAGCACTCTCGAAACGAGTGTCCAAGATCACAACAATTGTAGCAAATTGGCTCACGATCAGCAGATTTAAATTGCCGACCGGACAATTGATTTGGTGGAGTAGGCTTAGAATTAACGACGCTAGGAAATTTCATAGCTGCCACAGCAGGATCAATGACTGGTATCTCTGTTTGATTGACATCATTATGTTGAGGTAAGCTGTCTAATTCATTTACAATCGGTCTAGAAAATGGAGTATAATTAGGGTTGACTTTGAGACGAAACCAGGTATTTTCCCAAGCTGTGCAGCTTTTAATTAAGTCATTTACGTTTGTGAAATGACGATCTGTAAGATGATACTGGAGCTGGGGATTCATATTACGCATCAACACTTCAATAAGCCGATTTTCTGGATACGATGTATGGCATTGCAAAGTTAAACTCCAAACACGTTGATAAAATTGTACGAAGCTTTCCTTCGGTTGTTGCCGTCGAGATTCAATTTGTTGTCGAATTTCGACATCTGTTCTACGATCTTCAAATTTTTCAAGAAATGTGGTTCTCAACTGATTCCAATTAAGGTTTGGATGACTACGACGGTAATTCCAATACCAAAGAAGTGCCGTCCCCTTCAAGACAAAACTAATTTCGTTTAACAAAAATTGTTGTGGGATATTCATTGTATTAGCGAGTGTTTCAACCTGTAAAATGAATAAATCAGCGGGCAATCCACTAGGTGAACCATCGAATGAGATTCCCGAACGGGCAAGACTTCTCGATCTATCCGTGTATGGACCATTACTTACTGGAGGAGGAATTTCAACATTATTTTGCGTATTGGGAATATAAGTACTTGATGACGGGAGTTGAATATTATGACCAGAGTAAATATTTGATAATGGTATGGTTGTTTCTCGTTGAGGCATATCAGGTGGCAACAACGGATTCATTATTTGGTTAGTGAGAGGCATATTCATATAGATGGGATGAATATTATCAGCTACAGGATAATTCATCGATGTCTTCGGAACATACGTATCATTCTGTTTAGAAATTATCGGTTCGACCCTTTCTGGTTTGTCTATAGCCAATTTAGATTTCAAGTCTTGTTGTTGGGTAGTTAACTCAGTAATTTGATTTGTCAATAACTGCACTTGTGCCATTAATGCTTGAACCAAATCGTTAGACCCACACTCAATATTTTGTACTAGTTGTTCTAGTAACAGATATGCGGCGAAATTCATTTTATATCCCACAAACTATATTCCGTAAAATTGCTGAACACGTCATCCTATTATTTCCAAAAAGTCTGGGAGTTTTAAATAGTGCTGGTGAGCTGGTGTCTGATGAGTCGGTTGGTTTAGCAACAAAGCTGGAAAATCATAATAATTACCTAAATAGGACAGCAAAAAGTTTAGTGAAACCAACGAAACGGAATATAAATATTTCGGAAGGTATCCCTAATTTTTACGCCAAAGATCTTGAAATTTATTCGGAAGAGGAAAGCGAAGCAAAACGAATATGGCTCAAGGAGCATTTTAAAATGGAAATTTCAAACGACGAATTAAAGGAAGAAATAATCACCGTTTTCCAAAACACATATACGAACCAAAGAAAATTTTTAATGCAAGATCCAAAAATAATTGAAGTGCGACAATGCTGGCCTCACTTGTTGTCACCTTATTTCATGATTATACATTTCGAACGGTTAATGGATATAAAAGAAACGACTTTCCTTGGACGATGGGAAAATCTCAAAATAAAAACAAATCAGTTTTCCCAAAAAAAGAAAAAACAATTTCAATGTACTTCAACAGACGATGACATTAAAGTTCTGGAATTAATAACACAACATTTCAAAGAAAATCTAGAATTGATGATACGTCAATATCCTGTAATTATATACCAAATAAATTCAAATGTTCTCATGTAATTAATTTATACTGTATATTATATCTTTTCAGGCAGGAACAACACAAAACGTAATTGAACCTCTGGATGCCACTCCTTGCTTTTCTATTATATGTAAGCAGATTATGATAAGTATTTAATAAGTACAAAGTATAATTTTTGGTTCTGTAGGATTAGTATAGATTTTTCGGTTTGTTTTGTTGCCTAATGGTACAGATTCAGTATACCAGCTATGTTAAAGTCATAGTATTCCAACTCGTCCGATTTTCATCTTTTATCTACTACACCTTAATTATATGTTATGGGTCGTCTGATATTAGAAAAGGAATGGCATGTATCCTGTGTCATAGGTAATAGATGCAAGTTAAGTAATATGAAATTTAATTTTTGTTTCATTTACATTTTAAGGCCTGTGCTTTTAAATAAAATTGTCTAATTTTACTAGCTTGGCATGCAGAAGTACACACTTTCAGAGTGGAATTTTACAGACAAAGAATTTGCATTCACACGATGAATTATGTAATTTGACATAAAAAGTATGTACTTTCACATTCTCATTAATGATATATTACGGCCTTTTCCTCTTATTAACGTACTATATTTTCTTTGTAAAATTACGTGACATTATATTGAATTTTAACAACTCGATTGTAATTTTTCAAAGCTTGTAAAATTACATGAAAATGATAGGCAAATTTGCCCACTGTCAAAAGTGTGTAAAATTCAATGGTTTTTTTTTACTGTGTATATAATTTCTCTTTGGTATTCGTCCATTAGATTGTGTGCGCTCGACTCATCCACAACGTCTCCGGTTACCTTTTTATAATCAGTCCTGTAAAAGTTAATTGTTCACAATAAAGTCATTATTATAATAGCGTGTTTTTTTTGGTGTTTTTTTCATTACCTGATTTACAAAGGCCTCCTAGTCTAACCAAAGCTTTCCTTGACTTCTATCACATTCGTATGCACAAGATATGTTTAGCTTCACCCATATCTTTGACTTTAAGTAACTTCATCAGGCATGATTTCAAATGCATCTTTGAATCCTGATCGATCGACAAAATAATTATGTCATGGTCGTAGATTGCGGCTACAAGCATCCTATTATTGGTGATTCTGTAATATACGCATGGATAAGCATCTGATTTTTTTAGTCCAACATGTCTCAAAACTTTATCTATTAACATTATACCCTACGTCATCTCTTTTGGTTTTGAAGACCCACTTTCAAGCAATAAGTTTAGTTTGGGGAGGCAGATCTGTTAATTCCTAAGTTGGATTTTTGATTAAGGCATCATACTCCTCTTGTATTGCTGACTTCCACAATTTTGCATCTGACCTCAATAATGCTTTATGGGAGGGATATTATCCGCTTCGACCCAGTTATCGTTAAGTCCTTCGACCCTTTCAGAAATGTTATTGTTGGTAACAGTCGACTCAAATCTCAATTCTTGCATCAAAGACACTTCGATTGTGTAGCCTAGAACACTATTATCTTCAGTCACCTGAACTCGTTGGTCTTCCACAAACACTACATTTCGACTACGATTGTTGTCTTGACAGGATGATACAGACGATAAGTTTAAGAGTCGTCATAATACACAAGCATCATGCATTCTTCCGATTTGGCATCAACCTTCTTGCGTTTCTCCTTCAGAATATTCACCATACTCTTACTTCCAAAAACTTTTAAATGGCTAAGACTCTGTTTTCGTCCACTCCATATTTCCTATGGAATCTGATCTTTCACTGCTTTAGATTTTGTCCGATTTGTTAAATATGCTGCTGTCGAGATTGATTCCGCCCAGAAGCTTTTCGGCAAACCAGCTTCTATTAACATACAACGTGGCTTCGCAACAAGGATTCTTTCTATTCATCCTTTCCACGACGCCATTTTGTTCCAGTGAATAGGGTGCAGTTGTTTGATGTCGTATTCCGCATGTTCTTAAAAAACCAAGTAAATCATTGTTCATGGCACTCAGTGCCATTGTCCGGTTCACAGAATTTTAATTTTGCGATTTGTCTGATTCTCAACAAGGCTCTTAAAATTCCTGAAATGCTCTTTCACCTCAGACATCGATTTCATTATGTAAACAAACACTTTCCGGATATATTCCGAGAACATACAAATATAACAAAATATTTTTCCTACTGAGAAGTAGATTAAATCAAGATGCAATCGAAAATTTGTTTAGACTAATTAGGCAACGAGGAGGTGTAATAGAATTTAATGACTTATTACTACAGATAATGTCAACTAAATTTTTAAAAAATTCAATTCCACCACTTGCGATATAAACGACTATGAATTATTAGTTTAGCAGATTATATTTCCAGTGACCTTCAGTCCAAGTCGCAATTAGAATTATCAGCAATTGGAGAACAAGATCATGAAATTGAAACGACACTAAACTCGAATACCTGAAACCAATCAGATTTTGAATGTGGCAAAATGAATCCTTTCCTAATTTTAAATGTTTGCAACGAAGATACTGCAAACTGTGCGGCGACTAATGGGCCCAAAAAGGGAACTGATTCTATTGCAATGAATATCTCCAACGGAAACATTGTTTGAATTGAGCAAACCATATTTACAAATATTAGAAGAAATATTCAATGAACGCACAATGAGAAAAATTTAAAGAAACAAATTATTGATCGATGCATACAGTTCTCTAACAGTCATTCAAAAAATATAAACACTGGTTCTGTTCTACACATCCTTGCTATGAACATAATTATGAATTAGAATACTTCTTAGTGTTATAGTACTTTTATGGAAGCGCACAAAATGGATTTATAAACAAAAAGTGGCAAATAAGACATAATTTTTGTTATTAAATATTTCGTTTTATTAAGCGTCAATTACAAATCCTCATTTTTGAAAATAATGAGACATCCTTTTTACGAGTACAAATCGTTCCTTGGGCTACAATATACAAAATAAATTAGCTCTTTTCACAAAATCGGTTTGTAAGGATTCATATAAATAGATAACTACATGACAATCTTTTTCTCCGCAGTGGCCATGTGGAGGACGCATGGCTGTATGTCCCTCTTACGTAGCCCACCTGTTCATTTGCATTGCTTAACACCAGCCTCCAGGACGGACGTGAATTGTGAAATGGGGCATGAACTCTGCCCTCAAACAGGAGTCATAGTTGTGTTTATCGTTTTGTCCTTTCGATTTTTTCTTTTTTAATTTACAAAACATGAATAAACACAAATTAATATAATTTAGCAGAGGAATTCCAAATTCTAAAGTGATAACTTTTATTCTGATTTTCAGTCTTAATTGACATTTTGTAGATTGAAAATTATAATTCGGAACATAACATTAATCGTTTGTATGTTTCGGATTTAAAGTCGAATCAATAATTCTTAATCGACTCAGGAGCCGACATTTCTGTTTTGCCCCCAAGCAGAAAAGAAAAGCAAAAACCCTCAAATCGAACAAAATTCTTCGCTGCAAACGGCACGTCCATTGCCACGTACGGTGAAAAGAGTATGTCAATAAATTTTGGGTTGCGACGAGTTCCGTGTACCTATCATCGGGGCGGATTTTATTAAACACCGCGGCATGATAATCGACATGAAATAAAATCGCTTGAAAGACAGCACAACTAAATTATCAGCAAAAGGTGCACCTTCAGCGGAAAAGTCATTAGGTATTACGATTTATTAGCAGATATTTTACGAGAATATAAAGACATCACAGTGGCATATGATCAAGATCATAGGAGTCCATCAAAAGTGAATATCACTCATCACATAATAACGACAGGCCGTCCAGTGTTTGCACGGCCTCGTCGACTCGCACCGGACAAATTGGAAATCGTCCGTACCGAATTTGAATATTTGTTGAAAATGGGAATTTGCCGGCCATCCAAAAGTAACTGGGTGTCTCCGCTGCATATTGTGAAAAAGGCGAATGGAGAATGGCGCCCATGTGGCGATAACCGCCGCCTGAATGCAATTACTGTTCCGGATCGTTACCCGATTCCGTTCATTCAGAACTTTTCAAACATATTGCATGGTTGTACAGTATTTTCTACCATCGATCTTCAACGGCCATACCACCAAATACCGGTGGAACCAGCAGATATACCAAAAACCGCGATCACAACGCTGTTTCGTTTGCTTTTTACTCCGTTCGGACTCTGTAGCGCGGCGCAGACATGACGTATTTGAAAGTTTTGAACGTTTACGACAATATGGCCTCAGTATAAACGTTGCAAAGTGTGTATTCGGTAAGGCAGAGGTGAAATTTCTTGGACATTTAATTACTCCAGCTGGCTTAAAACCACTGCCCGAAAAAATCAGAGCAATAGAGGAATATGAACGACCGTCAACCTCTGCGGAATTGAAACGTTTTCTGGCCATGATAAATTTTTACTGGAGATTTATATGTGGGGTCGTCAACAATCAATCAGTTTTGCAAAAATTAATAAATGGTAATAAGAAGAACGACCAAACTCCAATCAACTGGACGGAAAAGGTAGAATCCTCTTTTCAAAAGTGCAAAGATGATTTGGTCAATACCACCTTATTGCTTATCCGGCAAGCAACGGAAATTTGTTCTTGTGCACAGATGCATCAAACAAAGCAGTCGGCACGGTCCTAAATCAATCAGTCAACGGTAATGAATTCCAACCATTAGGATTTTATTCGAAGAAATTACCTGCAACTAAACAAATGCGTCATACTTATGACAGGGAATTGACTGCGATTTACCAAGCCGTAAAATATTTCCGGCATTTGTCAAAAAAAAAGAACCGTTAACACCGCGACAAATCAGACAACTCGATTAGATCGGGCAATTTACCACCGACATCCGTCTCATTGCTGGTTCGGAGAATAGTGTCGCTGATTTATTGTCCAGGATAAGTTTGGTACATTTAACGGGCGAAGTAGATTTCGAAAACTTGGCAGCGGCGCAGCAGCGAGATCCGGAATTGCAGTCAATATTGAATGGAAATTCGACGAATATTTCATTATCATTAAGTCAGTTAGCCATGCCAAATTTGGAAACAAAAATATATTGTGACATTCCACAAAATCGAGTTCGGCCATTCGTTCCTTCTGAGTACCGACAGCCAACATGTATGCAATGTCAACGATCAAAGTTATTACGGCACAACAAATCCCCGATTTCGAATTAAATTCACCCAAATTCGCGATTTGAACACGTCAACATCGATATTATTGGACCAGTGCCACCTTCAGCTGGAAATAGATACTGTTTAACAATCATCGATAGATTCACTAGATGGCCCACTGCAATTCCGATGAAGAATATTACAGCAGAATCTGTCGCTAGGCATCTTATCACAGGATGGATTCAACATTTCGGAGTTCCAATAAAAATTATATCGGATTTGGGACGCCAGTTCGAATCACAGGTGTTCAGAGAACTGAGCGAAATTCTAGGCATAAAACATTTGAGAACCACACCATACCATCCGCAGGCCAATGGAATAATCGAACGTTGGCACAGGACTTTAAATACTGTCATTAAATGCCATCAAAACGACGACTGGTCAAACTTGGTGCCATTGATTTTGTTGGGACTACGGGTCGTATACAAAGACGACTTAAAAGCATCTCCGGCGGAACTGGTATTAGGTCAAACTCAACGTATTCCAGGAGAATATTTCTGTCCAACGAAAAATGGGAAAACTGAATCTGAGTTCGTAAAAGAATTTCAGAGAATGATGTCTACTATTCGGCCTACAACAACCACTCATCACGACAACGCGAAAGTTTTTGTATAAAAGAAACTTTCAAACTGCTCACACGTATTTATGAGAACGGATAGCGTACGTGTCCCATTACAAAGTCCATATACAGGCCCATATGAAGTGATGAAGCGTTCCGAAGATATTTTGTTTGTAAAATTCAACAATAAAAGATCAAACATTTCTATTGATCGTCTGAAGGCAGCTTTCATTACGAGCGAAACTCAAGAGCAAATAATATCGAAAATGATAACAATTCCCGATCATTCAGGAATAACACCTGTTACTCCACCAGGAAAAGCAACGACACCTGTACCATCACCAGTCAAAACTACAAGGAAAGGAAGAAGAGTAAATATACCCGCACGTTTTCACTAAGGGCGGAGTATTGTGGAGTCATCATATCTGTGGTGATTGGTTGGCGTTATAGGATAACGGCCAACGGAACGAACTTACAATAAAGCAGTACATTTACTTTAATCAATTAGTTTTATTTTTCCGTCGGCAAAATGCAATAAAATGTTTATACCTTCGAAACGTCAAACTAAGCAACTCGTTTCGCTTTCCTTATGCCGGGTGACCTCTACATTTAATTCCCAAAATTATGTAAATTATACTCGTTTCCATGGTGTGGTGAATAAAATAATAAACTGTAGAATCGAAACTAGCGGCGCAAAACAACCGGTTTTGTAATTAGAAAAAAAGGTAAATATAAAAAGTTAGTTACTTGGCTAAATTCCTGCGAGCAACAACGACGTTTGCTCTTTGTGATACAAAAATACCATATTGCATTATATTCAATGCTGTATCTTGCAGTTTTATGGTATACTAATTCAAAGATAGTAATTCCTGTATTCCAAACTTAATAAATATAAATCATAAAAATACGTTCTTTTGTGTTGTGCATTTTATTTATATAAATCAGTGAATGCCGCTGGTCTGTTACTCAGCCACAGCCGACGGTAAACGAAAACCGTATTCCCGTACAACCGTAGGGAGTACGAAAAGCAAGTTAGTGGCCGATCAGTGGATTAGCCCTAACTACAAATATTTATAGGCTTCATCAAAACGGAACACCCACAGGGGCCTATAAACTGGTGACCCCGACGTGATCTTGGGTATGGCTTAAGAATCGGTTTGCCACCCAAGCACGTATTTTGGCAAAACGGTAACCCATCGTATGCCATAAGCGATCGACGTACAGCAATCCAACGGCCGATCGCAGCGTCCCGGCGAGTTAAATCACGTCTCGCCTGACGTTAAAAAAAAACACTAAAGAAGCGTAACCATTATTCCAGGCTTAAGCGCTCACTGAAAAAGCGAAAGCCAACTAAAAATAGGAGAACGAGCCAGAGGTCCAGTCAGATATTGGGCAGTGAAGCGGCTAGGTAGTTCCACGGAACCATATCGGGTCGATTTTCCAAGAAGAAGATCAGGTGAGCTAAGTGATAAATTTTATATTTTACCTTTTGTTCGCTTTCTAAATTTCCCCACGATTTGTTTCGCAATTCTACGTTCTCCACACCATCGAAACGAGTCAGTCATTTTGATTTCTATATATTTTCGGTTTGTTTTATCATATTCGATATGTCTGTACGTTGCTCGGCATGGAGTAATTGAGACGATTGCTATTATTCGTAGAAATTGTTGATAACACGGAAAAGCCGTGCTTTTGGTCGATTATATAACATTTAATTGCAGGTATACATATATTTATTCATAATTAATAAAATTTTTTCATTTAAATATAATATTGCGTTGTTTTATTGTTATTTCGTTTTGTTCGTTGTTATTTTTTTTTATTCACGTCGAGACCACGGGTTTTCGAGTTACGCGAATTTTTAAGTGAAGTGATTACACAGATTAGCAATGTCCACGAACGAGACCTCATCAGGTGCCTCAAATGCGGGTAACGAAGCCACATCACACGGATTATCGGGATTACAAGCTTCAAGTAGCGACCAGGTCACTGACATGGAGCTATTAATTCAATCAGCAGTGCGACGAGTGTTAGCCGAAACAAACTGTGGAAATAAACCGGCACCGCCGGAAAGCCACCCAACAATAGAAGGTACGGAATCATATGCCGCTACCGAGTTGCCTCAGCACACAGTGCCCGCCGCACTTTCCATGTCAGTGGTCTCCCTCCGAATAGTGCCGCTAACGTCGCAGGATCCTCGGTTGTGGTTCCATATGGTGGAAGCCCAATTCGTGTTGAGCGGAATAACGCGGGAAACCACAAAGTACCACCATCTTCTCTGTGCCCTAAACGAACGGGTGAGTCGTGAAGTCAGCGACATAATTGTAGGACCATTGTCACAGACACCCTACAGCGACCTAAAAAAAGCTATCCTTGACCGATTGGGAGAATCACGCCAGACGCAGATTCACCGCCTTCTGCGGGGCATTGAGTTGGGAGACCTTAAACCATCTCAATTGCTCCGGCAATTGAAAGCCAGCGGTGGATCTGTGGTCAGCGATAAATTAGTAAAAACACTATGGCTAAAAAGGTTGCCGCCACGTGCGCAGGAGATACTAGCACCAACAGCCGAAGCATTGTCCGCCACGAAATTGGCTGAGTTGGCTGATCGATTACTAGAGACCATGACGCAGTCGCAGGTACTATCCGTAGCAACCGAGAATACAGACAATGTCGATAACAATTTAACACACCAAATTAACGCCATAATGAAACGGTTGGACCAAATGGAGTTGAACCAACAGCGGCGAAACCAGAGCCAAGGACGAGCACGTAGTCAGTCGGGACACAGAGGGTCCGGACGAAAGCTGACACCAGGGCCAAAAGGGGAGGATAGCAGCAGCGCACCGCGAGTATGCTACTACCACCGGCGTTTCCAAGAAGCAGCTCGAATTTGCCGTCCAAATTGCCCACATTGGGAAGATTATAAGTCAAAAAACTAAGGGTACCGGTGCACTCGGCGACGTGCCCCAACCACGGTAACAGCTGTCGCCTAAAAATTTACGATGCCACGACAAACACGAGCTACCTTATCGACACAGGGGCGGACGTATCCGTCATACCTGTAGCCCAACAACAATCAAAGACCCAGCATTCGGAATTGTACTTATATGCAGCAAACGGCGCCAAATTAAAAACCTACGGAAACCGCAGGATCACAATGGATTTGGGACTACGCCGACAATTCCAGTGGTCATTCATAATCGCCGAAGTCACAATGCCAATAATTGGAGCCGATTTCTTAAAAGAAACGGGACTCATAGTGGACATTCAACATGGCCGGCTGATCGATCCTATCACTACGCTCTTCTCAGTGGCAACGAGAACCAGAGAAGCAGCACCGACAGTACGTGTGATAGTAAACCCAAATTTGGACCCGAGGATAGCAAAATTATTGCAGAAATTCAAAAGTCTAACAAGCGAGAACCAGTTGCAGAAACAACCAAAGCATCATGTCACACACCACATATTGACAAAAGGCCCTCCGGTATTTGCCAGGCCGCGACGGTTGAATGTAGAGAAACTGGAGATCGCGAGAAAAGAGTTCCAGTACATGGTAGAACAGGGCATCTGTAGACGGTCAGACAGCCCATGGGCCAGCCCATTGCACCTTGTGCAGAAGAAAAACGGAGAGTGGAGGCCGTGCGGAGACTACCGGGCCCTGAATAAGGCGACAGTGCCAGACAGGTACCCCATTCCGTATATCACGGATTTCGTTCAACAATTGGAGGGCACAAAAGTATTCTCAACGCTGGATTTGGTAAGAGCATACCATCAAATTCCAATAGAAGAAGGTGATATAGCGAAAACGGCCATCTCTACCCCATTCGGGTTGTACGAATTCGTCCGCATGACGTTTGGATTAAGAAACGCCGGGAATACTTTCCAACGTTTCATGCATTCCATTTTACAGGGGCTAGATTATTGTTTCAGCTACCTGGACGACGTGCTCATCGCATCACATTCGATGGAGGAACATTTAGGACATTTAGAAGAAATTTTCGCACGACTCAGCACAAACGGTTTGGTAATCAACGCAGAAAAATGCAAGTTCGCTCAAGACAAAATCACATTTTTAGGCCACGAGGTGTCCAGTGAAGGGATAAAACCGATTCCAGAGCGCATCACGGAAATCAACAAGATTCCGCTACCAAAAACGGTAAATCACCTGCGTCGATTCTTAGGAATAATAAATTTCTATAGAATATTTGTACCGAATGCTAGTAAAAACCAATCTATACTCAACGATTACCTCCGGGGCAGCCGGAAAAATGACACAAGAGTGATCGAATGGACGGAAGCAGCTGAGGACGCGTTCAACTTCGCAAAAAGCAGCTGAGTGAAGCAACTATATTGGTCCATCCATCAGCAACGGCGAAGCTATCAATGATGGTCGACGCCTCTGATACAGCGGTGGGGGCAGTAATCCAACAGCAAAGTCAAGAAGTCGACGCGGCGTGGAAACCACTACAGTTTTTTTCGTCTAAGTTATCACCGGCACAACAAAAATATAGCGCTTACGATAGAGAGCTACTAGCAATCTATACCGCAGTAAAGAGATTTAAACATCTCATAGAGGGTCGAACGGTAACCATATATACAGATCATAAACCACTGGTTTACGCTTTTAATCAAAATTTGGAAAAAGCATCCCCGCGTCAGTTCAGATACCTGGACTATATTGGGCAATTTACAACAGATATACAATACGTCGCAGGAGCCGAAAACGTGGTAGCTGATGCTCTATCAAGATTGGAACAAATTAACTTACCCGAAACAATCAACTATGAAGAAATTGCCGAGGCGCAGGAGAACGACGAAGAGCTACGAGAACTCATCAAAGCCAATAACGAATCAAAATTTATCCAAATTCAAATTTCATTCAATTCAAAGAAAACCCTTTACTGTGAAATCGAAAAAGGAAAAACAAGACCATTCATTCCATTGAAATTCCGTAAAAACGTGTTCGAAGCCACACACAATCTGGCACATACTGGAGTTGCAGCAACAGTGAAAGCAATGACGGAGAAGTACATATGGCCGGGCATTAAGAAGGACGTACGGCGAATGGTCCAGTGCTGCATAGCCTGCCAAAAAGCGAAAGTTACGAGACACACGAAAAGCCCTATCGGAAACTTCACACCTGTCAGCAAGCGGTTTCATGAAATCCATATGGACATAGTCGGTCCTCTACCGATCTCCGAAGGACAACGTTATTGTATAACAATAATAGACCGGTTCACAAGGTGGACTGAAGCAGTTCCGGTGCCAGACATACGAGCCGAAACCGTTGCAAGGGCAGTGCTAAGTCACTGGATCGCACGTTTCGGGGTCCCAACGTCCATAGTCACCGACCAAGGATCACAATTCGAATCGGAATTGTTCGCTGAATTCGCTAAGACGTTGGGATTTGAGCGTAAAAGGACCACAGCCTACAACCCGAAATGCAACGGGTTCATAGAAAGGTGGCACCGGACACTGAAAGCAGCAATAATGTGCCAAGGAAGAGAGGACTGGACGCAAGCATTACCACTGATACTCCTCGGACTACGAACGGCGCATAGAGAGGATTTACAATCATCCTCTGCCGAACTAGTATACGGTGAAAGCATAAGAATACCAAGCCAGCTAGTAGTAGAAAACAAACCCAACGCTCAGCAGCCAGAATTCCTAAAGGAATTACATAACCACTTCGAGCGCATTCGTCCAACACCACCATCAAGACACGGAAATCAGACATCATTCGTATCACCAGAACTAGGCACATGCACTCACGTATTCGTCAGAGTTGACTTAGCGAAACGATCGTTACAGCCACCATATGAGGGTCCTTTCCAGGTGTTAGAGAGACAGGAGAAGGCATATCAATTACAAATGCGAGGTCGACGCAGCAACATATCTATCGACCGATTGAAGCCATGTTATCTACTCGACGAACAAATCGAAAAAGAGCGGCGCGACGAAAATCCAGGAAAAAGTATCGAGACACCGACGGCCGAAGCGAACACCACAGAAGCCGGAGAGATACCACAGAGACCGCAGTCCGCGACAAGACGGCCAGTGAAAGTGAGGTTCGATCTCCGGAAGCAGGAGATAACACATCACGAACCGTCAAAAAGTAAGAATTCTTGCCTGGCAAAGAACGCCGAAATCACTAAATCACCAGCAACAACGATAACACGAACCGGGAGACAAATAATAACTCCAGCACGGTACAAAAGTTTCGTTCATCAGTAATTCACTGGTAAGGGGGTGTGTGGTGATTGGTTGGCGTTATAGGATAACGGCCAACGGAACGAACTTACAATAAAGCAGTACATTTACTTTAATCAATTAGTTTTATTTTTCCGTCGGCAAAATGCAATAAAATGTTTATACCTTCGAAACGTCAAACTAAGCAACTCGTTTCGCTTTCCTTATGCCGGGTGACCTCTACATTTAATTCCCAAAATTATGTAAATTATACTCGTTTCCATGGTGTGGTGAATAAAATAATAAACTGTAGAATCGAAACTAGCGGCGCAAAACAACCGGTTTTGTAATTAGAAAAAAAGGTAAATATAAAAAGTTAGTTACTTGGCTAATCGACTACGAGCAACACGTTTGCTCTGGTGTACTAAAATACCATATTTAATTTATATTCTACACGGCACTTAGCCGTTTATGGTATACTAGTCTAGCCCTAAATAATTCATGTAGTTAAGAGTGCAATAATTAATGTATCTCAAATTTAATAAATAATAAAAATAAATAATAACAATAAGTTTGTGTTGTGAGTTAATTATAATCGAATAGTGAATTGCCGTCGGTCTGTTACTTCTCCACAGCCGACGGTCAAAGTGAATAGTATTTCCGTACAACCGTAGGGAATACGGAAAGCTGGTAGTGGCCGATCATTGGATTAGCCCTACCAACAATATTTATAGTATAGGCTTCCTGACACGGAGTACCCTCAGGGACCTATATATCAACCTGCAACGCATACGTATGGTAATTCCCGATCATTCAGGAATAACACCTGTTACTCCACCAAGAAAAGCAACGACACCTGTACCATCACCAGTCAAAACTACAAGGAAAGGAAGAAGAGTAAATATACCCGCACGTTTTCACTAAGGGCGGAGTATTGTGGAGTCATCATATCAATCTGCAACGCATACGTATGGTAAACCTGCAATTAATGTTGATCTTGCAATTATTATTTTTTATAGATAGAACGAAAATTCATTTGATTAACGTAGTTAGTATTCGTTTTGGCTTTTCGGTATTGTAATCAAGAAAGGTGAAAAAATATAAAAAGAAATTAAAAACACGTTGTTTATTAAAAGTACCTAAATAGTTTTATTTAATTAACGCAAAATTCCTACAATGTGTTAATTCTTATATTTTTTAGCCAAGGTTATCCCTTTAATACTATTATACAGGGTACCTCTATACAGACATAGATTCAAAAAATAGAATTCAAGAATATATCGCAGAGCGTAAAATTATTTGAATCTCTCTTTAAATTTGCGTGGTAACCCCAAATCACGACGTAACCCCAGAAAAAAATTTTACGATACTATATTTGTAGTGTTACGTGTTTGCCTTGTCAATCAAGGTCCGAATCACTGGATTGTGAATAAAACAAAAATTTAACACAAACAAATTTATTGATTGAATACAAAAATCAATATAAAACAATTTATTAACAATAATTTGTTCGAAGTGAACTTTGAAAAAGAAAACAAAACACCACAAAGAAACATAATTCAATTAAATCCAAAATATGTTTTAAACTTATCTGACGGCAAACAGTTGATTGTGAATCCAAACATCGTGAATACGTCATCTTCCACACCTGTAAAGGAATACCATTTTTAGAAGTTTGTTTATTTATTATACATTTATATTATATAATTGAGTACACTTACCTATTTTAATATTATATAGAATTTATTTTGCACTTGTTACTTTGTTTGCATTCTAATTTGACAGCTAAAAAAAAAACAATTCCCAAGTATAACAAAACTGAAAACTTGAATCGGTTATAAAATCTTTTCCGGTTTTCGTTCGAAAAAATTGAAAATGCTGAAAAGATGGTGTTTCAAATTTTTAACACATGTAGCGTTGAAGTACAAATGTATTTTTGTTTTCTGTAGACGCCATTACGATTGCGTTATTCGTAAATAGTTCATGTGTTTGTTTATTAAAAAAATCGAAATCGACTAAAACTGATAGTGTGTAAAAGATAATAATTATGAAATAGGAATAAATTTATCAATAAAAGTGTTACAAGCAGACGCCTGGCCACTACTTGGTTCGACAACGATACCAATTACATTTCCGATACCTCATATCATATAAATTTTTGTGGACGAAAACTTACGTGGCTACACCGTTTTTGTCATGATGAACTAAAAGTCTCATACCTCAAGAAACCCTGTATCATTACGATGCAAACTTTTCAAATGGCTGTCCTATTGTTGTTTGAGACATGTGATGTGATGACGTAAGGATATACAAGAAACGCTACAGTTAAATAATGAAATGTTACAAAAGCATATACAAAGTTTAATTGAATCAAAATTGTTGCTGTGTGGGACAGAGGTTGGTTTTTTTGTTTTACTAGGTCTTGTACCTTGAATACAATATAATATTGTAACGCTTTTTTTCTTTACAGAAATTAGAAGATTCAACCGAAATTATTGACTATTCAAACAAAAGGACTAAGTTTAAAATTACTGCAGCTCTCCAACGTGAAACACCTCAGGAAGTTGAACATGCGATGCACGCAGTAAATGAAGATAGAAAAATGTATTTACTCAGGTGGAGTTAAAATTTATATATTATAATAAATGTAATATTGTAATTTATACATGTAATAAAAATAAAAAGTATTCTTAAAAAAAATATATTTTTAATTAAAGCTAGATTTAAATTCAAAAGTGAAATTTTGGCGCCAAAATTTATATTATAAGCCCCGCCCACAAATTTGTCGTACCATAACCTAACTTTTCTTTTCATCATTTTCCGAGTTTTTTGGCCAACTTTCATAGGAAATCTTATAATAAGTCGGACATTAATTCGGAAAAGAATCGGAGATGAAATCAGCGAAATGTCAGAAAAATACAAAAATTTTCGGATATAAAAATACTTGGGTTGTAACAATAATGTAATAGAGTAATATATACACTGTGAAATTAGTGTACTAAAAATTTATAACACTGTAAAATCATAATGTACTAATAATTTAGAACCAGCATAGTATTTATAATCTCTATTGTTAGATGTCACTTTTGGATTAAGAAATAATTATTGTAAAAGGAAAAATTTGTTAAAAAAAAAAAATCTACAACATTCGAGAAAAAACTATCAAACGGTGATAACCTGTGCGAATTATAGTGTGAAAATTAAATTGAGTAAAAACAAAATCGTGCTTAAATTATATATATATACCTACCTGCCGCATTAAATTGGACATTCTAAGCTATCGCAAAAAAAAAACATTGACCCTGCATTAAATTAGACATCCGAAGATACCGCCCTGAAACATTTTGGACATGTTGGAATTAATTTGGACACGGTGAATCTGCAACGAGCAAACGGAGAAATTAGCAATTCAATTGCGATCAATATAACGATAAAGGACCTGTGGTATCGTATCTCGAGCCAGCGATTTAACGAGACGATCTGCATTAAACGGAATATTGATCGGGTCTTTTGGTGTACGCAAGTACATAATTCCATAATCACTTTTTATAATATTTACACAAATTTTATTAATCACTTTTATATTTTATATCTTACTAATTCACTTTTAAAATCTCTTTTAATTCACTTTTTAATCCTTATTAGAATGGCCGCCTCAGAGCCCGGATCTTAATGTGATTGAGAATATATGGGCGTTCGTAAAAAGACAAATTCCTTGTGTTGTTGGAAGGGCTGAAGAAGCCACTTGGAACTCCATAATAAATGCGTGGAGCACTGTTCCAATAGATTTTTTTAAAGATTTTATCGACTCTATGCCCAGACGCCTCGCAGAAGTTCTGAAGTCAAAAGGAGGAATTGCGTCATATTGATTTGTTTTTTAATGTGTTTTTGTCTATTCTGAATTAAAATATAACTGATTGAATTATTATAAATTAATTTTTTTAGTATTGTTGATGTGCACAAATAATTATGATTAAAAATTTATGTGCACAAATAATTTTGTATAAAATTAAATTAACTGTATTTTTTCCTAAAATTAAAATTAAACATTTTTTTTTATTGAATTATAAAGCAAAATAATTAAGCTAACTAAATAAAAATTAATAGTTTCAAAAAGATTTTTGTATATATCAATTTTAAAGAAATTTGTGTGGCGTTGCATTAAAAATGTATACTGCCCAAATATATATGAATACGATAGTACTTTCGCTTACCAAAAACTAATGAATCCAATTCGATCTCGTTTGCCTTTTTATATACACAAACCAAACTTCTAGAAAGTTCATGACTTATCGAGTAAGAATAGTGTAGAAACATTTAGAACAGTTTTATCATGGAAAATCCAATTTTAGTACAGTAAAACTTTGAGTTATTAATTTATCTTATTTTATTACACCCTATAGGTGTCAACAGCAAAACGAGATCACAAAGAGTTGATCAACATAGGAAGGACGTAGTCCATATTAAAAAACCAGCTATCACGATTGATTACGAGCAAAACAAAAACCAAAGATTATTCAAGAAGCTTGTCACATTTGGACGTCGAAAAACCCGGTAGATTACAAAGTAGACAGTAATAGGCTACAAGCAAATTATATTGTGACGGTGACACCTAGTGTGTAATAGAAGAAGTTAAATTAACAGCTCAATGTTTAATTGTACTAAAATGGAACTTTCCATTTGTTACGTAATGCTTCTACACTATTCTAACTAGAAAACTCATGAGCTTTCTAGAAGTTTGGTTTGTGTATATAAAAAGGCGAACGAAGTCGAATTGGATTAGTAATATTTGGTAAGCGATAGTGTAAAGATTAAAAGGAATTAAAAAGTGATTTAAAAAGGGTTTTTGTACGAAATAAAAAGTAAAAGTGATCAGTAAAATTTGAGAATAATTTATATAAAGTGATTTTGTGATTTTTTTTTGATAAACTGTGTTGTAATAAAATTTGTGAAATAAATAAATTCGTTGGAGATAAATTAAATTGATTTTATATTATTCATAATCCAGTGATAGGAACCTTGAGTGACAAGGCAAAAACGTAACAATATAAACATCATTTTTATAAAAAATAAAAAACAAGAAATTAGTCTATAATTCAGCCAACAATAAATAAAAAATAAAAAAAAATAAATAACATTTATGTTTTTTCAATACAATAAATATTACATAAAATGAATTTTCCGTTCCAGAATCGGGTCAATTAGAAGAATTTTCAATTTTTTCGTCTGTTTTTTTTATTTGCTATAAAATAAAGTAGGGGAAATAAAAAATAAATAATTTGTACTAAAGTTAGTTGTTCCAGTAATGTGTAGATGTCGATAAATAAATTTTACTTTTTTCGGTATTGCGTTACTAGTGCCACCTTGTATTAAAATAACATAAGCAAAGAATTTATTGTGAATTTGCTTTGTGTCTGCAATTTATTTAGTACTTAACAGTTATATTACAAAAATCATACGGTAAAGACAAATATTTAGTACAGAAAAAAAAATTAAATTCTTAATTTAGAAAAACCCAACATCGTCTGGTTCTTGTCCGGGCTTACCATACAACTATTTTTAACATAAAAAATTCGAAAAATAATTAATTGGCTGAGAAATTGGTTTGGGTCGGTCTAAATAATTTGTTGTTGTTTAATAAATTGTAAATAGTAGTGTGAGATACATTCCCATTAGTACCAGAAGATTTTAGATAAAATAAAGCAATAATTCTGCAATTATATCGAAAAAAAAAACTAAATGCGTTCAGTGGTTTTAAATTAAAAAAAAATTTGGGAATTAGTGCAAAACAACGAAATACAGTTTTTCTTTGCCTTTAATAAATTGTTTCAGCTACATAAAGCCACAATGCAGTTTTTCCTTATTTATGTATTTTTTGTCGCACCTAAGATCTATGTTTTCAATTAACTACTAAATTTCCCACATACATATGTATGTACTAATTATTACTAATGGTAATTAAGAAAAAACAACATCTCTCTTAAATTTTTAGTTCCAAGAAATTTCCATTAAAATATCACGATAAACAAACATCCCAGGCACATATATATGTATGTATATACGTACATGTACCCTCTTCCGTTTACAACAGAAAATTTCAAATAAAATAAAACAACAAAATAATAATAAATTAACAGATTTGCTTTAGTGACTGATAAATGTTCATTTATATTATTATGATCGCGTCATCAAACAATACACATGGACATTTTCAAAAGAAAATCTCATCGGAATCAAAATCATCAAACACTAACTAAATTCAAGAAGACAAAATTCTATATTCAAAATAATAAAACCAAAAAAAAAAAATGTAATTGAAAAATAAAGAAAATCGTTGCTTCAGTTTTCTTTAAATTAATTTGTATTGTGAGTTAGGTTCTTATTTGTAAATAGCCCCGAATACATATACAAAGCCATAGTTGCATACGTACATACATTTGTAATCTCTATAATAAAACGATCGATGTTTGTTTATCTTTCGAGCACACAGTGAATATTCGAAAACATTAAAACAAATTTTGTGTTTCCTTTTGAAAATAAATAAACACAAGACGATCGGAAAATTTTCTTCTTTTTCTTGCAGCACGACTTTTATATTGATAATTTGAGTTGAAAGACATTCCAATTAAAATTAAAATGAAATTAAATGAAAATTAATTGGGATATGTGTGTTATTTTTACATACAGATGAATGAGATGGAAAATAAAACGTTAAATTATATTTGATTAAGAAATGATTAATTTGGATTTTTTTTTTTTATTTTTTTTTTATGAGGAAGAAGATGTGTGTTGCGTTTTCGCGGTTTATATTTTGAGAGTTACAGACATATTTCATATGTAATCCTTGTTGGTGTATGTGTGTGTGTCATACTATTGTTTGAACCATTGAAAGGATTTGATGATGTTGACAGATTTCTGCTTATGAAATAATTCTTTAGGGTTTAATATGAAATTCAAAAAATGTTGCTATTTTAGTGGTTTTAGAAATGCGCCATATCTTGGTGCTTTAGCAAGCAGATAAGCAAGCAATTCTTCAAAAATTGCGAGAAATAATACACTCGACATGTGTAAATAGCAGATTTATTGCTGCTTTATATTTTCGCTTGACTATGTAGCAAGCAAGCAAATAGTCAAAATTTAGCGGACGATTTAAATCAAAGTATCCGCAATTATTATTTAATGTTTAATTATTGCGTTCGAATAAAAATTATATTTCATATTTTACAAAAAGTTTAATTAATTTGGAACACAGCTAAATAATAATAACAAATTATCCATTTTTGAAATATGATTATTGAAATATTTCGATCCCACTTTTTCAAATAATGTTTTTGTTGTTAATTAATTGATTGGAATGCACGAGTAAGCATTAAGCATGTCTCCCGGAATAAACCAGGACCACCACACACCCCGCAAGTAACAATTGGCTTGGCTGTTGTAAAAGTAAAAAAAAAATAGTTACTTAGCTCGCATAGGTAATTTACAAGATATGTATATAAATACAAGATAAAGTAATTAGGAGAGTACTAAAACACGTTGGTGCGCAAAAATTTTTTTGTTTTCTCTCTATCTCATTATTATTATTCTGTCTCGTTTTAAATTTCTCTCTCATGATCACGGTGGTTTTGATTTTGAATAATGACCATAAGGTACATTTACATTGCATATTACTGCGAATAATATCGGACGACAATTTACGATCCAGGTAAGAATTTTTATTTAAAATTAGATTTTAGAATAATTTTAACATAATGTAATTTTGTGGTATTATAATACAAATTAAGAACAAGTGAATACATAAAGTAAAGTTTAATTGTATTTCGTGTAATGTGTTTTGTAACCTTAAAATGTTAATTTGTTTTTTCTATTATGTACATTATAGAGTACTATAAATGTGCATAATGTATAATATCCTTTAAAATTAAAATAATTTTAGATATTTATTTTAATTTTTTTAGCTTGCGAACTTGTTTTACCGATTCCCAAACCGCCATATAATTTCAAAGGAAATAAATAGTAGATAGTGAGTACATTATAAATCCACAATCAGATCAAAATTATTCGGAAAATCCACTACTATTCGATGACTCTAATAGTTCGAGCCATTTGTCTATAGATATGGATGTGGATCCCATTTTTGCCAAATTTTCAGCTGGTACACAAACTGACAACTACCTCAGAGATCTCGAACGACAAAATCAGCTGTTAAAGAAGGAAAACCATAAATTGAAGATTAATCTTCAAAAACAGTCGAAGGAAATGTTAAATCTAAAGACCAACCTTTCTCAAATATTCACCCCCGGATTGATCAAAAAATTCGAAAAACCTCTTAAACGAATTCGGTATCAATTGAAAGATATATCATATGCCATATCTTTACATTGTGCCGGGCCTCGACTATATCGCCTTCTGCGAAAATATGGGTTTCCTTTTCCTTCAGTTTCCACTCTGCAGAAGTGGGGAATGGCTGTAAATGTAGAGCCCGGTATATGCAATAGTGTAATTCAGCTGCTTAAAGAATTAAATTTAAGTCCTACAGATAGAGTAGCCGTTTTATCATACGATGAGATGAAATTTTCGGAGGCATATGAATACGAAAAGAGATTTGATAGGACACTGGCTCCAGCAAAATACGTCCAAGTAGCCATGCTTCGAGGCCTGTTTAAAAACTGGAAACAACCAGTTTATTTCAATTTTGATTCTCCGATGACTGCACCTATTCTTAATAATATTATTTCTACTTTAAAAATGATTTATTTTGTGATCCACAGATAAGAACGGTATTGCGTAAACGTCTGCACCAATCCATTGACCACCAACCCATGAAAATTTATAAAACAAAAATGTTTCATTAAAATATAATACTATAAATAAAACATGTAATGAATTTAAATTTTGTATTTTTGTATGTATGTTAAAAAGTAACCACGGAATTGAATTTGTACAAGATATAATACATAAGTACGTACATAGATAAACAATTTCATTTAAAATACTTATCATAATTCTGCCAAATAAAATAACAAACTCAACAATACAAAAAATAAAAAACAACAAGCATTTTTTTTTTTTTAC
The DNA here is from genome assembly GCA_958295665.1 of Tipula vernalis. Taxonomy (NCBI): domain Eukaryota; kingdom Metazoa; phylum Arthropoda; class Insecta; order Diptera; family Tipulidae; genus Tipula; species Tipula vernalis. The sequence continues at coordinate 329,140,948 of OY282558.1, forward strand.
AGGAGCGATATACTACCTCTTCCTTTCGATTGCTATTGCAAATTAGAAATTTTTCTATTAAAAATAATTGGTTATTTTCTTAAAAAATCACTGTACATATTTATGCTCAAACTATGATTTGAATTCATTAAATAGGTAAATTAGTTAATATTTAAATCTGCTGCTCGGTGTGTTTCACGCTTAACAAAGAAAAATAACCTTTTAATGAAAATACTAGGGGGTACAGCCCGTCCTAGGACGGATGCAATTTTGTGATTAACTTTAGTTTTTTGTGAATAACTTAATGTTTTGCTAAAGATATTACACCTGTGATGTCCAGCGGCCGCTGCCACAATTAGCATTCGAACATTTGATGTAAAAGTAGTTCGAGATTAAAGGCTTTTAAGGATGATTTTACCTTAAATAAACCTTAAACCAAAGAGTAAGGGCTTTTAAGGATGAATTGGTATTTGTTAATTTGGTTTTGGGCGTTTTGAAAAAAATTTAATATTTTTTTGATGACTGTTAAGTTATTTTTACAGGGCAAAAAAAAAATTGGAAAAAAAAATTTCAAAAAAAAAATTATAGTAACCTTTGAGCATACCACAGAAGAAAGATTAACCAGAATAGACATTGCGTGGACCAATTTTTTTTCATCTTACCTTCTTTTTTGGACATTGAAGTATAATTATTTTTGAATATTATCACAGAATATATATAAACAGAACAATATCTTCTATTGCGTTTTAATCCTAAGTTTGTGAACAAATATTTAAAATATGATTTAGAAGAGATAGAAAAACAATTTTGTATGGAATCAATGAAACAAAACAAAAATACAAAAATGTTTGTACCCACCTCTTTGTTTTGATGAATAAAAATCAGTACAATTTTAAAATGAAAGGGAAATCTTTACACTTTGTAATGTGTTTAAAAGAGATAGACGTTCATAAATAATTTTTGATTTTGGTCTAGTTAGCTTTGCGAAACTTTAAAATCAAATCAAAAAATAAACAAAGGACCTCTTATTGTTTTCGATAACGGGATACCAAATCATATCAAACAAATAATAAAGACAAAAACAAAACTTGAATAAGGTTGTGTATGTGTTTATGTATCATTTCACTTTTATTTGTATAATTTTGTATCTCGTCATCAAAAACAATAAGTGGTCCTTTGTTTATTTTTTGATTTGATTTTAAAGTTTCGCAAAGCTAACTAGACCAAAATCAAAAATTATTTATGAACGTCTATCTCTTTTAAACACATTACAAAGTGTAAAGATTTCCCTTTCCTTTTAAAATTGTACTGATTTTTATTCATCAAAACAAAGAGGTGGGTACAAACATTTTTGTATTTTTGTTTTGTTTCATTGATTCCATACAAAATTGTTTTTCTATCTCTTCTAAATCATATTTTAAATATTTGTTCACAAACTTAGGATTAAAACGCAATAGAAGATATTGTTCTGTTTATATATATATTCTGTGATATTATAGTAGTTAATACAAATTATGCTGTCAAAACAAAACTTGTCAAATAATTTCACTAACTACACTGTTAAGGATTTTAAATTTTTATTATTTCAAATCAAAACCAGTAAACCAAAGAATACATAACCCAACTTTCTCTTACCTTCGGCAAATCAAGTTCAAAAAAATGAGTCCAAATTTTTCCATACAAAAACAGCGTTATGTCTCTTCTGGTTATACACAAACATTTCTGTTTAATTATAGTAGAAATGCCTTTTCTTTCAATGGAAAACTGATTTTTAACGCGAACAAATATTAGAGGTGTTGTAAGTACTTACATTTAACCTGATTAAACACCAAAGAGGGAAAATGTAAGTCGAAAGTTATAAAGTGTATTCGTAACTTTGCCCTAAAACCAATTTACCACGAAAACTTTACTCCATCACTCCAAGTGATTTTGTATGAACTTTCTTAAAAAACGTCTATTTTGTTCTACGAAAAATAAAAAAACGTCTCATCGTATTTTGGATCTAAAAACGTCAAAATGACGATAATATCGTCCCAATGGCAACGCTGATTGCAATCTAAAATATATGAGAATTTTGTTTTATTGGTGCTCAACTAGTACTTTTTCTGTAGTAAAAAAAAATGTTCGCGCACCATAAAAAAAGTACTTTTACTTTATCTTGTATTATTGTATCATGGGTAATTTATAGTGTTGTATTGAAATTATTTCCAAAATAAATTTGAATTGACTTATGAATAAAATCTCAAAAAACTTGAAAATTTATATTTCGCTGAAAATGTGCGTGCATGGCGATTGTGATTGATTCTTTCAACTTGAACCAAACAAATTGTTTTGACTTTTTTTAAGGTAAGTCGATAATTTAACACGTTTACCCCTCAAAAACACATATATGTGTCACGCAAGTTTCCCAAAAACCTCATGTTATATATGTATATGTGTCACAAATTACTGAAAATTTACATAGGTATAACTTTGGAATGGTTTGTGTTATGATTATTTTCTTTTCGCCGTAGTCTTTATGAGTATATGACACACATTTGTGTCACATGGTTTCAATGAGAAAGTTTTATTTATTTTGAAATATTTTTATATTTCGGGAAACCCCCGATATTGGTTGAAAGAAAAGGGATAACGATTTATTTAACGTTTTTATGTTAGTTTGTCGCCGATTTTTGTCTAGTAAAGAGGTATTTTGTTTGCATTATAATATAACGATTTTTAATTCAAAACTAAATTTTTGAAGTGTAATAAAAATTATTCAAAGTTATTTGTGTAACCTATATAGTTGTAAGGTGTAGTAATTTTATTATTTACTCTCCGATTTTCTGATTTGGGTGAGTTTCAAGTTAATTGCAGATTTTTTTGTTGTACTGTTGTAAAGGTTCTTGGTTTTAAAGGAATTTGTGCATAATGGAAAGTCGAAGAAAGCGCATGCAGCTTGCGCAACTGACGAATCTGAATTGGACTCTATAGTAATAGTGGAATAGACTTTGAAGATTCGGGCAGCAGCTTCCGCATTTATGACACTGACAGCATGTCATCTGAATGCTCAGTAGAAATTGACTTGCAAGAGGAACCAGTTCAAGAATATATTGCTGAAAATAACAATGATAAGTGGACTGATGTTGGGCCTGAAACAAATAACATAGTTTTTACTGGAGCAGAATTGGTATCCATAGATCTACCACCAACCGCCGAACCAGTAGATTATTTCAGGAAAATATTTGACAATGTATTGCTCGAGAAAATAGTTACTTGGACTAACGCACGTGCTAAATTCATTATTGGGCATAAGCCATTATCGGCAAATTTAAACCTTCGCAGATGGAAAGATGTGACCAGTAGCGAATTGAAACAAATGCTTGGCTTATGTCTACTAATGCCTCTAAATAGAAAACCAAGCCTAAAACACTATTGGACCAAAACTGGGCTTTATGTTCAAAATGTGTTCGGCCAGACAATGAGTCGAATAAGGCTTGAAAACATCCTTAGGTGTATGTGTTTCTATGACGAGCAACACGACGTCAAAACTAATAGATTGTATAGAATACAAAATGTCACAAATCACGTTCTGGCTAACATAAAAAAATTGTATAGCCCACCTCAAAACCTTTCATTAGATGAAGCTCTCCTGTTATGGCGAGGAAGACTGTCATTCCGGCAGTGTATACCGAATAAGATGAATTATGCAATCCCGAGGGTTTTTTAATAAATATGATTATATACTATATACCGGAAGAGGCACGGTGTCTAACGAGAAAGGGCATGCATTTGGCGTTATTGTTGAACTAATGAAGGAATATTTGGCTAAAGGTCATACGTTGTATATGGATAATTACTACTGCAGTATTGACCTGGCAGAGCACTTGGTGAATCATCAAACTAATATATGTGGAACATTACGTTCGAACAGGAAACGCAATCCCTCTCAAGTTATAAAGAGTAAATTAAAGACAAATTTAATTGCGGTTAAACTGCAAGAACATTATGGTGTTAAAATGGAAAGACAAGCGAAATGTTTTGATGATTTCTACCAAACATAATGCCGAGCTTATTAATTTAATAACAAAAGGAAACAAGGACATAATAAAGCCAAAAATAGTGGCAGACTACAACGCTAATATGCCGGGGATCGATAGGACGGGTCAAATGATTTCATATTATGCTTGCCCAATTCGTTCAGTGCGATGGTACATGAAAGTGTTTTTTCACATACTAGACATAGCAATATGGAATTCGTGTTGGATATATAACAAACAAACCCAGCAGCGACAATTGCCACATCTAGAATTTAGAGAAAAAATCATAACCTCGTACTTAGGGAGATTTTACCGCGGCAAAAGAGCCCAAGAACCGCAGGAACTTCAACTTCAAATACAGCACATTTCCCTAGCATGGCCAACAGCCGCAGGAGGTGCCGCATGTGTTACAAAACTGGTAAAAGAGCTGCGAGTAAATACGTTTGTGACACATGCAAAGATCCTAAAGGCGAGTTGATCGGTCTATGCCCATATCCATGCTTTCGGCTAAGGTATACCCAATAAAAAATTTGATTTTTTTTTTATAAACTGTAACTGATTTACGCTTATATAATTTATATGTAAATCATAATTAACTCTTTAGAAATATAAACCTAATATACTGAATTTTGCAATTTCTTGTACACCTTAAAATAATTGATGTTCCACCTAAACCTCATGTCACACATATGTTTCCTTTTTATTGTAAAAATGAAAGACTCATGTCTTACATATGTGTCGTAGAAGCAATCAAAAACTCATGTCAAATATATGTGACATGCCAGCTTTCCACAAACTCATGACCCATATAGGTATCATAGAATTGTTTATGTGAGTTTTTTCCGAAATTCAAAAAATCGTTTGAGGGGCGAACGTGTGATAATCAATTTATTTCGTTTTCGTTTGATTTGAAGAGAAACCGTACCATAAACGTGTTTCTGTTGAGCGAATTCGTCTTTCAGTAGCCTGTTTAAGTTTTATGGTTAAATTTCGAAAGATAAGAGGCAGGGTCCGCACCAAACAAATAAAAGAGAAACATAATAGAGATAAATCAAAAATACAGTCCTTAACAAAATTATTTGTGTATGCTTAATTTTTAATGAAGCGTAACATACATAAACATTTTGAAAAATTATACAAATAATAAACTTTTCGAAAATATTTAATTTAGCTTAACTAACTTAATTAATCTGCTTTCCATTTCAATCAAAAAAATTACAGTTAAATTAGTTTTTAACAAATTTATTTGTGCACTCAAATTTGCTCTCATAATTATTTGTGCAATTTGAAAAAATTTAAAACGGTAAATCAATTAAATTTAAAATTATTTTTGGTTAATTAAACAGTGATTTAGTCACTTATAACAGGTCGGAAGTGGATTAAAAATTTGTTGATTACATCACCTAGAAACTCATCCCATTCGGTTTTCTTGGCAGCGTGCTAGAAATTTTTCGTCTTGCTAGATTGTGAATATCTTCCACTTTAACTTAAACCTCCGCCAGTTTAAATCGAAATCCTGCCCCGGCCGAAACAACTAATTATATTCAATTTTTTTTTAATAATTTCGTGAAAATGTCTCTTCTTATGTATGTATATGGGACCATTATTGTGCTTAACAGCGAATTGAGGGCCGACCAATTTATCTTCAACTAGGATTATTGCATCAAGTACAGTCGCATAACATTTTATTTGTTGCGCAGGAATAATATGTCTTCCATATTATCAAATTTAGGCATAAATGCAATAATTTGGGCTTAAGACAGTTCTCCAGAATTCATTTGGCTGATGCTTATGGTGTTATTCCCTTTTTGTTTCCTATATAAACAAACGGAATACGATTCCTATATATATGTATAAATAGATATTGGAAATAAGCATTGAACGCATTCGAATCATTTCATATGTTTCACTGTATTTATCTATTGAAGCTAACTTCACTTGAGTCAATAATATCTTCTTCAAATGACACAACCTAACAGAAGCAAAATAAAAGGTTCTTTAAAATAAAAATTAATCTGAAATCATCCGTGTTTTATTTTCAAGTTTCCAGCTCTGCTTAGTTAAATTCCATTAATTCGATCTATCACATTGTCATAACATTTTCGCTAAATCGGTTGCATTCAAAAAACAACATGTTCATTTTACTCAACATGTTGCCAACAGTTGGCGGATCTGAAAGCACCCAATTTCAAATCTCGGAATACGGCCTTTTATATGTTTACTAAAAAGCACTGACTTAAATTAACAAATGAATTTTCAGAAATATCTTGAAATATCTTTATCATTCATAAAGAAGAGAGACAAAATCCCGAGAGTCAAAATCCAGAGGAAATAAAATCCCGAGGATTTCAAAAAATCCCGAGACTACACAATCTCGAGGATACAAAATACCGAGGATACATAATCCCGAGCATACAAAATCCCGAGGGTACAAAATGCAGAGGATACAAAATCCCGATGGTACAAAATCCCGCGGATACAAAATCCCGAGGATAATTTTATTTTACTTTAAATTAAAATTTTCCTTCACCAGAAGAGGTGGTGCTCGAGATTTCCTCAGGATTACGGGATTTTGTACCCCCGGGATTTTGTCCACTCGGGATTTTGTACCTTCGGGATTTTGTCAGTCATAAACTTTTATCCGGTATAGTTGATAGTTTGCTAATTCCACAAATATTTAGTAATATTTCCCCGAGTAACACCGGGTAATAAATACATGTTTTTTTTTAAAAAATCAAGAAATTCTTTTATTCATGTGTTAAAATTGGATAATCGGCTGGAACATTTTCGTTTTGGCTTGTCGAAATAACAAAAAAAAAAATGATTGCCAGAAAAATTTTGGTCTTTTATTTACAGTAACTTTTTGGATTTCTTTTCGGTACGATAATTTACCAACAACGTTTGGCTTCCATCGTCACAATCGCTAAATTGCACAGATTACTTTAATTAAAACTTTTAAGTTACAAAATTACCGGTTTATCTGGAATTATTTGATAAAACTATTTTAATTTTTAAAACGTGCTTTGACTTAATCCAATAAAATATGAATACATAATGTTCACAATTAATACTTGTTGAGTTTATAATACAATAAATGAACGATATCCTGGTTTAATTACGAGTATATCAATCTTTATCGTTCCCCTTACGAATAGTTTCATTCCACAGTTATAAACATTTTTTTTTTGTGTCAGCCGTATAGTCGGCCAGTAAACTACTATACTATACTACATAATAGAACTAATTTTATCATAGGTGAGAATTGAATTCGGAGGCTGGTATTTTATTTTTTGTTATAAAATCAATGACAACACAACAGCATGAATGATTGTTAAAATTAATTCCAATTGAATTTCGTTTATTGCTTCTATTCATCTGAAAAAATACAAAAGTGAAGATTTTCGAAGTTATTTAAAAGGACAAAAAAAAAAAATTACAGCGAAATCAACGTCTCTTATCAACAAAACGAAATTGGAAAATGAGATAATTTATTTTGTAAAAGAACAAATTTATTGGCTTTTTGCTTTTCTATCCTATAACGTCTTTTCCGATTTATTAATTTTTTTTTCTCAACATCTTGACAAAAGTGTAATTGAATGGCTTTTAAAGATGTTATTTTTTTGCTTGTGCTCGACTCGTACTAAACGACTAGCAAAATTTGGTTGAATTGGAAAAATGCGACATGGTACCAAAAAATGTGGAAATTTTTACAAAATTTTCCAATTCAATAAAAAACCACTTTGATAATTTTGTTCTTTGGATCTTTATTTTTTGTAAACGACAAGAGTGGGTGTGTCAGTAAAAATCTTTTTTTTTTTTTTTTATTCAGTTTTCGTCTCTCATCCAATTACATTCCAATTTTCTTTTATTTTTTTTTTGTTAGGGTAAATTTGTTACAAATTAAGTTAAATTCTAGCTCCTTGCACGTTTAACGGAAAGAATAAAATGATTTCTAAATTATTTACTGCTGCTTATTATTGTCATTATTAAACGAGTAGATTTAAGAGAAAAATAAGAGGAGGGTGAGATTGAACGAGGGGATCGAAGAGAAAAAATAAATTTATTTATTTATCTAATTTTATTTTTTCGTTCAAGAAGAAAATGATAATAGTTAATGATAATGTTCTTGATGATTTTTCTTATTTTATATCTTTGTTAATTCTTTATTTGGTTTTATTCGTAAACATTTTTTTTTTTTCAACTTTCTGTGATTATGTGAATGAAGGGTGCTTATTTGAGCCGATTTTTTTTTTTCTTAAAAAATTCTTCGTTCCTCGAAATGAAACAAAATAAAAGGAAAATTATACATTTTCCTTCTCCCAGCATAAGAAAGTAAATTAATTCAGGATTAAATTATATTCATTATCGTTTTAAGGACAAAAGAGGTATTTTACTCTGTTTTGAATTAAATAACATTTTGTGTGGTCGGAGATTTTACTTTTAACTTTTTCTATTCTATACCTAAAAGTTGAAATCGGTCATCCGTATAAACCGGGATGAGAACGGAAGAATTTTGTTCCGAAACTAAACTAAGCAAAATGTTGATCCAATTATTTGTTTAGTACATCATAAGATAAAAAGGACTCATGTAAGTGTAATAACCTATTTGGTGCTCCTTTTGCTTCTGCAAAACTGCAGCAATTGGGTCGGAAATTGTCTCATATGAATAACAACAGTAAGATAGCTCCTGCGTTCTTAAATCAGACTTCGAATTGCTTTCATCTGTAAGTCTGTAACATCAGCAAGCAAAATAATTCAACCCGCCACGCTAATCACCGACACATAAACAGACATTCTCAAAAAATTTTGAACATGTAGTGGCATGTAATGCACCACATAACAAATGATAACTAAACTGATAATTTGTTCCATCAATGTACCAGTGTTACTTGGTTGGTAATTGGTTTTTTTCCACTACTACCTAGTTGTAGAAGGCATCATTATTATGTGTTTTAGTAGCCTGAGAAACAAAATTTCTCGGCTAGTGGTTATTAAAATTTATTGACCGCTAGTTAATAATGAAAAATGAACACTAGGGCCCGAATTTTTAAATGAGGATAGAGATAAACCGGCGAATTTATCCCCTCTTTCGAATTTTTAAACGAAGATAAATCCACTGATTGAAACCTGGATTAAAAATGTATCCACGGATTTATACCTCGATATTAAGGATTAAAATTGTATCCTCGGATTTATACCTCGATATCGATGGCTAAAACAGTGGATACGGCTATTTTCGAAAATTGGGAAATATAAAACGTCATTTACGATCTGTCAAATTACATATACAAAACTAAATATTTGTAGATAATGAATTGCAAATTTAAATTTAAATAAGTTTTTGAAAATTTAAGTTAAAAATGGAAAATATATTGGGTGTACAAATAAATTTCCGACGTTTTTTACTGAAATAAAAGACATTAGTTTGTGTAGAAAATGAAAGAATGTTTCATTCAAAATATGCTCCTTCGGAAGCTATAACCTTCGCCCATCGTTCAGGCAATAAACGGATTCCTCGAAGGAAGAAGTCTGGTGGCTTCGAGGCGATCCAGTCATCGACCCATTTTTTGATGTTTTCATATGAAGTGAAGTGCTGCTGTGCCAGGGCTGATTGCATCGACCGGAACAAGTGGTAATCAGAGGGAGCAATGTCTGGTGAATACGGCGGGTGGGGTAGAATTTCCCAGTTCTGCTTGTCCAAGTAATTTTTGACAGGTATAGCAACATGTGGCCTAGCGTTGTCATGTTGCAAAATAATCTTATTGTGCCTTTTGCCCCATTCCGGTCGTTTTGCAGCTAGAGCTTGCTCTAAAGCCATCAGTTGTCGTCGATAAACTAGTCCCGTAATGGTGTCACGCTGTTTCAGCAGCTCATAATAGACGACACCCTTCATATCCCACCAAATACAAAGCATCACCTTCGAACCATGGATATTTGCTTTTGGCGTCGACGGCCCTGGTTCACCTGGCTTGACCCACGCTGATTTGCGCTTTGGATTGTCATAATGGATCCATTTTTCATCCCCAGTGATGATCCGATGCAAAAATCCCTTCCTTTGTTGTCATTGAAGCAACAATTCGCACATGGTTTTCCGACGTTCCATGTCCCTTTCTTTCAATTTGTGTGGCACCCAATTTCCCAGCGTCTAAACCAATCCCATTGCATGTATACGTTGCGAAACACATTGTTGGGTAATATTCAACTCTTCTGTCAATTGTTTTTCAGTCTGACAATGGTCCACATCAAGCAATTCTTCCAATTCTGTATCTTCAAATTTTCTTGGTCTGCCTTCACGTTCTTTGTCTCTTACATCAAAATCACCAACTTCAATCGTCGAAACCACTCTTTGCATGTTGTTTTCGATGGATCATGTTCAACGTAAACTTCCACAAGCAAACGATGTTTCCGCTGCACTTTTCTTCAACAAAAAATAATGAAGTAAAACTTCCCGCAAATGTTGTTTTTTGGCACAAAATTTGACATTTTCAATTACATGAAAATAATTGTTGTTTACGCTTTGAACAAATGTCACTAGTAATTATTGAAGCTTGACATCTAACCTCCAAAAAACATGTATTGCCCAATTGAATAATATCAGAGCCTTCTAGAGTATAGAGCCATAATCTTAGTGACGTATTTTTTAGAAGCTTTTTTAGTGGTATAACTTTTCACTGATTTCCATAGGAATCCATAGTAAAAATAGTGTTTTTTAGCTTCAAGTTTTTCAATGAAAAAAGCAAAAATATTATAAAATTTTTGTATAAAAGTGTTCTACATATCTTTAAGAACAATATACAAGAAGGCCATATTGGTGTTACGTAAATATTAATTGCAGAAATATTAAAATTAGATTATTTCTAAAATATATTTTTTCGAACTTTCATTTTGAAAAATACATCAAAGTTGGCTCTGACAAATTAAAATAATACTTGTTAAATTTATCTTTAGTTTTACTAGTGTACGTAAGATGTCTAAAATGGTCACAGAAAAACACGAAAAAAAATTATTTAATCGCCAATTTATCACACGTTCCTATATTTTGTGAATTTGTTTTGCTTTTCCTACAATTTTTGAGCTGGAAATTTCCCCAGATGGTAATTTTTGGTATGATTTTTCCAAATACTTACGGCCATCACTGCCATCTATGTAATGTGTATTGACTTAAATGACCAAACGAATCGTAGTAAGCTTTTATTTTAATTTGACCAGAATGCCGTTGTTATGTTATTTTTTAATATTTTGGTTTAAATAAATCAATTATTACAAGAAAATGAAAACGATCTATTTAAACGATATTCATATATGTTGAAATTCAAACATTTATGAAAGTATTTCAGAAATCATAATTAAGAATTTGTAACGTTTTCATTTAAAAATTTGTCTTAGGAAAAAAAGTGATTTCCCATATGTTTTGTGTGTTTTACTATGAAAAGTTTCGTTTTTTCCTCGTTTCTAATTCCCTTATAAAAGCTCAGATTTTTTGATTATGGCTCTATAAAATACAGGGTGCTCTGATAATATGCAATCAGTGATACTAACGACACCTATCTAAAAAGGTCGGAAATTTATTTGTACACCCAATATTTAATGCGTCTTCGTCTTCGTCATCAGAATCTGGTGAAACAGATTACGAGAAAATGTTGTCGATACGATCTAAACGTCCTAAGGTATTTCACGATAGAATAGACGTGGAATTTTACAATAAAGAATAGTTTCGTCGCCGATCCCAGTTTTCTAAAGAAAGGGTTCGTTATTTGACCAACACCCGATCTGAAACCTTTGGACGCATATTATCGCTTATGATATCGCATATTACGTGCACCACTCACTTTCTATTTTATTTATTTCTTGTACAGGAATGTCACAAATCACGATATTTACTAAAGTCTAACTTCAACAGACTCAAACTAGCTAGTCGCGAATTCGAAATTATGTAGTTATTTTTTCAGTCTATGTCACAACACGATTTAAATGCTTTTAGGCTTGTCGCGTTTCGTACATATAGCATGATTATCGTAATCTAGAATTTCAAACTAGAGTTTCAAACTCGATGATAATGAAATTCAAGAAAAGACGGAAAACTTAAGGAGGAAAGAATTGTTTTATGTCGTTTTCGATTGAGACGAAAAAAGTATTCTGAATGTGACTTTTTTTTGCTTTTAGTTTGTTTGATTGAAGAAAAAACGTTGTTCTGAGGGCCAAATATTTTTGCTAGAGCGCACATTTCAGAAATTTCGAGCTTTCCGTAGATTTACCCCTATTTTACTTAAATATGTTTGTAGCAGTGGCGAATCTAGGTACCGCAGTACCCGCAGCTGCAGGAGGGTTGGGGCCCACGAGATTTATCGAGCGTTTAAATATTAATTCAAAGTCAAGATTAGATTGATTGTAGCTCAGATTAAAGAAGCACACCATTTCAAATTTACAAAACGAAATTTTTAAGATAAGGTGGTCGTCTAATTTTTAGAGAAAGAAGAAATGATTCCTGTTGCAAAAAAAAGTTCCGACTAGAACCATATGACTCCATAGAAATAAAAATGTCTTTAGATTCTGACAGATATGAAGATTGAGAAGACAATTAGCTAAACTCGTTTGAAATCAAAGCTTTCGCCATCAGAAGATAACGATTTTATTGTTTGGGTTAATTTATTTGTAAAATACGCTTTGTACTCCAAATTTAACCCTTTTCCACTTCAAATCCAACCTTTTATAAATCAAGTTTTGATTAGAAAATATTGAATTTGATTTGTAAAAGGAAGCAATACTGTTAAGCAGATTGCGATGTACCATTTTGATTTTCATAAAAATCAAGAAGAAATTGTTGAAACTTTCTTATTAGAAAAATATCTAACCGCGACGGATTCTCCCGATTTTGGAAATTTCCGTTGCTTCCCGATTTCATACCTTTCATACCTTCTATTTTTTTAAATTTCTCGAGATTATTGGAGTTTAGCATGGAAATGAAATTTTGATGTTCGAGCCTTAGTTGGTGATTCTTTATTTCGAAACTGTCAGGTTATTAGAGATGTTTTGAGATTATTCGAGTGTGGTTCGATGTTACTCAGGAATCTTAGAGTCTACTCTAAGAATATGTTTCTTCGATATTTAACAAATTATCCGATACTATTTGAGGGTTCCATTCATATTTCATGTCGTTTGTCGGGCTTAGCCATACCTTGCTTAGTAGTAACATTTTGCTTAGTAGTATTAGTAACATTAAGTTATATTTACATAAATTTTCGAAATATTTCGAAATTTTCGTGGATTTTCTAAATTTTGACAGGCTTTCCGAAATTATTCATTAATATCCAGGTTTTTCGGTATTATTGAAATTGTTCGAGATCAATCGAGATTCACAAAATAAAGAGGTTATTCCAATTTTTCTGTGATTGTTCTGCGTTATATTCTAGATTTTTTAAGTTTTCCGACATTTCTAGGATTAATCGAGATTGTTAATGATTTTCAAATTTATTCGAATTTATGTATGACAATGTTCTGCGATTAGCTCTGAGTTTGAGGACTGGCAGAATTACAGGATTCTTCTTTCGTTTTACATACTTACGGATAATTCGACATTTGAGAACTTTCAGGAATATTCAAGATATATGTATATATACTTTGAAAATTTGACATTTTTGATATTTTTTAATTATATTCGAAATTTGTGGTGCTATCGATATATTTAGAAAACGTCATAGCACTGATAGTTGCTCGATGTTTCGTTTTACTTAAGGCCATTCAAATGAATCACGTTCTCTGTCGTCTAGTCACGAAATCAGATACTTTTAAATAATGCGAGGCTCGACAGTAGAAAGAAACAAGTTTTTATCTAAAAGCTTTACTTGCTCATGAGTACAAGGATTATTTTTGGGGCCCAAGAAAAATTTGCCGGCGGCAAATATTAATAATTTAATTTAAAAATGGAAAATAGTGAAACTTTGTCTTCGTCATCAGAGTCCTGTGAATCAGATTATGAGATAATATTGTATCCACGATTTAACATCCTAAAGTGTTTCACGATAGGATGGACATGGAGTTTTACTAGGTTAGGTTTTCTAAAGAAGGGGTTCATTATTTGGTCAGCATTTTCCAAGAAGATCTGGAACCGTTGGACTTTCGTCGATATCTTCTCACCACATTTCAACAAATTTGATTATGTTTCAGGTATTACGCTATAGGATCCTTTCAAATTGTGATTGGTGATTTATTAGCTGTAAGGCAGAGTGCATCTACGAATATAATACATTGAGTATAAAGAGCTTTTGCTCCAAAATAAAAAGGCTTTATAAAGATTTCAGTGGGTGAGGAAATTAATAAAACACAGGAAAATTTTTACAACAAAGCAGGAATACCTCGTTGTATTGGGTGCATTGATGGTACTCAAATACCAATCAAATCTCCTGAATCGAAAAGGATATTTTTCGATTATTACGCAAGCAATATGTGATTCTGATGGTAAATTTATAGATATTGTTGCAAGGTAATTAAATTTCAATGTATTCAATTCATTTATATATTAAGACAATTTTTGTTTCCTTGTTTAGGTGGTTTGGATCTTTATATGACCAGACAATAGGCCGTATTCCGGGATTTAAAATTTTATATTATGTGATATTATTTTTGTTTTTTCAATACGAATTCAAATAGGAAGCGGGGAAATAAAATAACATAACATAGATTTTATGGTACCAGAATACGGGCCAATATTTACTTTTTCACAAATAAATGCTCGATTTGAGCAACATGAACTCAGCAGTATGCTGTTGATTGGCGATTGTGGTTATGGATGCAAACCTTATTTAATAACGCCTTACAGAAACCCTGGAAATGCAAGTCAGGAAAGCTATAATCATGCCCTATCGTTAACTATAAAAAATATCATTTAATATCATAATACGAGTATTTACAATATATACATAATTATAGTTTCAATTTTTTTCTTATAGAATTCCATCTTAATGGCGTTAAGTTTTATTCGGGACTGAAACGTTTCTATTTGAGTCTCTCTTAATTTCTTTTCACCTTCGGAATTTTTATTTTTTTTTCGTGGCGTAGGGCGTTTTCGCGTTGATGGATAATTATCGCGAATAGGACTTGTCGGTTCCCGGACCTTTTACATTCACGGGAAACGGGATTGTGATTTTGTGACTCCAGGGATTTCCCGCGATTCGATACAATGCAAGGTTTCTAGCCAATACCTAATTATGCATGTAATATTAAAATTTAAACAATTTTAAATTGTAGGTCGAGAAATGGGAAGGAAAACAAATTAGGTAAGATTTAAAATAATTGAAAAAAAAAAATGTATAATGTAATAATTTATTCAATCAATCAGCGGATTCCGTTCTCTCATCATGGGAAATCCACCGGAGGAAAAAATGAAATTTAAACTATCAGCGTTAATTTTACTCAACACATTGCCAATGGTTGGCGGAGCTGAATGCACGTAGCAACACAACCGATAATGAAAAATTCCCCCTCATGGTCGCTTTCAAATTTGGTTGTGTTTCAATTTTTGGCGTCGAATTAGCACCTTAATTTTCCTTGTGCCAGATCTGCGCCATCTAATAATAATGGTTCACCCAATATTTGTATTTTCTTCAGAAACGAAGCGACATCGAGCTCCATGCTCGATTATATCCGTTGTTTCAATGAAAACTGGATAATTTGACCCTAATTTGTAAACCACCCACCACCTTGAGCAGAAACAACCGCTGATTACCTCTGGATTGTTTGAATAGGAGTTTTGACATTTAAATTATATGTTTTGCTAATAATACAATCTTGCTTTATACAAAGGCAATTATACATTTAATTGCTCATACCTATTATAATATATAAAATGGCAACATCAAGAAAAATAGTTGCTCAATTATTTTAAGAGACTGAAAAGTGTGGAATACTCATTCACCAAAACTCTACAGAGAAAATGCAATTACTTCAAATTAAAATTTAAATTGTTCATTTAGTACGCTATTTCTCAGCTAATTTTTTTTAAACTGTTTTAATAGTTGGAAACTAATTAGTTTGGCTCAAGGCTTAAGCAATACCCTAGTTAGGGGTAAATTCGTTCTGAATGGTAAAGTATAAATAAGTCAAGAAAAGTAAAACAAGCTGTCCTTAGAAGAAATTTACTTTCGAGGGCTGCTCAATTATTGTGTGTAATACATTTATTGAGGTTAAACGACCTTTTACTTGAATTTGGTTAACAACTATGATTACCTATTTAGCAGCCTAATTTTAGAGGCTAAAGTTAATAGCTCAGTTTCCGAAATTGTTAAAAAAGTTATGCAATCTTTTGCTTTATTTAGGTTTGCTTAAATCAAAGCTGAGCACAAATTAATTGTGTTGATCAATTTTTAGGTTATGTATTAAAATTAGACCACGGAGCAACCATCGAAAATAACTCATTCTATTGAATGGTATCCAAATTCATGATTTTGCTCAAAATTATGAAAGAGGTTGCACGCAAAATATGTTGCTCAGTTAGTACTGCATTCAAATTTTTTTTTATAAGCAGCTTAAACGGAAATCTACAATGTTTGAAATACGTAACACTAAACTGTTGAAAATGTAAAATCGTCTATTTATATCACTCTAATTCAAAGTTATTTATTTTCAATTGTTGATAATTTAGAGCAAGTGACTTAGTAATGGATTTTTTACAGGTTGCTTATTATATAAATATGTTATTCAGTTTTATATTTTGATATCTTCCATACCAAACAAAATTCTATTTTTACTAAGAAATTTTTAATAATTACAAATTTGTAGCTCATGTAGTTACTAGCTGCTTAGTTTTGTATTGAATATTAAACTGGTTAAAGCTCTGTTAAGAGTTTTTTTTTAATTATCGAAAACCGAAACAACAGTAACAATAAGATATTTTTACGAACACTTAACATAATTTAAGAATAACTCAGATTTTGCTAAGCCAAAGGTCACCTTAGGACTGGTGCGTCCACAAGGACAAAAATTAATATATCTATTAAACAGCTTATTTGACCGCATATCCTGGGCTTTCAAAATTTTATTATTCTCAATAACCTTGATTAGGTAGTGCGGTTGTATTACGCTTTTATCATCTTTTTGATTGATCTAAACACCGATTTTTAATGGGGTATTAAATCAGTAGCTCAATTTTTGCTATTAAAAATTCGTGGCTTCTACATAAACAGTGCGACAGTTTGGTTAAATTCTGTAGGTAGGCTGTGTATGTTCAGCTCTTCTTTTGACTGAATTCTATTTCCAATGGTCCTACCATGGGACAAATGGTCATGACAATGGACATTTCGGAATTTGAGCTCATTCCAAATGGATTAATTTTATTAACAAGGCAACATCTTTATTTCTTCTTTTGGCGAGTCTATGGTCAATAATAGTTGTCTGTTCTTTTAAATTTGTTAACAATAACGCCGAAGTCGCTACAGGCTACAGCTTTGGGTGTTTGAAGTTATCTTCAGCGGTTTAAGAACATTTTATAGCTCGACGGCATTGCTCAATATTCGTTCATCCTCATTTCTTATATTTTCAGTTCGCGAAGTGCTATTTTTACTAATGAACCGTTGCAAACTCTCTAAAGTATTTCAGCGGATATGGCTAGCTAACATAATATTCAGTTCTTTACACTCTATATAACTCTATAAGGTGCCTTTGTTGTTTTTAGCGTTGCACCCATCATCGGCGACTTTCTGAATAATTCCATGAAGATAAAAATGGCACGGTGGTGTCTTGAAATTGGAATTTGCGTTCCTGGGAAATATTCACGACATTCCGGAGAAACAGGAATGCTTTTAGTTTCTTAAATTCCCAGTAATTCCCGGGACGCAAACCCTCATCGCGAACACTGCATTGGGTATTAGGTGTGGATAGAACAGAAGTTAGCTGAGTCGCTATCAACTCTTTTTGTACAGATGCTTCACCGCTTCTATTTAACTGTTCTTCACTGCTTAAAAATTCGTAGTTGAAGAATTCTTCCTATAAACATATGATATGGCTAGTTAAATTTTAAAATTTAATTTATAAATACAGTGAAATTCTGATATACAAATACCGAGGGAAAACCAAAAAGTTTTTTATAAACAGAGATTTTTTTTGATATACATATATTTATAGTAAACTCGTATGCGAAAAATTTGCTATAGTGTTATTACCGAAGTTTGTTATATCCGAAGCAATTTGTAATAACCGGATGTTTTTTATAAACGGGGTTTGCTATAGCGGGATTTCACTGTATATAATGTACCTTATCACCAATAAGAGTCGTATGTATTACAGTTTGGGATGTTACTGTTTCCCACAATGCTCAAAAATGGGTCTTCCTTAACTGTTTGTGAGCAGAGATCGCCTCCCGTCTTAAACTTCTTCAAACGTTCGGCTGCTACATCTTTGCGTAACTTTTCCTTTAAATTTTTGTAGGCAACTTTTAGTTGCTGTGTATTTTTTCGGCACCAACACGCCGCGAATTATATGCTTTGTGTACTGCCTCTCAAGTTTCCAATTTATTTTTTTTTTTTTAGAAATCGAATCGGTCATTTCACATTCAATTACATATTTCTGCTTCTCCACTAATTCTACTAAAAGGAGTCTATCCTTTTCATTTATATTTTTCGATTTGTAAAATAATAACATTTACACCTTATGTGCACCGCTCGCTTTCCATTTCATTTTTTTCTTGCACAAATCACGATATTATATTGTGAACGAATAGAAAACAGAAAATATTGAGAGGAAAAACAAACATAAAAATTGACAAAAGTCCCAGCAAGCAGATATTAATTCGAAAATCGGTATCGAATATTGCCGATTTTAGCTCCGTCTAAAATTACGAGACAAAAAATCCACGGATTTATCCAAGTTTAAAATTACCAAAAGTAACCCCGGCTAAATCAGTGGATTTTCGAAAACTGTGGATTAATCCGCCGATTTATCCTTGTTTAAAAATACGGGCATAGATGTAATGTGATTTTTTTTTTAGTTGAATCCCAATTTGACTCAACAAAATTAAAACTTCAAATAACAGAACAAAATGCAGTGTCATTTTAAATATACGCTTACTACAATTCAGCAAAAAATTCGGGCTACTTCGACATAGTTTATATTATTAAAGAGCAAGTGTTTTCCTTATCAAATTAATTTTCTTATCAACAAAAAACCTTAATGGTTGGTGTGCCTTCTACCAATCCGAACCAATCCGAACAAACCCGCCTTAAAAAGTTATTGGATGGGCATGATTTTGGCGACCGAAAGGCAAGTGAGGTGTATTGGTCAATGGTAAACCTGGGGGGTGCATCTATTGATAAAAAATTCATAGGAACTTTATGGTTTCACAAATTGCCTGATCCTGTGTATGTTGCTACTCAAGCAATAGGTGAAAAGCCTAGTGACGAGTTACTTGCAATTCCAAAACGGATCTTTGAAGCAACAAGTGCTTGTGTATCGTATGTCGATGAACCATCTACCAGTCGGGTGTCTATACAACAAATACAATCTACAAATCAAAACGAGCAAGTAGAAGCAAGACTTGCACGTGTCGAAAGTATGTTAACACAACTAGTGAATCGAGGACGAAGTTCGACACCACAGCGATTCCAAAACAGCCAAAGATCATATTCGCGAAGACATTGGAGTAACAGTAAACGTCGTTTCATTGATAATAAGGGAAATTCTTATTTCCATCACAAGTTTGGTAATGACGCAAGAAAGTGTTATCTACCCTGCGTCCAAAACCGTAAAAATATTAAAAATAACACCATGTCGTAAGAAACCAATTCAAAAAAATAATTTTTCCGATTATAGGCGCCGCCTTTTTATCGGAATGATCGGGTTCTTCTAATCCGTCGCCTTTTTATAACAGACATCGGAAATAAAATAACTTTTTTCGTGGACACTGGTGCGGATGTTTCAGTTTTGCCTTATAAAAATTTCAAAGGAAATACACTTAGATCGGATCCTAAGCTGGCATTGTCTACTGCAAATGGTTCTGATCGACCAATATTAGGTGCTGATTTTTGGACTAAATATGGGCTTCTCGTCGATCTTAAAAGGAGACAACTCCTGGATTCGACCACAAATTTGTCAGTTAAAACTTTAACAGCTCAAGTTGAAACACCTTCGCTAATTCATTCAATTGTAAGCAATGAGTACGGTTCTATTCTTAGGATGTTTCCATCTATTTTAGATTCACCGGATTATAATCGATGTGGTTCATCATATTTATACTCAAGGTCGACTTCCTTTTTCAAAACCACGTCGTTTGGACCCAGTCAAGCACAAGACTGCCCTTGCAGAATTTCAGCATATGGTCAAGCTAGGCATATGCAGACCGTTATCTTCTGCGGCTTCTTCTCCACTTCACATGGTCCAAAAGAAGGACAGTAACGATTGGAGGCCATGTGGAGACTATCGTCGATTGAATGCCGTGACGGAACCGATCGTTACCCGATCCCACATATTCAGAACTTCTCGATGTATCTCGATGTAAGGGCTTATCAAGATGTGCCTAAAACGGCTATCACAACTCCATTTGGGTTATTCGAGTTTACACGAATGCCTTTCGGTCTTCGGAATGCGACACAAATATTTCAACGCTTCATGAGATAAGTAGTCAGAGGTTTACACTTTATATTCACATACATTGATGATATACTTGTGGCTAGTAAAGATGAGGAAGAGCATAAAAAACATCTCAAGAAACTTTTTGAGAGATTGTTCGAGTTTGGAATAAATAATACGAAGAAGCCCTTACAAGAGCTATAGTCTCCCTGAGTGATAAAAATCCCCGACAATTAAGACAACTTGACTATATCGCTCAGTTTACGACCAACATAAGACACTATTGCAAGCAAGGTCAATGTGGTTGCAGAAACCTTGTCACGATCATGTGACCACATTGGAAATGTGCACACCGTCACACTAGAGCTGAAGTATCTAGATCAAACTCAAAAGTTTGACGATGAATTACAACAGTTATTAAATTCACCGTGTCCTGCGAATTCTAATTTTAAGATTGAACTCATCGTCCTTCCCGATTTGCAGTTATTTTGTGAAACATCTACCGGTAAGAACCGTCCATTTGTTCCAGTTTCTTTGAGACGTGCAGTTTTCAACACATTGCACGGTTTGTTGCATCCAAGTATCAGAATTTCCCGGAAATTGGTTTCAACAAGGTATTTTTGGTCAGATATGAATAAGGATATCACGAAATGGGCAAGAGAATGCGTGGTATGTCAGCGAAGGAAAGTACATCGGCATAAGAAATCGGAACCTGGGCACTTTGAATTACCCGCAGGTAGGTTCGAGCACATACACATCGACATAGTTGGGCATCTTCCACCATCTGAGGGTAATAGGGTTTATTCTAACAATCGTCGATAGATTCACCCACTGGCCTGAAGCTTACCTCATTCAAGATAGCACCGCTAACACTATTGCTAAGACTTTCGTCGAGCAATAAATTTCGAGGTTCGGGATACCCCTTGAAATCACGACTGATCAAGGTAGTCCTTTTGAGAGCAAACTCTTTTCTGAGCTAACGCGTATGCTAGGCGCGCATAGAATATGTACCACTGCTTATCATCCACAAGCAAACGGTTTGGTCGAAAGATTTCATAGACAACTAAAATCTTCGCTCAAAGTTCGCAGTAATACAATTCACTGGAGTATGGAGCTTCCCCTTGTTATGCTAGGAATACGGGCAGCTGTCAAAGAAGACTTGCGTTACTCACTTAGCTTTTGCTTACTGAAAAGGATCACAACCCTTTTCACCACAATACCTGTCGACACTCGCTAGTCATCCAATCCATCTGTATCTATACCAAAAAATTTGGAAAATTGCGAGCATGTTTTCGTGCGAATTGATAGAGTACGAACGGGCCTCACACCACCATACGAAGGACCTTTTAAGGTAATTTGTCGCTTTCGGAAACCTTTCCTTCTAGATATGAATGGATGGAATAACAGTGTTTCCGTGGACGCTGAGACTAACGTGAAACGTAACCATACAAAACCATCGGTATGTTTCGAATTACCAAATTCTTAAACTATTAACGAATTCTCTATCTCCTTATTAATTTTCGCATTTGAAGGGGGTTCTCATTTGAAAGGGGGTGATGTAGTTGCATGTAATGCACCACATAACAAATGATAACTAAACTGATAATTTGTTCCATCAATGTACCAGTGTTACCGCATAGTACTTGGAGTTACCGCATAGTACTTGGAAAATGAAATAAAATATTTGGTTGGTAATTGTTTTTATTATTTGTAACTTGGTTTTGAAATAAAAATAAAAAAAACATAATTATTAAGTACACAGCAGCCGAAGCAGAAGTATTGGATATCGGTGCCGTGAACAGTGGTGATTATAGAAACGGTTAGATTAATTATAATATAGAAGCCGTTTGAGATGAATATTAAAATGTGCAAGTTAAAATAAAGTTCTAATGATTATTTCTGTAATAATAATAATAATAATAATAATAATAATAAAGAAAAACTTTTAGTACAAATAATAATAATAATCCAAAATAAATACATTATTGTACATAGTAATAAATTGTGCTAGCCCAAAATTATGTATAAATGTATTATTGATAAGTGTACAGTGTCATAATTTTATTATGCAAATCAATTCGTAAGTTTTGTACAGTGTGACGCGACGAGGCGACGACGCCACCGACGTGACTAAGAAAATAAAAAATGTTAAAGTATGTATATGAATTTGCACTAAAGCGATTATATTCGACGCGACTCAGAAGTAACAAAAAAAAAAAGTTGATTTACTTTAACTTTTTGTTGTTGTTTAGTGCTAAAGTGACATCTTACAGAAATTTTAAAAAATAATATCTTTTTTTTTTTTTTTTTTTTTGTTATCATTTTGACGTTTTGAAACATGTCGCATTGAGTTATTTTTTCTTCCAAGCTGTTCAAATTTTTTAAAAAGAGTTTTGAATAAAAATTAATAAATTTAGTAAAACAAAATGAAATTTTGTATAACAAATCATCGAGGGGATACAAAAATACCCATAAAAAAATTTAAAACTTGGAAGAAAATAGGAATGGAACTTGGAGAATCAGGTAAAATTTAAAGGTAGGGTTATGTATAGTAAGTACATAATAATATTAAAATAAATAATTTTTTTAGATGAGGCTTGTTTGTTACGATGGAAAAGTTTGCGTGATAAGTATTCAAGAGAATTGAAATCAAAACAACAACCTTCCGGAAGCAAAGCAAAATATAAAGAGGAATGGGAATATTTTCAAAATATGTTGTTTCTGACAGAGTTCATCAAAAATAGGAAGTAAGATAAAAGTGTTTTAAATATGTATATTTAGAGAATTAAAAAAAGCGAAGTAGCAGCAATGAGGACGGTGAAATGGAAAATTATATTAAAACCACCTTAAGCTGCATAAATAACATGCTACAAGAACAACAAAGTGCCACTCCAGGGTAGCGATTTTGGTCGCAATTTGAGGATTGGGTTGAGAATTACCGGAAGGCAATAGTATTGGTAAATTGTATTGGTGTCCAAAGAATAGAGAAAAACAGAGAATAAACATTTGAAATATAAAAAAAAACAATTCAGTGTCATCTCATGCGTGCGAAAGGTTGTACATATTTTTATTTCCAATAATTTTCTGCAAAATTTAAAACTAATAAAATTGTTAATTGAATAATGATTTAAAGATAAATCAAAATTAGCTAAAAATGGAAAATGAGTCAGAAAAATATTTATAAACTATAATTTTAGTAATAATTTTAAATGATGAAAAGACATACGACGTACATCCTGCCTGCCCATCCCAAAATCACTAATTTACTTATATTTTTCACATTATCCCTCTTAGTCTTATTGAGCCGATTTAGACGTGTTTTCTTGCATCAGTTTCTTTCCTCGTTTCTGTACTCCTCTCTCTACAAAAATATGACCTTCGAAATCAATTTATAGAGAGAGGGGTAAAGAAACGAGGAAAGAAACTGATGCAAGAAAACACGTCTAAATCGGCTCATTCGATGTTAAACAAAAAACAAAATAAATGATGGGCGGTTTTTTTTTTGTTTAACATGATGCAAATAAGAGAGATAAAATGATACGATAAAGAGGGATATAAAATATACTGTGGAAAATATAAGAAGTAAATTAGTTATTTTGACTTAGTGTTAATTCAAACGCAGGAGAGGAAGGATGTACGTCGTGTCATCATTTAAAATTATTAATAAAATTATAGTTTATAAACATTTTTCTGACTCATTTTCCATTTTTAGCTAATTTTTGTTTATCTTTAAATCATTATTCAATTTACCATTTTATTAGTTTTAAATTTTACAGAAAATTACTGGAAATACAAATATGTACAACATTCCTTTCGTACGCATGAGATAAGACTGAATTGTTTTTTTTTATTTTTCAAATGTTTATTCTCACATAACTCAAAAAAAAAAAAAAAAAAAAAAAAGTTAAAAATATTATGAATGTGGCCGACGAAGAATGTATAGATTAAAAACCATTTATTTATGCTGCTTTTTGGTTTTTATATTGAAGATCACGAGCAATTTTTTTGATTGCGTATATTGTTTTGGATTTTTGTTAACGAAGTAAAATGAATGTCTCGTTTACAACAACAATAGATAGAAAAACATGAATTCCTCATGTTAAAAGATAGGGAAAAATAACTCAAGCCGAGCGGAAGCAACAAAAAGTTGAACCGATTTCACCCGCTTAGCTTATTTTTGATACTTACCATCAAGAGAAAACACACTAATACAGTAAAAATATTTGACGGCACACAATAGCAAAATGTATATTATACGCCGTGTACATATACAAAATTCTCAATCCTCAATCCTCATTTTGCGACCAAAATCGATACCCAGAAGTTAAAAATCCGGATGATGAGATATTTGTGAGAATGAGAGCTATATTCGATGGGCTGCGGGAAGCTACAAAAAGACAGGGTGCCAGTAGTATACTTAAATATCTATGCGAATTGCAAATAATGCAAATAAAAGACATCGAAACTGGAAATACGCAATACTTTAATATTTAGATTTACGAGTAATGTCCATTTTTATTTAGTATATATTATTATTTTTTAAATGTTGAATTATTATTATTTCATAACGTTAGTTATAACATAATTATATACTATATGTGATAACATTGTGATTAAAATCATGAAGAAATGAATTACCTGAATTAAATATATTTTTGAAATGAACTTTATAAATAAAAGACTGAAATATATACTCGTACGTTGTATAGCATAACATATATTATTTTATTTTATTTTGTAAAGGTATTGCCCCTTCTTTATTAAAATAATCCATCAAAGTGTCTCTCAGTCTGAAAATATTTCGCGTAGCATTATTTGAGCCAAACCTTAAATTTTGCTTGTTAAAAGCTGTCGAATCAACCTCGATCCTCCATTGTTCTTGGATAACGTTGCCCTCAATGTCTTCTGCGTCAGTATAAACAGATGGACAATATTTTAAGTGGCTAAGTTTATTAAGCATCAAAAAATTATGTCGGGCGACCGTTGCCAATACTATCTAGATATAAGAAAAATGATTTTAATAAGTTTGTAAATAAATATTTATATGTAGCCAATTTTTACCTTTTCTGCATTTTTCGGGAAGCAGTTTAACGTTGTCCGCATAACACTCTCCACCGAGCTACCAAAATACCGAAAGCATTCTCAATCGTCACTCTTCCCCTGGACAGTCGATAATTAAATATTTTTTTTTCATGAGGCAGATATTTTCCGAGGTATGGTCGAAACAAATTTTCTTTTAAAGGGAAGGCCGGGTCTCCAACAAAATAAGAGGGAAATTTTATTTCCGTATTTGGCAAGTTTTCATCATCCGGCAATGGCAGTGCGCCCGAAAACAGTTTTTTGCCAAAAGTACTTTGTGACAAAATCCCTAAATTTAATCCCTAAAATCCCGGTAACTAAATTAAACGCATAAACATGAAAAGGAATTCAGAAATCATAATTCTACTCACGATAGGGTTATAACCAACCGCTTCTCAGCAGTGATCGTCATACACGTTTTTCGCTTTGTTAATTCGTCTTTTAAAAGCGAGAGCAATAATTCGAACGTTTCTCTCGTCATTCGAGTATGCTTAAAAAACTCATTTTCGTTTTTCTTTATGTTTTTAAAGGCCACTTCAAAAAAACCATGGAATGAGCGGTCTGCATTATCTGGTCTTCTGAAATACCGCCGATTTCATTTTCTTGAACTTTTATTCATTTTTTTAATTTTTATTTGTTGGGCTAAAAGGCAAACCAATATCCCGCTCTTCAAAAGTTTTAATTTTTTCACTCGATTTGTTTAATTCATTTTAATTTACTCTTAAAATAATTTATAAGCAATAATGCAATATACTTCACTTTTTATTGTTCTATAAATGTCAAAAGATGCCATGCCAAACACGTGAATTAACTACTGAGCTTATCTTGAGCATACTTGTAATCACGTTTTTAACATTTTAAAACGTACGAGTGTGAAGTTTGTCCTAAATTTGTTCTAACTTTTTTCACTTGAGAATGTATTCGTTAATTAAATTAAATCTCTCGTTATTATGAATTTTTTTTTAAAGTTTGAGATTTTTAATATTACCTGAATAAACAACATTTAAAAAAACTATTTATAATTTTTCAACGTCAAACAATAAAAAATATTTTATTTTAAGCGGAAAATAGAATCTGTTTATCTATACAATATGTACAAAAACACACTATCAACCAATGGTTAGTAATGTCGTAACAAGAGCAATTCGTAAGAATTCCGCTTTATCGAGAATTGGTCATTAGTCAAGTAGTCCTTAAATATAAGTTATGGTCTATAAGTAGTCTTTATAGTTCGCAAGCTCTTGCCTTGAGTACCATTGGATTCTTTACCATTTTTCTACCGATTGTTAGAAGTGATCCTTATGGCAGATTCGCGTGCACTTATCGCATAGCGCTGGATTCGTTGAAGTTCTCTCTACGGTTCGTGTGATTTTCGAAACCATGACGCTATTTCGGGTTATGGTCTTTAGAAGTGATCCTTATGGCAGATTCGCCAGCACTTATCGCATAGCGTTGGATTCGTTGAAGTTCTCTCTACGGTTCGTGTGATTTTCGAAAATTTTCCATGACGCTATTTCGGGTTATGGTCTTTAGAAGTGATCTTTATGGCAAATTCGCGAGCACTTATCGCATAGCATTGGATTCGTTGAAGTTCTCTCTACGGTTCGTGTGATTTTCCAAAATTTTCCATGACGCTATTTCGGGTTATGGTCTTTAGAAGTGATCCTTATGGCAGATTCGCGAGCACTTATCGCATAGCGTTGGATTCGTTGAAGTTCTCTCTACGGTTCGTGTGATTTTCGAAAATTTTCCATGACGCTATTTCGGCTTATGGTCTTTAGAAGAAATCGTTATTGCAGATTCGCGAGCACTTATCGCATAGCATCGTCACACGAACCATAGAGAGAGCTTCAACGAATCCAACGCCATGAGATAAGTGCTCGCGAATCTGCCATAAGGATCACTTCTAAAGACCATAACCCGATATGTCGTCATGGAAAATTTTCGAAAATCTCACGAACCGTAGATAGAACTTCAACGAATCCAACGCTATGCAACTAGAGCTCGCGAATCACCCAAAAGGATTACCTCTAAGCACTATAGCTTTTGATAACGTTATCGATTTTTTTTCAAAATTCTCACTATCGGTCTTATCTCGATAAAGAGGAACTCCTTGAAACAACATTTCTAATTATATTGAGATGATGAGTTTTCAATAAAGTCCTGCATACACTGTGTTTTCGATTACAATTTTAAATATTTGTTGGCTTTTGAGATGGAAAAAATACATTTTTCGGTTTTTAAGAGTCGCATATATTTCCACTACAGGCAGCAGTCACAAAATATAAAAATGCTTTACATTTTGCAAAAAATTCATAATAACGAGATATTTTATTTATTAAACCAATACATTCTCAGACGTAAAAAGGTAGGACAATTATTGGACAAACTTCACGCCCTTCGACAAATGCGTGAAGTTTGTCCTAAATTTGTCCCAAATTTTGTTTTTGTAATTTTAGGACAAATTTAGGACTAACTTCACGCGAATTAAAACGTCTGAGTAACGTCGAGTATATCTCTAGCATAATGCTGAAAACAGATGTGCGAAATTTACGCATACGAAAACGTAAGTAAAATACATGCGCGTTTTGTGTGCGTAATTTTTTGACATTTTGCTTTATTTTTTTGACCGCCATTATCATTAATAGACTTGTCGACTTGTGGTATAGTTTTCAAAAGAATAAAAGTGTTGTTAAAATGAAATTAATAAAATACGATTTTTTGAATAAAATTATATTGTTGTACCTCTGTTTTTTATCATACAAAAAGTTTGTTAAAATTATCCAAAATCAGCAGAAAACAAAAAAAATAGATCAATTTGGACTCGAGAAATTTACACGGAAAATGAGCGAAATATGCATGGATTTTTTTCTAAAATATTTTTAATAATAAAAAAAAAATGACGAAGATCAATTTCGTAAAGCAACAAGAATGGGTATTAAAGAATTTAATATATTGAATAATTTGCTAAAACGAAAATTGCAGAAGCAAAATTTTAAAAGAAACGCGATTGATCCAGAATTTCGGCTAGTTCTAACTTTAGTGTAACTACTATACATATTATTATAGCACCAAGCGTATTAATTAATTAAATGTTTAAAATTAGGTATTTGGCCCATGGCGTAGCGTGGCAAGTTCTAGCGTGGTTGTTCCAAGTAGGTCTGTCAACCGTACGTGAGATTATTCTCGAAGTTTGTGAAGTTATTTGGGAACAACTTTATTATAACAAATTTATTTGTCGCCACCAACAGAGAATGAATGGGGAAAAATTGCCGAGGAATTTTACAAAAATACGGGGGTACACGACGGAAAACACATCCGTATAAAATGCCCCCAAACGCTGGCTCCCTGTACTACAATTACAAAAGGTATCACAGTAGCGTCCTATTGGCTACGTGCGATAGTAATTATTTATTTTCTGCCGTTGATATTGGCGCATATGGGATCCAGAGTGATGGTGGCATTTTACAACATAGCGTATTTGGAGGCCAAATTTTAAAAGGCCTGATAAACATAGCAAAATCAATGGTATTACCGAATACCAATTTGGAACTCTCCTTTTATTTTATCGGCGATTCAGCTTTTCCTTTAAGAAAAAATTTAATGCGGCCATATCCTGGACGTAAACTTCCAGGGGACAGAGACAAATTTAATAAGCAACTTTCAGATGCCAGAGTTAAAATCGAGAATACTTTGGGAATTTTAACTGCAAAATTCCGAGTGTTAACCAATTCGATAAATTTATTTCCACGAAAAGTGGAGAAAATTGTACGACCAACTTTGGTCTTGCATAACTTCATCATACTCCACGATTCAGCAAACTACATTCCTAATCATTTTGTTGACCATTATAACGAATATAAATTAATTCAGGGTACTTGGCGATATGAAGTTGAGCCTTTACCACAGTATAAGCATTTCAGACGGTTTAATGCTGCTAGAGATGCATTCTCTACCAGAGAAAATTTAAAAGATTATTTAAGTTTTTTCATATAATATTTTGTTAATTATTTTAATTATTTCCATTTGGATTTTTCCAAAATCAGCTGGATTTTTCCAAATAAAGTCACTTGATTCTTTTCGTTTTCTTTCTGACACGCAAAATACTTTTTTGCTATTTGAATCAACTCTTTCATCTCAGTACTCGCCGCATCCAGTATTGCATCCGATATTATTTTTTTTTTTTTTATTTTTGTTAGGTGTGTATGTATGATGACGGCGATGAATTGTTGCTGTCGTTATCTAAATCAAAACTTCTCCTTTTTGATATTGCAGCCGATGTACTCGGCGAGGACAAAGAAATTTCTAAGTCGTTTATGTCAAAACAAACACTCGACTCATCATCAAAACAAGAGTCTGAACCAATATTCGACTGGATTTCGATTTCATCATTATTTTTTTAATATGACTTCAATATATTTTGATTGCGGCTTTGATTGTGACTGTGATTTCTAGTTGTTGGGTTGCGCAGAAAATAAAAAATTTTATATACACCAAGAATGAAACACGTTTAGTTTTATTAATGATCAAACCGGAAGTCAGTTAAACAAAAAAATACTTTCATTTTACAATTGACAATACAAAACAAATAGTGTTGCCAGAATATAAATTTAAGTTTTCATTCCAACATCCCCACTAGAATTAAATTTCAATTAAACCCATTAATTTTGAAAAATCAAAATATTTGACAGAAGGAAGCGGCTTGGTCATAATATCTGCAATCATATTATCTGTTGTTACATGCTTTAGCTTTATAGAACCGTCTTGGATAACTTTCCTAATAAAATGATGACGAACATCAATATGCTTGGTTTTGGGATGATAACACTCATTTGATGCAAGATGAATCGTACTTTGATTATCACAAAACAACAATGTAGTTGGCGATTCATTCATTATCTCTCTTTGAAATCCCCTAAGCCATATTGCTTCTTGAACTGCAAACCCGACTGATACATATTCCGATTCTGTTGTCGACAATGCAACTGTTGCTTGTTTCCTTGAAGCCCAAGAATTTGCTCCATTTTGCGAAACAAAAATGTAACCACCAGTTTTACATTAATCGTATCTTTCAATTATCTCAATACTCTTTTTGCAGCTAACCAATGCTGAATACCGGGATTGTTATTGAATCGACTTAAGAAATTTACGGCATAACATTTATCAGGCCCACTTATTTGTGCTGCGTATAATAAACTTCCAATTAATTCTTGATACGGCACATTCATCATTTCATTTGTTTCTTCTTTTGATTTTGGACACTGTTCTTTACTAAGTTTAATATTCATATCCATTGGGGTTTTAACAGGATTACATTCCGCCATTCCAAAACGATCCAAAATTGCGGAAATATACCATTGTTGATCTATACTTAACGTTCCAATTTCTTTATCATAATTTAGATTCAATCCTAAAAACGACTTCGCTTCTCCAAGCTCCTTCATATCGAAATGTGTTTTTAAAAAACATTTCAATTCACCAGATACATTTTTTTTTATTGGAAAAAATTAAAATATCATCCACCTCGTACTGCAATTATCAAAAATTTTCCACTTGATTCATTATTGTAATATACACATGGATCATAATCAGATTGCTTTAAACCGAATTTCTTTAAAGTCTCACTCAACTTCATATTCCATGTTCTCGAAGATTGCTTCAAACCATATATAGATTTTTTTAACCGAAGTACTTACTTTTTTTAACAGACGGACTATAAATATCTCTTCAGATAGTTCACCCTGAAGAAAGGCCGTTACCGCATCCAATTGTTCGATGTATAGGTCAAACTTTACAGCCAATGACAGCAAATACCGTAGAGAATTGTATCTTATAACAGGAGAGTAAGTATCTTCAAAATCAACTCCTTTTCGTTGACTGCAGCCCTTAGCTAAAAGTCTTGCTTTATACCGTGAGATTTTACCATCTGCATCTCGCTTCGTTTTAAAAACCCACATTGAATTCAACGTTTTTTTACCACTAGGAAGAGCCACAATCTCCCATGTATCATTGACCTTTAATGAAGTAAATTCTTCATCTATTGCAGCTTTCCAATTTGAATCATCATTTCTACTCATAGCTTCATCATACGTTTCTGGATCATTATAATCATCTTTAATCGCCAAATACGAAACAAAATCATTGAATTCAGGACGTTTTGAGATTCTCGTCGTTCGACGTAAACTATCTGCTTCATTAATAACAATCTCAATTTCATGCATATAATCTGAATCAGAATCAACAACTGTTGTTTCAAACCTTGCGTCGTCAGATACATTTTCCGATGTAGATACATTAGGTTCATTAATATCATTCGTTAACTCTGGCATCACATGATCAAATTCATCAACAACCAGCATTTGATCTAAACCGTTCCCATTATGATCGGGATTTCCAAATAAATTCCCCACTACATCTTGATCATCTGAGAAAGAACTAATATCGTTAGTAAATTTTGTTGACCTATTTACCTCTGAATATTTTTTATCTTCCAGGAATATGACATCTATACTGGTGATTATATCTTGTGATTTAGGATTATACAATCGATACGTGGACTGAGATTTGAGATTCTCTAAATTTTTGGAATTTGTATGTATATTTCTTTATGTTTCCTTGAAAGTAGTGATAGTGTCAGTGTAGCGAAAATAAAAAAATTATTTCGTACGGTATAGAACTTATTAGTAAGAAAAATGTCTGATTCGGAAAATAAACCCGAAATAGAGGGAGTGGATGTCCAGGTGGCTTATCCGCCTTATTGGGCACATATGCCCGACTTGTGGTTTACCCAAATTGTTTCAATATCAGATATAATATCTAAACCTCCGGATTCTGAAAAATATAAATTTCTCCGCGATGCTTTAGTCAAACGTAAAACCTTGTCCGAAACATAACGAGTATTTTATAGAAATTTAGAACAAATTGCTGGTTCATCTGGTGCAGTAAATGAAAAATTATTAAAAACATTATGGTTAAAACGTTTGCCGGATGCTATCAAAGCTGTAGTCATAGTTCGAGAATCAGATACCATTTCTGAATTATGCGAATTAGCTGATAAAATTTGGCAAATTACGTCACCATCAACTTCTAATATTAACGCTACAAGTCGATCAAATAAAAGTAACGCAGATACTGACAATTTTTCAGTTCAAAATTTAGTGCAAACTATAAACGAACTGCGTTCACGATTTGATCGGTGGGAGAAACATAATTCCGAAAATCGATCCAAAACCAAGAATACTTACAGAAATAAATCCCGAAATAAAAGCAACAATTCTCGTTCAAAAAGTAGGGATTCAGGTAAATATCTTTGTTGGTATCACTACAAGTATCGGAATAAAGCTACTAAATGCCAAAGTAATTGCACCTGGAAAACAAATTCCAACTCGGCAAGTAATTCGGGAAACCCAATCGTCCCATCATAAATGCGACAAACGATGGGACTCCAGCAAATCGTCGATTTTTTGTTAAATGTTTAAAAACTAAATTAATTTTTTTAGTAGACACTGGAGCCGATTAGCGATTGGGATCGAGAATTCTCGGCTCGAGAATTCTCGGGAATTTTTCAACTTTTGTATTTCTTATTTCCCGGGAAGTTCATTTATTTTTCTCGAGAAATTTTGAAAAAAAAAGGTTTCACCAAATCTATATTTATATATTTATATTTATTTGCTTACAAAAAAAATTTGAATCAAACACCAACTCCATACTTAACACAATCTATTTTGAGCTAGATGCTCATTCGTAACAAATTGTGAAAAGATAAGGTGTGGATTTACATAAAAATAAATTTTTAACAAAAGGTTCACATTCTGGCCCTTCAAACCTATCCTGTAAAGCGGTAAGTCTGCTGCTTCGAATTTTTATTTTATTTTGTAGGGTGGCTGAATTATCGATGTATTACATCCTTAGCAGAAACCAGTTTTAACCATTTCCTTATTCTTGAATCGTTTCAATTGACCTGATCATGAGTATTTGTTTCCGCTGGATCGAATGTCATAATATCGATATTGGGAACCATTATTAGGAAACATGTTACAAATCCTTCCCCAAGTTTTAACATGTTCAAAGCTACCCCACTAAGAGGATTTTATGCGGTTTTCTGCATTATATGCTAACACAATTTAAAATTACAAAAAAAAAAAAAAAAGTAAAATAAATATTTTTGTAAGAAAAAATAATTACGTTCGGCTGACTCGAAAGTCAAAGCCAACTCCATTAAACGATCCACCAAATTCGCCGCATTTTTCATTAAACTACCTCTCAAATTCGCCCATTCACCTTCCATTAAACATACTCATTTTATTTGTCAAATTTTTTTATTTAAATTAGAAAACTATTAAAATACAATCATAAAAGGTGGTTTTTTTGAATAGTTTTTTAAATAAAAATATCAAAATTAATTAAAATCGTTTACAAATGTAAAACTTATATTTGCAAACCGCCATTAGATCTAAACTAAACCAAGTTTTTGCAAAACAAACAAAATTACTCCTGTTCGAGTTCTAACCTCAAAATTTCTTGTTATTTGATCTTATACTTTATACAGTAAGTTAAATTACGTTTAAAATTATTCTTCAAAATTAACAAAAACAATTTTTATAGCCCTCATACAAAATGACCGAAAACAATTATAGTGATTGCTGGAAATTTTTTAAACAATCTGCAGATAAAAATACTGCCGAATGCAATTTGTGTAATAAGCATTTGTCGAGCAAAGGATCATCAACGACAGGTTTGCATCGGCATTTAGATGGCAAGCATGGCATGAAGAAAATAGTTCCGCGAATGCAGCCGGGCAGGCAGTTCATCTTCAAATGCCAAGCATGGACAGAAACAGGGTAAAATAGAAATTTTTTTTTCGAAAAAAACCACACCATTAGAAGAAATAGTTTCGGAATTAGCGGCGTATGATAACATCCCTATCTATAAAATTTCCACCTGTGCTTTTATACGTAGCAGCTTGAAACTACAAGGTCATAAACTGCCAAAATATCCAACCGATATAATGAATTTAGTATATAAATTTTACGAAAAA
Organism: Tipula vernalis; assembly: GCA_958295665.1. Lineage (NCBI taxonomy): Eukaryota > Metazoa > Arthropoda > Insecta > Diptera > Tipulidae > Tipula > Tipula vernalis. The sequence goes on from OY282558.1 coordinate 329,175,616, forward strand.
ACGAAACCAGAAACTATTAACAAAATAAATATTATAAAAGCTGGCAATGGTAAGGTTTCGTTGTCCATAGACGAGTGGACCAGTTTACGCAATAGGCGATATTTGAATATTCAAATATATTACGAAAATTTAAAATCGGATAACCTTGGGCTAATTCGAATAAACGGAAGTTGTCCAGCGGAAAAGTTGTTGGAACTAGTAAATGAAAAACTAAACTCATTCAATATAAGTTTTATGAATGATATTATTGCTACCACAAGCGATGGAGCATCCGTTATGGTAAAGTTCGGAGCTTTATCACCAGTTTATTTACAGTTATGCTATAATCGGGATTTTAGCGGCTTTGACTTTCAAGTCAATTGGATGTTTTCTCTGAAAAAATATTTTTAATTTTTTATTTTGAAATTTTAATCTAAAATTATGAAATTCTGCACCAAACATCCCAAAGCTATAATGCCTCAATTACGGAATATTATACAAATCAAAATATTACGAATCGGGATTGTCCAGCCACTGATGATCGAGCCTTTGTGAGTGAAAAATCCAGGTGAAGTTGTGCCATTGTTGGGTCGAGATGGATGGCTGGCTGACCTAAAATGCAGTTTTCTAATTAAACCATTCGTCTCTTTTGGCACGTTTTGTTGTGAATGAGCTTTTGCTCAAAATGGAGTGCGCCAAAAGATAAATAAATTTATATGTAAATCAAATAAATAAATAAATAAAATAAATAAATAATCATGCTGTTCACCTTGCTGTCATAAAAATATTTTACGAAAAATCGGAAAATGCTCATTGTTTAGAATTTGAAAGCCTTTAGAATCGCAAACGGAAAATAACGACTGTTTTCAACATGGAAACCAATCCGACGAAGAATATATTGAACCTAATAATTTCGAATTAGTTAACACACACAACATTAATAGAACAATAATGAAGATGAGAAAAATTGTAAACATTTTTAAGAGGTCGCCTGTGAAAAATACGGTTTTACAAAACAACGTAACACAAATTGAAAAATTTGAATTGAATTTAATATCAGATTGTAAAACGCGCTGGAGTAGTATGGCAAAAATGGTTGAACGGTTTTTACGGATACTTGAACCGGTTTTAAAATCGTTGGAAGAGCTAAATTTAAAAGATATGTGGAATAGCGACGACACGACCATTGCGAAAAACATTTTAGAAGTTTTAAACCCAATTCAAATCGCCGTGGAAGCACTATCACGCCTTGATGCGAACTTATTATCTAGCGAAGGCATACTAGAGTTTCTTTTTGAAACACTCCAAGAAAACAATTCTTGTATTAGTCATGAATTATTAAATGAAATAAAACTACAAATAGGAAAACGCCGTAATAAACCACTTATTTCTTTACTAAAATTTTTGAATAATCACAATAGTGTGAATCAATGTTCTACGAGAAGAACTGACGTAGACGTTGACAATTTTTTTCAATCTACATCAATGAACGAAATTGTTAAAACCGCTAAACAATTTATGATAAAATATAACATACAAACTGAAATTGCGGATGAAAATGATAGTTTCGATGGTGATGATATAGATAATGGGCCAGATAATGAAAATAATAAAAGCGAAAATTTAAAAGAAAAACTGGAGAAAGCAATAAAAAGATCTACGTCGACGGTTTCAAAAGTAAGACAACAAATCGAGCCCCAGACGATTAGTAAGGAATTAAATTTATATAAATTAACGGGGCAATTATCGCCAAATTTAAAGATGCTGAAAGATGCCTTGTTCACCATCAAACCGACCTCAACCCAAAATGAGCGTAACTTTTCTATAGGAGGCAACCTAGTAACAAAAAATAGAACAAGATTATCTGATAAAGCAGTGGACGTGTTCTGTTATTTGAAATCGTATTTCATTAACAAAAAATTTCACTAACTTTTATTTATTTATAATTTTTTTTAAATGTATTAATTTTTTTATTTAATTTAATTTGAATTTGAAATAGTAATGCAATATATTTGTTTAATAATGAATAAACATTCATAAATCATAATATCAATGTATGAAATGTGATATTATTATACTTAATCTGTCTTTTTTTAATTTTGTATAAATTTCTCGAGAATTCTCGAGAATCTCGAGAACCGTAAAAAAAATTTCTCGATTTCTCGAGAAATAAATTTTATCGAGAAATCCCAATCGCTAAGCCGATGTATCAGTCATTCCTCCAAATTACTTTAACGATTTGCACCCTAATAAACAACCACAACTTTTTGCAGCGAACGGAACCCCAATAAAAACTTTTGGTACACGACTGATTGCACTAGATTTAGGCCTCCGTCGAGAATTCACACACCCATTTGTAGTAGGGAATGTAACAAAGCCGATATTAGGTGTTGATTTTTTATGCAAATTCGGTCTAACTATATAGATTTAAAGAATAGAATACTGAAAGATAATAAAACCACTTTAACTGTGAATACTATTATTAAAAATTACGATTCATTTACACCGCGATTGCATACAATAAATGGGGATTACGGTAAACTTCTTAGCCAGTTTCCTACTTTAACTCAGGAACCTAGGTATGATGTACCAGTAAAACACAAAGTCGTCCAGAAAATTGTCACGCAAGGTCATCTGCCATATTCTACTCCTAGAAGGCTAGACAATGAACGACATAAAATAGCACGTTCTGAGTTCGAACATATGTCTATGTTAGGATTGTGTAGACCATCTGATTCTTCCGTTTCCTCACCTTTACACATGGTACCGAAGCGGGATAGTAACGATTGGCGTCCTTGTGGGGATTATAGGAGACTCAATGCGGTAACCGTACCAGATCGTTACCCATTACCCCATATTCACAGTTTTTCTATGAATCTAAGTCATCAAGGGACTTGATTTTGTGTTTGGGTATATCGATGATATTTTGGTGGCTAGCCGCTCGCACGAAGAGCACAAATTACATTTAAAAACTTTGTTTAACCGATTGTCAGAATACGGTATTAATATAAAGCCCTCGAAGTGTGAATTTGGCACAAATCGAATCGAATTTCTCGGCCACGAAATTACAAAACATGGAGTGAAACCGTCTAGTAAACGAATTAAGGCAATAAGAGATTTTCCGTCACCCACTTCTGTACGGCAGGTTCAAAAATTCGTCGGTATGGTAAATTTTTACCATAGGTTTATTCCACATTTAGCAGAACTACTTGCTCCTGTTCATGACCACATGAAAAACTTAAAGCAGGTGAAGAAAAAGGTTATTTTCGGATGGAAACTGAGTGTGAGGTGGCTTTCAATAGAATTAAGTCAGCCCTCATCCAGTGTACCCTTTTGGCACATCCAATGAGGAATTGTCGGATAAGTATAACCACTGATGCTTCCAGTATTGCTCTGGGTGGAGTTCTGGAGCAACATAAAAATAATATACGCGAACCGATCGGATTTTTATCCAAAAAGCTCTCTCCTGCTGAGCGCAAATATTCTGCATTTGATCGAGAATTGCTTGCAATTTATTGCGCAATTAGGCACTTTCGATATTTTGTTGAAGGCAGAAGGTTCACAATATTTACGGATCATAAGCCATTATGTGCAGCGATCGCATCAAAAACAGAAAAAAGTCCTCGTCAAGCTCGTCAATTAGATTATATTTCCCAGTTTACAACGGATATTCGATAAATCAAAGGAGAAAGTAATATTGTGGCTGATACTCTTAGCAGGCCGGGCATAGATAATGTGTGTAAAATTCAACTTGCTAACTTAAATATTGAAAAGTTAATAGCGCTTCAAGAAACTGACGAGGATCTGCTTGTGATATCTAAAAGTCCCAAAAGTTATAACAAATGGAAGATTGAACAAATATACGATACTGTTTCGAAACGGAATATTTGGTCGGAAACTTCGACGGGAGTGATTCGCCCTTATATTCCTGAACAAATGCGTAGGAATATATTTGACCAATTACATAGCTTATCACACCCCGGTGTCCGTGCTAGTCGTAAATTAGTATCGAGCAAGTACTTTTGGCCAAAGATGAACGTGGATACGGGAAATTGGGCAAAAACGTGTATTCCTTGTCAAAGAGCTAAGATACATAGACACACTCGATCTGAAATCGGTAGATTTAAGTTACCTGCAGCCAGATTCGAGAATATACATGTAGACTTAGTTGGTCCATTACCTCCTTCTAATGGTTTCACATTTATTCTTACCATAATTGACCGTTTTACTCGCTGGCCAGAAGCAATACCTTTGATCGACATGAAGACATCTACGGTAATATACGCTTTCGTGGACCAGTACATCTCGCGTTTTGGAGTACTAACATAGCAGAGAATGCCCACCGGAAAATTTCCACCACTGACAATCCTTATACACTAATTGAGGAATCACAGTTAATTGAGTCACCAATCCTGGACCTTCCCGTTAACTCATTCTGCCTTGAAACTTGGAACGTTCGAGGCCTTAATAACTCCCAGAAACGTGACGCCATTGACAGAATTTTATTAGAAAATAATGTCCATATATGTAGTGTCTCAGAAACAAATATGCCCTCTGGAACCTGTTCTTCAAAAAATTACATTTGGCACCTTACAAACGATCCCAAGACAAAAAGACGTGGAGTGGGAATTTTGATAAAAAGGCATACCTTCATTCGGACCATGGGAATTCGAAAATATTTTGGTGCCATAATTACTCTGAACGGCAGAATTGAGAATAGGAGGATCATTGCCATATCCGTTTATGTTCCACCTCACACTTCCCAATACAATCGTCGTCTTTCCACAAAGATATTCTCAAAGTTACTTTCGATAATTGATCGTTGCCCGCAACAGATCGATATCGTCTTATTTGGAGATTTTAATGCTCATCTAAAAGAAGATGATTTACAGTCGAAGAATGAGAATGGAGTTTCTCTAGAACTACTAACTCGGTCGACTCAACTTTTTAATCACACCCTTCATGGACGTCGGCGGAAACTTATGACCTGGACTGATGGTCGATTGTATTCCCAGTTGGACTATATTTTAACCCGTAAAAGCAATCGGGTTATTTATGTTAAGTCGGTGAAAGCCGCCTGTTTTTACCCGTCACTAAGCGATCATCGTTTAATATGGATTGTGTGCACCATGCGAAAAGTGCGGTCGCTTGCCTGTCCTACTAATGTAAAGCCAGTTCTGATCTCTGCAGGGCCACCTATGACCTATTCATTCAAATCTTTGAATCTCTCGTTACTGCAAGGAGTAAAGATACACAAACAATATCAGTCCGTTTTAGCAAAATCATTTGCACAAGCAGTTTCAGATATAAATGATTGTAATCTATGGTATTTGATAACTACTTGCATCAAGGAAAGCTCCCAACAGTTACTCACCACCAAGACGCCCCTGACACCTAAGCGTAGGAAAGCATTGGCGCTCTTTAAACAGACCCAATTTCACAAACATGCTCATCCACAGGAGATGAGCTCTCGATTGCGTCTACAAAGTGCCAGGAAACGTTTGTCTGATGCCTATTCCAGGCACAAATCTTCTGAATGCAAACAATTTTTTAGTCGTTTGACTTACTATTCTCCTCCAGAACGTCTTCGGAGAACTTATTCATATTTTAAGATTTTCAAACGAGATTGCTCTTCCTTTCGCAGAAATTACATAGCAATTTCCTCCTGGGTAAATGAACTTTCTACCATTGAAGGAACCTGGCCGAGCCTTATAGAGGAACAGGATTACTTTCCTCTAGATCCTCCTCCAAATAAGGAAGACATTCAGTCAGTCCTGAATTTAATCCGCCCAGGCACTGCCCCGGGGCCGGATCAAATTCCCATTGAACTATTTAAATATGCACCCAACAATATTGTTGAAGCGCTTCATAAAGTCATAGAAACTGCATGGATAAACAATGACCCACCAACCGAGTGGCTGGAGACCATTCAGGTTCCAATTCCTAAGAACAAGAATCCTCGTCAAACCAGTGATTTCCGACGCATAACCTTATGCAATGTAGGATACAAGATCTATGCCAAGCTTCTTCTTGAAAAGTTGGATGATCATCTCGAATTACCGCCTTCATACCAAGCTGCGTTTTTGCCCAATCGCTCGACTGATGATCACATGTTTGTCGTTCGTCGAGTATTGGATGAAGAATGGCGCTCCGGGAATGAAACTTTTACCTTTTCTATTGACTTAGCAAAAGCATTTGACACAGTCAATCTATAGGTCGTAATCGAATGTTTTCAACAATATGTGCCTCATTATCTGGTAAACCGCATCATAAAGGCTTGTTTCTGGGAGAAAACCTCCATCAAGTGGTTTAACACCTGTATAGCTAGAGTTAAAAAGAACAAAGGGGTAAAACAGGGTTGTCCTCTATCACCAAGACTTTTTAATTTCATTTTGAATGAAGTATTGGTAACTGTTGCCGATCAGTATGCAGAATTATGTTTAAATCAAGGAGGGACATTGCAGCTTCCTTTAATTCTAGCATATGCTGATGACATTTTAATTGTCACTCGGGACCCTGCACGCTTAGAACCCATTCTGATTGAGTTGATCGCTGGATTAGAGATTGCCGGACTAACAGTGAATCCAAATAAATGCACTGTACTTATTAGAAACCCAGACTCCTTAATACCCATCCCATCCAATGTTAGAATAGGTGGAATTACTTTCACCTCAGTGAAAACATTACGATACTTGGGCACCTACTTCACAACTAGGCTTAGTAGGCCCCTCACTATCCGGACCCGGTGTCGCCAAGCGCTCGGGGTCACAAAACTAATGCAATCTTTCATTAAAAGAAATAAAGTATCTTCTAAGATAGCCATCACGATGTATAATACTGTCATAGTTCCCATGATGATCTATGGATTGAAAACCACCGCCCTTACACTTGCAAATCGGAAGAGATTAAGGAAATATGAGCTCTTTTTCTTGAGAAGATTACTGGAATTTAGTAAAGATAAATCCACCCTCGGAGCAAGGAAAATTAAAGAAATTTTGAACGGTAAAACAATAACAAAGCGCATTAAGTTCCAGCGGATCAATTATTGGGGACATGTGTACCGCCGTCCGTCTATCCATATACTCAAGGCTGCTTTCACGTACAGTGCTGGTCCTAGGAAACTAGGACGACCATGTTTTACCTGGCATGATTCGTTACACCAGGATTTAAATTATCTCAACAGATCGCATAATGAATGGGAACCTCTCTTATCCTCTCGAGTTGATTTACGGAAAGCAACTGAAGGGATTTACCAATGCGAAGAATCAGATTCAAGTGAGCTTCTTGAAGATGAAATTTCGGAAGAAGAGATAGCTAAAGTAATGTAGGTTGGATATTACAACTTTTATCAAATATTCATCGCTTACGTACATCAGAGCGATGTCAAGCAAGGAACTAATGGGTAATTAATTAATTAATCAACTGCTAAACAAATGTAGTTAAATTTATTTAAGTTAAGTAGAGGTATAATAAATAGATATAAATGGATTGACATAGTAAATAAATAATTGAATACATATATGTATAGTTTATTTGTTATAATTTATAATTGAATAAGGGTTTGCGGTTGTAACGTCAAGGTGGGAGAGATGGTGGTTGTGGGCGTTTTCGGATGGGAACAAATTTGTAGTTGGTTGTGTTCTTATATGGGAAGGGTGGACTATTCATAACATGCTAATTGGGTTCAAAGTTTGAACTGTTCAGGTATATTGCAGAATTTATTACTCTCCAAAAAGTTAAGTAGCGAATTGAGACTAATTTAGTTTAATTTAGTTATTTATATAGGAAATGATCAAACTTGATGGAGCATGCAAGTGTCTGGATGGATTAAATAAAATATTATTAATAGATTTTTCCTGCTCCTGGACAGGATTATTACTAGATGATTATTTATTTATTTAGTATAACTTAGGGTAGGAAGTAACTAACCGAGGATTGCTGAGAAACATATTTAACCTTATTAAAATAAATAGTGATTAAGATGATGACATGTTGGACCTCAGGAAATTAGCAATAGATTAGATAATTCTGTCAGAATAAATTACAACAATAATACAAAGTTAAAATTTCAGGACTGAAGGAAAAAAAGCAAAGTTACCGGTCTTAAGGAAATAAGAACTTGTAGATAGAAATTATGCCGTCCTGTGATAACAAATTATTATTATTATTAACAATTGTTATACTACTAACTGTTGACCGTCAAGGTGTCTGTAACCGGGTCGAACTCAATCCTATACTAATAATCCTATCCAATCCTTCCAAGTCAATGTAAAAAGGGTGTACGGTGGGCTCGGCGTCATCCGGGAGATCTTGCTAAAGGCTTGGTCGTACAACCCAAATCAAATCAAATAAAATCAAAAATATTCACCGACCGATGAACAATGATCAAACTTTGTAGTCGTCAATTCCCTCAAAAGTCCAACTCTCCTTGTGAGTCCGAAATCATCAAACGTTGATATCAACTTTTACCAAACATCTTTTGCAGTTTTGGCCTCTTTGATGTGTACATATACAAATTGGGATCAATCAACAAAACTAGTTTTGCTTTCGCTTGAGCTACTTTATCTACCTCGGTTTTAGTACCCTCAAAACTCTTCCATAAACCATCCAACACTAACAAATTCTCGACAGCAAACTTCCACTCATCGAAATTTTCTCGACCTTTAAGACGATCGACCAATGCCAAGTTCTTCAAAGACATTTTCCTTTTCTTATCAACAATGAAATAAAATATTTCTCTCAACTCTCAATGTATAAATTTTCCAAAATAATTACGTTTTTTCTGAGCCCATAACATGTTGGGTTCCTGCTTTTTGGAAATTGTCCCTTAGATTTCGCTATCTCGCTTTAATTTTCTCTGCTAGAAAATAAACAATTTTAATAACAGTATATTTTATAAGTTACAAAATATTACAAAACTCTATGCGTATAATACGCATATATTTTTGTAATGTATCAGATTTTGGTTACTTACTTGGTATTTTTAATTTTTCTGCTAATTCATTAAATTTTTTATCACGTAAACGTGTATTTTATAATAATAATGTTTCTTATTGAAAATAAATTCGTTTTTTTAAATAAATTCTATAATTTCCTCCTCCATCTTGAAATCTTGAATAGAAATTGAAATGTCAAAAAGAGAAATTATGCTGTGAAGTAAGCATAAATTGTTATTATTTTATTGTATTTTATTGTCAACACTGCTGCCGCGCGTTTTTGTTAGAAATAGAGACAACTTGCGGAAAAACGCATACCACGCGGAATACATGTATTTCATTTCATTTAAAGTAGTGTATTCTAATTTAAACGCAAGCGTTTTTCCGCACGTCTGTTTCCAGCATAAAAACACTTACAAACACCTTCCCCGGAAAATATCGAACAAAATCGAAATATCAAAAAGTCTACTAAATTAGCGGATCAGACTGATGTCTGTAAAATCATGAAACTCAATCATCCCCTTTAATTTTTGTTAAAAAATTGTCATTTACATAAAATAAAAACATAATCGGTCCGACAATTGAGCCCAATTGATCTGACACACTTTCACCCAAAAATACGAAATGTTTGCGATTTCTCAAATAGTCTTTTAATAATTTTAGAGCATGCTGCCTAATAAGGAATTTTTCCAGTTTGATAAACTGTTTGATGAGCATTCAAATTTATATATACTTGCTCCGTAAAATTCAAGACAGCTGACAAGGTACCACAATGTTTTTAACAGCCAACAAATATGTAACCTCAAGTAATCAATTAAAAAATAAACTTAAATTAAAATTAATTGTTTATCGGAATATATTTTGAAAAAACCACTCTCAAATTGAAAAAAAAAAAAAAAAAAAAAAAAATTCGTTTCCAAAACACAAAACCATCTTTTATAACGCACTGTAATAATATGATCTCATTAAATAAAAAGTAATAATTCAATTAACGTCAATATATATTTTAACTAAATTATATATTTAAAAGTAACATGCACAAGTAGAAGTACAGATTTTCTTCTTAAGTGATCATATATTAGATAAATTAATCGTATTTTTTGCCAAATAATTTATATCTGGTTGTTGCAAAATTATTATAAACGTACATTACACCCGCTTCCTATGATGTTTCGACACAATCGAATATTACAAAATATTTCAGTTTTCATTGAGATAAAATCGTATTAGATCAATAAAAAATCATTTATTAAAACTATTCTAAAATAAACAAATTCAAATTGTGTATAGTAAAGCATAGTCATGTGCATGCAATGTAATACTTTTTTTTTTTTTTTTTGAAGAAGTATTTACATCTTTAAATACAGATTTAGATGGTGATCTTAATAACCGAAAACAACTAAAGACGACCTGAAGAAACCCATTTAATTTTTAAACCTCTAATTTAACTACTATACGCTTGAATAAACACAAGCATGTTACTGTAATATAATAGCATCCCAAAAAAAAAAAAAGAAAAATGTTAAAGTCTATTAAAACAATTTTAAAAAAATAAATCCCCCCAAAAAAAACTTATTACACATTAATTGAGAAATCCTACACAAAGAATCTAAACACATCCGTCAAAATTAACAAACAATTACAAAACTATTTTAACCTAGCTTCACTAGTTAGTGCTACTACTCAATATACTAATTCTTGTATACAACAAATCATAATTTATATGCAGTGTAACACAACTCCGTAACTAGTCATACACAGTAATTTGTAGTTTTAATTACAACATTGTTAAAAATGCATTTAAATTTTTTTTTTTTGTAGAAATTTTCTTAACAAAAATAAATAATAATTTTAAATATATGAAAATTCTAATTCTGATTATTATTATTAGAAAAATTGTACTGTAAACAAACATTTATATGACTTCGTGTAAAGATGTAGACACCAAAAATACGTTAAATCGTTTTTTTATTGCTGTACTTGGGTAGGATATCTTGTCTTTTTATTATCTTCGTTTCGTCTCAATAAGTAAATAAATCTGTTGTTTTTGGTAACAGATTTATAATCTTTATTAGAGTGATTATTTTATATAGGTGGTATGACTAAATGAGTATTCTAATTGGGATCTCTTAAATAAAGGATGTAACAACAAGGCTCATTTTAATAATAATGTAATATGGGATTTGTACAGGCACATAGTTCGTAGTTGCCCCTAAATATTTTAGGTAATTTTATCAACAAATTTTTGGACCACTTGCGAAATGTTATAGAGATGTAGTAAAAACTGACCATTTCCATACAAAATAAAAAATAAAATAAATTTTTCCATGTTCCAACAATTATTAGAACAAATTTGTTACAAATAATTTTATTATGTTTGGATTGGAATGTAAAGCAGAGTAATTAAGTTAATTAAATTAAAAGTAATATTTACAAACAGTCTAATTTTAATTTTCCCACTATAACGAAGGTATATTTGGCTAAGTATTGTAATCGCGAAAAAAATTGTACCAGATTTGTACATTTCTCGACGAATTAGGTTGCCAGAATTTCAAAACATCGATTAAAAAAAATATCGTGTCCGTCCTTCTAGTCATATATTTTTGGCATTTTTGTTTTGCCTCCTATTCTTGCAAGTATTGATAGTTTTGGTCAAAAGTTTGTACAGGGAGATAGATTTTAGTAATAAGCAGTTTGTGATAACTTTAAGGTCCATTCGAGTCTAGAATAGAGGGGCTTGCATTGGAAGATAAAACTGCGCCAAATAGATTTTCTTAAAAACAGGACGGATGATTTCCATCCATTATCCACCTGTTCATAAAATTAGAAGTTAATTGGAACATTGGGCGCTTTCAGGTCCGCCAACTGTTGGCAACATGTTGTATAATATCAACATGTTGAGTTCTGAATGCAATTGATAGATTAACTTTTTTATGGCAACACTGATGGGTTAAATGTCATTTTTGCCATCATTATTTTTTTGTGATACATTCAGCCATCGGCATTTTAGCTAGAGTATAATCAAGTTTAAACATAATATTTTAAACAATAAAATAGCTGGTGTAAAATTTTAAAATATCTGCTGTAAATTAAACGTTAAAAGTATAACTAAAATAAATATAAAAACGAATAAATGGAAGGTATGTAATGTAAAGTTATATATGAAAAACATAACCTCAAATTTAATTTAATCTCGTTTAATTTTTTCTAGGCACATTCAAATAGTCTAAGGTGACTACTCTGTTAATTATTAAGCAATACAGGAACAAAAAACACAAATTTAGAGATCCAAAAATAAAAAAAAAGATATATGGGTCGAAATAAAAAGTGAGTTCGAGAAAAGAGGTTACGATATTACAGTAGATTTACTGGATAGAAAATTCCGTAATCTAAAAAAAACCTTTACAGATATAAAGGATAAACATAGCCGTACGGGGAATGGATGGATTGTTTGGGAACACTATGAGGCATTCAATGAAATTTTCTCGGATGACCGAGCTATTAATAGCAACAATACAATTTCATCGATCGATGAAGAAAGCGGCGAATTATTTGACGAAGTTTTGGAAGTTGTCCAAAGTTCTACTTCTACGGCCTTGGGAAATGTTGTCAATCGCAAAAGGGCATTGAAGGACTACCGTCAACAGCATTTGGATATTGAAAGGTCAAAACTGGCGAAGATGGACCAACTCCTGAAGGATATTGAAAAAAATACCCGCGTTCACGAACAGCGGAACAATTTGCTTCAACAGATTATAGATCTTGGCAGTTTTTCATCGATGGATAATGAGCTGGATATTTGATTTTTAACTGAATAATATTATAATAACTGATTTTAGTGATTTTTAGGTACCTGAATTCTATTGCATAGTGAATATTATGATTATTTTTTATTATAATAAGTTTGAATTTTTGATTGGATTTTTTGTACTCACAAAATGAAAATTAATGTGATTTATTGAGTCTTTATTTAAGTTTACAATTACATATTTAATTACCAAATAAACCTAATAACTCGTTCCTTTTATTATTCGAGGATGGTTGGACATCAGGACCGCTTATATCATGACCACTTTCATCTTCGTCCGTTTCGAGATATTCGATGAATTCAAAGCCTGGGTTGTTTTCGTTTTGCAAAATAAAGTTATGTAACACACAAGCCGCTGTTATAGTCTCGTTTATTCTGTGGTGGTTCGACATATCAAGATATTTTAGTTTTCTAAATTTTCCTTTTTATAAAGCGAACGCTCTTTCAATACATGATCTCATTGAACTTATCTTAACGTTAAAACTTGCCTGTGCCGCAGTAAGATCTCCATTTTGCTTAAACGGCGTAACCAAAAAAGTACTGTTGGGATACGCAGTGTCGCCAAGTAAATGGAAAGAATATTCGAGTAATGGTTCTTCAGCGTTTATTAATTTTTTATACACGGTGCTTTTCTTAAAAAAGGGTGCATCATGCATTCGACCTGGACTCCCGACGTATATATCGGTAAATTGTAAGTTGTGTTCGCATATCCCTAAAATTAACAAAACGTATAAATAAAAATTATAAATAAAAATTATAAATAAAAATTATAAATAAAAACCTTGTAGAATAACTGAGTGGAAAGATTTTCTGTTGTAAAAATCTACAGCATTTCCGATCGGCTGCTTTATTTGGATATGTGATCTGTCAATAGCTCCAACGATCCCTGGAATACCCGATTGTGACTTAAATTCCTATAATACACAACGCACGTATTTTTTATACATATTAGCCCCTTTGAGGTTCTATTTAACTTACATTGGAGATTTCAAGCTGTCGATCAGGAGGGAAACTTAATATACGTCGATTTTAAATTCGATATTTCCGTAATTATTTGGATGAATATTAAGTGAGCCGTGCTCAAAGCTAACCCAAACCTGTCACTGGTAGATAAGAAGCATTCCTGTTTGGCTAAAAACCACAATGTAAATAAAAGTTTTTTTTTTCAAAGGCACTTTGCCGTTGTCTCCTAACTGTTCTCTTATAATATCGTAAAGTTTCTAAAATATAAAAAATCTTGTAAAAAAGGTATGTCACCAAAGAGAATATGTAGCATATTACCTCAAATGATGATCTTGACATACGAAAATGGTCATAGAAATCATCAAGACTATACTGAGGTATTATAACTTCAAAATAATTTTTATTGCGCAAGGGCGTAAACTGGCTTCGTACTTGGATTAACACTCCAGTGTTTAAGGCACTTTCAACCACATTTGAAATCGAACTCATGCATATAGCATTATCGTCACACTCGCTGAATTTTAAGAACGTTAATAACTTTTTGTTAAAATTCATGTTGAACTACTTTTTTTTAAAAAAACAAATGAAATTTGAAATATGTCAGGTCACAACTATGATGGCAACAAGTATCATTAAAATGTGATACCGATTAGTATACACAACATGTTGGCGGACCTGAAAGCGCCCATTGTATGGGAGTCATTTTAAGAAGAAACCGTAAACAAATTTTGTTGCACTGTTTTCCAAGGTTATATCAAACTCCGAAGAAATATTTTTCGACGGTTAATACAACTTTACAATTTCAACAATTGTCTCATAGTGGTCTTTAAGGAATTGTAATTTACATTTCTAAATTTATCTAAACTACTATGCTGGTTGCAAATAATTTTTCCAATATTTCAAAAAATATATATCTAGTAAGCTATTAAATATAAATTCTTTGTATGACGTTTTATCTAAGCCTACTGTATAAATAAGGGCATTCAGTATCGACTGTATTTTTTACTAAGCTTAAAATAAGGTACTACATACAATTTTTTCTTTACTATGAAACTATATGGGAAAACGCTTATTTTCATTTACAATTTTAGTTTATTACAATTTTTTGAGCTTTAGTTTTGTTTTTATACGAAAATGTTCATGAAACATGTAAGTGTGCTTTTTAACTTTAAAATGTTGTTGGTTTTTTTAATATACCATATTATGTACGTCATAAACTCATAACTCGAAATTTCTAAACAATCCAATGATCATCTCTTTCATTGCCTCTATTCAAATTCGAATTCGAATATCTTTCTACTGTTATTTTAAATACGCAAAGCATGCTAGATTATTTTGATTTTTTGTTTTCCTCATGCTCATTGGGCGTATCCAGCACACATATATCTACTTATGAGATATTCTCAAATGTAGAATAGTCTCAATTGTAGACTGCCAAATGTGCTGAACGTACAATCTACAAATTAGTTTTGGTTTGTGTCTTAGATTATCTGTCAAAATCGAAAACAAATGACAGCTCTCGTTTGGCGTCTAATAAAAATTTAAGTACAATTAAATACAATTATTTGTTTAAAAATGGATAAAATTATCAAAAGTGTTCTGTTAGAAGACTTACCAGATAGAAACGATTTGTTATTTAAGCTGCTAGTGCCAACGGTATCACTTGTTTTTTATAATAATTTCGAAAAAGAAAAATTTAGATCAAGTACACCCCCAGTCCGAAACAACGATTATTTTGAGGTCACAATTCCAAAATATAGCTTGGACGAGTTTAGGGCTCATTTTCGAATGTCCAGAACATGTTTCGAGGTTTGTTAGTTCATTTTACATATGTACATAAATAAAATCAGTCTTTCATTTTCATTTTTAGAAATTACTTTGTGTGGTGACAAATTCAGCACAACCCAGTTGTAAACATGTATTTCCTGCGAAAAAACTTTTGTTAACGATTTGGATCCTCAGTAATCAGGAGTCGTTCTTATCCGTAAGCGACCGGTTCGGAATGGCCCCAGCACGGGCCATTATATTTTTATGGAAACAATAGAAGCGATCAGGAAACTAAAGCGAGACTACATCAAGTTTCCAAACTCTGAGGAGCAAAAAGTAATTTCCGACGTAAGTGTTTGCATAAATGCAAGCTATTGTCTTTAGAAAATTAAATATTGTTATTTCCAGATTTTTGAGTCCAAATGTCGTATTCCGGGAATAGTTGATGCCATCGATGGGTGCCATATACCTGTGAAACAGCCACAACATAATCCAATCGATTTTTACAACCGAAAAGGATTCCACTCGATTGTATTACAAGGTAAGTTTCTGTAACATACCATTTACCAAATAGATATAAATTTTGATAACATGTTTCAATTTTTAAAGGTATTTGGGAACATACAATGCGCTTCATTGGCGTATTCATTGGTATGCCGGGCAGCGAGTGCACGATGCCAAAGTGTTTATATGTAGTCCGCTTTTTAAAATAATAGAAAGCGAAGAGTTACCTATAAAACCGGAATATCATCTGATAGGGGATTCAGCTTATGGTGCTTATAGTTTTATGATAACTCCTTTCAAGGATAATGGGCATCTGACCAAACAGAAATCCATCTATAATACAAAGCTGTAGTGATTCACTCATTCAATTCGTTTATTTCATTCATTCATCCCTACAATTGTTCGAAATATAACCCATTTCGACTGTTAAATATAATTGTATTTAAATGTTTTGAACAGCTCTTTTCAGTTTAGTAGTGACAGCTACGGAGCATTCTGACAACTAACATATTCTAGGTGTATTTCTGTACTCACTACTTTGTACTAAATAAATATCTTAGACACATTTAGTACAACACCATCTATTGTAGATAAAAATCACTAACCCATTATAGCAAATACACTTTTTGCTTATTATGAATATCATTAATTTTTGTGTGATTAAGCCGCAAGCGCTATCAACTTCTTGTTTATATATATATATATATATATATATGGCCGTTTCTTCATGCTGTCTCAAATACAGGAATACGCAACAAAAAAAACTCGGTACAAAGAAAAATTCAGTCTTATATAATTTTTGGATGAGTGAATACTATCGCCATTTTTTTGCGGCGATTAATTTGTGAATAAAACAGATCGGAAATTATCCGCGTATACTACATAGTTATCGCTATCGCTAGTATTGTTTTTTTTTCGTGTTCATTTACGAGTGGTGGTGGTGAAATTTATTAATTAGAATTATATCCACGTTTAACACATAAATTATAAATAAACAAAACCGGCTCATATTTGAATTGTGAGGCCGGCAAATAATTAATTTGTTTGGATTACAACAATTGGGAATCAATTATTATCCCAGCAAACATTCCATACCCAAATCCAACAATTGGTGACCCCGACGGCCGTTTTTACGGCAATAACGGTAAACGGTAACTCAAGGACGCTCGGTACGGAATTCCCGTACTGAGCAAAAAGGTACGTAACAACCTTCATGTTAAAAAAATAAATAAAATTACGTAGACATTTTATTAAAAATTTTTTTCCTTCTCTCTTCGTTTTCGATTATAACAAATTTTATACAACGGAGAGCACCCAATACCGCAAGAAAACAAGAAAAAGCAAAATATTTGCGTATATCTTAAACGTTTTATACACAATATATAAATATACATATATAAGAACTATGGATGCCTAACCCGCCAACGGGAACAGTAAAGCAGAACAACAACGTTTATCTGGTTAAATTATAAACATTAATACTACCAACGGCACTTAAGAAATCATAAGAACAACGGAAAAATCATACAACATAATAATAACTCAGCGCGACTGCAAAATAAAAACCGCCTACGGTACAATAAGTAATAAATAAACATCCAATTGTACAATCGATACCACATTTACAGCCGAAAAGGAGGCAACGGTATTCAACATTACGTCAACAAATCGGTAAAACAATTGCACACAAATTTTTATCTCACTACAGCTGTATAAACAGCGATCAACGGCACATCAAATATACCATATACAACAACCATCATACGAGAACTACAACAATCAATCATTTATACAATTGTCCAATAAAGACATTCAAATAAAACAAATATTCAATAGAAGACAACATCAGTCATTACAAGCAAAATTAAAAGAAGAAAAACAAATCACCTACACACGTGAGCAGCTTCATCATACCAAATCGCAAGTTTTTCAAAAAAAAATTTTTTATTTTATTTCTATATTTCTTTTGCGACAGCACCAGTCAAATAACATTTGCATTATATCATTTTTTTCTATTGTCGACTGGGCTGTTATTTAACGCAATTTTAAATTTGTTTTTGACAACTATATTATATTTGAATTTACCCTTTGAACATATTTCGAAACGAAAATTTTTTATTGTAAAATTTTCACCACCACGCCTCGCTAATTTTCATATTCCACTATCGCTAATTTTCTCTTGAATTTTATTTTTTTTTATCACTTTTCGAATCCGATTTCGTTCCGAATTGTTTCTCCCCTACACAACATTGTAACTATTTCTAGTCGGTAACATCCCGGGAATTAGGGTACAATTATTCACAGACCAAAACAGTATTAAAATATATATAATGACTAACTCAGACGACGAAAGTACCAAGCAAAAACCAGGCGGTTCACAGGCCACAGGCGCCGTGACTAAACAAAAACAAATAACGACAGAGCAGGATACCCAAGACATAGAGATGGAGATCGCGGGTCATGAAAAACTCAATTTACCTTCATTCTGGCCTGAAAAAGCCAGTAACTGGTTTCAACTAATTGAGATACAGTTCGACCTCCGATGTATCACATCCCAAAAGACAAGATATTTGCATTTATTGTCAACAATCTCTCCACAAACGTTTGACATAATTTCCGATATATTGCAAAAACCGCCACAAACCAACCAATACAACTTTCTGAAGCAAGTATTGTTAGAACGTCTGGAGCCTTCAGATGAGCGTCAGCTCGAGTCACTACTTTCCGGGCAAGATCTTGGAGATCGCCGCCCCTCTGATAGTTTACGACACATTCGTACACTCGCAGGAACCAAGCAGCTGGTAAGCGAGACTTTCATACGAACCATCTGGATTCGCAAAATGCCAGAAATCATCAAGATTGGACTCATGGCGCAACCAGACTCAACACCGATAGAAATCCTCGCAAAGACGGCAGACCGTATGTTCAACGCACTGAACGTAAAGCAACCAAACTACCAAATTCACTCAACACAATCGAAACAATATAACAACAACAACCAGAGACAACCAAGAACCATAGAACGAGCAGAACGGGGCCGCAGTGGAGACCGTCGATCACCAGAAAATAGGGGAACTATACAGGATCGCTTAGCTCGCATCGAGGCTCGATTAGACGGCTTGTTTAGGGACAGCCGAAGCCTATCGCAAAATCGGCGTTCACCATCTCGCCAGCGGTTCACCAGAAATACCAACACTTACCACCAAGGTATTTGTTGGTATCACGCAAAATTCGGCAAAGCTGCCAAAAAGTGTATCAATCCATGTAACTGGCGTAAACCAAGCACAACGGCCAGCATGGAGGTAGACCAAAATCAAAAAAACCAATAGACAAACGGGTCATGACTACCACGTCGCACACCCTTAGTTCTGCCGCAACTTCCAATATTTCACTATCTACACGATTACATTTATTCGATAAAATCAACAAACTAACGTATCTAATCGACACGGGCGCTGACCTGTCGGTTATCCCAGCAAAACATTACAAAAACGAATTTTCAAATTACAAACGAAACCTCGATCTAGTCCTTTCGGCCGCCAATGGTACACCCATCCACACGTACGGCACAAAATTGCTGCAGGTGGATCTCGGACTGAAACGAACTTTCACGCACGCTTTTATCTTAGCTGCTGTGAATCGTCCGATCATTGGCGCCGATTTTCTATGCAAATTCGGACTTCTTGTTGACCTAAGAAACAAACGGCTGGTTGATTCAGCGACAAAGCTGTCAATCAATGCCACCATGGTTCGTGTCGACACACCGACACCGATCCATTTCACGGTCAACAATGGTTTCGGCACTCTGCTCAAACAATTTCCTTCTCTAACAGCGGAGCCGAACTACAACTTACCAGTCCGACACAACGTGGTTCACCATATTGTCACCGCAGGCCATCTGCCCGTGGCAAGACCACGTAGGCTAGATCCAATCCGTCACAAAGCTGCATTCACAGAATTTCAGCACATGGTGGAATTAGGGATTTGTCGGCCATCGGCATCTCCCGTCTCGTGCCCTTTGCACATGGTTAAAAAGAAAGATCAAGATTGGAGACCATGTGGGGATTATCGGCGATTAAACTCGGTCACAACACCGGATCGCTACCCGATACCCCACATTCAAAATTTCTCCATGCACTTGCATGGATGCAAAATTTTCTCCAAAATTGATTTAGTCAGAGCATACCATTTAATTCCCATAGCACCTGAAGATGTTCACAAAACGGCAATAACGACCCCATTTGGCCTCTTCGAATTCACTCGAATGCCATTCGGTCTACGAAACGCCGCACAAACATTTCAGCGCTTCATGAACGAAGTAGTTCGTGACTTAGAATTCGTCTTCGTCTACATAGACGATATTCTTGTTGCTTCGCACACTGAGGAACAGCACAAACTTCACTTAGAACAATTGTTCACTAAGTTAGCACAGTTTGGTGTTCATATCAAGAGCGCAAAATGTGTCTTTGGCGCAACCACTCTTGATTTCCTCAGCCACAAGATTACACCTGATGGTATTCTGCCATCAGAAGAACGAATTAACGCTATCAGAGAATTCCCAGCTCCAACATCAATTAAAACAATTCAACCATTTGTCGGTATGGTAAATTACTACCACCGTTTTATACCGAAACTCGCACAAACACTCGCACCAATTCACGGTCACTTGGCAGCTTTACTCAAAAAGCCCAAGACTGCCAAGAATTTCTCTTGGCCCGACGAATGCCAACACGCATTCACGTCGTTGAAGACTGAATTGGAACAGATAACTCTTCTGGCACATCCACTGAGCGACTCAAAGCTCAGTTTGACTACTGATGCATCAAACACTGCCGTTGGTGCAGTACTGCAATAGTACCATAACGAGTGTTGGGAGCCACTGGGATTCTTTTCAAAAAAACTCTCGGATGCCGAAAAAAAAATATTCCGCATTCGACAGGGAATTACTTGCCATATATCTGGCAGTCAAACACTTCCGATATTTTGTTGAAGGTCGAGATTTCACAATCTACACCGACCACAAACCTCTGACACGAGCGATTCAGTCAAAAACTGAACGTAATCCAAGGCAATCACGCCACTTGGATTATATTACTCAATTTACTTCGGACATACAACATGTTTCCGGACATGACAACGTTGTCGCAGATACATTATCTCGCACTATTGACAACGAATCGGCCTCAATCGAAACACATTTCGACTTAATCAAAATTGCAAATACTCAAAAAGTTGACCTAGAACTTCAGAATTTACTTTCTGGTTCCGAATGTCACACTAGTTCATCATGGAAACTAGAAATTTTTAAACTACCTGGCCTTGAAATCGTATGTGAAACTTCTACGGGTAACAATCGCCCATACATTGCAGAATCATTACGTCGAACCATCTTCGACACTCTGCACAATATTTCGCATCCTGGTGTCCGAGCAACACGTAAATTGATCGCTGCTCGTTACTTTTGGCCCAGTATAAACAAAGACGTAGGCAATTGGGCTCAGTCTTGTTTATCTTGCCAACGCGCAAAAGTACAACGTCACACAAAATCACCCCATGGCAAATTCGAAATTCCACATAGTCGATTTGAACATATCCATTTAGATATAGTAGGTCCACTTCCTCCATCTAATGGATATACGTATTTACTTACTTGTGTCGATCGCTTCACTCGCTGGCCCGAAGCGTACTGCATGATTAATATGTCTGCAGCAACGATTGCCATTACCTTCGTCAATAATTACGTATCTCGTTTCGGCGTACCCCTTACGATCACAACTGATCAAGGAACGCAATTTGAGTCCAAGCTTTTTACCGAGTTAACAAAACTCCTTGGCTCAAACCGAATACGTACAACGGCTTACCATCCACAAGCCAATGGCATGGTCGAACGCTTCCACCGGCAACTCAAAGCCGCGTTAATGGCTAGAAGCAATACAACTCATTGGAGCTCGGAAATACCAATAATTTTACTTGGCATCCGAGCGACAGTGAAAGAAGATCTAAAGTGCTCACCGGCAGAATTAGTTTACGGTCAAACCATCAAACTACCCGGTGAATTCTTTGTCGAAAATCCTCTTTCACCTCTACCGACCGCCGACACAGTCATCGACCAATTACGACATACAATGCAAAACCTTGTACCCAAATCCACTCGTCAGTCCAAACAAGACGACGTTTTCATTCCAAAATCGCTTAATAATTGCGATTTTGTGTTCGTAAGAACAGACAAGGTTCGCACCGGATTATCACCTCCATACGAAGGTCCATTTAAAGTTATTCGACGCCTTCGCAAACAATTCACCGTGCTGATTAATGGTAAAAATCAAACCATTTCAATCGACCGGCTCAAACCGGCTTACGGCATACTGTGTTCCACTGAAAAAAAATCAGTTTGTAAAACACCTAAAACTGTCCGTATTTCAGCCGAATAAACATTTTTATGGGGGGATCTATCTTGCGGGGGAGTCATGTAGTGATTCACTCATTCAATTCGTTTATTTCATTCATTCATCCCTACAATTGTTCGAAATATAACCCATTTCGACTGTTAAATATAATTGTATTTAAATGTTTTGAACAGCTCTTTACAGTTTAGTAGTGACAGCTACGGAGCATTCTGACAACTAACATATTCTAGGTGTATTTCTGTACTCACTACTTTGTACTAAATAAATATCTTAGACACATTTAGTACAACACCATCTATTGTAGATAAAAATCACTAACCCATTATAGCAAATACACTTTTTGCTTATTATGAATATCATTAATTTTTGTGTGATTAAGCCGCAAGCGCTATCAACTTCTTGTTTATATATATATATATATATATATATGGCCGTTTCTTCATGCTGTCTCAAATACAGGAATACGCAACAAAAAAAACTCGGTACAAAGAAAAATTCAGTCTTATATAATTTTTGGATGAGTGAATACTATCGCCATTTTTTTGCGGCGATTAATTTGTGAATAAAACAGATCGGAAATTATCCGCGTATACTACATAGTTATCGCTATCGCTAGTATTGTTTTTTTTTCGTGTTCATTTACGAGTGGTGGTGGTGAAATTTATTAATTAGAATTATATCCACGTTTAACACATAAATTATAAATAAACAAAACCGGCTCATATTTGAATTGTGAGGCCGGCAAATAATTAATTTGTTTGGATTACAACAATTGGGAATCAATTATTATCCCAGCAAACATTCCATACCCAAATCCAACAAAGCTTTGCTTTGTCCGATCAGTAATAGAGAGAGCATACGCCCAATTGAAAGGGTAATTTAGGCGTCTAAAATATATGGACGTAAATAACCCTAATATAGCGGTTAAATGTGTAATTGCGGCGTGCATAATGCATAATTTTATTTTGCTTGAAGATGGCATTGTCGGAGAAGATCTTTCAGATACTAGGATTTCTGATAATGATGCCGATGATGATGCACTATCTGAAAGAAATGTACCGAATAATAAAAAAAACTTTTTCGCTTCTTTATTTTAAATGACTTCAGGTCTTTTATTTATATAAGATATAGAAAATTTGCTTAATTTATTGTTGCCGCCAACAGAGTTTTGAGTATTTCGTTCCTCTCTTTTTGCAGTTAATTATTTTCCTTTACAGGCTCGACCAACTGCAATATTGCCTCCGATTTGTCCTCCTCGACCCGTATTTGCTCCTGCCGAAATTTTCGAAGCTCCCCCATCCTCCCACCACTTGATGAATTTGAGCCGCTTAGCTCCAAATTGCCTAAATCTGGTGAAGAACATGTTTCAAGTGAAGTTGACTCTGGAGTACTTGCCTCCATGTTATTGGGTAAGTTCACCGTTCGATCTTCTCCGAAAATTAAATCAAATTCCTCGTAATATTCCCAACGGGCCCTACCTTGACCAGTTTTCTGCCGAAGTTGCTTTATATTTAAAAAGGTTTTTTTCATGTTGGACATTTTTTTATTAATTTCGTTAGCATCAAACAAGTGCCCCAAATCCTTAAACTTTTTTTCAATCTCCTTCCACAACATCGATTTTTTTTTCGGATTGCGAAACTCATCCTTACGGGCAGCATATGCCGATAATAAAAGTTTGACTTGGGAATGAGTCCACTTCAAATTCCGATCTTCTTTCGGTGTTGGCTCTGGAGTTGTCCATTCTGTTTCCAATTCTGGCATTTCAGAAATATATTCTTGAAGATATTCCTCGTAGTAAACATCTGGTTACAATATAAGAAAATAAAAATAATAGTAAAATAGATATATAATATTTGTGTAGTTTAATAATAATTACCTGCATTGTTGAAATAATCCATTATTATATAATCCGGAATTTCAATTTAATTAAATTGTTTAAAACGATTTCCGACGTGCATAATGTGCCGTTGTCTTTTAAATATGTATAAAACAATTTTTTATTACAAATGTCAGGCATTAAGCGAAGATACAAACCAATGAATATCTACTCAAATGTAGATTACATTTTTTTGCCTCACTAAATAGTGAGAATATATACATTTTTTTTGTGAGATATTTTGTATCCAGCACGTCAGATGTGAGATATCTACTTTTTTTAGTGAGAAATCTATGTGTTGGATACGCCCATTGTATTGATTTAATTTTTTCTGTTTGGCTCTTTTGATTTATTTGAATTTCGATTGTTGAGCGGAGACGTGTTGTCTTCTTCTTACCATTGGTTTTAGATGTGGATAAATCATGAGGTCATTAAATTGAAATTTCTCTTTTTAATACATATTGTTATTGTTGTAGAATGTTTTTTAATTTAATTTCCCTTATTTTCTTTTGTTTATTGCTGGAAAATAGGGAAATTTGAGAATCCGTGTTTAACTGGGTTTAACTTTTTATTCACGTTTTATCGTCAATCGAGATCGCGCCTTTTCATACAAATTCTATGAAAATAAATAAATTTTAGTGCTTCTATGTCTCTTATTTTAAGTTCATTTTTCACATGCCGGCTCTGAAAATATAAAACTATGTGACATGGAGGTGGGGTATCGGTCCCCCAGTGATGCTCCGTTCAGACTGAATCACTGAGTAATGAATTTTTTCAGCCAATTCTCACATTGCTCATATAATTATGGTCCCCAAGTTTTACCTTTTCTAAACCACCGACTGTCCTTGTTTGAATTGAAGTTTCATCTTTGTTCTTTCGTTGTAATAAACTTTTGTACCACTTAGAGTTTTTTGAAGCTTTTTCAGAGCAATAAGTTCAATTTCGGTTAAGTAATTCATCTTTTATATGAATTCTCGAACGTGTTCGTCGCTCAATAATAATTGTGAAGGCGAAGCACCTAAATTCGCCACAGGATGGTTGCGGTATTCTATTAGCTCTTTATGTGGGACCAGCGCTGCCACGCTGCACAAATTTTCCGTGCCACCAAATTTCTTATAAGTGCCTCTGGGTGCCCCAATTAAACAAATGTAAGAGTTATTTAAAATTAAAAAAAAATCCAAACAAATGTTTTATTTATTTTAGTTACGGTTTTAATTCAGATACATATTAATGTTGTCAGGTACTTAGGTACTATATTCAGTCACAAACATTGATTAGTACGTAATTGTGTACAAAATAATCAATTAATATAAAAAGTAAAAAAAAATTAACAAAAATAAATAAATTATCTAACACTTCAAATATTAAAATATTGCAAAATCTTAACTTTAAAAAGTTATTTTGTAAATAAATAACTAAGTCAATAAGCGAGTTTATATTTATGAACTAAATTTTCTTTTAGGCTAATAATTTGTTGACAGAGTTTTTCGTAATAACGTTTACAATTTTCTTTTATTGTAAGTATAGTATTTAGAGGCAAATCACACTTTTTGATAAATAACTCAGCCTTAGGTCCTAAATAAATTGAGCTTAAATCTATAAAAATAGAAGTGTTACTTTTAAAATTCATGGAATTTAAATTATTTTCGTCGATACATTCTTTTAAAAATTATGTAAAACTAACAACAGAAAACTTTTTACAGAAGGTAGTAGTCTGTATATTTTAGGCCTTTCAGTCTGAAATTCCTTATTTAAAATATTAGTTAATTTTAAAAGATACGACAAAAAATAAAAATATATCAAATTACTATCGATTAATTGGTTCAAGATATCACAAGCTAAGTCTTTGTATAGGTTAGTTTCGAATTTTTCTAGCAAAAAATAATGTTTTAATGGTTGCCACTGCTCTGTAAGACGCAAAATTACTCCTTCCAAGGCTAACCATCTAGTTGTCGAAGTTTTTATTATTTTGTGGATTGGTACATTGAAACTTTCTTGAAATGTTTTGAAATCATTTTGCCGTTTGGAACTATGTGAAAAATAATAGTATATATTTCGAGCTAACTTTTCTATCTCACTTGGAAGTTGTGTTACTGCCTTTGACGAACACAAATGTAACGAGTGGCAAGTGCATCCTAGTGAATATAAATAAGGATTTTTTGCTTTGAGCAATGCCTGAACACCTGCACTTTTGCCCATCATTACGCTTGCGTTATCTGCCCCAAAACCAATCAAATTGTTTAAAGGTATTTGATGAGTTTCCAAAAAATTGGAAATACAATGAAACACTGATTGGGCATCTGAATTTTCAAGTTCGAGCATAACAAGGAAACTGTCTTTCGTTAAATTTTCTGTTTTATCGAAATATCGCGCGATCACAGCTAGGCACTTTTTGGAGCTCACATCGGTTGTTTCATCAATAATAACCGAGAAAGGCTGGTTTCGTAAAATATGTGTTAATTTGTGTATACCTTCTTCTGCAAATAACGTCACTATGATATCAGTCCCTTTAGTGCGGCTAAACTTCAATTTCTGACCAATTTTTGAATCAGAGTTAATAGATTTTATTAAATTCACAAGTGGATCAATTTTTGTAAATGGTAGATTATTTTGTATTAAAAACATCAATATTTTTAAAACAGCAATTTTGTGTTTTGCTCTACCATTTCGGTCATCATTCGGTTCAGCAATAAGTGTTTGTTTTTTCAAAGAATTCATTACACTTAAATGGGCTTTGCAATCATTGGGACGTTTCAGTAATGAAAAATTGTTGGGTAATGATTGTTCACAAAATTTACAATATCCCCGGGCTCTCTTTTCAGTTAGCCATGAAAATATTTTAAGCCAGTTTGCATAAAATTTGCGGTCCGCTGTAGAATTACAATTGCGCTTATGCGACCTAAAAAAGTTTATAACCATAAAAACCTCCGACTTTAAGCAAAAATAAGCCTTTACACTTACCCGTCTTTCTTTTTATTAGGTGAAGGCGACACTTCACTTATTTCCATGCATTCATCGAATACTTTACTTGTGCATGAAGAAGCAGTTCTGTTGTTTACTTGAATAGGCTAAAAAATACAGTCAGATTCAAAAGTACTGGCAGCTACAGAAGGAATCGCGCTTGATGAGGATCTAGCTAAATTACATGCAACGTTCTTACCAATTTTTGGGAAGCTGTAACATTTATTTTGTTTGTTAAAATTATAGTTAATTACTGCATCTACTATTTCCGTAAATATACTTACTTCAGAAGCGTTTGTTTAACCGTTTTATTTGTAGTTATATTCATTATCACTGAAAAAATGAGAAATCCAGTAACCGCAGAGAAACAAAATAAATCTATTTGATGCCCGGCAATAAAATTCCAAATAATCCGTTTCCGTTATTAGTTAAAAAACACCTACAAGAATTCGCAAATTTTTGCAAAATGTAAGATGTAACAGTACAACTACGGATGGCTGTGCCACTAAGATAATAAAAAGATTAAATGAATATGAAGAATGATGATTGTTAACCATAAATAATTTAAACATTATTCTTACCAATTAAATTCTTTCCAAACACAACGAACAGATTTAAATCACTATAGATGAGGAAATTGAAGTACCTAACTACCTATCACCACCGAATCGAAATCAGACCACGCCGCTAACACTTCAGAATCAGAAAATTAATGTAAAGAAAATCTGAATTTGACATTTCATAACAACACGAAGTAACCCTGGAAACACTAAAATATGAACACCCAAGAAACAAACCAAATGAAAGATATTCAGCTAATCAGCTCTAAGAAAATGAAATTCAGCGCAGTATTAAACTAAGCCACTGAATAAAGTTTCTTTTAATAAGTTGTTGGCATTAATATGATTAAGTGCCTTAAATAATTTTCTTTCGGTGCCTATTAGTGCCTTTTAGTGGCAAAGTGCCCCACTTCCTTTAAAAGTGCCCGAAAGGCACTATAGTGCCCCTTTTTGCAGCGCTGCGTGGGACTTGATGTTTTAATTTCGAATTCTCAATTTTTTACTAAATTCGCTCATTTCTTTGGACGCGAAGGCCATATTGACACCTATCACAGTTGTTTCAGCTTTTCAATAATTTCCGCCGGATTGTTTCGTTTTTAATAAAATAATTTCTATTCACTTGCTATAATAATCTAGGATTACTAGATAATCATTTACTCCGACTTGCATAATATCACATGCCGTTTTTTCGAACGGTTTATTCGGTGCCTCATGTGGTATCAATGATTCCTTTATGTTCGATCTTTGATACTTTTCACACGTCCCTACACTTACTTATACTGTCTTCGATGTCTGGGTCCAAACCTGGCCAATACAATATTTCTTGCGCTTTTTCTTTGGTTTTAGTAATTCCCTGATGAGCTTTGAGGAGTAATATTAACCACTAATATCTTGTACGGAAATATAATTGCAACTACCAAATGTACCAAACCATCATCACAAAAAAGTTCTCCTTTAAATTTACAAAATGGTTTAACTAGTTTAAGTAATTGGCCATTTCTCTTTATAAGTTTTTAATAATATCTTCAAACTCTTTAAATTTTTCGGCCAGTTCAACCATATGTAACTTCTAGACAAACTGTCGGCTACATGCATTTATTCCATGGTTTATATAACATTTATTTCGTACTTTAACAACTTTAACTTCATACGTTGAAGTCGCGAAGAATTTGCTTTGTGCATTTCATTTCTGAAAATGCTCACGAGTGGCTTATGATGCGAACGTATATCCACTTGTCGGCGAAAGATATAGTGGTGGAATTTTATGCATGAAAAACAATCGAATTGTGAGTACTGGTCTTCTGTATTGGTTAGGGTCCTTCACGCGAACGGTATTGGCTTTCCATTTTTCACAACGCGAAACCTATTCCTTGACTAGGATCTGCCTGTATAGAAATTTTTTTGTCTTAAGTCAAATGTCTGTAATACCGGAGTGCTATTAATAATTTCATGTAGTTTTTGACACATTAAATATGTTGTTCCAGCCAGAAAAATTCTACATTTTTTTAAAAAATTCACGTATCGGCTTCGTCACTGTTGCCATATCACGAACAAAATTTGGCAGATAGTTAATCACCGTATCTTCGCAGATAGTTGTTGTGGTTCCTGTTTCTATGTTGGATCTTCTAATCTTATGGAAAATATGTCACAAAAAAGTAACCTGTTTTATTCTATACTAAACTTTATCTCGATTAAACTTGATACTCAATTTGTTGGATCTTTCTAGCATTAATTTTAAATTATGATGATCTTCTACTTTTGTTTGCCAAAATATATAATATATAGCTCCAAAATGTTTTTCGTTTAGTGTCTAAAATGTCTCTGGGGCTGTGTTTATACCAGAGGGTAGCCTTTTAGGATTATAGCTACCAAATAGACTCCGATCAAGGCAAGAGATTCCGATAAATTAAACCACCGATAAAGCACCAAAAATAAATTGTTGAAGTTGAACTAATCATATTGATTTTTCGTACCAAATTGTAATTATTAATAATTTGCCCCACAACTGCAGGCTACAAGCATGTTCTACGGACCAAATAATCTCATTTGAAACGCCGCAGAGCATTGCCCGTTTAACAAGAAGCTCATCAAACACCAAAAGCCATAGCAGAGGAGGGAGCACTCCAAAAGCGATAATGCCATTCTTAAGCTTCGATTGTATCCGTACAACAATTGTACGGTCAATACCGCAATTGGCAGAGGCTTTAGTAATCGTAACAAACAAAGTATTATCATAAGCTCCGGCAATATCCAGGAAAGTACTCACTAGAAACTCTGTATGATGATTGAGAGATCTTTCAGTCGCAGTGATAAGCTCATGTACGGCAGTCTCGCAGGACTTACCGACGCTGTGAGCAAGTTGAATAATACTGAGTGTAGAGAACCTTTCTAAAGTCTTAAGACAACTTGAAGACAGAATAATAGGTCGGTATGACTTAGGGGAAACTATGCTGTAATTCAGCAGGGAAAATCCCATCCGGACCACCAGCTTTGTACGGTGCAAAGGAGAACAAACTCCAACGCAGAACGTCGCATATGATCAGCTTGTGAGCTAAGCCCCAATTACTTAGTTAGGTTTCAGTAGACAAGTCAGTGAGCTCGGAAGCAACAAAATCAGAACTGATAATATCACAGCCAGGAAAATGAGCAGAAAGAAGCAACTCACCAACCTCCCTGTTCGAAGAGCTAACCTTATCATTTGTCAGACAAAGTAATTCTACATACCTTATTTTTAGCCAAATCTTTATGAAGTCTACCTACAGCCGACAGACTATTATTTTCCTCACAGAAGAATATCCGTGATGTTCTATGACCTTGTCTTAAATTTCTTTTTAATCCTTTCAGCCTGGTGTTTAGATTTTTGGCTTTATTTTTTAGCACGTCTAACGAATCTTCATAACCTTTTAAGTTCAGAACTCCAGAAAGGTTTGTTCAAAGGCAGTCGAAATGTTTATTCTATTTAATTTCCAGAGAAAAAGTCTACAAATTTGACTTAAGAAATAAGTACAACGATATTTAAAATAACATAACATAAACAAATAAAATTTAAAAAAAAAACAATTATAATTGAGATAAAATTACAGAAAGATGCAAACATAATGTTGCCCCAACCGGCTGGTTTTATATATTAAAGTGTTGTACCATACATGTGTTCCTCTTAAAATGGTATTAAATCGGAACAAAACTGTACCTTGTCTTAATAAGGCAATGATCTTCGTAAATTATAAAAAGTCTCCAACCACAATTACATTAGAGTGCTACCGTTCACCTCGCAACAAAGTAACCTCTTCAATACGTAATGATGGCCGTGACTATATATCATTCAAAATTGGGGTTCCGGATAACAAATTCAACCTGCTGTTGGACTCATCATCTTGGCCTCCTGTTGTATTAACCAAAGAATTTGTAAATTATCGTCGGCAATCATCGAATAATTTTTTAGTACCTCGGTCGGCTTTAACGGTTTAAAGCCTACATTTAATTCAAAGTCAAGTTCAAAGTTAAGTTCAATCTCAATCTATTATCAGAATGTTGGTGGTATGCGCACAAAATCAACGCATTTTTCATTATTTCTATCGTCGTCTTGTTATCCGATATATGTTTTATCTGAGACATGGTTGAGACCAGGTGTTTTAAGTTCGGAATTCTTTGATGGTAATTATGTTACATACAGATGTGACCGTTTCAGCCTAACAAGTGATAAATCTGATGGTGGTGGAGTTCTTGTAGCTGTGCATAATTCAATTATAAATTATGATGTAGTATGTCCGAATAATACTGTGGAATATGTTGCTGTGAAATTATCTTGGACAGTAAAATCAATGTATTTATATGCTGCATACGTCCCACCTCTGAGCCCTGTTGAGGTTTATAGATTACACTGTGCAAATATTTATTATTTTGTATCTGAGTGTAGCATACATGACATCATATGTGTATTGGGTGACTTCAATCTTCCGGGTTTATGTTGGTGTACTGATGATGATAATACTACTTCTGTTTTTCCATCCAATGTTACGAGTGATGTGGAACAAATTTTTATTGATACCATGTTGTCTTTAAATTTACATCAAATTTGCAAAGTTGCTAACTTGAATGGTAGAATTTTGGATCTAGTTTTACTGAATGATCCTAATTGTGGATTGGTTACTAAGTCGTTGGAGTCTTTTGTTCCTGATAGATCTCATCACAATGGATTGGATATCAATTTTGACTGCCAGGAGCTGTTTTGTAAATTCATCAACAATGCACAGCCAAAGTTAAATTTCAATTTTAATAAGGCCAATATTGCCGGTCTGCAGGAGTTTTTTGAAATGGTGGACTGGGATGAAACTTTTAATTCTAAATTGAGTGATGTTAACGCTTTGGTCGACTCATTTTATTTGATTGTACTTGAGGCTTTCGACAAACATGTACCTAAATGCTATAAACGTAAGAATAACCATCCTCCATGGTTTGACAACAATTTGGTCAATTTAAGAAACAAAAAAAAATAAGGCACATACATTAGCCAAAGGTTTGAGTGATAACTTGGATTGTCTTAATTCTTTCCGACAACTACGCCGGGAATTTGATAAGGAACAACACCGAGCGTATCGGAACTATATTTCACGGCTGGAAGATAATTTAATTTCAAACCCAAAACTATTTTGGCCTTTTGTTGATGTCAAAAGAAAATGTTCCGGGTATCCCCAAATGATGTCGTTAAATGATGTAACTGCCTGTAATGCTGAGGACATATTATGTGAATTATTTGCAGAATTTTTCCAATCAGTCTATAAAAAATACAATGATAATGCTATTGATGTTTCCTTAGGACCTCGTATTCCGCAGCATCAAAATTTAATTGGAATACCTTATATTTCAGAAAAAGATGTCAGCCTTGGTATATCCAAGATGAAATCGGGATGTGGTTTTGATAATATACCTGCAACAATACTTAAAGACCTTAATAGCTCGCTATCATTACCATTATCTCTGATATTTAATGCGTCTCTGAAGAGTGGTGTATTTCCGTTGATATGGAAGAAGTCATTTATAATTCCCATTTTTAAATCCGGAAAACGGAGTAACATTACAAATTATCGAGGCATATCAATATTATCATCGATTCCAAAATTATTTGAGCTTATTGTTTCTGATTATTTGTATTTTAATGTTAAATCTTCATTAGCACTTCAACAACATGGATTCGTAAGACATCGGTCTACCACTACAAATCTCTTAAGTCTAACATCTAAAGTGTTTAGCGCTTTTGACTCCAAATGTCAGCTGGATGTGGTTTTCACAGATTTTGCGAAAGCATTCGACTCGCCTCAGTTTGAGCTACTTCTTGACAAACTGGATGGATTTGGAGTGAGTAAATTGTTTTTGGATTGGATTGGATCGTATCTGCGTGATCGGAAGCAGGTAGTGCAAATTAACGGGTTTACGTCTACGATGATTGAAGTTCATTCTGGAGTACCTCAGGGCTCACACCTAGGACCAGTGTTGTTTAACGTTTTCATCAATGAAGTTGCTTCTTTGTTCCAGTACTGTGACTGTGAGTTATATGCTGATGATTTGAAAATATCAAAAACTGTATGTAGCCCGCAGCAATGTAATGAAATGCAGAGTGATCTTGATTTGCTGTATAATAGGTCAATTGTGAATAAATTGAACTTGAATTTGGAAAAGTGCAAGATTATGAGCTTCTCCAGGAAAAAAGCAGTTATTCATCATCAATATCTTATTGGTAATCACCAGCTTGAACGAGTTATGACATTTAAAGATTTGGGTGTTATCTTGGACCATCAATTGAATTTCCGAGACCATATCAATTTAATAGTGGCTAAGTCTAACTCTCTACTTGGCTTTATTCGTCGTATCACAAAAGATTTTCGTAATCCACAATCAATTAAAACTTTGTATTGTTCCATTGTTCGATCTAATTTGGAATATGCGTCGAGTATTTGGGATCCTGCTTACCATATTTATATCGATAGAATTGAACGGGTATAGAAGAAATTTAGTATTGACTATCTTCATAAATTGAATTGGCCGTTTGATCCGGACCTTCCAATGTGGCTGAATAAAAAGAATTTGCTATCCTATAACGACCGTTGTAAAATTGCTAATTTGGACTCATTGCTTGTAAGACGTAGATGTGCTGCTTCAACAGTCATCGCTGATTTGCTGAACAATTCTATTGACTGTCCGGAACTACTTGCAAAGATTGATATTCATGTGCCCTGTAAACCTACTCGGGTCAGGGATTTTATATATTTGCCGACTTTTAAATCGAACTATGCATATAATGCTCCGATCCCATCTATTTGTCGACAATTTAATCATAATTTTGATGTGTTTGATTTTAATATTTCTAAATGTACTTTTAAAAAGCAAATCAAAGCTAAATTATAAAACTATTTATAATTATAATTATTGTAATCAAAAAAGGATTTTTATCCCGTTGATTTTTAGAATAAATAAATAAATAAATAAATACAAAAAACAAAATTTCTTATTACTTCGGAGCACTGCAGATGACTATGAAATGACAAAGGAAACCATTGAAGGAAATTGAAATTGGTGGAAAAGAGAACGAGCTAAATTGTATTTTCTCCATTGATGATATAAACCTACTGCCGAATATACATTAGCGGTGATATTCACCAAACTAGCTCAGTCTTTAAAAAACTGACTAACGATTTCAACAGTATTCATAATTGGTCTACAATAAATGGTATTTTATGAAACATGTATGCAAAGCTTTAATTTTATCCAGACCTATAATAACAAATCCACCTAATGTTTGCATTGGACCATAACCAAATACCTTATTTAGATAGTGTTAATAATTTAGGATTTACGATTAATGGAAGATTGTTGTGGAATGATTATGTTTAGACACTATGCGGCAAAATTATTTCAATACTGTATGGTTTAAAATTCCATAAGCGTATTTATTCTACAGAATTGAGAATTTATTTATATAAATAAATTTTACATAAATTATTGTGAAATAATTTTCTCGAACCAAGCATATCTTGCAACTTTCATTCAATAACGCCATCAGATATATTTACTTTCAGTTTATATTTATTTACTTTCGTACTATTACTGTAATCATATTTACAGATCAGTCGAGATGGTTTATACAAAGGAATTTGCTGTATTTGTATTTTCTATGTTTGTTCCATAAATTACAGGACGCGTAGCGTAACTATATATTTCGATTAGTAAAAATTTACAATAATTGTATTCTCTCTATATTATAAAAAAAGCCTATTGTTATTTTTGCTCACCTATAACTTTTCACTGCCCAGAACATTGAAATATTGCAAATGGAACCGGTATTTCCTAATTCTTCACCTGCCCGCAACGATCTTATGTTTGTTCCAAAATATTCCATACAAATTATGCTGTATAAAATAACAGAAAATTTTCAGCAGGAAAAATTAGTCTTCGTACTCGCCACCAGGGCAGCACTAAAACAAAAGAGAACTTTTTCTGCTGAAATATTTATTAGCCAGCAGAAAAATTATGAATATTGTTCATTGTTTGTTGTTGTTTTAATAATAGTTTTTTTTTGTATTTATTATAGATGTTATCCGTATTTCTCGTTCGCTAAGATTGTCTAATTTATTTACAGCGAAACGCTCTTCAAGCGCACTATGAATACATTCGGTTTTAAGCAACTAAAAATTCAAATAGGATCATGTTCATAAAATCTCTTGAACGATTTTCCTTTTCTGGCCGGCTAACTATAATTTATAAATTATAAATTGTTATAGTAGTACAGACAGTGCATTTCATTAGTCGTGTTTTCCATGAGAACTGCACTAGAACTCGATGAACAGAAAAAAAATTAAATTCATAAAGTGCTAATGTGTAGTGAATTTAACATAAATACACATTTTAAGTTGTTACAGTATTAAATAATGACAATTATAGCTTATTTTTCAGTTACACTTGATAAACCAATGAATTTATCGAGTGTACTTTGCGTTATTACTATACATATTTTGAATACATAATTAACTAGAAAATAAAATTAATTGCTTCAACATATGTTGTGAATCAATTCTTCATTTTGAATTACAAATAATTATCCTTACGATAAAATAATCGTACGCGTCAACATTTATGGTGTCAGAAGTGGGATACAAATATCCACCATTTTAAAATCTTTGAGAAAGATTTGCTACGAATAAAAGGTTGCTGTTTTCCGACTGGATACGCTTTCTAAGTGCCATACGGATCTTCCAGTGACGATAAAAAAAAATAAGTATCAATTCACGTGAGCTTTCTGACAAAAATTGTGCATCTATTTCACAGAAGCTACACATTTGTGGAGATATTTTGTAATACTTTGTGTTGGAGATTACTTTGTGGAACGTGCATGTGAAGGTTGTCTGGGACAACGGATAAACAAATTATAACGGGATAAGTTAGAACTGAATAATATTTTGTGATTGAAAAATGTGGTCAAATTTCATAAGGAACAAATAAGAACATCGAACCTTCGTCTGTGTCAGTGGCAATTAGATAATCTCACTGACAGCTACAAGAATTTTGTAAAATTTGAAATGCAGTTCGAGGAGAAAAGTGAATCCAAGGATATTGATATGACACTAAGGAATGAGATAAAGGCGATACACATGACTGTTGGCCCGGACATCGAACAGCGAATGGACAAATTAAAGGTGCCGACAATTAAACCTGACACTTCAGAGTCAGTAAATAATGCCTTTCCCATTCACGCACCTAGGCTTCCTGAAATTGTTCTGGAAATCTTTTCTGGTGATTTGATGAAATGGGCTGATTTCATAAATTCTATTGATGGTCTCGTACACAATAACAAAAATTTGGCTGACATCTACGTAGTTCACTCTCAGGGACAGCCAAAACAGTCCTAGACAATCTGGACTTTGGTGGTGAAAATTATCCGGTACAATTGCTTTTCGATCAGTTTGAAAACCCGAAAAGAATCACTGAAGAACATATGAAGGCTCTTTCCACATTTAAGCCTTTGGATAAGGCATGCCCTAAGCGGTTGATGGAGTTTGTCAACCATTTTAATTCCGATATTCGATCTTTAGCCCATCTTCAGAGGCCTATAGAGAATTGCGATGACTTTTTGGATTGACCACTCACCAACCTCAACTATTGCTTCGTACGATGTCGTCAAAAAATTCATCATTACAAGATGCATTAAATTGCAGAGTCAGTCAGCTACTCATTCTTTCAAAACAAGCCAACCACAACCATCAGCCGCCAGCCAACCCTCAAAACACAATCCATCGCAAACAACACTACAAGAGGAGGGACAATATCACACGTTCGACTCATTCTCAACGAAAATGTCGTCACCGACCGCACATTTTGCAACGCTAATAGCCACTCCATTTTCAAGTGCAACCTATGCAAGGCGCTAGAAGTTCCCAAGAAGCGCGAGGCCGTTGAGCAATCGAAATTATGTTTTAATTGCCTACAAAAATCACATATGCCCAGCAAGTGTCCCTCCAGTAGGTCATGTCATGTGTGCCAACGCATGAACCATACTATGCTTCATTTAGATGGTGACATAACTCACAAAACTACCGTTCCTATGATTTCTGCTAATGCAGCAATGACAACTCTAAAGCCAACTTCATATTCGATGACAGGAGGGACTCCAATTTCATCAACCGTAACATTGCCATCACAAAGGTCGTCATACATCATACTTTCTACAGCTCTAGTCGTTGTGTATGATAAATTTGAAACTCCATTTATCGCCCGTGCCTTTTTGGACTCTGGTTCACAGTTGAATTTTATGACCACAGCATTAGCTACACGGCATGGTTTAAGATTAGAAAAACTGAAAATTTCAGTTTTGCCAAATATTTTTGAAAAATTCTGTAGCTCTTTAGACTCGATCGATTTTTTTAGATTGCTTGTCTATACGTTACACTGAAAATGTAACAATTTAGTTTTGTAAAATTTTTTTATCATTCGTTAATTCATGAGACTCGATCGATTTTTTTTATTTCAATACGATACAGTGAAAAACGGAAAAATAAAATTTATCCCAATTGTAATCAGTTATCTTCCCACCTGCCATTAGTTTAACTGAAAATTTATATTTTGGTAGCGAAATATTACGAAATCTTATCTGTAGCGACAAACAGATAAAATTTCGTAATATTTCGCTCCTAAAAGATGGATTTTCATTTAAACTAATGACAGGCAGGAAGATTATCGCGATTATATCAGACGCATACAAATATAATTTACTGTTTGTTTTTTTTTTACTATAACAATTTATAATTTATAAATTATAGTTAGCCGATCAGAAAAGGCAAATTGTTCAAGCGATTTTATTAACATGATCCTATTTGAATTTTTAGTTGCCAGAAACCGAATGTATTCGTAGTGAGCTTGAAGAGCGAACGAGAATTAGCGAACGAGAAATACGAATAACATCTATAATAAATACAAAACAAAACTATTATTAAAACAACAACAAACAATGAATAATATTCATAATTTTTCTGGTGGCTAATAAATATTTCAGCAGAAAAAGTTCTCTTTTGTTTTAGTGTTGCCCCTGGTGGTGAGTATGACAACTTCATTTTTTCTGCTGTCTTATACAACATATACATATTGCTTAAATAAATTAAAAAATAGAGGTGTAGCCAAAGTATCACTCTTAGATTTTTCAGTAAATTTAATTTATTAAATCTAGATTTTTATTTTGAAATATTTAGGTGGATGTGAGATTTTTCCATTTTCATCGAACACAGGAATGAATTTTATCGTAATAGGTTAATTAATAATATTCCAGTACTATATTAAAAAGTCTTATATAATCCCATTTTCGAAAAGAATATAATATAATAGGAAATTTCGAAATTCATCTAAATCGCTTAAAAAATAGCTAAGTTTCAGTAAAACTGACCATATTCCAGTACTTACTCAGTTCTTCAAGCAGATCGTTGAAAAATTCATAATCGGGGGTGACTTCCACGCTAAACATACTGACTGGGGATCAAGACTAACCTCAACTAAAGGGAAAGAGCTTCATCAAGCAATAATTAAATTACTGAAATAATGGAATTCCATTATTGGGCGTTGCGCTGTTGATTATATCACAAGATTTTTTTTTTTTGAAAAAACACAAACAGAGTAAAAAAAACAAATGTATTGTTTCTAATTTTTATCAAAATATAAATTTTTTTTATTATATTTTAAAAAACAAGTTAAAAAAGACTTCATTTAAATGATATTGTCATTGTGTACAGTCCAAGGACCGGTTTCGAGTTTCGCTCATTATCAACTTTAACTAATCTTTGAGTAGTAAAAGAAAAAGTTGATAATGAGCGAAGCTCGAAACCGGTCCTTGGACTATACACAATGACAATATCACGTAAATGAAACGTATGTGAAGTTTGTCCTAACTCTATCCTAAAAACAACAAAAACAAATAATATGTATATGTGTTAGTATATAAAGCAGAAAGTCTCAATATAACGAATTTTAGCATTTGTGGCTGAAATTTTAGGAAAGTTTATACGATTGATAAAAGAAAATTTGGAAAATAAAGAAAAAACAAATTAAATGCAATTTGATTTATTCCTAGACTTATCAATAAGGGAAAAAATAAAATAAAATTATTATAAATAATATAATCGCAATAGCACGGTTCATATTTTGTTCTGTCTGAAAATTTTATTTTTCATTTAATAAAAAGTTATTTTTCATTTAATATAAATTTATTAATTACAACAAGATTTAATAGTTAATAAGGCTTTGTTAATTGTGGTTTGTGTTCTACGTTAATTGAAATAGTGAGCTGGTACAGAAATCATCGTCATGAAAATGTCGTCATGTAATATGTGCTCTACAAACATCACAAAGGCGAAATTCCCTGCCATAAATTGTGCCGGTCCATGCAAGAAATTATTTCACATCAGGTGTGCCCAGATTTCCGATGATCTCATGCTACGCATTAAAAATCGCTCCGAAAGCTGGTTGTGGTTAAAGTGCCGTGATACCTCAAACCAGTCACTTATTGAGGGTGAGGACGATGTTTCCGATGCTAATATTGTTCTTCCAAGTTTATCTGATATCATGGTCCAGCTAAAATGCATGGATAGGAAACTTTCAGCTCTTGAAGCGTTGAAAGCCATGGTAACGTCACTGGTATCTGCAAACAAAGAACTGAAAACCAGAGTTGACAAACTAGAATCACAACTACTAAGCAACACCACAAAACTAAATCTTCTTGAAGCTGAAAACGATAAACCCAACCAACAGCAGAATGCTAGCAGCATAACAATAACAAGCCTTCCCATCAATCATGGCGATATTCGTGGTGTAATCATTAATACAATTAAGAAACTTGGAGTGGAAATCAACACTGATGACAAAAACAAAAATCAAATACAAATCTGGAACCAGGAAGTAAGAACAACATGTCAAAGCCAGTTTTAAAAAGTTTTTTTATTGTTAAACTTAAAACTGTGGAACTAAAAAACAATATATTGGCACAAACAAAAAAACACAAAACACTATCCTGTAAAGATCTTGATGTTAGTTTGCCAGTGAACCACCCGATGCAACGTATATTTGTCATGCACTACTTGACACCGTTCCAAAGCAAGCTATATCATGAAGCTAAAAACATAAAATTGAAGTACAATTACAAATTTTTATGGTGCAAAAATGGTCAAATTTACTTACGGAATTCCGAGGGATCAAATGCTCATCGAATACAATCATTTAGTGATATTTTTCGGGTTGCAAGTAGTCATCATCCAATTGAAAATGCTGATTAGAATATCGTTATCGATTCTAAAATTAGGGAAAATGACAGTCAAGAAATCATCCTGGATTCTTATGCTTTTTAAATTGTTAAGTATAATAATTTATTTGCCTGTACAAGCTCAATTTTTATCTTTTATTGTGATTTTGTTCCATTTTATTTCGATTCCACCACTTTTATTGTTTATTTACATTACTTTTACAGTTTCAATTTTGATTATTATTTTGTGTTTAGTTTCCGTAACGTTGGCAACATTGAATATTAATGCATTGCATGTAAAGCACAATAGAAATTATTTTTTAGCGCTTTACTCGTTTTTTATTTTTTCTAAAACTATTTCTAATCTTTATGTCTACATTAAGTATCCTATTATTAAACGTACTAATATACTATATTTAACAGGTTATTTTACGATTATTACTGAAATTTTAATTATTTTCGCTCTTTTTATCATTTTCATTGTATGTAAAATATTATTGATTCGCATTCGTTATGAGTAGTGAATATAGTATATTACACCAAAATATTCGAAGTTTAAGAGCAAATTTTGATATATTTAGTACGTTTATAGCCAGTCTAAAAACTCAACATGATTTGATTTTTGTTTCTAAAATCTGGATTTATTCGCACGAAATTACAGAATTCAATTTGCCGAATTACAATTTTAAAGCTTGCTGTAATGATAATTACCGCGCCGGTGGAGTTGGTGTATTTATAAATAAAAAGTATACATTTGTAACATGTTATATTAGTAATTGGAGTTCAGCTGATGTCCTTAGTTTAAACATTCAGTTAGATAAAGATTTTTGGACTTTTCTATGTTTTTACCGCTTTTGTAATAGCGATCTTAACGTTTTTTGTAATGATTTGGATAATTTGCTGGATACAATTAACAATAATAATATAGTTATCTTAGGTGATCTTAATATCAATATATTAGACAACGTAAGTAGTTTCAACTACCAAACAATGCTTGCATCATATGGATTCCTCAGTGTCTCAAACAATCCAACTAGGAAACTATCATGTCTAGATCATGTATTTGTGAAATCCAATAATACTTACAATTTTAGTATTGATAACTTACCTATTCATTTTTCGGATCATAATTTAATTACACTTAATATTTTTGCATCATCGAAAAGACCTGTTGCATGTTATGCGGAAAGTATTTCTAAAGTAAATTATGACAAACTTAGAGATCGTCTCCTAGTGGAAAACTGGAACCTTGTTTATTGTGAAAAGGATTGCAATACAGCATTCAACATTTTCTTCAAAATTCTCAATTATCATATTGATTTTTCCAAAGACACAATTACAAATCGCAATAATAAGAAGTTAAAGCCCTGGATGAATTCTTACCTTTTATGTCAAATTAATAAACTAAAACATTTTTCAAAAAAACTAAGAAAATATCCTAATAGCGCTCGGTTAAAAAATTATGTTCAAAAACTTTCTAAACGCGTAAATATTAATGTTAAACGGGTTAAAAGATTATATTATAAAAATAAATTTGAATTAATTGGAAATAATCCTAAGCTTATGTCGAAGGAAATTGACGATATTTTGGGTAGAGGTACATATAAAAACCAGATAACGCATATTTATAAAAATCAATCAAATACTCTACTTACTGATAATCAAAATATATGTAATGAGTTTAATAATTTTTTTATAAATGTATCTTCAGAGCCAACTTCTGAAATTATTCTTAATAGTACTAATAACAGTGTAGAGCAAAAACGGTTTATTCTTGGAAACCGAGAAAATTATGGTACTTCTTGCTATTTTGAGGAAATCAATTCTTTAGAGATTCTATCTGAAATTCAGAAGTTAAAAAACAAACACTCTAAAGGATACGATGGAGTTGATAATGTAGTTGTTAAAAACTGTGCTTGGTATTTGGTTGACATATTAAGGTTTTTATTTAATCTCGGCTTAAAGAGTGGAATTTTTCCAGTCGCTTTGAAAATAGCTGTTGTTATTCCGATTTTAAAAAAGGGTGATGCTCTGCATATGAATAATTACAGACCAATCTCCTTATTAAGTACATTTTCCAAATTATTTGAGAAATTAATTAAACGACGATTGATCTCATACCTTGGTAAAATTAAATTTTTTAATGATCACCAATTTGGATTTACAGCTGGAAAATCTACGGAGGAAGCTCTCTTAGATTTTTTGAGTAATATTTATCTAGCCATTAACAACTCTCAAAAATGCTCCGCCGTATTTATGGATATTTCAAAAGCTTTTGATACTGTTAACCATGGCATACTCATTACAAAATTGTCAAGTATTGGAGTTAGAGGAATGGTGTTGGATTGGTTTATCAGTTACCTCTTACCTTCGTAATCGTAGCCAAATTGTTAAAGTTAATAACGCAAACAGTCAAGCGTCACCAGGAAGACAATCCGTCTGGAGTAGTGGTTGCGGCCTTCAGCTATCCTAACCGCCTCGATCACCTTTCGTATTGCATCCGTTGTAGACCTGCCAAGCCTAAAACCAAACTGGTTTGGCGAGAGGTCACCTGCAGCCTGGAGCGCAGCTGCTAGTCTCGGCTTGAGCAATCTTTCGAGCAGCTTGCCAGCTGTGTCTAACATACACAGTGGTCGATGGGATGTTGGATCGCGTGGGTCACCCTTTCCCTTCGGAATTAACACTAGTCTGGCTCTTTTCCAACGCGTGCTGAAAACACCTGACAGCAGGCATGAGTTATACATGCTCAACAGCATATGCGGCTCATGGCAAAACACCATCTTGAGGATTTCACTAGGAATTCCGTCTAAGCCAGGGGCCTTTCCACTCTTGGCCGATAATACGGCTCTCTCCAGCTCATCCAATGTGAAACTAGGGATCTCCTCGATATGTTCGTAGTTATCCCTCGCTCTGGTGGGGTGACTTGGAAAAAGCGTTCTAACAATTCTTTCCATGGAGGAGCTATCCATGGTGCTAGGTGATTTTTGGGCTCCCAACTTTTTCGTCACCAGCTTATAGCCTAGCCCCCACGGATCGCGGTTTAAATCGTCTCTTAGTTCTTTCCAGCAGCGAGCCTTACTGCTGTTAATCTCCCGTCTAAGCTGTTGTCGAGCCACCTTGTATTCGGATGATCTAAGGTTTGCTTCATTCCGCCTTCTTGTCCGCTGTGCCTTTCGCCTAAGCATCAGACATTTTCTCCGCAGGCCTGCGATGTCCGCAGTCCACCAATATACAGGTGGTCTGCCGTTACGTGCGTGTCTTTTAGGTATAGAGGCCTCACAGGCTGCTGTAATGCACGCCATAGTTTCATCTACCTTTGCCTCCGTAGCAGACCTTCCACTCACACCTAGGGGGTTCAGTCCTTGCGCGCCTCTGGATATTTCTTCCTTAAACCGGTCCACATTCCATCGCTGAAGGTTCCACTTTGGTACTCTGTTTTGCAGTGCGCGTCGAAGTCTTCTGCCTACATCGTACTGTATATACTGGTGGTCACTGGCAGTGTAATCCTCCATAACATGCCATCTCTGAACAAAAGGCACCAGTCCCTCGGATGCTAAGGTAATATCCGGTATCGACTCGGTGTAGCCTGGTCGGCGGAACGTGGTGGTTGCACCAATATTTAGGACAAGGAGCCCGGTCCTAGCAGCCATCTCCAAAATTAATCTGCCCCTTGTGTCCTGGTACGGCATCCCCCATTCAAGAGCCCTAGCATTGAAGTCTCCACCGATGAGGAGTTTTCCGCCCACATTCATTATTTCGTCTTCCAACCCCTCGAGCTTTCTCTGAAAGACGCCGATAGCCTCGTTCGGGGTGAAGTAGCAGCTGAAGTAGTTCACACCGGCATTCCTTATCCAAACAAATCCCTCCCCAGCTCCGTGGCTCTCAATGTGGACGCCCGTGTTGCGGGACCAAATAGCGGCGGTACCCAGAAAGTCCGAGTACCAGGTGGACGTCTCCCTATTTTTATATTGCTCGCTGATCAGAGCAATATCCGCGTCTGCCTCAGTCATAAGCTGCTCCAAGAGTTGGTCGGCTAGCCTGCTGCGATGTAAATTTCCCTGAAGGACGCGGGTCATAGCCGCCTTTTTGCAGCCTGAAGTGCCTGACGGTACAC
This sequence comes from Tipula vernalis, assembly GCA_958295665.1. Classification (NCBI taxonomy): domain Eukaryota; kingdom Metazoa; phylum Arthropoda; class Insecta; order Diptera; family Tipulidae; genus Tipula; species Tipula vernalis. The sequence continues at coordinate 329,220,260 of OY282558.1, forward strand.
TTTACAGCTGCCCGAGCCTGACGTATGAGAAACGTCAGTAATTCCCTGCTCCATGCACAGAACGCAACAGCCCTGTGCAGTACACTGCTTCCTTTTATGTCCCGGGCCCATGCACTTGTAGCACAGGTTCGCTCTATCCGGTCCCTTACAGTCCCTAGCTTGGTGTCCGAAATTATGGCATTTGTAGCAGCGTGTAGTCACTACTCTTTGCCGGACTCTGCAGTTTACCCATCCAATTTTTATTTTGCCCATCTCTAGCAACCTCGCTGCCCACCTGCCCTCCATCTCAACAATGGCCACCTTTTGCCCTCGTGCGACCGGAAAGAGGGTGGTGTTCACCGTACCCACTTTCGGGAAAGTCTGCTTCAACGCCTCTACAACCTCGGTTTTTTCCGTGCAGCTATCTATATCCCGAATCTCTAAGGAGACCGTATTACTGAGGTTTACCACGTTACCTCCATCTCCCAAAGCTTCTCTCAGTATTCCACAAAAACCACTTTTGTCCTTAGTGTTCGGGCCTAACTCCAGTAGTAAGTCACCGGATTTTGTTTGGCGGATTCCCTTAATTTCCGTCTCAGACTCGTCTGGTTTCACCTTACTTCGGATGTCCCTTAGCACGTCCGCGTAAGTTTTTCCATCCACAGGCTTAATAAGCAGCGCCTCCGGGCGGAACTTCAGTGGCCGATTCTTCCTTGCCCTCTCCCCCTCGTTAGCAGGGTGATTGAATATGGGCGGTCTCTGTGATAAATCACGGCTTTGCAGCCTGTTTTCTTTTGCCTCGCGATTCTGTGCCGCCTTTGCCCTTTTGGACTTTTGCACCTGCCATTGTTCCGAAGCAGTACCACTTCGGGTCCTCTTGTCCTGCCCCTCGTTTAAATCGGCCGGACTTGAGGCGGGTCGTTTTTTTTTTTGCGTATTAGGGGTCCCGCGTAGATTGTCTTCTTGTGGTTTGTATATTTCCGGTTGAGACGGGCCTGGCCTTGGGGCCGATGCTTGGCCTTGTTCGCTCATCCCATACGAGATGGCGTCGATCGCTTCCTCCAGGATGTCCAGGCCGCGCTTGACATCCATGGAAATATTTTTCTGCTTCCCAGTTGCTAATTTCATCATTTTTAGCGTGTCTCTGCATTTACGCAACAATTCTCTTATTGGATGTTCCACAATGGCAGCTCCTGCCGGGACTATTGGGGTTTGATTTGCCGACTCGAGTGACCCAGTCGCTTGATCGGTATTATTTCCAGTGCCAGCAGTGTTGCTGATAGCCCCTCCTTTTTCCGCCTCAATAGCGTTCCCCTTAGCCAGTGGTGTTTCCGCTGTATCATTCTTGTTTGATATCTGCGGCCTTGGTGTTACGGTCCTCACTGTCTGGATATCCATCGTTGACTGCGGTGGTGGAGTCCTCTGCAGGACGGCACTTCTCGCAAAAGTGATTTCCTTCTCCTTATCTGTAGCTCCGTTTGTTTGTTTGTTTGTTTGTTGTTCGAACTTATTCATTTTGATTCCCACGAGTAGCACGAGAAAAAACGGTCACCTACGACAGAGCTCTGCGTTATCATAGGAAGGCTATGGGTTGAAACCGAATGTCGCCAAATTCGGAGTTCACATACTCGAGACTAAGCATCCCCTTAGCCATGCAGCCGTCGGCGTATGTCGTACCACCTTGACTTGGGTTGTGCTAGTTTTTTGGTCCGCCCCGAGTATTTGATTTCCCCGGTACCTGCCATATCTGGCGGGCTTTCCCCTATCCGCCACCTGGGGAGGCGCCCGATGGGGGAACTAGCAAACCCCACACGGGAATAATAATAATAATAATAATAATAATAATAATAATAATAATAATTTTTTTTTTTTTTTTTTTTTTTTTTTTTTTTTTTGTGGGGGAGGTGAAAATGCATTTACGCACATCGTGCCGGACTCCCGTTTCCGGACTACCGACTAAAAACACCTCCCCATACTTCAATAACTAGCCTGGGACCGTTGTTCACATTACTTCAAGCTAGTTAATGTTTCCTATGCTCCATTCGAGCTACCTCCTTGTCTATGAGCCGCTATCAAGGTCAACTTTCTTTCGCCGCAAGATGTTTTCCACGTAGTGTGTCACCCGCTCCCACTCGTGCAGCCCATGGAGCATGATATCCACGGCAGTCTGCACAGACCATAGTCCCACCTCCCTCTCCAGCGAATTCCTTTGCTCCACCCAGTTTGGACACGAGAAAAACGTGTGCTCCGCGTCGTCCAGACTGCCTGGGCAGTAAAGACATTCCGCCGAATTAACCTTCCGCATCCTGTGAAGGTACGACCGGAAGTAGCCATGGCCGCTCAGAAACTGAGTCAAAAAATACCCAACCTCACCGTGCCCCCGCTCGGTCCAATCGCTAACACTCACAATGAGCCTTGCTGTCCATCTCCCTCTTCCGTCAGTTTCCCAAACAGCTTGCCAGCACTCCATGGTGCGGGTCCTCTCCTCCAAGCTTGCTGTTTCTCTGCTTGTGTTTGGGTGTCTGAGATAAACAGCCCTCCGTTCCTTGGCCAGTAGCTCAATCGGAGCGACCCCAGCTATCACCAATACCGCCACTTCGGAGACCGTACGATAGGCCGAGGCTACCCGCAGTGCGCTCCTTCTTTGAACCTGTGCTAACCGCTTCCGGTACATCTCCCTGCTAAGCGTCTCAGCCCATATCTCTGCTCCATAGAGGAGGACCGATTGCACGGCTGACATTAAGAGCCGGCGCTTACTAGCCTTCGGACCACCAACATTAGCCATCAGCCGACTTAAGGCTGTCACTCCCTTGGCTGCTTTATCCGCCGTCTGCCGGATCTGCTCACAAAAATTGAGTTTTGAGTCGATCGTGATCCCAAGATATTTTGCCGCATGTTTGGTTTCCACCACTTCCCTGCCAATCCACATGGGTATGATCGTTTGGGTCCTCTTTTTCGTCAGAATGACAATTTCGGTCTTTTCGAGGGCCAATGATAGACTATGCGCCGCCATCCAGCTCCTCACGGTCCTCATGACCTGGTTCAGCTTCAATTGGGCCTGTTTGGTATCCCGGGCAGCAATAAGCGCCGCGACATCGTCCGCATACCCAACCAAAAGAGTCTCCTCTGGCATTTCAGCTCGCAGCAGGCCATCATAAAATGCGTTCCAGAGGTCAGGTCCCAGGACCGACCCCTGGGCCACTCCCGCGGTGACTGCCATCTTCTTCCACCCTTCCTCAGTCTCGTAGATTATGCTGCGATCACTCAGATAATCGTTTAGAATACGCAGTAAATATTCCGGTATCTGAAACGTCTGCTCAAGTGCGCTAATCAAATCCCTCCAAGCCGCGGAATTGAAGGCATTTTTCACGTCCAGGGTCACCAAAAGCACTACCCGCTTAGAGTAGTGATTATGACTTTCAGCCCTCCTAACTGCCATAACAACCTTTTGGATCGCATCAATTGTGGACCGCCCTACCCTGAAACCATACTGCCTAGGCGAGAGATCACCCGCAGCAACTATCGCAGCATTCAGTCTCTCTTTAAATAATAATAATAATAATAATAATAATAATAATAATAATAATAATAATAATAATAATAATAATAATAATAATAATAATAATTTTTTTTTTTTTTTTTTTTTTTTTAGAGGAGGTGAAACTTTTTATAAGCTGAGTGTGGGATTCTTCACGAATGACATACCCACCAAAACACCTCCCCTCCCTCTCTCGGAGCTAGCCCGGTACTGTTTTCCACATTTCTTCAGTGCTAGTCCGTTCCTTCTAATCAATCTCAGGCGCTGCTGTCCAGTTCTCTCTTTTTCCGCTTCAACAAGTTTTCTACATATCGGGCCACTATACTCCAATTCTCCGCACTGTGTAGCATGATCCTCACAGCAGTCTCCGGTGACCATAGGCCAAGTTCCACTTCTAGACGGTTTCTCTCCTCTTCGAATACCGTACATGCAAAAAATGTATGCTCCGCATCATCCGTGTCCTGGCAGTGCGGACAGTCCGGTTCCGTTACAACTTTCACCTTATGTAAGTACGATCGGAAGTACCCGTGCCCGCTTAGGAACTGCGTTACATAATACCCGACCTCGCCATGTCCTCTTTCAACCCAAGGCTCCACTTCCGGGATTAGCTTCGCGGTCCATCTACCGCTGGTCTCCCGCTCCCATGACTCCTGCCAGCGGTTCATCGTGCGGGCTCTTTCAGATTTTCCAGCCGCCTCTTTGCTTACTTCCTGCGGCCTTTCATAGATGGCCTTCCTCTCCTTGGCCAGACGCTTAATTGGGATGATTCCCGCTATGACCAGTACGGCCGCCTCCGATACAGTACGGTAAGCTGAAGCCACCCGCAGCGCACCACGCCTCTGTACCTGTGCCAATCTCTTTCGGTACACTTCCTTGTCCAGAGCATCTGCCCATATTTCGGCCCCGTAAAGCAATACGGCCTGGGTTGCGGACATCATTAATTTTCGCCTGCTCGCCTTTGGCCCACCAACATTCGCCATCAGCCGCCCAAGTGCCATTACTCCTTTTGCCGCTTTGTCTGCCGCCCTTCGGATTTGTGCGAAGAAACTTAATAAAAAAATAATAATAATAATAATAATAATAATAATAATAATAATAATAATAATAATAATAATAATAATAATAATAATAATAATAATAATAATAATAATAATAATAATAATAATAATAATAATAATAATAATAATAATAATAATAATAATAATAATAATAATAATAATAATAATAATAATAATAATAATAATAATAATAATAATAATAATAATAATAATAATAATAATAATAATAATAATAATAATAATAATAATAATAATAATAATAATAATAATAATAATAATAATAATAATAATAATAATAATAATAATAATAATAATAATAATAATAATAATAATTTTTTTTTTTTTTTTTTTTTTTTTTTTTTTTTTTTTTTTTTTTTTAGAGGAGGTGAAACTTTTTATAAGCTGAGTGTGGGATTCTTCACGAATGACATACCCACCAAAACACCTCCCCTCCCTCTCTCGGAGCTAGCCCGGTACTGTTTTCCACATTTCTTCAGTGCTAGTCCGTTCCTTCTAATCAATCTCAGGCGCTGCTGTCCAGTTCTCTCTTTTTCCGCTTCAACAAGTTTTCTACATATCGGGCCACTATACTCCAATTCTCCGCACTGTGTAGCATGATCCTCACAGCAGTCTCCGGTGACCATAGGCCAAGTTCCACTTCTAGACGGTTTCTCTCCTCTTCGAATACCGTACATGCAAAAAATGTATGCTCCGCATCATCCGTGTCCTGGCAGTGCGGACAGTCCGGTTCCGTTACAACTTTCACCTTATGTAAGTACGATCGGAAGTACCCGTGCCCGCTTAGGAACTGCGTTACATAATACCCGACCTCGCCATGTCCTCTTTCAACCCAAGGCTCCACTTCCGGGATTAGCTTCGCGGTCCATCTACCGCTGGTCTCCCGCTCCCATGACTCCTGCCAGCGGTTCATCGTGCGGGCTCTTTCAGATTTTCCAGCCGCCTCTTTGCTTACTTCCTGCGGCCTTTCATAGATGGCCTTCCTCTCCTTGGCCAGACGCTTAATTGGCATGATTCCCGCTATGACCAGTACGGCCGCCTCCGATACAGTACGGTAAGCTGAAGCCACCCGCAGCGCACCACGCCTCTGTACCTGTGCCAATCTCTTTCGGTACACTTCCTTGTCCAGAGCATCTGCCCATATTTCGGCCCCGTAAAGCAATACGGCCTGGGTTGCGGACATCATTAATTTTCGCCTGCTCGCCTTTGGCCCACCAACATTCGCCATCAGCCGCCCAAGTGCCATCACTCCTTTTGCCGCTTTGTCTGCCGCCCTTCGGATTTGTGCGAAGAAACTTAACTTTGAATCGATCGTCACCCCCAGGTACTTTGTAGATGGTCTTGTCTCTACTACCTCACTGCCGATGAACATTGGGAGTTCCGCTTGTATCCTCTTTTTGGTGAGCATCACAATCTCTGTCTTCTGCAGAGCAAGTGTCAGCCCGTGTGATGCCATCCATGTGTTTACTGACCTCATCACCTGGTTCAGTTTAAGCTGAGCGAGCTTTGTGTCACGGGCAGCAATCAGCACCGCAACATCATCAGCATACCCCACCAGCTGAGTCTCATCTGGCATCTCCGCTCGCAGCAGGTCGTCATAAAACGCGTTCCAGAGATCGGGTCCTAAGACTGATCCCTGAGCCGCACCCGCAGTGATCTCCGTGGTCCGCTCTCCCTCTTCTGTTTCGTACACCAGTGATCGATCATGCAGATAATCCCCTAGTATCCTTAACAAATAACTCGGTGCGTGGAACAAGTTCTCCAGTGCGTCCAGTATGTCCACCCAGCTCACAGAGTTAAATGCATTCCGGACATCAAGCGTCACCAGGAAGACAATCCGTCTGGAGTAGTGGTTGCGGCCTTCAGCTATCCTAACCGCCTCGATCACCTTTCGTATTGCATCCGTTGTAGACCTGCCAAGCCTAAAACCAAACTGGTTTGGCGAGAGGTCACCTGCAGCCTGGAGCGCAGCTGCTAGTCTCGGCTTGAGCAATCTTTCGAGCAGCTTGCCAGCTGTGTCTAACATACACAGTGGTCGATGGGATGTTGGATCGCGTGGGTCACCCTTTCCCTTCGGAATTAACACTAGTCTGGCTCTTTTCCAACGCGTGCTGAAAACACCTGACAGCAGGCATGAGTTATACATGCTTAACAGCATATGCGGCTCATGGCAAAACACCATCTTGAGGATTTCACTAGGAATTCCGTCTAAGCCAGGGGCCTTTCCACTCTTGGCCGATAATACGGCTCTCTCCAGCTCATCCAATGTGAAACTAGGGATCTCCTCGATATGTTCGTAGTTATCCCTCGCTCTGGTGGGGTGACTTGGAAAAAGCGTTCTAACAATTCTTTCCATGGAGGAGCTATCCATGGTGCTAGGTGATTTTTGGGCTCCCAACTTTTTCGTCACCAGCTTATAGCCTAGCCCCCACGGATCGCGGTTTAAATCGTCTCTTAATTCTTTCCAGCAGCGAGCCTTACTGCTGTTAATCTCCCGTCTAAGCTGTTGTCGAGCCACCTTGTATTCGGATGATCTAAGGTTTGCTTCATTCCGCCTTCTTGTCCGCTGTGCCTTTCGCCTAAGCATCAGACATTTTCTCCGTAGGCCTGCGATGTCCGCAGTCCACCAATATACAGGTGGTCTGCCGTTACGTGCGTGTCTTTTAGGTATAGAGGCCTCACAGGCTGCTGTAATGCACGCCATAGTTTCATCTACCTTTGCCTCCGTAGCAGACCTTCCACTCACACCTAGGGGGTTCAGTCCTTGCGCGCCTCTGGATATTTCTTCCTTAAACCGGTCCACATTCCATCGCTGAAGGTTCCACTTTGGTACTCTGTTTTGCAGTGCGCGTCGAAGTCTTCTGCCTACATCGTACTGTATATACTGGTGGTCACTGGCAGTGTAATCCTCCATAACATGCCATCTCTGAACAAAAGGCACCAGTCCCTCGGATGCTAAGGTAATATCCGGTATCGACTCGGAGTAGCCTGGTCGGCGGAACGTGGTGGTTGCACCAATATTTAGGACAAGGAGCCCGGTCCTAGCAACCATCTCCAAAATTAATCTGCCCCTTGTGTCCTGGTACGGCATCCCCCATTCAAGAGCCTTAGCATTGAAGTCTCCACCGATGAGGAGTTTTCCGCCCACATTCATTATTTCGTCTTCCAACCCCTCGAGCTTTCTCTGAAAGACGCCGATAGCCTCGTTCGGGGTGAAGTAGCAGCTGAAGTAGTTCACACTGGCATTCCTTATCCAAACAAATCCCTCCCCAGCTCCGTGGCTCTCAATGTGGACGCCCGTGTTGCGGGACCAAATAGCGGCGGTACCCAGAAAGTCCGAGTACCAGGTGGACGTCTCCCTATTTTTATATTGCTCGCTGATCAGAGCAATATCCGCGTCTGCCTCAGTCATAAGCTGCTCCAAGAGTTGGTCGGCTAGCCTGCTGCGATGTAAATTTCCCTGAAGGACGCGGGTCATAGCCGCCTTTTTGCAGCCTGAAGTGCCTGACGGTACACTTTACAGCTGCCCGAGCCTGACGTATGAGAAACGTCAGTAATTCCCTGCTCCATGCACAGAACGCAACAGCCCTGTGCAGTACACTGCTTCCTTTTATGTCCCGGGCCCATGCACTTGTAGCACAGGTTCGCTCTATCCGGTCCCTGACAGTCCCTAGCTTGGTGTCCGAAATTATGGCATTTGTAGCAGCGTGTAGTCACTACTCTTTGCCGGACTCTGCAGTTTACCCATCCAATTTTTATTTTGCCCATCTCTAGCAACCTCGCTGCCCACCTGCCCTCCATCTCAACAATGGCCACCTTTTGCCCTCGCGCGACCGGAAAGAGGGTGGTGTTCACCGTACCCACTTTCGGGAAAGTCTGCTTCAACGCCTCTACAACCTCGGTTTTTTCCGTGCAGCTATCTATATCCCGAATCTCTAAGGAGACCGTATTACTGAGGTTTACCACGTTACCTCCATCTCCCAAAGCTTCTCTCAGTATTCCACAAAAACCACTTTTGTCCTTAGTGTTCGGGCCTAACTCCAGTAGTAAGTCACCGGATTTTGTTTGGCGGATTCCCTTAATTTCCGTCTCAGACTCGTCTGGTTTCACCTTACTTCGGATGTCCCTTAGCACGTCCGCGTAAGTTTTTCCATCCACAGGCTTAATAAGCAGCGCCTCCGGGCGGAACTTCAGTGGCCGATTCTTCCTTGCCCTCTCCCCCTCGTTAGCAGGGTGATTGAATATGGGCGGTCTCTGTGATAAATCACGGCTTTGCAGCCTGTTTTCTTTTGCCTCGCGATTCTGTGCCGCCTTTGCCCTTTTGGACTTTTGCACCTGCCATTGTTCCGAAGCAGTACCACTTCGGGTCCTCTTGTCCTGCCCCTCGTTTAAATCGGCCGGACTTGAGGCGGGTCGTTTTTTTTTTTGCGTATTAGGGGTCCCGCGTAGATTGTCTTCTTGTGGTTTGTATATTTCCGGTTGAGACGGGCCTGGCCTTGGGGCCGATGCTTGGCCTTGTTCGCTCATCCCATACGAGATGGCGTCGATCGCTTCCTCCAGGATGTCCAGGCCGCGCTTGACATCCATGGAAATATTTTTCTGCTTCCCAGTTGCTAATTTCATCATTTTTAGCGTGTCTCTGCATTTACGCAACAATTCTCTTATTGGATGTTCCACAATGGCAGCTCCTGCCGGGACTATTGGGGTTTGATTTGCCGACTCGAGTGACCCAGTCGCTTGATCGGTATTATTTCCAGTGCCAGCAGTGTTGCTGATAGCCCCTCCTTTTTCCGCCTCAATAGCGTTCCCCTTAGCCAGTGGTGTTTCCGCTGTATCATTCTTGTTTGATATCTGCGGCCTTGGTGTTACGGTCCTCACTGTCTGGATATCCATCGTTGACTGCGGTGGTGGAGTCCTCTGCAGGACGGCACTTCTCGCAAAAGTGATTTCCTTCTCCTTATCTGTAGCTCCGTTTGTTTGTTTGTTTGTTTGTTGTTCGAACTTATTCATTTTGATTCCCACGAGTAGCACGAGAAAAAACGGTCACCTACGACAGAGCTCTGCGTTATCATAGGAAGGCTATGGGTTGAAACCGAATGTCGCCAAATTCGGAGTTCACATACTCGAGACTAAGCATCCCCTTAGCCATGCAGCCGTCGGCGTATGTCGTACCACCTTGACTTGGGTTGTGCTAGTTTTTTGGTCCGCCCCGAGTATTTGATTTCCCCGGTACCTGCCATATCTGGCGGGCTTTCCCCTATCCGCCACCTGGGGAGGCGCCCGATGGGGGAACTAGCAAACCCCACACGGGAATAATAATAATAATAATAATAATAATAATAATAATAATTTTTTTTTTTTTTTTTTTTTTTTGAGGGGAGGTGAAAATGCCTTTATGCACGTTGTGGCGGACTCCCGTTTCCGGACTACCGACTAAAAACACCTCCCCATACTTCAAAAACTAGCCTGGAACCGTTACTCACATTACTTCAAGCTAGTTTTTTTTTTTGTTTTTTATGCTACCTTACGAGCTACCTCCTGGGCTATGGATTATTATCCAAATCCGTCTTCTTCCGCCGCAAGATGGTTTCCACGTAGTGTGCCACTCGTTCCCACTCGTATATTCCACGGAGCATGATTTCTACAGCAGTCTGTACTGACCATAGTCCCACCTCCCTCGTCAGCAAATTCCTTTGCCCCCCCAATTCTGACACGAGAAGAACGTGTGCTCCGCGTCATCTAAAAAGCCTGGGCAATATAAGCATTCCGCCGAAGTAACCTTCCGCATCCCATGTAGATAATACCGAAAGTAGCCGTGGCCGCTCAAAAACTGGGTTAAATAGTATCCCACCTCCCCGTGCCGCCGTTCAGTCCAGGCGCTTACCCTCTCGATGAGTCTTGCTGTCCATCTCCCTCTGCTCTCTGTTTCCCAAGCACTCCATGGTGCGGGCCCTCTCCTCCAAGCTTGCTGTCTCTCTACTTATATTTGGGTTTCTAAAATAGACAGCCATCCGCTCCCTAGCCAGTAGCTCCATTGGAGTCACACCAGCTATAACCAGAACTGCCACTTCAGAAACAGTGCGATATGCCGAGGCTACCCGCAGCGCACTCCGTCTTTGTACCTGTGCTAACCGCTTCCGGTACATCTCTTTCCTTAATGAATCAGCCCATACCTCTGCACCGTAGAGTAGGACCGATTGAACGGCCGACATTAGAAGCCGGCGCTTGCTCGCTTTCGGGCCCCCAACATTAGCCATTAGTCGACTCAGCGCTGTAACTCCCTTCGCAGCCTTGTCTGCTGTCCGACGAATCTGCTCAAAAAAGTTGAGTTTGGAGTCAATCATAATCCCCAGGTATTTTGCCGCTGATTTGGTTTCCACCACCTCCCTGCCAATCCACATGGGTAAAATCGTTTTGGTCCTCCTTTTAGTCAGAATAACAATTTCAGTCTTCTCAAGGGCCAGTGCTAGACCATGCGCATCCATCCAGCTACTCACGGTCCTCATCACCTGGTTTAACTTCCATTGGGCCTGTTTAGTATCCCGGGCAGCAATAAGCGCCGCGACATCATCAGCATACCCGACTAAGTGTGTCTCCTCAGGCATCTCAGCTCTCAGCAGGCTATCATAAAATGCGTTCCAAAGGTCAGGTCCTAGAACCGACCCCTGGGCCGCTCCCGCGGTGACTTTCATCTTCTTCTGCCCCTCTTCTGTCTCGTACAGTATGCTACGATCGTTGAGATAATCATTCAGAATACGCAATAAATATTCCGGTGCCTGAAACGTGTGCTCAAGTACGCTAATCATGTCTCTCCAAGCCGCGGTGTTGAACGCATTCCTCACATCCAGTGTCACCAGAAGGACAATCCGCTTTGAGAAGTGATTGTGACTCTCAGCCCTTCTAACTGCCGAGACAACTTCTTGGATAGCATCAATTGTAGATCGCCCCACTCTAAAACCGTACTGCCTTGGCGATAGATCACCCGCAGCCTCTATCGCAGCCTTTAGTCTCTCCCTGATTAGTCTTTCCAGGACCTTACCCGCAGCATCGAGCATGCATAAGGGTCTGTAGGATGAAGGTAAGCCAGGGTCACTCTTACCCTTCCTAATCAGCACCAACCGTGCACGCTTCCAGCAGGAGCTAAAGACCCCAGACACCAAGCACGAGTTGTACATCTCCAGCAACAGAGCTGGCTCTTGCCGAAAGACCATCTTCAGCACTTCCCCGGGTATCCCGTCCGGCCCGGGAGCTTTCTTGTCCTTGCCAGCCAGTACCGCCTTTTCTAATTCGTCTTCGGAGAAGAGGGGGACATTTATTGCCCGTCCACAGCTAGTCCTAGGTCTCTCGGGGTGACTAGGAAAGAGGCCCTTGATAATTTTCTCCATAGTAGCCGAGTCCATTACGCCAGTCGGTTTCTGAGCTCCAAGCTTTTTTGTGACAATTTTATAGCCAAGACCCCATGGATCTTGGTCTATATCCTCAGCCAGTCTCTTCCAGCAGGCCGCCTTACTGCGGTTTATGGCCCATCGTAGCTGCTTCCTGGAACTTTTATGCTCTGCCGATATGAGGTTTGCCTCAGAGCGGTTTTTTGCATGCTGTGCCCTACGTCGTAACATAAGGCATCTCTTGCGTAACTCCGAAATTTCGGTTGTCCACCAATATACTGTTGGCTTGTCATGGCGCGGTTTTTTCCGTGGCATGGATACTTCACAAGCGGAATTGATCAGGCGCATTGTAGAAGCCACAAGGTTATCGGTTATCGACCTTTCATCCCTACTTCTCGTCCCTGTTCTCTGTACACCTCTTGCCAGCTCTTCTTTGAACTTCTCGGTATCCATCTTTTGCAGATTCCATTGCACCGGTTTATCCCGCAATGGATTTTGTTTTTTACCGCCAACCTCAAAAGTAATGTATTGGTGGTCGCTCCCTGTGTAGTCCTCCATGACAACCCAGCCTTGGACGAGTGGCACTAAGGATTCGGATGCCAGAGTGATGTCTGGGATTGTCTCGGTATATCCCGGCCGGCGAAAAGTCGTAACAGAACCGATGTTCACCACTAATAGTCCTGTTCTCGCTGCCATCTCAAGAATGCGACTTCCTCTGACGTCCGGCTGTGGCATCCTCCACTCGATAGCCCTCGCATTGAAATCGCCAGCTACGACGACCCGTCCAGCCACCCTAAGAATTTCGTCCTCTAAGGCGTCCAGCTTTGCCTGGAAGTCCGCGCTCGCCTCGTTTGGGGTAAAGTAACAGCTGAAATACTTTACCTCCATGTACTCGACCCAAACAAACCCTCTGCCTACTCCATATCCCGTAAGCTGCTGTGTTCCATCCGGAACCCAAATGGCGGCAGTACCAAGAAGGTCAGAGTACCACAGTGCGGCCCCCTTATCCTGATACTGCTCGCTTAGGAGCAGCATATCAATCTTTTTCTCGGCGACCAACTGATACAAAAGTTGATCGGCAGTTTTGCTTCGATGCATATTTCCCTGTAGGATGCGCGTCATAAGTTGTCTTTTGCGGCCTGTAGTGCGTCCCGATACACGGCGCATTTACCTGAACCCGGGACATGGCGTAGATCTCCACTTTCCCCTCCCCTCTCTGAGCAAAGTATGCACTGGTTCACGACGGTGCAGCCTTTCGCCTTATGCCCGGCTGCCAAGCACCTGAAACACAGCTTGCTTCTATCTGGCCCTTTACAATCTTTGGCAATATGACCATAGCTAGAACATCTAAAGCATCGTGTAACAACCGCCCTTCTCCTTACTCGGCAATACACCCAGCCGATTTTAATTTTACCCTGCTTTAGGAGCTTTGACGCCCACTTGTCCCGCATTTCGACGACAGCCACTTTCTGGTCTCTAGAGCTCGGGAAGACGGTTACTGTTTGATCCTCTAGCTCTGGGATTTCTCGTTTTAGTGCTGCTTCTACCTCACCACTTTTTGTATAGCAGTCCAGGTCGCGTATTTCCAATGATACCTTAGACTCAAGGCTATGCAGACTAGCCTTGTCTCCCAAGGCCTTTTTTAATGCGCCGCAGAATCCATCTCTGCTTCTGTTGCTTGGTCCAAATTCAAGCAGGACGCAGCCGGCCCTGGTTCGCCGGATGGCCTTGATGTCTGCCTCAGTTTCCTCTGGATTAACTTTACTGCGAATCTCACCAAGTATTTCCGCATAAGATTTGTCTCCCGCTGGTCTTATCAGGAGCGCATCAGCTCGACTCTTGCGCGGCCTTCTACGCTTTCTTTTCTTTGGGTTTGCTTGGATGATAACAGCAGGCAGAGTCGAGCTACTATCTCTAGCTGCCTTCTGCCTCTCTCCTTCTTTCGCCGCAAGCTTTCGCAGTCTTCCGCTTCTCTTCGACTCCTGTATTTTCCACTGGCTTCCAGGCGTGTCCTCCATATTGGATATTATTTCATTTTGCTCTTTAGCTATTCCGTTTTTAGCTCTTTTTTCTTTGTTCTCCTCCGCCGGGCTTAAAGCGGGCCGTTTTTGCCTAACTGTTTGAGGAGTTTCAGAGCCACTCTTTCCAACAAGGTGTTGCTGTTTCGACCCAGTCGTGGTAGGCACCAGAGCTTCAGCCGCTCTTGCCTTAATTCTGCTACTGGCCAGGGCATCAAATGCATCCTGCAGTTCCAGGATCCCATTCTTCACTTCGTTGGATATGTTTTTCTGCTTTACAGTGGCAGTTTGCATTTTCCTCATAATCTGTCTGATCCTGACCATCAGCTTGTCTTCTTCCTCTCGCGTCTCAGGAATGTAAGGATGCCTGTCAAAGATATGCGCTTCAGACCTGGTCACCTCCTTTCCTTGTTCCGGATTCCCGTCTTTGCCTTCGCTAACCACACTGGTGCTCTGTACTGGTGCGGTGTTCTCTTTGTCTTGTGCAGATAGCATTTTGTCCTCCAATCCCTGATTTCCCCTTTCTGGTGATTGCGGCGGTGTCCTTAGCAGACAGCCACTTCTTCTAAACGGGCTTCCCGAGCCACCTAAACCCCCAGAACTGCTCGTCGCAGCCTGGCTGCCCACTGCAGCTCCCAAGAGATCTGCGGGTATAGCGGTGTTCTCACTAGATCTTCCATTTACTATGTTTGTTTGTTTATTTTTTTGTTCCATAATTGTTCCCACGAGTAGCACGAGAAATAACGGTCACCTATAACAGAGCTCTGCATTATCATAGGAAGGCTATGGGTTTAAACCGAATGTCGCCAAATTCGGAGTTCACATGCTAGCGACTAAGCACCCCCTTAGCCATGCAGCTATCGGCGCATGTAGTGTCACCTTAGCTTGGGTGTGCTAGCTTTTGGTCCACCCCGAGTATTTGATTTCCCCGGTACCTGCCATATCTGGCGGGCTGTCCCCTATCCGCCACCTGGGGAGGCGCCCGATGGGGGAACTAGCCAACCCCACACGGGCATAATAATAATAATAATAATAATAATAATAATAATAATAATAATAATAATAATAATAATAATAATAATAATAATAATAATAATAATAATAATAATAATAATAATAATAATAATAATAATAATAATAATAATAATAATAATAATAATAATAATAATAATAATAATAATAATAATAATAATAATAATAATAATAATAATAATAATAATAATAATAATAATAATAATAATAATAATAATAATAATAATAATAATAATAATAAAAATAATTTTTTTTTTTTTTTTTTTTTTTTTTTTTTTTTGCTAGGGAAGGTGGGAATGCTCTTTACGCACCGTGTGTCGGACTCGCATTGCTGCCCTACCGACTAAAACCACCTACCCCTCCTCCTGGCCTAGCCTGGAACCGTTTTGCACATTACTTCGGGCTAGGCCTCCTACTGCTCCCTCCGAGCCTCCTCTTACATTATGGGAATCTGTCTAGATCCCCTTTCTTCGCTTTCAGGATCTCCTCCACAAAGTGGGCTACTAGGTTCCACTCATTCTCTCCTCGGAGCATGATTTCCACCGCCGTTTCTGGGGACCATATATCCACTTCTGCTTCCAGCGTCGCTCTCTGCTCCTCCCATTCGTCACACGAGAAGAAAGTGTGCTCCGCGTCATCGGTACTCCCTGGGCAGTATAGGCATTCTGCCGACGTTACCTTCCTCATCCTCCACAGGTATGCTCTGAAGTACCCGTGGCCGCTCAAAAACTGGGTCAGGTAATAACCGACCTCTCCGTGACTCCTTTCGGTCCAGGGGCCCACCAGAGCAATAACTCTGGCTGTCCATCTCCCTTTTGTCTCATTTTCCCATGCCCTCTGCCAGGTTTGCATGGTTCGGGACCTTTCCTCCATACTCGCTACCTTCCGGCCGACTTCCAGTTTCCTGTGGTATATAGCTTTCCGCTCCTGCGCTACAAGATGTATGGGGATACATCCCGCTATAACCAAGATGGCGGCCTCCGACACCGTCCGATATCCCGACGCCACACGCAGCGCGCTTCGCCTCTGTACCTGTAGAAGCCGCTTCCGATACATTTGTTTGTGCATGGAGTCTGCCCAAACCTCTGCCCCATATAGCAGAACCAATTGAACCGCTGCCATAAGTAGTCGCCTCTTACTAGCCCTTGGGCCGCTGGTGTTGGCCATGAGCCTACTTAGGGCGGTCACTCCCTTTGCCGCCTTATCTGCTGTCTGCCGGATCTGCTCGAAAAAGCTCAGTTTCGAGTCTATAAATATTCCTAAATATTTTAAATGCGGCTTTGTTTCGATCACCTCATTGCCAACCCATATCGGGAGAGATGGTTGGATTCTCTTTTTCGTTAGTACCGTAATCTCAGTTTTGCTGAGAGCTAAGGCCAGTCCGTGTTCCTCCATCCAGCCATTTATGGCCCGCATAGCCTGGTTCAACTTCAGCTGGGCCTGTTTGGTGTCCCGCGCAGCAACGAGTACTGCAACGTCATCCGCATAGCCCACAAGATGGGTTTCATCGGGCATCTCCTCTCGCAGTAGCTCGTCATAAAAGGCATTCCAGAGATCGGGTCCTAGGATCGACCCCTGAACTGCTCCAGCTGTGACCTGCATTTCTCGCTGTCCCTCCTCCGTTTCGTATGTGAGGGTGCGATTCCAGAAGTAATCTTCCAGCATCCTTTGGAGGTATCGTGGTATGCGGAATTGGTGCTCCAATGCGTCTAGCATATCACACCATCTTGCGGTGTTGAACGCATTTCTCACGTCCAGCGTTACTAGGAGGACAATGCGACGCGAGAAGTGGTTATAGTTCTCCGCTCTCCTAACGGCTTCCGTGATCTCTTGGACTGCGTCTATCGTAGATAGGCCCCGCCTGAATCCGTACTGCCTAGGTGAAAGGTCTCCCGCAGATCTAATCGCGGCCGTGAGTCTCTCCCTAATTAATTTCTCAAATAGTTTACCTGCCGTGTCGAGCATACACAGCGGCCGGTAGGATGAGGGCAGCTCGGGGTCGCCTTTACCCTTCTTGACCAATACCAGCCGCGCGTTCTTCCATCTGGTACTAAACACTCCCTCCGTCAAACAAGCATTAAACATTGTTAGCATGAGTTCGGGATCCTGCTGGAAGACGATTTTCAATACCTCATTGGGTATTCCGTCCGGGCCCGGCGTTTTTTTGTTTTTTAGCGAGAGTATCGCTTTCTCGACTTCTGCCTCTGAAAATGACGGGACCTCCATCTCTTGCCGTTCGGTGGCTCTTTCCCTCAGCGGGTGACTGGGGAAAAGGGTTTTCACAATATACTCTGCGGTTCCGGCATCCATCACGCGTGTTGGTTTCTGGCCTCCTAGCTTCTGGGTCACTAACTGGTAACCCCGTCCCCATGGGTTTTCGTCGATGTCCTCTATTAGTTGTTTCCAACATCGGGCTTTTGCTGTTCTTTATAATCCGGCGTAGTAGCTTTTTTGCGGATTTATGTTCAGCGGACAGCCGGTTAGCTTCGGTACGGTCTGTTGCTCGCTGAGCTTTCCGCCGGCTTGCTAAACATGTCTTACGTGCTGCCGCGATTTCTGCTGTCCACCAATATGTAGAAGGCTTCCCGTGGCGTGGTTTCCTCTTTGGCATGGATGCCTCACATGCCGAGCCAATGAGACCCATAGTAGAAGCTACCACCGCCTCGGCCGCAGCTCTTCCGTTCATACCTGAGCTACTTTCTGCTATCTGCCGCCTACCTTTCGACAGTTCCTCCATGAACCGCTCCACATCCAGCCTTTGCAGGTTCCACCTGTGAGGTTTAACCGGCGTGTCAATCCGCTGTCTTCTGCCAACCTCAAATTGGATGTATTGGTGGTCACTGCCGCAATAATCCTCCATAACCATCCAGTTATGGGTGTGCGGAACTAGGGCCTCCGATGCGAGGGTGATATCTGGTATCGTCTCTGTATACCCTGGTCGGCGAAAGGTTGTCACAGAGCCGCTATTCAGCACCAAGAGTCCTGCTCTGGCGGCCATTTCCAGAATGAGTCTACCTCTTGTGTCGGGGTTTGGCATCCCCCACTCGAGTGCTCTCGCGTTGAAATCTCCGCCACCACCAAATGCCCAGACATTGCGGCTATCTCGTCCTCCAGAGCATCCAGCTTTGATCCAAACTCTGCGATTCTTTCGTTCGGGGTGAAGTAGCAACTTACGTAGGTTATACCTGCTGCTTTCACCCAGACGAAGCCCCTTCCTGCTCCATGATTTTCGGCGAAAACTTCACCGCTAGGTATCCATATTGCCGCTGTACCGAGCAAGTCGGCGTACCATCCTGTGGATTGCTTATCTCGGTACTGTTCGCTTAGCATAAGCAACTCGACTCCTTTTTCCACTACCAGCTGATGCAAGAGTTGGTCAGCCGTTTTGCTCCTATTCATATTCCCTTGCAGAATACGGGTCATTTTCGGCTCTTGACCGCCTGTAGTGTCTCCCGGTATACTTGGCACTTGCCGGAACCCGGGAAATGATTAAGCTGTGCCTGCTCAATTCCCCTATCATTGCACAATATACAATGTGCCGCGGCGGTACACCCTCTTGCCTTGTGACCGACAGCGAGACATTTGTAGCACAGTTTGCTTCTATCTGGACCTGTGCAATTCTTAGCCATATGGCCATATCCCGAGCACCTGAAACATCGTGTGACAACGATCCTTTCCCGCACTCTGCAATATACCCAGCCTATCTTCAACCTCCCTTCATTGAGTAGTTTGGCGGCCCACTTCTCCTCTATCTCTGTGATAGCCACTTGCTGTCCCCTAAACCCAGGGAAGAGGTTGACTTTAATCGGGCCCGCCTCTGGGATTTCCCTTTTTAAAGCCGCCACAACTTCCTGAACAGTGGTGAAGCCGTCTAGGTCGCGAATCTCCACCGACACCTTTGGCTCTAGAGTTAGGATCGTTGCCTGGTCTCCCAAGGCGTGTCTCAGCGCACCACAAAATCCCTCTTTGTTTTTGGATTTCGGTCCTAATTCCAGGAGGACGTCACCTGCTCTGGTCTGCCGGATTGTCTGAACCACCACCTCTGTTTCCTCGGGATTTACCTTGCCACGCACTTCCGCTAGCACTTGTGCGTAAGTCTTCCCTTCCGCTGGCCTTATTATAAGCGCCTCAGGTCGGAACCTACGACGCTTCCCACGCCTTTTCCTCATCCTTTTTTGTGCGACCTCGCGTTCGTCATTGGGTTTGCTATTTTCCGGCCCATTACACTCAGCTGCCTTTGCTTCCAAGTTTGACCGTCTCCTCTCCCTCCTGGACCGCGGGTTTTCCCATAAAGCTTTTCCCGCTCCTTCCGGTGTTTGGATCTCATCCCTAATCTCTTTCTCCTGTAGCTCATTTTGTTCTGCAGGGCTCGTAGCAGATCTTTTTTTACTACCGACTGCGTTGGGGGTATCGGGAGCTTCCTGCAATTCTGTACCATTTGATAAATGAGCTTCCGGCCTCTTCTGAATACGGGCGACGTAAGTGATGGCGTCAAGAGCATCCTCCAGCTCCACCAGTCCTATCTTGATATCATTAGATATATTCTTTTGTCTGAGAGTGGCCCTCTTCATCTTATCGATGATGCTCTTGCACCTCTGCAGTAACGCTCCCTGGTCTAAGCTTTCCACCAGCGTATCAGTTCTCTCCGGCGGGATATGTTGAGAAACCCCAGCCGAGACACCAGTTTTCCTTTGCTCTTCCTCCTCCACGTCCTCTATCACCACTGTCTCCACAATAGGAATGGGGGAACTGGGCAACTTAGGTGAAAAGCTTCTCACCAATGTATTCGCCGTGTTCTTCTTAGGAAATCTTTGCCTCTTGGCGCTTCTTACAAAAACCACCTTTCCCAAGGGTGTCCCGATCCCTTTCTCCAAATTGCTTGTAGTCATATCTGCTACCACCGCCAAGTTCTCCACGGTTGTAGCATTGCGGTCGCTGGATATCGACGACTGGGAGCCCGCTCGCTCGCTCCTCACAGTCGCCGGTACTGGGTTTCCGAATCCCTGCACCCTAAGTTTTACTCCTTCTGTACCTTCCATGCTGGTTTTTTTTTGTCAGGGGGTTCCTTCCCTTAGCATTTTAGACCTACTGCCAGGTAATAAAACAGCCGCTCCTAACCTGGAGAACAGACGCTGACCAAGGAGCCGCTCAATATGAGTCAGACGCTCTTGGGTTTGTGTTCAAACAATAATAATAATAATAATAATAATAATAATAATAATAATAATAATAATAATAATAATAATTTTTTTTTTTTTTTTTTTTTTTTTAGAGGAGGTGAAACTTTTTATAAGCTGAGTGTGGGATTCTTCACGAATGACATACCCACCAAAACACCTCCCCTCCCTCTCTCGGAGCTAGCCCGGTACTGTTTTCCACATTTCTTCAGTGCTAGTCCGTTCCTTCTAATCAATCTCAGGCGCTGCTGTCCAGTTCTCTCTTTTTCCGCTTCAACAAGTTTTCTACATATCGGGCCACTATACTCCAATTCTCCGCACTGTGTAGCATGATCCTCACAGCAGTCTCCGGTGACCATAGGCCAAGTTCCACTTCTAGACGGTTTCTCTCCTCTTCGAATACCGTACATGCAAAAAATGTATGCTCCGCATCATCCGTGTCCTGGCAGTGCGGACAGTCCGGTTCCGTTACAACTTTCACCTTATGTAAGTACGATCGGAAGTACCCGTGCCCGCTTAGGAACTGCGTTACATAATACCCGACCTCGCCATGTCCTCTTTCAACCCAAGGCTCCACTTCCGGGATTAGCTTCGCGGTCCATCTACCGCTGGTCTCCCGCTCCCATGACTCCTGCCAGCGGTTCATCGTGCGGGCTCTTTCAGATTTTCCAGCCGCCTCTTTGCTTACTTCCTGCGGCCTTTCATAGATGGCCTTCCTTTCCTTGGCCAGACGCTTAATTGGGATGATTCCCGCTATGACCAGTACGGCCGCCTCCGATACAGTACGGTAAGCTGAAGCCACCCGCAGCGCACCACGCCTCTGTACCTGTGCCAATCTCTTTCGGTACACTTCCTTGTCCAGAGCATCTGCCCATATTTCGGCCCCGTAAAGCAATACGGCCTGGGTTGCGGACATCATTAATTTTCGCCTGCTCGCCTTTGGCCCACCAACATTCGCCATCAGCCGCCCAAGTGCCATCACTCCTTTTGCCGCTTTGTCTGCCGCCCTTCGGATTTGTGCGAAGAAACTTAACTTTGAATCGATCGTCACCCCCAGGTACTTTGTAGATGGTCTTGTCTCTACTACCTCACTGCCGATGAACATTGGGAGTTCCGCTTGTATCCTCTTTTTGGTGAGCATCACAATCTCTGTCTTCTGCAGAGCAAGTGTCAGCCCGTGTGATGCCATCCATGTGTTTACTGACCTCATCACCTGGTTCAGTTTAAGCTGAGCGAGCTTTGTGTCACGGGCAGCAATCAGCACCGCAACATCATCAGCATACCCCACCAGCTGAGTCTCATCTGGCATCTCCGCTCGCAGCAGGTCGTCATAAAACGCGTTCCAGAGATCGGGTCCTAAGACTGATCCCTGAGCCGCACCCGCAGTGATCTCCGTGGTCCGCTCTCCCTCTTCTGTTTCGTACACCAGTGATCGATCATGCAGATAATCCCCTAGTATCCTTAACAAATAACTCGGTGCATGGAACGAGTTCTCCAGTGCGTCCAGTATGTCCACCCAGCTCACAGAGTTAAATGCATTCCGGACATCAAGCGTCACCAGGAAGACAATCCGTCTGGAGTAGTGATTGCGGCCTTCAGCTATCCTAACCGCCTCGATCACCTTTCGTATTGCATCCGTTGTAGACCTGCCAAGCCTAAAACCAAACTGGTTTGGCGAGAGGTCACCTGCAGCCTGGAGCGCAGCTGCTAGTCTCGGCTTGAGCAATCTTTCGAGCAGCTTGCCAGCTGTGTCTAACATACACAGTGGTCGATGGGATGTTGGATCGCGTGGGTCACCCTTTCCCTTCGGAATTAACACTAGTCTGGCTCTTTTCCAACGCGTGCTGAAAACACCTGACAGCAGGCATGAGTTATACATGCTTAACAGCATATGCGGCTCATGGCAAAACACCATCTTGAGGATTTCACTAGGAATTCCGTCTAAGCCAGGGGCCTTTCCACTCTTGGCCGATAATACGGCTCTCTCCAGCTCATCCAATGTGAAACTAGGGATCTCCTCGATATGTTCGTAGTTATCCCTCGCTCTGGTGGGGTGACTTGGAAAAAGCGTTCTAACAATTCTTTCCATGGAGGAGCTATCCATGGTGCTAGGTGATTTTTGGGCTCCCAACTTTTTCGTCACCAGCTTATAGCCTAGCCCCCACGGATCGCGGTTTAAATCGTCTCTTAATTCTTTCCAGCAGCGAGCCTTACTGCTGTTAATCTCCCGTCTAAGCTGTTGTCGAGCCACCTTGTATTCGGATGATCTAAGGTTTGCTTCATTCCGCCTTCTTGTCCGCTGTGCCTTTCGCCTAAGCATCAGACATTTTCTCCGCAGGCCTGCGATGTCCGCAGTCCACCAATATACAGGTGGTCTGCCGTTACGTGCGTGTCTTTTAGGTATAGAGGCCTCACAGGCTGCTGTAATGCACGCCATAGTTTCATCTACCTTTGCCTCCGTAGCAGACCTTCCACTCACACCTAGGGGGTTCAGTCCTTGCGCGCCTCTGGATATTTCTTCCTTAAACCGGTCCACATTCCATCGCTGAAGGTTCCACTTTGGTACTCTGTTTTGCAGTGCGCGTCGAAGTCTTCTGCCTACATCGTACTGTATATACTGGTGGTCACTGGCAGTGTAATCCTCCATAACATGCCATCTCTGAACAAAAGGCACCAGTCCCTCGGATGCTAAGGTAATATCCGGTATCGACTCGGAGTAGCCTGGTCGGCGGAACGTGGTGGTTGCACCAATATTTAGGACAAGGAGCCCGGTCCTAGCAACCATCTCCAAAATTAATCTGCCCCTTGTGTCCTGGTACGGCATCCCCCATTCAAGAGCCTTAGCATTGAAGTCTCCACCGATGAGGAGTTTTCCGCCCACATTCATTATTTCGTCTTCCAACCCCTCGAGCTTTCTCTGAAAGACGCCGATAGCCTCGTTCGGGGTGAAGTAGCAGCTGAAGTAGTTCACACCGGCATTATTTATCCAAACAAATCCCTCCCCAGCTCCGTGGCTCTCAATGTGGACGCCCGTGTTGCGGGACCAAATAGCGGCGGTACCCAGAAAGTCCGAGTACCAGGTGGACGTCTCCCTATTTTTATATTGCTCGCTGATCAGAGCAATATCCGCGTCTGCCTCAGTCATAAGCTGTTCCAAGAGTTGGTCGGCTAGCCTGCTGCGATGTAAATTTCCCTGAAGGACGCGGGTCATAGCCGCCTTTTTGCAGCCTGAAGTGCCTGACGGTACACTTTACAGCTGCCCGAGCCTGACGTATGAGAAACGTCAGTAATTCCCTGCTCCATGCACAGAACGCAACAGCCCTGTGCAGTACACTGCTTCCTTTTATGTCCCGGGCCCATGCACTTGTAGCACAGGTTCGCTCTATCCGGTCCCTGACAGTCCCTAGCTTGGTGTCCGAAATTATGGCATTTGTAGCAGCGTGTAGTCACTACTCTTTGCCGGACTCTGCAGTTTACCCATCCAATTTTTATTTTGCCCATCTCTAGCAACCTCGCTGCCCACCTGCCCTCCATCTCAACAATGGCCACCTTTTGCCCTCGCGCGACCGGAAAGAGGGTGGTGTTCACCGTACCCACTTTCGGGAAAGTCTGCTTCAACGCCTCTACAACCTCGGTTTTTTCCGTGCAGCTATCTATATCCCGAATCTCTAAGGAGACCGTATTACTGAGGTTTACCACGTTACCTCCATCTCCCAAAGCTTCTCTCAGTATTCCACAAAAACCACTTTTGTCCTTAGTGTTCGGGCCTAACTCCAGTAGTAAGTCACCGGATTTTGTTTGGCGGATTCCCTTAATTTCCGTCTCAGACTCGTCTGGTTTCACCTTACTTCGGATGTCCCTTAGCACGTCCGCGTAAGTTTTTCCATCCACAGGCTTAATAAGCAGCGCCTCCGGGCGGAACTTCAGTGGCCGATTCTTCCTTGCCCTCTCCCCTTCGTTAGCAGGGTGATTGAATATGGGCGGTCTCTGTGATAAATCACGGCTTTGCAGCCTGTTTTCTTTTGCCTCGCGATTCTGTGCCGCCTTTGCCCTTTTGGACTTTTGCACCTGCCATTGTTCCGAAGCAGTACCACTTCGGGTCCTCTTGTCGTGCCCCTCGTTTAAATCGGCCGGACTTGAGGCGGGTCGTTTTTTTTTTTGCGTATTAGGGGTCCCGCGTAGATTGTCTTCTTGTGGTTTGTATATTTCCGGTTGAGACGGGCCTGGCCTTGGGGCCGATGCTTGGCCTTGTTCGCTCATCCCATACGAGATGGCGTCGATCGCTTCCTCCAGGATGTCCAGGCCGCGCTTGACATCCATGGAAATATTTTTCTGCTTCCCAGTTGCTAATTTCATCATTTTTAGCGTGTCTCTGCATTTACGCAACAATTCTCTTATTGGATGTTCCACAATGGCAGCTCCTGCCGGGACTATTGGGGTTTGATTTGCCGACTCGAGTGACCCAGTCGCTTGATCGGTATTATTTCCAGTGCCAGCAGTGTTGCTGATAGCCCCTCCTTTTTCCGCCTCAATAGCGTTCCCCTTAGCCAGTGGTGTTTCCGCTGTATCATTCTTGTTTGATATCTGCGGCCTTGGTGTTACGGTCCTCACTGTCTGGATATCCATCGTTGACTGCGGTGGTGGAGTCCTCTGCAGGACGGCACTTCTCGCAAAAGTGATTTCCTTCTCCTTATCTGTAGCTCCGTTTGTTTGTTTGTTTGTTTGTTGTTCGAACTTATTCATTTTGATTCCCACGAGTAGCACGAGAAAAAACGGTCACCTACGACAGAGCTCTGCGTTATCATAGGAAGGCTATGGGTTGAAACCGAATGTCGCCAAATTCGGAGTTCACATACTCGAGACTAAGCATCCCCTTAGCCATGCAGCCGTCGGCGTATGTCGTACCACCTTGACTTGGGTTGTGCTAGTTTTTTGGTCCGCCCCGAGTATTTGATTTCCCCGGTACCTGCCATATCTGGCGGGCTTTTCCCTATCCGCCACCTGGGGAGGCGCCCGATGGGGGAACTAGCAAACCCCACACGGGAATAATAATAATAATAATAATAATAATAATAATAATAATAATAATAATAATAATAATAATAATAATAATAATAATAATTTTTTTTTTTTTTTTTTTTTTTTGTGGGGGAGGTGAAAATGCATTTACGCACATCGTGCCGGACTCCCGTTTCCGGACTACCGACTAAAAACACCTCCCCATACTTCAATAACTAGCCTGGGACCGTTGTTCACATTACTTCAAGCTAGTTAATGTTTCCTATGCTCCATTCGAGCTACCTCCTTGTCTATGAGCCGCTATCAAGGTCAACTTTCTTTCGCCGCAAGATGTTTTCCACGTAGTGTGTCACCCGCTCCCACTCGTGCAGCCCATGGAGCATGATATCCACGGCAGTCTGCACAGACCATAGTCCCACCTCCCTCTCCAGCGAATTCCTTTGCTCCACCCAGTTTGGACACGAGAAAAACGTGTGCTCCGCGTCGTCCAGACTGCCTGGGCAGTAAAGACATTCCGCCGAATTAACCTTCCGCATCCTGTGAAGGTACGACCGGAAGTAGCCATGGCCGCTCAGAAACTGAGTCAAAAAATACCCAACCTCACCGTGCCCCCGCTCGGTCCAATCGGTAACACTCACAATGAGCCTTGCTGTCCATCTCCCTCTTCCGTCAGTTTCCCAAACAGCTTGCCAGCACTCCATGGTGCGGGCCCTCTCCTCCAAGCTTGCTGTTTCTCTGCTTGTGTTTGGGTGTCTGAGATAAACAGCCCTCCGTTCCTTGGCCAGTAGCTCAATCGGAGCGACCCCAGCTATCACCAATACCGCCACTTCGGAGACCGTACGATAGGCCGAGGCTACCCGCAGTGCGCTCCTTCTTTGAACCTGTGCTAACCGCTTCCGGTACATCTCCCTGCTAAGCGTCTCAGCCCATATCTCTGCTCCATAGAGGAGGACCGATTGCACGGCTGACATTAAGAGCCGGCGCTTACTAGCCTTCGGACCACCAACATTAGCCATCAGCCGACTTAAGGCTGTCACTCCCTTGGCTGCTTTATCCGCCGTCTGCCGGATCTGCTCACAAAAATTGAGTTTTGAGTCGATCGTGATCCCAAGATATTTTGCCGCATGTTTGGTTTCCACCACTTCCCTGCCAATCCACATGGGTATGATCGTTTGGGTCCTCTTTTTCGTCAGAATGACAATTTCGGTCTTTTCGAGGGCCAATGATAGACTATGCGCCGCCATCCAGCTCCTCACGGTCCTCATGACCTGGTTCAGCTTCAATTGGGCCTGTTTGGTATCCCGGGCAGCAATAAGCGCCGCGACATCGTCCGCATACCCAACCAAAAGAGTCTCCTCTGGCATTTCAGCTCGCAGCAGGCCATCATAAAATGCGTTCCAGAGGTCAGGTCCCAGGACCGACCCCTGGGCCACTCCCGCGGTGACTGCCATCTTCTTCCACCCTTCCTCAGTCTCGTAGATTATGCTGCGATCACTCAGATAATCGTTTAGAATACGCAGTAAATATTCCGGTATCTGAAACGTCTGCTCAAGTGCGCTAATCAAATCCCTCCAAGCCGCGGAATTGAAGGCATTTCTCACGTCCAGGGTCACCAAAAGCACTACCCGCTTAGAGTAGTGATTATGACTTTCAGCCCTCCTAACTGCCATAACAACCTCTTGGATCGCATCAATTGTGGACCGCCCTACCCTGAAACCATACTGCCTAGGCGAGAGATCACCCGCAGCAACTATCGCAGCATTCAGTCTCTCTTTAATCAACCTTTCCAGAATCTTACCCGCATTATTAAGCATGCATAATGGCCTGTGGGATGATGGCAAGGTGGGGTCACCCTTACCCTTACTAATAAGCACCAACCGTGCACTCTTCCAACAGGAGCTAAAGACCCCCGACACCAAGCATGAGTTGTACATATCCAGCAACAGCTGCGGCTTTTGACGAAAAACCATCTTTAGCACCTCGCCGGGTATCCCGTCCGGTCCAGGAGCTTTCTTGTCCTTCCCCGCCAATATAGCTTTTTCTAACTCCCCCTCAGTAAAAAGGGGGATATCTATTGCCCGTTCGCAGCCAGTCCTGGGTCTCTCTGGATGGCTAGGAAAGAGGCCCCTAATGATACCCTCCATCATAGTCGCGTCCATTACCCCAGTCGGCTTCTGGGCTCCAAGCTTCTGCGTGACTATTTTGTATCCTAACCCCCATGGATCTTTGTCGATATCCTCGACAAGTCTCCTCCAGCAGTCAGCCTTACTGCGGTTTATGGCCCATCGTAGGTGTTTCCTAGCGCTTTTATGCTCTGCCGATGTCAGGTTTGCCTCAGAGCGGTTTTTTGCCCGTTGTGCCTTGCGCCGAAGCATAAGGCATTTCTTACGTAGTTCCGAGATTTCGGGTGTCCACCAGTATGCTGTAGGCTTGTCATGGCGTGGTTTTTTCCGTGGCATTGATTTTTCGCAAGCGGAAGTGATAAGGCGCATTGTAGAAGCCACCAGGTTCTCCGATGCCGATCTTTCATCCGTATTTCCCGTACTTCTTGTTCTCTGCACACCTCTCGCCAGCTCTTCTTCGAACCGCCCGGTGTTCATCTTTTGAAGATTCCACCTCACCGGTTTATCCCGCACTGGATTCTGTTTTTTACCGACAACCTCAAAGGAAATGTATTGGTGGTCACTCCCTGTGTAGTCCTCCATAACTGCCCATCCTTGGACGAGTGGCACTAAAGCCTCAGCCGCAAGAGTGATGTCTGGGATCGTCTCAGTATATCCTGGCCGACGAAAAGTTGTAACAGAGCCACTGTTTACAACCAAGAGACCTGTTCTTGAAGCCATCTCCAGGATGAGTCTTCCTCTAGTGTCCGGCCGTGCCATCCCCCACTCGATAGCCCTAGCGTTAAAGTCCCCAGCTACGACGACTCGTCCCGCCACTCTGACCACTTCGTCCTCTAAGGCGTCCAGCTTTGCCTGGAAATCAGCGATAGCCTCATTTGGGGTAAAGTAACAGCTGAAGTAGGCAACCTCCCTGTTCTTGACCCAAACGAACCCTCTGCCTGTTCCAAAGCTCGTAATGTGCTGTGCCCCCGCCGGAACCCATATGGCGGCAGTACCAAGAAGGTCAGGGTACCACGATGCAGACCCCTTACTCTGATACTGCTCGCTAATGAGCACCATGTCGATTTGCTTCTCAGCGACCAACTGGTGCAAAAGTTGATCGGCGATTTTGCTCCGGTGCATATTTCCCTGGAGTATCCGCATCATCGTAGTCGGTTTTTTACGGCCTGCAGTGCTTCCCGATACACGGTGCATTTACCAGACCCTGGGACATGGCATATATCTTCACTTCCTATTTTTCTCTCCGTGCAGAGTACGCATGGGATCGTGGCGGAGCAAGTTTTTTCCTTATGCCCGGATTCCAAGCACCTGTAGCACAGCTTGCTTCTATCTGGCCCTTTACAATCTTTGGCAATATGACCATAGCTAGAACATCTAAAGCATCGTGTAACAACCGCCCTTCTCCTTACTCGGCAATACACCCAGCCGATTTTAATCCTACCCTGGCTTAGAAGTTTTAACGCCCACTTGTCTGGGATTTCCACAACGGCCACTTTCTGGTCCCTTGAGCTCGGGAAAACACTCACTTTCAATTCCTCTACATCAGGGAATTCTCGTTTTACTGCGGTTTCTACCTCTTCCCTTTCTGTAAAGCAGTCCAGGTCGCGTATCTCCAGGGATATCTTCGACTCAAGGCTAACTACACTAGCCTTGTCTCCCAGTGCCGCTTTTAATGCCCCGCAAAAAACACCTTTGTTCTTGCTGTTTGGTCCAAGTTCCAGAAGGACGCCGCCAGCTCTGGTCTGTCGGATGGCCATTATGTCCGCCTCGGTTTCCTCTGGCTTAACTTTACTGCGGATTTCCCTCAATATTTCTGAGTATGATTTGCCTTCCGCCGGTCTTATAAGGAGTGCGTCGGGTCGGCCCTTGCGCGGCCTTCTACGCTTTCCCTTCCTTGATCTTACTTGGGTGGTAACGGCAGGCCGTGTCGAGGTGGACACAGGAGGATTAGTCGTGGACTTGGTACTCCCCGTCCTCACGTTCTCCGCTGCCTTCGCCTCCAGGTTTTCCCGTCTTTTCTCCCTCTTTGACCTTTGTTTTTCCCAGGCCCCTTCCACTGCACTATGTGATGCTTCGTCCCTCACCCTCTTCTCCTGCTGTCTATGCAGGTCTGCCGGGCTTGTAGCGGGTCTCTTCTGGCTTCCCTCTGGAGTTCCAACATTTTGGTGCAGCTCGATAACTTTAGCTGGTTCAGCTTCGGACCTCCTCTGTATATAGATACCATGTGCCATGGCGCTAAACAGCTCTTCAAGTTCGACCAGTCCCACTTTAATGTCATTGGAGACATTTGTTTGCCGTCTGGTTGCAGCCTTCATCTTACTGATGATGCTCCTGCCCCTCTGCAGCAGCTCTTCCTGCTCCGTCCAGTTCACCGGCGTGCAAGGCCGTTCCGTCACTGGCATATCATCACTGCTCGGTAGAGCATCATTCCCCTTCCCTGTGTTCCCTGAGTTTACTTCCGTTTGTGTTTTATTAGGTGGAGGGGTCCTCTGTACCAATCCGCTCCTTCCAAAGACGGTTTCATCCGTACTGGTTAAATCCACCATTTCGCCATGTAAATTCATGGAGCTTGCTGCTTCTTGTGATGCTATTCGAGAAGCATCGTTCTCATTTCCGCTAATTATTTGTTTGTCTTTATTCATTTCTAATCCCACGAGTAGCACGAGAAAAAACGGTCACCTATGACAGAGCTCTGCGTTATCATAGGAAGGCTATGGGTTTAAACCGAATGTCGCCAAATTCGGAGTTCACATGCTAACGACTAAGCACCCCCTTAGCCACGCAGCTGTCGGCGCATGTAGTGCCACCTTAGCTTGGGTGTGCTAGCTTTTGGTCCACCCCGGGTATTTGATTTCCCCGGTACCTGCCATATCTGGCGGGCTATCCCCTATCCGCCACCTGGGGAGGCGCCCGATGGGGGAGCCAGCCAACCCCACACGGGAATAATAATAATAATAATAATAATAATAATAATAATAATAATAATAATAATAATAATAATAATAATAATAATAATAATAATAATAATAATAATAATAATAATAATAATAATAATAATAATAATAATAATAATAATAATAATAATAATAATAATAATAATAATAATAATAATAATAATAATATAATAATAATAATAATAATAATATAATAATAATAATAATAATAATAATAATAATAATAATAATAATAATAATAATAATAATAATAATAATAATAATAATAATAATAATAATAATAATAATAATAATAATAATAATAATAATAATAATAATAATAATAATAATAATAATAATAATAATAATAATAATAATAATAATAATAATAATAATAATAATAATAATAATAATAATAATAATAATAATAATAATATAATAATAATAATAATAATAATAATAATTAATAATAATAATAATAATAATAATAATAATAATAATAATAATAATAATAATAATAATAATAATAATAATAATAATAATAATAATAATAATAATAATAATAATAATAATAATAATAATAATAATAATAATAATAATAATAATAATAATAATAATAATAATAATAATAATAATAATAATAATAATAATAATAATAATAATAATAATAATAATAATAATAATAATAATAATAATAATAATAATAATAATAATAATAATAATAATAATAATAATAATAATAATAATAATAATAATAATAATAATAATAATAATAATAATAATAATAATAATAATAATAATAATAATAATAATAATAATAATAATAATAATAATAATAATAATAATAATAATAATAATAATAATAATAATAATAATAATAATAATAATAATAATAATAATAATAATAATAATAATAATAATAATAATAATAATAATAATAATAATAATAATAATAATAATAATTTTTTTTTTTTTTTTTTTTTTTTTAGAGGAGGTGAAACTTTTTATAAGCTGAGTGTGGGATTCTTCACGAATGACATACCCACCAAAACACCTCCCCTCCCTCTCTCGGAGCTAGCCCGGTACTGTTTTCCACATTTCTTCAGTGCTAGTCCGTTCCTTCTAATCAATCTCAGGCGCTGCTGTCCAGTTCTCTCTTTTTCCGCTTCAACAAGTTTTCTACATATCGGGCCACTATACTCCAATTCTCCGCACTGTGTAGCATGATCCTCACAGCAGTCTCCGGTGACCATAGGCCAAGTTCCACTTCTAGACGGTTTCTCTCCTCTTCGAATACCGTACATGCAAAAAATGTATGCTCCGCATCATCCGTGTCCTGGCAGTGCGGACAGTCCGGTTCCGTTACAACTTTCACCTTATGTAAGTACGATCGGAAGTACCCGTGCCCGCTTAGGAACTGCGTTACATAATACCCGACCTCGCCATGTCCTCTTTCAACCCAAGGCTCCACTTCCGGGATTAGCTTCGCGGTCCATCTACCGCTGGTCTCCCGCTCCCATGACTCCTGCCAGCGGTTCATCGTGCGGGCTCTTTCAGATTTTCCAGCCGCCTCTTTGCTTACTTCCTGCGGCCTTTCATAGATGGCCTTCCTCTCCTTAGCCAGACGCTTAATTGGGATGATTCCCGCTATGACCAGTACGGCCGCCTCCGATACAGTACGGTAAGCTGAAGCCACCCGCAGCGCACCACGCCTCTGTACCTGTGCCAATCTCTTTCGGTACACTTCCTTG
Organism: Tipula vernalis; assembly: GCA_958295665.1. NCBI lineage: Eukaryota > Metazoa > Arthropoda > Insecta > Diptera > Tipulidae > Tipula > Tipula vernalis. The sequence goes on from OY282558.1 coordinate 329,252,291, forward strand.
TCCAGAGCATCTGCCCATATTTCGGCCCCGTAAAGCAATACGGCCTGGGTTGCGGACATCATTAATTTTCGCCTGCTCGCCTTTGGCCCACCAACATTCGCCATCAGCCGCCCAAGTGCCATTACTCCTTTTGCCGCTTTGTCTGCCGCCCTTCGGATTTGTGCGAAGAAACTTAACTTTGAATCGATCGTCACCCCCAGGTACTTTGTAGATGGTCTTGTCTCTACTACCTCACTGCCGATGAACATTGGGAGTTCCGCTTGTATCCTCTTTTTGGTGAGCATCACAATCTCTGTCTTCTGCAGAGCAAGTGTCAGCCCGTGTGATGCCATCCATGTGTTTACTGACCTCATCACCTGGTTCAGTTTAAGCTGAGCGAGCTTTGTGTCACGGGCAGCAATCAGCACCGCAACATCATCAGCATACCCCACCAGCTGAGTCTCATCTGGCATCTCCGCTCGCAGCAGGTCGTCATAAAACGCGTTCCAGAGATCGGGTCCTAAGACTGATCCCTGAGCCGCACCCGCAGTGATCTCCGTGGTCCGCTCTCCCTCTTCTGTTTCGTACACCAGTGATCGATCATGCAGATAATCCCCTAGTATCCTTAACAAATAACTCGGTGCGTGGAACGAGTTCTCCAGTGCGTCCAGTATGTCCACCCAGCTCACAGAGTTAAATGCATTCCGGACATCAAGCGTCACCAGGAAGACAATCCGTCTGGAGTAGTGGTTGCGGCCTTCAGCTATCCTAACCGCCTCGATCACCTTTCGTATTGCATCCGTTGTAGACCTGCCAAGCCTAAAACCAAACTGGTTTGGCGAGAGGTCACCTGCAGCCTGGAGCGCAGCTGCTAGTCTCGGCTTGAGCAATCTTTCGAGCAGCTTGCCAGCTGTGTCTAACATACACAGTGGTCGATGGGATGTTGGATCGCGTGGGTCACCCTTTCCCTTCGGAATTAACACTAGTCTGGCTCTTTTCCAACGCGTGCTGAAAACACCTGACAGCAGGCATGAGTTATACATGCTTAACAGCATATGCGGCTCATGGCAAAACACCATCTTGAGGATTTCACTAGGAATTCCGTCTAAGCCAGGGGCCTTTCCACTCTTGGCCGATAATACGGCTCTCTCCAGCTCATCCAATGTGAAACTAGGGATCTCCTCGATATGTTCGTAGTTATCCCTCGCTCTGGTGGGGTGACTTGGAAAAAGCGTTCTAACAATTCTTTCCATGGAGGAGCTATCCATGGTGCTAGGTGATTTTTGGGCTCCCAACTTTTTCGTCACCAGCTTATAGCCTAGCCCCCACGGATCGCGGTTTAAATCGTCTCTTAGTTCTTTCCAGCAGCGAGCCTTACTGCTGTTAATCTCCCGTCTAAGCTGTTGACGAGCCACCTTGTATTCGGAATAATAATAATAATAATAATAATAATAATAATAATAATAATAATAATAATAATAATAATAATAATAATAATAATAATAATAATAATAATAATAATAATAATAATAATAATAATAATAATAATAATAATAATAATAATAATAATAATAATAATAATGACCAAGGGCGTATCAAGATTGGCTGGGTCTTCGGGCGCATTAGAGTGAGGACCGAGGTACAAAAATGCTTCAAGTGCCAAGGATATGGGCATATCAGGAGTAACTGCGCAGGTCCCGACCGCAGCAATAGCTGTTGGAAGTGTGGCGAAAGTGGGCATAAGGCTGCGGCGTGCGAGCTGCAAGCGAAATGTCATATATGCGTTGGGAAACCCGGTGGCAACAACCACGTACAGGGATCGGGCAGCTGCGAGACTTTCCAGGGGCTTTTGCGGCGAGCGAAGGAAAATAAACGTAGATGAAGGTCCTACAAGGAAACTTGAATGGATGCAGAGCTGCGCAGGATCTCTTGGCGCAGCTTGTCTGTGAAGCAGAAGTCCAGATAGCAGTTATTTGCGAGCAGTACCAGAACGATAATCGTCCAAACTGGTTCTCAGATCCCTCGGGGTCTGCGGCAATATGGGTGGTCGACACCCATGGAGTACGCATCGATGCCCATGGTTCTGGAATTGGCTACGTCTGGCTAAGAAGCCGAAACACTACGCTTTATAGTGTGTATCTGTCACCGAACGATACAATTTTGGAGTTTCAATCCAAATTGAATGGACTGGAGGATTCGGCTCGTGATGTAACAGGGGCACTAGTGCTAGCTGGTGACTTCAATGCACGCGCACTAGAATGGGGTATGCCACACCAAAATACCAGGGGGAGACATATACTGGAGATGGTCGCAAGACTGGATTTATGCGTTCTAAACCAGGGATCTACGCCAACACACCGAAGGCCAGGGTTCGGCAGCTCCATACCGGACATAACATTAGTATCAGCACGGCTGGTGCCATTGGCAAAAGACTGGAGAGTGATGGAGGATTATACCGCAAGTGATCACAACTACATCAGCTTTCAATTGCACGACGATGAGCGAAAAACACAGCGAGCGAAGTATCGTAGTTTACTGAGCTGGAACACCACCAAGCTGGACAGCGAAAAGCTCCTTACATCTGTCGAGATGAGCCTCACTAATAACCAATCGGTTTTACAGGAGATTACGAACAGAGCCGAGATTGAGGCGGCTGTTGAAAGCATTACACGGATAGTTCAACAAGCTTGCGACTCTTCTATGCCCCGGAGAAAACAGTGGAGTGGAAGGAAACAGGCTTATTGGTGGACAAATGAGATCGCAGAGCTGAGAAGGAAAGCTCTGCAGCTTAGGCGAAGGGCGCAACGAGCACAGGGCGGAGAAGAAGCAATTGCTAAGTCAGCCCAGCACAAAGCCGCAAAAAAAGAGCTCGGCATAGCCATTCGTGCGAGTAAAGCGCAATGCTGGAGAACCATATGTAACGAGGTGGATAGCGATCCATGGGGCAGAGGATACAAACTTGCCACTCGAAAGCTGGGGCTGTTCAGTACGCACGTCGCGCTGGATGCAGAAACGATGACAAATATTGTTGATGCTCTCTTTCCAACACACTTGCCTAGGGTAGAAGACGATGCTGAAATCCAAGTTGGAGAAATTCACGCATTCACAGAGGAGGAGTTGGTATATGCGGTGACCAGCCTAAAAAATAAGAAGGCACCGGGACAGGATGGCATACCAGTGGAGGCGTTGAAGGTGGCTGTTAGTAGATACCCGCACCTGTTACTAAAACTGTATAATGCATGCTTAGTAGCAGGAGTGTTTCCTTCACGGTGGAAGACGGCCCGTCTAGTATTAATAAACAAAGGGAAAGGTGGCGATCCCAACTCCCCGTCATCATACAGACCTCTCTGTATGTTGGAAACAATGGGGAAGCTGCTGGAAAAACTATTAAAGCCTAGGCTGGAAGTTGCCATATCTATTGCTGGTGATTTGTCTCCAAGACAATATGGCTTTCGGAAGGGGCGGTCAACTGTAGATGCAATAAAGAAGGTAATTAGCGCGGTTGAAAGAGCTGAAACTGCCTGCCACGCGGCGAGGCCTTTAGTATTTCTAGTGACTCTGGATGTGCGAAACGCCTTCAACTCGGCCAGATGGGAAGACATGATTGAGGCTTTGCAACGATCTTTCGCTGTCCCGAACTATCTTCTACAAATAGTTCGAGACTACTTGAGGAATCGTAGACTGGTATACGAGACGAAAGACGGCAAAAAGATGAAGGAAATCACTGGTGGAGTAGCCCAGGGGTCAATTCTTGGTCCCGATCTGTGGAATGCAATGTATGATGGCCTGTTGCGACATGAGATGCCGGAGTAAGTATTCCTGGTTGGATATGCAGATGATGTTGCCGTTGTAATAACATCCAGAAGCACAGCTTTAGCTCAATACAGGCTGAATCAGGTGATGAGAAGAGTCAACGTTTGGATGGATGAGCACGGTCTACAGCTGGCAATCTCTAAAACTGAAATCGTAATGCTTACAAAACGGAGGATTCCAACAGTCATCCCTATGCAGATTGGAAGAGAAGAGGTGATGACAAAAGGTGCGACGAAATATCTGGGGGTTGTTTTAGACAGTCGACTAACCTACTGGGAGCATATTCGCAGGGTTTGTGACCGGGCATCAGTTGTAACAGTGTCACTCGGAAGACTGATGGCGAATGTGGGCGGCCCTCGCTCTAGCAAACGAAGACTCCTGATGTCAACGGTGCAGTCGGTCCTGCTGTATGGAGCTGAGATCTGGGCTGGTGCAATGGAAGTAAGGAAGTACCGCACGAGAATGTTGTCAATACAGAGACGCGGGGCACTAAGAATTACATGCGCTTATCGCACGGTGTCCGGAGCTGCGGCCTTGGTTGTCGCTGGAGTCATCCCGATAGACCTGATGGCGCTCGAGCGTCGGGAGATATACCGGTTGAGTGCAGAATTTGGAAGGAGTGATTCTGCGATGAGAACCCGCAGTGGCACGCTCGTAGCATGGCAGCAACGGTGGGACGAGGAGAGTAGCGGTCGATGGACGGCCAGGTTGGTAAAGGTACTTAGTACCTGGATCAATCGGAGGCACGGGGAAGTTAACTTCTTTGTTTGCCAGTTCCTGACGGGGCATGGTTACTTTGGAGCCTACTTGTACCGAATGGGAAAGCTGAGGACCCCTTATTGCCGGTATTGCCCTGAAGAAAGTGATGACGCTTGTCATACTTTCTTTGGGTGCGCTCAATTCAATGAAGAAAGAAACCGGCTCACCTCAGTGGTGGGGGTGGTTACACCTGACACCATCGTGGAGGTGATGCTACGGTCGGAGGAGGCGTGGGATGCAATAGCACTCTACGTCGAATCTACGCTACGGAGAAAGAGGGAAGAGGGGTGCTTAGTGGATTCCTAGGCGAGAAGTAATCGAGGGGCCCTGACAGGGCTGGCAGCACGGGACAGACTGAAGTAATACGAAAGTGGTTCCGGTCCGGTTTTCCCGTGGGCTTTAGGTGATTTTTAGTGAGTAGGTGACAGGAGCAGCTGTCAAATCTTACACTGTCGGGCGGCGTCCATCGCCGTTCGACGAAAGTCTTTTGAAGATTTTTTGCACCTACAGAAGAAAAAAAAAAGAAAAAAAATAATAATAATAATAATAATAATAATAATAATAATAATAATAATAATAATAATAATAATAATAATAATAATAATAATAATAAATTTGCAAGAAACTATAGTTAATTATTATTTATGGTTATACCATCATACATCAAAAAGAATTCTTAATTTTCCTGGGAAAACCCTAGGAAGCGCGCCCCAAAACGGCTTATATCACAAGACGCCCCTTAACCTTAGCTATATCCAGCAAATATTACAGTTTTGGAAAAAGTAGGGGAATAGGGGGTTAGGACAAGCCTTCTTTCATATGACGTTCATAAAAATTTCTGAATTTTCCTGGGAAAACCCTAGGAAGCGCGCCCCAAAACGGCTTATATCTTTTAAGACGCCCCTTGACCTTAGCTATCCAGGAAATATTCAGTTTCAAGTGGTCAACCAATTTTAACATTTTATTATTCAAAGGTTGTCGTCACATTTAACAAAGATTTTAACATTTTATTATTCACAAGAATTCTAATCAGAACAATATATACATTTATTATTAACAATTTCAATATTTCCTACGCATTCGACATGCATGCATCGATTACATGTATCACATTTCATATTGGCCGAAGTACCATCTAATTGGCCAAAACAAGAAAAACAATTGCCTTGCATTGATTCTGAGTTTTCTGCAATAAAGTTTTTGAGATAAAGGCGTTAGTCAGCTATTGCAGAACTATTCACATCTGGATCATCTAAATTCAGTTCCTCGATTATTTTACCAGTAATTATATGGTCGGCAGCGTAAATAACTAATGGGCCACAGTTATATTCATAGTTTTGATGTGGCAAAGAACTTCTTAAAATAATTTCAAAATTTTGATGATGCTTTCCAAAGTACTTTGAAATTTCATTGGTGAAATGCTGCACTTTTTTACCAATTTTAAAGAGGCGTTTCACAGGACTTAGTGGATCATATGTAATAATTTTAAATTCTTGGAAGTCTATTATTACTAGATTCCAGTGACTTGCTTCGCATATTGGAATAATGGCAAACATATGCTGATTACATAACCGAATTTCCCGCTGCATATCTTCTTCAATCGCTTTATAGCTATTCGCTAGTATTTTACTTACTTAGTAAGGATCCAAGCAAAAGGAATTTGTTCCCTTAATGATGCTGCTGATTGCAATATAAACCACCTCTGTTGTTAAAAAATTATGGTCATTAAATGAATTGTAATAACCGTTGTATAAAAAGCACCGCAAATTATTGAAGGTGTATTGAAATATAATTACGTTTAATTTCATTTCCGACATTTTATCGTAGTATCGGTACTTATTAGTGTCACATGTGTTGCCAAAATTAATTTTTTTAGGTGGATATAACCGCTGCAGTGCTAGGTTCCCCACATATCTTGCAGTACGCTTTCTTTTTTTTCTTGCACCAGGTTTCTTCCAAATCGGGATCATATCAATTAGGTATTCAACACTAAAACGCTTAACCGACAAGATTATTATAGTACATGTAGATGCAGCAGGCAGTTTAGTTCGGAATCCAAAATGTTGCAAGACACATAAATTTTGAAGAATTTATTACTATGCATATGTTCCTAGGATAAATAATATTATTACACCTATTGCGGAATTTATAACCTCGGAGCATGACGTGAATTCTCTTCGAATGTTTTTTAAAGATAAGAACAAAACAATTCGTCGACAGGATCCAAAGATTACTATTCCAAAAATATTCATAACAGACTGGTCCTGGGTGTTCATTAATTCTATTTTATTTGAAATAACACCCTATTCCCCTACTTTTTCCAAGACTGTGATATTTCCTGAATAACTAAGATCAAGGGGTGTCTTGTTATATAAGTCGTTTTGGGGCGCGCTTCTCAGGGTTTTCCCAGAAAAATTCAGATTTCTTTTTCACACATCATATCAGAGAAGGCTTGTCCTAACCCCTATTCCCCTACTTTTTCTAAAACTGTAATATTTCCTGAAAAGCTAAAGTAAAATAGCAACTTATAATATAAGCCATTTTTACTCGCTTGTGTTATATAATTTTTTTAAACTTATTACATTGTATTAATAATTATTTATCAAGTTCTTCTTAAATTTACATTTAAAAGCTTATAATAAAAGGTTATAATGTAATTTCATAAATTTATCAGAATAATATAAAAATTCGTTATAACGAGACTTTGAAACTAATAAATTTATACAGAATACGTTTTTATTTGTTTTTAGGACAAAGTTAGGACAAACTTCACATAACATTGTCCTAACTTTTTTTTTTTTTTTTTGAGGACAAACTTTACGTGAATTAAATGAAGTATTTTTTAACTTGTTTTTTAAAATATAATAAAAAAATTTTATATTTTGATAAAAATTAGAAACAGTACATTTGGTTTTTTTACTCTGTTTGTGTTTTTTCAAAAAATGAAAAATAATTAAATACAACTGCAACTGGCATTCTACTGGAAAACTAACTTATTGGCCCAGTGATCAAAATAAACACCAGACCTAATTGACTTCTTTATAACAAGAAAAATTCCGGTTGATTATATACAAGTGCAGGAAGGATTGGACTCCACATCTGACCACTCCTCTATTTTAATGATAATAAGTGATACAATAATTACTAATGATAAACAGCCACTGTTAACAAATAAATATCTGATTGGAAAAAGTTCAGGAATGAACTAAACAATAGCATCATTTTAAACACAAAACTTTCATCAGAAGAAACATTAGAACAGGAGGTGGAGAAGCTCGTCAAAGACATACAGCTAGTGGCGTTGAAAATTACTAATACAACAAACAACAAAATAGCTGGCAAATGCTATCCAATGGAAATTAAATCACTAGTTATAGAGAAGAGAAGTACTCGAAGGGAATGGCAACGTACACGAGACTCAACCGTCAAAAATAGGTTAAATAATTTAACACAACGAATACGTAGAGAAATACGGGAATTTAAAAATAAATCAATAAATTCATACCTACAATCTCTCACCTATGATAAAGTTAGTGATAGGTGAAGCAACCAAATATTTGAAAAGGCCAGTTATGCATATACCACAAGATTGGCTAGCTAAGTGGAGAATTAAAGTGAATGAGTAGTCTACTCACATTAACTTCACTAATAGATCAATAGAACCACAACTTGTGAGTCTCAATAATATCCCTGTACCATATGCCAATCAAGCAAAATACCTTGGTATGAACCTTGATGCAAAGTTAAAGTCAAAAGTACACGTGAAAAAGAAAGCAGAAGAGCTTCAGTTAAAATATAGAAAAATGTACTGGTTAATTGGAAGAAACTCTCAGTTATCCATTCATAATAAACTTGTGCTTTATAAACAAGTACTCAAGCCGGTCTGGACATATGGTATTCAACTATGGGGATGCACCAAAATCAGCAATCAACGGATAGTTCAACGATTTCAAAATAAAATTCTCAGAGGAATTGTAAATGCCCCTTGGTACACTCGTAATAGTGACCTTCACAGAGATCTCGGAATAGACACAGTCGCAAGTGAAATAAAGAAATGTGCACAAAAACACCAGGAGAGGCTCCATCATCACCATAACATCGAAGCTGCAAGACTACTTCATCAAGAGGGTATAATAAGAAGACTCAAAAAACTAAAACCTTTTGAGTTACCTGAATAGTCCGCACAATGCAACATCAACCAAAACAAGACTTTATGGAAAGAACACATATAAGTGCTTTATTATTATATTGTCAGAGTCAAACGCTGTTAATCAAAAATGACTAGTTACTTTGTAAAAAATTTTATTGTTATCATAAATAAAATATTTTAAAAAAAAAAAAAATATTCCAGTACTTTGCCCAAAAATCATTTTAGGACATAATCGGTTATAAAATAGGTTAGTTCCACGGCTACATTCCTTAACTTTACGGGAAAATCATTTTATAATCCCAAAGTTAAATTTCATCACAATCGGTTTCGAAATAACCAAGCTTCATTGTTGTTATGTCGAATTTAATTTCCATCGCACAAGCCGATTTTTACCATATTCTGCAAAAAAACAGCATGGTTCCATTCTAATTGGCCGTATTCTGAGAAACACCCAAGAACATTAGTTCAATTGGCATTGGTTTCTCATATTAAAATGGTTTTATACAATAATTATGTCCTTCATTACAAATTACTAAAAACGCCTCATGTGCAAAAGAAATTTATTACTTAATGTGATGGACAGAATTACAAAATTTCTACAATTTCGCTATACACGCTGTAAATAAATTTAAGAAAAAAAAAAATTATTTTCGCTCTGACATGTGATAGATGATTTTATAGAAACAATAAATATTAAATTTAAATACAAACATTAAAAGAAAAATTCAAATTTTTATTTAATAAAGGATGTTGATATTTTTTAATTTTCGATTTAAAATATTTGAAATCAAAATAAATAAATTAAATTATAATTAAATTCGATTAATATTTTGTAGAGTAAATTAAATTTAAATCGATTTATTATGTCTAATTTATTGTCTTAAGATAATTTTTATAATGTACAATGTATTGAGTCTGTCTGGTTTAATTGTGCAAATATTTCACATGAAGGCACATAATATGTTTGGATTATTATGTTTTTGTATATATAACGAGAAGGGTTATTTTTAGTATTGTACGCATTCAATACCGTTGTCGTCACTTCAATTAGGGAGAGGAGAACATCGACATCAACAGCATTACTACAACATAATAAATCCCATTATTACTAACCATTTAAGTGTGTCGTATAAGAATTCTTTAATTCACTCCTAATTGACATATTGTTCGAATATTAACCGCTATTGTTACAAAAAACACAAGAAAGCCGATACTAGAGAAACCGCATTAACAGAAACCAAAATTAAATCACACACATAAAAATAAAACCAAACAAACGATGTACAATTTACATACATACATGTACAAAATAGAAGAGGCACACGTTTATGGGCGGTAAGGATGCGGTTACTCATCCGGAAATAACTCTACAGTATCCTTGTTAATAAAATGCATAAAACAAAACTAACAAAAAATGTGCTAAAAAAAGGATATCGTTTATTATTATATTGTCTCGTACTTGTATACGATAATGGTAACATTCATTCAGTGAAATCGTATATGCAAATCAAGCTAACATTTTAAATTGTAACTGTTATTGAGAAAACATCACGTTTCATGTATATTTTGACAGTTTTTTGTGATTTGGATCAACACTATAAAACTAAAAGTTTTTATTTTTTCATCTGTTAATAGTTTTTGTAAAACTATGGGTAGGCGTCAGGTGAATTTTTGGGTATCTTTCTGTGCAAGCAAGATTAAATTACAGGAAATAATTTAGTGATGATAGAAAAAGGGTTGACAATTTTTTATACGAGTATGTCATATAAAAAAATTTGGAATACTTTAGGCAGGTGGAATATTTTTAAGTAAACAGACGTAACTAGCTATGTACATACATATATACAATTTATATATTCTGCCAATTATAAAAAAATTAATTCACCATTTAACTGTAATACTAATTTATTTTAGAGATCACAAAACGAAAATATTCCTATGAAATTTATGAGATTAAAAAATAATAAACATTAATCAAATTAAATTTCAATTCAAACAAATAAACTAATAAAAATTCAAATATCATAAACTGACCCATTTACTTTAATTTTGCTCATTTTCAACTTTCAATAGCACAAAAAAAAAAACGAAAAATACAAATTTTTTTTTTAATAAATCATGTTTTAATTAGAAAATAAATTAAAATTTTAAAAATTAATTAATTTTCTTTGATTTAATGGTTTCGAAATTTTTTTATTTATTACAACAACAATGCTAGTAAAAATTAAAAAGTCAAAATGGTATACAAGTGGTTAAGCCGCTAAAATGAATGATTTTAAGGTCATGAGGAGTGGTATGGGTGAAAATAATAATTACGGGCATGGCCGCCATAGATACACTGCGCCAATTAAAAAACGGAACAGAAATTTTATTCGAAAAAATACCCAGATTTGAACGTTTGTATCTTGGTGAAATAACACCTTTCAAAAAAAAATTTTTGTTTCAATTTGAAGGAAATTTTGTTTTCTTTTCGATACTGGAAAACGTTTTATTTTATTTTGTTTTTTTATGACTTTTTTGAGTAAAACAAAAGGTGTCTAAAAATAAAAAAAATTTGCTGCTGTTTGAAACTGTAAACGAACTTGCTCGATTTTTCGTTCAAAAATCCAAATCAGCCATTTTATAGAGAATTTAGAAACCTTGCAAAATGGTTCTAGGAAAATTTCTGTGCGGCAAATTTCTCTTAGAGTTATTGAAGTTTTAAAGAAAATGTATCAGAAAGCGTGTACACGTTAACAAGGACATTTTTTTATCTTGTAAACTAAACACACTACGATAAAATTTTGAGCCACTTTAAATTTTACGTTATTTTATGGAAAACAATAATTTAATTTATCGCATAGTTATTTGAAGAGTGAAGCGAGATGAATCGAAAAGAACAATTACTCGTTCGCGCTACAAAAATTGTGGCTTTAGTTGAAGCCGGTGAAACTTATCGGGAAATTGGGCGAGGATTGTTTTTTATGCATGATAATGCCCGGCCGCACACAGCTCTAAACACACGACAATTTCTGCATCAGCTCCGCATTAATTTAATAAGCCATCCTCCGCGAAGTCAAGATTTAAACCTCCGTAGAACACGATATGTTACAACGGCATGTATGAAAACGGACAAGACAATGAAGAAATTTGCATTAACTTCGAAACGCTTTACAAGGAAAATGGCCACAAATCACCATGCAACAAATACGCAATGTTTTAAATTAGCCACGGCGTATTTATCAAGAAATGCGGGCTAGAGTACAACATGCGTTATTGAAAATTCCAGTTTGTTCCTAGATTTTTATTTTATTACGTTTGAATAAAGTTTAAAACGATTTTGTTTGCAATATACCTTATGAAATAAATCATATTTTTCACTGTAAAAACATATTTTCTCTTCACGCTTTGTGATACATTTTCTCTAAAACTTCAATAACCCGACAAGGAGTGGCCGCACAGAAATTTTCCTAGTACCATTTTGCAAGGCTTCTAAATTCTCTATAAAATGGCTGATTCGGATTTTTGAATTAAATATCGAGCAAGTTCGTTTACAGTTTCAAACAGCAACAAATTTTTTTTATTTTTAGACACCTTTTGTTTTACTCAAAAAAGTCATAAAAAAACAAAATAAAATAAAACGTTTTCCAGTATCGAAAAGAAAACAAAATTTCCTTCAACTAGAAACAAAAATTTTTTTTGAAAGGTGTTATTTCACCAAGATACAAGCGTTCAAATCTGGGTATTTTTTCGTATAAAATTTCTGTTCCGTTTTTTAATTGGCGTAGTGTATTTAACAATTAATCAAACTGATTGACTAAGTACAATCATGCAGATCTAAATGTTATCTACGCTTTGAAAAAGTAACTACCGCACTTAAGATTTTAAATAATAAACAAGAAATTTGTAATTGGCGCCTGGTATTTCTGATTTGAAATTGAAAAAATTTCAATGGAAACTGTCAGAAAGTTAAAGGAATAAATCTATTATATTTTATGGCTTATATCCAGAGAGTGAAACCGGAACCGAACTGTAAACCGAAAACCGAAAAAAACCTAAATTTTTTATGAACCGAAAACTGGAACCGAAACGAAATAAATAAAATGTAGGGAACCGTAACCGTAACCGCACACTTAAAAATGTTGCAGTGTTTTATGATACAAGCCTTGCATCGCAGCATATATGATATACCGTATATCACATTATGATTAAAATCTTGCATCGAAAAATAAACCGATGCAGTTATAATCAAAAAAGAAGCAAGTTTTGCATCAAAAAAATCGTTCTGTTGAAGTTGGTTGCAAACGTAACGTACTACGTGCGTACCTATTCGTATATTTAGAACGTGAATTTTTCATTTAAATTATTTACCAACTAACAGACATATGTACGTACTCTGTCAGCCTCTGTTTATAATCAACCACTTTAATAAGGTTAACATAGAAACCCAATTATTATAATGTAAGGCTAAAGAGTTGACTTAGCCTTTAAGGATGAGGGTTTACTGGCACATAATACCATAAATGTGCCTATGTGCATGTGTCACCTTGCATTTATTTGACCATTCCAAGTAAAAACAATATGATAGTACTGAAGTACCTATAGCGCAGTTGGTTTATACTTTTGTAAAATATATACATACATAATCTTAATATCGTTATATTCATTTTCAAATAGTCAAATTTTTAAATAAGAGTACAAAAACCAAAGACAAAAATTAATATGTAGCTATTAATAGCTTTTCTATGCGTTTGAGAAAAACAGGGCTTACCACTCAATTTAACTTTACAAATATAAGTATGTAAATAACATCAATTTGGATATTCGTTAGTAAATAATTTTATAATTTACAAAGTATTTATACATAATATGTATATATATTACATATATAAAACATTAATTTGTTATATAACGTATAATTTGTTATGTAACTATAGCTAAATACAAGATGAATTAAACAGTACTTTTATAATATAACAGCGTTAATTTTTAGAAGTGTCTTCCCCTGTTGTAGTTTAAGCAAACAAACTGAAACAACCACACAAACATGTACCGCCTCTCTTCTTTATTCGTATTTCGTACAGTGATGTCGTTTTGGAAATTTTAGAAAAGTAATTTTTAAATTTTCATGGGAATATTTCGAGGCAAAAGGAAGTAAGTACAACATACAAACATTGTAGATAGTTTCCAGTATTTTGTATTTTAAAAAAATGGGAAGGGCAGTAGTACGAGTGAAATGAAAGTTGGAAAATACTCCGATAGTAGTACTTTCGACAACACTGATTTCGTATCGTTTCAAACGTATCTACGCAGTGCAAAGTTTATCGTCATTCTTTCTTTTGGACAATTGTGAAGTGCAGGATATTAACGTACATAATTTTTTATATATTTCTTATAAATACTTTTATTGTGAGATTTTATTTTATTTAATATAAAAAATATATTTAGGTATATAAAAAGTGAAAAAGAAGTTAAAAAAAAAGTGAAATTTACAGTTTAGTTATTATAAGATCCTTGTTCCATGTGATTTTTATCCATTGTTTGTTCCGATGGATTTTTGTTTTGTTAAGATTAACTTTAAAGGGGTTGTTAATTATGTTAAAATAATAAAACACGAGGAAACATGGGAATATAAAGATTTGATTTTATCAGGTAAGTTGTAAATATTTAATTCTAATAATACTAATTAAGTATTCGAATTATTTTCGGTGGTTCCCGTTATTATTTTTCTTTATTGTGACGCTTACTATTTTTTTCCTATGTGATGGAAGATTGCATCATAATTTCATTTTCTTTTTGATTTATGATATTACATTGCATCGTATCAGCTGTGAAAAAAATAAATGTGCGTCTCTCTCGGAAATATCCATTTGATCAATGTATTTGTCATCAAATTTTTTTAATTGAATTATAATTTTATATGATTTTATTTTCAGCGTCTATATATGCTAATATTTCTGCATATGATATCGACTACTTTACAGATTTGCAAGGTGTTAGAATTTGTGAGGAGGATTTTGTAGATATCGTTACTGAACGAAAAACTCATCCGGAATTTCAGTTAAAAATAGTTTTGAAAATCCATGATAATAGTACCATTATTATATAAATGTATTGAATGTTATTTAAAAAAAATTTTAATTTCTTTATTGATACAATAGAATTACCTGAAATTCAAGCAACACCATTGATTCGTCAAAATTGCCGGTTAGGTTATCTAATGCATATAAATGCAAAAGTATGTAATTTATTTGAATAATTAATTTAAAATTCCCTGAAATAACTTTAATATTTCTAATTACAGGATTTAGAAGATTTTATTCTACAAACTCAAAACGCGTACGTATTGAGCAAAAAACTTATAAACGGCGGGTCACCGAAAGGCCTTTCGGATACTGAAAGACGGGCGATAATAAGGGAGGGTGTGGATTATCTAGTATTTAAATTTAGTACTTATCATCCCGATCCAGCACACATCACGGCGCTGGCGCTAGCTATTGTGGAATTATTTCCACAATTAAAAACTAAACAGAAAGATAGTCATATCCGTCGCATACAACACCACATACAACACCACGCGCAGCGCAGTCAGCACATCTTGAAGAAATGCTACAACACTCAAGAACATGAGCTGCGATAACAGCATTATAAAATAATAAATTCCATATAATAAATTTAAACTTATTTGAACTCTATTGTAAGCATTTTTCTTTTCTTTATTAGAATATTATATTACAAAAATTATGTTATTGCATTAAATTCTTAAACATAAGTAATTCAGAATTAAATCAGTAGTTGAAATGTAAAGACGTTTAAATTGAAATACAGTGTCAAAGCTAAGTGATTATTTTATTTTATGTTTGGAAAACGTATCCCTAAGGGAAATCCCAAGAACACTCAAGTAATACATACTTAAACTGGCGCAGTTGATAAACAAAAAATTTAAAATAAAATAATATAAAGTGAAACTTAACTTAACTAAGTTGGTTGAGAATTTACATATAATAATTACTTGTGAAAGTGAAAAGAATTTACATATAATAATTACTTGTGAATGTGAAAATATTACGATAATACGTGTGAACTGACATTTTTTTTAACATACCACAAATTTAAGGAGTGCACGCCAAAAATAAGTGTAATGGACAAAATGTTAATACTAGCATGGTAAGAAATTTTCATATATCCTATATATATTTCCTTTCTCAACTACATTTCATAACGTGCGTAAAATTATTGTTTTTGATTCTCCAAGTGCAAATGTTGGTGCTTGTAAAACATTTTTAACATACGGTGCTAGAATAAGCTGTTAGACGTTATCACTAGCTACCACTCAGTGAATGCTATTTAGAAAATTATATTTTAAAATCATTTACATTCCTGTAACGAAAGTACCGAACTTCACGTTACAGTTAAAATTATTAGTTCATGAATCTAAATTTGATCACATGACTAAAATATTGTCCAAAATACAGAGCGCATTTTTATATACTCTATGTCCGATCAAAAAGGGTCAAATAATCCAGATAGTGAATCTATATATCTTGAAAACGAAGTAGAATTCTATAATAGGGAACTACCTACATTTCAAAGCTTTGTTGAGGAGCACACAAATAAAGACGAATTTCAGGGATTTGTAGAAAATCCAGAAAATTTTATTAAAATTAGCTCTCCGATACAAAGAATAGCATCAGGTAAATTATTTAAAAAGTACAAAGATAAAACTAAAATGGAAAAAGTGATTGAATTGTTTAAAGTGAATAACATCACCAAAAATTTAAATTCCTTTGACGGAGACAAGTCACAAATATTTAATTTCATTAAATCAGTGGACGAAACTCTTCTCCTATGTGAGGACATAAAAGAGTTGGATTGTTTCAAAGTAATTCAAAGGAATATCAGACAAAAGATTACTGGTAAAGCCAACCAGTCGTTAACGAACCACAATATATCGAACGACTGGGAAAATATCAAGAAACACCTCATTGAGCAATTCGCAGACAAACGCGATGAGGCAAATTTACTATTCGAATTGTACGGACTGGTTAAACAGAATCTGGAACCAAAATTGCTATATGATAAAATATGTTCAATAAATAGTCTATTGTCAAATCAATTGAAAATAAAAGACCTTACAGATGAAATAGTTGAGTACCAATTACAACAATATCGAAGCACAGGCTTGATTATATTCATGGCAGGTTTAAAAGAACCGCTAGGAACTTGGCTCAGGGCAAGAGATCCTAAAAATCTAGAAGATGCTTATGAACACGTTGTAAAGGAAACCAACATAAAAACACTGAAGGGTTTAACACTAGAACAGTACAAAAAACCATATAGAAATTTTACACGGTACCCAAATAGTTCAAACAGTTCAAATAGTAATCAACAAATTAAAAATGAACCAGGGACATCTAATAATAACCAAAAACATTTTTACAACAAATCACATCCAACTAAAAATTATCAAAGTAAATATGTAACACATAATCCAAATACATATGGAAAACCTTATGCTCAAGTCAAAATCGAAAAAGGAAAGACCTATAATATTGAGACCTCCATTGAAGATGAAAATTTTCAGGGAGAAGCCTCAGAAAATTCACAGCTGAGATAAACCTAATTAAAACTAGCGGTTTGGGGTTTATAGTTTTAACCTGCGAGACACAAAATTTTAAATTCTTAATTGATTCTGGCTCGAATAAGTCATATATACACTCTGACTTCGCCAAAGAAACAATACCCGCAGATTTGACTATAAGCAATTACAAAGACGACGTTACTCATATTAAACAAACAATTTTTAAAAAATTTGAAGAGCTTAATAAACCAATAGAACTTTATATATTCAATTTCAATGGAGTATATGATGGCTTATTGGGTATAGAGACTTTAAATGAGTTAAATGCAGATATTTCATTAACTCAAAATCGTCTCTTTAATAAATTCTTTAATGAAGAAATTCATTATAAACTATGGTCTTGTGTTCCACCGATAATGGTAGAACCTAAAACTAAACGAATCATAGAAGTACCAGTCAATCAAATGACAGGAGAATTCTATACGGACCAAATTAAAATACAAAACGATTTGTTCATTTACCCGGGAATATATAAAATAACTAAACCTAAAACAGCTCTAGTAGAAATCGTCAACTTCTCAAACAATCCGCTAGAATTTTATTTATTAAGACCATTACAAGTAAAACAGTTTAACACAAAATATGAAGAAATAAATCTCATAGTGTCAGATCAGGAAATGGAAAAATCACAAATTCCATTAAATATAGAGCATCTTAACGATGAAGAAAAAAGAAAGGTGATCCAATTATGTCAAAAATTTAAAGACATATTTTATGGTGGTAAAGAAAAATTAACTTTTACCAACAATATTAAACACGAAATAACACTCTCGGATCTTAAACCGATATATGTCAAACAATATCGACAACCGCAACATCTGAGAGAACAAATAAAACATGAAATTGAGAAATTGCTGGATAACGGTATTATCAGGCCATCATTTTCCCCATGGTCCAGTCCAATATGGATGGTTCCCAAAAAACCTGGTCCTGATGGTAGTAAACAGTGGAGACTCGTTGTCGATTTTAGGAAAATAAATAACCAAACAATTGACGACAAATACCCACTGCCCAACATAACGGACATCCTAGATAGTTTGGGAAAAGCAACATATTTCTCGACTATAGATTTAGCAAGTGGCTTCCACCAAATCGAAATTTGTGCGCAGGATATACCCAAAACAGGCTTTTCCGTAGAATCCGGGCATTACGAGTTTGTTCGAATGCCCTTTGGATTAAAGAACGCACCCAGTACATTCCAAAGAATAATGGACAATGTATTAGGCGATTTGCAAGGTAAGCAAGTATTATGTTATATGGACGATATTGTAGTTTTTAGTCCAAACCTACAAGAACATATGTACCACCTTAAACATGTTTTCGTCAAACTCCGCCAAGCAAACTTAAAGATACAAGTGGAAAAAAACTTTCTTGTTACAGAAAGAAATAAGCTTCCTAGGACATATAGTTTCGGAAGAGGGAGTAAGACCAAACCCACTAAAAGTAGATGCTATTGTACAATACCCTATACCTAAAACTGTGAAAGAAATCCAAAGTTTTCTTGGAATCACAGGGTACTATAGGAAATTCATAAAAGATTACGCAAAACTTGCTAAACCATTAACATCTTGCCTGAAAAAAGGTGCAAAAATTCAACATTCTGATGAATTTATAGAATGTGTAAATAAATTCAAATACATTTTATCAAATAATCCGTTATTACAATTTCCAGACTTCTCAAAACCATTCGTGTTAACTACCGATGCGTCAAATCATGCGTTGGGGGCAATTCTTAGCCAAGGGCCAATCGGCTCGGATAAACCAATCGCATACGCATCACGGACGTTAGGTTCCGCTGAAACAAACTACTCCACAATTGACAAAGAATGTCTAGGAATAGTTTGGGCATGCAAGTACTTTAGACCGTACTTGTATGGGCAAAAATTTACGGTCGTGACCGACCACAAACCGTTATTACACCTCTTTAACGTAAAAGATCCCACATCTAAAATGATTAGATGGAGACTTCAGTTAGAGGAATTTGACTTTATCATCCATTATAAAAAGGGAATCGCCAACACCAATGCGGATGCACTATCTCGCATTAGGCTAAATGAAATGCTAGAATCAAAGGAATTGAAAGTACCAGAAACAATAGATTCTATCATAAGTCGCTCTAAAACAAAAACGAAAGGTAATGACATGTCACAAATTAATATGAACAAAACAGTTCATAGTGATTGCATGGACACAATCACAAATACTGAAAATTACCGGAAAAATTCAGTAGTAATCCAGTACCAGGATAGTATGGTTACAAACGTATCTGAACTAGCTACTCAGAACGAAATCAATAAACTTGCTCAGATAAACATCGACACCGATACATCGACTGGCAAGAACTCTAGTATTAAGGAAACAAAAACTTCTTTGAATGAATTCAGAAACCAATTAGAAGTAGTAATTGATTCGGATCATGAAGACATCAAAGAAACATTCTTTATAAAACACGAAACATTTCAACGTTTTATAATTAAAAAATCAAAATACACCTCGGAAGATATAATATACATATTAAGTAAATACCTTCGCAAAAAGCATATTACAGCATTATTTTGTAACGATGAGGTATTTCAGCAAATTGATAATGTATATTGCAATAATTTCTCCGACTCAAATCTTAAAATAATTCGTACAAAAGTTCAAAAAATCGATATTGGCAATTCCTTAAAACAAGCCGAAATCATCATTAACGAACATAATAAATCTCATAGAGGCATCAGTGAAAATTATGCTAAATTAAAGCGTAAATACTATTTCCCACAAATGCGCGAATTAATATCAAATTACGTCAATTCATGTGAAATATGCAAAACAAACAAATACGAGAGAAACCCAACTAATGTTAAATTTAAAATTTCTCCTACACCACAAAAACCTTTAGAAATATTTCATGTCGATACCTTTTGTTTAAGGGGAAAAACCTTTCTGACCCTAATAGACAAGTTTTCTAAATACGGAATGGTAGAATTTCTGCTGGACAGGAAAACAATCACCGTAATAAAGGCATTGAAGAGTATTTTTTCTAGAGAAGGGATTCCGAAAGAAATCATATTCGATAACGCAGCAGAATTTACATCAGAATTAATGGAAAATTTTCTAAAATTTTACGACATAAAATTTCACATCACTACAGCAAAATCTTCTACAGGAAATAGTCCTATAGAAAGACTACACAACACCTTAACGGAAATCTGTAGAATAATCTTCACACAAAACAAAAGCCTTGAGATAAAAGAACTATTAGTAGATGCAGTATTAGCCTATAATAATTCAGTGCATTCAACAACAGGTTTAACACCATTTGAATTGCATAGAGGCAATATTGAGGTAAAGAACATACCTAATCTAAATCAGGTTCAACCAAACGAATATCTTGATAAAATGCGGAAAAATTTCGAAGCTCTAAACAAAGCAATAGCGGAAGAAACGCATAAAAGCAAGAAACGAACGATAGAAAAATTAAACCTCGTAAAGGACGAGCCAAAAACATTCGAAAAAACGAAATAGTTTTTGAAAGAAATTCCACTAGAGACAAACTAGCACCGAAATACATAAAACATAAAGTCATTGAAGACAAGGATGTTACAGTAACAACGAATAAACGCACGGTGCATAAGAATAAAATTAAGAAATGAATCATTTCCATTTCAGGTATATGTTAATATATATCACCTCCACAAAACCCCAGTCTTTGGAAATATTCGATCTGAACAACAACCAAGGAGTTATTGGTTTAAATTTAGCAAAAGCAAGGGTAATAACAACCTATACGAAATTAGTACATATTATAGAATTAGATAATTTAAAAGTCAGCTTAGAAAATATTCAGAGTAATTACATGGAGCTAGAAAAGGTCACAAACAAACATAACCTTCCCACTTACCTGCTAGTAACAGCAAAAAGTAAAATTCAAAATCTCCAAACTCAGTTGAACAACATTTTACCCGTATCTAATAACAGATTTAGGAGAGGAATCTTCGATCCTCTAGGAACACTAATTAAAGCTATATCAGGGAATTTGGACAACAACGACTACATCGAAATTCAACACTCAATAAAAGTTCTACAAGACGGAAATTATGCAGTAGTAGAGAAATTTAATGAACAAGTGGAACTAAACCACCAAATGATAGATAGATTTGAAAACGTTACGAAATATGTAAACCAAATGTCAAATCTTTTAGAGGAAATGTTTAAACTACAAAGTAATAACTCATATACTAATTGGGAGAATAAACTGCAACAGAAGTATCACTATATACTAGACTATAATATAGAAACCCTAAAAGATCAAATTCAAGAAATTCATGAAATAATAACGTTCGCGAAGATAAATATAATTTCAAGATACATACTAGATGGTAGTGAATTAGAATACGTTAAAAATATCTTAAATGATCAAACAATTAATGTTAAATCAGATGAGCAACTATACGCATTGTTAAATTTAAAGGCGTTTTATAATAACACTAATATTGTACTTGTTATTGAAATACCACAATTTCATGAAGAAATATTTTCCTATTACTTCATCAAAACCATTCCTATCCTAAATAACCAAATAATTATAGTAAACTCAAATCATTTAATCCTTTCCGAAAATGTATATATGGAAATAAATAACCCATGCAATCTAGTAGAGAATACATATTATTGCAACATTAACCAGTTATACAGCACTAGTAACAGTTGTATACCTAATTTATTATTGAGCAAAAATGCACAATGCAAAACAACGGAAATTCAGCCAGAGGACGAAATTAGTCACCTGCAGCCCGAACACCTGTATGTTTCATCTAAAGGGGGAATAAAATTTACGTCAACGTGTAACAAAAACGGGGCTATCTACGGAAGGAAGCTACTAAAATTCATAGATTGTACAATCTTCATTAAAAATAATCAGTACACAAGCAAGTCAAAACAGAAAGTTCATCATATTACGGTTGTTCAATCATTCGAAGGAGTCAATTTAACTACGAGTTTAGAGGAAACTCTCACTTTCGAGAAACTTGAACAATTCAACTTCACGAACGTCGAAAGAATAAACAACATCAGAGAGTCACTAAATAAAACTCACTATGCGGCATCAGCATTTTCAATAATTACGATTATGGAAATCGTAGCAATCTTCTTATATATTTTTAGAAAACTAAAGATCAACGTAAGTGTCAACAAGGATGTTAACAGTCTTGGAAGGGAGGAGTCATATCCGTCGCATACAACACCACATACAACACCACGCGCAGCGCAGTCAGCACATCTTGAAGAAATGCTACAACACTCAAGAACATGAGCTGCGATAACATCATTATAAAATAATAAATTCCATATAATAAATTTAAACTTATTTGAACTCTATTGTAAGCATTTTTCTTTTCTTTATTAGAATATTATATTACAAAAATTATGTTATTGCATTAAATTCTTAAACATAAGTAATTCAGAATTAAATCAGTAGTTGAAATGTAAAGACGTTTAAATTGAAATACAGTGTCAAAGCTAAGTGATTATTTTATTTTATGTTTGGAAAACGTATCCCTAAGGGAAATCCCAAGAACACTCAAGTAATACATACTTAAACTAGATAACGGAGGAATAGTATAAAATTAAAAAATTAATTAAAAAAATCTTAAAACTTAGAGAACCTATACTTTTATTATTTATTAGGACGCTTTATATGATAGAAAAAAAACGCGGGTATGTTATATCAAGATTAAACCGGGTACGCCAAAAATCATATGCATTAGAACATGCCACTGGGAAAAACAGTCGGAAACGCAATGTAGCAGGATCATTAATTTCAACGGAAACTAAACCAGCTTTTGACATAAACAGAAACTTCTCGAAACTTTGAGTGTGCGCATCGATATTTTACGGTCGTCACCTGAAATTGGAAAATTCTCAAAACAATTTCCCTTTTTTTATACATCTCCCGATCTGGTAAGAGTAATCAGTTGAATTATACTCTATTCAATAATCTCTATTCATGTGTATTAATATTTATTCATTTTTTGTTTACTATTCCAGATTCTATATGACTTCGAAATACGGTATTCCGAGAAACATCAACATTTTATAAACAAATGGAAAATTAGTTCACCACATATTAAACAAATTTTTATGGAAACTAGAGGGCCGCATTTTAAAAGCTTACCTGAGATTGAAGGTAAGATAGATCAGCTAAAGAATAATACACATACTAATAAATTTAAATTCTCCTTAGAATTATTGCCTTCGACGCAAGACTTTTTTTACCTTCTAAATATATTACCACAAGTCGTAGCAGGTAAATCATCGCCAATATCCAACGGGAACGATTCTCCATAAACAAAATATTAGTGTTTAGAACGGTAAGATTTTACTTATCTCTTATATTGGGAACTTACAATATATAACAAAAATGTATTTATACTGGTTTTCTATTTAAATTCACAGCTTAATCTTCCTCCTGAAGAACTAATCGCATCTGAATTGGGACATCCCTATATAATTGCTGAAGGTGACAATAAATCAGCGATATCACAATATCATCTTTGCATAGAAAGAGAGCTGATAATCTTACCAGGAAATTTTACTTTCATTGAAGCCGTTGATTTATTGTTTAAATCGCACTATGTGTTTGGGCTACATTTTGCTGATAGTTTAAAAACATTTTGGACATTCATCACTTACTATTTTTATGAAATTGAAGATGCAGGAACTATCACGTCTAGGATTAAGGAAATATCCTGCAAATTAGATCTAATAACAGGTGTTAATTAACAGTTTTTCATTAATTTTTTTTATAAACATAAATCATTTCCTTTTCTATCTTAATATACTAGCAAAAATGTATTTTTGCTATTTCTGTAATGAGGTATTTGCTGAATTAAATAAATTAATACTTCACCTAAAATATCAAGAATTCGTACAATAAAAGTCTAGCATCAAAATTAAATGTGTCAAAGAAAAGAATTGTGATTGCACCTTCCAGACTTTCTGTGCCCTAAAAAAACATTTAAACAAATCTCACATTCTGGAAATAAATAATCCATTAGCCGACTCAAACGAGGCTGTATGTACTATAGCTTCTTTGGAAAAAATAGAGGACGTTTATATTCATAACGATCGTTTAGACAAATCTTCAGAGCTTAAAATTAAAACTCCAACTTTAAGTGACTTTGAAAACGCAATGAAATGTTTCTATGCCAAACTTAATCTATTAGGGTTGCCAGAGCAAACAATGACAGATGTTTTCTGCCAAACCAAAATCATAACTGATATCGGCATTAATATTATATCCGCATCATCCCAAATTAACACGACATTTAATAAAATTAAAATTTCTGAAACTATGAAAAATTTTTGCTCGAAATATAAACGCAAAAAACTGTTCTTAGAAAATTCTTTTTATATAGAACCACAACAAATTCCAATTGGATTTAGGTGGGAGAGGAGGTTCAATGGAGAATCATTCACTTACTCAAGAAAACTTGTTCAACATTTTTTTCAATTTATACCAATTACAAAGACATTAACGACAATTTTTAAAAATTCCAGTTTTCGTAACTTATTTAGAGATTTCAATGTTTCTCACAGTTGCACTAGTGGAATTTACAAATTTGGCTGTTGCGGAGATCGTTTTCAGTCCATTAAGAAGGATTTTGTTAACGAAGCGAAAGTTTTAATTCAGCTGTACTACGACGACTTTGAAGTTGCTAGGGTACTTGTCAGTAAGACGATAGTTCATAAAGTAGGCGGTATATATTTTACAATCGTAAACAGTCCAACCAATCTAAAATCCAACCTACAAAATATATTTTTAGTAAGCCTTTTTTACGTAAACGATCTCCATGGCGATTTTAATTTAAATTCAATTTTACAACCAATTGTAGCAGATATCAAAATCTTGGAAAATGATGGTATATTTATAGATAAACTCGGTTTGGTTTCAGGAACAATACTTTCCTTATCTCATGATAATCTGGCGGCAAATGACCTAATTGGTTTTACTAAATCTTTCTCCGCTAAATTTTTTTGCCGATTTTGTATTATGCCTAGCGGAGAAACAAAAAAATCAACTACTGAAGATCTAAAATTGCTTAGAACAGATGACTGTTACACTATTTTATGCGATCAACCGCCATTGAGAAAGTTAAAAATGATGGAAACCCAAGGTATTAGTCGCAATTCAGTATTGAACAATTTAAAATACTTTCACTCTATTAAAAACCATAGTGTGGATCTATTACATGATGGTTTAGAAGGCTTTGTTGTATTAGTATTGAAATATCAATTTGAATTCTTTATCGAACAGAAAGTTTTAACTAACATTGATAAAATAAATAATTGTATATCTGCTTATAATTTTGGATTCATTGATCGAAGAAATAAACCATCGAACATTAACCTGGAAAAAAGTAATTTAGGACAAAATGCCATACAGGTATTATGCCTAGCTACACATTTTCCGTTTATTTTTGACAGGTTTTATGATCAAGCTCACCAATGTCAATGGAAAGCTGTGCTTAGTGTTATTGAAATAATAATAATTTTATTTCGCCATGAATTAACTGATAGTGACATAAAACATCTACAAAGTATAATAACTTCTCATTTGGAATCGATAAAAACTACGTTCAAAAAAGATTTGACACCAAAACAACACTTCCTTCTGCATTATCCCACTGTCATTAGGGAAATGGGTCCTGTTATCCATTTGTGGACAATGCGGTACGAAGGCAAACATCGTTATTTTAAAAAAAATATAACACCTAATTTTATAAATATCTGTCAATCGTTTGCTAAAAGGCACCAACAAATGATGAGTAATGTTTGGGCAAATTCAACATTTAAAACCCAAAGTCAAAAGGGGGAAAAATCGTTATATAATTCTAATATTAGTTACAATTGTCTTGATAGGTTTTCTAGACCAATTTTTAGTTTATCATATTTTATCAGTGACTTTCATTATAAGAAAGGTTTCTGCATTTTGAAAGAAAAATCATCCCACCAATTAATTCATGGATATAAAATAATTGATATTCTTGACTGTAATAACGAAATATACTTCCTTATGAGTGAATTTATTGGAATTTATGATAAATTCTACTGTGGGTATCAATTAATCGAAAAAAACTCTAGTCCTATTTGTCTTAATTTTAATTCATTACAGTACAAAAAAGCTTATGAAAAACATTTTGTATGTAAAACTAAAAAATTTTATTTAATTGGATGCAATGTGCAATTGATTTAATTTTGATTAAATATATAAAATGTATTGTTTAGATTGCGACCTTACAAAAATCAAATTGAAATAGCAATTACAAGGTATAATTAAACTTAAATTAAGAATAGTTATTATATGAAGTGTAATCAATAATAATTTTATTGAATTTTAATTATATTAAATTATTACATTTTAATTATTTGAATTTTAAATAATTTTATTTTATATTTTATTATTATTATTTAATAAATAAATATATGTCGAATGAATATAATTCACTTAGTTTTATTACAACCAGTGGGTTCTGAGGATGATTTCATATTTGATACATCTTGATCTCGTTTACGATGCAACTTGATACATAATTTGTTGTGTTTCGATATAACTAATATCGTATATTATTTAAATGCAATCATAGTTGCAAAACGATACAGGACACATCGAAGCAATTCAAATACAAATTATAACAGATTACGATGCAAACTGCACCATAATTTCAATAAACACGTATTGCATCAAATTTCAAAATAACATGCATCGAAAAAACCTTGATGCAAATTGTTCTGTAAATCGTTGCAGGTAGTATCATATATAATTTTAATGTAATTTGTATCGAAATTGGGAGCATCATCAACTCTTTTTTTTTTTGGCACAAAGCGTAAATCGAAAAACGAAGCTAGTTTGCGCTGGAGTCATATACGAAACTATTTGCATCGCATATCAAATTTTTTTTCGAGTGTGCGGAGCAATATTTTCATGCGGTTTATTTCGTTCTTTTTCGTTTCGGTTCAAGTATTTTTTGCACGAAAATTTTTCATATCTCTTTAAACGGAAAAACCTAGCTAGGTTAGTAAACGGAAAAACCGTTAGCTTAAAAAGCTAAAAAAATTATACTTAATTAAAAATTCACTGAAATGAACAATTCCGATAATTTGCTTGTTCGTTTAGCACGTCCTTCAAAGGATATTTCGTTTTTTAGACCATTTACACTCACTGAATTTCTGCCTACCATAACTTATACAAATTTCATTGAACGTAAATGGGCTGTTAACCAAACGAATGACTAAATGTTTAAGTCGTTATATGCCAAATATCATTAAAACCAAATGTCATTAGCTCAAAAATATTTTCAATAGAGGTCTCTAGCTGATGGTGTTGTTCTTAGAGGCAATTTAAATAACATAGCTATTGAGCGATACAGTGAATTTTTGTGTATCAAATTTTGTGTACCAATTTTTCTGTATGGAACCTTTACTGACTGACAAATGGACGAATCTGATGGAAAATAATCTACAAAATGTTTTATTGATTAAATTAAATAATGAATTTAAAATAATGATTAAAGGGGAGATTATATCGTTAAAAATTTAACTTTTTATTATACTTATACTAGTCCAGTAAAACGAGCCTCATGAGAAGGAAAAAGCTCCTATACATTTCAACTTTGCAAATTCCAAGTATGTTCAATAAGGTAGGCTGTTTTCTTCCTGTTGACGGATAAAAACGCGGCAAAATGGTATTTTACAAATTCTTCTGAAACTACGTAAAATATCAAAACTTTTTCGATTAAGAGTTGATGTTGACAATATTTTTTTTAATTTGGTTTCTATTTTATTTTTATAAAACAATAATTAGTTGAATTACGGACATTTTAATTTTTTGTATACCTATTAACGGGACAGAACACAACAGAACATCACTTCGTATAGAAAAATCGTTTTATAAGCAAAGACTGCTAATCACATTTTAAACGTAATTTTTATTTTAACTAGGACCAGACGCTAAATCACTCCGTATTCTATACCACCATTGGTTATATCAAAATAGCCTTTAATAGTTAAATTAACTAGCTCTCTGCTATACATTTAAGTGATTTAGTGTTTCATATTGCCTTGCCTGATTACCTCAAATTTTCTCGTTCCCATAACTGTCTGATGAGCGATCAATTTTACAATGGGGTTGGTTGTCGTCCTTCCCATCGATAACCTTTCCCGGCAAAACAAACAATACAGAATCACTGTATCATTACAGAGAATTTAAATTGTGTACTACTGAAAATTGTAAATGGTAGCCGCCAAGTAGCCTGACACACTTCAACTCTTTGTACCATTGGGTCAATTTGCCAACTACTGAAAAATACGGATTAGCCTAAAGTAAATCCACCAATTAACTACTTATGTATATACACTAGGGAGCAATTGAAAGTTAAAACTTAGATGTTGTTCTTTATTTTTATTTTTTACTGAGATTTTTTAAAAAATACTATAAATTAATTGTTGATTCTAGAAGGAAACATTTGGAAAAACTATTGTGTATCTCAACTGCTAAAACAAACAATTTCCAAATATTGAACAAGAAATTCAATTGTTACCAGCTCCAGCACTTCGTTAAATTCTTCAGTTTCCGATTTTGTTTGTTAGAAAAATATGTGAAACCCTTCCATTTGGTGCCGGACTTTTTAAATGTTTGATGGTTTTTCACCAAAACGGCTCTTTTTCTACGCACCAATGTGACTAGACAATGGCCTAATTTTACGGTGTGAATTGTTTTGAGTAAGCTTCAACCGTAACCCCAATCGAAGAAAAAATCACAAGTTCCATCTAATTTTAATTCACAGTGAGGAAATTGAGTACGAATATTTACGCTGCTTCAACCACGGGATATCATCTGAAAAATTGATTTCGAGTACAAACATCATATTACACATTGGTGATCGAGTGATATGAACAAAAATTCAGGTGAACGTGGAATTGCTGATTTGGTGTACGGAAATGAATGGCTGGCCGAACTATAAATGTGCTGTTTTTTAGCTTATGCTCAAAATAGAGTAAGCCAAAAGTTAAGAAAGTTTATTTATGCATTCTTAATTTTTAATACAACATAACACAAAAAACTTTAAAAACATTAAAATAATTAACTGTTCGAAAATATTAATTTTAATTTCATTAACTTAATTTTCTGCTTTACAAATCAATCAAAAAAAAATTTTAAATTTTAATTCTATAAAAAATTAGAGTTAACTTAGTTTGAAACATAATTATTTGTGCACACAAGTTTATTCTCATATTTATTTGTGCATTATGAAAAGATTAAAGATAAAACGGTATACCAATTAAATTTAAAAATATTTTTGGCTAATTAAATAGTTGCCGTCTTACTTTGGTAACTGGAATAGTATTTGGTATACAAATAAAAATGCAAATTATGCTCAAAATCAAAACCGAAAATAATTTTCGTTTTATAGAATTTTATCACTCTATTTTCCACTTTAACTTAAACGTTCGCAAGTTTAAATCAAACCTTAACCTGGACTGGGATTTTGCACAAAAAGCGAGTGTGTGTCTCTTTTACTTAAACTGAATATGAACACTATTTCCCTTAGTAAAAATATTTTTTATCAATGTGATCTCAATTAGCTAAAATAAAATGATATTCTATTTCAACTATCATTCGTCTGTTTCTCTCGCCAACGAAGGTACGTAGTCGAAGCGGAGAAAAGGAGATAGCTCTTTTACAGAATATAATTGACTGAGATCCCAATAGAAAAACCGATATAGACCGAATGAAATGGAGTAAAAACTAATTCTTTTAAAAAAGAGATAAACTCTTGTAAC
Source organism: Tipula vernalis (assembly GCA_958295665.1). Taxonomy (NCBI): domain Eukaryota; kingdom Metazoa; phylum Arthropoda; class Insecta; order Diptera; family Tipulidae; genus Tipula; species Tipula vernalis. The sequence continues at coordinate 329,282,437 of OY282558.1, forward strand.
GACTGAGCGTTACAGATTTGATGTTGTATGGCGGTGCAATGACGTGAAATAACCTGAAAACAGAGAAGACCGTGAAGTCGAGTTTGTGAATGAATACACACTCAACTACCGTGTGAGCGTGGTGATTTTGTGCATAAATGGTTGATGGGGAAATTGACAATGTCGAGTTGCCATCTGTCGGTTGATCAATGTGCTTTGCGGTTCTTGTACTAGACGCATTTGTCATTGGCGCGCTGCCGACTGATTCTATTTTTTTTTGACAAGAAACAAAATGAACAGAAAGTCTCTTTTTGGATTCAGAGCTTGGAAGAGGAGGACACGAGGATAGAAAAAAAAATTATATATGCGGATATTGATAACTGACGACAAGTAAAAAAACAAAGAAAAAAAAACAAATCCGCCAGCGTACACATATATATATATATATATATATATATATATATATATATATATATATATATATATATATATATATATATATATATATATATATATATATATATATATATATATATATATATATATATATATATATAATTATAGGTTACACGGATAATAAATCGAAAAAAATATATTTATTTTATTTAACTTTATTATTTTATTGTGTACACTTTGAGTTAGATCTTCTTATTTTCTATTTCTTATAATATCTTTCTTATCAAAAGTGCAATCATGCACTTTTCCTGTTGTTAACCTATTTCTTCTTTTATTATATTTCTTGTTGGTCAGCGATATTTGTTTGATATTTACATGACACCTTTTGTCTGTAATGATGGAATGTTCTTTATTCATCACTTATGAGCGTGTGACTATTTGTTTAATAGTCACTTGACACCTTTCTTGTGCGATCATGAAATGTTCGTGTTGATTGTGGGAATGTAACTCCTCCCGGGGGTAAAGAAAGGGTGTCTTCGTCCTTTGTTGTAATGCCTAATTTTATTAGTAGATTTGAGTATGTTGTGTCTCCGTTTTGAGTGAGATCGTCTGATTTTGATTGCTTTGTGTTGTTTTCTACTGATTTCTTCCCGTGTTGACGAACCTTGATGTAGATACATAGTGTTATTAATCCAAATGATGAGATAGATACGCCTCCTGACAAAGACCATATCCAGAATTGATGGTTCTCTTGTTTTATGTCCATGTGGGTTATCCTTTTTCTGTTTTGAATATTTTGTTGTTCAATAAGATCTATATCTACCGTCTTGATCAGTTTCCGTGTTATTTCGAGATTATGTAGAGCACCCTGTATTTCCTCTGCTTCGCTTCTAATTTCAAAGGATTGGAACTTCTTGTTTTTAACTATTAAAGTGCAGTTCTGGAACGTTATTAGGAAATTGCCCGTTAACGTGCGGTTGTTTGGTCCGCAATCTGATGACAGTATTTCTTCTTTTGCATTATCTATGAGTAATTTATCCTCTGTGATGATTCGTACTGTAGTTTCTGATTTTGTGGTCACGTTGCAAGCGCTTTTAGTTCCCATTATAAGCGGTTTAATGCATTCATCGTCAAATTCCTTTATTTCCGAATATTTCTGTACAAAATTATTATGATTCATTGTTGTAAACAGTTTTTGTTTCGTCTTTACGAGATGCTGAGGATATTCTTTTATTATTGTGCCATTGATTGTCAGTGGAACAATCATTGCTGTTACTGAAGTTTCTTCTTCTAGTTTTGGTGTTTCTAGAATAAAGAGTAGGGTTTCTTCGTTTATTGCTATTTTAGGTACCACATATTGTAGTGCTTCTTCAGGTAGAGTTATGTTTACTCCTTGGTTTGTCATTAGATCTTTTATTATCATTAATTCCTTTAGTGAAATCACCTTGTTACTTGCCAGGCCGATTTTTGTCCTGACTATAGCATCCTGTATGTCTTCTAGTATAGTATTTATGCTATCTATATTAATGATGGCTGCTAACATTTCTATCTCGCTGAGTATTATTTTATTAGCTGTGTTAGTGTTTGTCACAGCTTTGTTTATCGTATCTGTGATCATTTGTATCCTTTCATCAATCTGGTTGTTTATTTGAATTTGTTCATTGTTTTCGTCTACTAGTTGATTCATTTTGTTCTCTAGCATTCGCAAATCTATGGCATCTGGACTGCCTGCCAGCCATTTCCACGCTGTGCCTAGGGCATCCCATCGCTTTTGTCTATAATGCTTTATAGGTTTAATTTGTTGAAGATTGTTGTACAATTTTTTGCACTTTTGTTTTACTATTTTATATAAATCTAACTTATCGTTCTTATCATCTAATTTATTGTAAATGAATTTGTTTATTGATTCTACTGTGTTCTGCAAGTTATTTAAATTGATTGGATGTACGACCTTTATATTACCTATTTGAATTTTGCAATTTTTTGTTTTTATTGGGTCGTCATTTAAGTTTTTTATCTCTAATTTTTGGGAATGATAAATTTGAGGAATTACTATTAATATTACTAATCTTGCTATGACATTCATTTTCATAATGGATAAAGTTTATGGGGGTTTTTTCTTTTTTTTTTTTTATTTATAAAAATTGTTACAGTATTACTTAATGTCTATTTCTATTTGTTCCTTAAGGTCTATGTTAATTTTATGTTTTATTTCAAGTGTTATTAAAATTCTTATGTGTAAAAGCAAAATTATCTTGCGGTTGTATTTAAAATTGTGTTAAAAATTTGCCTGGAATGATACAAAAATTTTGGTTTTAATTAATCTTTTTTAATCTTTTTATTTTATTTTTATTCCGTTTTATATTTCTATATGTGTGGAATGTTTTAGGTTCGATATTTTGGATTTTGGTTTCGATTCCCCTTGGTTGGGCTTTTGCTCTTGTGTTTGGTTTAATGAATGCAACTTGACCCTCTGTAAGGTTGGGTGGTTCTTCTTTTGTATCATTTTGTTTTTTCATTCTCGTGGCCGCCTTTTCCAAATTGTTGTTTACTGTTTGGAATATTTCATTCGCCCGTGCTTGAATTTCTGTTGGATCAGTGAAGTTATTCTGATTGAATATTACTTCATTGGGCGTGAAGCCAGTCGCTGAATGCACGGTGTTGTTATAAAGTGCAACTGACAGTTCTATGGCAGTTGAAGTGTTTGGATTTGCTGACTTCTGCTTATTCGTATTGAATATCTCTATCACTGTGGCGTGGGTCTTTTCAATCTGCCCATTGGATTCTGATGACGATGCGTATTCTATTTTGATATTTAAATTATTTAGAAATTCCTTCACTTGGGTAGATTGGAATGTGGTTTCATGGTCACAAACAATGCTGTTCGGTATTCCGAAAAGAGTGAAGTACTTGTTAAGAGCGTTGGTTACATCCAATATATTTTTTGTTTCCATTGGCATCATTTGTAGATGCTTGGAGAAGGAGTCAATAATTGATAGGAAATTGTTCCTGTTTATATTGAAGATGTCGATATGTAACCTTTCTAACGGCTTCTTTGTGATTGGCCGTGGAGATATTTTAATATTGTAAGGCTTGCGGTCATATTTATGTCTGTTGCAAGTATTGCATGCATTAATGTGAGTTCTTATTTTGTTTCCCATTCGAGGGAAGAAGTATGCTCGCCTTAATTGGTTTTCGACTTCGTTGGTGCCTCTGTGTGCACGTTCATGTTCTTTTGTTATTAATATGTTCTGTCTGTCCTCATTCGTAACATCTTCAACTATTTTTGTTACTAGCACAAAGTGGCCGTTTTGACAGAAGTTTTGTCTAAAAGATGTTTGGATTTTGTCGTATAGACTTTCTGGAGCCATTAATGCCGATTGTTTCCCATTGTGATATTTTTTTAAAAATTGTGTAATGTCGTTTTCCTCGAAGGCTTTCTTTGAAATAATAAATCTTTTGAAATTTGGGAAAATATCTTCTGAAATAGTTACATCTATGTTTGCAATTTTGAAAATTAATTGGTTCCGGTAATAATTAATGGGTCTGTCAGCGAAGTGTATGAAATGGTCATCTGATGTATTCGCTGAGTGTATTGTTTCTATGTCATCTGATGAATGTGAGTGATTTGTTTCGATAGATTCACGTGAAGTGTTAATGTCCGCGAGCTCATTTGAGTTTATTTCCCTTGCGTTGTCTACTGTGGGCATTCTGCTTAGCGCATCTGCTACCACGTTAGTTTTGCCTTCTTTATAAATTACGTCGTAATCGTAATTTTCCAACTCTAAGATAAAGGGTCTCTTGAAATCTAAGTTAAGATAAAGGGTCTCTTGAAATCTGGATAGGTCAAGATTTGGTCTGTCGCTATCGTTCTTTTTAGTGTTTCAAAAGCCTTTATGTATTCTGGATCATTTAAATCCAATATGGTTTCTTTTTTTAGATATTTGGTCATATTTTTTGCTATTTTGGAATAGTCTTTTATAAACCTGCGGTAATATCCGGAGAGTCCCAAGAATTGTTTTATTTCATTTTGATTTTTTGGCAATGGCCAATCTAATATTTTTTTTACTTTATCTTTGTTGGGTTTCACTCCTTCTTGGGTGATGATATGCCCCAAGAACTCCGTCTCTCTTTTCAAGAATTCGCACTTATCAAGTTGAATCTTGAGATTGAATTCTGAGAGTCTTTTAAATACCGTTTCTAAATTGTTTAAATGGTTTTTTAGGTTTTCCCCTACTATTACAATATCATCCAGATAAACGTGACATATTTTGCCGATTAATCCCTGTAATACGTGATTCATAGCACGTTGGAATGTGGCTGGGCCATTTTTCAGGCCGAACGACATTCTGCAAAACTCAAAATGACCTTTGTCAGTTGAGAATGCAGTTTTTTCCTGTGATTTTACATCCATCGGGATCTGATGGAAACCCGATTTCAGGTCTAGTGTTGTAAAGTATGTAGATTTGCCCAAATTGTCTAAAATTTCTTCAATTTGTGGCATGGGGAATTTGTCGTCGATTGTTTTTTCATTTAGCTTTCTGTAATCGATGACTACCCTTACTTTGCGTGTTCCCGAAGCGTCTGTCTTCTTCGGTACGACCCAAATTGGTGCAGAATATGGGCTGCTTGAGTTTTTGATGATCCCACTGTCTAACATATCTTGTACTTGTTCTTCTACATCCCCTTTAAAATGATAGGGGTATCGATATGTCTTTGTGTAGACTGGTGTTTCATCTCTCGTTAGAATCTTGTGTTTAATAACTGTTGTTGCTGATAACTTTTCGTTCTGTTTCAACAACACCATTTGGTTTCTATAGATTTTGTCAATTAGGGCGATCTTTTCGTTTTCGTTTAGATGATCTGTTCTTATGACCCTTCTTATATCTTGTTTGCTAATTATTTCCTTTCCGAAGATAGGAATTGGTTTGATCGTTTCGAAATTATTAACTACAAGTTTTAGTTTTGGTACCGTCTTTGGTATGTCTGGTTCGTTCGTCAGTATCTTTACTGTTGTTTTGCCTTTGCTGGCTTTATAGATGCCTGGTTGAACTATTATTTCTTCGTTCAATTTTGCATAGTTTGGAACGAACCATTCACCGTCGTTAGACGTTTTAAATGTCACCGTATGATTATAAATGTTCCCCTTAGGGTAATAACGATGAAATTTAAATTGTATATTATTTAGTAGAATACTGTTGGTTTTGTAATCTATTTTTGCGTTTAATTTCGCCATTGATTGCGAACCTAGAATTCCGTCGAAGAACTTGTGAAATTCTAGCTCGTAATATGTTTGTTCTGGTATTTTATTGCCCAGAAAGTTAAATCTACCTTTTTTATCTAGAGTGTAGTTGCCTAATATATTATTTATTGAAGTTTTATGTTTGGTGAAAATTGTCTCTGGGATGATACCGGGTTTGATAATATTTTTGTTTGCCCCTGTATCTATCAACAATTTAATTTTTGTATTATTTTGTATGCCGTTGCATATTAGATATGGGAGGAAATTTAATCCTCCGTATCTTCCTCCCAGTCTTCCTGAAAATTTTCGGAATTTACTTCGAATTCAGGTGAAGGATCTTCGGAGTTTACATTTTCAACCTCATGATTTCCATCCTCTTTGTAAAGTTCATGAGTATTAATTATTCTTCTATTAAACGTGTTCCTAGATCTTATGGATGTATCTACTTCCATAGGAGTGTTATTTATGTTTCTCGACCTCATAGAAACATCCCCATCTTTTGTTGGGTTTGGTCGATTGTGATTTTGATTATTAAGATACTTATTTTGATTCCACTCCTTTTGTCTTTGAATTGGTGGAACATTTTTTATAGGTATTTGGTTGTGGGTTCTTCGCGAGTTTTCCGATATTGTCTCGTTTGAACTAAATTTGCATAGGAAGGCATATGCTTCCTCTATGCTCTTCGGTCTGGCCGCTTGGGCGTACCCGAAGTACGGTTTTCTTAACCCTGATATAAAGGCTGCTAATGCGTCCTCATCTATGAAGGCGTTTATAGCACCCCAGGCATGATTGTAAACATTGTTTTGTTTCGCCAATGTTTTTATATTTTGTACATTCTCTTTAATTTTGTTAAAGTACGAGTGTACAGTCATGCCATCGTTTTGTTTTGTGGCCCAAAGTTGGGACTTATAAAATGACAACTCTTGTTTGTCACCGAGGGTTTCCAAGAGTATTGTTTTAATTTCTTGGAAATTCTGTGGGTTTCCGGCGAGACATAGCGCGTCTTTGGCCTTACCCTTTATTTTATTACTCACGGCTTGTAAGTAAAGTTTTAATTGTGGTTCAGATACAAGAGGTACGAACACTCTTAGTGTCTCCTCAGCTGTTTGAAGCCAAGCATTTAATTGTTTTTTATTACCGTCGTATTCCGGTAATGATTTTATAGGATCCGGGATTCTGAATGCATCGAACGTTAGTAGTTGTGTTACTGCAGGACTTTCCATCTCTGCAGTATTTTCTAGTGGCTTTTGTTGCAAAAATGCGAGAGTTTGTTCATGTTCTTCTGACTTTAAAGTCATCGTTTGAACTTGTCCCGCCACAACTTTAATTTGTTCTGTTAATTCATTTATTGCTGCAATTATTGCTGGATCCATTTCGTAAATAGAGTTAGTATCTGAATCGGTTGCGATATCTCTGTTAACGTCGAACCTTTCGGGTACTTTTTTACTCATTCACTTTTAATCACAATGTTTTCTTTTTAGAAAAATTTATTTTAATTTTCTTCCGTACCTATCTCGTAGTATACGGGGAACAGTTCTGTGCCTGTCTCGTAGTATCACAATTTTGCCCAAATTGGCAACAAAAATATTTAACTTTATAAATAAAAATTAAGAAAAATTTATAAAAAAAAATTTGTTACCTTTTTATACGATGATCAGGGTCTACGCCTATCTTGTAGTTTCGTAATTTCCAATTTCGTATTTTGTTTGTAGTCGTGTGTCACAGGTTTTGATGTATAGCTTGTGAAGTGATGCGGTGGAATCACAAGTCTCTTCGCGGTTTCCCTTTTTGCTAGAGATGTTGTTTCAGGAATTGAGAAAAAAATTCACTAAATAATTTCCCGTTTTAACGGATTCACTTTTCACTAGTTTTTATTCACTACTGATTTGCACTGTTACACTAACACAATAGTCTAAACACCACCAGACGGCTGCGCCAATTATAGGTTACACGGATAATAAATCGAAAAAAATATATTTATTTTATTTAACTTTATTATTTTATTGTGTACACTTTGAGTTAGATCTTAAAACTAAACTTATTTTCTATTTCTTATAATATCTTTCTTATCAAAAGTGCAATCATGCACTTTTCCTGTTGTTAACCTATTTCTTCTTTTATTATATTTCTTGTTGGTCAGCGATATTTGTTTGATATTTACATGACACCTTTTGTCTGTAATGATGGAATGTTCTTTATTCATCACTTATGAGCGTGTGACTATTTGTTCAATAGTTATTTTATAATAATAATAAACAGTTCAACATAAATATAAACTTTGATGTGTTTCATTAATACACTCAAAACGTTTATTTTTACCGTTTATGTTGTGATTTTAGTGAATTTTGTGTATTTTTTGTTAGTGTTATTAATACGGTATTTTTAATGCTACAGGGATATGAACCAGTCTGTTGAAGGTGCATCGTTGCGATGTGAAGTGATGCGGTTGAAATTCAAAAATATGTGTGTTAAATTAAATCTTAAAACACATTTGACACACATATTGTTAGTTCAATGAAACTATATCTAGATGTGTGAAAAATGTGAATAAATTGATTTTTTATAGTGAATCAAAGTAAAAAAATTTGATAGTTGATCGGACATGTTGTAATAATGTTCAAAATGTTGATTTGAACCGTTCTACTCAGGTAAGTGATTGTAAAAAAACATTTAATAAGTCTAATTATTATTATATTAGTGTAAAATCTTAGACTCTTGTACTTAAATTGTAAATTTAATATAGTCTTGATTTACAGTTATCTAATAGATTACCACGGGTGGGGTCTATTTAGTTATTGAGAATAAACAACTTGTTGTTAATATTAGAGTTAAATTCATTCTATTTTTATTTTATTTAATATTCACCTTTTATATAAGTTAAATTCTTTATTGATTTTTGGTTAAAAAAAAATAATTTTTATTTTTAACTTATTTGTTTAACATCGAAATTACAACTGATTATTTTCTTATTTTCTAATTACAATTTGCTTAATTAAAAATATGTAGAATATTAAACCATGTCGTCAAGAATATTCACTCAGCATTATGCCGGATGCGCGTGTAACTTGTTGTCATTGCTAATGCAACGAGACAAATATGATCACGTTGTATTTTTGTGGGAAACCTAATTATTACGCGTGTTAACTCCTCCCCCTTAAAGTTCGAATGCTCACATTCGAACCATCAGAAAAACGGTGTTTAATAAAATTTCCGTCTATGCTCTGAGGCCCCTTTGGGTGTTATCGTTTGAGGCGTCTCTGGTTCGTTGTATTAATGATTCGTAATTTCTTAGTTTTGGTATATTTTGTAGTGATGACCGCTATTCCCAAAATGATGACTATTGAGAATGATCCCCAGCTCGTGAATCGCTCGATGGCTCCCTCCTTTTTAAGGAGCCCAATGTGACGAGTATTATTATTTCCTTGAAATCACTTTCTTCCGGCGTCGGCTGTAGAATAGCTATAAGTACTTGAATGGTCGTTTTTTCTTTAGAAATGTAGATGTTATTTCCAACTAACAAGGTAGTATTGCTGAATTTAATCAAATATGTTCCATTGAGTTTCTGAGTTTCGTTATTAATTTTGATGTTCCCATCGAATTGATTCAGTAGAACTAGACCCTCTGATATTTCGTTAACTGTTTGAATATGTTGATTGTTGTGGTGTTTGCATTTTGGAAGGTCGACTTATGAGCAAGTTGGGTTAACAAGAAGAATTACTTATGTATAGTATATTATTTTGGTTACATATTGAAAGCGAGTTGATCGTTTTACATTCGTTAATAATACTATAAATCTTATCGTGATTTTTAATGACATTTTCATACTCAATTTCGGTCACCTTATCATTTCTTCTGACCAGGTTTGACCTATAGTTCTGGAGTTGTTACCGGAATGTACACAATATAAAGTAGACACAATTTGCTACTAATGATTTTGATATTAGCGAAATCTAACGCCTCCTCGGGAGTACTATATGGTAAATTTTCGGTTTCCAGTGTATTAATGGCTAATTTAATTTCAGAATTTGATAAAACGAGTGAATTTATAATCCCTGCTTTAGCTCAGTGAATTGCGTACTTAATATTTACCAATTCTTCTTTCATTAGTTTTAATTTATATTGAATATTTAATGCTAATGGGTCGTTTAATTTATTTTCTTTGTGAATTTCGTTAATAATTAAATTAGCCATTTTTGTAATATTATTGATTCTTTCATTATACAATCGGTTTATAACTACTTGGTTGTTGTTATTCTCTAATGCATTATTCATTTTATCTTTAATTACTTTGAAATCCTCGTGATCGGGATTTCCGGCTATCCATTTCCATGCACTACCTATAAAATTTAAGGATCGTTTGGATTTATGTATTCTAAGGCTGTCCAGTAATGTTTGTAATTCCGAGAGTTCATGCCTCAAATAGGGGTGCAATGGGTGATCTATTGTCATTTCTTTGTCCAGTATGGATTGCATTCTGTCTATGTAATTTTGGTGTTTGTCTAAATTCAATTATATGGATTTATTTGAAGTTTCCGTCCTGTATTTTTGCTTGACCTGTGCTAATTGAGATGATTTGAGAATTTGTGTAATCAAGAATTTGAATTTCTGCCAATGTGTTGCTTAAGGCGTAACTGTAATAAAAATAAGTTTTTGTTTCTTAAGATTTAATATTGCTTTTGTGAATTACTCTTCCGGACTCCGTTATAACTGTTGTATTTCTGTCTTCCGTTACTATTTCGGGTTTGAATCGTTCTGTTAATTTCGATCCTAATCTTTTATTATGTTTTACATAGATTACTTGACCTGCCTGGTAGGTTTTGATCGGGGTACGGTTTTTGTTATGGTATTTCAGATCTGTTTCCTGCTTTTGTTTTATCTTTAGTATGGTATCTTGTCGGATTTGTTCTAATTGTTCAGGATCTGTGTCAGGGATTCTGCCAAAATATATTTCCACTGGCCGTTTGCAAGTTGTCGAGTGAATTCAGTGGTTATATTCATTAATCGCTCTCTCTAGTAGTTCATTAAAAGTTCGCTCTACCCCATCAGCCTTTAGACATCTCATCATTTCTGAGAGTGTCAAGTAAAATCTTTCCACTTGGCCATTCACTTCACTTTTGTATGGGGGAGTTTTGACGACTTTTATGTTTAAACCATCTTCCATCATTGATATTATGGAATTCGAGTTGAAGGATTTTTCATTGTCAATTACCACAATTTCTGGTACACTAAAGAAAAAGAGTTTATCTCTAAGTGGTTGTTTGATGTCTTCTGTCGCTCTGAATTTTAACGGTCTGCAGAAGGCGAGTTTACTGAATTTGTCAATTGCCGTTAAAACCAATTTATTTTCTGTTGAGTAAATATCTAGATGGAGCGTATGTCCAGGATAATTAGGGATAGGTGTTGGGGTAATAATAGGCTTATTGGGATGGTGATCATATTTATTCTTCTGGCATATAACACAACGTTTGACCAGCAACTTAATTTTCCTGGTCATCCTGGGGAAGTAATAATTTTCGATTATTTGATCTCGATTTTCTTGAGTATTACAATGTGCTCAGCGATGGACAGATAATATTTTTTCCTCTTGTTGGTTTTCATCCGTAATATCTTGTACCATCTTCTGAGTGAATCGAATTTTATAGTCTCTGAAATGTATTGGGTACACTTTTTGAACTTTTCCCATTATATGTTCTGATGTCTTCAATCCGTTAATCGTGAGTGGATTAAGGTAACGGTTAAAAAAATTTATAATGTATGAGTTTGAAAAATTTGCTTGTGTAATAATGTGCCTGGAATATTTTGGACAAGGGTTTATTATTTGGTATGAACTTCCCTCACCTACGTTTAAAATTAGTTGATTGCGGAATACATTAACTGGGGTTTCGACTGTGGGGACCAGATCATCCGGAGAACTTTTGTCGCTATGTTGTGTGACTGACATTACGTTAATTCCGGAAGTGATTGTTGTTTTTCCCGGTTGATATTTTAACTCATAATTGTACTCTTCCAGGATAGCTTTCCAACGTTTCATCTTGGAGTTGTTATTTTTATTGCTTAGGGCATATGTCAATGTTTGGTGGTATGTGAAGATCTTCACTTTCTTTGATCCGTAAAGGAAATTTCTCAAAGATGTTAACGCCCAAATTATGGCGAGCATTTCCTTTTCATTAGCCGCATAATTTTCTTCCGTTTTATCTAAGGTTCTTGAGAGAAACGTGATTGGCCTTCCCCCCTGAGATAAAACTGCACCTAGTGCAAAGTTGGAGGCATCTGTAGTCAATTCAAATTCCTTTTGGAAATTTGGGAATGATAACAGAACTTCGTTGGAGACGAGTGAGGTTTTTATTTTGTTAAAGGCAGCTTCTTCTTCAGTGTTAAGCTTTACCATTTTATTTCTTGAGAGAGTTTTGGACACATGTCCGTCTTCTCCTTTTAAGAGTGAAGTCAGGGGCTTCTCAAGTTTTGCGTAGTCCCGGATGAAACGATGATAAAATCCGGCTAATCCCAAGAAGGATATGAGTTCCTTCACGGTCTTGGGTACGGGAAATTCTGTTATGGCTTTTACCTTCTTCTGACTTTTTTTTATCCCATCTTTAGAGATGACAAATCCTAAAAATTCTACCTCATCCTGTAGAAATTCACATTTGTCGAGTTGAATCTTCATATTGGCGTTTTCTAACACTTTAAAAATTATCGTCATGTTCTTGAAGTGTTCTTCTTCTGTTTTACCAAATATGATTATATCGTCGATATACACGTAACAATGCTTCCCAATGTGGTCGCGAAGGATATCGTCGAGGGTGCGTTGAAATATCGAGGGGGCAATTTTAAGGCCAAATGGGAGGCGGGTAAACTCGTATTTTCCATGATTAACCGAAAAAGCTGTTTTTTCAATGTCCGATTCTTTTAAAGGAATCTGATGAAAGCCGCTCTTTAGATCTATTATGGTGAAAAATCTGTTTTCCCCTAAGTTTGCCATAATATCGTTGATCTCAGGTATTGGATACCTGTCTGAGATAGTAACCGAATTTAATTTTCGGTAGTCGATCACTATTCTGTATTTCTTTTCTTCCGATGCGTCTTCTTTTTTCGAAGGGGGGCGAGTAGCAGGGACAGCAGAGTCGCAACGGTCTTCTTTTTTCGAAGGGGTGTGAGTAGCAGGGACAGCAGAGTCGCAACCATTTCAACAACAACGTCAAGAAACACTACCTACAGTTAGTACAAATTTGGGTGACCGCATGGGAACATGATGATGGAACGAAATTTCGCTCCCCTCACAATGGAAAAATGGTGGAGGGAATAATAATAGTTGTTTACAGGCTTTTCAGAAAGAAGAGTTTGCGGCACCAGGAAATTTGTGTTGTCATTGTGTCTTCTTGGTGGCAGCAGTATATGAACTTTAAATTGTATTTTTGTCTTGTGCTAAATAAATTACTAAAAAATATATTACTAACAAATTTACTAACTATCAACTACTTAGGTGTCTGGAATCGGGTTGAGTCTATGTTGCTAACATTCCTTTCCCATCCCCTCGATCTTGTTATATGTAAAAAGGTGTACGACGGCGGCCTGGCCAGGGGCGGATATCACAACTATTAGACTTATGTGGTTATCGATGTGGCGCCTTCCTTTACGGGGTGAAATATTGCTATGTTGGCTTCATGAAAAAAAAAAAATAAGCTGAGTATGGATAGTACATATATCCTTGGTAAGGGAGAGTTATGGTGTCGTGTTGCAACATGGGTATAGTGGTGTGGTATTCGCATTTATAATACGGGAGACTTGCTTAATGCTTGATCGTACATCGCAATCAATCAATCAATCAAATCAATCATTATTATTATAGATGTCATTAACGTTATTTTTTTTTTAATCTTTCTGTGTGTGTGTGTGTGTGTGTGTGTGTGTGTGTGTGTGTGTGTTTGTGTGTGTTTGTGTGTGTGTGTGTGTGTGTGTGTGTGTGTGTGTGTGTGTGTGTGTGTGTGTGTGTGTGTGTGTGTGTGTGTGTGTGTGTGTGTGTGTGTGTGTGTGTGTGTGTGTGTGTGTGTGTGTGTGTGTGTGTGTGTGTGTGTGTGTGTGGGATGCATTTTTCAGTTTATTTAAGCTAAATTTCATGAATAGATTTAACCTTAATCTTTCTTTTGGTCAGCATTGTGTGCACCGGAAGATTGGAAATTAATAACATTTATTTTCGTATTGATTTATATGGAGTAGCGAGAAAAGGAAAAATAATAATTTCTATTGTAATATGGTCTTTGACCAAAAAAATCATTTATTAATTAAAAAAAATAAATTATAATGTGTTTAAATATTAATTCAAATATGTGTTGGTAATTTTATTATATACAGGGGGATGAACATTCGTGCGTTGAACGCGGGCGGTAAGGAGTAAAAATTAATTTTTAGTTTCAGATACGGCAGCAAATGAAGTTTTACGAGACACCACCAACCTTCACCCACCCCAGACTGAGCAACAGCCGACAAAAGCTGCAGATGGTGATCGTAAAATGTCTGTTGGCGAAATACAAAATCCAAGTTTGGTGTGCGTGCTGAATGTTAACCAGCATGGGAAAGCGATTGGGGATGTGAGGATCAAACTTCCCACTCCCTCAGTTGATTGAGGCATCCGGCTTTGACTTCACCTTTTCGTCACACTCTCTTCCCACTTCTGGAGCGTTATTGCGCAAAAAGAGCAAATTGAAGACCAACTAACATATTAATAATGCTGCCATACATAAGAAGACTCATTGCTATTAAATTATAAACATTTCTTGAATATAATTATTTATCTCGGCCAGAGGAAGGTTTCGATTCAATCTTGAGGAGGTTTAAGTAGATTCTAGGTGATTTTAAAATCAAATTTTTGAACTACTTGGGAAGTGTTATAGAGACTAACCAAAGACAACCAAGTGCGTACAAAACATGAGAGACTAGATCATTATTTAATTAGCCAAAAATAATTTGAAATTTAATTGATTTAATGTTTCATTTTTAATTTTTCAAATTTGTGTGCACAAATAATTTTGTAAAATGTAAGTTAATTGTAATTTTTCACAGAAGTCAAATTTAATTTTTTTTTTTTTTTTATTTGTAAAGCAGAATATTAAAGTTAATTAAATTAAAATTAAAATTTTCGAAAAGTTTATTATTTATACAGTTTTATTTTGTTATAAAAATATTTCACTAAAACGGGATTAAGAAGAAATGCTGTCCCTTCTAAAAATTTGAACGATGTGCCAGTAGGTAACAACCGACAATTTACAAGATGATTTCACTTTTTCCGACGTGTCAAGGATAACGATCTTATCAGTTGATAATATTTCAGAAATTGACGAAACCTGTTACATTGACAGTGATGTTCACACGCTTCTCTTGAATAAATGATGTTTTATCATTTACGAGAGAGAATGACAAGCAAAATAGACAGCGATTTTGGTCAAAAAATGAGGATTGAGAATTTTGTATATGTACACGGCGCATAATATACATTTTGCTATTGTGTGCCGTCAAGTATTTTTATTGTATTACTGTATTTTCTCATTATAGTAAGTATCAAAAATAAGCGAAGCGTTTGAAATCGGTTTTGAATCGGTTCAAATTGCGTGCCGTCAAGTATTTTTATTGTATTACTGTTTTTTTACTTTTCTTAATTTTTTGTTGAATATTAATTAATTCATGTAATTTCTAATACGCTACCGGTTATTAGACCATTTTTTAGTGTGTTTCGATTAACACGAGAAGCATATTAGTATTTACGAACGTGTTTCTTTCTGAGTTATGTGTGGGAGTATACAAGAACATAATAAAGTGTTATACTACCGAGAGTAGATATACTACCTTTTAATCAAAATAAATTTTCGGTACGTACTTATTTAAATCTGCTCCTTTTTCTTCATTCTATTTTTGGTTCATTGGGTAAAATTGTCACATTAAACGAACGCATTTAATCAAATCCCAGCGAGAATTGTAGCAAACTTAACACAGTATAATTTGTTGTCTTCTTTTTGTTTTTTTTATTCGCTAAATCGCTAAGATAATTCGTTTAGTGTATTAGTGTGGTATTTCTTGTGAGTGACTGAGTAATGTAGTATTATTAAATTTAATTCAAAATACAGTTATTTTTTATAAAAAAAAAATCAATGAAGCGATATTTTCCAATTGTTCCTAAAAAGAAGTAAGTAATAATAATATCACGATTTAGTACATATTTTACTAATATTGTTTTATTAATAAACTAATAAGTGATAATTATGTTTTGCATTTGAAAATTAATTTTAATATTTTTATATTGATTAGTACCAATCCAGAAACTACTATTGTTTCAACTAACGTTCCAAATGTCAGTCAATCTTGCGAGTCATCGCCAGAATCAGAACAGCAAGATATTGAAAACTTATCAAATAGTCGGTTAGTATAATAATTTTTATTTTGTGTGATAAATTACTCTTTTATTGATTATTCATTTCTTTATATTTAGATACTCTAATTCAGTTGTTTGCACCGAATCGGAATCTTCTAATTCTGACAAATCTCAAGATGCCATTGCCAGTCCTGTAAATAAAAAAAAATATTCACAAAAATATAAATGTGAATGGGAAGTGGAGTTTTCATGGTTGAGAAAAGTTGATGGAAGGGCTTTCTGTTCAATTTGCTTCACAATGCTTACGAATAATAAAAGTCACTTAAACAGACATTTGACAACAAAATTACACATAAAAAATATTAAAACTAGGAATACAACACCAAACATAGAACAATATTGCCACAATTCTATCAAATTATCAAATTTAAACAAAAAGAGGGAATCAGAGTTCATGTGTGTAATGTACTGCATACAGTACGACCTACCTTTTGTCCAAATGGATTCTTTACCTGAATTTCTTAAAATGGTATGCGCGGACTCAACTATAGCAAACCAATTAAAATGTGGCAGAACTAAAGCAACGGCAATGGTCAATACAATTATTGGGCCATTCGCAAAGCAGTTAATTGCAGGTAAACTTAAACAAACTAAATTTTCCCTCATCATAGACGAGACTACTGATGTGTCCACTGCCAAATGTTTAGTGATTGTTGCTAGATTTTACGATGAATCGAAGTGCACTATATCTGATAGTTTTATGGGCTTAATAGAATTAACGGACTCGACGGCACAAGAGATTTTTAATATAATTAAGCAACATTTTGAACAATGCCAAATTCCTATTAAAAATGTAATCTCGTTGGGCGTAGATAACGCATCTGTTATGACAGGGCACGCGAATGGAGTTGTGTCAAAATTTCAGGAAATCAATCCGGATTTATTTTTTCTCCGTTGCACATGTCACTCTTTACATTTGTGCGCATCAGCAGCCAGTAAGAAATTACCTGGTAATATAGAGAAAACAATCAAAAACATATATAATCATTTCTCGCACAGCCCTAAACGAATAGGAGCTTATCAACAGTTTCAAAAGTATTTTAATTTAGCGAATCATAAAATTTTGGGTCTAAGTACAACTCGTTGGCTTTCATATGAAATGGTGGTCAACAGGATTCTAGAGCAATGGGAAGCTCTTAGATGTTACTTTGGCCTACATAATTATGAAGAACTTCATAGTTCTAATGCGGGTGATATTTATGATTTTTTAATTGATCCAGTTAGTAAGATGTATCTGTTATTCCTTTCATATGTCCTAAAGCTAGTCAATGATGCTAACAAAATTTTTCAATCTGAAAATACACAAATACATATTCTCTATTTTAAGATGAAAGAACTTTTTTTAGAATTATTAAAAAATTTTATGAAAATAGAATTTGTTAATACAGAAACAGATTTTAAGAACGTTTCGTTGTATCTATCTCCATTCATGCATTTTGGCATTCAATTAGACCAATTTTTAAATACGCAGCAATTTGATCAAGAAAAAATAACTTCCCTAAAACTATCACTTACTTCATTCTATGTAGAATTATGTGATCAAATAAAAAAAAGATTTAACTTTCAAAATAGTAAATTGGAATTACTTAAATATCTTAATATTAATGAAATTATTTCTGGAGATCTGCCCACAATTATACCAATATTAAAATTCTTTCCATTTCATGAATGCGACGAAGAAATTTTAAATAACCAATTTCGAAGATTAATTGGCAATGCTGAAATTGCCAAGCAATTTATTGATAATGACATAGTGGCGTTTTGGATCAAGCTAAAATTATTTAAAAATGCGTTAGGTGAATACGAATATCAAGATATTTGTAATTACATGCTTAGACTATGTGCTCTGCCGCATAGCACAGCAGCAGCAGAACGTAAATTTTCAAAACTGAATTTAATTAAAACCGCTCTTCGGAATAATTTAAACACACTAACCGTTGAAAACTTGTTGTATTCCAAAGAGCTATTAAATATTTCTAAAAGTTGTTGGGTACCGTCTGACTCAGAGGATCTGTTCAAATTTGCAAATAAATTTGTTTTCGCTAACGGTGAATACAAATTAAAATGAAATTCGACGTGCGGGAATACATAACATTATAAACTGTATAGAATTACTTTAAGTAAATTGTAAACATGTGCAAATATTACATGTAATAAGTTTTTAATTTGAATTGTTAAGTTTAATAAATCTATAATTTGTTGATGACGATGAATAATCGATTAAGTGTTGTTATTATTATAAAATAATATATATATATATATATATATATATATATATATATATATATATATATATATATATATATAATATATATATATATATATATATATATATATATTATATATATCTTGAATTGAATAAATCTGTATTTTATTTTTACTCCGCTTTTTTACAATCTACTCCCTTTTTTTAGACTTTCTACTCCCTTGTTGATTAGTAACAGTGGCAGCACATGATTCATGTTATCCCTTTTATTCGTGTTATTTTATCTCTCTGATTTGCATCATGTAAAACGAAAAACTAAAAAAACGCATATTCGACACCAATACAATTTACCAATACTTCCGGTAATTCTCAAATAAATCCTTATTTTGCGACCAAAATCGCTGTCCAGAAAGGAAAAGAAACAAAAAAAGGTTAGTTTAACATGAAAATTGAAATTTACTTATTTATATTAATAAAAATTAAACGTTTATAAAATATTAATTTGCACAAGCTAATTTAATAAAAATGAATGGTGTTTAATAGCAAAAATTACTGCACGCAAGCCATATTTTACAAAATAAATAAATTACAATATGGTATAGGTTTTGTTTACTTTTTACAAAAATATTCTTAAACGTCAAATTATTAGGAAGCTCAATTTAAAATTTTTACGTGAGGAGGATTCTATGATGCTCTAACCGTCAATAACAAATTATTTAAAGTGTTATGATGAAGCTGAAATAAGGTGTTTATAAATAAAATAAAATAATTTTCGAAGTATTTTGGATAACATTGTTTAAGAGTAAAAACCTGAAACACTTAAAAAAAATCATAATTTTGTTGCAATGATGAAACCAACAAAAAAAATATAGAAAAACGTATGGCCGCCATCACTGTTCTATGTTCCTAAATGCGTTTTCAATTCAAACAAGAAACTGTTAAAATTGCTTTCAAAATGGGCAAAAAATTACCGAAACCTTTTTTAATGAGTAGTCATCATCTTAACCCTTTCGCGCCCTGATATCACAAATGTGAGGGTTACAATGAAAGGAAATAAAAAATCATTTTTTGCAATCATTGAAGACCAAACCGTACGTTTGTGATATTAAATTGATGACAGCGTTGCAGTTAACGTTTTTATTTTTATTTGTTTGATGTGACGCCCAAGTATCACAAATGTTACATTAGATTTTTTTATCACTTGAAGTCACTGAAAAATACATTTTCCAATTTTCATGTGAAACTTGGGTGAGTTAATCTTTGAAGAATCACGAATTAGGTCCCGTTGTTTTTTCCTGGAAAAATTATTTACTTTTCGAGAAAAACCACCCTCACATTTGTGAGGTGTGGCCTTTCTCACATACATTTTTTATTTATTTTAATATTTTCCTTCTTCTGTAATTTAGAGCTTATTCAAGAGTCCATCTAATTCGGAATAAATTCTACAAAAATAATAACATCAATTTTTACTTTAAGAATTCATTTAAAATCTTTATTGTTCTAACAATTTCGTTTATTAACTAGTCTATATTTATCACATTTTGTTAATATGCTTATGCAAATAACTGCATGTTAAGGAACTTCAAATATGTAATTGTACTAATTCATTTATACAATATTTAAAAAAAATATTTAGTAAAAATATAAAATAATAATTATTAGTTTAAAAGAAATTAACCTTTCACTGTATGAAATACTTCGAAACAATTTTTATCTGCCGAGCTACATAAATACACGTTGCATTTTTTGCAACGATTTCTCGTCCTGCTTGTGCATGACTTTAGTCTGCACATTCTAGGCGCTTTTAAACGGTCCCATATTGGCCAATGGCAGTAACCATCATATCGTTTACCTAATGACGGAAGGGGTGTCGTAACTCTTTTATTTGCATTTTCAGGCTCGACCTGTTCATCATCTTCACTACTCGAGTCGTTTGGGAATGTGTGTTTTTGATGTGTCGAAATTAGTGAGTTACCAATTTCTAATCGAAAATGGAAAATGTAGTAAGTCTAATATTTGCCGTTTCGGAACGTTTTATGCTTCACAATCTTTTCGATATTCTTGCCACGCGTTGACCACGGCCAAATCAATAAAATGATGCGAAACTTTGATTGTCCATTTAACGGTCTTTATAAATGTCCGATAGTACTCCATCAACTGGTCGCACAGGTCGACACCTCCCATATAGGAGTTATATTCTTTAATTACTGCTGGACAAGTAACACTAATATGTTTTTTATCAGGTTTACTCCAGCGTTCTATTAAACTTTCTGGTTGAATGCCACAAATGGTGGAGGCAGTTAGAACCGATATTGTGTCCTTCCACTTTACGACTACTATATTTTATGGTTGATCGACTGTACAGATTCTCCTCTAGACATCCCTTTATCCTCTATAAACTGTAACCCCTTCACGCGATTTTGTTGGATGGTACCAGTTGCTTTATATTTTAGTTCTTCTAATTTTTTTAGAAGTGGCAATGTCGTAAAATATCTAAAATATCAAAATTTAATTGAGAATTTTTATTAATATGAAATATTGTAGACATACCTATCAAAATAGAGAAAACTGCCTTCAGGCAACGTTTTAATTAATCGCAATACTACTGCTGGCCCTAATCCAAGAGACATATCGGGTAATTTCGTTTTAGTACCTTGATAAATCTCGAAGTCCATTACCAATCCTTCAGCTGTAGTAACAACAAAATTCTTAAGGCCTACGGGGCGTGGTTTATTGCGAACAAATTGTCGACCTGGACAGCGACCCGTAAGCGGAATCATTTGTTCATCTATTGAATAGCGACCTACTTCTCGTTTTAATTGGTGGCATCTATTCCTAACGGCATTGATAATTGGTGAAACTTGCCAAAACATATTAGTTTTGGCTTCTTCGGGGATTTTTGAGACATCGGCATAATGAAGTGACGAACGGAGTAATTTAAATCGATTTTTTGTCATTGCCGAGGATATTTTCTGAAGATTGTATCCCGCCCTCCAATAAAAAGCTATACGAGGAAACGGTATGCATCCCATTATCAAAAACATGCCATACAATTTCATTATTTCCACTGGTGTTGATTTAAGTAAAATCCCTTTTTTGTTAAAAAAATACATATTTATATACATTGCAGCATCCTCAAAATGTTTATTATCGAAGTATCTGCGAAAATATTGTATTAGTAATTTTATCTAAATATTCACAGAGCAGGTGTGAACAACAGGTAGAATATTTTTTTGAAATTCTGACGTGATCCATCCACTTGCCGAGTTTCCGTTTGAAAGATTTGTGGAAGTGGTAATATTTCTCTGAAAGTATTCAATAATTAATAACATCTCATCTATTTTAAAGAACGTGTTTAATTTAAATACGAATTCAAAATTTACCAATGGTGCTTCATCAACCTCATCAATAGCATGTTCATGTTCGATTTCATACTCCTCGACGAGCGCTTCATGTAGAGATTCAGGTATTAGATAGTCCGGATCGTTCAAATCCTCATCTTGATTTTCATCATCGGAATCGGTAAGTAATTTTTGTAAATATTCCTCATCTACTAGCCATTCCCCTTTTGCAAACACAGCTAAAAAAAAAAAATGTATTGAATGCGGACCAGACGTCACATTCGTGACAGTGAATTTTTATTCACGAAATTTATACAATAAACAATTATTAAAAATACTATTTTTATTGTGAAAATGAACGTTAAAGTTCCATGAATGCAAATACACAAAAATTAGAATTAAATTACAACGTTTACTTAATAAAAACAAATACTTACGCCTTGTCGATTTTCGTGCCTCAGACATGGTGTTGATTGATACATAACCAAACTTTAACTACAGAGTCAAATCGCAAAAAAAATATGTTTTTTAATAGTAAAAATAACGATTAATAGATGGAACCAAATTGGTAAAGAAGAAAAATTTGTAAAAAACAGTATTAGACTTCAAATAATGCTCAAATTTTAGCCCTCACGATTGTGACATCTGGGCTTCAAAGCATACCAAAGAAAATTTAGAAGAAGAACTTCTGGTATTACAATAATTTTTTGTCACAAACGTGACATGTGGGCTTCAAGGTATATATAAAATAAAATATTCGTTGTCGAGTAGTGAAACCATCACAAATGAAACATTTGGTCAACAAGTTCCTCAAAAAATATCAAAAGTGGGACTCGAAAGGGTTAAAGACTCAGATTTGACTATTCCACCTAAAAGACTAGCTGGAGTGAGAAAACAAATATTAAAGACGTATTCGATTTCTGTGCAAAATAATTTTTTTTGTGATAAATTTGACATTAGTGAAATAATTTTCTCTTCCATATTTAAAATAAGTTCATTTGCTGTCCGAATACTGAAATAATATTGACATAATAAAATTGACATTTGGAAATACAACAAACGACAATTTGTACGTAGAGAGTTATTTTAAAGTGTACATATAAAAATGATAGAAGCAGAATTTGATCCAAATATGGTATTATTTCTATTAATATCGGGTTACAAGTGTTTAATGAGAAGAATACGGAACTTTACGCGACCTTTAATAATGGATCTCCTATACTACCAGGTATGATACATTTAAACTTACATGTATGTATGTTAGGTATTGCTCTCTAGTATTTATAAATATCAACAAAATTCATTCTTTGCAGCGACCAATAATGTACACAATTCCCTCAACAATTAATTCAATACTTAGTTATAATGATCCTGTGACGAGAATGTATTTAAGGATATCGTCTAACACTTTCATCGCTATTAGCAAATTATTGCTCAATAAAAACCATGGTTGGGGACCGGAAATGGAACTAATGATATTTTTGCTGTGGCTGGCAAGAGGGACTAGTTATAGAATTGTAGGTGCAGCAATGAACATGTCAAGATCCACATTTGTGATATTGTTCACAAAATGCTAGACACTAGAAAATGCTGGAACTTATTATATTACATAAATAAAATAAAATTAAATTATATAAAACTTATTTTGTTTACTTCACCGGCACAGAAACAAGAATCATTACGGACATGTCAAAATTATAACACACCGGTGCTGTGATAATTTGGTTGCGTACAGTTTAACATTAATTTATCACAATAAAATTATTTCGCACAGAAATCGGACACGTCCTAAGTATTATAAATTTGCCTGTTTCAAGTGTTGGGAAACGAAAGATGATAAGAGCAACCCTAAACAGCATCAAACAGCGAAAACCCATGGAAAGCAGAACAACGAATAGGTAGATTTGCAATAATTTAATATTGTTGTACGTCAAATGTAATGTTTTTTTTTTTTAGATTTGACGTATTAACTGACCCTTCAAGCTTACAAGGTACGAATGAAGAACCACATTTGAATAACGGGGAAAATATTCGCCTAGGTGATGTTGAAGAAGAAGCATCTTGTAACTGTGTTTGTCACAACGCCAAAAATGCATCGCGTTCTATTGGTAGCCAAGTTAGAACTGAGCCAGTTGAATTTAATTAACTATCATTGGGACGAAGACGACACGAAACTAATTTCATTTACAGGCATTCCAAGTTTTGCTGCTCTTGGAAAAGTTATTGAAGCGGTAAAATTCATCCGGCTGGTTGACAACTGCTGATTCTGAGTGAGGATTAATTTTGTTAAAAATAAATGTGGAGAAAATGAAATTTCATTTTAAGAAATAAACAACGACTTTTGGTCAAATTAAATTTTTGAAGTATTTTTTTTATATAATTTAATTTAAAAAAATTTAATAATAAATGAATTCTTTAATAAGCGTTATTATTCAAACGTAAAAAATCTTAATTATTTGTACATATCTTTGTATAATAAAATGATAGTAAATAAATTCGTTAATTTGAAATATTTTCTTCGGAACTTAGTATCTTAGATACTAAATTTAAATTTTAGGCAAATATGCGCAAAATAGACTTCAATTAATTTTGGAATAAACTTAGAAAGAAAAACGTCATCCCTTGCACAATATAAAAATCATTGTAAATAATTAAATCACATGAGACTAAATTAGTGTTCGCAAGACCTAATTGAATTTGACTGTAATATTTATGTCTAGGGCTGATTTTTATATTATTATTTTCTGCTTTCATTTAAGAAAGTTTCCCAAGATCGGACACTTAATTTCTATGAGGCGCCAATCACCATTGTAATTAGACACTCCAACTGGACGTACAGCAAAAAGTGAAAGGTGTTTAGAAATTATTATGACAAAATCAATAATTTCAAACAAAATGCCGTAAGCTTATTTTGCTAACTTTTTAGCATGCTGGCCGTACTTTTTCTGTTTCTGGAGCTACTGAAACAAATTTTAAATATTTAATCATTTCAGAATTATGAAAAATGAACCCGTTTTTACCTGGTAAAATGATATTAGAGATTACCGATCGTTGAGCATCGGTAGCCGCCTTTATTGGTCGGTTTAACAAAATTTGTTTTATTGCTCTAAAATTTTAAAATGCATTAGTTTGTGTTGTCTTTATTTTCCATTTAAATGAACATTTTTATTTATTAAAATAAATAATTTGAAATTAAATATATTGAATTGCAGCTTGTACACAATTTTATTTGAAATTAATAAAATTAGTAAATTGATTTTTATTCTCAAACATCGTCAAACTTTGTGCTTTTTTAAAAATTTCATTTCGTAGATTACTAGATTAGTTTTATTATATAACGGCTGCATTACGCAAATCTCATTGAGAAGAGTAAAGTGACTCATCGGTTTTATCACAATGATAAAATCTTGCATAATACGTAATTTTTTTTTTTTTTTGGTTGATATTTGTTTTGGTCATTGACCTTTATTTACTTTGATTTTTTTTATATAGATACATATATATATTTAGTAGGTAATATCAATTAATAAGTACATAATATAAAAAAACAGTACTTAGTGGGCAATCGAAGATTTTCATGGTTTTTTTTTTTTGGATGTAGAGGTATACGACCGTTTTATGGTGAAACTGTGGTAGAATAGATATAGGGGAATTGTACAGGTTCTTGTTATTATTTTTATTTTGGTTTCTTGATTGAGTTGGTCTATTCGTCTGGAGAGGTCAAGCTGACCACATTTAGCAGCTTAAGCGACATATAAATTTATTCTGGGAATTTACAATTAAATAATTTATTTTTGGGTGAGTTTTTTTTGGTTATTTAGCATTAAGCTATTTAAATGGTTTAATTGGAAATTTTTGATTACCTTTGAGTTTACCTCATTGTTATTGACGGTTTTTTTTTGGTTTTTTTTAAATATTAGCTACATTTTTTTTTGTTGGATGTTGCCCCGCATTTATGGGGAGTGAGACCTCTCCATTTTTTTTTTTTACCACAAAAAAAAAAATAGCTACCAAGATTGTACTCTGGGATACATTATTTTGGAGTAAAGAGATTATTTACCACATTTTCCTTAAATTGAAGGGGAATTGGAGAAAAGGAGTTTTGTAAAGGCCCGCCGGAGAAATTAGGTGGATGGATCTTCTTTAATAGTTTTTTTGTGAACAAAAAAAAAAAAAAAAAACCTGTCAAGGTTGAAAAAAAAAGTAACATATTGTGCGGTGCGATATATGCATATTGGTTACTATCTATTGGTGTGTTTGTGTTTGTTCCATATTCAAATGTTCGGACATTTGAACATTTAAAGTAAAAAGAAAAAAATATATTAAGTTAATTTTTTTTTGTTTCCTTATTTAAATTTGTTAAATTTGAAATTATTGGCAAAAGAAAAAAAAAATCAAGGAATTTAAATAACTAAGTGAAAGAAATAGTTTTGGTGCACGGGTGATAATTTTTCCTTTACAGCCACACGGACAAGCATACCTAAAGAGTGCTCTTTGGATTAGTTGCCGGGTGAGTTTTTGTAAATCCGCATAATTTTTATTTTGGTTTTATTTCTTGTGCCTAAGCAGTGTTGTTTTTCTTGGTTTTTTTTTATTTTTTTATTACATATTGGTTATTTCTTGGTAAACTATATTGTGAATATTTTCAACACGTTTTTTTTTGTCTAATAATTATGTGAATTATTCATGGAAATGAACTGATTTTTTTTTATTGGGGATATGGGGATGATCAGAGAAGGAAGGTCATGTGAATGTGTGTTAGATCTACATACGTGTAAGATTTGTCGTACCAACAAAAAATAATAAAAAAAAAAAATCTAGTAACAAGAACCATCCCAAGCCGATGAATCTATCCAATAAAAAAATAAAATAAAGACACGTATGGTTACTAGAATGGTACTTAACAAAATGGCGCCGAAACAGGGACCATGTGGAAAAATTCCTGTTGGGAAAAATCGCGTGGTTTTGATTTTTATTTTATTTAACATGCATTTTTGATAAAAATTTATTATTATTATTTTGGTTTTTTTGGTAGGCCTAATAAGCCATCCAACCAGCTTCTCTGCTTACCAAGGCTTCTTAATAACCGCTTAGTTTTTACAGTTTTTTTTATTAATTTTTTTTCCATCTCTTTCAAATTCTTTAAATATTTTTTGTTTTAAATTCATGCTAGCGGCTAGTTGCCCATTGTTTTAAAGTTTCAATAGTTATTTCTACTATAGTGATGTTTGATTAAGTTTTTTTTTGAACTTGTGTATTGATACATTGTTCAATGAATCGGGGTAGATACATGATGAAATCGTGAGTTCCTCTGATTTATTCAATTAATGGATTCTGCACAGGAATGTTTAAAATTTAAAACCCTCCTTAATTTCAAATTTTTTTTTAGAGTAAATCTCCCAAGCTAGCCTTTATTGAGGTTCTAGCAGTAGTGGCTTGGTCGACTGCATGGTGATTCCATGATTTTATCTCATTGCCATCTGCTGAAACGTCTCAGGGTGAACTTTCGTGTAATACAATCCCTTTTCAGTTTCATATATTTTTTTTTTGTATTTTTTTTTTTTTTTTCATTTTTATTTTTATTATTCACATGACGCTTACCTGAGATCATCCAGAAATCCCCAAAAATTATTTTTGTTTTATTTTTGCATATACTCATATTAGAAGACACAGCCAAAGGTATACCATATACGAGTAGTTGCATATATTTCGTTTACACGATTTGGTTATATTTTTGTTCTACTTCAAAATATTATTATTTTTTTTTATCTTCATATAATTTAGGAACGTAATTTAGATATTTGGGTACGATAATTATTCTTTACATATTATAATCTTTTTTCATTTATTTAGTTCGTTTATACATTTTAGGTTGAATTCGATATGTAGTGGTTTATTTATCTATCTCTCTCTACAGAAAGACAGATTTTCTTGTTTTGATTGTTTTTTTTTTATTATATTAATTTTATTACTATTCTATAGTTTATACCAAGTTTTTTTTATATTAACATATTTTCATTTTTTTTTTTTTTTTTTGTTTGCTACTTTATAATTTCATTGGAATAAAGCCGGAACTCTCCAATTCCAATTACTTGAAGATTGTATAGGTTTACCAAAAAAATTAAAAGTGTACAAAATAAATTAAAAATTGAAGATGGAGCCACAAGTGAATTTGGATAATTTGTCGGCGGACGAACAAGAAGTGGAATTCCAAGTAAGAGGTTTGAACACTAAGGCAAAAGATGCAAAATCAATTCTCTTAGCAGCCCTCTTGGCGGAAAATTCAGACAAGAGCTTGAAACCTATCAATTCACATGCTAAATCATATCCAGAGGATGAGATTCGATTATTAGAGGAAAGATACAAGGAGTTGGCGCAAATAGGTCAGGAAAAGGGAGCAACCCCAGCTTATGAATTCGTTGTAACGGCACTTGCAAAAGCCACTCACTATAAAAGTCGGGTCGACAGGATGGTAAATACATACGGTGAAAAAGGTAGTCTTATGAGCACGGCTAGTAACATGAGACGAATATATAATTGGTTTGTCAAATTGTATAACGAGGGAGCTGAAACACCTGAATTGGTAAAATCCTCTAATGAAGTACCGCAAGGATCTTTTTCAAGTCCAGGTCATAAAAGACCTGAACAATCAAATGTTCAAGCTGGTATTCAAATAAGGGAAGATCTTCTCAACTTTAACCAACGGAATTCACCCATCCCAGACGGCTCCTTAAGGAGGCAATCACAGGCGGTAATTACTGAAGGCACGGAACTAAGGGATTCTGTGAGGGATTTCTTCGCTAGGATCGATGGACGAAAAGGAGGATTGGGAGAAAGGACATCTGGCATGCAGGATCAATCGTTTAGACAATTCGAACCCAATTTTTCATTGGGCAATGAAAGCAGTTTCACGCAAAGACCTGGTCATGTAGACCAAAATCCGGCATCGACGTCAAAGCCCAGTTATCCGTCAAAGCAGTTCAATTTTGATAATTCATATAAACTTAAACAAAAATGGAATCTGTTCTTTGATGGTACGCATGCAACCAATGTTCATAATTTTATCACTCGTCTCCAACAAATGGCTAGGGATGACGGTTTTCCAGAACAACACCTCACTAGAATACTGCACCTATTCTTATCAAAACGAGCAGAGGACTGGTGTTGGGTATATAAAATTGACCACCCAGATGCATTGTGGGCAGAGATGAAGCAATCAATGTTGTCATTTTTTAGCCCTTACGACATTGAAGAAGAAACACGGAGTCGTTTTCTGATTTTGTTCTAGGAGTTCAAAAATTAAACTCTCGATTGCAAGTTAGATTTACCGAAAAAGAGATAATCCATCGACTATGCAAAAACATGAATGCAGCGTTAAAAAAATGTTACGTTACCTTACCAGGGCTCGGTAAGAACAGTCGAGGAATTGCATATTCTGTGTCAACGGTACGAAAACATGTGGGACCAGACCGGATACGATCCGAGAAGATTTATCGATAACTCAATGCGACGCAGGGCGGTGAACGAGTTGGGAACGGAAATGAGAGATCTAAGCATTCACACGAAGACGAATAACAATGAATTCCACAAAAATGGCTTGAAAAATGAGATAGGGGAAAACAAAAATGAGGATTATATAGCGGCGTTACATAGGAATATTAAGAAAGAAACAGATGGAAATAATTTATTGATCTGCTGGAATTGCAAAAATATTGGACACGCATACCAAGATTGTACACAGGCTTTCCTAGAAATATTTTGTTTTGGATGTGGAGCAGCAAATGTTAGAAAACTCTCCTGTCAAAATTGCTTGCTTAAATCTGAAAAAAACATGCGGGGGAGTGTGATAGATTCGAGGATACCACGCTCAGATCCGAAGTTAAATTCCAGTATAACCCCAACCAGATCAACAAATTACCAGCCCTCGAAACAAGATTAAATAATAAAAGTAATCACAATTCAACATGTTCAAACAGGGGTGCTATTCTTGAAACATTACGAAAACTTTCGTATTGCGAGTTAGTGTCAAAGTATTACGAAAACCCTAAAATCGTATTCTTGAAATCGAATTACGAAAATTTTCGCAACACGTTATTTAAAGCTATATTGCCTATTTAACTT
Source organism: Tipula vernalis (assembly GCA_958295665.1). NCBI lineage: Eukaryota > Metazoa > Arthropoda > Insecta > Diptera > Tipulidae > Tipula > Tipula vernalis. The sequence goes on from OY282558.1 coordinate 329,312,142, forward strand.
TTATATTTATTTGTTAAAATTGTAATGATTGGAAATTAATTAATGCAATGTGTAATTTAAAGTGTGATTTTTATCATTCATTAAGTTCATTTGGAACAATTTTGTTTTATCATTTTAAATGCCCTGTCTTCAAACATTACGAAAATTTTCGTAATGCACAATATTTTCGTAATCGTAATGGTGAAATCATAAATTAGTATTCTTGAAGCTATTACGAAAATTACGAAGAGAGGAATAAAAAACTAAGAAGATTTCGAAAGAGATGATTAAAAATGTTAGTTTAGTTTAGTATAACTGAGAATATTAAGCGAAGCGGACGCTTTCTTTACTTAAAATTATAAATTGTTGTGAATTTTTGTCAATAATGGCTTATTTATTTAATATTAAATTAAATATATTAAAAATGATTGTGTATGCTACTTTTTCGTTTAAAGGGAAAATTACTTCGGTCTAAAAAGACCAATGTATTGAAATCTTGTCAAAAATGGCCAAAAATTTGTTTGATCCAAAATCATTTATCTCGACGTTTTGAAAATCCTTGAGTCCGAAAAAGAAAAAAAAAATGTCTGTCCGTCTTTCTGGACGTCTGGATGTCTGTACCCATGATATCTCGAGAATCGCTTATCCGAATTAGAATTTTTTTTTCCAAAAATCTGTTTTTATGGTACGGCGGTACATATGATGGCATGATGGTTTGATGGTATGGTAGTACGACAATATGATCCTATGCAATGCCACTACATAAAAAGCCATGAAAAAAAAAACTTGTAGTGGTGTTAAGGCAATAAAGATTTTTATTTTCCAATGGAACGTAAACACAATCATATGGGATTTTGTGTTGCCTTTATTTTCAATTTAAATGAAAATTTTTATTGATAAATAGAAATATTTTTAAATTAAATACAATCTGTTTCGTCGGCAAGTGACCCCTTGTGTGTTGGTGATAGCTTTTCACATTTTTCATCATATCTCCCAAGTTATGGGCTCGATTTTAATTCTGTTTGCGGTTTTTAAAAGCTTTTGAGTCACTTTATTGGTTAATTTGCACACTAAGCCAGGTTTTTGTAAAGAATGTAACAAATTATGGGAAAATCACATTTTTTTACTTAAACGATTTTTTTATTTAAAAAAACCTCTACTTTTTAAAAAAAATGAACTGTAAGTCGAAAAAATGTCCCATGACATGGTTATTTTATTTATAATTATTAAAACATTGTTACTACCTAACTCATAAAATATTCGAACACCAATTTGTCGAAAAAATGGCGTTTTTAGCCGTTTAGGTATAGTGATGTTATCTAACCAAATCTTTTAAATGATCGAAAACTCAAATTGGTAAGTAATATTAGATAGTTCAGTTGTTCGCTAACCAATCGTGTGACACTTTCACACATGTACTCTCAGTGTTCTGTGTTTTAACAATTTTAAGTTTGTGTGAAAATTAAAAGGACAGTTTGTGTTAAGTAAACGCTTAATCATTACAATGGCACATTTGCGTGATCCACCACCTTCTCATGTAGCCAATATGCATTTTGTAAACCTGTTCTCTAATGGAAATGCACGCGTTGCTGTCGAAAAATACAGGCGTCGATATCCAACAGGCCAGTACTTGGGTATAGGACATTCATTGCAATACATCGACGTTTTCCCAAACAAGGATTATTCCAACAACAACACGAGTCCAGCGTGAATATTAACGTACACGTTGGAAGAGGATTTATTACGATTAATACGCGCTGAACCTACGACAAGTATCAGCCGCCTGTCTATTAGATTAGGCATATCGAGGTCAAGAAGGCCTTAATCCTTATCACTTCCGTCGTGCTCAACATCTAGGAAATGTGGACCATCGTGCCAGATCAGTTTTTTGTAACTGGATAATTTCACAGCAAAGAAGTGATGTTATTTTTATAAGGAGAATATTGTAGACAGATAAAGCTACTTTCACCAGGGCGGGTATAACAAATTATAGAAACCTCCATGTTTGCGCTGTCGAAAACCCAAACGTCGTAAGGGAGACAGCTTTCCAGAGCCAATTTGCTATAAATGTATGGGCGGGAATGATCCACGATTAACTTATCGGACCTTACGTGGTAATAAACAGGCTTGATCAACATGTATTATTAGAATTTTCAGGAATCACGTTGTCATGGAAAAAGTGCCATTGTTGAGGAGAAGGCGAATGCAGCTGCAATTAGATGGAGCTCCAGCACATTTTGCAAAGATAATACGTGATAATTTGAATGAAAATAATCCACGGTGGATCGATAGAGGAGGTCCTGTAGCCTGGCCGCCAAGGTCCCCTGATCTTACTCCCCTAGATTTTTATTTCTGACAGCAAGAATTTTCGCTACTGCAGCAGAAACAAGAGGCAACCCTTAACAATTGCGTTGGACAACAACTAGTGTGATCAGGAGAGCCCTTGTTTGTTTACAAGAGAGTGGAGAGCATTTCGAACATGTCATTTAATTAAAAATGTTTAATAATTTGTAATAAAAATTGTTTTTATTGATTATTAATAAAATAGTATTATTTTATTTCTTTGACTTTAATTTAAATAACTTTTTTGTTTAATTTCCCTACTTTCTCTAGGTGACTTTTGCGCGGTATTTTTAAGAGTTAGCTAGTAAGAAAGTTTTGTCAATTTGTAGATATTATGCTGTAGATTAATAATAATAATTAAAATAATTAACTTAATGGGACATTTTCACGGTTTACAGTTCAGTTTTTTAAAAAGTAGAGGTTTTCTTTACTAAAAAAATGTTATTTTCCCGAAATTTTTTACATTCTTTAAAAAAACCTAGCTAAGTGCGCAAACTATCAAATAAAGTGACTCATAAACTTCATCTTTTCAAAAACCGCAAACAGAATTATAATCGAGCCCATAACTTGAAAATGAGACACCCACCTTAAAGGATTTTTTGCGATAATTTTACTTAAATATTCAGAATTTTCCGGCCGGTCACTTGACGACCAAACACATTGTATATCTTGCAGCTTGTACAAAATTTTAATTGAAATTAATACAATTTTAATTAACAATTTTGCATTTTAGTAAATTGATTTTTAGGGAAATTTAGGGAAATCGTTAGGCTTCGTGTTTTTTTTTTAATTTCTTTTCGTAGATTACTAGATTAGTTTTATTATAAATCATGGCTGTTTATGTAGTAGCATTGGTAAAGTAATAAAACTAATCTAGTAATCTACGAAATGAAATTTAAAAAAAAAACACGGAGGCTGACGATGTTTGAGAATAAAAATCAATTTACTAAAACGCAAAATTGTGAATTAAAATTTTATTAATTTTAATTAAAATTGTGGACAAGCTGCAATTCGATATATTTAATTTAAAATTGTTTATATTTATCAATAAAAATGTTCATTTAAATTGGAAATAAAGACAACACAAAATAATTCCAATATGATTTTGTTTATGTTTCATAGGAAAATAAAAATCTTTATTCGCCTGGGGATTTGACTGTTTAGACTGATGTCACGGCTGTTTATGTAGTGGCATTGTCCTTTGATTCTATGGCGATATGATTTTAGATCGTACTGTCGTACGATAATATTATGGTATGATGGTATGATTGTATGACTTTACGTACCATTAGTATTAGCCGCCTGTGACGGTATATCAATCTAATTCCAATTACAACACGCGACATTTAAAAATACATCCCAAATTGTCAATTAGTATTGTAGCTATTACCCTTATTTTTAAGAAAATAATAAACATACCACAAACAAATAGGTACCCTTTTTTTTGTGGTAATAAAATAATAAATATTTAGCGAAATGTAAATACATATTATTTTTAACCTTCAACAGAAATTATTGAGTTTTATGAACGTCTTTGTATGAATATAATTAAAACAAAAATCTAAATGATTTCATTACGAAATGCAATAAGAAACAAAAAAACCATCCGAAAATTTTAGTAACGTTCCGTTGCGAAAATTTTCGTAATCCGGATTTCAAGAATACCATTTTAAGAACTTACATTTTCATCTTCTCTCTCGAAATTTTATTATTTCTTTTTGCCTCTCTTCGTTATATTCGTAATGGTTTCAAGAATACTAAATTATGATTTCACCATTACTATTACGAAAATAGCATTACGAAAATTTTCGGTTACGAAAATTTTCGTAATGTTTCAAGAATAGCACCCCAGATCTTTTTGTCATAAGTATAATAAAATAAATCGAAGTATTAAATATTTTAAACAAAAGCGTTCCTTTATTAAATTGTGTATATCGTCCATAAATACCAGTCATTTTCAAAATGATTCTCGTCCATATGCGGAAGTCACAATAGCGTCCAAAACTATGCAGGGCCTGTTAGACAGCGGTGCCACGGTTAGTGTGTTGGGAAAGGGAGCGGTCGAATTTTTATCAGAAGCTGGTATTCAATGTAACAAATTAAATGCTCATATTCAAACGGCCGACGGGACACAAAATAAAATCGAAGGCTACGTATATTTGCCAGTAACCTTTAATAAAAAAATAGAGGTCATAAAATTTTGTGTAGTACCCACCTTACAAAATGAACTTTACCTGGGGATTGATTTCTGGGAAAAGTTTAACATTATTCCAAAATTAATGATCAGGGAAATAAACAGTCCATCAGCGAAAAATGCTCATCAACTCAGTACGAATGAAAAAGAAAAACTAGAAAAGATTATCGATTCATTTCCATCCTTCACTAAAAACGGACTTGGCAAAACTCATATGCACGAACACGAAATCGAAATTCTTAACGGATGTAAGTCTATTAAGCAAAGGTATTATCCTATTTCACCAGCAAAGCAGGCGGAATTATATAAAGAAATCGACCGGATGCTTAGTTTGGGCGTGATTGAAGTCAGCAAAAGTGTTTGGAGCTCGCCGGTAACCCTTGTACAAAAATCTAATGGAAAGACACGACTTTGTTTGGACGCACGTAAAGTTAACATGATAACCGAAAAGGACGCTTACCCACTTCCCATAATAGACGGACTTCTTGGAAGATTGGCAGACACAAAGTACATAACAGGACTAGACTTGAAAGACGCCTACTGGCAAATACCACTGGCCGAGACCTCACGAGACAAAACTGCATTTACGGTACCGGGGCGGCCACTCTATCATTTCAAAGTGATGCCGTTTGGGTTGTGTAACGCAGCCCAATCAATGTGTCGGTTGATGCATAAAGTCATACCACACGAGCTTCAAGATAAGATATTCGTTTATCTGGATGACTTGTTGATTGTCACCGGCACATTGAAGGAGCACTTTGTCTTGTTAGAGTTGGTCGCCGACTTACTAAGGACAGCTGGACTAACGATCAATATTGAAAAAAGCAACTTTGTGATGAGGGAGATTAAGTACTTGGGTTATTTGGTTGGAGAAAACGGTTTAAGAACCGATCCGCAGAAAATCGAGGCTATTATGAATCTGCCAGCACCAAACAACGTACGCCAAACACGACGATTTCTCGGAATGGCTGGATGGTACAGGAGATTTATCAACAACTATTCAAGCATAACGGCTCCCATAACGAACTGTTTAAAAAAGGGTCAATTTAAATGGACGGTGGAGGCACAAAAATCGTTCGAATTGCTTAAAAATGCTCTAACTTCCGCTCCAGTCTTGGTAAATGCTAATTATAAAATACCATTTTTTATTAGATGTGACGCAAGTACTGAAGGGGTCGGTGCAGTTCTTTTCAACTCGAGACGAGGAAAATGAACGCCCGAATTCCTTCATGTCTCAGAAATTAAACAAAAGTCAGAAAAATTACTCAGTTACGGAGTTGAAGTTTCGACCTTATGTGGAAGGGCACGATTTTACTTTGATAACTGATCATGCCAGTCTTAAATGGCTAATGAGTCAAAGAGAGTTGAGTGGGAGATTGGCAAGGTGGAGCCTGAAACTGCAGGGTTTTAGATTTAGTATCGAACACCAGAAAGGTAAATTCAACGTGGTGCCGGATGCTCTTTCGAGGATTTATTGTGACACGATAGAAGAGTATACATGTAGTTTAGAAAAATTATATGGCGAAATGAATTTGGAGTCCGAACATTTTAAAGAAGAAGAGTACCAATGGTTAAGGGCTACCATTCAGAAAGAGCCAAATAAATATCCTGCCTTTCGAGTGAACGACACACATATTTTCATACGATTAGAGCCAAAGGCTACTGATGAAATATCTGACTTGTCGGTTTGGAAACTATGGATACCAATTAATCTGAGAACTGAGATTATAGAAAAGAACCATAATGAACCACTAGCGGCACATGGAGGGATAAAGAAGACCTTAGAACGTATAAGACGTTTATATTTCTGGCCTGGTATGGTGCGGCAAGTGCGCGAATTTACATCAAATTGTCAAGTCTGCAAAGAGACAAAAGCATCAAATAGGATCTGGAGACCGCCAATGGGCAATATGTTTAAGGTAGAAAGACCTTGGCAACGTTTATATGTGGATTTATTGGGGCCATATCCTCGTTCTTCTCAAGGAAAAACGACCATATTAATCATATTAGATCATCTTACGAAATTCGTGTTATTAAAAACGTTAAGTAAAGGCACATCCACTCAAATAATTGATTTTCTTCGAGAAGAGGTATTCTGCGTTTATGGAGTACCAGAAGTAATCCACACCGACAATGGATCTCAATTTAAAAGCAACGAGTATCAGGAACTATTGCGCAACTATGGAATAACTGATTCTAAAACTGCCATATATTCACCGCAGTCAAATGCATCCGAAAGGGTGAATAGATCAGTTTTAGCTGCAATTCGTGCCTATATTCCAACCAATCATACGAAATGGGATAAATATTTACCCGAAATTGCATCAGCTCTTCGCAACGGCATACACGAGACAGTTAGGAACTCCCCACATTTTCTAATGTTCGGTTACCATAAAATTAACCATGCGAATGATTACCAACTCTTGAAGAAAATTGGTGATATTTCCGAGGGAGAGATTATGTTACCTTTGCCCGAACGATTAGCTTTAACTCACCATCAAGTTAAATTGGAAATTGAAAAAGCGTATAACAAGAGTGCAACACGTTATAATTTAAGAACAAGACCTGTAGAATATAAAGTTGGACAAAAGGTATTTTTTCGCACCCATGCTCAGAGCGACGCATCAAAAAAGTTTTGTGCTAAATTCGCATCAGTTTTTGTGGCCGGTAGTATTGTGCGCAGAATTGGTAATGTTAACTATGAAATAAAAGACAATAACAATAAAATTATAGGCATATTTCATGCCAAAGATATTCGGGTCTAACTAAGCAATAACTACTAGGCCAGGTATTTTTTGTGAGCCGCCATTAAAAGATAAGAGGGCCCTCGATTTTTGGAGTTTAGTATGCAGCTTTTTTTTCAGCTCCTAATGACTTTTCGGTTTATTGTCATTAAAATCTGTGTTGTAACGGCTGCATTACGCAAATCTCATTGAGAAGAGTAAAGTGACTCATCGGTTTTATCACAATGATAAAATCTTGCATAATACGTAATTTTTTTTTTTTTTTGGTTGATATTTGTTTTGGTCATTGACCTTTATTTACTTTGATTTTTTTTATATAGATACATATATATATTTAGTAGGTAATATCAATTAATAAGTACATAATATAAAAAAACAGTACTTAGTGGGCAATCGAAGATTTTCATGGTTTTTTTTTTTTGGATGTAGAGGTATACGACCGTTTTATGGTGAAACTGTGGTAGAATAGATATAGGGGAATTGTACAGGTTCTTGTTATTATTTTTATTTTGGTTTCTTGATTGAGTTGGTCTATTCGTCTGGAGAGGTCAAGCTGACCACATTTAGCAGCTTAAGCGACATATAAATTTATTCTGGGAATTTACAATTAAATAATTTATTTTTGGGTGAGTTTTTTTTGGTTATTTAGCATTAAGCTATTTAAATGGTTTAATTGGAAATTTTTGATTACCTTTGAGTTTACCTCATTGTTATTGACGGTTTTTTTTTGGTTTTTTTTAAATATTAGCTACATTTTTTTTTGTTGGATGTTGCCCCGCATTTATGGGGAGTGAGACCTCTCCATTTTTTTTTTTTACCACAAAAAAAAAAATAGCTACCAAGATTGTACTCTGGGATACATTATTTTGGAGTAAAGAGATTATTTACCACATTTTCCTTAAATTGAAGGGGAATTGGAGAAAAGGAGTTTTGTAAAGGCCCGCCGGAGAAATTAGGTGGATGGATCTTCTTTAATAGTTTTTTTGTGAACAAAAAAAAAAAAAAAAAAACCTGTCAAGGTTGAAAAAAAAAGTAACATATAGTAGTGTTTGTTCCATATTCAAATGTTCGGACATTTGAACATTTAAAGTAAAAAGAAAAAAAATATATTAAGTTAATTTTTTTTTGTTTCCTTATTTAAATTTGAAATTATTGGCAAAAGAAAAAAAAATCAAGGAATTTAAATAACTAAGTGAAAGAAATAGTTTTGGTGCACGGGTGATAATTTTTCCTTTACAGCCACACGGACAAGCATACTAAAGAGTGCTATTTGGATTAGTTGCCGGGTGAGTTTTTGTAAATCCGCATAATTTTTATTTTGGTTTTATTTCTTGTGCCTAAGCAGTGTTGTTTTTCTTGGTTTTTTTTATTTTTTTATTACATATTGGTTATTTCTTGGTAAACTATATTGTGAATATTTTCAACACGTTTTTTTTTATCTAATAATTATGTGAATTATTCATGGAAATGAACTGATTTTTTTTTATTGGGGATATGGGGATGATCAGAGAAGGAAGGTCATGTGAATGTGTGTTAGATCTACATACGTGTAAGATTTGTCGTACCAACAAAAAATAATAAAAAAAAAAAATCTAGTAACAAGAACCATCCCAAGCCGATGAATCTATCCAATAAAAAAATAAAATAAAGACACGTATGGTTACTAGAATGGTACGTAACAATTACTTTCCCAATGCTACTACATAAATAGCCATGATTTATAATAAAACTAATCTAGTAATCTACGATTAAAAAAAAAAAACACGAAGCCTGACGATGTTTGAGAATAAAAATCAATTTACTAATTTTATTAATTTCAATTAAAATTGTGTACAAGCTGCAATTCAATATATTTAATTTCAAATTATTTATTTTAATAAATAAAAATGTTCATTTAAATGGAAAATAAAGACAACACAAACTAATGCATTTTAAAATCACATATGATTTCGTTTACGTTTCACAGGAAAATAAAAATCTTTATTCCCTTAAGTAACACCACTACAGATTTTTTGTCATAGCTCTCCTGCCGCTTGTAAAGACCTCTTACCAGTTTCAAAATATTCCAAAATCGAGGTGTTCTAAATTTGAGGAAACTTGGAAGCGCATCATAACTACCGTATAAGGTTCTAGCATACCTTTGTTTTTGAAATGCGATGTATTTCTAAGTTATTTAAATTTTGTATCAAAATTATTTGCAAATACAATAACATTTTGAAACCTAACCCGGAAGAGATTCACACAGATTTGAAAAACCATCAAAGATTAAACGAATTTTTCACCCACATTAATAAACTCACTCTCTCTCTTCATTAACAAAATCATTAGTAAGATAAACATTCACATTATACATATTCAAACCTAGTAATTAATTAAATTACTAAGGGCGGTTTTGGCTCTTTCAGCGATAAATTTACATGCTAAATTATTTTGTTTATATTTTTACAGCGATTTGTTCATTTTTTCCCCCCGGTAGACGATTCTATTCCAACTTTGGATATCATCAATGGTTTGATCAGTAAATTACACGTATCACCAAGACTGATTTATTAAACAAATAAAGTAAATATCTGTTGTTTATTAGTTTGCTTATTGTTGGAGATGTTTAATTATCTGACTGTCAAATTTAAACCATATCTCTTGAAAAAGAAACAAAAAATAGATACAACTTTGGTTGTTTTCCAGACTGTGCCGCCAACTATGATAAAATTATATGTTTTATGGCCCAACTGTTTAAAACAAAATTGATATAAACGGTTTTTTCAGTATAGGCGTACTTGATCACAATATTAATACTATTATAAAAAGCTCAATTTTTCTAAATTATGGTTCAGTTTAAATTATCCTAAACATTTTTGACTTTTTTGCGAATCTGGGCGCTTTACACGTCCAAATCCTTATCGATTTAGCATTATTCTACATCCGTCACCTATCAAAATAGCAACATAAACTAAACTGCCAGGGTAAGAAGTATAGGGTAAATTAGGCATACAATATTGGTTCAATTTCAACTGCTTCACACAGAGCTTGAATAAGATTTAGCGAAAGTTGTAATATACAGTGATCCAAAAAAAAAGTATACATTAAATTTGGAAATCGATTTTCATATTCAATATCAAGTATACCGAAATTTAATCATATTCAAGGAACCATATAAAAGCTAAATATGTTCATTGGTTAGTTTTCTAAAAAACGGAACTTTATTTTACAGGTAATTCACAACTTTAAAAATTACAAAAAATTCATTTCTAACTATTTTATAAAACCAATTGACAAAAAAATAAGTATACACTTAAATATTTTATATTGGAGATGAAAATAAAATTTTAATAAAATAAAATTTGTATTTCGTCGGGCTTCCTTTGGCCTGAATGACAGCCTGTAGACGTTTAGGTATGGACTCAACTAAATTTTTAATGTCTTTGACATCAATTAGCTCCCAGGCCTGGACCATTGCTTCTTTAAGCGGACCTGGCTTGGTGAAAAATCTTTCACCGATTTTTTTGTCCAGTAAGTACCATAGGTGCTCTATTGGATTGAGGTCCGGGCTCTGAGAGGGCCAATCCAGTAAATTTACGTGAGATTTTTCCAAAAACTCTGTTGTTGCCTTTGAGCGATGCTTGGGATCGTTGTCTTGCATAAATATAAAATTATGTCCAAGACCGAGCTGATGATTTTAAATTATTTTTCAAAATGTCAATATACAACATAGAATTCATTTTCGAATCAATAAATTGTAGATTTCCAACTCCGTTCCATGCCATGCAGCCGGGATCCCCCCCCTTTATATCGACTAAAATAAAGTCGATGGACAAAATGTCGATTTAGGAAATGTTGAATTCAAAAAATCAGCAAAAATATCGACTTCATATTTATTATTTTGCTGATACAAGATATTTATGAATATGTACTATGCAAATTGAGACATTACGATTTTTAATTACTGTCTTCTATTGATAAAAAAATTCTTTTGAATTGAGTATTCCAACAAAAAAAAAAAAAACGATTAACATGAAAATTTCAATTTTTTTTATCAGAATAAAACTGAAACTTGTAGTGTTTGGAAATCCAAAATTATGTTTACTGCATTTTTAATAGTAAGACTGCAATTGATTACCAGTAAATATCTATGTATCTATTTTCCTTAATCTCAGTTAGCTGTAATTAAATTATAACATTAAATTTAATGTATTTACTTACTTACATATGTATTCAACAAATTATTCATTATAAGTAATTAAGTAAATGTCAAATTTATCAAAACCAAAACAAATCGCATAACCAGTGATACCAATAAATAAATATGTAATTATATTATTTCACCACGGGCATAGTTAGCTATCGTAACGCAGATGACAGTACATACTAATAAAAAAATAAACATCGCTATGTAGTATTGTTTGTGCTGGTTTATAGGTGTCACGGGTTATGGATAAAATGTTTGTAAAAGTATGATTAAGCATCATTGAAAATTTAATCATTATATTTTTGAAGATCGTAAGAGTAAGTGCCTAAAATATTATAAAAAAGCCAAGGATTGAATTGTTGAGGTGTATTTAAATAAAATTAAAATAAATATAGTAAAATTTAAACATAGCATTTAGTTTAAATAAAGTTCAATTAAAACTTATTCATTATTTATTAATAATTGAACGAACAGTAGTATCGTAAGTATAAATAAGGAGTTTGTCATACTAATAAAATCTTTTTAACAAAATATAAATATTTAGTTACTCTTGATAGGTTGATGAACAAAAATGAATATTAAAACAGTAATTAGCAACAAAGGAGGGTTAAGCTTGTAGTTGATGGGTTTATATATAGAAAAGAAAAAGTTTCATATGAAGTTTACCGCTGGCGTTGTGAAGAGACTAATATTTGTAAGGCACGTGTTAGTACTAAGCTGGAAAATTCAGAACACAAAATATGGAAGGATCCAACGGAGCACTCGCATGAGCCTTTTGCTTTCAAATTTGAAAAATATAAAACGAATCAAGCCGTTAAAACAATGGCTAAAACTTCAATAAATAAGCTATCTCAAATTATAATTGAATCCGTTGCCCTTTGCAAAGAAAATTGCAGGGTTTATTTACCGAAAGCGGAAGCCCAGAAAAAGAAAATTTCAAGGGTAAGATCTGCTGCTGGAGAACAAGAACCGACCCACCTAGAAGGAATTGATATTCCTAATAGATTGAAATGTTATTGAAGGGGAAAATTTTGTGCTAGCTGAAAAATCGTTGCAAAACGAAAAAATTATTATTTTGGGAACTTTAGAAAACTTGAAATTACTTGGTAATTCAAGAGTTTGGCTGATGGATGGCACATTTGCCGTAGTACCATCTATAATGAGGCAACTTTTTACCATTCACTGTAAAGTGGATGATTGTTCCAATGGTATATTGCTTAATGTCCAGCAAAAATAAACAGTGTTATACTGAAATATTTTATGAGATATGCCGAATTTCATGCGACAAAAATATTAATTTGACACCAGAATACATTATCTTAGATTTTGAAAAGGCGAGTGTGATTGCTGCAAAAGTTTTCTTCCCAACCAACCACTTCAAAAGTTGTTTTTTCCACTTCGGCCAAATAATATGGCGAAAAATACAGGCAGAAGGATTGGCAGCAAAATATGGCAAAGAAGAAGGATTTAGTATTCAAATGCGAATGCTTAAATATTTGGCATACTTGGGTGAGAATGAAATTCCGGAATATTACGAGGAATTAAAAAAATCATTGTCACATGCTACAAAATTACCGAGTGGTTTGAGAAAAATTATGTGTATGGTAAAATACGAAACCACACTAATCCGCCACAATTTTGGTCTATACTCGACCTTATAAATGAACAACTTCCAAAAACTCAGAATAGTGTGGAGAGTTGGCATCGAAGGGTTAAAATCCTCGTAGGAAAGCTACATATAGCTGTTTATAAATTAATTTAAATTTTAGGCAAAGAACATATTTATGTAAAATGGAAACTGCAGAGGATTCAAATTGGAGAAAAAATAAAAATTAAAAATGTATGTATTGAACGTGACAGAAGATTAAGAAAGATTTTAGAAGAAAAGCAGAGGAGAACCAAAATCAATTTCTTAAAAGGATTAGCTTTTAATACATTTTTATCTTAATACATATATTTTTACGTACTTTTGCTTACTTATATTTTATATATTAATATATAAATATATAATTAAATTATAAACCATTAATAAAAAGAAAAATCAAATATATGTACATAGTTTAAATTATATTTTTTAAATTTGTCGACTTGGAGAAATTGTCTATATGTTAAAATAAATTTTGCGCAAAATTTATTTTAACATCGACAATTTCTCCAAGTCGACATTTTGTCCAAGTCGACATTTTCGAATCGACATTTTATAAAGCGACATTTTGTTCAAGTCGACATTTTTCTAGTCGATGTTTTTGTAGTCGACATTTGTTGAACCGACATTATGAAATTCGACATTGCATACCTAACCCCATGCAGCCCCATACCAAAATGTTGCCACCACCGTGTTTCATAGTGGCTCGAGTGCAGCTCAATTTGAAAGCTTCACCTGGTTTTCTCCATACTTTTGGTTTTCCGTCGGATGTCTTAAGGTTGAATTTGGATTCATCACTCCATAAAATTTTTTTCCAATAACTTAAGGGCATATTAATATACTTTTTGGCGAACTCTAATCGTCGTTTCATATGTAAACTAGTTAAATACGGTTTCTTCCTTGCCACCCCTCAATTCGATATTGTGATCCTTTCTGAGCTTTTCTGCAATTGTCCTTGAACTTTGGAAGCGGTCCTTGCTGACCATATCAGCGATAACTCGATCTATTTTCTTAGAAGTTTTGCGTTTGCGGCCTCGTCCACTTAGATCATTCGTTGTTCCATAGGTTTTAAATTTTTTTATGATCTTCTAAACGGTGGGCACTACAATTCCAGTTAGCTTGTGCACATCTCGATATGAATTGACCTGTTTAACGAGATCGACAACAAGGTTTCGTTGAGTTACACTCAATTGTTTTTTGGAACTCGACATAATAAATTCTGGGGATATGGGGGACATATTTTATTTAGTCAAAAACATAATAAAATAAATTATTTAATGATAATGTATAAAAAAAATATGCATTTACTTACCAAAAAATTATTATTGTCATGCAAATTACACTGTATACTATATATTTTGGAGGACGGTTTTGAACTGATCGCTAAAAATTCTCGTAACATAAATCAAAAACAAACAAGAAGGAAAACTACCGAACATCATTTTATTGCGCAACAAATGCTAGGATTAAAACAAATGTTAGTACATTCACTGTGCACGCAAGTTTTTAAAAAATGACATCTTTTTGTATAAACTATCTATGAAAGCGAGGTGTATACTTTTTTTTTTGGATCACTGTATATGTAACAAAAAAATTCTAAAGAAAATAAATATTTGGTATACATATTTTGGAATGTACTAATCGCTAGAGGTTGTTTTTTAAATAACTACTTTAAAATTGGTAATGCCGCATGCCGTGTGTAATGAGAGGAAATTTTACCATGCTATAGTAAAACTATGTTATGCAAAATTTTGGCGCATTTCGTAAACCGTACTATAACGAAAACGTGTTATACAAGTAGCGTGTATATACGAGGTTTTCACTTTGTAAATTCTGTGCGGTCAAGAATTCAGCGGTTGGCCGGTTGCGCAGTTTATGCAGCAATTCGATTAAAAATTAAGATTTGCAGCTAAAGCTGAGCATTTCCTAGAATGGGGCTGTGCAGTTTACGCAGTCACATGAAAGTGGGTGCATAAACTGTTAATGCCAATTTTTTTTTTAAATTCTATTATATACCTTATTGTTTTTGAAATAAAATAACAAATACGATTTCTTTCAATTAAAAATTAAATGACAAATATCTTATCAAGTTGCAGTTACCTTGCATTCACAGTATTGTTTTCGCTCTGCGTTTCGATCTTGTTTTAAACTAATCGTGATACAACATAACAACAATTATTTAATTTTTTTTTTTTTAAACTGACCGTTTGTTTATTTGAATCTGTCAAAGTGTATTTTGTGAAAATTTACAAAGTGAAAATAAAAGTACACAATACATATTTCGAGCGAAATTTTTTGTGTATTACTAAAACAATATTAATCGCCAAAAGAGAATGGATAATAAGACGGAGATATTAGCCATAATAGCAGCGCCTGGTGTTCATCTTCAAAGCCAGCGTCATCCAATTCCATATAATGTGCGAAATAATTTTTCTGCAAAAGTAAAAAAGACTCGAAGATGGTGGGTACGTCCAATTTTGACCGAGGATAACCGACATGATCATGGTTAAATGATCTAGAGTCAATTTTTAATAATACTCGAATGTGTCCAGCCACATTCGATAAATTATTATATTACGTCGGGCCACATATAACAAAGCAAAATATATTAAGAAGATCGATTCCTCCTTCAACAAAATTAGCTTTAACGTTAAGGTAAACATAAATGGTTTAATTTATAATTCAATATAAAGTTATATTATTTTTCATTCATTGACAGATATCTTGCCAGCGGAGACAGCCAAGCTTCCATCAGCTTTGCGTTTAGATTAGGGAAATCAACAACATGCATCGCGATTAATGATACCTTCAATGCAATTTGGCTCGTCTTAAAAGACAAATCACTGCCAGCGCCAACTAAAACCACATGTCTAGAAACAGCTGAAGGATTCAACCAGCGATAGAACTTTCTCTACTGTACTGGGGCTATTGACGGAAAACATATCCGAATAGTTGTGAGTACTACTCAATTATGTTAAATGGGTACATTAAAATTTGTACTTTTTGTAAGCTGCTAATTAAAGGCCAAATTAATTTTTGTTAAATTTTGTTTAATAAATATTTACAAAATTGTGCCGAATTTTCGTTTTTTTTTAAACATTTTGAAGACAAAAAAATGTTCCTAAATTTCTCGTGACAACAAAAGTTTTTGTTATATCAATAAGAAAAACGTTTGTTGTGGCGAAAATTTAGGAAACTATTTTGCCTTGAAAACGAAAATTTGGCACAACTTTATGTATATTCTGGTTTATAAGAGAGTCTAAAAATAAGAGACCATTAACCATTGATTAATTTACAGAATTGTAACATATTTCATTATTTTTAGGCACCGTCTCATTCAGGCTCAGAGTTTTTCAACTATAACAATTATTTTTCAACCATTTTATTGGTGATATGTGATTACCGATACAGGTTCTTGGCAATTGATGTAGGGGCACAGAGGCGGTAAAGTGATGGAGGCGTCTTTCAAAATTCAAGGAGGGGTCAACAATTTTATAATCTTTGAGCTGATCAATTCCATGGCAATGGTCGATGGTGGAGTAAGCAGCTGTAATTATATTCAGAACATACTAAATGCCCATGAAAAATAAGTTTATTAGTGAAACAGTATAATTCTTGAAATCATAGATGTAATTTTTTTCAGAGCCACATTTGAAATTTTGATTTATTTTCGGGGAATTCAGACGTCACCAACAACATTATTTTATATTAATCCTAGTATAAAATTTTTGTTTAGATTAAGTACACCACCTGCCATAATCCATTGACACGAACATTTTTATTTATTTTGATTTATTTATATGACGCGAAGTATTTTATTATAATCTTAAATTCAACTATAGTAAGCAAACTTTGATTGTTAATGGATTATAGGAATCTGTGAGAGTAATCCAAAGTCAGCTGTAGCTGCCGAGATTGCAATAAACATTGTAAATTGCTTTCTTTTTGAGTTAATTTTTTTGTTTTACTTTAATAACGAATCAGTCCAATGTGTTATCATGGTGTAAGCTATTTTGAGAATATTTTCCGAATAACTATTGGTGTAGATATGTATAATTGAATTTAAAGAAAATATTTTTTGGTTTTTGTTGTATTACGTTCATTTTTTTTTTTAAACTTTGTTCGTGAAAGAATTATTGATATTTGTATAAAGATGCCTCGTAAAATTCGACATCGCATTAGGCCTTTTTTTCTTTGAGGTGGAATGTATTCTAAAAATGAAAAAAAAAACACTAGATAATTATATTCGGACTTATAATTAACAAGCTGTAATTACCTGCACTTGTTGTCAGTGGGCTTGTTAGTTCCTTCTCTTCTACACTGAAAAAAAAAATTGTATACTAATTAGGATTTTGTGCATTGTTTTAACGAATTTTCCATTACTATTGATCCGACGATTTCTTCGTTATTATGACAGAAATTATTTATTTAAACATCAAAAATTCTATCAACAAACTAATTGTTATTTTTATACCAAAATAATTAAAATGGAATTAATCTAATAACATATTGTTTTTATCTAACATACAATTTTAATAAAGATTCACTTTGATGTATAACACTTTTTTGTTAATACAACAGAGACAATAATGTACTCTAAAGGAACATTATTCGTTATTAATATTAAAAATGAAATTAAGATTATAGAAAAGAGTTAAAATAAAAATAAAAATAAAACGAAAATTCTTTAAAATAATTATAAATTTATTAATCCTTAAAAAGTAAAATAACATAATAATATTGTCAAAAACGAATATACGGTTACTATCAGAAATAATACTTAACCAATATTCAGGTTAGATATTCAGGTTCAGATAATTCATTTTTTTTTATTTTCATAAATATTAAAATTTGAATAAAATTAACATTAATCTCAATATAAAAAGTATATATAAAACAGTTTGTTTATAAAAAATCAGATATAAAATAATTATCTTTAATTTAAATTCGAAGTTTAGATTTAGGTTAAAAAAATCAAATAATTAAACAGATTTCAGTCTTTAAATTAAATAAATCAAATGAAAAACAAATATATAAAATATATTTTATATTAATATAAAACTCTTATTTCGATAATTTTGAAATTAATAAATCCACACTCGGAAATACTGGATCGTATTGCGTTTCTATGTTTACTACTTTTGGAGGAAAAGCCGGATTCGACTGGGTATCGAGAATTTCGGATTCGACTGGGTATTTCAAATTAAATACCTGAATTTTTTACAGAAACCACTGATGGCATTTTGTATTTGATGTCGTCAAAATAAATGTAGTAAGTATTCGGAGCGAACTCGTTGTCTCCTATGACGAAAACAAATGGTTGGATCTGCTTTTTGTCTGCTGCACGTTTTAGCTTTAGATCCGTAAACATTTTATCGCACTCATAGACGGATGACGCAAATAACATAAAAGAATCCTGAGAATCCTTTATGGTATATTTCAGCAAAATTTTTTTAACCACTAGAATTTATAGCATATTTTTTATTTGATGGCCTTAGAAATCCATGCAATAAAATTAACGTTAAAAAATTCTTGGCATCTGTAACAAACAAAAAATTTTAATTATTTAAAATTTTCGGAAATTTCTTATAAAAGCTTACCAATAGAAAATATTTGTTGTTGCTTCATTTGTTTTAGCAATAATTTGCAGGCTGCATCATTAAGCTTTTCTTCGATTATCGGTTTAATATTTTTCAAGAACTGGTCGAAATTTAATAACATATTGCCACTATGCGGATAGATATATTTAAAATCCACTTCAAAAAGTTTTGGTCCATAAGATTGCGTATAGGCAGGCCATTCCTCTAATATTTGATATAGTATTATTATTATTTTTCATTATAGATATTTTACGGAATATAACGGTTTCGTGCCATTTTTTGACAATTAGATCTATATTAGAATCATCCCGATTGTATTTTAATTCTTTTTGAATGCTTTTACCATCAGGTTCAGGAATGTCGCATGAATCGTTATCTGTAAATTAGGAGAAGCATACGAAAATAAATTTATTAAAAATTGATCTAGAAACGTTACAATATTGTTTCTTATGCAAAATTATATCTTTAAGCAAGCAGCTTTATTGTGTTATACTATTAGGTTGGAGTGGCTGCTTACGCACACTTAGACCGGTGACGGTCCATTGTGATTGTTATACTATTAAATAAGATGATACTAAATAACAAAATTGTATCGTACAATCGTGAAATTAGGACATTAGCAGATGCTGTTCTAGCGAATAGTTTAACAAAAAATAAATCAGAAATGCCATCATATCTATTTATTCATTTAAACAATTTTATTACCTGTTAGAATTATGCTGTTTTTATACCTAATTGGTTTAGGTAGAAAACTATTTGATCTGAGCTTTGCGATATAATTATTATACTTATCGTATAACTGGCCTTTGGGCTTCTGATTTTTTCGACGCTGAAAATAAACAGCCTGTAATAATAAAAAAAGATTTAATTAGTCATTTGAAACTAAATTTATTCATGAAAATTGCTTAGCTGTGATTCGTTAGCGAAATAATCCATAATTTGACTAATGTGAAGTTTATGACAAATTGACAAAAAACCTTACAACAGTAAAAAAGTGTAGAAGCAATTATTATACACTAATAAACTGTGGATCTCAAATAGTTTTTAATGACAGAACCAACAATTTAGATTTTCACTATTATTCAAACTACTTCCCTAGTATACTAAATAAAATTTTCATTTTAGAATACAAATTTGTATGAATTTGAATCAATTTTATTAATACTTTTTAAAAAGTGTAGGCTAACATTAGGTATTCATTCAGACTTCTAAGTAAATGAAGGCAATCAGTCTTATTGTTTGTCCTAATGAACATATGCTAAGTAAATCTGAATATGCCACCATGTTGTATGTCCCAATGTGAATATTTGCTGTATAGGGTATATTAGCGCGACCCTCAGAGCGCAAGTTATCGAATTTACAAGAAAACACTTCTAAAAAAGTGTAGGTGGAAGTTCGATGGCCAATGACAGGTAATCGCAGAGATGGCTAAGTAAATCTGAATATGCCACCATGTTGGATGTCCCAATGTGAATATTTGCTGTATAGGGTATATTAGCGCGACCCTCAGAGCGCAAGTTATCGAATTTACAAGAAATTACTTCTAAAAAAAGTGTAGATGGAAGTTCGATGGCCAATGACAGGCAATCGCAGAGATGGCTAAGTAAATCTGAATATGCCACCATGTTGTATGTCCCAATGTGAATATTTGCTGTATAGGGTATATTAGCGCGACCCTCAGAGCGCAAGTTATCGAATTTACAAGAAAACACTTCTAAAAAAGTGTAGGTGGAAGTTCGATGGCCAATGACAGGCAATCGCAGAGATGGCTAAGTAAATCTGAATATGCCACCATGTTGTATGTCCCAATGTGAATATTTGCTGTATAGGGTATATTAGCGCGACGCTCAGAGAGCAAGTTATCGAATTTACAAGAAATTACTTCTAAAAAAAGTGTAGGTGGAAGTTCGATGGCCAATGACAGGCAATCGCAGAGATGGCTAAGTAAATCTGAATATGCCACTATGTTGTATGTCTCAATGTGAATATTTGCTGTATAGGGTATATTAGCGCGACCCTCAGAGCGCAAGTTATCGAATTTACAAGAAAACACTTCTAAAAAAGTGTAGGTGGAAGTTCGATGGCCAATGACAGGTAATCGCAGAGATGGCTAAGTAAATCTGAATATGCCACCATGTTGTATGTCCCAATGTGAATATTTGCTGTATAGGGTATATTAGCGCGACCCTCAGAGCGCAAGTTATCGAATTTACAAGAAAAATATTGTTTTTTATTGAATTTAATCTGATTAAACTGATAAAAGTAAAAAGAAAATTATTTTCGGTTTTTATTTTGAGTATAATTTGCATTTATAGTTTTATACCACTTACTATTCCAGTTACCAAAATAAAACGGCAAATGAATGAGTAGAGAAAATAGTAAATGGAAAAATATACGGGATTTTGAATTTTTCTATTTATTGCACAAGTATTTTAGAGATTAACTTTTTTTTATTTTAACTGTAAATTGTTTACCGTTAAAAAGATTTACTGTCACTTGTCTATTGTTATCATTAACTTAATTTTTTTTAAAAAAGGCCCTATACCATTTTCAAAATAACGGCTCCTTTATCCAATTAGTATAAAAATTCAATTTTGTCCGAAAACTTCACAATGTACACTCTCATACGTTTCTCCCCCCAAAAAAGTGTTCAAAAACTGCAGACAGGTCTCATAATCATAATATTCTTACTGATTAGAGTCAAACAATGTATACGAGGGACGCGGGGTTAACTTTACTATGGGAGTTAGTTTCTAAAATATCTTCTGCCAAATCATCATGTATTTCCCATGATCCAGTTTTTCTTTTAATATATGCTATATAATGCCCTGATACGTTGCGAATTTTCGCTTGTTGGTAGTGAATAATGGCAACTAACTTTAGCTTTGTCATTCCCAAAGTCAGTTCCGAAGTAATTTCGTTGATTTTTATGTCATAAAATTTATTTGTATTTAATGGTTGGACATCTAAAACTGCAAACCCATTGATTGGTTTTAGTTGCATGTCCTCGGGATTTTCGATCTGTTGTTTACAGTTACTACATTTACAACCGTGAAATTTAAATGCCTTTTCAATTGATTTTAAATCTGCCTCTTTAAAATTAACGTAATCTATCGGAATATAAAAGTTGTCAGTTTCATGGAGAGTTAAGCAATTTGGGCACTTAAAGTTTAACAGAATCGAACGCTTCAGAAAATATTCAATATATTTTGTTACGTTACAAATACAGTCTAACTCGATATTGGTTAGCGTGTTTGCTTTATTAAAACACTTCAATAGTAAGTGACTTCGTATTTTATTTGTGGATTGAACAGCTCCGTTTTTTAAAAAATGAATAATGAAATTAAAAAATTCCGACTCAGTTTCTTTTAATTTATTTAACAAGTATTGGTAATCTAATAATACGGTACGCATTATCTGTGAGAGTGAATCAAATCCGCATGTCGAATAAACATTAATTTTGATATTTCTTTCATTAACATACGAAAAGCCATTTGGTAAGAGCGGTTTGAGCAATTCTGACTTTTCACAAGGAATGATTTCAGTGACACTTTTTTTAAACAATTCTTTTGTAGAATACCTTTTTAGAACACGTTTGCCGATGTGCTTAGGGGAATCATTCAAACGTATTTTTTTATTCCAGTTTTCTGAATTCTGGATGTTATCAGGTTCTTCATCTGAATCATTTGTTTTCACAAATGTTCTCTTTCGCGATTTAGGTGTTGGCTGAAGTGCATCAGAGACCGCTATAGAGTTTACTAGTAGTTCGGTTTTCCGCTTCAATAAAGCCACGAATCTTCCAATTCTTAAAAACTTTTTTTGGGTATAAATATTTTTAACGTGACTGAACCACAGCTCTACATTAGAATTTGATAAACGGCCCTCTATATTTATAAATTTAGAGTAACATGTACTCCATAGTGGAAGATAAGCAAAATAACGCTTTATGGTGAATATTACAAACTCTGGACAGTAGAAGATATTCTCTTCTAAATTTGTTTGTCTATCTTGATTTTCAGTTACAACTTTTCCGTGAATAGTCAAGAATTTTCTGTAGAACATGCTAAGAGAGTAGAGCGCCTTGTCATTTTGAAAAGTAGGATTATCAAGCTCTGGAAAAACTGCTTGATCTTTCCTTGTCGAATTATTTTCATGGCAATATAAAAATTTTAAAAAAATTGTAAACTCATTGTATGCTTGCAATACCGCTTCGCTTTTATATTTATTAGTACAGATAATACAATAAACCTCAAATAAAGTGTATACCTGCTCTAATGTATCGCAATTTAAAATTACACAAAATATATCTAAAATAAAATTTTTTGTCATTGGTAGAACATTAGAGATTTTTTTTTTAATCTGGGTTGAAATAATATTAATAAAATGAGTGCAGCAAATAAAAACTGATACAGTCTTTTTGGATGGAACTTGCTTAGTTTCCATACAATTATAGGTATATTGAATATACCCTAACACACTCATTTTATTAAATGTGTGGAGAATTGCTTGAATATAAGCCCAAGTCCAATCTACCACGTATACTAAAGGCAAAATCAATTTCGGAATCAGTGCAATTTCCGATTTGAATTTCATTAAAAATAATGACAATGTTGTGGAATCATGCTTACATGAAATTAATTCAGCAACTGGGACGATGGTTGTACCTAATTTTACAACACAAGCATAATATAATATTTTATTACAGCTGTGTTCCTGGTGACATTTTGGTTTTCTGACTACGCTGCCAGTTGCGTCCAAATACAAAATTAATGGAGAATATTGTGAAATTAGCTGTAACTGAGCTTTTCTTAATAAAGTAACCTCTAATGGTAAAGAGACACAATTTATATATTTGTTATTACGTTCTAACTGTTCCATATCCCATCGGCGAATCATATCGTATACGTCACAATCATGAACTAAATCATCCTTTTTTAAAACTTCCGACCTTATTTTGCGCAAAACCTCGTTTGTGGTCAACTTCATAGTGTTTCCACTTTTAATTAATTCTAAATCAGAATTAGTTCTCATCTCCAAATTTACATTATGAGGAGTGTCGTATTTGAGTTTTTCTTTCAAGATGTTGCGACGTTCTCCCCGTACCTGCTCAAAAACTTTATACCCCTCATGTCCCTCGCATATCTCTCCCGATACATAAAAGCTCATTTTATTTAGCTCATCTATTATGAATTTAAATCGTTGAGGGTGCGATGAATATTTACACCGACCATAAGCAATAATATTTTTTTGAAATGTACTTCTTTTCCTAATAGTATCATACGAAACGACACAAGAATTTCTATAAACAATCAATGCATTTGAAATCGCTAATCTTATTTCTTCTTTAGAATTTAATAATTCATCGGATTTAAGAAAAATGTCTGCACCAAAATTCCATTTTAAAACAAGTGATTTATAAATACTCGGATTATTAATTTCTATACCATTGTCCTGTTGTAAGTATCCTTCAACCTCGATTAAAATATTGGGGTCAATGTTGATTTTAAAGTCTGCTAATTTTTCCTGAGGTGGAACAATAATTAGAATTTCCTTTTTGGTAGTGACATGCTGATATTCCAAATGTCTATGCATTGGTACAACTATATTAGAGGTTGGATTAGTATCCACATCAATACTACTACTTCTAGTCTTGTGAAAATCACTAGAATGTGCGCGAGTTTCATTGAATCTTTTCCGCCACTTTAAACAAATGTTTATTCGATTCCTTTGTGAATTTTGAAGGCCTAATTTTCCACAAATTAATTTCATTGGCGAATTATCGACACTGGTCAACTGTTCACCTGTAAAGAAAAGTTCTTCTAAACAAGCAGTCAATGCTTGTTCAGTTAGAATATGTTTCTTCTTTTTATAATTGTATTTTGTTGAATTTCTTTTAGACATGTTGCAACCCAAAAAAAAACAAAATAAAATACAAACTGGTCAAACAAAAAAATACAATTAAGCTACAAAAACTTAAAATAGCTCTTACAATTTACAAATTGTAAATGAAACAAACAAAACTAGAACCGGTACAAAAGAAATCCAAATAAAAGCTGAGGTCAATATTAAAAAACGTATAACAGAGAATGTCCAAAAGAAAGCGGGGGTCGAGTTTTGAAAAAAACTTTTTATAGCACAGCAAAAATACACCAAACGAATTGAAAACAATAAACACAATATGTGAACAGCACGAAATCTGAAAACGCATTAAAGCGAAATGGAAAAAAAATTCCTTTATATACTATTTTGAAAAAATATTTTTTTTTTTTTTTGATTATTCTATTTCTACATAATATTTGTTGGATGATTTAAAAAAAAAGTAAATTTTTGTAACATTGTGAAGTTTTCGGACAAAATTGAATTTTTATACTAATTGGATAAAGGAGCCGTTATTTTGAAAATGGTATAGGGCCTTTTTTAAAAAAAATTAAGTTAATGATAACAATAGACAAGTGACAGTAAATCTTTTTAACGGTAAACAATTTACAGTTAAAATAAAAAAAAGTTAATCTCTAAAATACTTGTGCAATAAATAGAAAAATTCAAAATCCCGTATATTTTTCCATTTACTATTTTCTCTACTCATTCATTTGCCGTTTTATTTTGGTAACTGGAATAGTAAGTGGTATAAAACTATAAATGCAAATTATACTCAAAATAAAAACCGAAAATAATTTTCTTTTTACTTTTATCAGTTTAATCAGATTAAATTCAATAAAAAACAATATTTTTCTTGTAAATTCGATAACTTGCGCTCTGAGGGTCGCGCTAATATACCCTATACAGCAAATATTCACATTGGGACATACAACATGGTGGCATATTCAGATTTACTTAGCATATGTTCATTAGGACAAACAATAAGACTGATTGCCTTCTTTTACTTGGAAGTCTGAATGAATACCTAATGTTAGCCTACACTTTTTAAAAAGTATTAATAAAATTGATTCAAATTCATACAAATTTGTATTCTAAAATGAAAATTTTATTTAGTATACTAGGGAAGTAGTTTGAATAATAGTGAAAATCTAAATTGTTGGTTCTGTCATTAAAAACTATTTGAGATCCACAGTTTATTAGTGTATAATAATTGCTTCTACACTTTTTTGCTGTTGTAAGGTTTTTTGTCAATTTGTCATAAACTTCACACTAACAATTTGTTTGCTAATTGTTTCGCAGTCATGTACACCCATTTTAATTTCATTTTGAAAATTTACTATTAAAGTTAACAATACTGCTCTATTTGAATCAGATATGTTTTTATTGTCATACGCTAATTGTAGAATATATTTCCCCTCAAATGTTGAATTTAAAATATCGCCTAATGACACTATAGTTACTGGTTTTCGAAGCAATACATTTCTATTATTGAGATCAACCTTAATGGATGGGTTGGTGATGTTACTGTTAAATGGTGATGACGACGAACATTCTACACATGTGTTGTCGATTGAAATACCCTGGAATTTGATAGTGTATATACATAATAATCTATAGTCGATAAATCTAGTCTCTAATGAGACTCTGGACGTATATTGAGGTTGAACCGTCTTATTACTTAGATAGGTTAACATGGTGGTAATCGAACGTTATTTATAAACATAATTTACCTGTTCTTTCTGCCACTCCCGTAAATTATATTCGAATTTGATTCGTTTCCCTAATTTATAATTATTCAACAATTCCTTAATATTATGAATTTGCAAAACCCGTAATGCTTCGATGTCAATGTCATTTTCTAAGAGTAAAGCAAAGAAAAACAAATTACCATGTTAATTTTATTTGGAGCGTAATTTTTATAATTTACTTACCTCTGAACCTACCGATGAGATCTTCCATGTTCCATTTTTTTAAAAGACTATCAACTTCTAGAAATGCAGGTTCATCATTGACAGCATCGATTGAGTATTCATCCGGCATATTTCTATTGCATACATTTTTTAACGTAATAAATCGCATAGTTTCTTCGTTTAAAATATTGAGGTTGCCTACTACCACCTCTTCTACATTATACGGTATTTGATTATACGTAAATTCCTCTTCTTGCTCATTGGTATTCATATCATTGGGATTATTTAAATTAACAAAAAATCAAATATTTTTTGCAACATCATTACTATAATTCGTTTTATTTCGAAGTTTACCTACATTTATAGTTGTACTATTCCGAAGCTCTAGTTTATTGCATTTACAGAAACGGCAACAATAATTAGCAGAAAATGAAGATGTAAATCCTAAAATAGAATTTAATGCCAAATTATCCCCAAGAACTAAACCTAATATAAAGTGCACAGTAAAATTTCCTTTTCTGGTTTTTATTTGCAACCCAATATTCTCTAATTTTTTTATATCTTCTATCAAAGGATATAAACATCGGTTAGGACCAAATTTTTTAAAATCTCAAGGCCTTGTAAATAGCTGCTGTAAAAATATTTTTTAGATTCATTCCACTTTCGATAGTGGGAAACATATATTTAACTACAGTCAATGCCTGCGTTTGAGCATGGGATCCAAGTGGGTTATTTATTTCCAAATCATCACTATAAAGAAAAAATGGAATTAATATTTTCTTGGAATCAAACATATTGGTTTTATTTTGCCACAATTCACAATCAATAAAATTTCCTACAAGATTTTTATCTAATAATTTTTTTTTTGCAAATTTCATTGCTACTTATAAATTATCATCTTTTTCAAAAAAAGTACGGAATTGAAAATCTATACACCTATCTTCACATTTTCGTTTAGCTCAATCTGTCCTATATTATATACGTGAGTGATTTCGTTATAAATAGTGAAAATTTTAGGTTCACTTAAATAATTGTTATCCTTTAACCACTCTTTTAAACGATATTCGGTACTACAATAAATAAATGGATCTATACAGGCTTCTAAAAGTGGTGTAAATTGTTGAAACTTCACCGTGGTCAGTAAACTTTTTAATGCAGCTAAAAGAGGAACTAAACTAAACTGTTTAATTTTCTTTTGCAATTCGACTACATCTTTGGTTGTAAAATAATTTTTTTGTATTAAATTAATTGAAAATTTCACCGCAGATACTAAAATATTGTTAGCAATTTTATTATTAAGTTCATCATCATCTGGATCATCATCATCTGGTACAATAGAATCTATTTCATCACAAGGCAAAATATTATTTTGTGCTACATTCTTCTCAAAGTTTATTTGGCTATTTATATCGTTTGTGATATTCGCTTTTTTGGATGTATCAGACAATTCACTAGCATGAATGTTATTGAAATGTTTTTTTAAAATTTGAAAGGTTTTGGAACGTTCTACTACACGAATCTCCGGGACATTTATAAGTTGAGTTATGTTTAAGACCATGAAAATATTTATAATGTATTAATAGATTTTTGAAATTTTCTACAATAAGGTTACAAACAAAACAGATCATGTTAACAGAAATAGAATCACAAAAGTTCTATAACAAATTATAAAGTTGAGGAATCACTTAAAATAAATTACGAGGTTTAAACGCATATTAGTAGGTAACGTATCAATTTGATCTGTAAAATAATTTAGTTCTAAATTATCTTGATAGTATATTATTTAAAATAATACTTACTTGGTCTCAGTGGCGTAGGTATACATATATGGGAATGTTTCTATGTGTATGTATTATCACAACATATATCGTTAAATATGTACACACAACAATTGTACATATATAATTTTTTGAAATCACTATATTTTTTATCTAAAAATGATACACAAAACTATAAAAAAAATGTATGTCTAATAAAACAAAACAATGCTTGTCGAATGAGTCGTCGAATGATCATGTTTACCCAAAATTCTTAAAATTTAAAGAAATAATTTTTGATAATAAGGGAAGTGGTTAACTATTACGAATAATAATTAAATCACACAGTGAAGAAGTAAATCACGAATTTTCGTTGAATGTATTAAAAATTGGTAAATTGATTTATAAATAATTATAGTTTGTTAATGTTACACCCATATAATATACTTAACAAAAAATCCATTTAGTTTCATAGAAATGAGTTTGATTAAGTTTGAAATTAGGTAAAATCTTTCGCTATATTAATGAATTTTTCTTTATAATTTTTATTCGTAAACACACCTGTTTAATAAGTTGAAAGTAAATATACTTTAATACGATGAAAAATTATTGGGCATATATGGAATGTTTTTAAATGTATTATATTAACCATAATATTGACAAATTATAATCAATCGAAGTCGCAAATTCAAATTACATTAACGATAAATAAATTTGTTTAATTTATGATTGCTAATAATGAAATATTGATATTCATATTGAACGTATTCAACAATCGATATATTGGAGTATTCTATTTGCGAAATTTGTTTCAATTTTTAGAATAAAATTCTAATTTTACTGAGGTATAATAATGATTTGAAATATGTAAAATGTTAATAATGAATATTATGTAACAGATAAAACTATAAGGCATATACTCGTAATTATTGTTTTTGCAGAGACGCGACATATTTTTACCAAACGAAGTATACATATATTAACACAAAAGTAGTGTGAGGAATCTATGTATATTAGATATATTTATAAATATGTATATTATGTACGTTGTTGTATGTACGGCGTACGCATATAAAAATGTGATATTAACATATTAACATTTGCCATAGCATAACAGTATTTATACAATCCGAATTTTTAGAACTATCATAAAATCCAATACTCGAGTCGTTACTTTTAGTGTGAAAATACAAGAGAAATGTAAGAAAAGTATGATAATTTTTTTAATTTTTGCCTCCTTAATATGGTTTTAGGGTGTCGTTAGTTACGTTTTATGAACTTCGAGCTTGCCTATTTATTTTTAATCTACTCAAAACTAAGCAGCCATTCTATTTGTTTACAAAGGTGTTCGTAGGTTTCATTCATCAACTTGCGCTTACTCATTGCCAAAAATTCTTGTAGGTCTTTGAATAAATCTTTATTTGTTAGTAGTGTTGTGTTATGGTACTCTATTCCACTAACCTATTAAGAGGTCAAGATCGACCAAAATATTCAAGGTAAAATTTTTAGAGTGGCGTATCTAGTTGGCAATACGTATAGTTTTGTATTGTAATTTATAATTATTTCGCCTCTTGTTTTGTACAGTCTGCTGTTGTACAGTCTGCCTAGCTCAAATTAGAGTGTGCAACCATGAGGAGAAATTGTTTTTGAAAAAATTTAAGAGGTTTTTTTGCCTAATTTGCTTAACTTTATTTTCATTTTACCTGCTTGCCTCCATATGTGTTTTTTCCCTTAATCCCAAATTAGCGAATTAGTTTACAACACACATTAAATGTATAAATAAATAAAATAAATAAATAATTTCTACGAAATCATACAAAATCATCTAAAGTATTGGTGTCTCATTGGTTTTAATTGTAATGGTTTTATCATTGGATAAAATCAATAAATTGTAGATAAAAAAAAGTGAAGAAGTTACACAAAATTATATAGTAGCAAAACTAATAGAGTTGGCTTTGAGTTTCGTGGGTGTCAGATGCACATTTTCCCAATTTTTCAATTTTTTTTTGTATTTGTAAAATTATTTTATATGAGACGCAAACTATGACCGAGGTGTTCTAAATAAAAGTATAGTAAAGCGCAAACCGAAAACCTGACAAAAAAAATCGATAAAAACCGAAATGTATTATGAAATGGATGGAAATCGGGTTGTGGGAGAGACCCAACTGCACGGCCCAAATATTTAGGGGTTTTTGGATATTTCGTGGACTGTGCTTTCAAGGAATGAGCTTCAATGCTCAAAATAGAGCGTGCAACCGAAATAAAGTTTAGTGTATAAATAATTAAATAAATAATACGGTTCATGAATATACCTCCCTGTTTCCAGAACACTTTAAAAATATATGCAATTATTATACATAATTTGTCAATAGTACGCTATATAATACATGTAACATGAATACCGTTTCATTTTTTTTTGATTATATTTCATATTAGTTATATAATTTTCATTAGATCAACTTAACCAAAAAAACCGAAAATTTAATGATTATTTCTTAAATATAGAGATTATTAATTTTGTTTCAGTTAAAAATTTATTTATTTTTTCATTTATTAACTAAAAATTAATTAAGTATACGACCTTTTCTTAAAAAAGTTTTTTAATTTTTTTTTTTGTAGTAGAACAAGTCTTAATAATTCAAATATCATTCATGTTCTTTAATGTAAAACAACTCTGATAAAAAGAATTCGTTATATTAGCATAAAAGTTTTAAAGGTAACAATTTTTCTCTCATTTTTCTCTCATCATTTTTCTCACATTTACGAATATTAATTATTTGAAAATTTAATTTTTAATATTATTAATAAAGTTTATATTAGATTAAATGAAATCTGTAACAATATCGATTTTTTTCTGTTAAAAAATAACGAAAATCTCTTCGTTAATGGTATGGTAATATTTTTTTCAGTGTATGTTGGTTATTTGCCTACAAAATTAACATACATTATAAATTGAAAACTCTTAATAAACTTAATTTAATTTTAGTTACATACTTTTAATACGTCATCCAATTGACGCAATACATTAATGTGTTTGGGGTATTGGTATAACAGTTTTTGCTGCAGGAGCCCCGCTTGGTATTCTAACTAAACTGCTTTTGTAGCGGGTATATTGGTCCCTATGATATCTGAAAGTAATTCAGATATCATAAGTAAGTAATTCTGACAATAATTAAATAGGGGAGGCCTCTCAAAAACTAAATTGGGCAGTGCTTCGTCAAAGGCTTCCTTTTGATCGGCGCTTAACAACAAACTACGGACCGTCTTTATTAATTTATTTTTAGGTTTCTTTACTATGTGGTCGGCGATTTTAACTACACTTGGCACTGGGCATTCAACTCACACTCTGAAATCTGTGTTTCATCATTTTCTAAAGAAGATGCCTCCAGAATTTCATATTCGAACGTATCATTTAGATATTCTGCTTCACATTCTAAATCATCCATATGACAGTTCTCATTTTAAAAATAAATGTCGATAAGTTTCAAATTTTATATTACGAAAACAACCAAAAATTACTATGGTTGACAAATTTTTTTGGATTCAAAGTTGTTTTCACCGCCATAGCCACTATATTTTGTTAGTTCCACTAAATAATATTGGTAAACTTGGATTTTTTCCATGGGAACGATAAGTTTTTTATATGGTTAAGGAGCATTTCTTTGCTAATATCGTGAAGAAAAACAACAACAAAAACTAAAATCTGAAAACAAGATCGAAACGCAGAGCGAAAACAATATTGTGAATGCAAGGTTAGGCTGCCGGTCGTATAAAAATGCAGCCGACATTTTTTGTGCATTTCGCCTGCTTTTCGTTTTTTTTTTGTGCGTTTTTTAAACTAAGCAGCGGCTGAATTCTTGACCGCACCCATTGCCTTTTCTTTGGTTAATTAAGTAAGCAGGAGCGGTACCTAAAAACCTAAAAGAAACCTAAACCTAAAAGAAAAAAATAACGAGCGAGTTCACGCTCTACTCGCAAAAGATTTATGTGAAACAGTACGGTTCAGAAATCTCTGCGTAAAGACGGCTGTTGTTCGCTCAATATTTAAGATATGTTACATTTTTGGTTCGAAAAGTCAATAAATTATTCTATTTTGGATTTGGAGGACGAACTGTACTGACATTAATTGAGCATAAGCAAAGTACAGTTCTGTTAAGTTAGTCACCTAAATCTGCAATGTGCGGCAATCTTGTTCAAGATTCCTTAGTAGTGAATAGTCACGGCAAACTCGCTGAACAAAGCAAAATCGCACCGCTTTGCCACTAATCAATTTGAAATAAATTATATAGAGCGGTTCTATTAGGGCGTAATGTTGACCGTAAAATCATACCAATTTTGAAAGACGTTAGAGCGAAACTCGCCATAACCAAAGTCAGCAACCACATGAGCAATATTAATAACAAAGCATACCGATTAAACAATTTTAAAATTGTTATTTGATTATGTATCAATGTAAATATATGTACAATTTTCACAGCTCGCTATATCCATTTCATTTTTTGAGTCACTTTTAGGGCCTTTCCACACTTGTATTCTGTATTCTGTATTCACCCTCGTTTCTTTACCTCTCTGTCTACAAACTTAAATTTGTGGTGGGGATTTTGTATTCACATTTGCATCAAAAAATTTTTGGTATTCTCGTGTCGTTACATACTAATACTAACGCAACTTTAATATAAAATAAAAAAATAAAAAACAATTGACATGTGCGACACGAGTTTTTTCATTATTTTTGAGCTGTGCTGTGAAAAACTTCATTTATTGTTCAAAGAAAAAAATTTATCAGCCATTTTTATTTCCGTGGTAAAAAATTTATATTTTAACCTTTTAAATTTTATCTGACATTTTATTTGTGGTTTATCAATTTTAATTGTGTGTTGTGAAAAAAATATATAAATTGTGGTGTATTACTATTAATAAATTAAAATGTCCGATATGCAGGAAAGCGAGATTTCTGAGAATTGTGTGAGAGATGAATGGACGCGGGTACAAACACTAATTTTAATTTCTGAATATAAAAAGCATCCATGCTTGTACAGTCCGCTGGACCAAAATTTCACCAATCGGGTAAAAAGAAATGAGCGATACAACGACATTTTTGATGCTTTAAGCCAATTTAAACCTAATGTGACAATTAAGGAAATAAAACGGAAAATTAGGACTCTTCAGAGTCAACTGTCGAAGGAAAGAATGAAAATCAACAAATCTAAAAGAAGTGGCACGAAGACTGAAGATGTTATTAAACCGTCATTGTGGTGTTACAATGAATTGGCTTTTCTAATTCACACCAACGATGCCACCCCCAGCTCCTCCAGTTTGGAACTGTCTGATGTAAGAGTTGACATAACTTTTGCTTTGATATAACTTAAAATGTTATTTTGCTTTACATATATTTTCAGATTGGAATTACCACCGAAAACGCCACCGAAAACGTTGTAGAAGCTGTGGAACGAGGTTCAGGAGGTAGAAGTCGCGGAAAGGCAAGAAGAAATATTTTCATCAACCCATAAATGGTTTTAAGTAAAATGTATTTTTTATTTATATTTTCAGACAAGAAAACTGATCAAAACGGACATTCAATCCAAGGCTCTTGAAGCTTTTGATTATGCGAAAACATGCATGAATTTCCAACCGAAACCGTTATCTAAAGAGGAGCAATTTTGCAATTATTTGTGCACGGAATTGCAAAATATTAAATTAGATAACACTTTCCGTCGGGTGAAATTGGAAATTTTAACCATTGTTAGTAAACATATAGACGAAGAAGCAAAAGTTATGGAAATAAATCAGCAGTTGATACGCGGCTTTCAAGAACCAAACAGAAATACAACATCCACCTCATCACTGTCACAATTCCCGACATCTGTTTCCTCGTCAGTATTAGGTAATAGTCCTATCTTTCCTTTTTCCCCATCTCCTATACAATTTAGTAATAACACTTTTATAAAAGATACCCTATATATAAACCAACTGCATTAAAAAATAACGTACCTCAATCATCTCCATTAATACACCACCTACCTGAGTCACCTCCAATAAAACCTGAGTCACCTCCAATACAAGACTACCAACCTCGATCACCTGCAATTTCCATAGAAGATCTCCATCCACCTTCACCGGAAGAATTTGAAAATAACCCTTATTTCATATATACCCCGAACGAAGAACAAGAATCAGATGAAATCAATAGGAAAAATGTACATATAATCGAAGTTATAAATTTAAAACACCCAAACTGTATTAAAACACCATATCTAAAAGACAAGGTCGGGCTAGCGATGGCACATATTTTTGATGAATGAACCAAATAAAAATTTAAAATTTATTTACAAAAAAAAATATGTTTTATTTAACAAAAATACAATTATATTTTACCTTCGTTGTTAAAATATTCTGTTTGCATTTTTCTAACAGCTTCTCCAGCTTTTACATCATTCCTACTCTTAGTGGAACGAGATATGCTTGCGTTTGTTTGAGTATTATCCTGATTTCCCCTAGAAAAATGGTATTCATTGTACCAAGTGCTTCTTGAAATTAAAAAATTATGCAACACACAACAACATTGGACAATTTTAACAACTTTTGCTTCCCGAAGATTAATGGGTTTTTGGAAAACCCGGAATCGGTTGCTTAGTATTCCAAAAGCCCGTTCTATAGTCTGCCGAGCTCGACTTAACCGTTTATTAAATATTTTTTTATTTTCATCAGTGGTGGTAAACGGATACGGTGTTACCATATTTTCCGATAGTGGAAACGCATTATCTGCGACGAATACGTGTGGCAGCAATCTTTGATTTCCCACCAATTTTTTAGGAGGAAGGAATTTCTCTGGTTGTTGTAACACATACATAAAATTTGATCTCTGCAACACACCACCATCGCTTATCCGTCCATTGCATCCTACATCAATAAACAGGAATTTTGCATGGGCATCGGCAAGACCTAACAGTACCAAGCTATGGTATCCTTTATAGTTGTAATAAAGGGCCGCATTTTGTTTTGCTGGTCTAAAAGCTATATGCTTTCCATCCAAAGCACCTAAACAATTTGGAAATTGATATTTCGACTCGAAATAATCTGCAATTATTGACCATTCTTCTACTGTTGTTGGAAACTGAAATAAAAGTTGTGATAAATAACTTGCAAATAATCGCATTAAAAAATGAATTACCTTTAAAAATTCCTGCTTCATATTTTTATATATAGCATCACACACATCCAAAATGGCTCCAGACAGAAACTGCTTCGACAATTTTGAATTGTAGTCCAAATCGGTGAAGCTTTCGCCTGTTGCAAGAAATCTCAACGTAATGAATAATTTTTCTTCACAACTAATTGCGGCTCTCATATGAGTGTCTTCTTTTATAATATCACTTCTAATATTATTGAGTATCGTATTGAAGGAATCTTCATCCATCCTTAAAAAATTCTTGTAGTCTGCGGAATTAGGTTTCAACTCCTTCATTAGACTTTGAGTGTTGCCGACTGCATCTCGAGTTGTCCGATACTCTTTAACCCAGCAACTTCTTTTGCATTGTGGTTCTTCTTCCTCTTCTATGGCAGCCACAAATAGCAAACAGGCGGCAGATGCCATTACAACCGCAACAGCTGCATTATTTTCGGGCATTTTAAATTTTTCAATGGTATCCATTTTATATATATTTATATATGTAGTTTATTATTTTAATTATATAAATATCTAAACTGTTTTATATTTCAAATTTCACAAAAAAAATAAATCCGCTTATTATTATAAATTATAGCTCGTATGTCTTACCTCGAACAAAACAATATGAAAATGAACCAAATTTACACATACATAGAAAAATAACAACAGGGTGAATACAGAATACTGTATTCATGATGTTGTTAAAAATACTCGTGTGGAAAGACCCTTATACATGCGTAATTTGTGCTTCTTTTGCTTAATGCGATCGATTTTCATTTTCAAAAATACTTGCTGCTGCCGCCATATATAGTAAATATTTTCACAACAAAATAAAATATAGTAGGCCATTTTTTTTGTCTTCGGCTCACGATGACTTTGAAATGTCGTATGATGTTGTATATTGCATATGTATACGTGGATTTTGTGTTGATTTTTGGTTTTATTTATTTATTTTTTCTGCCGCTAAAGATGTTTTCACATCAACAAAAATGTATTTTCTTTATTTATTAGGTTGACAGCTCTATAACAAAATATAAAGCAACTTTGGCTTTGGTGAAGCGACCGGGTTTTCCGAAGGGATTTCATTATCCTGCTCCTTGTGTGAGATTTTAAAATGTGATTAACATGTAAACCAATGTATAATTTGACATTTTTCTTTTGGATGTTGGTTCGAAATAATGTGTAGTGGTTATCTGCAGTGACTCTCGGACTCATCAAAGAGCCCTGAAATATTGTAATTCAATTATTTATTTGCACATAAATGAGCGGGAACTGACTGTTTGTTGTTTTTCTATAAAAACTTTCTTACAAAATATTCAAATCAGTCATTTTCAACCGTCGATTTTCCAGTATTTTTCGAATATTTTCTAAATTTTGGGTTTCAGCATTAGGTTTTTCAAGATTTCATGTTTCGTACTTTTGTATTTTCAAAGTTTTTATATTAAGGATTTTGTTTTCGGAATTTTGTTTCTGCCAAACGCTCTAAATGTTTTATTTATTAATAAATATTTTTGGGACAATGGTTTCAGACTGCGGGTGCACAAACACTAATGGTTTTTTGCGATTGTTTTTTCTGAAATATTGGCTCTTCAAGAATTTGGTTTCAAGATATTATTTTACGAAAATTTTAACTGGAAGTAAATAAAACGGTTTGTGTGATTAATTTTTATGTTCAGTAAAATAAGTCACGTTGCAACACGACTAACCTCCTAGTCTCCGCCGCTCCGCGAAGTTCCTTTTTTATGAAAAGCAAGGTTTAATAATACTCTTAATCAGAATCAAATCACACCGCCGCTTTATACCGAATTCTTAATTTAAAATTATGAATAAAAACATAAAATTAACCATTTATGTAATTTGATATTTTGAACAAAAAAAAAAAAAAAAATTCCAATCTTTTTATTTATTGATGGTTTTATATTCGTATCTTATAAAAAAAAAGTTTAGTCGTCATAAAGAGGTTTTAATGAGTTTGAAACACATAAGTTAATTTTTGTGTTGTGTTTATTTATAAACAGATAATATTATGTCGATTATATTATATATTATTAGTACACATATATAATTTTTTTTATTTTAAACTTAAATGCTGTTAAAATTAATACACTTTTTTTGA
Organism: Tipula vernalis; assembly: GCA_958295665.1. Classification (NCBI taxonomy): domain Eukaryota; kingdom Metazoa; phylum Arthropoda; class Insecta; order Diptera; family Tipulidae; genus Tipula; species Tipula vernalis. The sequence continues at coordinate 329,349,664 of OY282558.1, forward strand.
AAATATTTTTATTATAAAATAAATAAATAAATAAACATTTAAGAATATTATTGCTTTTATTATATTCATTTAGCTTGGAAGACGTAATTATTGTCTTTTCAGTTGTTTTTTTTAACATGTCTTACATATTTTGAACCTGATTTTTATTTTAATGGTCATATACAATAATATAGTACAACGAGTAGTTTAAATTTAAATTGTCTTCACATTTTAAACAGATGGTATTCCAATTTTCCGGGTAATAATTATAAATTGTGAGAGTAAATATAAGTGCAAGTTATAATATTTTACTTTTTGAATAATTTGGGATAACGCCAGCTATTTGGGGCACGAAAATATAAGAGTGGAGCAGCCTGTATCGGTAGTTTAAGGCTAGATCTATTACGGTCTGACGCAATAAATTTCAAAACATTTACCAACTTTCGATATTTAAAATTCGTAGTTTAAAAACCTTTCAAATTGCAAATGTTTCGGACATTTCAATTAGTCTTAGCATGATCGATATACGTATTTATAAAGATCGTTTAATATATTTAATGGCAATTGTAGATTGCCAAGAAAAACAAGTATTATTTTCTAATTGTGTAGAGATACAGATCTAAAATAGCTATTTGTCTTCCGAGGGCGAAACATATACCTCTTATGCACAAATTAAATTTATACTAGACGCCAAACGCATGGTAATAATTAATCAAGTGCATTATATTGAACTAAGCGCGATTCTAAAGGATAAGACGACGATAGACTTTATGTATATTTAAAATATGACAACTCACGTTTTATAATAAAGAACACGTGCGAAAACTACTTTTGTACACTTGCATAAAAAAACATAATTTGTTTGCAAGGAAATTACTTACAGCCAAACTGCACTTAAACCTCTGAGATTATTAAAATTAAAAATAAAATGTTGACCACTTCCCCCATTCAAAAATTTGATTTTAAAACAATTTTTGTTTTTTTCGTAAATTAATTGAACTAAATTAAAACAAATTTAGACCACGAATTAAAAAAATATTATTTACAAATTAATGAGTAATAAAAAATGAAATTTAATTTAATTTCACAATTTTCAAGCTTTAACAGAAAATTATTTTCTTTATTTTTTTATTTTGTTTATAATAAAAACTAATAAAAATTAAAAATAAAATGAAATTTTTTTCTCTTTTCATGAAAATTGATTTGTTGGTTTTTGGTACTTAGAAAATTCGAAATTTATAAACTTGGTTCAGAGTTGTCGGAATTATACATTAATTTCACCATCAATTTGAGAAAACTGAAATTCCAGTAAATTTTTGACTAAATAAAACTGATTAGGAAAATTAGGAACAATTAAATAAAAGCTTGACCGAGTTTGATGATAATAACTAAAATAAGATTACAAGTTTTGATTTTACAATTTGAATATAAAAAATAATTTTATAATTTAGTTTAAAGTAAGTTTTACAATATTTTAGACTATGTCATTCCTTTTAGACTATGTCATGCCTACAAATATTTACGTCCGCAGAGCAGAAGACTTATTCGAGAGTGGGTCACTTGGTCGACAGTCATTTCGCCGATATTGCCGCGACCGCGCATGGACGACACTCACCCTGAAAATAGAAAATTTAATTTTGAAACCTAGAACGCCTTGGGAAAGAGAAAATTTAATTTCTGTTGTGGACCAAGTGGGTGTCGGCCATACGGTTATCGGTCGTTATGGGGACTATCGGTCAACTTTCCTATATACTTATTTTCGTGATATCGTCGGTTGATTAAATTGTTTTTGACAATATATATTTACTTTTTCGCCTTTCATAAGAGTGCTAATATTCACGTCGATTCAATGAAATCTTCTATTCTTCTTGAAAAATCTTCTTCAATCAAATAGAAGAAATCAAAAATAGAAGATTCTTTTATTTTGCTATTCAGTGTAGCAGTGGGATTCTACTCTTCTATTTTTATTAAGGAAAGTTCGAAATCGAATTTTTTTCTTCTATTTGATGTAAACGTCAAAAATTTTTATTACCAAAAAGCAACAGCTGTGAATTTGTGATAAATATTTTTAGCAATAAAATGTGAAGAATATGTGAATCACTATTTATATATTAAAAAATTTAAATACTTTATTTTTATAAATGAATATATTTATTTTAATGAAATTTTAATTATTTATTATAAATTTTATAAATTACTCGCATATTGGTCTCGAATTTGATACGCTAAACTGTGCTATTGGTTTCCATTAATGGAGGTATCAATTTCCGATGTTTCATTTGAAAATTCCTCGTTTGCGAATTCTAAGCCGTCGAATTCAATTAATTCTTCAGCATCTATTGCTGTATCATTCAAAAACTTGTTGTGTAATTCAAAATATATCATATATGATTTGGGCTGCTTTCTTAGGGGGAATAATGCAGAACCCGGTGGCGTGACAAAACATCGAAATCTACCTTTCAATACCCCCAAACAAGCTCCCTTGCCCATAAATAGATGAATAGATAGCTCCCTTGCCCATAAAAATGCAAAGTAGCCACCACCTAAAAAATAAGACTCACATATGTACCTTCTATTTGCATTTTAAAATAATTCATACAAACTTGTAATTTAAATGGTATTGAGTGGAAGCGAGCTTTTGCTGCTAACTCAGATATCAATGTCACAACATTTCCCTTTTGCAAACGAAAATATTTGTGGAATACACTATCAGGAAGCTCAAAAGGATCCCCGTTCATTTTTATGTTCTTCAGTCTCATTTTTAATTTTTGTCTAAACAAATGTATTTAATTACATTTTTTTAAACAATTAATAGATTTCCTTACGTAGCAATGCGCTTTTGGCGGTTTCTTTCCCATTGCAAATAAAAATCAATTTTTTAAATGTTGTTTTTTCATCATGGCCGCCGAATGAAAAAGTAGTGCTGATGCTGAGCTAAATAATTAAATAAAATCACTAAATAGTGTGTTATAATTCAATTTTGATTGCCGAACAATTTACAATTTATAGTGTTTAATAGTGGTTAATCGCAATAATTATTGATCGACGAATTGATAATATAAAATATAATAATTGAATACATAATATGTACAATAAATACAGTAATTGTGAAATGAAAATTGGCATTGTGTGTGTTAATTGGCATATGAATGAATGATACTCCTAATCGAACAGTGAATTGTAATAAACCGCATCAACAAAAACTAATCCAGTTGTTAATTTAATAGTGTGAATTTGATAATTAAAATAAAATAGTGTCCAGTCAATTAATATATAAAAAATAACAAAACAAAAAAAAAAAAAAACTTTCTACGAGTGCTTTTTGTAACTGTGTACAAGTATTTCCAATAAATTGAAGTAATAAACATTATATAGCTGTTTAATATAACAAAGTGAACTGCATAATACTTACTTCCTTAAATTCGATTTGATTATTATTAAAAAATGGCATTCCCAGCTGCTACGACATCGAATGTGGCAAATCAAAAACTTATTACTCGGAGTTCTACAAAGTTAAATGAAAAGTTAAATGAGGTTTTCCAAACCGAAAATCCAACTATGAAAGATGTCCTTGCTGCAAATAAGGCCATTTTTGATCGTATACTTACAACTGAATCGTCTTTAGCTAAAAAATTTGATTCATTAAGTGAAACGGTGGCATCGTTTGGTACTGAGTTAACAACTATCCAAGGAAAAATCGGTTTAGTGGAAAAAAAGGTTAAAGTGTGCAACGACGATATAAAATTGTTGCAACTTGAGGTCGAAACGCTAAAACAACAGCAAGTTCAAAACGACGTAGTTATAAGTGGTTTTCCATCGCTGGATTTTGATCCAGAAGATGTAGTCAGAAAGCTAAGCCATGTGTTCCAATTCAATACGGATAATGTTATCCACTCTTACAGTAAGAAAGTGAAAGCAAATATTGATAATAGTGAAGAAACAAAATCGTTCTTACACATAATCATTACATTTAAGAATAGTGGTGTCAAATCAAGTTTTTTGGCAAAATTACGAAAAAACAGACCACTTTTTCTAAATCAGCTGTTTCCCGATCAACAACAAAATAAAAAACAAATTTTCATTAATGAAAGGATGACATTGCATAACGTTAAAATTATGATGATATTAAATCAAATGAAGAGGAATAAAAAAATAGTACATGCCTGGCTACGTAGTGGAAAAATGTATGTACGTGTTAAACAAGGTGATCAACAAATTCAAATTAAAACAACTGATGACATCACTAAATTAAATGTTTAGCAGCTCAACATCGGATGTTTACTAATCAGATGCAATGATACAAAAAGATAAATATTTTCTCAATTTAAATGAATTTAAATATAATAATAAATTTAATGCAATTTTAGGTATCAATATACTGTATATTAATATCAATCGATTGAAGAATAAGGTGGAAAGGCTCGAGGAGTTTTTGTTTTCGCTGAATTATGAAATTGACATTATAATATTAACTGAAACATTTCTATACAGTTTTGAGACTAATTTTATCAAACTAAATAACTATAGAGCATATCATAATTCACGTGATCATAGGGGTGGTATTACGGTTTTTATAAATAATGCGTTAGATTTTATTTTGAAGTGTAGCTATACGTATATGGAAAATGAATTTATGATTTTGCATTCTCGTAAGTTGAAGTTCCATATAATTGCTGTATACAGGCCAGGGCATACTCATGTCTCTTCATTTTTAGCTTATTTTGGTAATCTATTGGAACAATTTCAACAAAGTGTCGTGGTTGGTGATTTCAACATTAATCTGCTAGATGGAAGCGACAGTGAAGTGATTGATTATACGACGTTTTTACAAATATATTCCTTCAGAATTATTAACAAAATTGATAAAAAACATTCTACGCGATTCTCAAATACTACTAGTACAATCATTGACAATGTTCTAACATCGATACCGTATCATTTTCATGTTCTGATTTCGCCAACTGATCTTAGTGACCATGAATTTTTGTTAACTCGTTGCTTTGCACAAAGTAAACGAATACGTATGACTAAACAAATAGTTCAACGTAATCAACTAGTTATTGATAGATTTATAGAAGAAACTAATTTTACCAGTAATTCATTTCTAGAATTCTATCGTTCCTTAATAAATGTCATTGCTAAAAACACGACAAGTAAAGAACAAGTGATACATGTTTATACTTACAATAAGCCGTGGTTTACAAATGATTTAAAACAATTAATTAAATCACCGATTAAATTTCAAAAACTTAAAAGAAGGTATTCTACTAATTCATATTTCAAAGAAGTATTCCATATTCTCAAGAAAGAAAGTTATGAGATGGTTATCAAATTAAAAACGGATCATTATAATAAATTACTAGACGAAAGTCTTAAATCTCCTAAAAAAATGTGGTCCATTTTAAACGAAATTTTACATAATCGGAATAGGACAATTGAAGAACCTATAAATTTATCAGATAACAGTAATAAATTGGTTACCTCGCAAAGCGAGGTAGTTAATCAATTCAATCAGTTCTTTAACGATATTGGAAAAAGCAATAATTATAACAATATTTGTATCAACCATTCATCTACAATTCAGGTGCTAAGTAGACTAAGCCATTTCAAACCAACTGATTTTGAAGAAATTAATATAATTGTCTCTAGCTTAGATACTTCTAGCTCATCTGGCTGGGATGCCATTTCATCGAAATTTGTTAAGAATTTCAAAGAAAAGTTAATTCCAGTATTGTGCGCTGGCATAAATGAGGCTTTCATGAGCAATAAGTTACCTGATGAACTAAAACTTGCTCGTATAACCCCAATATTTAAAGATGGATCAAAGCTAGATATAAACAATTTTCGTCCAGTTTCTGTCCTTCCTCATTTTTCAAAAATCTTCGAAAGATCGATTCATAACCAGCTGCAAGACTACCTCAATGTAAATCAATTGATTAATGCAAATCAGTTTGGTTTTCAGAAAAATAGTAGTACATTATCTGCTGTCTTAAATATTATGGACAACATCTGTTTATAATCATACATGCAAACATTATCGGAACATCAACATCAGTCACATTTGCTGAAATAAAATAAATTTATGTAATGTAATTGTAAACACATAGGAAAATTTATTATTATATACTTGCATCTAAAATTAATCCTAAATCCAATATCCATATTAGTATGTAGATTAATCTAAAAGAAAAAAGAAATCTCATTAACAATTTATTTATCATATTATAAAATGAAAATAATTAACTTAAAAATTCTTGTATACACAGCTCACCATAACATCTGTCAAATTCCAAAATGTAGCTGAGTTTATGTTCAATTCGTGATGCAGTTCGAAAATTATGAATACCGACACGACATCTGTGTGAATAATTGGGAAGATGCTGAAATTATTCGAACATAATTTTCGACTGTACGCTTTTCTGCTGTGTATATATTTTTTTTTGTCATTCTAATTTTGACTGCCATTGTACAAACAAGAATTAACAAAATTATAATAAATAATAAGAAAAATATTCAAATTGTATTTCCAACAAAATAAATCAGAATTATTAAAATTGAGTCGTTCATATTGTGAAACCAAAGGTGTTTTTTTATTTGTGGTTTATACAACATAACCAAATTGAAGATACATTCCACTCAATTGCAACGTGGAAAAGGTGCACGGTCGGAATACAAAATAGAAACATTTTGGCTTGTGCTCCACTAACAACATCTATAATAATTTGGAATCGAAAAATGTCACATCAGGCATCTTTATTGATCTGGCTAAAGCCTTTGATTGCATTGATCATTCAATTCTACTTCTAAAGTTAAAAACGCTTGGAGTTATAGATAATGCTCTTGCGCTGCTCGGAGACTACCTACTAAATCGCCGACACTATGTTCAAATCGGAATCAATAAGTCCGTGATGCTTTCCTTAAAGTGTGGTGTACCTCAAGGTTCAATATTAGGCCCGTTACTATTTACAATATATATAAATGATATTTTCTCACTTAAATTATTGGGTAAACTTCAGCTATTTGCTGATGATGCTGCACTTGTTTATGGTGCTACTGATCAGCATGATCTGAAACTTCAAATGGACACGGACCTGAAAACACTGAATGAATATTTTGTTGCCAACAAACTCAGTCTTAATAAATCTAAAACGAAATTTTTGATATTCTCGTTCAAACATTATCTATTTCCCGATTTCACTAATCTTGATCTTAACTCAGAATTCATAAGTAGAGTAAACAATATTTGTTATTTAGGATTACATCTGAGCTATAACTTAAACTGGGCCACTCATATTAATTCCATTAAACAAAAAGTTGCACCGTTTATAGCTGTCTTTCGTCGAACTAGTAAATTTGTATTAAGTTCCACTTCACTAAATTATTACTATTCATTTATACATTCAAACTTATTGTATTTGATTCAGATTTGGGGATCCGCAGGCATAACCAAGGTTGCTGAGCTACAAGTCTACCAGAATCAAGCGTTAAAGGCAATCCTAAATTTAGATATGAGAACGCCTACCATTTCGCTTTATTCCAATAGATTGCTGCCAATATCTCGAATGGTGGATTATGAATTCATTATCTTAGTTTACAAACTTACGTATAAAATGATAAAATCAAATATTGTGCTAATGACAAATTATGAAATCACCGAATGTGAAAGTAGAATTGCAACTCATTATCGCTTACCCAGATATTTGCACAAAAGTTCTCAAAATAGTTTTTTTTATCGCGGTTTAGAACTGTTTAACAAGATTGACCCTAACTGGAAATGTATGTCACTGGGAATCTTTAAGAATAACGTCAAGGAAAAATTGTATACGGAATTCGTTAAATATTATCACCTCGATCACTAATTGTTCTAAATGTTCTTTGATTGATTGATATCAGTAGATTATAATTTGATTTTAATTTTTAATTTTATTTTATTTATTTTTTTTTTTTTGGATTGTTATGGAAATATTATGGATAATTAATTGTGTTTTGTATAGTTTATGTTGGAAAATTTATAAAAATATTTTTATGATTGATGTTTTCCAAAATAGAAAATGAATGTTTTTTCGGAAAATAATAAAAAAAAAAAAAAAAAAAAAAAAAAATTAATTTTTTGATTTAATCAGAAAAGACGGAAATAAAAACACAATCATACAAGAACACAACCCGCTTTTGATAAAAATCGAACAAAAAATATTTCTTCTTATCATAAAAGTGGCATTTGTATGTCTTCTATTTTTAGAAAAAGTCTTCTAAGCGAAAAAATCCAAAAATTTGCTTTTTTAAATGTGGAATAGCAATTCTTCTATTTTTTCCTTCTATTTTGACATTTAATAATTTTCATACAAAAGTATAGAAGAATAGAATATATTGAGCTGAGAAGATGTACATTGAATCGACGTGATTATTTCGACTGGTTAGAAACTTAATGATAGATTTGTCTAAGTCTTTTCCGTTTTGAGATAAATATTGGCCGAGTTTTATGTGATACATGACGCATCGCACACCTGTACAGAAATCCTTTAATGATTTATAATTTTATATTACTTAATTGATATTAAAATGGTTTGTTATTGGGGTTATTGTGATTTGTTGGTTTCCTTATAGTGAGCTTTTTTTTAAATTTCAAAATCGTCTGACTGCTGCTTACATTTTATGAAAACGTAATGATTTTTTCGCTAAGCAACATTCGCAGTTTGGGGTGCATAAGCTATATTGTCTATATTAGTATAATTCGCTAATACAACCTGTACACAATACATTCTATTATATAGAATAAAAATTGTGGAAAGATCAGTCCAGACGCCGTGATAAGTTTATCAGATCGAAACTGGATTAAATTTATTTTTGAGTAGGTATACATAAAATACATTTCAAGTTTTTTAATTCATGAACTTCAACTAAAAAATCTTGATTCCAACAAAAAATGAACTTCAACTAAACAATAGCCAAGTTTCATTATAATTTGTCAAATTGCAGAACTTCATCTAAAAATCATTTTAGAATCCCATTACCATCACACTGGTTGCATTTCACCATCAAATCCAGCATACGGATTGAAAATGGGATTCTACAAAGATGTTTAGTTGAAATTTATAATTTATAAAACTAAAAATGTATTTTATGTATGGTGGATTTATATTATCAGTTCTTTTCAGTTCCTACTCGTATCGTTTCAGACATCATCAATTTATACTATCCGTACCTTTCAATTCAGGCATTTTTTTCTTCGTATGGTTATCATTATATATTCGTATCTTTGGGTTACGTATAGAGTAAAGATAACACACAAAAATACAAAAATGTTTTAGTAGAAATTTTCAATTTTTGTTTGTTTCGCTATTCTTTCGTATTTTTTCGCCTTCAGATATCAGACAAAACATTCTTTTCAACAATATGTGTCTGTGTCGGTACGAGTAGGAACGGAAAGGAATGAATAATATAAATACTCATATAGAAAGTATATGTAACAATGTTTTTTTTGTCTGACACATACGAGTAGGAACTGAAAGGAACTGTTAATATAAATCCACCTTAATACTTAAAATTCGTATGTTCGTATACATACCTACCTTAAAAAAGGCAATGTCGTTATTTTTAGGCATGTGTTTATTTTTACACTGTTGGCAATTACATTGCCAACAGTGTAAAAATAACGACATAAAAACGATAATTATTAAGTTTAGGTGTTATTATATATTTAATAATATAATAATCAACTAGGATAAGCAGTGTTGACATATTTTTCGAAGATGAGATAGTTGAAGATGACAGTATTAATGTTTCTATAATAAGAAAGTCATTAAGGAATAAATCTGATCCTTCCACACTTCCTTATGTTAAGTTAGTTTGTTGCTAAATTATATAGCTAAAATATATCGATAGTTTATTTCGAATAAATAATGATGGACTTCGATATTTGGTTGATAAGCTAGATCGAAAATTAAGGCCAGCTATTCTTGCCTCAAGCATCCATTAGATTTTTTGCATCGGGCACTTATCAGCAAAATATTGGTGATGATTACGACATTGGTATGGCATATCATACAGTTACTGTCCTTATAAACGAAGTGATAGATTTAATTGAACACCATATTTGCCACGAGTGGATTAAATTGGAAAGGGATGAGTTTGAAAAATTGGATTGCAAAATGTATTTTATGGCGAAAAACAACATTCCTGGTGCAGTTGGTTGTGTCGACGGCACTCACATTAAAATTATTGGACCACAGAGGAACGAAAGAGATTTATTTTATAATGGGAAGGGGTATTTTGGGAGCAGTGTTTATAGCTTTAATGTTATGGTAGTAAGCAAGTGTTCATAATAATTTTCTTCTAGGTATGCGATCAAAACTTTTTCATACGTTACGCAGATTCAAGAAACTTTGGAGCTAGTAACGATTTTTTCGTGCAATGGATCAAAATTATGAAAATGGCAAATGTAATTTCTGGCTTCTAGGTATATAAATAGCTTTATATGAAATGTGTATTATTTGGTCTAATTCCAAGGTATCATTTATTTTATATGCGATTCGGGATATCCATTGTTACCTTATCTAATAACTACCTACAAAAAAGCAGCTCCAGAAAGAACTCCGACAAATCAAAAAAAAAAAAAAATAAATCTTCGCTTTTACTACACAATATGTGTAGATTTTATAAAGTGACTGATTGCGAGGACCAAGAAGAGAATTAAGCGACATCATCCTAGAGAGTGACTCAGAACCCGAACAATCGTGTGTGTGAATGTGACGAAGAAAAATTTGTAAGATAATTTGGCTGTATTAGTATAATTCGGTAATACAACCTGCACAGTACATTCTGCATAGAATGTAAATTGTGCCACAACCAATTCAGTCGCCGCGGCCTGATGAGAAGATTGATTTTTTCATAATCATAAGTTCATCTGTTCGGAACTGATTAAAGTCTTTTTTTTTTTTGTCATCTATGCAATCTTTTTTGTGGGGCTCAAGGTACTCCCAACTCTTCCGCAGTTTATTTTACCATCCAACTTTACGCCGCAGTAGCCAAATCGAGGACGTACGGCTATCGACCCGCTTTTGTTTAAACCACCTGCACATTGCATTGCTTCATGCCAGCCTATAGTGCTGATATGAAAGATGCGTCGGCCCATGGATTCTGCACTCTCAACCGATCGTAATCAGATGATGAAAAATTCCTTTTGCATCCCGGATTCGAACCCGGTGCTTCCCGATCTAACCGCCGCAGCTTTAACCACTGCGCCGTTTGGTCGGTTGATTAAAGTCTCTTACAATTTTCGGAAATATTAACTTCAAAACAAATTAAAAATACAAAACAAAACAATTCAGTTCTTCATCTTACAACATATCACAATATTTTGAGTATACAAGAATACATGCTAGAACTGTTAAATGTTTCAGTCTTCTGAGTTGCTGGAGTGTCTGGAATTGGTGATGTCTAATTTTCTCTATTCTACTCCAAATTTTCTTCTTTTAGTGTTATGTAATTTGTTTTGCTGTAAGTCGCTTTTATTCTGCCAGTTGTTGCCCGAGTAAGTTTAGCTCTGTCTCTCTTTTAGTACACATGATTTTTTAAAGTAATGTTGCAAATTGTAAGTATTTTTTGCTATTTTTTATGAACATGTGCTGTTTTTGCTTGTTCGTTATTATTAATAGTTGGTGTTGATTTACGTTTATTGGCGATAGGAGTTTCATTTTCCAAATTACCAGGGTTGTCCTCAATTGTTATATTATCATTGTGATAGTTGGTTGATCGTTCTGGATTGCTATTTGTTTTTTACGATAACTTGATGGTAATGGACTGAATTTGGGGTGGTCCAAACTTAAAATAAAACCCGACGATTCGCCTTAAGTTTTATTAAATTGAAATTTATTTTATTTTTACACAAAGTTTTATCCAATATGGCGTGTTTCCTTGGTCGCTGCACAAGAGAGCTAATAATTTTTTTCTCTATCGAAAATTATTATTACAATTATAAAATATTATGGCTAATACCATCTGAATGTAAACTGTTTAACTAGTTATTTCCTATAATGATTTAGTACAACCTATGTTCATGATTATGATCATTTTTCTATTACAATTTTGTTTTAATAGTTACTGCTTTAGAAACGTTAAAGTGGTAAGTAAACAAATAAATAATTATCTTTGATTACTTTTACAATATGATTAGAATTGTATATAATTATGGTCACTTAGTTAGATACCTTAAAGATAAGTATTTAATATTTCAATGAATTATCTTCTAACTTTTACTTAAATTACTTTCTTTTAGATTAATACATCATTGAATACATCTATTGTTTGTAATTGGATATAAAATAAAATTAATGATTATTAATAACTGAAATTGGAATAGTGTTTTAGTTAATTTTGTGTTCCTGTTGTGTATCTCGAACATCGCGGCCGCCTTGAAATCACCTGATTTCAATTTACTGGTAAACGACATAACTTTGTGATTGGCCTGTGAATTTTTCCATGGCTGGTTAGAATTTCTGCAACATCCATCATTTCCAGGAAATACTTCAACGATTTTGCCCCATTTCCACTGATTAACTAGTGGATTTTCTTCCTTTACCAGGGCTATATCGTTGATCTGTAGATTTTCTTTTGTTACGTTCCATTTCACACGAGCTTGCATGGAGGTAAGATATTCCAAATGCCATCTCTTCCAAAATAGTTGGGTCATTCTGTGGGTAGCATTCCAATGGAACAATCTGTTATATGGGATTTCGGTAACATTTGGTTGTGGTATGGTGGTGATAGTATGACCAATTAAGAAATGTGCTGGTGTTAAGGGATCACATTCTTCGTCGGAGTGCGCACATAATGGTCTGGAATTAAGTAGCCCCCCAATCTGAACCATCACAGTGTTCAGCTCTTCTTGAGTTAATGTATTGCTGCCCGTTACTCTCTCTAAATGGGTTTTTACCGATTTAACCCCTGCTTCCCAAATTCCTCCGAAGTGGGATGCTTGAGGAGGAATGAAATGCCAGTTAACCTGATATCTTTTAAAAATAGAAGAAGATATTAGATTAATGTTGTTTTTAATAAATAGGTTAAATTCTTTGAATTTATGACTTGCGCCTCGAAAATTTGTGCCATTATCCGAGAATATATCTGTACTGACTCCTCTTCGCGCAAAGACTCGGTTCAACGCAGCCATAAAAGAGTTAGTAGTCATATCTCCTACGAGTTCATCTCCTCCAAATGTATCGCTTTGGTACTTAAGCATATTATCACGCATATATAAGCCTTCTGAACTCGTTGCCCTCGTCCGCGTTTCAAATACATTTTTATGGGACCCGCAAAGTCCAAACCAATTTTTAAAAATGGGCGGATTGGATTTTTATGGACAATTGATTATGGACAATTTTTAAAAATGGGCTCCCTCCTTCGGCAAGTTGCCCATTATTTGGTTCTCGGTCAGCGGTCGTTGTTTAATGCAGGGTACACACGTTCGGATAGTTGCTTTTACCGTGTATCTCCTCGTAATAACGATGCACCGCAATGGAGATTGCTTCTGTGGTATTTAATAACTAGTTTAGACGTAATTGCGGATTTTGAAAGCAATATTATCGGGTAACGAGTGTCATAAGGTGCAATTGCCCTCTCAATACGACCACCAACTCGTAGGAGCCCCATATTGTCCAGAAATTGATTTAACGATTTAAGGCTGCTCTTTGTTGACACAGCATTACCCTTTTCCATGGCTTGAATTTCGTCCTTAAAATATTGCTCCTGCGGGTGTATCTTAATACATTTGCCTCCGCTTCTCGCCAAGCACAACTGGTTTTTATTTTCGACGTGGTTTTTAAGTTCAAATATTTTACAATGAAGTTTCGGATATAATGATGAGGATAGTTATTATCTTATCATAACTGGAGTGGTTGGTAATCAATTGTTCAATTACTGTTTTCGATGCTTCGGGACAAATGGCGACCATGACGTGTAACCTCTCCCGGCATTCTAAATTGCTTGTAATGTCTGTTTTCCGAAAAACTGGCCAATGTTCGGGTTCTGTCTTCAAAAACTCAGGCCCATTCCACCAGAGCAGATGATTTCGTAGTTCAGTTGGGTTTAATCCCCTTGGTGGATTGAACACTCTATTTTCCACGAGATTAATTTTGATTTTTGGATTTTAATTTCCAAAACGCCGCACTAATTAGGGAGGATATAAAAGCCTCGATTTCCAAAGTTCGCAAACAGAGTTCACATTAATCCAATTAAACACGATTCACTACTAGTTCTATTTTTAACAAATTTATAATTTTTATTAATTGATTTAATTTACGACATTTATTTTCTGCTTTTTAATGCATGAATACTAAAAACCAGACTGACGCATTCCAATATGAAAATTATCGTTTTAAACAAAAAAGACGCACCAATACATATGCGTTATTATGTGCGTAAAAACAAATGTGAAGTATGCACTAATTCATAATTTTCATCTTGCAATTCGTTCTTTCAAATGGTATAAAATATTTTTCACAATGAAATCTACTATGATTATTTTGACAGTAAGAAGTACTGTCAACTTTCTAATAATATTTACAAAAATTTTAATAGTGATAATAATAATTTGAATTTAGGTAAGTAAATTATTCTATATATAAAAATTACATTTATCTCGTAATTCGTTTTCTTTTGTTTCAGAATTGTATGTTACGTTTATGTTATGGATACGCCTGGTGGATACGAATTGTGCCAATTAGATAAGTATTTTTAATATATTAGAGCTGATCCATGATTCTTTGTTGATAAATTGTTTTCTTTTCTTTTAGGTTGATCATCATAATATTTTGTGTATAATTTTATACATCAGCTGACCATACTCCGCCCCTTGAACCGATGTGTTCAACTGCATGGCAATAAGCAAAGATGATGTATTGAACGCTTCATTTGACCATGTTTAGTTTTTAACGTGACTACTCGTACTTTATTGTCCGCTCCAGGATGTATTTCTATGACGTTTCCCATTAACCAATGACTGATAGGAAGACCTTTATCTTGGATAAGAACAATATCATTAACCTGAATGTCCCTTTGACTTTCTTTCCATTTATTTCTTCCTTGAAGCTGAGTGAGATACTCGCTGTACCATCTAGACCAAAAGTGCTGCGACATATCACGTACCATTCTCCATCTATTGCTGCAATTTGGATTATCGTAGACTGTATCGAGCGATGGAATTGTTTTAGGTGGATATCCATGTAAAAAATGAGCAGGTGTCAAAAAATCCACTTCTTCTTCTGATGACCGACATAGTGGACGATGGTTTAGAATTGATTCAATTTCTGCCAATAAAGTGTTCATTTCTTCCATTGTTAAGATAGCGCGCCCAGCGACCCTCTTAAAATGAAATTTAAAGGATTTGACTCCAGTTTCCCACAGTCCACCGAAATGGGGTGAGTTTGGAGGGTTAAACTGCCAATCAATGTTATTTCTGCAGAGAAAATTTGAAATATCATTAGATGCTGTTGTAAATTTATTAAACGATTTGATAAGTTTGGCATTAGCACCAACAAAATTTGTGCCATTATCACTGTAAATTTTTCTGCAACCACCTCTTCGGGACACAAACCGCGTTAATGCCCCCAAAAATGAATCGCTCGTAAGGTCATTTACAAGCTCCAAGTATATGGCCTTAATAGCCATGCATACAAAAATGCACACATATGCTTTATAGGTCTTCTGGCCACGTCCTTTGACTAAGTGAATTGAAAACGGGCCGGCAAAGTCAACCCCAGTGTGTAGAAACGGTCGTTCCAGATCCACCCTTGCTGGTGGTAGATTTCCCATTAGCTGCTGTCTCAACTCAGCTTTATACCTCGTGCAAGTTGTGCATTGATCAACTACCTTTTTAGCTGTGATGATTTTCCCTTTTGGTATCCAGAAGCGTTGTTTGATTAAGCTCATTAGTAATGTTGGACCTGCGTGCTTGCTGAATTGATGCTCATCTTGGAGAAGTAACCAACTTAATTTTGATTTTGGGTGAAGTATGATTGGATGCTTCATCGAATAAGGCGCCAAACTATGATGTAATCGGCCGCCGACTCGCAATAAGCCAAATCGATCCAGGAATGGATTTAGACTGACTAAAGAACTTTTCTTATTGGGCTCGGTATTAATTTTGATGTCAGCTATTTCCGTGAAATAAAACTTTTGTTGTTCGTGGCGGCAAAGAATAGTATTTGCTTGGGCTAATTCAATCGATATCAGCAATTTACTATCTCTTTGGAATAATTTTGGATTTCGTACTGCTTCAACGAAACGCAAAATATAACTTAAAGTTTTTTGTGCCTTTTGGTAAGAGGAAAACCTTGAGATGAATTCGTCAAGCCACTTGTTTTGAAAGCACGCATTAAATGCAAATATTTTATTTGATTCTTCTTCCGTTGTTCCATACGTTTTTCTCTGTGCTGGCCATAGATCCTCATTTCTTGTCAACCATTCAGATCCGTGCCACCATAACCGATGTGATTTTAAATGCGAAGGCGTAATTCCGCGTGATGCGCAGTCTGCAGGATTGTCTTCGGATGATATGTGCTTCCATTGCTTTCGTTTGGTGTGGGTTAAGATTTCGGAAGTGCGATTGCCCACGAATACGCTCCACCTTCTTGGGTGACTTTCCAGCCAATCCAACACGATTTTTGAATCCGTCCAGTAATTGCTGTTAGATATTTTGATATTGGTTTCCAGCTTTATTGTCTCCACCAATTCCACGAGCAACACTGCACCACACAGCTCTAGCCTGGGAAGGGAAAGTGCCTTGATTGGAGCTACCCTTGTTTTTGCTGAGATTAGCTGCACGGATACATGCCCATCCCCGTCTGTTACTCGGTAGTATACGCCTGTAAGCTGGCATCACAGAAACCATGAATCTCTACCTCGGCATTTTAAAACGTGCCTATAAATTGAGGCAGTGTAATGCTCTCAACCTCATTGAAGGTATTGCAAATGTTAGACCATTGCTCCATTAATTCCTTTGGTAGAGTGTCATCCCACTCCAAATGTTTACACCATAGCAGTTGCATAAACATTTTTATAATGACGATTGTTGGCGCTAGCCAACCCATTGGATCAAATAATTTTCCTGCTGAGGACAGGACCATCCTTTTAGTGAGCTTATCTAATCCGCTTTGTAAGTTTGAATTAAATACGAAGATATCATCTGCGGGACTCCAACCCAATCCGAGTACTTTAACTCCATCTCGGCAATCTGAGTTTTCGATGAGTTTTGCCGTTTTGTCTGAGGGCAAATTCTTTATTCCATCAAGTACTCCATTGTTATTCGACTTCCATTTTTGAAGAGTAAATCCATGTCTGCCCAGCAATGTAATCAAACCTTTTATGATTGTGTTAGCCTCTTCTACCGATTGAGCCCCAGCCATGAGATCATCTACGTAAAAACAATTTTTTATTATTTTGCTTACCATAGGCTCTGCGTCTGTGTTATCATCTCCAATTTTACTCAGCACCCTAGTAGCGAGATAGGAAGCGGAAGTCAGTCCATAGGTTACGGTTAATAACCTATAGTGCTTTATTGGTTCGCTTATATCGGCCCTCCACACGATTCTTTGATAGTCTGAGTCAGACCTTGATATTTTTACCTGACGGTACATTTTTTCTGCATCAGCCGAAAACACAATTGGAAATTCACGGAATCGAAGAATTGTAGAGTAAAGACTCCGCTGTACCACTGGCCCAGCCGCCAAACACTCGTTCAGTGAAATTCCGGTACTGGATTTTGCTGAGCCGTCGAATACGACCCTTAGCTTAGTTGTACTACTGCCTAGCCGCAAAACCCCATGATGTGGTAAATAGCAGCTCGTATTAGTTATTTGATCTTTCGGGATCTCTTCCATATGTCCCATTATTTCGTACTCCTTCATGAAGTCGCAATATAGCCGTTTATACTCGGCGTCTCGGTGGACTCGCCGTTCTATACCCTGTAGTCGTTTGATTGCCGCTTGAAACGTTTGACCAATTCTTTCGGGAGATTGCTTAAATGGTAGTTCGACTATGAATCGACCATTATCATCCACTTGAGTTGTGGTTAGAAATTTTGACTCGCATAAATTTTCCTCTTCTGTGAGACTTAAATTTGCTTTTCCTATTGACTCAACTTCCCAGAATTTTCTGAGAGTTTGGTCAATATCAATTAGATGCGTTTGTTGGGTAACCAGCATAGTCATTGCTCGATTACTAAAGCCTTCATTGGCTTTTCCTGAAGCTACCCAGCCAAAGATGGTGTCTTGTAGTATGATCCTTGAATTGTGTATGTGGATTTGTCCCGATTTTATGCAACTGAAGAAATAATCCGCGCCTATTAACATATCGATCGTATCGCTCCGCCAAAACTCAGGATCCGCCAATTTGATGTCATCTGGTAGATTGATTTGTTCTGATTGTAAATCAAACGTTGGTAGAGCACTAGTAATTCTTGATAATACCAACGCCTCTACTTGATATTGAATGTGATTCTTCGTTTTTAATGATAATCTCACTTTTCCCTTCGTTGGACCCAGATTCATCTCCCCCACACCGCTAACCATAACACGAGAGTTGACTTTCCTTAAGCCCAATTTTTGTACGCATTCCTCGGTCACAAAACTAACTTGAGATCCGCAATCTAATAGAGCTCGGCAGTTTACTGATTCTCCGTATCGACTCAACACTTTAATTCGCGCAGTTGGTAATAGGGTAATTAATGATGATCGGCTTTCAGCACTGGCGTAGGCTACGACGGACCTCTGAGTAGATGCTGCTGGGTCATTGTGTCCGCTGGATTTTATGGTATCACCTTCATTTGATTCTGTAAAATGCAGTAGAGTGTGATGTTTTCTCCCACATTTCTGACATCTGCGATTTGATGGACACTTAGCGACGGGATGATTCGCGCTTAAGCAATTGAAGCACCGATGAGCATTTTGAATAAATTCTTTCCGTTTGGTTGCAGGCATTGCTTTAAATTCACTACATTGCATAAACGAGTGAGATAGGCCTGAACAAACGCCACATTTGAATGTTACACTGTTGCTACCTTTTCTGTCATGACTACTTGATGAACTGGATTCATTTACTGCCACATGCCCGCGGACCCTGTGTCCTGTATTCTGCTTTGTTGCAGCCACCAATGATTCAAACGTGCAGATTCGTTTATCCAAAAATTGGAAAAAGTCCTTAATGGTTGGTTGGTCAATATTTGCCGAACAATCAGCCCATGCCAGCTTCGATGATTCATCCAATTTTTGATTGATGATGTAGAGTATCCAAGGATCGCGTGATTCGGCTTGAGCGCCAAGGGCGCGTAAACCCCGCAACACCTCATCGGATACGTCTCTCAACTTTCTCAGGTTGGCAACATTTTGATTTTGAATTGCCGGTTGTTCCACAATCGATTTTATAAATGAATTTATTATAAACTTTTTCTTGTCGTACCGTTCCTTTAGCTTATTGAAAGCACCAATATAATTTCCCTCAGTAACTTGTATATGCCGCACCAATGAGGCTGCTTCACCTCTCAGCAATCCTTTAAGATACTGCAATTTTTCTACCCCAGTTAATGCTGACTCATGGATCGTCGTGTTAAACATATCAAAAAATGACGGCCATTCTGCATAATCTCCAGAAAATGGCGGTATGTATAGCTTTGGTAGTTTTAATTCCGCATGGCGAGAATTTAGTTGAGTCGCATTGATTGATGTTGAGGTCAAGGAATGAGAAGGCTGCGGTTCTTGTAGTTCTAATTGTCGAATGTGCGTTTTTAAAGCGGCTGCAGCTTCATAATACATGTCATCAATGGAAAGATCGACTTCTTCGGTTTCACTCAACGCCACTAAACGGTTTTCAGTATCTCTAATTGAATCATGCAGCTTTACAACTTGCTCAAGACGAACAGATAATTGATCTAATGTAGCATTTTCATTGATTGCTCTAGCAAATGTCAGTAATTGCGCTAATTTATTTTTCGCAGTAGTTCTTTGTCGTTTTAGAACCGTAATTTCACTCATACTGATCGATGCACATACACTTAATGTTCACAAAATAAACTTTCAAGATCAACCAAGAAAATCACGCGTTTAAATATTCGAGAAGTATAACGGTACTTCGATGATTTTTAATAACAAGCGTAAACAATATATGTAGAACTATAATTTTACTATTACGATTGATTCACATACACTTAATGGTCACAAATAATTTTTTCAGATTAAACCACAAAACCACGCGTTAAAATGTTCGAGAAGTATAACGGTACTTCGATAAATTTTTTCAACAAGATTAGACAATATATTGTCTTTTGCCACCCGAAACCACCTGTTCTACGTGATAACATGCGATTGCACGAAAAATGTAATTTTTTTAGTATTCTTCTATCGAATGTTAAATAATGCCGTAAAATTAGTGAGAGTTTTGATGTGAACTCACATATCCGGCTCGAAGGACCAATATGGTGGATTGAACACTCTATTTTCCACGAGATTAATTTTGATTTTTGGATTTTAATTTCCAAAACGCCGCACTAATTAGGGAGGATATAAAAGCCTCGATTTCCAAAGTTCGCAAACAGAGTTCACATTAATCCAATTAAACACGATTCACTACTAGTTCTATTTTTAACAAATTTATAATTTTTATTAATTGATTTAATTTACGACATTTATTTTCTGCTTTTTAATGCATGAATACTAAAAACCAGACTGACGCATTCCAATATGAAAATTATCGTTTTAAACAAAAAAGACGCACCAATACATATGCGTTATTATGTGCGTAAAAACAAATGTGAAGTATGCACTAATTCATAATTTTCATCTTGCAATTCGTTCTTTCAAATGGTATAAAATATTTTTCACAATGAAATCTACTATGATTATTTTGACAGTAAGAAGTACTGTCAACTTTCTAATAATATTTACAAAAATTTTAATAGTGATAATAATAATTTGAATTTAGGTAAGTAAATTATTCTATATATAAAAATTACATTTATCTCGTAATTCGTTTTCTTTTGTTTCAGAATTGTATGTTACGTTTATGTTATGGATACGCCTGGTGGATACGAATTGTGCCAATTAGATAAGTATTTTTAATATATTAGAGCTGATCCATGATTCTTTGTTGATAAATTGTTTTCTTTTCTTTTAAGTTGATCATCATAATATTTTGTGTATAATTTTATACATCAGCTGACCACTCCTCGTTGCACAATCTGCTGGGTTCAGTTTGGATGTAATGTGTCGCCATTTGTCTCTTTGTAGTACTTCCTAAATTTCGCTGGTACGATTTGCGACGTAGGTTTTCCACTTACGTGGTGGTTCGGACAGCCAATCCAGTACGATGGTGGAATCAGTCCAACAAAATAATTGACTGGTTGTCATGTTGAGTATTGATTGGATGTGATTCATCAATCTAGATAACAGTAAGGCTCCATTTAACTCTAGCCGTGGTAGGGAGATATTCCGAATGGGAGCAACCTTTGTTTTCGCTGCTACCAAGGTGATAGGCTGAAGGGGCGTACGCAACTTCGCTAGAATCGCAAAACCCATGTAATTGAGCTCCTGCATCGTTCATAAACAGCCATCGGAGTACCCTTATGGGTAAATCGTCTTCCCATCCCAACTCTAACAGCCAGAACCCTTGAAAAAAACATTTTATTTTAATTATGAATGGTGCTAACAACCCTAGTAGATCAAAGATACGGCTGGCTTCAGACAATATGGTGCTGTTGTATGGTGTTTGGTGCTGCACCTTCAATGACAACATGGTATGTTAGGGCATCACTGGTTGGTTGCCATTGTAATCCTAATATTTTAACTTTTTGTGGTTCTTTCGAAAATAACTTGGGCACGGATGGATCGGATTCAGCGACGGTCAATTTGGATAAAACTTCAGGACAGTTGGAAGACCATTTGCGGAGGTTAAACCCGGATTCGAACATTAGTTTTGAAATTTGTTGAGCCAACTTAACTGCTTCAGATACGTCATTTGCCCCAGTTATTAAATCGTCGACGTACATGTCCTTTAGTAATATTTTCGATGCTTGTGGATATAGCTTGGCGTTGTCTTCAGCTATTTGTTTGATTACCCTGGTTGCCAAATATGGTGCTGAGGACATTCCGTGGGTTAATGTGTTTAATTCGAAGTGTTTGATGTCTTCTTCAGGAGATCTACGCCAAACTATTCTTTGGTATCGTCGATCGCTTGGGTGAACCCATATCTGGCGATTATTGGCGATAGGAGTTTCATTTTCCAAATTACCAGGGTTGTCCTCAATTGTTATATTATCATTGTGATAGTTGGTTGATGGTTCTGAATTGCTATTACTATTATTATTCCGGTTCGCGGCTGACACTTTCAAGCTTATTTCGTTTCTAATATTTCGACATGAAACGACTCCAAAACTTGGTCCACACGGAGCACCAGATTTGGTAAAACTTAAAATTGCGCCCACTTGCTGCTCCATTCGGGTAAGTGATAGTGAATGTTTTTCAACAATATCTCACAAAAAAAAGAGAAATTATAATTTCTTTAAGTGCCCAAAATCTGAATAATTTTAGCTACATGAAGCATGACAAAATTTATAATGAACATGACAAAATTTGAATCTTGTGTAGAATTTGGTCAGTAAGTTATGACAAAAATCATGATATTGACGTGATAAATTGACTATAAGTTATGCTCAGCGCAGCTATTGCTTCCCTTTCACTCAAAAAATTTCGTTCAAATTCAAAACCTGAATCAAATTGTTGGGCGGTGATTGTTTTGTTTTGAACATTTTTCTAGCATGTTTAGTTTTTTGATATCGAATGACGATATGCGAAAAAAGAGACGATTCTTTTTTTTTTTTAAAAGACCAAACGAAACAGTAATTAAAGCTCTCTCAAATCTACCTCAATTATTTGAATTTCTCGCTCACATGTACAATTCAAATTGCTTTTTTCTCAATTTAAACAGCAAATATATATTTGTGTGTGTCAATAATGAAAATGTGGACCGTGCCACAAAAGTGCCACGATGCAAATTGGAGATTCTATCATAATTTACAAATTCGTCGCGCCTTCTTAATAAATTTAAGGAGCTTGATTCAAGGGTTCGAGGAAAACAGATTTCGAGTTAAGCAATAGGGACCTAACTATATCGAAAGCCGGACAACTGCACACAAATCTCTAGCTTAACTCACATAGTTCGAAATTCTTAATCGTTTTCTTACCACTATTATACAGAAGTAACCGGTTCAGGAGGGATACATTTTTTTCGAGTTTCAACTTTGGCTAACAAATCTGCGATCTCATGGCCCTCAATATCACAATGGAGTACCCCCTATTCTCAGTTATCGCAGATATTGGAGTTTCGAGATTTTTATCGAATGCTATGTTGAAATTGCTGTAAACACCGAAGTTTTTCTGAAGTACATTGATGATATTTTTGCAGTGTTACCGGCGTTATCAGTTGAAGTGGAATGTAATGGATGTATTGAACTTTTTCCATCGCAAACTCCAGTTCACAATGGAAGCGGAACTGAACGGAGAAATCCCATATATAGATGTGCTAGTCTTACACAATAGAGACGATAGTGAAATAAACACTAAATGGTACCGCAAGGCCATTTGTTCTAACCGTATATTAAATTATTACATACACCATCCGACCAAACAGAAACTCAATATTGCAAAAAATGTGGCTAATATAGTTTTTTCTTTAAGTTCTCCCATTTACCACAAGAAGAACCGACGATTGATCTTCGACATCCCACCCCAAAATAACCAACAAATTCAAAGTGATTTATATATAAGAGCATGACATACGTTATGGGTGTATTGGAACGTATCGAGAAAGTTGTCAGGAATTTTCTTCCGGAAACAACCTACAAAATGACTCTACGCAATCTTTTTAAAATGAAACTTATGTTGGGCAGACAGAACAATATTTTGAGAAGAGATTGCGGAATCATCGACTTGATTTAAGGAGGGTGGGTGATCCATCTTTGCAAAAAACTGCCTGGTTGGATCATTTTCACTCTTTCACTCTTGTTTGCCTCAATTTTAGCCTGCCAATCCAATTATTAAAAAAGACTGACCATCGAGGCTCTTCACAATTATAACCAAAATACATACAACATAAAACGTAACACTGATGGTTTAGCTCGCATCAACTTCTACATTAAAGACATGAAAATACAACGGACAATGAATGGTACAAACACA
Source organism: Tipula vernalis (assembly GCA_958295665.1). Taxonomy (NCBI): domain Eukaryota; kingdom Metazoa; phylum Arthropoda; class Insecta; order Diptera; family Tipulidae; genus Tipula; species Tipula vernalis. The sequence continues at coordinate 329,373,858 of OY282558.1, forward strand.
ACATTCTGCATATTATTTAACACATAATACTAACACGCGGTTGGCGCGTGATATGGAGAGAAAGGTTGATGGATCGATCCTCGTTGTGGCCAATGTTTTTATTACAATTATTTATTATGGACATGAACGGCCGACATGTAGCATACAAAGGAAGGCGTGGTTTAGTGATTCAAGAATAAATGAACAACAACACAAATACAAACACACGGCCGGTCGACAATAATCAGATGATTATGCCAAGCCATAAACGATATTTCCAGATGATTATGTGTCATAAACAGGATACCCAAGAATGAAGCTGATTTATGACACGCAATAAAGGAAATGTCGGGGGCAGTACAAAACTGGTATATAAACACGACCGATGACAAACAAGGGGCAGTTTTTTATTTACTCGTACTTAAATCGTGTAACAAGTGAAATAAATCTGTTGTCATAGCCTCCACCAGTGTCGTATATTTTGAAAAAACACTTACTTCTGATAATTGCGATATTTTTGGGTCATCGACAAGTATACATTCGAGTATACATTTTGTGATGAATTTTGAATTTGTTTTTTATTTATGTTTATGTATACATTTTCCAAAAGTAGCCTTATGTCATGGGTTTGTCCTTTTCTAAAATTGTTACATCCTCTATAGGCAACAAGTGGCTGGTTTATCGTAAATTGCATTATGTTATAAATCGTGGAATCGTGAATATATTGGTAAACTCTTCTTTTCAAAAATTGTTTGGTTTGCTCAACATATTCCTTACCAGATTTCTTTACCACAGGCGATCAGGTACTTTTGGATCGCGGTCCATATAGTTCGAGAAACACGGCTCTGGAAGGTATAATAGGTGTCTGATAGGTCTGTTTTACATATAGACTAACTAAATATTGCATAACCATATGTCACTCTTCAGTTCCACAATAGAAGGTGGGCCAGCCCATGAAGATGTTTTCAATCGCCGTCCACTGATCATAATGAGATAATGAATAATCAATTTTGCAACCCTTAATTTTGCATTCGGACCTGGCAATTCCCCATGCAAACGCAGAAGGTATATTTTATGAATTTTTAAGAATAACTTTTTCCACCTCTTGCAAATTGCAAATTTATTTTAAGAATTTTGCAAAATATCTTTCTGTTGCAGCTGAATACAGCAATAAAATTGAAACTCAAAATATTTTAATTCGTAAAGAAGAAAATTAAGAAATAACTTCAATTGGAGTGGATGATTCTGTTACTTTGTGCAATGTTTAAAAAAACCACTCAAGCAAACATACGGAAACTAAAAAAAAAACAAAAAAAAAAATTGACCATAGTTAAAGAAACCACCGAAAAAATATTGATTTTTATAATAAATCAAACTCATAATTATTTGCATTTGATATTTTATTACTAAATGAAATATTAATAAAAAAAATTCCAGACAAATATTGTTTAACATTAATTTTGGTTTCTTAACTACATTTTTAACTTAATCACTAGTATAATTTATGATTTTCTAATTAATTTTCAAAAATCATATTGGTTATCACTTATTGTTGATATCAATTCGATTCGAAATTAAAACTAATAAATGTTGTATTTTTAACACTTTCCGAGACAGATTTCCTATTTCATATGTACGTTAATACACTCGTATACAAGATGGCAACAGAGATGATCAATCAATCAATTGAAAATTTCAATTAATTTTTTTATTTCACTCGAATTGTATTTCGAGATGATTTATTATGTGGAAGATGTTTAGTGTAAATTAACTATACGATTTTTTAAAATATGTTGACGCCTTTAACATTTTATTGTGTATTCTATAAAAATTTAACAATTAGTTTATAACGCAAGACTACGGTAATAAAATAAGATATATTATTGTTTTGGAATTGTTATAATTGTAAAATATTCAAGGTTGATTACGAGTCGGTTGAGTAGACCCTGGAACAATTCTAAAATATGAAAATTTAACATATGATTTTAATCCAGACATAAATTGCATAATGTATTTATAAACATTATCAATTGCAAGACACTTTTGTTCAGATCAAACATTAATTAAAGAAATTTCCCTGGCTGTGTGTGTTTGTGTGGATATGTGTCTTTGTGTGTGAGCGTGCCTAAAATAATGAAATCGACACACTGTACAGAATAATAAACAATTTAATTTTTTATGTAGTTTTTGTTAAATTTAATTAATTTGAATTTTTTTTTTGTATTTTAAGACTTAAGAAATTTTAAGATTTTAATGTGTTTTTTGAAGCTAAAAAAAAAATCGAGATGAAAAATTCATTTTGAATTTTAATTTACATAAGATAAACAATCAATTAGATAATAAAAGTAAATTTAATTTTAATTTACAATTTTATTTTTTTGTTATACTAACTATCTCGGAAAAAAAATTAAAAATAATGATGTGGTTATATGAAACGCAGAATATATTTTAAATTATAACAATTAATTAAATACCACCACGCGATAGATCATCATCATCATAGTGTTGTATACATTATGATAGAGATCTGTTTGTGAAAAAAAAAATAGATGAAAATTTGAAAAAACCTCAAGAATAATTTGTTAGTCCGTGTACCACGCAATATAAAAAATAAGATGATTTTTTTTTTTTTTTTGTAAATTTGGCAAAGATGTTGGAAAATAATTTCAATGTTAAGTTTGAGTAAATTAAAGAAATTATATGTGTTTAAACGATAACTGGTTTTATTGTTGAATACTTATGTAATAAAAATTTGATAACTTCTGTTCACCCCATAGCAAGGTTTAATATTACAAATTGTTTAAGTACCACATCTACATTATGACATGAGAATAAATCCTATTTAGTACATGTAACCGATCACAATTGCCCTTAATATCCACTATCATGGTTTTTATCAAATTCTTAAATTTCTGGATTAAATCATAACATTTCGTTTAAAGAACTTGATCTTGAACTCTTAATGATTAATATTTTCTTCTTGTATATATACAAATTATTATTAACCCATCAGATATACCCTCTCTCTAAAATGTAAGAACACAAGCGTATTATAGTGTGGAGACATTTTGTGTTAAATAGGATCATATTAGGTTATGAAAACTACTTCAAAAAAATAAAAATTTATGTATACGAGTAACATAAACATAAAGTGAAATTAGGAAATTATTAAATTTTACTTATGTATTATGAGAAAGGCACTTGAGTAAAGTGCTTGTAGAAATTTTAATAATAACCACTCATAAATTATACAAAAAAAAAAAAAATTAAGTTATATAAATTAAATTTGTAATTGACAGACGCAAGACAATTATTATTCGACATTTATAAACAAAAAGTAAATCATGAATGAAATATTCAAGGTTGTGGCATCATGGATTATGTACGGCGCAAAAAATTGGAACATTTTCTTTTTCGTCTCCAACAAGAGTAGATGTACCTCTTTCTGCTGAAGTGCTGTGCCACACATTTTTAACATATTATTACCATGTAATTCGATATCATTTATATATTATGGTCTAACAGAAATGTCTAAAAATAATCCAACTCTTTAGTACTAACAACCAGATTATATATCAGAAACCTATTCATCATTTCATTTCGTTTGTTTTTTAACCCCATTAAAGTATATAGTACTATTTAAAATATATTTTAAGTCTCGTTATATATAGTTAGTGTACAAAAACTATAAAAATATAATCATAACAACTCAGAATGTAAATATCCTTAAATGTAAATAAATTAAAAAAAAAAAAAATTATGCCATCGAGAAAATATGTCGGCGCTGTGATATTGTCGCCTTGTTCTGTAAGTTAATAAAAAAAAAAAAAATGTCTATTCCAATTTGTTAAGGTGATGGCCCTAGTCATCATAACTCAATAACGAATATAAATATTTAAAGTTAAACGCCTGTTAGTTGTGTTTTTAAGTACGGTTCTTAAATCGAGAAATAATGTGATTTTTACAAACTTTTAGCATCATTTGACGGTTTATAGTTATTACGAAGTTATTACGAAGAAAGTGATGCTTTCGACTAAGATTTTTTGTTTAAAATAATTTAGAAAACGACGCTTTGAATGAAATCGTGATGAGATAATGTCAGACAAGCAATAAAACAACTATTCGGATTAAAATTTTGATCCAAAAACAAAAGCGCTGCTAGAGGCGCCACCGTCGTTAGAGCCGATGGTGGTGAAAAATTATATATATATGTCAAATAGAAAAGACAATTGGTGTAAGGTAAGTTTTATACTTTAATTATTATGAATTCACAATAATTTAATTAAGAATTAATTACAAAAGTGTCTTCAAAGTAATTGTTTACATAATATGACGACAGATGAAATATTTGACACTTTAATTTCTTTAATAATTGGCCATTGTGGTGGCAATTTTATTTATTTACATCCAGGTATACGGAACATATTCTTTTACTATTAGGTTTAGCCATTCTCAAATAAATTTAAACAAAATTTGTAGGCGGTTTTATAACGATGTCAGTACAACAAAACCTCAAATGTCTTTTAATGAATTAATTGATTTTCTCAAATTAATATAAAAAAATAGTGTACATATGTATATTCTTGGTTCTTATGCAACCATTTCACCACTATTTGCTCTAGTTCGAATAAGGTCTACCAGATGTCCGTCACTTTTCGTTAAACGGCGAATATGATTTAACAATTTGTTCCGTGATATTTCATAATATTTTTGTCATTGCCATGGAAACAATTTTGTTTTTGATGTAAATTTTCGTTGAACTGAGTGATTAGTTTTTATGGTCTATGACTAGGCGATTTCGATAGTTTTTTTTATTTTTTCATGTACACATTTAAAAGAATTGTCTTTAGGTATGAATAATTGAAGGAATGAATAATTGTTGAATCGTAGGAATAATTGTTAAACCGTAATTGTCTTCTCTTGCTAACAATCGCACAGCAAAATTTACTTTCGTGTTGCAATGACCCGTTTTCTTCACTTATTATATAATACACAATATTATGCTCACGAAAGTTTAACAACGTAACTCCATTGCTGCCTTCTTCGATGTCCTCCTTGTTACTTGGCTAATTTTTCATTTTTTTTGTGTTTAATCCCTCTTAACCATTTGAGTAGATTGTAAATTATACAAATTATGATTAATGCAGCGGCTCCTGCTCTGTTCTATAGATGTGGAAATTCATGGGGCACTTTTAATAAAACATAAATATGTATATTAAATATATGATTTTTATTATTTAATTTTAAACTTAGTTTTAATTTATTAATGTTTTATTTTATTAATTACAACTTATTTTTTTACAATAATAATCTTTAACTAAAGATTATGTTACTTCACATCAGGCTCAAGAATAACTGCCAATTATCGACTGATCATCAGTTTATATAGATAATTGTAATCAATACATTTACAAAATTTAAGTACACAATTGTTTTATGATTTGAATATTATACATAAAAAGGTATACTTATTACATAACGATTTAATTGCTTTTATTGTACAAAATTTAGAGTAAATAATAATATATAATACATGTTAAACAAGAAATTCATAATTAGGCTACAGTGTAGCATTAATAATCCATAACACCATCCCCCTAAGTTTAAAATAATACTAAAAATTATTTTATTTTATACAAAAATTATTATTTTTTTTTTAAATAAATTCAATAAATTAGTTAACTTTAGTAATACATATACAAATAATTCTTCCATATGGGTTTAAAATGTTACTAGATATTAAGTATAATGTTTATTAATATAATATAATATAAAAGGTATTATTATGTAAATAGAAAGTAAACTTTGACAATTTTTATTGAGTAGTTCAAATCTTTTAATTAATCTCAACTTTAACTTTATATTTAATTCTGAAATAATTTTATTCGATTGTTGTGTACGGTTTTGAATTTATTTTTAATTAGTAACGTTGTGTTTGTAGGCGATTTAATTTCTTTAATTTCGAATGGCCCAAGCCAAAGAGGTGAAAACTTAGTAATCCGTGTTTCATTTTTTAATAGAACGAGATCACCAATTTGAAAATTTGCACTTTGTGTATTGCTATCATAGTATTCTTTAGACTTAAGTTTTTTGTCAATAAGATTTTTTTTCGCTATTTCAAAAGATGCTTGCATTCTACTCTTCAATTCCAACATATAATCATCATAATTATACACTACTTCTGGTTCACGCTGTAATAAACTGGGTATCAAGGGTTTATATCCGAATAATAATTCAAATGGCATGAATTTTGTTGCGCTATGCGGAGTAGAATTGAACGTAAATATTGCAAAAGGCAGCCAAGTATCCCAATTGAGTTCATCGGATTGTGTATAGTTCCTCAAGTATTCGGTCCACGTTCTGTGCGACCGCTCCAAAGCTCCATTAGTCTGCGGATGATATGCGGTAGTGTGTAACTTTTTAATCTTAAAAATTTTGCATATGTTTCTAAATAGCTCGCTCATAAAATTGGCACCTTGATCGGAAAGTATTTGTTGAGGAGTTCCGAATACACAAATTACTCGTTCGACGAATACTCTAGCTATTGTTTCAGCCTCTTGATTTTCCATTGGAAATGCCAGAGAAAATTTAGTAAGGTCATCTTGGATCGTAAGGATATATTTGTTTCCACGATATGACACTGGTAGAGGACCAACTATATCTAAGAAAAGCTTTTCGAATCCTTGGGAAGAAGTAGAAGTAATTTGCATCGGCATTTTATTGAGTTTACTACATTTATTTTTTTGACATAGCGCGCATGACGTAATAACTTTTTTGATACGTGAATAGAAATTTTTGAAAATATAATAGTTTTTCATACGTTGAGCTGTCCGAAAAACTCCTTGATGACCGCCTAAAGGTTTCGAGTGAAATTCTTCTATTGCTTTATCGATTTCGCAATCATCAGTGAGTTGAACAACTTTAGATTTCGAAGAATTGGGAATTGTATCAGGTTCAGGAATATTAATTTCAGGATTTTGTTTACTCTGTGATCTAGTTAACACATTTACTTCTGGAATGTTTAATGATGTTTCTGGTACAATTTGTGGAGATTGACTTGTTCTGATCGGTGTCCTGCTCAAAACATCGGCGTTTTGGTTAAGAATTCCAGGCTTATGGAGAACCTGATAATCGAAATCTTCTAACCGTATTCGCCATCTGATTAACCTTGAAGAGGGATTTTTCAAATTACTAAGCCATATTAATGGCTTGTGATCCGTAATTATCTTGAAATGGCGACCGTAAACATATGGGCGAAAATGTTCACATGCCCATACCATCGCCAACAACTCCTTTTCAATAGTTGGATAATTTAATTCTGCCTTATTGAGGACTCGACTGGCATAAGCTATTGGTAAGTCAAACTCATTTTCATTTTGGGAGAGGACGGCGCCTATCGCTAAATCAGTCGCATCGGTTGTTATTGCAAACGGTAAAGAAAAATCAGGGTGCTGCAAGATTGGAGGATTTATTAAACTATTTTTTAATTTTCTAAATGATTCGTCGCAGAAGGCATCCCAAATAAACGGTTGTCCCTTTTTTAATAAAACTGTCAGAGATTTGGAAATTTCAGAAAATCTATTTATGAAGCGACGATAGTAACCTGCTAAACCTAAAAATGATTTCGTCTCCTTTTGGTTGGTTGGTTGAGGATAATCTCTAACGGCTGCGATTTTATTTGAATCTGGTTTGATACCTTCGTTTGTTACCGTATGTCCCAAATATACAATCTCTTTTGATAAGAACTGGCATTTTTCCAAATTTACTTTAAGGTTATTGTTCTTAAAGCAATTGAAAACTGACTCTAATTTGTTCTCGTGATCTTTAAGGTTGTAACCCGTGACTATCACATCATCAAGATAGACTAGGCATTTTATTCCATTTAAACCGCTAAGGACATTGTTCATCAGCCTTTGGAAAGTCGCCGGTGCGCTCTTTAATTCAAAAGGCATTCGTTTAAATTGGAAATGTCCTAAATGCGTATTGAATTCTGTCTTTTCTTTATCTTTTGGATCTAAAAGTATTTGATGATACCCATTAGCAAGGTCAATTGTACTAAAGTATTTAGATTTGCCAAGATGGTCTAGAATATCAGAAATATTGGGAAGTGGAAACACATCATTGATAGTAGCATCATTCAATTTGCGGAAATCGACTACAATTCTCCACCTTTTTTGTTCATTATTTGACTTTTTAGGGACTACTATTAATGGAAAGTTCCAAGGACTCTTGCTTGGTTCTATTATATCATCTTCTAACATCTGAGATATTTGTTTATCAATTTCGTTTTTCGTCGATTCAGGTAATCTGTATTGTTTAATGTATATTGGTTCTAAGTTACGATCGGTTCTGATTTTATGAAACGTAATATCCGTTGCGGTAAGTTGATCACCAGGAAGATAGAAAATTTCATTGAATTTTCTACAAAGATTTAAAATAGAATTTTTCTCTTCCTGATTAAGATGATCAATTTTCAACGAGGATTTGATAGTTTCTAAACGCTTTTCTATGTTATTCGACCAAGAATTGAGATGAAATACTTCATATTCGTCCAATTTATTTAAGGGCAATTCTAAATTTTCGATTTCGACCTCGAAATCATTAGTATTTACCAGGCTTATGGTAACCAAATTATTTTGTGACTTTATAATCGAATTTGCGGTATATACGCCAGGCACGATTTCAAAAGATTGGCATAAATAATCGATATCGTTTGGAATGTCTAAATAAATGGTAAAAGTTTTCTCTGAACGAGGTGGAATTAAAACATACGAATTGGAAGTTAGTTTAAGTTGAGTTGGGCTATTGTTTACTAAAATTTCGAAATTATATTTGGAGAAATCAATTTTACACTTATATTTAGATAAGAAATCTTTACCTATAATACCTGCGCATGAGATAGGGAACGAAGCAGGAACTATCTGAAATGAATGTTGTAGTGACAATGAATTCGGTAATATAATGTTAGCTTCACAACTTGCGATTGTTTCAATTAGTTCGGGAGTTATACCTTTTACTTTACAATTTCGTTCAGGATAACAAAGTGTATCGTTATTCAAGAAATTTCGCTTGATTATGCTTATGTCGGCTCCGGTATCGACCAAAAAGAAAAACGACTTAGGTTTTATTGTAATTGGACATATTTTCTATTATGGTTGTGGCTTGACAGACAAATTGAGTAATGATTAAAATTTGAATTATAAGAATTGTGAATTGATTCTAAAGAGGAATAATGATTTAAAGATTTTGAATAAGAATTAGGAAAACGATCCAAATTAGAATCAATTGGAAAACAGGAATTCAATTTTTTATTTACATGATGGTCAAAATTTATATAATTTTCTGATGAACACTCTCTTTTATTTCTTGGATCCGAACTGGAGTGTTTGTTGGATGTTCTGGAACGGACCCCAAGCCATTTCCCGAAGTGGAAGGCTGACTGTCATCGATTACCTCCATGACTCGCGTATTTCTGTAAAAATTTGCATGTTGACGCTTTCTACAGACACTAATATGATGTCCAGGTAGTTTACAATAAGCACACACTGTTGTTTTCTGAGCTGCTTTGATTTCAGGAACCGGACGCCTTGTGTCACTAAATGTATTGGATACAAGCTTATTTGGTGTTGATCTATTTGAATTTGATTGACTTGGATGCCAGCTATAACATTTTTCTGCGGAATGTCCAATTCGTTTACAAATTTGACATTTTAGTTTGGTACTGGAATCAATTGTTAATAACTGTTGAGTGTTTACGATTAGTTCCTCCTCGCACGCTTTGTTTATGGCATCTTGAAATGTTGAAAATCGACAAGCTTTTATTATGAGTTTGATAGGATCGATAAGACCCTCTTGAAAAGCTTTTAAAGCAGTTTTCGAATTTAAATGTATAATGGTTTTTGACGCATTTGTTCCTTCACTTTCTATACAAACTTCATTTAATTCTGAAAGTAATTTCTCAACTCTACTAGCGTATGATGTTATACACTCATTTAGCAATTGTCGTACGTTAATTAATTCGATTTGAAGTTGTTTTATAGATTTAGAATATTGAAATTTATTTTTAAGTTCAACTTTCAAATCTTTCCACGACTTATATTCTGTGTATTTCACGATATCGTAAGCTTTGTTTGACAATTTAGTTTTAACTAATTTTAGGAATCTCTCATATTCAGTATGTAATAATTCGTCATATATCATATCACAACATAACAGAAACTTATGGAGACGATCGGGGCTACCATCGAAATCTGGTATGATTTTGAGAGCAACATCCATATTTAGAAGAGACATTGTAGTACTCAAGGTATCTTTTAAATATTGATCTACTTTGGATAAATTAACAGATTTTATGTCGTCAGATCTATCTGTGCGATTAGCTGCAATTAGAGATTTTGACCGCCTTTTGTTTTTCTTTACCGTTCTAGTTCGTAGAAATAAATCGTCCGCTTGATCGGCCAGTTTTCCAAGTGACATGAATACCAGAGTTAGGAAAAGAAGAAGAAAATACAAACATTTGCAAGAACAATAGAATAACAATAACTAATTAATGAATGGAAAAAAAAAATTTGATAAAAAATAATTCGAGAAGAAACTTAAAACCGCTCACAACATTTATAAAATATTCCCGTAAATTATGTTTCATGAATGAACCAAGTATTGATAAAAATTTAGTTGAGATATAAAAAACTTGACCTAACCTTGAAAATTATCTTCAGGTAATTTGATTTTACTGTTGTTCGATGATCTTCGTTATGTATATAAACACTTGACCGTGTTCTGAATTATGATGAATGATGACTATAGTTGTTTGATAATCCCCGTTCGAATGGATTATACTGGAATCTGCTTATTTGGAATACGTCTCGTACGATTTTTTTGTACTGGAATCTGGCTTTGTTGAATTTTTATTTTTATTTAGAACAGTTTGCCTTCAATTATATTCTGGACAATTCGAGCACCCCAGTACAATTAAGTCGCGTGATATGACTTTGGTTTTGGTTTTTATAGCACGGAACAAATACTTATGATGATTCGGTTTTTATAGACGTTTTTTTTTTTTTTTTTTTTTTTTGATGGTACATTATACTGTATTTAAACACCATATATTTTACGTCATTAATCAACGTTAAATTTGCACGATTAGTAAAAATTATCGAACCACTTTATTTTTAATTTTTTTTTTTTTATTATACTTTTTCATTGATTTTTATTATGACACAAACATTTATTCTATTTTGTAGAATTAAATTTTAGTTGCTTTTAAACGAAAAATTTCGATGTCCAAAAACGGACGGCACTTTTAGATATCACTACACTTTAATGTTCACGTTTTAAACTAGCGATTTTTAATTTTTAATTAAACGGAATTTTCACACCATATGAATTGCTGCATAGAGCAATCCCACCGCTGTCACCAAAATTGTTCTATAGATGTGGAAATTCATGGGGCACTTTTAATAAAACATAAATATGTATATTAAATATATGATTTTTATTATTTAATTTTAAACTTAGTTTTAATTTATTAATGTTTTATTTTATTAATTACAACTTATTTTTTTACAATAATAATCTTTAACTAAAGATTATGTTACTTCACATCAGGCTCAAGAATAACTGCCAATTATCGACTGATCATCAGTTTATATAGATAATTGTAATCAATACATTTACAAAATTTAAGTACACAATTGTTTTATGATTTGAATATTATACATAAAAAGGTATACTTATTACATAACGATTTAATTGCTTTTATTGTACAAAATTTAGAGTAAATAATAATATATAATACATGTTAAACAAGAAATTCATAATTAGGCTACAGTGTAGCATTAATAATCCATAACAGAATTATATGTTAAATTTTTTCAATAAAATACAATCAATATAATTTTCAAATATTTATTGAACTGAAATTTTATTTTATTATTATATTTTTTGTCTGAGAATAAGTGCTCCTTATTGTGAAATAGCTTCTTATTTTGCTGCAAGATCGATTTCGATGCTATAGCATAATCGTCAGTTGAGTTACTTATTGAATTATTTCGTATTTTTCAATCCTTTTTATACTAAACTTTTTTGGAATTTCAATGGTTGCGCCGTACAATTTTTTGATTCAGGAACGATTTTCTGGTTACGTTGATTGCATGTTGATTATTAAATCATATAGTTTATTTGTTGCAATGTTTATTCTGTTGTTCAACATACATCGGTTGTCTTTATTTTTATATATTTCGAAATCTTCGGTTCGACTTAGCACATCCCCTTTTCTTCATTCGATGTAGTACTTGTAAATTTGCTTCATAACTTGTGTAATTATGCTGTGTAGAATTAATATGCTGAGCGAATTTTGATTCAGGGTTAATTTTTCCTATTGATTTAACATGCTCCCTAAATCTTTCTTTAAAGGATCGGCCCGTTTGTTCTAAATAAAATGCCTCACAATTTGAACATGTTAATTTGTACACCCCCGTATCCAAAGTTTCGCTACTCCTGTTCTTGATTAATTTTTCTAATTTATTATTTGTTTTGTGCGCCTCAGAAAAAGCAAAATTCTTAAAGACTTTTTGAATTTTTTTACCAGTATGACTCCAATCCATACTTATGTAATTTGTATCATCAACATCACAATTTAGACTGGTATACCCCCGATATTCCATTCTCCTCTTGCATACATAGTTCATCCTCTCTATATCTGCTGCTTGGTACCCATTTTTGTGAGCGATGTTTTTAATGTTCCCCAGCTCTACATTGTAGTTTTCATCGGACATTGGAATACTGTTTAGCCTATGGATCATGTGGCGGTATTCTGCTATCTTTTGTTGATTGGATATGTGTGATGCGACTTTTGATGAATCGTTTGGCACGTCTGTATAGGCTTTCTGAAAATTTGGAATTTATGTTTTTGACTTAAATTCTGTATTGTTAGGTCCAAAAAATTTATAGATTTATTATTTTCAATTTCTAATGTGAATTTTAGTTTTGTGTGGATTCCATTCAAATAATTATTAAGTGTTTTAGCTGTCTGCTCGTTCCAGTAAACAATATCAATATGTTGTCCACATATCTATGCCAATATTAGATTTTTCCGAAAAATTGATTTCTATCGTTCAAAATATACGTGTTTTCAATATGATTTAAAAATATGTTGGCCAAAGTTTCGGATAATGGGCTTCCCATAGGTAGACCATATTTTTGAATGTAGAATCTATCTTCATGCTTAAAATAATTTTGACAAACACCGGAATCATGGATTTCGTTAATAATAATAATTAACCAATTACGTATGTGTATAATTACTTAAACACTTTATATAAGTTAAGATGTAATAAATTAAATCTATTTTTCAACGGATCAAGGTGGATTTATATTATCAGTTCCTTTTAGTTCCTACTCGTATCGTGTCAGACATCATCAATTTATACTATCCGTACCTTTCAATTCGGGCATTTTCTTCGTATCTTTTGGTTACGTATAGAGTAAAGATTACACACAAAAATACAAAAATATTTTAGTAGCAATTTACAATTTTTGTTTGTTTCGCAATTCTTTCGTATTTTTTCGCCTTCAGATATCATTCTTTTCAACAATACGTGTCTGTGTCGGTACGAGTAGGAACGGAAAGGAACTGATAATATAAATACTCATATAGAAAGTACATGTAACAATGTTTTTTTTGTCTGACACGATACGAGTAGGAACTGAAAGAAACTGATAATCACTGTGTTCCATTGGAAACAATTTGCTACTGCCAAGTACTTGTGAGTAGAGGTTCAATGGAACGCAAATTTTTGTGACAGTAGTAAAACATAACCTCAATTTAAATAAAACTGCTAGATTTTAAGAGAAAATAAGTTGATCTATTAATAATAATAAGTTATAAAACATTAAACAACAAAATAATTAAAATATTTTTACTATTTAACAATTGCGCGTTGTATCACAAACATAAATACATTTTTTTTGTTTTTAACTCTAATCGAACCAATATATTTTTGTTATGTCAGTAAATTCAAATCCTAATCAAATAATTTACGAAAATGTTTGCAGAGAATAAGTAGATGTCAAGTACGTTGTATGGAAATGTTTCAAAATAAAATACATACAAGCTTATAACTAAATTAACATTATTTTGAAAATCGATGCATTTACCAAATGAGCCAAAAAGGCACACCTTGGTTGGATTAGGGTTAAAACATGACGTTTCACACAACCAAAATTGGTATAGAGCCATCTATTAGAATTTTTTAAACTAAAATCCCTCTTTCGTTAATTATTTGCGTAACTACTTCTAACAACTACACCATCACTTGAGCATGAGTAGTAGCAAGTAGATACAAGTACTTGTGAGTAGTTTGCTAACGCCAATGGAACACGCTTAATATAAATCCACCTTCATGCGTAAGAAAGGACGTTATACCAAAATGTATAAACATACAAATTAGGAGTAATACAAGAACGGCCATTTGTATAAAGCTAAAGCAGAAATCATTTCAACCAATTTCTGAAATATTAGAAACCAATGGTGTTGTACTAACTGAGTCACTTGACATAGCAAACGCTTTTAATGAATATTTTGTTGATGTTTCCATCAACCTCAAATCAAAAATCTCTAGTACATCATATGTACCCAACAGAGATGGTAACTTGCTAAAACATAATTTTATATTTACATATTTTTTTTCTGGGTTTCAGCTATTGTGGTGATCATACACATATAATTTCACTTTTTCCCATTAGTAATTTATCATATCAGTTATTTGAAATTTTTTTCCGTTATTGGAAAATTTTTCTTTTCAGTTTTTCTTACCGTTATTAATTTGCGTGTATCTGATCACATTAAATAATAACGTTACATTTCCGTTCCATTTGCTTTTTGGTAGTAATTCATAATAATTCCGTTGTTTATTTTAATAGTGAGTGCTTATGGTTTTAGTGATTTTTCTGAGTGTCTTTTTTTGGGAATTCTTTGTTTATTTACTGTTATTTTTTTCGGTTTTTGAAATCATGTTCGGTCACACCATGAGCAAGTGATTCCTGGTGAGATGATTGAATGTGTTGTGAGGTAGGGTCCTTGCGGCGGGTCGGCTTTCCATGTCTTTCCGGTCGTGTTGCTCACTTCGGTAGCCTGTCGGAGGAAGCAGCACGATACATGGGGAATCGAGAGGAACAGAACTGTCATCTCGAACGACTGCACCCTAGTTATCATTTGCTTTAGCTCCTAAAGGCGTGGCACACAATATTTCATTTTTTTTGTTCGTTTTAATTTGTTGTACTTACTATGTGTGGTGATGGAATTGGTGCGCTATTTCCACTACCGTAAGCCAACATTTATTTTTTCGCACTTAATGTTCGGTTTTATAGACACGTAAAATGTTTTAATTTGCACACTGTGATTGAATGAAACAATTCCGTACACTTTTGCTTTTTTAATCTATGATCTTTTATTAACACTATCATTAACAATTTTATTTACTAATTAGATTTATTATTTTGTTAACATTTTTATTCCGACCAGTGCATATTTATTTCATAGTTTTTATTTGAGTCTTATTATCACTAAATCACATATTAAATTATTCAATAATTTTATTTTATTTATATACCCGACGCAATAACCGTACCGATTTCTCGAACCACGAACAAAAAACTGTACTGATTACTTTATTTTTATATTTAATATTTTAATTTATTTTATTTTCGCGAGACTGGTGTATTTGGACTGATCAAAATTTTTTGCTTACCGCAAATTGTAAAAAATTTGGAAACGGTTTTGTTGTTGTTGCTCTTATGTACTCCAACTAATGATAATGCAGTGGATGTTGAAAATACACCGATGGAAACAAATATTATTTTTACTAATGTGGTGCATGACAAGTCACCACAAATTTAATTCCTTTTGTTGCTGTTATTTAAACCTAAGAATACGTATGGGAACTCCTACGACACACCGAGAGCTGCTAGATCGCACCAGACCTCTGAATCCGTGTCTGTTAACGAAATTTAATTAAATGCTGGAGTTTTCAAGTTCAAAAAATTTATTCGTAACGTTTTTCATTGGGGCAACCTTAATAAAGTTTTATAAAATAAAACACAATATTTCGGTTTTGTCACATTCTTTAACGTGATATTTATTTTATTTGTAAATGAAATTACGATCGTTTCGGATGTTACTCCTTTATCAAATTTCTAACAAACATTCTAACAATCTTTTTATTTGAGGTATTAGTCCACGAGTAAACAACAAATATGTTAAGTTTAATAAAGTTCCTGAAACGAAATGAATCTGAATTTAAAATTGTGTATCTTAATCCCTGTGCTGGGATTAAATTTAAGAAATAAAATTTGTTTTAATGAATTCAATTTGCTAAAGGATGAATTTGAATTGTAAAATGTTTAATTAAAGTGTGCAAGGTTCAATTTGATGTGTAAAGCCAGTATTATCAGATTTTTCTAATATTAATTGATTAGATAATTCGTTTATTGATCTATCCGAAGTTTTTACCTTAGAATTATTATTTTAACTGCCACTACTTACAGAAGACATACTGATTTCGCTTTCGTTAATGTTTTGTTTTAATTTGATTATTATCACGTATCGTCTACAGTATAACAATCGGTAATACATACATATTATAAAAATTGTAAAATTAATTAAAAAAAAAAAAAAGATTAAAAGAATAAACAGAACACGTCCGACTGTTTAGTTGTTATTGAAAAGTTTTTTTTCATCATTTCTACAATATATCAATGAACAAAATTCGCGCCCCAGGGCCCCTATTCTTGAAATTCACAGAAAAAGTCGTCGGTGGCTTTAGTTAATTATTTGGCAATTCCCTACGTTAAAAATCTTTACGAAAAAATCATAAATCTTTTCAAAAATTATAACTTTAAAATTATAGGACGTACAGCTACAAGCTTAACCAACAACTTGTTTTCTAAAATTAAAGATAAAACACCTTTAAAGGAACAATCAAAGTTGCAACGCTACCTATAAGGACAGACGAAACAATTTTTAGAGAAAAGATTTTACCAACACAAAAGTGACATAAATAAAGATCAAAATTTAAGCACTAGTGCACTTACACGACATCTGAAAAATACAAACCATAAAATCAGTTTAGATAACATAAAAATTCTCGAGAAACAAAACAAAATTTAGAAAAAGATCGATTTTGGAATTACTACAAATTAAATCAAGTACAAATTCAATAAATATCATTGAAGATTGCGCTTATATTGGCAACTCTTATGATTTGTTCATCTAAATTGTTTTTTGCCTCATGTAACTTTATTTTTATTCAAATGTACAACCTTTATTACATGAAAGCCCATTAGCAAGGTTTTTTTTCGAAAATACATAGCTGGGCGTTTCCATGAAATGTCGGTTTTAATAAAAAAAATTTGTGATTGCTTTATTTTTTGATTTATGTATAAAAAAAAGAATTTTTTGATATATTTTTCATTACGTTTTTGAAAATGACCCCGAATAGGGTTCGAAAGCTAAAGCTTTAATTAGTACAAATGAAATAAAAAAGAGCTCTAAATCAAATAATAGTTATTTATGGTACTAGTGACAAAAACGAGATATTATCCATGAGGATAGTTTTTCATTCAATTTGACTACGAATAATGTTCCAATGACTACTCAACATTTTGTTATACCAAATATAACTCACGTTGCCCCTAGCAGCGTGGGTTATAAAATAACAATGGGTTATTTAACATTTTCTTTATTTGAAATCAGCATAGTTATCGGGCTATTATATATTAAAAGTGGATAAAAATTGTTTATCCACTTTTGATACATAATGGCCCGATAACTATGCTGATTTCAAATAAAGAAAATGTTAAATAACCCATTGTTATTGTATAACCCACGCTGCTAGGGGCAACGTGAGTTATATTTGGTATAACAAAATGTTGAGTAGTCATTGGAAAATTATTCGTAGTCAAATTGAAAAAAACTATATTCCAAAAATTACTTAAATTAAAGTACACCATGACAATTTAAAGAACGGTCACTATGATAAAATGTATTTCAAAATTCAATGATCCACTGTGAAAACACAAAATGGAACTATTTCACCGAAGTGAAGTTCTTAGCAAATAACAAAAAATGTAGTAGTGTGAGTAATCCAAATAGAATAAATTTAGGCGATTTCTGTGTCATCGAACAAACTGTTGAAGAGACTAAATTTATTCACCAAAATTCAAAAGTCCTAAGCTCAAATGATTTTTCTCGAATGTTCGTAGTATGCACTTGATGTAAAAATTATCAATGGTCGGTCCCTGGGGTCGGCTATATAAATAACAAGCAATATTTGCATCAAATGTTGTACGACATTCCGACGACGAAAATTGTTCAACAAAAATCAAAAGTCCCAAAGTCAAACGATTTTTCTCGAATGTTCGTGGTTTGTATGCACTTGATGTAAAAATTATCAAATGGTCGGTCCTTGGGGTCCGCCATATAAATAACAAGCAATATTTGCATCAAATGTTGTACGATATTCCGATGACGAAATTTGTTCAACAAAAATCAAAAGTCCCAAAGTCAAATTATTTTTTCGATTGTTTGATGTATGCGCTAGATGTAGTCTCTTAACTTTAAAGCTATGTCGAGGGATTAACATCTAGTGCATTAAAAAAATAAAATTATGATATAACAATTCAATATTAAGTTTATTTAAATTCAATTTTAGCATACATACAAATCTTTAATTTTATAATTGTTCATAAAACAAAATCGACGGATTCACAGTTGACGTATCTGCGGCTTTTTCAATCTATTTTTCGAGGTCATCATGGATCTCCCAGAATCCATTTGGTCGTTGAATGTAGCTTCGATAGTGTTTGCTCAACATTTCGTAATGGATTACTCCTTTTAATTTGTACACTTGCTCAGACAAGATCAACTTACTTTGTATCTTTTTGATTTGTATTCTATATATAGTAGATATATCTAGTGGCTGTACGTCAACGATTACCATTCCAAATTTGGATTCTAGCCGTTTCTTGCAGGTTCTTTTACCACAAACTGGACCATTCTTGTTTGGGATGTAAATTCTTTCATTAAAATCTTCCAAATTATCCTCATTAAAGTTTTGCAGATCTAATGGTAAGTAAAATAAATCCTTTCCATCTGCTGCGCTGCAGGCAAATTTTACACTAATGGTTTTTGGCATTAAAAATTCAATTAGTTGCCCAACGTTAGTCGAAGCGTCCAGATTTATGAAATTAATGTTTTTTGTGTTGATTTTAAAATATTTTATTAATATTTCACTCCGAATTTTATATAAATTTGAATTTAATCCATTCCTTATATAGTTCAATATAAATTTTAAAAATTCACAGTCAAGAAGCGAATTTAAGCATTCATTTAAGTGAACAGAGTCAATCCCCATTATATGAAAAATTTGCGATATGGAGTCGAACGCACATGCATAGTATACCCGAATTTTTATATTACTTTCAGTTTTAAAGGAGTACTGATTTTGGAATAAACACAATTGCTTTTTAGTAATTTGTGCCATCAAAAGTTTTTCTTCTTTTTCTTTCCTACATTTTGTTTTTTCTATTATTGTTGTCGTTTTGATATATCTGCTTGTCACATTCTTTCCCATATGCTTTAGAGTTCTGGATACTTTTACTTTTTTTCTCCAACTTTCTTCATTGGTCATTGGTCGTACAACATTTGATGCAAATAATGCTTGTTATTTATATGGCCGATCCCAGGGACCGACCATTTGATAATTTTTACATCAAGTGCATACTACGAACATTCGAGAAAAATCATTTGACTTTGGGACTTTTGATTTTTGTTGAACAAATTTCGTCGTCGGAATATCGTACAACATTTGATGCAAATATTGCTTGTTATTTATATGACTGACCTCAGGGACCGACCATTTGATAATTTTTACATCAAGTGCATTCTACGAACATTCGAAAAAAATCATTTGACTTTGGGACTTTTGATTTTTGTTGAACAAATTTCGTCGTCGGAATATCGTACAACATTTAATGCAAATATTGCTTGTTATTTATGTGGCCGACCCCAGGGACCGACCATTTGATAATTTTTACATCAAGTGCATACTACGAACATTCGAGAAAAATCATTTGACTTTGGGACTTTTGATTTTTGTTGAACAAATTTCGTCGTCGGAATATCGTACAACATTTGATGCAAATATTGCTTGTTATTTATATGGCCGACCCCAGGGACCGACCATTTGATAATTTTTACATCAAGTGCATTCTACGAACATTCGAGAAAAATCATTTGACTTTGGGATTTATGATTTTTGTTGAATAAATTTCGTCGTCGGAATATCGTACAACATTTGATGCAAATATTGCTTGTTATTTATATGGCCGACCCCAGGGACCGACCATTTGATAATTTTTACATCAAGTGCATTCTACGAACATTCGAAAAAAATCATTTGACTTTGGGACTTTTGATTTTTGTTGAACAAATTTCGTCGTCGGCTTGTTATTTATGTGGCCGACCCCAGGGACCGACGATTTGATAATTTTTACATCAAGTGCATACCACGAACATTCGAGAAAAATCTTTTGACTTTGGGACTTTTGATTTTTGTTGAACAAATTTCGTCGTCGGAATATCGTACAACATTTGATGCAAATATTGCTTGTTATTTATATGGCCGACCCCAGGGACCGACCATTTGATAATTTTTACATCAAGTGCATTCTACGAACATTCGAGAAAAATCATTTGACTTTGGGACTTTTGATTTTTGTTGAACAAATTTCGTCGTCGGAATATCGTACAACATTTGATGCAAATAATGCTTGTTATTTATATGACCGACCCCAGGGACCGACCATTTGATAATTTTTACATCAAGTGCATTCTACGAACATTCGAAAAAAATCATTTGACTTTGGGACTTTTGATTTTTGTTGAACAAATTTCGTCGTCGGAATATCGTACAACATTTAATGCAAATATTGCTTGTTATTTATGTGGCCGACCCCAGGGACCGACCATTTGATAATTTTTACAGAAAGAGAAAGTTTGTCTGTATTAATTAAATCAATAAGATTGTTTCGGCTTTTTATAGATAAAATATATTAAAAATAATGGCATTCACAACAATTTCGACTTGTTAATCAGAAAAAATGAAGAGGCCAATCATTTATAAATATATCTACCAGAAAAAGTAGAAATATCAAAATCCCACCCGTACTTTAACCCGTGGTCAATACAAAGTGTATCGACTCCAAAAATGAAATGATTAATATATTTTGTCTATAAAAAGCCGAAACAATCTTATTGATTTAGATAATTTTTACATGAACTGCATTCTACGAACATTCGAGAAGAATCATTTGACCTTAGGACTTTTGATTTTTGTTGAAGAAATTTCGTCATCGGAATGTCGTACAACATTTGATGCAAATATTGCTTATTATTTATATGGCCGACCCCAGGGACCGACCATTTGATAATTTTTACATCAAGTGCATACCACGAACATTCGAGAAAAATCATTTGACTTTGGGACTTTTGATTTTTGTTGAACAAATTTCGTCATCGGAATGTCGTCCAACATTTGATGCAAATATTGCTTGTTATTTATATGGCCGACCCCAGGGACCGACCATTTGATAATTTTTACATCAAGTGCATTCTACGAACATTCGAGAAAAATCATTTGACTTTGGGATTTATGATTTTTGTTGAATAAATTTCGTCGTCGGAATATCGTACAACATTTGATGCAAATATTGCTTGTTATTTATATGGCCGACCCCAGGGACCGACCATTTGATAATTTTTACATCAAGTGCATTCTACGAACATTCGAAAAAAATCATTTGACTTTGGGACTTTTGATTTTTGTTGAACAAATTTCGTCGTCGGCTTGTTATTTATGTGGCCGACCCCAGGGACCGACGATTTGATAATTTTTACATCAAGTGCATACCACGAACATTCGAGAAAAATCTTTTGACTTTGGGACTTTTGATTTTTGTTGAACAAATTTCGTCGTCGGAATATCGTACAACATTTGATGCAAATATTGCTTGTTATTTATATGGCCGACCCCAGGGACCGACCATTTGATAATTTTTACATCAAGTGCATTCTACGAACATTCGAGAAAAATCATTTGACTTTGGGACTTTTGATTTTTGTTGAACAAATTTCGTCGTCGGAATATCGTACAACATTTGATGCAAATAATGCTTGTTATTTATATGACCGACCCCAGGGACCGACCATTTGATAATTTTTACATCAAGTGCATTCTACGAACATTCGAAAAAAATCATTTGACTTTGGGACTTTTGATTTTTGTTGAACAAATTTCGTCGTCGGAATATCGTACAACATTTAATGCAAATATTGCTTGTTATTTATGTGGCCGACCCCAGGGACCGACCATTTGATAATTTTTACATCAAGTGCATACTACGAACATTCGAGAAAAATCATTTGACTTTGGGACTTTTGATTTTTGTTGAACAAATTTCGTCGTCGGAATATCGTACAACATTTGATGCAAATATTGCTTGTTATTTATATGGCCGACCCCAGGGACCGACCATTTGATAATTTTTACATCAAGTGCATTCTACGAACATTCGAGAAAAATCATTTGACTTTGGGATTTATGATTTTTGTTGAATAAATTTCGTCGTCGGAATATCGTACAACATTTGATGCAAATATTGCTTGTTATTTATATGGCCGACCCCAGGGACCGACCATTTGATAATTTTTACATCAAGTGCATTCTACGAACATTCGAAAAAAATCATTTGACTTTGGGACTTTTGATTTTTGTTGAACAAATTTCGTCGTCGGCTTGTTATTTATGTGGCCGACCCCAGGGACCGACGATTTGATAATTTTTACATCAAGTGCATACCACGAACATTCGAGAAAAATCTTTTGACTTTGGGACTTTTGATTTTTGTTGAACAAATTTCGTCGTCGGAATATCGTACAACATTTGATGCAAATATTGCTTGTTATTTATATGGCCGACCCCAGGGACCGACCATTTGATAATTTTTACATCAAGTGCATTCTACGAACATTCGAGAAAAATCATTTGACTTTGGGACTTTTGATTTTTGTTGAACAAATTTCGTCGTCGGAATATCGTACAACATTTGATGCAAATAATGCTTGTTATTTATATGACCGACCCCAGGGACCGACCATTTGATAATTTTTACATCAAGTGCATTCTACGAACATTCGAAAAAAATCATTTGACTTTGGGACTTTTGATTTTTGTTGAACAAATTTCGTCGTCGGAATATCGTACAACATTTAATGCAAATATTGCTTGTTATTTATGTGGCCGACCCCAGGGACCGACCATTTGATAATTTTTACAGAAAGAGAAAGTTTGTCTGTATTAATTAAATCAATAAGATTGTTTCGGCTTTTTATAGATAAAATATATTAAAAATAATGGCATTCACAACAATTTCGACTTGTTAATCAGAAAAAATGAAGAGGCCAATCATTTATAAATATATCTACCAGAAAAAGTAGAAATATCAAAATCCCACCCGTACTTTAACCCGTGGTCAATACAAAGTGTATCGACTCCAAAAATGAAATGATTAATATATTTTGTCTATAAAAAGCCGAAACAATCTTATTGATTTAGATAATTTTTACATGAACTGCATTCTACGAACATTCGAGAAGAATCATTTGACCTTAGGACTTTTGATTTTTGTTGAAGAAATTTCGTCATCGGAATGTCGTACAACATTTGATGCAAATATTGCTTATTATTTATATGGCCGACCCCAGGGACCGACCATTTGATAATTTTTACATCAAGTGCATACCACGAACATTCGAGAAAAATCATTTGACTTTGGGACTTTTGATTTTTGTTGAACAAATTTCGTCATCGGAATGTCGTCCAACATTTGATGCAAATATTGCTTGTTATTTATATGGCCGACCCCAGGGACCGACCATTTGATAATTTTTACATCAAGTGCATTCTACGAACATTCGAGAAAAATCATTTGACTTTGGGATTTATGATTTTTGTTGAATAAATTTCGTCGTCGGAATATCGTACAACATTTGATGCAAATATTGCTTGTTATTTATATGGCCGACCCCAGGGACCGACCATTTGATAATTTTTACATCAAGTGCATTCTACGAACATTCGAAAAAAATCATTTGACTTTGGGACTTTTGATTTTTGTTGAACAAATTTCGTCGTCGGCTTGTTATTTATGTGGCCGACCCCAGGGACCGACGATTTGATAATTTTTACATCAAGTGCATACCACGAACATTCGAGAAAAATCTTTTGACTTTGGGACTTTTGATTTTTGTTGAACAAATTTCGTCGTCGGAATATCGTACAACATTTGATGCAAATATTGCTTGTTATTTATATGGCCGACCCCAGGGACCGACCATTTGATAATTTTTACATCAAGTGCATTCTACGAACATTCGAGAAAAATCATTTGACTTTGGGACTTTTGATTTTTGTTGAACAAATTTCGTCGTCGGAATATCGTACAACATTTGATGCAAATAATGCTTGTTATTTATATGACCGACCCCAGGGACCGACCATTTGATAATTTTTACATCAAGTGCATTCTACGAACATTCGAAAAAAATCATTTGACTTTGGGACTTTTGATTTTTGTTGAACAAATTTCGTCGTCGGAATATCGTACAACATTTAATGCAAATATTGCTTGTTATTTATGTGGCCGACCCCAGGGACCGACCATTTGATAATTTTTACAGAAAGAGAAAGTTTGTCTGTATTAATTAAATCAATAAGATTGTTTCGGCTTTTTATAGATAAAATATATTAAAAATAATGGCATTCACAACAATTTCGACTTGTTAATCAGAAAAAATGAAGAGGCCAATCATTTATAAATATATCTACCAGAAAAAGTAGAAATATCAAAATCCCACCCGTACTTTAACCCGTGGTCAATACAAAGTGTATCGACTCCAAAAATGAAATGATTAATATATTTTGTCTATAAAAAGCCGAAACAATCTTATTGATTTAGATAATTTTTACATGAACTGCATTCTACGAACATTCGAGAAGAATCATTTGACCTTAGGACTTTTGATTTTTGTTGAAGAAATTTCGTCATCGGAATGTCGTACAACATTTGATGCAAATATTGCTTATTATTTATATGGCCGACCCCAGGGACCGACCATTTGATAATTTTTACATCAAGTGCATACCACGAACATTCGAGAAAAATCATTTGACTTTGGGACTTTTGATTTTTGTTGAACAAATTTCGTCATCGGAATGTCGTCCAACATTTGATGCAAATATTGCTTGTTATTTATATGGCCGACCCCAGGGACCGACTATTTGATAATTTTTACACCAAGTGCATACCACGAACATTTGAGAAAAATAATTTGACTTTGGGACTTTTGATTTTTGTTGAACAAATTTCGTCGTCGGAATATCGTACAACATTTGATGCAAATGTTCCTTGTTATTTATATGGCCGACCCCAGGGACCGACCATTTGATAATTTTTACATCAAGTGCATACTACGAACATTCGAGAAAAATAATTTGACTTTGGGACTTTTGATTTTTGTTGAACAAATTTCGTCTTGGGAATATCGTACAACATTTGATGCAAATGTTGCTTGTTATTTATATGGCCGACCCCAGGGACTGACCATTTGATAATTTTTACATCAAGTGCATACCACGAACATTCGAGAAAAATAATTTGACTTTGGGACTTTTGATTTTTGTTGAACAAATTTCGTCGTCGGAATATCGTACAACATTTGATGCAAATATTGCTTGTTATTTATATGACCGAACCCAGGGACCGACCATTTGATAATTTTTACATCAAGTGCATACAAGGAGAAGTCTTGTTTGGTTTCTTTATTAAACAAAAATCGTCACTGAATTGGATTATAATGTTAGTTTATTTCTTTCTTAATCTACATTCAGGCGTATAATTTGTATTACCACTACATATAAATACGTATACGTAGCCGTTCAATCTGTCCTTCTCTACGGGGCGGAAGTATGGGCAGACTCCCTGGAAAAGGAAACATACCGGAAGAGGCTATCACAAGTGCAAAGACGGAGCGCGTTACGGGTGGCATCGGCCTATCGCACAGTTTCCGAGGCAGCTATCCTCGTAATAGCTGGGTGCATCCCTATACATCTTCTGGCAAAGGAACGTAAATATATATACGAGCGAAAGTCGGAGGTTGGACGAAAAATAGCGAGTCTGGAAGGGAGGGGCCGCACCTTTGAGCTGTGGCAGAGTGCATGGGAGCAAGGAACAACAGGCAGGTGGACAGCGCGGCTTATTGAACACATAAGTCCCTGGGTGGAAAGAACGCACGGGGAGGTCGGGTACTACCTGACTCAATTCCTCAGCGGCCACGGGTACTTCCGGGCATATCTTTTTAAAATGAGGAAAGTAACGTCGGCAGAATGCTTATACTGCCCAGGGATGGAGGATGACGTAGGGCACACTTTCTTCCGGTGCCTAGCATGGCAGGACATAAGAGCAGACCTGGAGTTAGAGGTGGGTATTTGGTCGCCTGAAACGGCAGTGAACATTATGCTACGAGGAGCTGTTTGGTGGTATCTCGTCTCACGATATATAGATGGAGTCCTTAGGAGTAAAAAGAGGGATTTGGATAGTTTTCCATAAGGCAGGAGGTAGCTCGGGGAGAGCAACGGAAAAACAGGCTAGCCCGAAGTAATGTGGTTAACGGTCCCAGGCTAGTCTGAAGGAGGAGGGGGAAGGTGGTTTTAGTCGGTAGTTCAGAGAGTCCGACACATTGTGCGTAAATGCATTTCCACCTTCCTCATAAAAAAAAAAAAAAAAAAAAAAAAAAATACGTATACGAGAAATTTGTTATTTTTTTTTGCTATGTTCTTCACAGGCATACTATTTCTTATTAATTTACGAAATTTATTTCAACAAAAGTGGATAAAACGTTGTATGCCACTCGTGAGCAAAGAGATATTATCCACTCGGGATAATGTCCCACTCGGATATCGCCTCGTGGGACAAACTTATCCCTCATGGATAATATCTCGTTTTGCTTACTAGTACCATAAATAACTATTAATTTATAACTTTTTGATGTTATTTCATACTTATGAAGTTGATACTCGATGTAATGAACTTTGTGGCGGAGAATGCAACTGACGCGGTGTATTATACAGGAGCCATTCTCGCACCATATGCGCTATATACAGATACATCTCCTTGTTCATGTTTCCATTGATAAACACCAAATTCCCCACACCTGAAGCCGCCATACAACCCCAAACCATTACACTTCCACGGGAAGTGTCGTTTTTAATATTCATAGCTTGCCCCTTCTTTCGTCTTACTTTTGCTGGCCCATCGGGACCAAAAATGTTAAATGTACTTTGGTCTGTAAATAGAACGGTCCGCCAAAATGATTCGGGTTGGGTTTGATTCGTTTTCGAGAAGTCAGTTATCTTCTTTTTTGGTTAGTTTTGCTTATCAATGGTTTTCTTCTGCCGTTGCAGTGTTCGAGAGTTCACATCTTTTTTAAAATTTCTCACTACAATTTTTCGTAAATTCGTACTGGAAATTGTAGGATTTTTTCTAATCGCCTGTAGTATTCCACGTTCATCCTTTTCATTCAATATTCGAGTTCGCCCCGGGCCGTCTTTTATATTGAACCCTGCCAGATTTTTTCGAACGTATTAACATTATGTTGAATTGTTTACTTTGTTCTGTTAACTATTTTGACTATTTCGGCTAAAGAACGATGCTCCATGTGGAATTTAATTACAACTTCCATAAAATCCAGGGAAGTTGGTTTTCTCACCGTTATTAAGATGAACACTTGAATGCAATCTATTTTGTAGACCAATTTTAATAGTCAAATTTGCAAAACCATGCATTTTTTTTTTGTATAATAATTTCTGTCTGGAGAGAACAAAGGCAGTCAGTTTATTTTTTCTATTGTAAATACGAAAACAAAACAAACATTATCGATTTATGCTACTGCAATACAGGGCCCCTATTTCTGAATACGAATACGAACAAAAAATCTACGAATTCGTATCATTAATTGGTGTTTTTGAATACGAATGCGTTTATTTCTTGTACGAATTCGTGTAAGCATGATTCGTGATAAAATTTCCCTTATTTCACAATACGAATTCGAGCGGTTTTGGTTCGTTCGTAAAAGAAATTTATATTTTTAATTTTTTTTTGTAATTTTTAAAAGAAATACAAATTTTTAAAAACTAAATATATGTATATTATTACGAAGAAACCATTTTTACGAAAGACAAAAAATAAAAACGAAAAAAATCGACTTTTGAGAGAAACCGTATTTTTTTAAATTTTTTTTAGGTACTTAAAAGAGAAAAATGAAATTTGTATGTATAAACCGTTACGACATTCACGTTTTCGATGAATTGGTAATTCAGTTCAGTCACACATGTTATTTGTAAATTATAAGTATAGGCAGTGTAATTCTCGTGTGAACAGTGAGCACAATAAATAATAAAAATAATATTTGGTAGTTAATTACCTAATTAACTAAGCTCTGTTGCTACTAAAATTATTCGAGTTAATCGTGTACTAAGTCATTTTTGTGTGGTTATGTAGGTACATCATTCCATTAAAAATATTGTACCTAGTACCTAGTTAGTTATTCGGATTGTTGCTGGAAATAATCGACGTAAAATTTTCAGATTATACTGAAATACGAATTAGGTATGCCACTCATAAGTTTGATTAATTATATCCCATAAATATCATTACATCAACAAATAATTTATTTTAGATCAATGGCTAGGAGAAAGAAAATACCGACCAGTGAAAAATTAAAAATCGTTAATAGAATAAAAACCGGCGAATCATTGAGCAAAGTCAGTCGTGGGTCTGGATACCAACGTTGCCAAATTCGCAACTGGTTAAAGAATGAAACCCAATTAACGAAGTTTACCTCTAATTGCTATCGAATTAAGGGAGGAGGTTGCAAAACATTTTATCCCACAATTGAAAGCGAAATTGTAAAATGGTTTAAAATTCAAAGGGACAATAAAATTACTGTGTCTTATGGTTCGTTTAAAATCAAAGCGAAAGCTATTGCTAAAGATCAAAACGTTAACGCCAATGAATTTAAATGTAGTAAGAAGTGGATACGGGGTGTGTGCAAGCGAAATACAATTTTATCGAGAAAGATTACCCATCAAAGCCAACAATGTTTAGAGATCAACAAGGTGTCGATTGAAATCATAAACAAATATCTTCAACAATGTAGACAAAAAACAGTGGGACTAAATTCGTGGCAAATATTTAATATGGATGAGACCCCCTGCTACTTCGATATGTGCAGCGACCGAACATTACACTACAACGGCGAACGAAATATTGAAGGTTATACTACCGGGCACACGAAACTTCGATTTACAACGGTATTATACCTTGCAGCGGATAGAATGGCCATAAAAACGCTCATCATATTTAAAGGCCTTAAAAATATTCCCAAATTGATTTTACCAAAACAAGTAAGTGTTACAGTCTCTGATGGTGGTAGTGTGAATACAAAGGTTACGCACGGATGGATACTTAGTTATTTTGCCAAACGAGGAAATTTTTTGGCAAACACGAAATCCGTTTTATTCAGGGATTCCTATGGAGTTCACAAAAAACAGGATAATACCCTTAAGAAACAATGTAATACTGAAGTTGTGTTTATACTCCCGAAATCTTCGTCATTTTTTACAACCTCTAGATGTTGCAGTAAACTGTTCATTTAAATTGGCGTTACGTAATGAATTGAATCAATGGGTAAAAACCTTTATAAATAACGGTAATAGAAAGCGGTTCTTAGTTTCGTTGATAAGGCGGCAAAATCATTGTCAGGGAACATTATCGAAAAAAGTTTTGAGTGTTGTGGAATTGGTGAACGGGAAAACGTTATTCCAACAGGAAAATTAAATTCGAAATTGAAGCAAATGTTGGAATGGAGAGGTCATGAAGAAAGTTCAACCGATCAACACGAATTGGTTCTCAATATATCTGACGAAGCTGATTCTTCATCAGATGGCGAAAACATTGAGCTCGTTCAAATATCGGGTGTCACATCACCAGAAACGTCTACAAATTCGGAATCTGCATAAATTTAAAGTAAAAAATTACTTTTCGCTTGATTGTGATTTATTGTTTTCTTTATTGTTTGTACAAATAAATTGAATTATCGATGTACATATTATTTTATTTTATAAATAATAAAATAAATAGTTTGAATATAAACTAAATAGATTATTTTGCATGATTTTCTTTATTAAAGCGTATTACGGAACACTAAAAATGGGTTTCCAATTAGTATACCACCCTGGTATATTATTTGGCTCCCAAATAATATTTCATGGTATACTATTAACAAATTTAAAAAATAAATAAATTTAATAAATTTCCATTTACCATGATACATTATTTGGCACTTTACGGTACAGATTTGTATTTGCTTGATATAAAATATTTATTTTCAGATTTACACTGTCATTTTAAGGATGTTTTACGTAAAACAAAATTTTCCTTTGCCTACACTACAAAAATTAAAATAGGTCATACGTTCGTATTCAGAAATACCAATTAATTTTCGTATCGTATACAAATTCGTATCGTATTCAAAAATAGGGCCCCAGGGTTTTTTTTAATATTTGTGCAAGTGTTTCCTATATTAAGTGGAATAACACAGGATAGATTAGTTGTGGGCAAAGTACGATAAATCGATGAGTATATATATATATATATATATATATATATATATATATATATATATATATATATATATATATATATATATATATATATATATATATATTTATATATATATATATATATATATATATATATATATATATATATATATATATATATATATATATATATATATATTGTATATATATATATATATATATATATGTATATATAAGTTAACACCATTAGTAATGTTGAATAAGCACAACGTGCTTAGTTGACACCAATGATAACAACCATGAGACACGCGAAGACCAAATATGCTGATCTACCATAAATATAATGCAATTTAATATACCTTTTTCAATTTCTTAGAATAAGAATTTTTTATATTACTTTTTGCAAAGTAAGATAATTTTATTTTTATATAAAACCATGTAATTTGTAGTATAGTTTAGTTTAAGTTTGGATTTTAATAAATAAAGTGTTTTTTTTTAAACCGAATTCCATTCTAACTCATTAAGTGGCGCCGAAACAGTCGAACCATCGGGAATAATACTAAGTGCATAAAATTGTAGCAAATTATATACTACAATTAGTGTAAAAACAGTGAAAAGTGCAGTGATCGCAAAAACGTACCGCAGTAGGCCGTTTGTGAGAATAAAAACAAATAGCTAAAAAGGAAAATTACGTTCCGTCCAGCGCACGCCCGATTGGTATTGTCTTGTGCACACGTCCCGGAGTGCACCGTCTACATGAAGATTGAGATAATAATTTTCTTGTAAGTCTATTGAAAAATTAAAATTCAATTACACAAATCTAGTGTATAATAAAAATTAAAATTGCACAAATCTAGTGTAAAATAAAAATTAAAATTGGTTACACAAATCTAGTGTAAAATAAAAAGTAAAAATTTTAAATAATAATAACCATGCCTGTGAAGAACATAGCAAAAAAAAAATAACAAATTTCTCGTATACGTATACGTATTTATATGTAGTGGTAATAAAAATTATACGCCTGAATGTGGATTAAGAAAGAAATAACCTAACATTATAATCCAATTCAGTGACAAATTTTGTTCAATAAAGAAACCAAACAAGATTTGTCCTTAGAATGCACTTGATGTAAAAATTATCAAATGGTTGATCCTTGGGGTCGGCTATATAAATAACAAGCAATATTTGCATCAAATGTTGTACGACATTCCGACGACGAAAATTGTTCAACAAAAATCAAAAGTCCCAAAGTCAAATGATTTTTCTCGAATGTTCGTGGTATGCACTTGATGTAAAAATTATCAAATGGTCGGTCCCTGGGGTCGGCCATATAAATAACAAGCAACATTTGCATCAAATGTTGTACGATATTCCGACGACGAAATTTGTTCAACAAAAATCAAAAGTCCCAAAGTCAAATTATTTTTTCGATTGTTCGATGTATGCGCTAGATGTAGTCTCTTAACTTTAAGGCTATGTCGAGGGATTAACATCTAGTGCATTAAAAAATTAAAATTATGATATAACAATTCAATATTAAGTTTATTAAAATTCAATTTTAGAAAATATACAAATCTTTAATTTTATAATTGTTCATAAAACAAAATCGACGGATTCACAGTTGATGTATCTGCGGCTTATTCAATCCATTTTTCGAGGTCATCATGGATCTCCCATAATCCATTTGGTCGTTGAATATAGCTTCGATAGTGTTTGCTCAACATTTCGTAATGGATTACTCCTTTTAATTTGTACTCTTGCTCAGACAAGATCAACTTACTTTGTATCTTTTTGATTTGGATTCTATATATAGTAGATATATCTAGTGGCTGTACATCAACGATTACCATTCCAAATTTGGATTCTAGCCGTTTCTTGCAGGTTCTTTTACCACAAACTGGAGAATTCTTGTTTGGAATGTAAATTCTGTCATTAAAATCTTCCAAATTATCCTCATTAAAGTATTGCAGATCTAATGGTAAGTAAAATAAATCCTTTCCATCTGCTGCGCTGCAGGCAAATTTTACACTAATGGTTTTTGGCATTAAAAATTCAATTAGTTGTCCAACGTTAGTCGAAGCGTCCAGATTTATGAAATTAATGTTTTGTTTGTTGATTTTAAAATATTTTATTAAAATTTCACTCCGAATTTTATATAAATTTGAATTTAATCCATTCCTTATATAGTTTAATATAAATTTTAAAAATTCACATTCATGAAGCGAATTGAAGCATTCATTTAAGTGAACAGAGTCAATCCCCATTATATAAAAAATTTGCGATATGGAGTCGAACGCACATGCATATTATACACGAATTTTTATATTACTTTCAGTTTTAAAGGAGTACTGATTTTGGAATAAACACAATTGCTTTTTAGTAATTTGTGCCATCAAAAGTTTGTCTTCTTTTTCTTTTCTACATTTTGTTTTTTCTATTATTGTTGTTGTTTTGATATATCTGTTTGTTACATTTCTTCCCATATGCTTGGAGTTCTGGATACTTTTACTTTTTTTCTCCAACTTTCTTCATTGGTCATGGCATCGGGTTCTGACTCATTTGAGTCGATGCAATTTTTATTTATTTTTTTTTGTTTTTTACTAATTATTGAATCGAATTTAATTTTAGTTTGTATTTGTTCGGTTTTTTCATTCAAAATACTGATAAAGCGATCAAGCCTTAAAAATGGTTTTTCTGTGTATTGATGCTTAACTAAATTAAACCAATTTTCAGCGACTGCGTTTGAGATTCTTCCGTGATTTTTTACTTCAGGCATTTCCAGATTAACCCACAATGGAAGATACGAAAAGTATTTTTTTATGCAAAAAAGCACTAGTTCATTTTTATAATAAGGATTTGGCTTACCTTTCTTATTCCGATTTTCAATCTCGCGAAGAATTCTGCAATATATTGCCATGTATCTTTTATAAAATGGAATTGAAGAAAAATCACTTTTAGAATTTGGCATATCGTCGTCATCAAGGTCTTGATTTTCTTCATTTTGAGAAATAATTTTGTCATCGGTACTACAGCTGTATAACACTTTAATGAAATTTCTGAATTTATCAAAGTTCTTTACCACATTTTCACTAAGAAATTTAGAGCAAAATATGTTTACAAACGATTCGAAAAATGAATCAACTTCGGTTATTTCTCTACAGTTTATTATAGCACCAAATAAATCCAATACAAGATCTTTTTGTTCCTTCGAGGCAGTGGGTATTTTATTTTTAATTTGTACACATAAAATATTTATCATATGTGAACAACAAATTGTAACAAAATATATGTTTTGCTTTGACTGTGCTTTTTTAACGAAACTATTATAAACAAAAATTAAATATTCTTGAACAGTCATTAAACAAAAAACATTTAGCACTGAGCAAATAAGTGCCCAAGACCAGTCTACAACAAAATGTTTTGGAATTTTTGATTACGGGAGAATATTTAGTTCCCTTTTGAAACAAACTAAAAACATTGATATAGCGGCAACGTCATGTTGGGATGATATCATTTCTGCTATCAGAATAATTATATTATTTATTTTAATAACACATGCGTAGTACAATAATCGGTTATAATTATGCTTATGACAAGTTGGCTTTCTAACTAAACTGCCTGTGGCATCTAAGTGAATTATATCTGTTGAATGTTGTAATAAAAGATCAATTTGTGATTTTCTTATCATGTACACTTGAAATAAATCGGATACTAAATAGATATATTTATTATCACAAGGTTGTTGCAACTTTTTGAAATACAAATCAGCCACATCGCAATCCGCTACACAATCATTAACTTTTAGTTGTTCTGACCGAATGCGTCTTAAAACAGCGTTAGTGCATAAATTTTGGGTATTACCTTTTTCTGCTAGCTCGTAATCCGTTTCACTAAGTATTTTCAAATGCAAATTATGTGCGGATTTATTTTGCAAAATTTCTTTGAAACTTTTTCTGTTTACACCACGAATTTGCTTGAAAATTGGTGAATCATAGTTATGATACTCCTGATCATCTCCTTTCGTCATAACCGTCATTTCAAATTTTTCATTTTAAATAAATTTGTATTTTAGTTTGTGCGATTTGTATTTACAAATGCCATATGCAATAAAATTAGAGCGAAATTTACTTTTGTGGCGTATGGTACCAAAGGACAAAATACAGGTATTTTTATTTGTAGTCATTTGATTTTGAATATAATTTCTCAAATTTTCTCTAGTAAAAGTATCACTTGTTTGTATCTTAGATGGTAAATATTGCTTGTTATTTATATGACCGACCCCAGGGACCGACCATTTGATAATTTTTACATCAAGTGCATACTTCAAACATTCGAGAAAAATCATTTGACCTTGGGACTTTTGATTTTTGTTGAACAAATTTCGTCGTCGGAATGTCGTACAACATTTGATGCAAATATTGCTTGTTATTTATATGGTCGACCCCAGGGACCGACCATTTGATAATTTTTACATCAAGTGCACACTTCGAACATTCGAGAAAAATCATTTGACCTTGGGACTTTTGATTTTTATTGAACAAATTTCGTCGTCGGAATATCGTACAACATTTGATGCAAATATTGCTTGTTATTTATATGGCCGACCCCAGGGACCGACCATTTGATAACTTTTACATCAAGTGCATACTACGAACATTCGAGAAAAATCATTTGACTTTGGGACTTTGGATTTTTGTTGAACAAATTTCGTCGTCGGAATATCGTACAACATTTGATTTAAATATTGCTTGTTATTTATATGACCGACCCCAGGGACCGACCATTTGATAATTTTTACATCAAGTGCATACTTCAAACATTCGAGAAAAATCATTTGACCTTGGGACTTTTGATTTTTGTTGAACAAATTTCGTCGTCGGAATGTCGTACAACATTTGATGCAAATATTGCTTGTTATTTATATGGTCGACCCCAGGGACCGACCATTTGATAATTTTTACATCAAGTGCACACTTCGAACATTCGAGAAAAATCATTTGACCTTGGGACTTTTGATTTTTATTGAACAAATTTCGTCGTCGGAATATCGTACAACATTTGATGCAAATATTGCTTGTTATTTATATGGCCGACCCCAGGGACCGACCATTTGATAACTTTTACATCAAGTGCATACTACGAACATTCGAGAAAAATCATTTGACTTTGGGACTTTGGATTTTTGTTGAACAAATTTCGTCGTCGGAATATCGTACAACATTTGATTTAAATATTGCTTGTTATTTATATGACCGACCCCAGGGACCGACCATTTGATAATTTTTACATCAAGTGCATACTTCAAACATTCGAGAAAAATTATTTGACCTTGGGACTTTTGATTTTTGTTGAACAAATTTCGTCGTCGGAATGTCGTACAACATTTGATGCAAATATTGCTTGTTATTTATATGGCCGACCATAAGGACCGACCATTTGATAATTTTTACATTAAGTGCATACTTCGAACATTCGAGAAAAATCATTTGACCTTGGGACTTTTGATTTTTGTTGAACAAATTTCGTCGTCGGAATATCGTACAACATTTGATGTAAATATTGCGTGTTATTTATATGACCGACCCCAGGGACCGACCATTTGATAATTTTTACATGAAGTGCATACTACGAACATTCGAGAAAAATCATTTGACCTTGGGACTTTTGAATTTTGGTGAATAAATTTAGTCACTTCATTAGTTTGTTCGATGACACAGAAATCGCCTAAATTTATACTATTTGGATTACTCATACTACTACATTTTTTGTTATTTGCTAAGAACTTCACTTCGGTTAATAACCAGTTTCCAAAACTTTAATAAATCTTAATAAGAAATCTACTTGAAATTAAAATAATGGCAGATTTAGAAATAATTAAGAATACATTAAAAGAAATTACTGGAGCTTTAAATGCCCAGATTGAGTTAACCAAAAAAATTGAGAGACGACTGGACAAGCTGGAAAATCCAGTGATTTTGACAGCCCCTACAGCGCTTGTCACACCAAGAAACGAAGAAGAATTAAAAGAAATAAGCCGCTTGCCTGATTCCGTCAAAGAACTACAAACATTTGACGGAAATCCCACCCAATACTTGTCATGGGTGCACAGTGTGGAGAATATACTAAGAGATTACGAAATCTTGCGGAATAAGCCTATATACCGGGCGATTCTTCAGCACATCCGCCAGAAAATTCGAGGGAATGCCGACTCAGCGCTGATCTCATACAATATTTTCAATGAAGAATGGGTATCAATCAAAAAATGTTTGTCGTTACATTACGCCGATAAACGTGACCTTCGCACATTGGAACATCAATTAAGTACGTTGTCACAGAGAAATACAACAGTAGACGAATTCTACGCTAATGTAAACCACCAATTCTCCTTGATAGTCAATAAAATCAAGACGGAGGATTACACGTTAGAAACAATTAACGTTTTGGTAGAAACGTATCGGAATCGAGCACTGGACGTATTCATCCGTGGATTAAACGGAGATCTGGCCAAGATGTTGATCATCCAAAAACCTGCAACATTACCCGAGGCATACGCATCCTGCTTGGAAATTCAAAACCTGAATTTCAGGAACATGGCCATTCACAAGAGAAATATTAGCAATGTCGTAACTGCCCAGATAAACCAAATTTCGCATAATCATGCACTAGCCAAAAGTTACAACGCATTACCAACCCAATGGAGAAACAAGGCTTACAACATACAACAACAAAACTACAGCAGCCCTTTTGGTAACCAGAACTCGAACAACTTCCAACCACCAAGGCCGAACTACCCTAAGCCGCCAACACCGATGGAAATTGACCCATCAATACAAACATGGCAGGTGAATTACATCAACCGCCCCACTCCTCAGGATAATATGATGACAAAACGAGAACATTCTCATATCCATGAGCCAAGGAAACAGCAAAGAATCAACCACTTAGAGACACAACTGGAGGAGGAATACTATAATCAATTAGCTTACGACAACACCGAAAACGAGGTATCCAATGACGAGCTGGAAATTGAAGATAACTCTGAAGTAAATTTTATGATGGAAGCCTCTCTAGCGTACCTTACCTAGAGTATCGGCTTAAAAACGGAAACACACTCAAGTTCCTAATCGACACAGGAGCCAATAAGAACTTCATAAAATCAGAATTAGCCGTTAATGCAAAACCAACCGATAACCAATTCCAAATTAGATCAGCAGGAGGTGACATCAAAATCAGTCAAAAAATTAGTGGACCATTTTTTAAAAGCATTGGCATCGACAATACCATCGATTTTTTTATTCTGCCAGGATTAAAGTCGTTTGATGGCATCATAGGTGATGACACATTAAAGGAACTAGGGGCACTTATTGATCGGAAACACAATGAATTGATCATCACACCCAACATACACATTCCGTTAAAAGAAAAACCGTCGTGCCAAGTTAATAATATAGAAGTTCGGGATAGTCATCTTTCACTAGACACAAAAAAAATATTGCACACAGTCACCTCGAAATTCACAATGCTCTTTGGACCCGTCAATAATTTCGAAACCATCGATACCGAAGTACGCGCTGAAATCAAAACCACCAGTGAAGAGCCGATATACACCAAATCATACCCGTATCCATACAATATGAGGCAAGAAGTGGACAAGCAAATTGCTCAACTCCTCGCAGATGGGATTATACGACCTTCCAAAAGCCCCTATAATTCCCCGATTTGGATTGTGGAAAAGAAATTGGACGCTTCACAAATAAAAAAACATCGAATGGTAGTAGACTTCAAGAGGTTGAATTCGGTGACAGTAGCAGATTCCTACCCCATTCCGGATATTTCAAATACAATAGCGAATCTAGGTGATTCCAAATTTTTTACAACTATTGATTTATCGTCAGGATTCCATCAAATCAAAATGGAGGAAGCCGATATTCCAAAGACTTCGTTTTCGACAATGAATGGGAAATTCGAATTTCTAAGACTCCCGTTCGGATTAAAAAATGCACCCGCAATCTTTCAGCGGATGATTGATAATGTACTAAAAGAGTTCATTGGAGAACTATGCTACGTGTACATAGACGATATAATTATCTTCGGAGGGAGAACAGCAGAAGAACATCTAGCCAACGTCGAGAAAGTTTTTTCGAAATTACAGAAAGCCAATTTACGTGTAAATCTCGACAAAACAGAGTTTCTAAAGACAGAAACGGAATTTTTGGGTTATTTAGTAACAAACAAGGGCATCAAGCCGGATCAAAAAAAAGTACAGGCCATTCGAAACATCAAGAAACCCGAGAACTTGAAAGATCTCAAATCTTTCCTAGGGCTTGCATCATATTATAGGCGATTTATCAGAGATTTTGCACTTATAGCTAAGCCATTAACCAACTTAACGAGAGGAGAAAGTGCGCAAATCAAAGCATCGCAATCCAAGAAATTGAAGATTAACCTAAACCAGAAAGGGTTAGAAGCATTTCGCAACATCAAAGAGCTCTTGTCTTCAACGGAGATATTGATTTTTCCAAATTTTGACAAGCCGTTTCTGCTAACTACGGACGCTTCTTCATCCGCCATCGGTGCTGTATTATCTCAAGGAGAGATCGGAAAAGACCGGCCAATTACATACATCTCAAGATCCTTGAATAAGACCGAAGAGAATTACGCAGCGAATGAAAAAGAGATGCTAGCCATAATATGGGCACTGGATAACCTTCGCAACTACTTATACGGGGCCCGCAAAATTAAAATATTGACGGACCATCAACCGCTAACGTTTACGTTGAGCAATAGGAACAACAATGCCAAGTTAAAAAGGTGGAAAGCTCGATTAGAGGAATACAACTATGCGCTTATCTACAAACCTGGCCATACCAACAAAGTAGCGGACGCTCTGTCGAGACTAGAACTCGAAGCGAACACATTGTCTACCACTGGAACCATTCACAGTGCAGAGGAGGATTCTACCGACTTAGTGCGATACTGTGATGTACCCATCAATGTCTTCAGGAACCAACTGATCTTTCAAAATGGTCAGGACATTTATGTTTATGAAGAGCCGCATCCCGCTTACCACAGACACTACATAAGCTAGCCAGAACTAAATAAAGAAATTTTAAGCAAGATTTTACAGGAACGATTGCATCCAACCATCATCAACGGAATCAAAATCCCTGAGGAATATATTCAACTTCTACAAGAAGTATTTAAGGAAAGTTTTTCTAGCTTCAAATTACGCTTAACGCAGAGAATTGTTGAAGACATTCGGAATGAAGAAATCATGAATCGAATAACGCCATCAATCAACCGCATTCATTAAGACAACATCCTTTAACCGCAATTGATCCATCAAATGAAAGTAATAACACAGCTGATTTCAGAACTAAAAGGTCACTCACGCGCACAAAGATCAATAAACTGGATCGGTAGCGCCTGGAAGTGGATAGCAGGATCACCCGATGCTACTGATTGGGATCAGATAATAACTAGCCAAAACAAGATAATTAGCAACAACAATCAACAGTACAGGATTAACAAAGGTCTGACAAATACAACTCAACAATTGCTTGCGGAGTACAACAAAATTATGGACCACTTACACGACGAATCAGATGAAAAACTTCACCAAGTCTTGTTTAATCGACTCACCATTCTCAAAGACGAAATATATGAAATAGTCCGAGCTGTCCAGTTAGCCAAAGGAAACATCGTCAATACTAATTTGTTGAGTAAAGGTGAAATTAGTCGTTTAATCATGGAAATTGAAACCCTGCCGTATGCCAACGAGATAGAGGCAATAGAATATGCTGAACCAATGATGATCATGAAGGAATCCACTCTCCTTTACGTCCTCTCAATGCCGAAAACTAGCAGACAGGACTACAATCACATCATCATAAGATCAACCTCCAGTCACAATAAACGCATATACATGGAATTTAACGAACTTCTTCTCAATCAAGATGAGATATTTGGAATTGTCAGAAAATACCACATATTCGGAGAAACGACCATTTGCAATCTAAGCGGTTTAAAGAAAATACTACCGGATCATTGTATCTATCAACTGATAAAAGGATTAAATGCTAAATGCGAGTACCAGTTCCACAAACAAGAAATCATTGAAACCCTCAATGATCATACCATATTTCTGAGCAACTTCGACGGAAAAATTTCATATAACAACACGGAGTCAACACTTCAAAGGAAGCTTTTTGGTGCAATATGCTAACGAAACGGTCCAAATCAACAATTCCACATTCGTAAGTAAGGAAGTGAAGACATTCCAAGTCTTACCATCTGTATTACGCACGAACATCACGGAGAAGGGTTTTAAAATAGATCCCGGATACCTACACAACCTATACCTAGGGAACATTGCGCAATTACAAGAATTATACATCGAACACAAGGAAGCGGCCGCT
The DNA here is from genome assembly GCA_958295665.1 of Tipula vernalis. Classification (NCBI taxonomy): domain Eukaryota; kingdom Metazoa; phylum Arthropoda; class Insecta; order Diptera; family Tipulidae; genus Tipula; species Tipula vernalis. The sequence continues at coordinate 329,415,031 of OY282558.1, forward strand.
ATTGACGGAGGGATCATAGTCATTATTTGTGGCCTGATTATCATTTTTTTAATACACAGGGCGAGACTCGCTCATCGAAGGGGATTGCTGATCTTCTCAAAACCAACTGTCCAAGAGGAACTTCCCACTCATCAACCTGGAATTCAACCTATCCAGTTAAATTTTTGATCCACGGGACGTGGATTTTTAAGAAGGGAGGAGTTAACACCATCAGTAATGTTGAATAAGCACAACGTGCTTAGTTGACACCAATGATAACACCGATTCAGCACAACGTGACTACCGAGACACGCGAAGACCAAATGTGCTGATCTACCATAAATATAATGCAATTTAATATACCTTTTTCAATTTCTTAGAATAAGAATTTTTTATATTACTTTTTGCAAAGTAAGATAATTTTATTTTTATATAAAACCATGTAATTTGTAGTATAGTTTAGTTTAAGTTTGGATTTTAATAAATAAAGTGTTTTTTTTTAAACCGAATTCCATTCTAACTCATTAAGTTATATATATATATATATATATATATATATATATATATATATATATATATATATATATATATATATATATATATAATATATATATATATATATATATATATATATATATATATATATATATATACATATACATTTTTTTTTATATATATATATATATATATATATATATATATATATATATATATATATATATATATATATATATATATATATCAGAGGCGTAGCTTCTTTGGAAGCAAGGGAATCCTTTAATTCTAACTCAAAATTCTAATATGCTTAATTAACATGATCTTTAAAATTTTCATACTGGCTCTACAACGAACAAAATCGTTGTCTAAAAAAAATTTACTTCTCCGCTATAAATTTAAAATAATAATAGCAAATAAATTCATATTCTATCTATATTAAAGCCTAAAATAAAATAAAATTTCACAAGTGAACTACAATAATATTTGATTATTTCTCTATGAAATATTACACTGCATGAAATCACATAGTTTCAATTTACTGGTTTCCTCGATTGCTTCGAGTTTCGAGTTACGAGTTATTGCGACAAAACGCGATTATGTGTAAGACATTACTAGTTCTTGTAATTGCTACTTGTTGTTGTTGTTGTTTTACTAGTACACCTTTTTAAGTGCGACAGACAACTAGTAATGATTGAAAAACCTATTTCAAGTTCTCGAAACTCGTAACTCGTAGTACGAGAGATACATAATCGCACCCTTGATCGTTCCCTAATACGTATGTATAAAGAAATCAGAAAAAGGAAATATATGAAAACGTATAAGAGCGAGTAATAATTCACACCTTAGAATGAGATATTGATATGTTCTGTATGTGTTGTATTTATATGTGAAAATAACGTATGGGTAAGAAAAACAAAAATGTGGAATATTATGTAATTGGTAATTAATATTATGTAATTAATAACATTCAATCGGGAAGTATCATTAGTTTTGTTTATTGTATTTCGTTATGTATTTATGTAGTAAAGATCAAGTGATAAATTACAATTTTTTATGGCATTGTACTAAAATTTTAACTACTGTAAAATGATTAGATAAAGCAGTTAAAATGTTTTATCAATATATAGCAATTGTTAAATTTACCCTGTCTGACAAATTATTAAATTTAACTAAATGACAATATATAGCAATTAAAATTTGTCATTTTATATCAGTTAAAATTTTAGTACAGTCACGAAAAATTGTCATTTGTCAATAGCTGTAGCTTTTTAGTATTCAGATCGATCAGATTAATTAGATCGGAAATAAGAAACACAGCATAAACAAAAATAACTTCTTTCATTCTACTGTGTTTGTGTAACCAGTACTCTGTCTTTTTGATCTTCTGAATGTAATATAGTAGATTTATGCTGTGTTTCTTATTTCTAACCTAATCAATCTGATTAATCTGAGTACTAATTAGATTGATTTTTTTGATTTGTAAAAATATTCTGATTTCTCAGATTAGTTTTAGTTTAGCTAACTTCACGCAATTCAAATAAATACATTACCGCAAAGAGTGTCATTGTCATCACTTTTTTTTTTGCAAACGTTATTAAAATCGAAATAGAAGGAAATTTTAATTATTATGTGGACGAAGGTCAATAATTTTATTAAATAAATAATTAAAATTTTTTTGATCTAAAAAATCTGAAACTAAAATTAAAATTTCGTTGTAACCGATTTATGAAAATGTAAAGTTTTCTTAATTAATTCCTGACTCATTTCGTTAGTCCACAGAGGATTTTCCATTTTAACGAATGAAAATTCGTTGCGAAACTAAATTCGAAATACTAAAAATTACGTTAAGCTGTTTGGAGTTTGTTAAAAACAGATTCCATTGTATTCGTTTTTTTTTTAAATATTTTGTGTAATTGATTTATCGAAAGTACAAAATTGCGAAAAGATTTTCTTATTATTGCAAAAAAAATTGCTTGTGGTTTGTTTTTTGAGCATGCAGGAACTTGCTTACGTTTTTACGATAAGAATGATACTTACGATGATGAATTTGCGGATTATTTTAAATTTTTATTCTTATTTGCACATTTACTGGTTATTATTTGTATGATTTTATAGAAATAAATAAAATATATCAGTGAAACTGCACACTATAATTTTAATCTGAGGACTATTTGTGATTTCGATTCGAACGTCCTCGACTCTTCGAAATACAAGATTCGAATGTGATTTCAATAAGAAAATAACGAATCTAATTAATTCAAATAAGAATCTAATACTTCTAAGACTCGAATATGGTCGAGTTGAATTCACCATAAGCCCCCTGTGGCACTATTCTGGTTTTCCCGGGGAATTGAGAATTGATTTATTATGATTTTTTTCGACTATTTTGGTATTATTTCTTCAAACTACTGTGGCGATTGGTATTTTTTCAAATTTTGGAAAAACCAATTCCATTTTAACATTTCTGCTTACTAAGTAATTACCAACAACAGTTTTAGGGAATAATAAACAACAAAATTGTTGTGAAATGGAATTATTTTTCCCAAAATTTGGAAAACAAAAGCAATTGAGTGCCACAGTATGCCTTGGAAAATATAATTCCAAAATAGTCTAAAAAAGTCACAATAAATCAATTCTCAATTCGCAATTCCTCCGGAAACAAGGGGCCGCCCTATTCCTGAAAACATAAATGCTGTGAAAATATTGTGAAATTTGAGAATATTCTGAATTTCGTATCCTTTAACACCAAAGTGGTGTATAACGCTACACAATATTGTGAATCCGGCAATAACCATATAGTTACTGTCGAAACGTGCTTTTTCGTTTGTTTTCCACTCAAAAACGAACTTTTGTTTTGAATTTAGCAGTTTTAAAGGAATCTACTACAAAATACCATATATTTTAATTTGCTACAATTTTCTAGTTAAGAAGTACAATTTGCACTTATGTACGAGAATGCAATTTTCACGTAAAATTGTGTATCATTTTTATCAAATTGGCATAATTGTCAATAGATAATTATGTGTTCAGGAATAGGCCCGGAATAGTGACACTAAGCTTTACGAGTTTCGAGTTTCTTGAAATTGCGACAAAACGCTTAAAAATAATCTTTTTTCTTTTCTTTAAAAATAATCTTTTTAATCATAACGAGTTGTCTGTCGTACTTAAAAAGATGTACGAGTAAAAGAACAACAACAAGTCGCAATTACGAGAACTCGGAAAGTTTTAGATAATCGCGTGCGAAACTCGAAACTCGTAATTCTTACATAATCCCAACCCTGGTCTTGGTACCTAATTGTTGTGTTGTACTAAATTCAATAATTTTTAGCGAATTGGATCAAAATTGGAGTTACCCCATGTCAAGTGCTTCCCTACCTCCGAAAACCAGACTACGCCACTGATATATATATATATATATATATATATATATATATATATATATATATATATATATATATATATATATATATATATGGTGGTTTGGCGTCTATTGGAGGGGGGGGGGGATCAAAGTTGAGTAGATTAATCTACCAGCTCCGTAACCTTCCAGTAGGGTGCGCATCACGTGAGCTGTTCTGGTCTTGTCATTAGGCAGCTGCGTGATGGGTACAATTGTGTAAGGGGTAACCTGTGCACAATTCGCAAGTGTACGTACTGCCTCCTCGTGGCAACCACTGGTAACTAAGGCCACTTGGCACATTTTAGGCCATTTGGCACAGGCCAAAGTACAACGCTAAAGGAGAAAACCTTGACAAAAAACCCTAATCTAAGGTGGAACAGCATATGCCGAAAGATGAATGGCTGATAGGTTAATCAGCCCAAAATATGCGGACTCTGGATACCAGGCACCCTCCAGTTTTATTTTTAGCCTTCCTGTAGTAAAGCTGGGTGACCTACAGGTGATTTGCAATTCCCAGCAACTCGTAAGAGTAAAATCAAACGGAATACGTGGCAGGAGTAGGAATATACGGGAGTGGCACAACCCTCTCGAGGTCCTTGAGCTCCAATGCTACCGTCTTTCTAGCGGAACTACATGCTGTAGTAAACATCTAGGAGGGAGAGCAATATGCCCAGATAGTATGTATCACGTACCGGGAGGCAGTATTGTCAGGTTCATTAAGAACCTGAATATTGACTGGACGGATAATTAAGCAGGGGCCAGCACAATAGATCTAATCACAATAGAATGGGACTAGCCATTGCGCTATAACCCAACAACACCAAGTCAGTTGTAATATGGAATTAATAATAATAAAATGTAAAAAAAATATATCGACGATTTTACAGAAAAGAGACAAAACTCGACAAACCAGGTAGACGACGATTTTTGGGCTTGCTTCTTGTGTAAAAATGACTTTTAGTTTTAAGCAGATGATTATTTGTTCTCTTTTTGTCTTTATAGTTTTTTCTATGTTGTGTTTCACCTTTTTTGCGGATGTTGAGTGAATATCGGCATTAACAACACTCTTCATGATGACTTATCAAAAAATAATTCAGAAATATTTCTCTACACACAAATAAAAAGTAAATTGCGTTGGAATTGGATCACAAAATATGTACTACTTATGCAGTATTATATTTATATACTACACGATTTTTTTTTTTTTATTCAAAATATTTGTAAATAAACTATCATCAACACACATTGTCTGTTCTCGATTCGAAGAAATACAGTTAGTTTAACGGTTAAATACACTTTGAAGTTATTAAAATATATACAACACTAATAAAATCAGTATATGTAGTTAATTTGCCACCCAAGTTGTAAAAATATATTAAATTCATATAATAATATTTAATTTACTTATCCGCAATATTTTTATAGTTATTAATTTTAAAACTATATGCTGCTCGTGTAGTCGGCAAGTATTGTTTTCACAGAATATTGCAACTCGGAATGAATTAATAGATTTGGATCAGATACTTGCGACTCGTCGTACTTACCGTGTTGGACATTCAATCAAAAATACTTAAGTTTTAAAATTAGAATATGTATATTGTTTAGTTTATACAACTCGAGGAAGAATTTACAATAATGAATTATGGTTCTCTCTTCTATTTGATGTTAAGTCGTGCCGAGACTAGACAATAGTGTTTCCTTTTTATAGTTTTTTATTTTTATTTTGTGTTATTTGGAAAATCAATAAAATTAAAAGAGAATTGTTTGTATTTCATTTTAATGCGCGAGTCAAAATGATGGTGTATGTGGAACATCATCGTATACAATAAATGAGTGGAACATCTTAAATTAAATTAATTATTATAACAACGACTTACTTTGTAATTTTTAGTACATTTACAGAGTTGGAGTAAAAATATGTAAATAAACATTTTTTTATTATTGTTTTAATTCGACACAAAATTGTGAAATTACTATATTAAGAACATTTCTTAAAAAATACAATTACTTCACCTAAATAAACGAATTCAAAAAAAAAAAAAAAAAAAATTTATTAATTAAAAATAAAACAATTTTCTTTGTTTTTTGACTTAAAAACAAAAAATAAAAAGAGGAACTTAAGTTTTTCAAAACCAAAATGTAAGAAATAATAAAATAAAAGAAATCGTTAAATCAAACAATTTTGTGATGAACATGTGCTCGACAGAACTTTGTAATTTACCTCTAACAATAAAATATACTCTTGTGTGTTATAGTTACGAGAAGAACAGATTTTTTTTTTTCTTATGTTTTTTGTGTAGAATAAATAAAAAAAAATTAAAACTAAATAATTATAATATTAGTATTAAAATTTTTCGATGTAAACAAAAAAAAAAAAAATTATGTTTTATTTTGAGATTTAATTTTTATTTTGTGGCAAAAGTATAATTTTAAAAATATTATTGGTGGCTTGATTTTGTAATTGAATCATAAAACGTATAATATCTTTGTTATGGTTTTATAGCACAGATTTATTTATTTTTTTCAATGTTCACTGTATATATTAACACAATCTCGATTCTACTCAACTTCGGGTAAGAATGTCTACGATTTTCCTTTTTGAAATTTTAAACCTCGGCCTTTTGGTAATGAATACATATTACGTGACCCCTGTTTGATTGAGTTGCTTAATTTGAAGTGGATGCTAAAATTATGAATTTTTAATTGCTTAATAGTCATCTTTATAATATTGTCCAATGTTGATTTGTAAATAAAAGAATCTCTGGATTTTAAAGCCTATTTTTTATTTTAGAACAATTTATTCAATTGCACACGCGACGTTTCGGTACCTTTTTCGATACCATTATCATAGCTCTATAAAAAAAATAATTTTCAATAGAAAAAAGATATAACGTACGATATAAGTAAAAAATACAATTTTGACAACAACAAGAACTAATACATAATTTCTAAACTTACTATTTAAATACAGTTAAAATAAATTTCCCGATTCCATTTAATCCATTAGTTAGGACACTTAAAACCTAACACCGAAGAAAACTATCTGTGCTACTAGGGTTTAGTCGATCCCTATTAAACAAACTTCCATAAGTGGGATTTTGAACCGTTTTATTGATGACAGATTTTATTAAATTTAAAGGGTAACTATTATGAAGCCAGGACATGTATTTCAGTCCAAAAAATGTGCTATGTGCGATGTGCGTTTCATATACGTACACGATGTATAATATACTTTTTGCGATTGTGTTGGGTGAAATATTTTACTTGTGTTAGTGCATTTTTGTCATCGCAAGTATCAAAAATAATTGAATCGGGCGAAATCGGTTCAAATTTTTTGCTGCTTACATTCCCAAATTTCACAAGTCGCACATGCTTTTTTGATGGTGGGTTATGATTTTTGTTTTTTTATTTGTAAATTATCGAAAATCCTTCACAATGGTAATTGTTTGGTGTTTATTGAATTTAATATAAATTTTTAAATCAAATTATTTTATTTATTACAGCTTAACGTAATATTCTACAGTTTATTGGTTGTAGGACTATTCTGTTGCAATCCCAATTGCAGTCTTTACTTCTGGATACTGCTAATTCTATCGCATTCCATTTGCGGTACGTTGCGGCGTGTTGAATGATCAATTGTGCGGCACAGAAAAATTGGCAATTCTTACAGCTCGATTTTACCGGAAATCTACATAGTTATTGCTAGAGCGACACCCGCATTTGACTTCACATTTTCTTTCTCAATGGTTTATCCTTCGGGGGTTTTATAGTTCTCGCCAGACTTTCTAAACTTGATGGGTCGTTAGTCTATCACCCATGCCTTAGTCCAAATTCATTCAGTTTGCTAGCTAAGGATGCAGTACGCTTATGTCTATTAGATTTGAATCACTGGCTTGCGCCATGTGGCCATTGCGACATTGAGTGCGGGACCTCTGTGAGTTCCAGCCAATCGTACTGTTGTAAATTTTTGAAAATTTAGAAAAGTAATACCTGCAACTAGACTTGCGTTAACCAAATATACCTTCACGCAATCCGAACACTAACGTAGCGTTATCTGCTCTAATGTCTAAACTACGAGGTACTCTTCTATTCAAAATAAGAAAGAAAAGTATTTGCAACTATTTAGGAATAATAAATTATAATAAAACTCACATGATCCACAGGCTACATGTGTGTTGATCGCACAGATTACCTGTGTCTTGATATCCAATATTAGTTAAAGTAATTTTTATTCATCAAAAGCGACAAAGCTGGCGTTTAGCTTCGGGACTTGAGAGATTGGCTCACGGCAATCACATTTTTTACCCTGGTTTTTGCAAATATCTGATTTTATAGCAAAAAATGCAAATTATGCTCAAAATAAAAACCGAAAATTTTATTTTTACTTTTACCAATTGACATTACAAATTAAATAAAAAAACAACAAAAATTTATTGTAAAATTATTACTAGAATAGTTCTATACCTAGAAAAACTTGCTTTGAAACTATTCATTCCGGAATGAAAATATGTGGCATTATTGTTGTAAAATTCTCAAAGTAAGACTACATCTATTTCGTATTGCTTTTCTTTGCATATGATAAACGTTTTTGCTCGCATACACGTATATTTTACGAATACTATTACTTTCCGGTTCGCACTCGCACATCGCACATTTTTGGACTGAAATTCGCATCCAGGTGGTAATTTTTGGTACGATTTTATCAAATTTTTACGGCCATTACTGCCATCTATATTGACTTAATGACTAAACGAATTGTAGTAAGCTTTTATTTCAATTTGACCAGAATGCTGTTGTTATGAAATTTTTTTTATATTTTGGTTTAAATAAATCGATTATTACAAGAAAATGAAGACGATTTACGTAAACGATATTCATATTATGTTGAAATTCAAACATTTATGAAAGTATTTCTGAAATCATAATTAAAAATTTGTAACGTGTTCATTTAAAAATTTGCCTTAGGAAAAAAAGTAATTTCCCATATTTGTGTATTTTACTATGAAAAGTTTGGTTTTTTCCTCGTTTCTAAATCCCTGAAAAAAGTTTCGTTTTTTGGTCTATGGCTTTGTATAATCAAGTTTGCTTTGTTTATAGTCTTTGTTTTAAAATGGAATCATTACAATATAATAAACAAATATTATATCAAGAGTATGGAATCTTAAATTCAGTTCTGCAGTAGGAATTGACCATCCTAATATTTTCCGTTTTATTGATAGCCTAAAAAAAGATCAAGAGCCACCTGGCAAACGTAGCTACTCGTACTTTGCAATTTTGCATACAACCGCAGGATTAAACACAAATGACGGAAGCCACAAATGACGGAGAATAGTCGAAACCTATTGAGCCGTGAATTTCGCCTTGCTGTAACTTTGTTGTAAGTTATTAATATAATGAAAAATGAAACAATGCTTTAATAAATAATGTACACTTACAGATAACTTTCTCAAAGTTGTTCCCTTCAAAGCTTGGCCTGGAGTTGGAAAGTCGGGAAAGAAACGGTTAGGTTAATTGTTTACGAAATGTGTGACGCGATATGGGCAGCATTATGTGGGTTCTACGTCACAGAACCAAGTCTTCATGACATGGACACAATCGCAACCGTCTTTAGGCAAATATGGGATTTCCCGAATAGTATAGGCGCCATCGATGGCAAGCACATTGCCGTACAATGCCCTCCCGACACGGGAAGCCAATTTTATAATTATAAAGGCTTTTACAGCATCGTGTTGATGGCTGCATGCAATGCACGCTATGTGTTTACTCATGTAGATGTGGGAGCATATGGGTCACAGCACGACGGAGGTATTAATGTTAATCTAATGGCAAGAATTATATTTATTTAAATTTTCTTTCTTTTTAGGAATTTTCTGTAAAACCAGTTTCGGTAGGCGGCTCACTAAGGACGGCTCTACCAGGAACAAATGATACCGTACCACATTTTTATGTGGCTTTTTGAAGCCATTTCCTGGTGTGCGTCTGACAAAGAAAAAAGAGCTTTACAACAAACGCTTATCTCGGGCGAGGCGATGCATAGAAAATGAGTTTGGAATACTCGTATGTCGATGACGCATTCTCTTATAACTACATTAAATATGTTACCAGACAACGCTGAAAAAATTGTGTGTGCATGTGTCGCATTGCACAATTTTTAAAACTGAATAACGAAACCAAAAATCTATATTCACCTCAAAAATTTGTGCACTGGGAGGATGTGAATCATAACATGCAATCAGGGATGTGGAGGCAAGAAGTTAACGATTACATGCAACCGATTCAACCATAACGTAATGTGCATGTTTTAGGAGGCCGTAATGCTCTAGAGATAAGAAATATTATCTGCAATTACTCGTACGTCAATAACGAGGGACGTTTAAATTGGATGGAGTAATTCTTTTTTTTTTTTGATTTTTTTAATAAAATATATAATAATTAATAACAAAAATAGTTTTTATTTCAATTTACAAAATCATAAAAAAGTAAAATAAAAAACGTATCACAATTTAATATTTTGATCACAATAGTTATTAATATAAAAAAATTATCACTTCACATGTCATCACAATAATTCAACAACACAAATGTATTATATAATTAAAAAGGTATTAATTAATAAATAAAAATAATAATTCTAATATTGTATACAAAAGTATAATAGGCAATTAATTGCCTGATAAGATCTCGCCATATACAACACATACATAGAATACACAGGTTTGTATGTGGCGAGAACTTACCAGATAATTAATTGTCTAAGTACTGCGTCCTTAAGTTGGTCACATATGATAGGATATCAATGCGAGCCTGACCTTTTATGTTTTCTTCTAAATACTTTATTAATACTTTTACCGACTGTAGAAAGTGGTCGTCTGCGTCGGTTTCAATGGGTTGAGGTTGCCTTAAAGCATTTTGCCTTTCCCTAAACTCTGCAATTGCTTCTTTGAACACGTTGCATGTGTCACCGAAAGGGTCGATCTTTTTTTTTTGTTGTTTCACTAGCGGCAAAGCTAATCCCGCTGTCATCTACAATTTCGATACCTTTTTCTCCGAAATTTGATTTTGTTCTAAAAAAATAATTTAATTAGAAATAAACCCAAACAATATTACATACATACAAATTAGTACGTACTTCCTCGATTGAATGAACTTTTTTAAGAACATCATGCTGTCCAAATACGGCCATTCCTCTTCGTATGGAAGCAGAGGATTAACAGAAGCGAACTCCTACTTCTTTTGTTCCTTGTCGAACCTCTCCTGCAGCAGACACTTTCGTTTTTTACAATCTTCTCCTGTAATGCATGTATCAATTAGAATATAAACTTACTGGGCATTCCGGGGATTTCCGCGATCTTTTCCCAAGCGGCTACAGAATGTTAAATGACATTTCAAATTTAACGAAACTGAACGAAAAGTTCTTACAGTTTCGCTGGTTAGTAACATCAATGTTCCTATGAACGGATTCTTACTTAAATTTCTTAAAGACTCATCGATTTTGGTCGCAAAATGAGGATTGAGGATTGAGACTTTTGTATATGTACACGGCGAATAATATACATTTTGCTATTGTGTGCCGTCAAATATTTTTATTGTATTAGTGTGTTTTCTCATGATGGTAAGTATCAAAAATAAGCTAAGCGGGTGAAATCGGTTCAACTTTTTGTTGCTTCCGCTCGCCTTGAGTTATTTTTCCCTATCTTTTAACATGAGGAATTCATGTTTTTCTATCTATTGTTGTTGTAAACGAGACATTCATTTTACTTCGTTAACAAAAATCCAAAACAATATACGCAATCAAAAAAATTGCTCGTGATCTTCAATATAAAAACCAAAAAGCAGCATAAATAAATGGTTTTTATTCTATGCATTCTTCGTCGGCCACATTCATAACATTTTTAACTTTTTTTTTTTTTTTTTTTTTGAGTTATGTGAGAATAAACATTTGAAAAATAAAAAAAAGCAATTCAGTGTTATCTCATGCGTACGAAAGGAATGTTGTCCATATTTGTATTTCCAGTAATTTTCTGTAAAATTTAAAACTAATAAAATGGTAAATTGAATAATGATTTAAAGATAAACAAAAATTAGCTAAAAATGGAAAATAAGTCAGAAAAATCTTTATAAACTATAATTTTATTAATAATTTAAAAAATGATGAAAAGACACACGACGTACATCCTTCTTCTCCTGCGTTTGAATTAACACTAAGTCAAAATAACTAATTTATTTCTTATATTTTCCACATTATATTTTATATCTCTCTCTTTCGTATCATTTTATCTCTCTTATTTGCTTCATTTTAAACAAAAAATATAAAAAAAACGCCCATCATCAACCGCCCCACACGTTTAACATCGAATAAGAGGGATAATGTGAAAAATATAAGTAAATTAGTGATTTTGGGATGGGCAAGAATGATGTACGTCGTATGTCTTTTCATCATTTAAAATTATAAAATTATAGTTTATAAATATTTTTCTGACTTATGTTCCATTTTTAACTAATTTTGATTTATCTTTAAATCCTTATTCAATTTACCATTTTATTAGTTTTAAATTTTACAGAAAATTACAGGAAATACAAATATGTACAACATTCCTTTCGTACGCATGAGATAACACTGAATTGTTTTTTTTATTTTTCAAATATTTATTCTCTGTTTTTCTCTATTCTTTGGACACCAATACAATTTACCAATACTATTGCCTTCCGGTAATTCTCAACTCAATCCTCAAATTGCGACCAAAATCGCTACCCTGAAGTCCCCATTTACTACTATGATCAAAAAGTACTACGACTTTTTCATTTAAATCGCGCTTACCCAAGCGAGCAGTTCTTCTTTCGTAAGCGGTAGTACCCTAACAGACATACAGTACCGCTAAAAAGTCACCGGAAGAATGGTTTTCGTTTCATAACTTTTCACGAATCAAAACATTTTATAATTAATTTTTGATTAATAATTCTTTATCACATTTCACATTAAAAACTAATATTAATATTGTAATTTTAATTCACACACGACTAAAAAATAATAAATAAATCCCTACAAAGAAATAGTCACATTATTTCATACTTCAATTTTATTAATTCATACATTATATCACATTTTATTACAATAAATTAAATTAAAAAACATTCATATCTGGTTGCATAACCTGTAGCTGTTATTACAGCAGCACACCGTGACGGCATGGAATCAACAAGCTTTACTAAGCAATCTGTTGGGATTCGATTCCACTCTCGCTCCAAAACTGTGTAAAGGGCGTCCAATTTTGTAAAATTTTGCGTCCGAATACGTCTATCGAGCTCCTTCCATAGGTGTTCGATCGGATTCAGATCGGGACTTTGGCTTTTCCACTTCAAAATTTGAATTTTTTCCTTCCGCAAGTATTCGGAAACATGTTTGGACATGTGTTTGGGGTCGTTGTCCTGTTGAAACATCCAGTCGGAACCCATTATTTGCCTTGCATGAGGAAGCATGCGTGTTTCCAATATTTTCTCGTACCCAAACCGATCCATCGTTCCATGTATTCGGTGAAGTGGTCCAACAAAATTCCGGGAGAAACAGCCCCACACCATAACACTTCCACCGCCGTGCTTAACTGTGGGAACCTAGTATTTAACATCGTTCCTTTTATTGACTGGACGACGAACATATTGTATTCGATCAGACGAGAAGATGTTGAACTTGCTCTCGTCACTCCATAAAATTTTTGACCACTGTTCGGAAGTCCAGCTCAAATGCTCTTTCGCAAACTTCAACCGAGCTGCGAGATTTTTTTTGGAGATCAGTGGTTTTTTAGATGGACCTTCCATGAAGTCCAGCGTCAGTCAGGCGATTTTTAATTGTGCAAACCGATACCTTTTTCTTGTAATTTAAATTGAAATCGCTCATTATTCTAGGAGCGGACAGTCTCGGATTCGCCAATGACTGCCTAACAATTACGGAATCTTCCCGTTTGGTAGTTATCCGGGGCCGCCCACTTCGAGGCTTACGCTCTAGGGTCCACGCAATTGTTGGTTTATACACCACTCGTGCACTGTTCATAATGGTATGCCAAATTGTCGACTAACTGCCGACTGACTGCTCCCATCGGTAACACATTTTATAACTGCCGATTTCAGGTCTCTAGAATATTCTTTACGTTTTCCATTTTTTTTTTGCAAGCAAATATAACGGACTATTATTAAATAATTACAATTTTTTTTTCTATTTATTACCTACCAATTTAAATTTGCACTACAATAAATTATACCCAACAATATTGCATGCTCCGAACTATACAAATTTTCATAGAAACTAAACTATTGCATTTATTTTTTACAAATTTGAAACAAAATATTCACGTTCAAAAATGTTAACGCGGCATGTCACCAAATTGACGATCAAGAGCAGACCGAAGTGAAAAGAAGAGTTAATTTTATTTTGTTTTGTTTTGTCTCTTCATGTGGAAGAGACAGTAGTTCATTGGTTGAATGCGTGTGTTCCCAAATGGTAATGTCAACGTTGAGCGGCGTGAAGACGTTGCATTAGTGGTTGGGTAGACTCAGACGCCAATGTATGTGAGTGATACTTTGTGGCGGAGCACGCATGAGTGAGCCGCTACAGGACTGCCCCGCAAGTGATTTTCTCATTCCTGCGAAACATGGTTGGTTTCGGTCTGTCTGTGTTCAGATCACCTAAACAGAGGTGGCGGTCGCGCAATTGAAATGCCCCATCCACTGGACATTAATTGAGGTGATGTGCCGAGACAAAGGTAATGGAAGAGAATGTCGTCGGTCGATGCTTGCGTCAGTAGCTGTGAAGGAGGATGTTCGCCGAGATGGGTATCTCTTATCTTCCTTCAGTGAAGTGTGTTGTGCTGCAGACAGAGCTGTTTTAAGATTTATGGTGACGCAAGTGATTGAGTGTGCAGTCTGTGTCGTGATGGAAGATGGGCATCGGTGAAAGGAAGCGTTGAAGCACACACCAGATAAGTTGGGAGCATGCGCTTCGACCAATACCTGATGTGTACCTCTAGTCTTCCCTCATTGTCCACCATACCATTTGACACTAGAATGTTGCAGCGACCGAGTTTCCATGTCATTGTTGGCAAAGCAGTGACATGCCAGACGAGAAAATGAATTCTGAACTCTGGAGTTAGCTTTGGGGCCTGCCAAGAGATGTTGGCAGTGGCTGCTTTGAGGCCAGTTCACGGACTCGACTGTGGCCGAAGAAAGCCGATGTGAGTCTCGACTTTCTCGTGGAGGGTGGGACAATCGAAGTGAGTCTCGACTGGTTCCCAGTGACATGGAAAGTTATACGGCGGCAGTCGAAGTGAGTCTCGACTGTGGCCATATAAAAGATGGTGGGGAGTGCGGTTGGGAATGGCTGGGTGGACGTTTTACGATACGCTATTTTCCTTGAGCCATTTGAATGAAACAAAATAAAATGAAATTTTATTGATCCTATAAAAAAAGAAATAAAAATGAATCCGAAAAAATGGTGAAAAATTTACAATTATTTATGATAGTAAAAAAATGATGTGGTGTGATGTGTTATTGCTGGAATGACGGTAATAGCTATGATGGTGTTGGCGCTGTCATCATGGTGGTCATGATAGTGATGATGATGATGATGTTGTTGATTATGATGACGCTGCCAGCTGGTGAGATGACCGAAATAGTGGTGGTAATGGTGATGTTACCGCTGTCCATGCTAACTGCGATAATGGTAATGGTGGTGATGTTGGTGTTGTTGTGCCGGCTGGTGTGATAATGGCGCTGACAGGTGCTGACTCCATGTTTGTGTAGGTGCTGTGGTTATGTATTGTGTAAATGTGTGATGTCGTGTATATGATTTGCGATGTGGCTTGACTACGTGTCGTGTGATAGCACGCCCACATTTTGAGTGATGATGATCTGTGTGTGATGCATGTGGTGTGTTTTGTACCATTAGTTATGTTAGGTATGCGTTGGTAAGGCTCCATTTCATCAGAAATGAGAAGCAAAAAAAAAACAGTAAAAAAAATTGAGACATTAATTTGGCACGTGGTCAATCTTGTGTCACTAATACACACAATTAAAAAAAATTAACGTTACATACCATTTTACCTGGTATGGCTTCGTACCAGGTGTCCAGCAATTCCATACGATAAATTAAAATTGTTGCGCCGAATAATTTGGTGGCGTGTTCTTATGAAAAAGCCGTAAACACGGCCGTCGGTGGTCACCACTTGGGCGGCATGTCATCGTATTGACGATCGAGAGCAGGCCGAAATGAAAAGAAGATTTAATTTTATTTTGTTTTTTTTTTTGTTGTCTCTTCATGTGGAAGAGACAGTAGTTCATTGGTTGAATGCGTGTGTTCCCAAATGGTAATGTCAACATTACATTATGTCAACGTTACATTATTGGTTGGGTTAACTCAGACGCCAATGTATATGAGTGATACTTTGTGTGGGAGTACGCATGAGTGAGCCGCTACAATCTAAGTTGTTTAAAGAAAACGTCGTTAGTTTGACAGGGTGTTCTATAAAGAAATGTCATAGATAAAACTAAAATCCGCCATCGAATTTCTGTAAGTTGTTCTAACTACCTTCTAAGCATTTATCGTCGTTGCAACTGGTACTGTTCGATAAAAATTGGTACCTTTTTATCGGACAGTACCAGTCATGATAATGATAAATGCTTAGAAGGTGGTTAAGACAGCCTACGATCCCTTCGATTTCGATTTTATTGTTTTTTATGACTTTTCACTCCATGTCAGACCCACGACTGTTCTAACTACCGTCTAAGCATTTATCATCGTTGCGACTGGTTCTATTTGAGAAACAGGGGTCAAAATAAGTCCTACAATTTGTTCAAGAAAAGGTAGTGGGTGTGAGATGGTGTTCTATGACGAAATCTTATAGTTAAGATTATAATCGGCCATCGATGTGCGTTCCTAAGCTGCCTACGATTTGATAAAGAGGGAGCAAATGAAGCTCAATAATTTTTTTCAAGAAAATGTCGTGGGTTTGCAGGGTGTTCTATGGAGAAATGTCATAAAAAACGTTAAATCGGCCATTAAAATGTCGCAATAACGATAAATGCTTAAGGGTCGTTAGGACAGCTTACGAACACTAATACAAACAATTTTTAGTCTTCTTCTCTGACTTATTTTTATCAGAATAATCTAACACCGTGAGTCCGTGACTACTGTTTTAGCAACGTTACATTGCAACTGAAACTATACGAGTACGTCGTTAGCAAAACGTCATTTGAGAAATTAATAAAAATGGTTCATTTTGTTGCATCAATAGAGTCTTGCTTTAACGATTATTTAAAGCAACAGCAAACTGTAGACAAATTTTGTTGTAGTTTTTTCGAATATTTTCTTGTCAATTCGATTCTTCTAAAAACTAAAAATTTAGTTAATTTTTTTTTTTTAATTTAGCTAAATTATATTTTGGTCTAGGACGTGACAGCGGACATCAAACTGAACAAAACAATATGTGACATTAGTTTCGGTCGCAGTTACGAAAGAATGTCCCCATATGTGGCTCTTCGTTATTGATCACCTTATGAAACATTAATTGGAGCAATAAAGTGATAAAGGGTTTACTTCGTAGGGTTAAGCTGATGTCTACAAAAATACGTATCAACAAATCTAATTTATCTAACGGTTTCTAATTTAAAAACTTCTATACTTGTTTCTAAGTTTTTGCTCAAACCGGCATCATGAACTCTGCTGCAACTTTCTTACTCGTTTTACAATTATGCCATTTCCACTCTTGCAATTCAACCTACTATCTTGACTTTCTACAACAAATTTATTTTTGATCAATTCCTTGTAAATCCATATAGATTTCTATGAAATTTTGATTTAAAACAACAAAAAACTTTATGCAGTTTTGGATTTACGCTCGGTTGCGATCCACGGTCTCAATAATTGAGCCAAATACCTTAAAAACAAATTACTATCTTTTTTAAGCCACTGCCGTTTGCTGCAGCCAGGCCAATCACGAGAACCATAACATGAATCGTGTAGGAAATTTTTTTTTTTCACAAAAACCGCTTTGGAATTTTATATTAGAGCTATGTAATAAGTTATAAGTAAAAAGTACACCGAATGAACCTGCTTAACATAAAACCTATATTATTACATAATTTAAGTGTTCTTAAATCGAGTTCAAGGTTACAGATGATTAATCTACTTAAATATACGAGTGTATTCATAATTAAACAACCAAACTCAAATTAAAAAAAAAACAAAAAAAAAATTAAGAATCCATAAATACTGATATCTCTTCATTATTATTAGTAAGAAATGCTACTTAAAATTTATTAAAATCTACTTCAAAAAACATTAAAAATTATAACAATGTCTGTTGTTAAGTAAATTCTTAATTTGTTGTTTTGTTCTTTCGAAAAACACTACCACCACACTAATATGCCAACTTAAAATTAAGAAATATTTTAGAGATTTTTCGTTTTATTATTAATCGTTTCTCTTAATATTTTTTTATTTAATTTCCAAGATGAAAATAAATAGGTAAGTTCTGCTTTGTATTACTTAGCCCAATTGGAAATTTTTTGTGTATGTTTATATTTAAAACCACTTTGCAAACTTAAACGAATTTTAATTTACAGTTACTGCTAAATACATTTATCGATCGGATATTGCATCCAGTGTAGGTTTGATTGCACAATTTATATTTTATAATTTATAATGTATACTTGTTGTATTGTGTTGCACAAATTTAATAGTTTCTATAGTTGAAGCAGATTTTCAACCCATTCAAATCTAGAGTTTGTCGCAAACAAAATTTTTGTTAACTTCCATAAATGCAGTTATTTTCAACTCAACCTTCTCTTCCTTTTCCGAAATATGAGGCCTATTGAATGGATTAGCTGAAGTGGTAGCGGTATATGAAGTAATTAAATCAATCTAAAGAAGAAAATCAAAAAGCTTGTGCTATTACTTTTAACATTTTCGTAAAGTGAAGTGCACTCAATCTGATCACCCGCTCCGCTTCAGGAGCCCAATTGTACTCTTCGCTTAAATCGAATGCACCTAAGAGCTATTGAAGTTTCTCTAAGAGAATGTTGCAGCAAAATAAAGGTTACTATGTCGCGAGCATTCAAATTACGAGGCCTTTCGGTTATTTTAAATGGAGTTCCTTCCTGTAAATTCCTCTTAAGGCAATTTTTGGGAAACTGTTTTTTGCTTATGAGGGTGCATAATCGTTGGTAATTTGTATAAACTCAACTGCTATTAGCGATCAGAATCGAAACTATTTGACTTGTGGTTTTAAAAGCCATGAAGTATAACACAATGAAAAGTAAATTTACTACAGTTTCGATGTATTAATCAAGCGGATTAGAAACGAACGTACTTGGCAAGCCCAGATTCAAAATATCCTAAATACATTTTATTAAGGAAATTTGTTTGGAAAATTTCAAAATTATAGTAAATTTAATGAATTTAAAAAAAAATATGTAAACATTTATTAGGAGAGTGTAGAGAATGATATATTGTAATAAAGGCGCGTAAAAGGTACCATTGTAAAAGAAGTATTGTTTGATTTGTACTGTATGGATTTTTAAAGGTTGTTGAATTTATTTGCACCAGTAATTCCAATTAGAGTATCCAAATTAATCGAATTTTCACTAATCGATACTTCAATCAATTATTCACGCCATTTATCGATTAATCGATAATCAAATCGAAATGTCTGTGAAGTTAGCACGAAAAGTTAGCACGAAAAACGCACTGGCAATACTATTTAGTAGAGTGGTTCAAACATAGGGTTTCATTTCATTTTAGTACAAATATATCAAATACACATATGTATGTACTAAAAAGTTAGCACGGAAAACAATAAAAATATACCGATGTGAAGCTGGCACGAAAAGTTAGCACGAAAAATTAAAATATGTACGAATTTAATGAGCCGTAATTTTTTTCTTATTATTAATTATCTATTGTAATTATAATTGATGATTTTATTTTAAAGTGACATCCTTACTGAACTTCTAGTTAAAATTTCAGACAATTCTTATGAGTCAGACGGGAGTACTAATGCTTCGTGCTGGACCCTTCCTAACATTTGTCTGGATTGATTTTGATTTTATTTTAAAGTGACATCCTTACTGAACTTCTAGTTAAAATTTCAGACAATTCTTATGGGTCAGACGGGAGTACTAATGCTTCGTGCTGGACCCTTCCTAACATTTGTCTGGATTGATTTTGATTTTATTTTAAAGTGACATCCTTACTGAACGTCTAGTTAAAATTACAGACAATTCTTATGGGTCAGACGGGAGAACTAATGCTTGGTGCTAGACCCTTCCTAACATTTGTCTGGAATGATTTTGATTTTATTTTAAAGTGACATCCTTACTGAACTTCTAGTTAAAATTTCAGACAATTCTTATGGGTCAGACGGGAGTACTAATGCTTCGTGCTGGACCCTTCCTAACATTTGTCTGGATTGATTTTGATTTTATTTTAAAGTGACATCCTTACTGAACGTCTAGTTAAAATTACAGACAATTCTTATGGGTCAGACGGGAGAACTAATGCTTGGTGCTAGACCCTTCCTAACATTTGTCTGGAATGATTTTGATTTTATTTTAAAGTGACATCCTTACTGAACTTCTAGTTAAAATTTCAGACAATTCTTATGGGTCAGACGGGAGTACTAATGCTTCGTGCTGGACCCTTCCTAACATTTGTCTGGATTGATTTTGATTTTATTTTAAAGTGATATCCTTACTGAACGTCTAATTAAAATTACAGACAATTCTTATGGGTCAGACGGGAGAACTAATGCTTGGTGCTAGACCCTTCCTAACATTTGTCTGGAATGATTTTGATTTTATTTTAAAGTGACATTGTTACTGAACGTCTAGTTAAAATTTCAGACAATTCTTATGGGTCAGACGGGAGTACTAATGCTTCGTGCTGGACCCTTCCTAACATTTGTCTGGATTGATTTTGATTTTATTTTAAAGTGATATCCTTACTGAACGTCTAGTTAAAATTACAGACAATTCTTATGGGTCAGACGGGAGAACTAATGCTTGGTGCTAGACCCTTCCTAACATTTGTCTGGAATGATTTTGATTTTATTTTAAAGTGACATTGTTACTGAACGTCTAGTTAAAATTTGAGACAATTCTTATGGGTCAGACGGGAGTACTAATGCTTCGTGCTGGACCCTTCCTAACATTTGTCTGGATTGATTTTGATTTTATTTTAAAGTGACATCCTTACTGAACGTCTAGTTAAAATTACAGACAATTCTTATGGGTCAGACGGGAGTACTAATGCTTCGTGCTGGACCCTTCCTAACATTTGTCTGGAATGATTTTGATTTTATTTTAAAGTGACATCCTTACTGAACTTCTAGTTAAAATTTCAGACAATTCTTATGGGTCAGACGGGAGTACAAATGCTTCGTGCTGGACCCTTCCTAACATTTGTCTGGATTGATTTTGATTTTATTTTAAAGTGACATCCTTACTGAACTTCTAGTTAAAATTTCAGACAATTCTTATGGGTCAGACGGGAGTACTAATGCTTGGTGCTGGACCCTTCCTAACATTTGTCTGGAATGATTTTGATTTTATTTTAAAGTGACATTGTTACTGAACGTCTAGTTAAAATTTCAGACAATTCTTATGGGTCAGACGGGAGTACTAATGCTTCGTGCTGGACCCTTCCTAACATTTGTCTGGATTGATTTTGATTTTATTTTAAAGTGACATCCTTACTGAACGTCTAGTTAAAATTACAGACAATTCTTATGGGAGTCAGACGGGAGTACTAATGCTTCGTGCTGGACCCTTCCTAACATTTGTCTGGAATGATTTTGATTTTATTTTAAAGTGACATTGTTACTGAACGTCTAGTTAAAATTACAGACAATTCTTATGGGTCAGACGGGAGAACTAATGCGTGGTGCTAGACCCTTCCTAACATTTGTCTGGAATGATTTTGATTTTATTTTAAAGTGACATTGTTACTGAACGTCTAGTTAAAATTTCAGACAATTCTTATGGGTCAGACGGGAGTACTAATGCTTCGTGCTGGACCCTTCCTAACATTTGTCTGGATTGATTTTGATTTTATTTTAAAGTGACATCCTTACTGAACGTCTAGTTAAAATTACAGACAATTCTTATAGGTCAGACGGGAGTACTAATGCTTCGTGCTGGACCCTTCCTAACATTTGTCTGGAATGATTTTGATTTTATTTTAAAGTGACATCCTTACTGAACTTCTAGTTAAAATTTCAGACAATTCTTATGGGTCAGACGGGAGTACAAATGCTTCGTGCTGGACCCTTCCTAACATTTGTCTGGATTGATTTTGATTTTATTTTAAAGTGACATCCTTACTGAACTTCTAGTTAAAATTTCAGACAATTCTTATGGGTCAGACGGGAGTACTAATGCTTGGTGCTGGACCCTTCCTAACATTTGTCTGGAATGATTTTGATTTTATTTTAAAGTGACATTGTTACTGAACGTCTAGTTAAAATTTCAGACAATTCTTATGGGTCAGACGGGAGTACTAATGCTTCGTGCTGGACCCTTCCTAACATTTGTCTGGATTGATTTTGATTTTATTTTAAAGTGACATCCTTACTGAACGTCTAGTTAAAATTACAGACAATTCTTATGGGTCAGACGGGAGTACTAATGCTTCGTGCTGGACCCTTCCTAACATTTGTCTGGAATGATTTTGATTTTATTTTAAAGTGACATTGTTACTGAACGTCTAGTTAAAATTGAAGACAATTCTTATGGGTCAGACGGGAGTACTAATGCTTCGTGCTGGACCCTTCCTAACATTTGTCTGGATTGATTTTGATTTTATTTTAAAGTGACATCCTTACTGAACGTCTAGTTAAAATTACAGACAATTCTTATGGGTCAGACGGGAGTACAACTGCTTCGTGCTGGACCCTTCCTAACATTTGTCTGGATTGATTTTGATTTTATTTTAAAGTGACATCCTTACTGAACTTCTAGTTAAAATTTCAGACAATTCTTATGGGTCAGAAGGGAGTACTAATGCTTGGTGCTGGACCCTTCCTAACATTTGTCTGGATTGATTTTGATTTTATTTTAAAGTGACATCCTTACTGAACGTCTAGTTAAAATTACAGACAATTCTTATGGGTCAGACGGGAGTACTAATGCTTCGTGCTGGACCCTTCCTAACATTTGTCTGGAATGATTTTGATTTTATTTTAAAGTGACATCCTTACTGAACTTCTAGTTAAAATTTCATACAATTCTTATGGGTCAGACGGGAGTACAAATGCTTCGTGCTAGACCCTTCCTAACATTTGTCTGGATTGATTTTGATTTTATTTTAAAGTGACATCCTTACTGAACTTCTACTTAAAATTTCAGACAATTCTTATGGGTCAGACGGGAGTACTAAGGCTTGGTGCTGGACCCTTCCTAACATTTGTCTGGAATGATTTTGATTTTATTTTAAAGTGACATCCTTACTGAACGTCTAGTTAAAATTACAGACAATTCTTATGGGTCACAGGAGAACTAATGCTTGGTGCTGGACCCTTCCTAACATTTGTCTGGAATGATTTTGATTTTATTTTAAAGTGACATTGTTACTGAACGTCTAGTTAAAATTTCAGACAATTCTTATGGGTCAGACGGGAGTACTAATGCTTCGTGCTGGACCCTTCCTAACATTTGTCTGGATTGATTTTGATTTTATTTTAAAGTGACATCCTTACTGAACTTCTAGTTAAAATTTCAGACAATTCTTATGGGTCAGACGGTAGTACTAATGCTTCGTGCTGGACCCTTCCTAACATTTGTCTGGATTGATTTTGATTTTATTTTAAAGTGACATCCTTACTGAACGTCTAGTTAAAATTACAGACAATTCTTATGGGTCAGACGAAAGAACTAATGCTTGGTGCTGGACCCTTCCTAACATTTGTCTGGAATGATTTTGATTTTATTTTAAAGTGACATTGTTACTGAACGTCTAGTTAAAATTTCAGACAATTCTTATGGGTCAGACGGGAGTACTAATGCTTCGTGCTGGACCCTTCCTAACATTTGTCTGGATTGATTTTGATTTTATTTTAAAGTGACATCCTTACTGAACGTCTAGTTAAAATTTCAGACAATTCTTATGGGTCAGACGGGAGTACTAATGCTTGGTGCTGGACCCTTCCTAACATTTGTCTGGATTGATTTTGATTTTATTTTAAAGTGACATCCTTACTGAACGTCTAGTTAAAATTACAGACAATTCTTATGGGTCAGACGGCAGAACTAATGCTTGGTGCTAGACCCTTCCTAACATTTGTCTGGAATGATTTTGATTTTATTTTAAAGTGACATCCTTACTGAACTTCTAGTTAAAATTTCAGACAATTCTTATGGGTCAGACGGGAGTACTAATGCTTCGTGCTGGACCCTTCCTAACATTTGTCTGGATTGATTTTGATTTTATTTTAAAGTGACATCCTTACTGAACGTCTAGTTAAAATTACAGACAATTCTTATGGGTCAGACGGGAGTACTAATGCTTCGTGCTGGACCCTTCCTAACATTTGTCTGGAATGATTTTGATTTTATTTTAAAGTGACATCCTTACTGAACTTTTAGTTAAAATTTCAGACAATTCTTATGGGTCAGACGGGAGTACTAATGCTTCGTGCTGGACCCTTCCTAACATTTGTCTGGACTGATTTTGATTTTATTTTAAAGTGACATCGTTACTGAACTTCTAGTTAAAATTTCAGACAATTCTTATGGGTCAGACGGGATTACTAATGCTTCGTGCTGGACCCTTCCTAACATTTGTCTGGATTGATTTTGATTTTATTTTAAAGTGACATCCTTACTGAACGTCTAGTTAAAATTACAGACAATTCTTATGGGTCAGACGGGAGAACTAATGCTTGGTGCTAGACCCTTCCTAACATTTGTCTGGAATGATTTTGATTTTATTTTAAAGTGACATCCTTACTGAACTTCTAGTTAAAATTTCAGACAATTCTTATGGGTCAGACGGGAGTACTAATGCTTCGTGCTGGACCCTTCCTAACAATTGTCTAGATTCATTTTGATTTTATTTTAAAGTGACATCCTTACTGAACGTCTAGTTAAAATTTCAGACAATTCTTATGGGTCAGACGGGAGTACTAATGCTTCGTGCTGGACCCTTCCTAACATTTGTCTGGATTGATTTTGATTTTATTTTAAAGTGACATCCTTACTGAACATCTAGTTAAAATTTCAGACAATTCTTATGGGTCAGACGGGAGTACTAATGCTTGGTGCTGGACCCTTCCTAACATTTGTCTGGAATGATTTTGATTTTATTTTAAAGTGACATTGTTACTGAACGTCTAGTTAAAATTTCAGACAATTCTTATGGGTCAGACGGGAGTACTAATGCTTCGTGCTGGACCCTTCCTAACATTTGTCTGGATTGATTTTGATTTTATTTTAAAGTGACATCTTTACTGAACGTCTAGTTAAAATTACAGACAATTCTTATGGGAGTCAGACGGGAGTACTAATGCTTCGTGCTGGACCCTTCCTAACATTTGTCTGGAATGATTTTGATTTTATTTTAAAGTGACATTGTTACTGAACGTCTAGTTAAAATTACAGACAATTCTTATGGGTCAGACGGGAGAACTAATGCGTGGTGCTAGACCCTTCCTAACATTTGTCTGGAATGATTTTGATTTTGTTTTAAAGTGACATTGTTACTGAACGTCTAGTTAAAATTTCAGACAATTCTTATGGGTCAGACGGGAGTACTAATGCTTCGTGCTGGACCCTTCCTAACATTTGTCTGGATTGATTTTGATTTTATTTTAAAGTGACATCCTTACTGAACGTCTAGTTAAAATTACAGACAATTCTTATAGGTCAGACGGGAGTACTAATGCTTCGTGCTGGACCCTTCCTAACATTTGTCTGGAATGATTTTGATTTTATTTTAAAGTGACATCCTTACTGAACTTCTAGTTAAAATTTCAGACAATTCTTATGGGTCAGACGGGAGTACAAATGCTTCGTGCTGGACCCTTCCTAACATTTGTCTGGATTGATTTTGATTTTATTTTAAAGTGACATCCTTACTGAACTTCTAGTTAAAATTTCAGACAATTCTTATGGGTCAGACGGGAGTACTAATGCTTGGTGCTGGACCCTTCCTAACATTTGTCTGGAATGATTTTGATTTTATTTTAAAGTGACATTGTTACTGAACGTCTAGTTAAAATTTCAGACAATTCTTATGGGTCAGACGGGAGTACTAATGCTTCGTGCTGGACCCTTCCTAACATTTGTCTGGATTGATTTTGATTTTATTTTAAAGTGACATCCTTACTGAACGTCTAGTTAAAATTACAGACAATTCTTATGGGTCAGACGGGAGTACTAATGCTTCGTGCTGGACCCTTCCTAACATTTGTCTGGAATGATTTTGATTTTATTTTAAAGTGACATTGTTACTGAACGTCTAGTTAAAATTGAAGACAATTCTTATGGGTCAGACGGGAGTACTAATGCTTCGTGCTGGACCCTTCCTAACATTTGTCTGGATTGATTTTGATTTTATTTTAAAGTGACATCCTTACTGAACGTCTAGTTAAAATTACAGACAATTCTTATGGGTCAGACGGGAGTACAACTGCTTCGTGCTGGACCCTTCCTAACATTTGTCTGGATTGATTTTGATTTTATTTTAAAGTGACATCCTTACTGAACTTCTAGTTAAAATTTCAGACAATTCTTATGGGTCAGAAGGGAGTACTAATGCTTGGTGCTGGACCCTTCCTAACATTTGTCTGGATTGATTTTGATTTTATTTTAAAGTGACATCCTTACTGAACGTCTAGTTAAAATTACAGACAATTCTTATGGGTCAGACGGGAGTACTAATGCTTCGTGCTGGACCCTTCCTAACATTTGTCTGGAATGATTTTGATTTTATTTTAAAGTGACATCCTTACTGAACTTCTAGTTAAAATTTCATACAATTCTTATGGGTCAGACGGGAGTACAAATGCTTCGTGCTAGACCCTTCCTAACATTTGTCTGGATTGATTTTGATTTTATTTTAAAGTGACATCCTTACTGAACTTCTACTTAAAATTTCAGACAATTCTTATGGGTCAGACGGGAGTACTAAGGCTTGGTGCTGGACCCTTCCTAACATTTGTCTGGAATGATTTTGATTTTATTTTAAAGTGACATCCTTACTGAACGTCTAGTTAAAATTACAGACAATTCTTATGGGTCACAGGAGAACTAATGCTTGGTGCTGGACCCTTCCTAACATTTGTCTGGAATGATTTTGATTTTATTTTAAAGTGACATTGTTACTGAACGTCTAGTTAAAATTTCAGACAATTCTTATGGGTCAGACGGGAGTACTAATGCTTCGTGCTGGACCCTTCCTAACATTTGTCTGGATTGATTTTGATTTTATTTTAAAGTGACATCCTTACTGAACTTCTAGTTAAAATTTCAGACAATTCTTATGGGTCAGACGGTAGTACTAATGCTTCGTGCTGGACCCTTCCTAACATTTGTCTGGATTGATTTTGATTTTATTTTAAAGTGACATCCTTACTGAACGTCTAGTTAAAATTACAGACAATTCTTATGGGTCAGACGAAAGAACTAATGCTTGGTGCTGGACCCTTCCTAACATTTGTCTGGAATGATTTTGATTTTATTTTAAAGTGACATTGTTACTGAACGTCTAGTTAAAATTTCAGACAATTCTTATGGGTCAGACGGGAGTACTAATGCTTCGTGCTGGACCCTTCCTAACATTTGTCTGGATTGATTTTGATTTTATTTTAAAGTGACATCCTTACTGAACGTCTAGTTAAAATTTCAGACAATTCTTATGGGTCAGACGGGAGTACTAATGCTTGGTGCTGGACCCTTCCTAACATTTGTCTGGATTGATTTTGATTTTATTTTAAAGTGACATCCTTACTGAACGTCTAGTTAAAATTACAGACAATTCTTATGGGTCAGACGGCAGAACTAATGCTTGGTGCTAGACCCTTCCTAACATTTGTCTGGAATGATTTTGATTTTATTTTAAAGTGACATCCTTACTGAACTTCTAGTTAAAATTGAAGACAATTCTTATGGGTCAGACGGGAGTACTAATGCTTCGTGCTGGACCCTTCCTAACATTTGTCTGGATTGATTTTGATTTTATTTTAAAGTGACATCCTTACTGAACGTCTAGTTAAAATTACAGACAATTCTTATGGGTCAGACGGGAGTACTAATGCTTCGTGCTGGACCCTTCCTAACATTTGTCTGGAATGATTTTGATTTTATTTTAAAGTGACATCCTTACTGAACTTTTAGTTAAAATTTCAGACAATTCTTATGGGTCAGACGGGAGTACTAATGCTTCGTGCTGGACCCTTCCTAACATTTGTCTGGACTGATTTTGATTTTATTTTAAAGTGACATCGTTACTGAACTTCTAGTTAAAATTTCAGACAATTCTTATGGGTCAGACGGGATTACTAATGCTTCGTGCTGGACCCTTCCTAACATTTGTCTGGATTGATTTTGATTTTATTTTAAAGTGACATCCTTACTGAACGTCTAGTTAAAATTACAGACAATTCTTATGGGTCAGACGGGAGAACTAATGCTTGGTGCTAGACCCTTCCTAACATTTGTCTGGAATGATTTTGATTTTATTTTAAAGTGACATCCTTACTGAACTTCTAGTTAAAATTTCAGACAATTCTTATGGGTCAGACGGGAGTACTAATGCTTCGTGCTGGACCCTTCCTAACAATTGTCTAGATTCATTTTGATTTTATTTTAAAGTGACATCCTTACTGAACGTCTAGTTAAAATTTCAGACAATTCTTATGGGTCAGACGGGAGTACTAATGCTTCGTGCTGGACCCTTCCTAACATTTGTCTGGATTGATTTTGATTTTATTTTAAAGTGACATCCTTACTGAACGTCTAGTTAAAATTTCAGACAATTCTTATGGGTCAGACGGGAGTACTAATGCTTCGTGCTGGACCCTTCCTAACATTTGTCTGGATTGATTTTGATTTTATTTTAAAGTGACATCCTTACTGAACGTCTAGTTAAAATTACAGACAATTCTTATGGGTCAGACGGCAGAACTAATGCTTGGTGCTAGACCCTTCCTAACATTTGTCTGGAATGATTTTGATTTTATTTTAAAGTGACATTGTTACTGAACGTCTAGTTAAAATTACAGACAATTCTTATGGGTCAGACGGGAGTACTAATGCTTCGTGCTGGACCCTTCCTAACATTTGTCTGGAATGATTTTGATTTTATTTTAAAGTGACATCCTTACTGAACTTTTAGTTAAAATTTCAGACAATTCTTATGGGTCAGACGGGAGTACTAATGCTTCGTGCTGGACCCTTCCTAACATTTGTCTGGAATGATTTTGATTTTATTTTAAAGTGACATCGTTACTGAACTTCTAGTTAAAATTTCAGACAATTCTTATGGGTCAGACGGGATTACTAATGCTTCGTGCTGGACCCTTCCTAACATTTGTCTGGATTGATTTTGATTTTATTTTAAAGTGACATCCTTACTGAACGTCTAGTTAAAATTACAGACAATTCTTATGGGTCAGACGGGAGAACTAATGCTTGATGCTAGACCCTTCCTAACATTTGTCTGGAATGATTTTGATTTTATTTTAAAGTGACATCCTTACTGAACTTCTAGTTAAAATTTCAGACAATTCTTATGGGTCAGACGGGAGTACTAATGCTTCGTGCTGGACCCTTCCTAACATTTGTCTGGATTGATTTTGATTTTATTTTAAAGTGACATCCTTACTGAACGTCTAGTTAAAATTACAGACAATTCTTATGGGTCAGACGGGAGAACTAATGCTTGGTGCTAGACCCTTCCTAACATTTGTCTGGAATGATTTTGATTTTATTTTAAAGTGACATTGTTACTGAACGTCTAGTTAAAATTTCAGACAATTCTTATGGGTCAGACGGGAGAACTAATGCTTGGTGCTAGACCCTTCCTAACATTTGTCTGGAATGATTTTGATTTTATTTTAAAGTGACATTGTTACTGAACGTCTAGTTAAAATTTCAGACAATTCTTATGGGTCAGACGGGAGTACTAATGCTTCGTGCTTAACCCTTCCTAACATTTGTCTGGAATGATTTTGATTTTATTTTAAAGTGACATCCTTACTGAACTTCTAGTTAAAATTGAAGACAATTCTTATGGGTCAGACGGGAGTACTAATGCTTCGTGCTGGACCCTTCCTAACATTTGTCTGGAATGATTTTGATTTTATTTTAAAGTGACATTGTTACTGAACGTCTAGTTAAAATTTCAGACAATTCTTATCGGTCAGACGGGAGTACTAATGCTTCGTGCTGGACCCTTCCTAACATTTGTCTGGATTGATTTTGATTTTTTTTTTGGTCGTAATTATCGTCCCAGTAGACAAGCCATTCAAAATCTAGTGAAAAAATTTGAGCCTAAATATTCGCTGTCGGATGTTCCCGTGCCAGCGAGACAACGGGTTGGTGGAAGTGCCGAGAATATTGCTGGCGTTCAAGCGTCCGTCGCAAACGAACCAAAACAGTCGATTCTACGGCGTTCTCAAGAATTGGGCATCGCTCAGACCACACTTTAGCGAATTTTGCGAAAGGATCTTGGCTTGCACCCTTATAAAATAAAGTTAACACAAGAACTAAATCCACTTGATCATATAAAGCGACGTACGTTGTCGGATTGGGCTCTCAAAATGTTGGAAGAAGATGACCAATTTCATCGCAAAATCATATTCAGTGATGAGGCGCATTTTTGGCTAAATGGCTTCGTCAACAAACAGAATATGCGTTATTTGTCAGGTGAAAACCCTTATTTGCTTCAAGAAACACCACTTCATCCACAAAAAAATAACTGTATGGTGTGGTTTTCATGCTCGTGGTGTCATTGGACCATTTTTTTCGTTGATCAAAATGACCGTCACGTTACAGTCAATGGAGATCGCTACAGAGACATGTTGTAACGTTATTTCTTTGGTCAATTACATGAGCTAGACATTAATGATATATAGTTTCAACAAGACGATCCGACATGCCACACAGTGGGTCTAACAATCGACTTATTGAAATCTAAATTCGATGTATGTGTTATATCCAGAAATGATCCTGTCGATTGGCCGCCTAGATCGTGTGATTTAACACCTCTAGCCTTTTTTTTGTGGGGCTTCGTTAAATCATTGGTCTATGCCAACAAGCTGGCGTCATTAGAGGAGCTCAGAGCCAATATTGAACGAGAGATAGCGGCCGTTTCCGTCGAAATGTGTGGCCGAGTCATCGAAAATTGGGTTCAACGAATAGACACATGCAAATGTTCCCGTGGTGGATATATGAACGATGTCGAATTCCATTTATAAATGTTTTGATTGTACTTTGATCCAATAATAAAATTTTCGAGATATCTCAAATGGTTTGCGTTTTATTTTAAAAAAAAGTTGTCAAGTCCTTATTGGAAAACCCTTTACTTAGATGAA
The DNA here is from genome assembly GCA_958295665.1 of Tipula vernalis. Taxonomy (NCBI): domain Eukaryota; kingdom Metazoa; phylum Arthropoda; class Insecta; order Diptera; family Tipulidae; genus Tipula; species Tipula vernalis. The sequence continues at coordinate 329,446,483 of OY282558.1, forward strand.
ATTTCAAAAATGAAATTTTTACTTGGTAGCAGTGATTAATGGAAGAAGAGACTACTAGAGAAACTAGCAGTGAATAATGTATATCATTATAATTGAAGAAACAAATGTATAATGAGTTTATTATACGTTAGTAGTGGACAATAGTATATTATACACCAAGGTTGGGAAGTATGCTATTATGGCCCGAGCGAGTTTATAATCCGAGACGCGGAGCGTCGAGGGTTATAATAAGCGAGGGCTATAATAGCACTTCTCAAGAGTGGTGTACATACTGTTTTTTCCACTACTAGTCGTAGAAGGCACACCAACCATTAAGGTTTTTTGTTGATAAGAAAATTAATTTGATAAGGGAAACACTTGCTCTTTAATAATATTAACTATGTCGAAGTAGCCCGAATCTTTACTGAATTGTAGTAAGCGTAAATTTAAAATGACACTGCATTTTCTTTTCTTATTTGAGGTTTTAATTTTGTTGAGTCAAATTGGCATTCAACTAAAAAAAAATGGAGAATGATGATTTAATCGGCACGCCACCTGAAATATGTGAGATAGTCGCAAATGTAAATTTTATTTGGATTTTTTTTTTTATCATCTACTTTATCAATATGGGGAATAATCATAATCTCCCTATCCATTTAATCGCATTACATCTAGTGTTCATTTTTCATTATTAACTAGTGGTCAATAATAAAATATTATTAACCACCAGCCGATAAATTTTGTTTCTCAGGCTACTAAAACACATAATAATGATCCCTTCTACGACTAGTAGTGGAAAAAATTCATTATTTTGTGTTGTCTTTTTTCAATTTAAATGAAAATTTTTATTTATAAATAAAATAAATACATCGAATTGCAACTTGTACACAATTTTAATTGAAATTAATCAAATATTAACTCACAATTTTGCATTTGTGTAAATTGAGTTTTATTCTCTAACATCGTCAGGCTTCGTGTAATTTTTTAGATTTCATTTCGTGGATTACTAGATCAGTTTAATTACTTTACCAATGTTACTACGTAGACATAGCCTGTGACATCTAATAAAACTAATCTAGTAATCTATGAAATGAAATTTAATAAAAAAACACGAAGCCTGACGATTTTTGAGAATAAAGATCAATTTACTAAAATGCAAAATTGTGAATTAAAATTTTATTAATTTCAATTAAAATTGTGTACAAGCTGCAACTCGAAGCACCACAAAATAATGCATTTTAAAATTCCATACGATTTTATTTACATTTCATTGGAAAATTAAAATATTTATTCCCCTGTTTATATTGGTGATTTGACTTTTTTAGACTGTTGTCACGGCTAGTTATGTATATACATCAAGGTATACAGAAAATAGAGGTTGTATATTCCCGTATCTCATTTTCGTCTTTCTTTGCGCATCACGTCACGTGTAGACAAAAAAGCAGATATTTATATTAAATTTGGCAGATTTTTGATTAATTTTTTAAATAAATCAGGGAGGTAAGGGGCGCCGGTTTAGATGGTCTTATTATACTAGCCCAAATGCCAACCTCACCTGCACGTGGTACTTCCTGCTAATTAACTAACGAGGCTCTGGCGATTGAGATACGGCGGAATAACCGACTACCGAGAACATAGCAAATGATGTTCTCTTCAATGACCCACTACCAACTTGTACTGGTTAGGTTGGTAGTTAATACATAACCAGTTTTAAAGCAATGAGTTCAACGCAAAAGGAAACAATACCCCAGGTGGTAAGCCAACTACCCAGTTGGCTAATCCACCCTCTTACGAGGCTGGCTCAATGGATTCTGGGGTGAGCCAATCATTGCTAAACCCATTCGAAAGAAGTTCAATGTTGTTAAGATCACCAAACAATCATACTAACTCTGCAAATCAGCAGAAAGACGAAAACGCTGAACTCTGTCGAAAACTCAGTGAAGTAGAGGTACTTTTAACGCAATTAAGAAGCGAAATTGAAAAGCTGAAAAAAGAAAATGAAGAATTGAAGAAGCCCAAACCAATGGAGATTTCTGAAAACCCGCTAACTTGTTATAATGAAACAAGTACTCACACTAGTTATAACAATGAGTTCCATACTGATGAAGAGGATCTCATGAGAGAAACAGATTGGGTACTGAAAAGGAAGAAAAGACCTACCAAAAAACAAAAAGCAGAATTCTCGCCTGAAGTTGGAGATCATTCGCAAGCTCGCCTGAAGTTGGAGATCATTCGCAAAATCATTCCAGACAAATGTTAGGAAGGGTTAAGCACGAAGCATTAGTTCTCCCGTCTGACCCATAAGAATTGTATGAAATTTTAACTAGAAGTTCAGTAAGGATGTCACTTTAAAATAAAATCAAAATCATTCCAGACAAATGTTAGGAAGGGTTAAGCACGAAGCATTAGTTCTCCCGTCTGACCCATAAGAATTGTCTGTAATTTTAACTAGACGTTCAGTAAGGATGTCACTTTAAAATAAAATCAAAATCAATCCAGACAAATGTTAGGAAGGGTCCATTTTAACTAGAAGTTTAGTAAGGATGTTACTTTACAATAAAATCAAAATCATTCCAGACAAATGTTAGGAAGGGTTAAGCACGAAGCATTAGTACTCCCGTCTGACCCATAAGAATTGTCTGAAATTTTAACTAGACGTTCAGTAACAATGTCACTTTAAAATAAAATCAAAATCAATCTAGATAAATGTTAGGAAGGGTCCAGCACGAAGCATTAGTACTCCCGTCTGACCCATAAGAATTGTCTGTAATTTTAACTAGACGTTCAGTAAGGATGTCACTTTAAAATAAAATCAAAATCAATCTAGACAATTGTTAGGAAGGGTCCAGCACGAAGCATTAGTACTCCCGTCTGACCCATAAGAATTGTCTGAAATTTTAACTAGAAGTTCAGTAAGGATGTCACTTTAAAATAAAATTAAAATCAATCCAGACAAATGTTAGGAAGGGTCCAGCACGAAGCATTAGTACTCCCATCTGACCCATAAGAATTGTCTGAAATTTTAACTAGAAGTTCAGTAAGGATGTCACTTTAAAATAAAATCAAAATCAATCCAGACAAATGTTAGGAAGGGTCCAGCACGAAGCATTAGTACTCCCGTCTGACCCATAAGAATTGTCTGTAATTTTAACTAAAAGTTCAGTAAGGATGTCACTTTAAAATAAAATCAAAATCAATCTAGACAATTGTTAGGAAGGGTCCAGCACGAAGCATTAGTACTCCCGTCTGACCCATAAGAATTGTCTGAAATTTTAACTAGAAGTTCAGTAAGGATGTCACTTTAAAATAAAATCAAAATCATTCCAGACAAATGTTAGGAAGGGTCCAGCACGAAGCATTAGTACTCCCGTCTGACCCATAAGAATTGTCTGTAATTTTAACTAGACGTTCAGTAAGGATGTCACTTTAAAATAAAATCAAAATCAATCCAGACAAATGTTAGGAAGGGTCCATTTTAACTAGAAGTTTAGTAAGGATGTCACTTTAAAATAAAATCAAAATCATTCCAGACAAATGTTAGGAAGGGTCTAGCACCAAGCATTAGTTCTCCCGTCTGACCCATAAGAATTGTCTGAAATTTTAACTAGACGTTCAGTAAGGATGTCACTTTAAAATCAAATCAAAATCAATCCAGACAAATGTTAGGAAGGGTCCAGCACGAAGCATTAGTACTCCCGTCTGACCCATAAGAATTGTCTGAAATTTTAACTAGAAGTTCAGTAAGGATGTCACTTTACAATAAAATCAAAATCATTCCAGACAAATGTTAGGAAGGGTTAAGCACGAAGCATTAGTACTCCCGTCTGACAAATAAGAATTGTCTGAAATTTTAACTAGACGTTCAGTAACAATGTCACTTTAAAATAAAATCAAAATCATTCCAGACAAATGTTAGGAAGGGTCTAGCACCAAGCATTAGTTCTCCCGTCTGACCCATAAGAATTGTCTGAAATTTTAACTAGACGTTCAGTAAGGATGTCACTTTAAAATAAAATCAAAATCAATCCAGACAAATGTTAGGAAGGGTCCAGCACGAAGCATTAGTACTCCCGTCTGACCCATAAGAATTGTCTGAAATTTTAACTAGAAGTTCAGTAAGGATGTCACTTTAAAATAAAATCAAAATCATTCCAGACAAATGTTAGGAAGGGTCTAGCACCAAGCATTAGTACTCCCGTCTGACCCATAAGAATTGTATGAAATTTTAACTAGAAGTTCAGTAAGGATGTCACTTTAAAATAAAATCAAAATCATTCCAGACAAATGTTAGGAAGGGTTAAGCACGAAGCATTAGTTCTCCCGTCTGACCCATAAGAATTGTCTGAAATTTTAACTAGAAGTTCAGTAAGGATGTCACTTTAAAATAAAATCAAAATCAATCCAGACAAATGTTAGGAAGGGTCCAGCACGAAGCATTAGTACTCCCGTCTGACCCATAAGAATTGTCTGAAATTTTAACTAGAAGTTCAGTAAGGATGTCACTTTACAATAAAATCAAAATCATTCCAGACAAATGTTAGGAAGGGTTAAGCACGAAGCATAAGTACTCCCGTCTGACCCATAAGAATTGTCTGAAATTTTAACTAGACGTTCAGTAACAATGTCACTTTAAAATAAAATCAAAATCATTCCAGAAAAATGTTAGGAAGGGTCTAGCACCAAGCATTATTTCTCCCGTCTGACCCATAAGAATTGTCTGTAATTTTAACTAGACGTTCAGTAAGGATGTCACTTTAAAATAAAATCAAAATCAATCCAGACAAATGTTAGGAAGGGTCCAGCACGAAGCATTAGTACTCCCGTCTGACCCATAAGAATTGTCTTCAATTTTAACTAGACGTTCAGTAACAATGTCACTTTAAAATAAAATCAAAATCATTCCAGACAAATGTTAGGAAGGGTCCAGCACCAAGCATTAGTTCTCCCGTCTGACCCATAAGAATTGTCTGAAATTTTAACTAGACGTTCAGTAAGGATGTCACTTTAAAATAAAATCAAAATCATTCCAGACAAATGTTAGGAAGGGTCCATCACGAAGCATTACTACTCCCGTCTGACCCATAAGAATTGTCTTCAATTTTAACTAGACGTTCAGTAAGGATGTCACTTTAAAATAAAATCAAAATCATTCCAGACAAATGTTAGGAAGGGTCCATCACGAAGCATTAGTACTACCGTCTGACCCATAAGAATTGTCTGAAATTTTAACGTAAGGATGCCACTTTAAATTGCAATCAAAATGGATCGTTTGAGCTCCCTTCCTAATCTTTTGAAAACTCCGAATTCTTTTCTAAACTGGTCGAATTTGGTCGTTAATTTTACAAAATTTTATTTACATTAGAAAAATTTTTGTATTCTTCTTTCTGCAAAAAAAATTTTTTTGCTTATGGTCTTTCAAATAGAAATATTCGTGCTAACTCTATCTAATACTCAAACCGTTTTAGTGCTATGGTTTTAGAACATATATTTTTATTTAACATTCTGTCTTGATAAGGTAAATAGTTTTTTTTTTGTTATAATAACTATTAACTTACCTTAATTTTTTTCTTATTATTTAATTATCATTACAATAGATTATTAATAATAAGAAAAAAAATTACGGCTCATTACGTTACAATTAAATTAATGATTTAGTTGGTTTAAGTCTTTGGTTAGATCAAAAGTATTGCCATACGTACATATTTTAATTTTTCGTGCTAACTTTTCGTGCCAGCTTCACATCGGTCTCATTACGTTACAATTAAATTAATGATTTAGTTGGTTTAAGTCTTTGGTTAGATCAAAAGTATTGCCATACGTACATATTTTAATTTTTCGTGCTAACTTTTCGTGCCAGCTTCACATCGGTAAATCGAAAATGTAAATATACTCATTATTTTTATTAAAATTCGTTAAACTTTTTATTCATTTTGTATTATTTTCATAATCGGCATTAAATGTAATTTTGGTGCTAAAATTTCCAGTATAACAGAAAAAACTCGTTCACTTGCTGTGGATGTTGATCTTATGGTAATTATCGTATTGTAAAATTTCTCAGAATAAACTTCTGGTGGCCCCAAGTAATTTAAACTCGTCTGTAATATTTTGTGGTGTATCTTCACTTTTATCTATCACGGAATGAATCTTCATCTGTTTTAATGCCCATTTTCACATAATTGCAATTTTCCATCAATTTAGTTGCATATGCCAGAACATCTTTTTCCCCCTGAATCACGAAAAAATCGTGATTTGATTTTGACTTCTTCGTTCGTTAATCCTCTTTTTTAAAATCTCTATCATTTCACAACTTAAATTTTCGTTAATAGCTCGTAAACTGTTAAAATATTTGCATTTGCATACTTTTACTTCTATTTCAAGAGGTTTTAAATTTTAAGCAATTCTTTTAAAATACCAATGTTTTTCTCAAAATCGTATGTAAACAAGCCTGTTTAATGCAATTATTCAATAAAATAAATCGTTCTAGCGTAGGAACTAACGAGTTCCATCCTAGCGTCCTAGGACGGATACAATTTTGTGAATAACTTTAATTATGTAATGTTTTGCTAAAGATGTTACACCTAATAGTGATCTCCAGCGGAGCACAATCAGCATTTGACCATTTGATATTTTTTTATACGTCATTTCTTAGCCGAGTAAAAGTAGTTCGAGATTAATGGCTTTTAAGGATGATTGTACCTTAAATAAACTGTGGTTCTGTGGTTTAAACAGAGTAAGGGCTTTAAAAGATGATGCTACATGTGTTGGGGCATCAAACCAAACCTTTTGGTAAAAAAAAAAAAAAAAAATTGAAAAACAAAACTAACATGAGTTGGGCCGAATCGAACCTCAGACCGCTCCACTACTAACTTACATCCAACGCAACAAACCTGATTTAATTTTCATTGTTATTTAATTTTCATTCTATGCATTTTATAATTGGAGAAAAATGTTTTATCGAACAATTTTTCTGGCTTACTACAACCAGATCCTACTCTATAAATAAGAGCCTCCACATTGACTGTATTTTTTACTAAGCTTAAAATAAGGTACATAAAATTTTTTCTTTACTATGGGAAAACGATTGTTTTCATTTACATTTTTAGTCTATAAGAATTATGAGCTTTTGTATTATTTTTATACGAAAATATTCATAAAACATGTAATTTTATTTGATTGAAAAACGGAATCATGAAAATGTTTATTTCTTGGTGAAAATCGTCTTCAAAAATAAATTATTTTTGAACTTTAAAGTGTTGTTGTTCTTGTAATAAACGTCATAAACTAATAACTCAAAATTTACAAACAATTCAATAATCATCTCTTTCATTGCCTCTATTCAAATTTGAATTTGAATATCATTCTGTTGTTGTTATTTTGAATTTGCGAAGCATGCTAGATTGTTTCGATTTTTTGTTTTCTTTGCCTCCTTTTTGATTTATTTTAATTTCGATTGTTGCCATGGTTTTAGATGTGGACAAATCATGACGTCATTAAATTGATTTTTTTTTTAATACATATTGTTATTGTTGTAGAATGTTTTTTAATTTAAGTTCGCTTATTTTCTTTTGATTATTACTGGAAAATCAGGAAATTTGAGAACCTGTGTTTTAAATGAGTAAGACATTGAGTTGTTTTATAGGGATGTTAGAAACAATTATTTAACTGGGTTAAACTTTTAATTCATGTTTTTTCGTCAATCGAAAACGCGTTTTTTCATACAAAGCCTATGAAAATCTATTAATTTTTGGTGTTTCTGTATCCCTTATTTTAATTTCATTTTTCACATGCTGGCTCTATTTACATCAAGATGGTTCTGCTACAACGGACATTTAGGCGTATCATAAAAGCTTACCATAAACTGTGTACATACTATACTAACTATAAAGGGCAATATTTAATTTAAAGTAAAATATTTGGTTATTACATGAATAATAAAAAAATGATAATAAAACTTAAAAACACTAAAAAATTGGAAAGAAAAAACTTTAAGGAGAATCGAACCGAATACCCTTCTTCTCCTAGGCGAGTGCGGTACACACCACTAAAACCCAAATCATAAAAAAAAATCAAATTTAATTTTCATTGTTAGTTTGGTATGTTACCGTCTGATCAACAGAGTCCGGGGTTTCCTTAAGTTTATTATTATTATTATATTCCAATCACTTCAGAGAAATCTTTAAGCACGTAAATAATTCAAAGACATTTTGTCTAGTTGCCATTTTTATTCGAGCTGGTTACTTTGGTTTACTTTATGGTTTCGATCATAGAAAAAGGATATCAGAATGTTTCTTTCCATATATTAAAATGACATTCGAATTACTAAAATAGATGTACTAGCTGTATACACTCCAATACAGAAAGCGACCAACATATAGTTTTAATTACACATATGTTTCTATCCTTGTTGCACATTATTGTGAAGGAAAACAAAGGAGATTCTGTTGTTTTTATACTATGATTGAGTTTCACTAATATGTGTGTATATTGTGAAACGAACGATCGTTTCCATGTCATACCATCAAACAAGGTGTTACGTTTACTTAACACTAGTGAAGAATTTGTTTCATACAACACTTCGTAAACATAACAGTTTGGTGTTGCAATAACGTAGCTGTTACGTCGTTCCCGTCCTATGATAATTAGACTTTTTGCGAGGAGTTGTCAATGTGGTATAATAGTTCGTAAATAGTTTACTTGAGGTGTTGCATTTACGTCACGTGATTAGTGAAATAATATCGTAACATTTTTAGCGATATGGATTTAATGAAACATGCAATTTTTCTTTTCTAAAAAACTAATAGTTTCTTAACTATTTTAGTCTTATTCTAAAAAAAAAAAAAAATATTAAGCAACAAATTATATTCTTCTAAATCAAACTGAGACGTTAATTATTTGCTTAGTTATTTATTTAAAAAAAAAAAATTGATAAACCAAAAAAATACGTAATGGCGATCGAAAACTGAAAGCTAAACGGTTACCGTTTCTTTATAAGTATTATTTCATTAACACTAGAACTACCGACCGGTCAAAATGGCCGGTTATACATTTATTGAATTCAATTTTTTTAATTATTATGTTAATATTAAACTTGCTTGACATACAGTGATATGCAAAAAAATTGGTCAAACATATTTTTTTAACAACTGGGGTCCGATTCTGGTTCGATGATATGATAATGAAAAAACAAAAATATCATCGGATTTTTCATTTGCATTTATTATTTTATTTTACCATCAACATAGTATAAAGCGATTCTGGTTCGATGATAATCAAGAATGATGTAATTATCATCGATAAAATACAAATGGCGATTCCGGTTTGACGATGTATGATATACTTATGTCAAAATTGGTGAAAAAAATTAATATTTTTTCATTTTGTTTTTGTCGCTGAAAAGTCTTTATGACCGATGATAAAAATTATTTTGCTCGCCCATTCGTGTTTTTAGTAGAACGTAGTTAGATTAATCGATTAATCGGCCGTTTAAAATTGATTGATTAATCGGAGAATATTAAACGATTAATCGAAAATTCATTTTCTTAAAAACAAGTGTGAATCGATTTTAGTGTTTTGCATAATGTGATTTCAATCTACATTTACCTACTACATTTGGATAATGTGCACATTTACTAGTTAACGTTGGTAAATGTGGATATATAATTTAATGAAGACAATTTATGCTAGTGTACTTTTCGAATTTACAACATTTTGGTAGTAAAAATAATTTTCTAAGAGAATAATATTTAATAGTGTTAATGTTTTAGTGATTTACTAAAAATTAAAAACAATAATTAATAGAGAACGAAGATTTAACTTTGAAATATTCTGGAAAATGGAAATTTCCATTGTAATTTTAAAACAAAATGTCCATTTTCCAGAATATTTTTAAAATAAATCTCTAAGAAAATTGAAATTTTATAGAATTTTTGGGTTGTTATTTCATATCCGATATAATGACAACCTGAATATTTACGATTGTCAAGATAAAATTTCAATGCACATGCTCAAAATTATTTTTTTGGAAACTAATATGAATATTTACTATTGCAAAGAGAGAAACTCTCTTGACAAAATTTTAATACGCAGTGCACATGCTCAAAACCATTTTTTTGGAAAACGAAACCAATTAATCAATATTTAATATTATCAAGAGAGGAAACTCTCTTTCATGAATGATAATTTTATCATTTTTAATTATCATCTAACCAGAATCGCTTTCGATATGTTGATGATAAAATAGACTGAAAAGATAAAAAGCAAAGACAAAATCAAAATGACAAAAACAATTGAAAAATTCGATGATATTTTGGTTTTTTCATCTTAGAAAGTAAATACTTTTTTTTGGGGCGGTTTTATGTGGTTTATTGTTTTATGCAACTTCTATCTTTATTATTAATACTATTTGGGCCACATTTAGCTTTCATTATGGCGGTAATACCCCGCAAGTGCTGTGCAAAAACATTGGTTAAAAAATTACTAGTTTACTTTTACGCCTACCGTCATAGGACGTAAGAAGGGATCTTGGATAAGCAACGGGCAAACGAATATCAAGCAGCTAAGTGAGAAGAAGACTGGTTAAAGCTGGCTTGCGAGCACTTGAAACAGTCCAGGGGGCCTACTATGAAATTTTTCGATATCGATAAAATTCGATTCGACGCGGATTTGCCCTAATATGAAACTTGTTTTTCGAATTTTCTGGATGTCGAATCGTATTAAAATTTTGACGTAATTTTTTTATTACAATCTTTAAAGCATCTGTGCGTAGTGTGTTGAAAATTATTTAATAAAAAATCAGATTTACCAAATCGAAAATATTGGGATTGCCATGAACAATTAATATATTTGTCTATAAAAAATGCCGAAAAATCAACTGAACAAAATAATCATATTTTATTTACTTTTATCTTATAGCGATTAAAATAAGATGATTACATCGGTTAACCCGCTTTATGGAGGATCTTCTCACGATTCTACTATTTGGAGTATGATTAAGAATGTGTCTGTTCTTAAGGAGGCATTTTTAGCCGGTGATAAATCATCGTGGATATTAGGTAGTTATATATTAATATTCAACAGCTAAGTGTACACGTATTATTCTATTTTGTTATTTGGGAGATTCCGGGTACCATCTCCAGCATTGGTGCAAGACACTGTTGAACACATTAATGTTTATACACCAACTTATATTTTATTTATTTATAATTTTCAACAAGATTATTTAACAAATTTATTTTTATGTTTTAATCACCATTTTTATGTTGGCACCAAAATCCGACGAGCGTACGCTCTATACCAAATCCGAGACGAAACTAATTTTTTAATTTTATTTTGTCTTGTCATTTGAATTTGATATCTCTTCGTGTAGAAGAGACAGTAGTTCAGTTGTTTGGTGTGTTGTTTTGCGTTTTGAGTTTGTTCGCTTTTGAACTAATCTGTGCGGCGGAGAACACATTTATCCGTGCGCAAATGCGTCAGCCGCCACAATACCTTATAGAAAAGCCACAGAAGGATCCCATGAATCACGTTATAATATGTTACACTCCAGAGCCCGTGCAATAATAGAGAGGGTATTTGGTGTCCTCAAAGGACTGCACTATCAACCCGTGAGCTGCACTATCAACCCGAAAAGGCAGCCCAAATCGTGAATATAAGCTGCCTTCTTCACAATTTATGCACAAAATGTAATCTTCCAATTGGCGAACAGCTATTAGAAACGGAGGAACATGTGGAACAAAATGCAATAGATGAGATAGATACCGACAATTTATCAGCCGATTTAAAAAAAATTAAAAAAAATATTTAAATAAACTTAGAAGTTCGTATAATATTCATTAGTTACGAGTAATTACATTTTTTAATTCAGTCACATAAAAATAAATTATTAAAAGTTAAATATTTTCAAGTTTTAGATCGTGTTTAAGTTCTAATTCCAATTTTTGAACTTCGAGTTGCTCGGCTTTTTGTTTTAATCTTTGAATTAGAAGCTTCTGTTTAGCGAGCCACTTTTCCCTATTAAATTGCAAAGAATCCCGGTTGCATTTTAATAAGTCGTTGTTGGTGTTTCGAATTTCTTTTAACACTCTTATTTTAGTTTTTTGATAGTTCTCACAATTTTTATAAAAGGTTTCTTGCATTTTTATTTGTTGTTTGAGAAGCGCTTTTACTGTTTCCTTAGGCTTTTTTTTAGTAGTTGTGGTGGTTCTTTCTTGCCCTGCTTCGATTAACGGCATTGCTTCGACATTGTTTTTCTCGACATTGGCCGGGATTTCTCCAATCTCAATCGTCGTTTCTTCGTTGTCACAGTTATTAAGGACTGGGTGGGTTGATGTTGAGCACCCAAATTCTTTGGCATTGATTCCTTCGATTGTACCTGTAATGTCCAACACCTTATCCAGCTGTTCTTCCAATGGATTTATCTTTTTAATTTTACATAGGCCGCCTCCAGTTCCGCTGTAACTTTTTTTATTTGCCCGTATTTTGGCTTTTACTTTATATTGTAGTCTTACCACACCTTAAAAATATTTAAAATAAATTTATATTCATTAAACATAACAGTTTAATAATCTTACTTTTTTCTAACCAGCTACTGTTTTTACTGGTGGCTCTTCGTCGTTTAATTGTTTTTAACTTCATCCCATAATTTGTTGGTTTGGTCCTTGTATTACGGGGCATTTAGATATCTTTTTGCGATCCCTTTATTCCTTTCCATGAAAGAGACCAGTATTTCAAACTAGTTGACGTTGGTAGTCCTGGATAATAAATTTACATAAAAATAATTTATTAATTTCTTATAAATTTTATTTATTCTTGTGTTTATTAATTACTTACATTGTCAACTTGCATAAGTAGGTATTTTCTATTTCTTCGACAATTTGAATATTACATATATTTAACCATTATGTTTAATCAAAGAACTTTTATTTTAAAAATTATTCGCATGAAAAACAAAAAATGTGACCGTATTCAAAATCCGCCAACTAAATAGCAGTTGAATTTTGTCATATGCGTTCGGAAAAACTTGCTGTAATTTATTTTTTTAGTTTCATAATAAAGGCATTGCCACATAGAGACACGAAAACGAACGATTCGTTCGTTTTCCATGCGTACCTTGCCGTGCTTGCACATTAATAAAACAGAAACGAGCGATGATTACGTCATAAAAAAAAGAAAACAAATTAGTTTGTTTGTAAACTGAAAGTGACGAATGAAACGAATGAAAGTATACGAATTATAAACATGGTGCGATCAAAAGAATTAAAATTAAAACTGTTTTTGTATTCAACGTTATATTTTTATAAAATAAATAAAAATTACCGTAAATATTGGATCCATTCTATTAATTCTAATAAAAAATAGGTAGGAGAATACTATACTTTAGTGAAATTAGTGGAGCGGTATCCTGAAAAATATTTCAATTATTTTCAAAGGAAATTAAACCATCCTTAAATGCAGTTTGAAAGGATACAATTAGGCCCGTAATTTTAAACGAGGATAGTGATAAATCAGCGAATTTATCCCCTCTTTCGTATTTTTAAACGAAGATAAATCCACTGAATCAAACCTGGATTAAAATTGTATCCTCGGATTTATACCTCGATATCGATGGCTAAAACAGTGGATACGGCTATTTTCAAAAATTGGGAAATATAAAACGTCATTTACGATCTGTCAAATTACATATACAAAACTAAATATTTGTAGATAATGAATTGCAAATTTAAATTTAAATAAAGTTTTGAAAATTTTAGTTAAAAATGGAAAATATATTTAATGGGTCTTCGTCTTCATCATCAGAATCTGGTGAATCAGATTACGAGATAATGTTGTCGATACGATCTAACCGTCCTAAGGTATTTCATGATAGAATAGACGTGGAGTTTTACAATAAGGAATAGTTTCGGCGCCGATCCCAGTTTTCTAAAGAAAGGGTTCGTTATTTGACCAACAGCCGATCTAAAACCTTTGGCCGCATATTATCGCTTATGATATCGCATATTACGTGCACCACTCACTTTCTATTTTATTTATTTCTTGTACAGGAATGCCACAAATCACGATATTTACTAAAGACTAACTTCAACAGACTCAAACTAGCTAGTCGTGAATTCGAGATTATGTAGTTATTTTTTCAGTCTATGTCACAACACGATTTAAATGCTTTTAGGCTTGTTGCATTTCGAACATAGCATGATTATCGTAATCTAGAATTTCAAACTAGAGTTTCAAACTCGATTAATATGAAATTCAAGAAAAGGCGGAAAACTTAAGGGAGAAAGAATTATTTTATGTCGTTTTCGATTGAGCCGAAAAAAGCATTCTGAATGTGACTTTTTTTGCTTTTAGTTTGTTTGATTGAAGAAAAAACGTTGTTCTGAGGGCCAAATATTTTTGCTCGAGAGCACATTCCAGAAATCTCGAGCTTTCAGTAGATTTACCCCTATTTTACATAAATATGTTTGTAGCAGTGGCGTAACTAGGTACCCGCAGCACCCGCAGCTGCAGGGGGTTGGGGCCCATGAGATTTGTCGAGCGTTTGAATATTAATTCAAAGTAAAGATAAGATTGATTATAGCTCAGATTAAAGAAGCACACCATTTCAAATTTTCAAAACGAAATTTTTAAGATAAGGTGGTCGTCTAATTTTTAGAGAAAGAAGAAATGTTTCCTGTTGCTATTAATTATTTTCTTAAGACAGGCCCAATAATTTCTTTTCGACCGCTGAAGGTGAAAAAGTTCTGACTAGAACTATATGACCCCATAGAAATAAAAATGCCTTTAGATTCTGACAGATATGTAGATTTAGAAGATAATTTGCTAAACTCGTTTGAAATCAAAGCTTTCGCTATCAGAGAGGATAACGATTTTAGTGTTTGTGTTAATTTATTTGTAAAATACGCTTTGTACTCCAAATTTAACCCTTTTGCACTTCAAATTTAACCTTTTATAAATCAAATTAAGAATTTAGCAATATAAATTGAAATTTTTACAAATCAAGTTTTGATTAGAAAATCTTGAATTTGATTTGTAATAGGAAGCAATACTGCTAAGCAGATTGCGATGTACCATTTTGATGTTCATAAAAATCAAGAAGAAATTGTTGAAACTTTCTTATTAGAAAAATATCTAACCGCGACGGGTTCTCCCAATTATGGAAATTTCCGTCGCTTCCCGATTTCATAACTTTCATACCTTCTATTTTTTTAAATTTCTCGAGATTATTGGAGTTTAGCATTGAAATGAAATTTTGATGTTCGAGCCTTAGTTGGTGATTCTTTGTTTCGAAACTGTCAGGTTATTCGAGATGTTTTGAGATTATTCGAGTGTGGTTCGATGTTACTCATGAATCTTAGAGTCTACTTTAAGAATATGTTTCTTCGATATTTAACAAATTATCCGATACTATTTGAGGGTTCCATTCTTATTTCATGTCGTTTTGTCGGGCTTAGCCATACCTTGCTTAGTAGTAGCATTTTGCTTAGTAGTATTAGTAACATTAAGTTATATTTACATAAATTTTCGAAATATTTCGAAATTTTCGTGGATTTTCTAAATTTTGACAGGCTTTCCGAAATTATTCATTAATATCCAGGTTTTTCGGTATTATTGAAATTGTTCGAGATCAATCGAGATTCACAAAATAAAGAGGTTATTCCAATTTTTCTGTGATTGTTCTGCGTTATATTCTAGATTTTTTAAGTTTTCCGACATTTCTAGGATTAATCGAGATTGTTAATGATTTTCAAATTTATTCGAATTTATGTATGACAATGTTCTGCGATTAGCTCTGAGTTTGAGGACTGGCAGAATTACAGGATTCTTCTTTCGTTTTACATACTTACGGATAATTCGACATTTGAGAACTTTCAGGAATATTCAAGATATATGTATATATACTTTGAAAATTTGACATTTTTGATATTTTTTAATTATATTCGAAATTTGTGGTGCTATCGATATATTTAGAAAACGTCATAGCACTGATAGTTGCTCGATGTTTCGTTTTATTTAAGGCCATTGAAATGAATCACGTTCTCTGTCGTCTAGTCACGAAATCAGATACTTTTAAATAATGCGAGGCTCGACAGTAGAAAGAAATAAGTTTTTATCTAAAAGCTTTACTTGCTCATAAGTACAAGGATTATTTTTGAGAAAGAGAGATGAAAAGAAAAGATTTGCGGCGGCCCGAGTTTTGTAGTTTCGCCACTGGTTCGTAGGTTTATTCTGGTTCTGTTATATGGCTGATTGGGTGCCGTTTTCAGTTTGAAAACTTATTATGGTCATTGTTTATTTAGAAGTGTCATTAAATTAATCTCAACATTGCTTCTAAAATGAATTTTTTAGATTTAATATTTCCAATTTTCTAGTTTCTTATATTTTGACAGATAACCCACGAACATAAAGAGCAATGAATGAGTTGTTCTTGTTCGATTGACACCGAAATTGAGATTGCTTTTCCATAGAGGGGAAAATAATCAATCGAAAACGACATTAGACAACAAACAAAAAAAAAAATGCCTAATATCCCAGCAAGCAGTTATTAATTCGAAAATTGATTTCGAAAATCGCCGGTTTTAGCTTCGTTCAAAATTACGACACAAAAAATCCACGGATCTATCTACGTTTAAAATTACCAAAAGTAGCCTCGGCTAAATCAGTGGATTTTCGAAAACTGTAGATTAATCCGTCGATGTATCCTTGTTTAAAAATACGAGCCTTACAGCCAAAGAAAATTTGGTAATTACTTTAAGGTAAATACGCATCGTAAATAAAAATATTTTATTTAATTAACTAAATCGGCACGCTTAAAAAACCATGTCATTTTTCAAAGGTTTTTGGCTACTGGATGTAGTTTTACCGATCTCTCGTTGAGATTTCTAATGGGAAGATCTACTATCGAAAAGTGTATGCATCGAACGATTCTGGCGATAAATAAGCATCTACTGACCGTCGCATTGCCTAAACCTACAAGTGCTGATTGGACCCGTATAAGCAATGAATTTCTAAATTGATGGAATTTCCCCAATTGTTTGAGTGCAGTTGATGGAAAGCACATCGATACTTATGCACCAAATAATTCCGGAAGCTTGAACTTCAATTATAAAAAAAGATTTTCAATAGTGCTAATGGCGATTGTGGATGCAAATTAAAAATTCAGAATTTGGTAAAATGTGGCTGAATAATTCAAAAAAAATTAACCCCGGAAAAAACTTGCCTCAAATTAGACGAATATTTAATTACAGGTAATTTTAAAATATTTATATATATTTTATATTTTGTACATTTAATTTTATTTTTTCTACAGGCTATCAAGGGCAAGAAGGATTGTCGAGAATGCTTTCGGCATATTAGCCAATAAATGGAGAATTTTATTAAAAAGACTGGAGGTGAAACATCATCAGACAATGAATAAAATTGTGATGTCGTGTGTCATTTTACACAACATTATTAAAACAGATGTTGATCTTCTCAATAATGAACATAATACTGCAAATCCATCGGAAACCAGAATTCCAAAAGTATGATTCCTGCTTCTCATGGATACGACATAAGGGAGATATTTGCGAACTGGTGTGGCAATAAGGAAGATGTATCATTTCAATATAATATGATTTAAATAAAAATCCAATTTTTTTTGTGTTTATACACGTAAAAATAATTTTTATTATTTAATAAATATTTTTGCATTTAAATTAAATTCAAATTTTTATTTCATTTCATTCTCAGTCTCATCATATTTCAAAAATATATTTTGTACATTAATAACCCTGGCCTTTTTAGATTAATTGGAAAGGAACTCGACATCCTCGAGCGCTCGCAAACATTTAATTTGCATTTGCAACTGCTGGTATTTCGTCAAATTCTCTGCTTGTCAAGCTAAACAAACAAAAAATTGCTCCAAAGGTGGTAGGGGTGGTGGTGCTATAGGAGGTGTGATGTTTAAAGATGTAATAGCATCAAATATTCGTACCTGTTTACGCTTAAAATGCTGAAATATCTAAAAAGAAAGGAAATATAAATTAAATCATTTTACCAAAATATTGTGTACAACAATTGTATACGTACATCATCAATAAATCCGCTATATTATTATTATTTGTTTGTCAAATGCATATCGATCTATATTATCGACGTCAGGGAATTATC